>OX424559.1:12308194-13733608 GCA_949152475.1 Terebella lapidaria | reverse complement strand
CAATTCGGTGATCTCTCTGAGGGCTGCTGGTGATATGATGATAGAGATGAACGACCGTGGTTATATATGCCATGCCCGTGTACCATGTGATTTATAACGTTTGTTAAGATTCTGGTTTTGACGATCGATACAGAAATATGTAAATATGCTACAGACGAGGAACAAAAAATAGCAATATCATGTTTGTTGGACATCTACAGATGAACCCCTGCCATACATGGACATGACACGGCTGGTCTGATAGTGTTGGAATGCTATCCAAACACTACAAACATCATACAGCAACACCAGTGAAAATGATTCACTCCCAATCTTCTGCAGACATTTTCCTATCAGTGACATTATGAAAAGTAATGCTAGATGTAATATAATAATAATTCATTTAATAAAAGTGATATTATTTCCCATTTCTCCATTTTAAGATTCAATGCACAATGCTAAAGGTATTCTACAGACTAGTTGCCATCCTGTGTTTTTTCATGGTCTATTTTGGTTCTCAGTAATGTTTTCTACCTGCGAAAACCTAGAACAAAAACCTACAGTATAAACGATGAACACTTTACATTTTACACATTAAATACAATATATAAATCATACTAAATTTGTAAAAATATTAGACAAAAGATATTACAAAGATATTACTTACCCCATATTGTAGTAACGACAGAATACAAATACTTGAATGTCGTTACTAACAATATTCTGGCAAGCACGTTCTGCTTCCTATCGCTCCATGTTTTGAATCCAAACCAATTATCTCTCAAACGCTAATCACCATGATAAAGAGGTACCATCCGCTTATATATGCCCTGTCTGTGGACCTTGTGAGTTATGATTTCATTAGATGTCCTACAGACAGATGAATCAAGGATTTGTCAAGTTTCTACAGACATCTACAAATACTACAGAAAATAATAGTTCAAGTGGCAATATCTTAGTGATGAGCAACACGAATTCGTACCCGCTAATTTTCAGAACACTTGACATGACATACTTGAGAGTGTTGAAGTACCAGAAATAGCCAAATTTTTTTTCAATAGAATATCGCGACAAATGTCATGCAGCTACATTCAATACTTTACCAGTGTGGTTTGAAATGCAGGTTTTGAATAATTATATATCATATAAGAATACTTATCCATGTTTTTCTCAACTTTTTCTAGCATGTTAAATGCATTTTTGTGCATGAACAGTTTGTTGCATTTGGTTATCACATATAGTCTGCGTCCACTGGAATCACTTATTAAATTTGATGTCTTAAATATTCACGTGTGGTTTACTAATGTGGTTATGTAGTTGCCTTTCTGTTGGATAACGTCCTTAAAGGTTCTACAACTAATAAGATTCAATAGCTAGTGAATGTACTACAAACATCCAAGACATATAATACTACGTTGTGTCCCCTTATTCGGGATTCTCATCACAAAAAAAGAAGACAAAATGAAAGTTGGTAGCTAGCTGGAAGCGAAAGGGAAAGGTGCTCGCTGTTCCACGGACATTTAGACAGTCGAGATATCATCATGCATGTTTACAAAACATTGTGCATCTTTTCAAACCAGAAACAACGATCAGTTACTGTACAGGTCGATTTCCATCATAGACAAGTGCAGAAATATTGTGTGCTGTTGATACTGTTTATTATACAAATCCTTACAGAAAGCAGTACTTTTTGAGACGTTAATATGTGAATGATAGCAGTATGTTTGTTGGATATCTACAGATGAGCCCTGGTCCTGTACCCACACTGCACACTAGACTTGAACCTAACCTACACCAAATATCCACAACACGTACGTATTTGATAATCATAATATCATTTGTGTATGTTATCATTTTAATAGGTACATAAAGTCATTTAATTTGGATTGATGGTTATGTTGGTATCGGTTATATAATCTTTACTGACATTGGTGTGACTTCCGAATAATTTCATGAAAAAATATGCTTCATTTCCATAAGAGGAACATATTCACCAAGTGGCAATCGATGACAGCTATTAAGGGTGTTTTAGTGTGCCAAAGACATAACACGTGAATTGTCTTCTATGTTCAATGAAACAAATATGAAATCAAACGAATCATTACAATAAATAAATACATAAATAAATGTTTATTCATAAATAAGTTGATATCAACAATTTTACTCACTTCATTATAATATAAACTAAAATGTGCTGCCATATTTAAATTAGCTCATATTTTATTTGAGTCAAATGCATTTCATCTCCATCAATTTTTTATTCATTCTTCTCACATGTGTTGCAAATGGAATGGACAGTTCACTCCAGTATGTGGATATTTTGGTACTAATAGATAAACATTCGACTGATATTTGAAATTAAATGGTAATATGTTTCTAAAGTCGGCGCATAATTTATTGGCGCGAACATATCTCATGAAATCTCGGAATTTACTGACTTGTATTATACGAAATTCAGGCAACGTTTGAACAAGACTGTGACCAAAGTTGCTGACGTGAATTTGAAGTTTGTTCTTCACACAGAAGATAATTATTGCAATAAATATGATTTTAAATGGGATTTTACCATTGTAACAATGAGCGGGAAAGCGGAGCGTTAAAACAGTGGTGAATGCCAATGCAACAGCTCATTAATGCAAAGAAATATCATTGGTCTCACCAGTGGTGTGCAACGGTCTGAAAAGTAACATGTAATGACTTATCCTGTTCGAAAACTGATATTGGTTCATACTTTGATGGCTCGGAAAGGTTGAGAATGTTTTATATTTGGGTGTGAAACTGTATATCAGGCCGAACAGGACATAAATTATATATTTGACTGCAGTACATTGTTATCTCGCTAAACAGACGAACATATTCAGTTTTCATCAATATATGAATTGAGGATTTATGGTGTCTAATTTTTGACCAGCTTTGTATCGTGCCCGGCTATGCTCACGTTGCTCTGGCTTTGAGTCCAATTAAAATCCTCTGAGCTCAGCTCAGTTCTGGTTAAGGGACTGTCTCAAAGAAGCTATGGAATATATTTTAAAAAAAATGATAAAATGTTTGTGCTTCATTGCGCTGTTGATCAGTCAAGCAAAATTTTGTTCCTGATAATATATTTTCAACGTACAGCGCATGTATTCCTTAACAGATGAGCCAAAATACCCGTACCCTACAACACATGTATACACATGATATCTATGAGGGTATTATGAAGTTGTCGTTTAAAGTCATCGACGAGATCCCCATTGATCGGGTCGTCATACATCTGGGTGAATCCAGCAGTTCAGATTCGGACTGAAGAATTACCGTGGATATTGTGTGATTGTGATTTCTTTAATGCGGAATATATGCAAGCACGAGCAATAGAATGAATTTTTATCATTATAACTTCTTTGAGAAGACCCCTATTCAAATCGGCTATTCCGTTGATTTGACTCAATCCCATACAGCATCAAAATGGCAAGCTAGAATTCCCATGTTAAACCCCATAAGGATAAATATTTTCCTAGATTTACCCACGAGAAACGCACACGGCAGAAAAACAGCCATTGTTTCACAATGGTCATGGTGCCGTTTTCACTTTATATAAATTTCATTTAATACAAGTCAGTATATTCCGAGATATGACCAGATAGGTTCGCGCCAATAAATTATGCGCCGACTTTAGGACATCTGCAGACATACACAGTACATACAATCTATACACGACTCAGATAATTGCAAAGTACTCACAACTGATCTATTTGATATTAACTATCTGATTTGTGGATTGTATCACTTTTATATAATGTATATATATCAATATTGTTTTATACTTATTGATTATATACAGAGAGTGTTGGAGTACTAATGATATCCAAATACAAATTTTTCACAGACCTTGTGACTTATGTCATGCAATCACATACGGCATAACAGTTTATATACAGCATACCGTTTAGGATGCGTTCTAGAATCGGGTTTGATTCTTCATGTGTTTCATCTGAATATTTTTTTCATATATTGTCAAATACATAATGTGTATATTCTGCGATTGGTATCATCTGACAAGTCGCTGGCAAATGATTGCACTGTAAAGTAGTTAATGATGTAATATAGTGCAGGAATATATATCGAAACTTACCTTTAGTTTGTCCAACTGCATTTGAAGTGTCCATAAATTTGGATGATTATATATTATCATTTGGTAAGACCTGCCTACAGTCTATTCAAGTGTTCCACCTTCTTCAATGTGAATACCAATTCTCGAAAACTATACTTACCTCATACTGTGGTGGCATGTGGAAACATGCACACTGAAATGAATTATCCAACAAAGTTTTAGCAATCACTTATCAACAATATAATTCATTCCTCATGTGTCCTTTCCTTTGTGCAGTGTTACCCATGCACAATGAAAATGATCTGGAGACAACTTTGTTTAAAACATGTCCAATGCCGGAACGCATATTCTAGAAAATATGTTGTCACGTTGAGATTCAGCTATAATTAAACTGGCTAGTGGTTTTGTTCCAATTTTCTAACACAATCAAGATCTATTTCATTTCACCTTTTAACATTTTCCTTTATGCGGCGGAATGGTAAGCTATTGCATCCCTAATATGGCGTCATCATTTGGTTTGCGTTCCTAAGTTTGTGAATCATGTCATGTTTTAGGCGAATGAAGTTTAACTTGTAATCTGTAGATATTCTACCACATTGACCTGAAAATATGATATGCTACGTATGTAGGATGTCTACAACATTTATACTACGTTGGCTATTAGTAGTTGAAATGTCAGTTGCTCAGTGGTAGAGCGCTCGTTTAACAAACGAGTGGTCCTGGGTTCTATCCGAGGTCTCGCTTACTGGCGAATTTAGCACCTAATGTGTTGTTCTTCGGCCCAGAGAGGACATTAAACTTGGTGCTGGTTGAGGATTACACCATGATTCTCAGTGGCGATGATGGATAAATGTACACTGATCTGACCTGATCTTCAGACAGCTATAGAAATTTTGACAATACAGTACATACACCACACAAAACAGGACCCCACTGGAAATAAGTGCGTGCACATTCGTGAGTTATCCTGAGGGCTCATCCCTGAATAAATCCAATCCAATCCTATTCGACATCTCCAAAATATCTGATAGCCCAAGCACTGCTAACAATGTGATCAGTTCTGTAGACGATCTACAACAGGTACATCTTGATTTATAAGTACATCTACGTAAAGAGGCGTATGAGCGTGCATGACCAAATTGGGTTTTTTAGTGAAGAGGGCAGTTTTATCTTATATGAACATTTCGTACAAGATCCCATGCCAGAAAATATTTAATTCATTCGTGATAGATTGACTAAATGTGTAAGTTATGTATGCATTTATCATTATATATATTGACAGGAGAATTTAAGGCAATATTGATTCAACTTTTCTTCCATAAGGGTCATGATTCTGAGAAGAGTGAAAACACCACAGACAATTGTATGTGCAGAATATATTCACTGTAATTGATAAGATTGAATCTCAGTTGAAACCACACAAAACCACTAGGGTTTTCCCCAGTGTCACCACACTGACCAGATCGATACATGCAACCAAGCTAGAGATTGGATGTTATAGCACACACACGTAGGGACACCTGTTTGATGAGCACCGATGATGGTAGTGAGCCCGATAATATTCAAATCCGGTTTGCCAATAGGTCCAGAAAAAAAGCCCCTTGCTTCCCATTAATTGTTGTATTTTGGGTTCTAGATTGTAATTAGACATGACTCTTGGGCTTTTTATATCCTATGGAAATCACTCTGACTGAGCTAGAAAACAAGAGCAATGTTCTTCTGGGATCATTACTTAGAGAAATAAGTCCACTGTTGTGTATACACGGTATACTGTCTATACACGAATGTTTATGTTTTGAACGGGGCATATTTTAGACAGCAGATTAACAAAGTTCCACTCGCCTTTCTTACAGTTCTGACCATTCTGTGAATGATTGTGTTTACTATTTTCACTATTCTACCCCATATTTCTATAGATTGGTGGACATGTATTAATTTGGAGGTGTTAAGTGGTGAAAATAATTTGTTGAAGAATCGGTATAGCAAATAGTGCCATTAATCTGTCACTACCGGCAGGACACAATGAATGGTATCAGTGTATTTGATGGTTATCTACAGATGAACCCTGGTCTTGCAAAAATTCTACACACTAGACACAAACCCAACAGTTGCTAAGTACATAACACGTACGTATTGATAATCATACTATTTGTGTGTATTACCATTCTACTACATGCATCAAATCATTCAAATTGCGTAATTGATTATAATGCTGGTATCAGCCTTCTATAATATCTTCAGTAATATAATTTCATTCTCATCGATTTTTCACTGCCCTATAGTTAGTGAGTTTATGTGCTGAGGTACAATAGACGTGGAATCAATACCCAGTATTAAGTATTCCGAGCAAACAAAACATGGTCCGTTATCCAATCTCATAGTCCGGGGACAGAAAGTCATATCAGGCATACGAAGTGAGAGAAAACAAAAATGACAGGGAAATTCATGAACCCCCAAAAATGGCCATTAGGAGGTGAAATCAGGTGTTCCGGAAAGAGTGAGCATTTCCTGCCCCACTAGTGGCAGCCGTCATGAATTCCCCAAAATTCTGAGCGAGCAAAACAGAGTCCGTCATCCAATCTCATAGTCCGGGGACAGAAAGTCATATCAGGCATACGAAGTGAGCAAACAAAACAGGGTCCGTCATCCAATCTCACAGTCCGGGGACAGAAACTAACATCAGGCACACGAAGCGAGAGAAAACACCTGTGCCATTATGATAATCACACAATAATGTCAATGGAGAAATCATACCCTCTCCATGTTGATTATTGTATCGAGTTATCGAACCTGTCGAAAGAAGTATTTATTTCTTCATTGAAACCTATCGTCGATGCTACACTGCTGTGTTTTGAAACGCCAAATATATATATCAGTTTACTTGGTGACCAGTTATTGACAGGGTAGATGTAGATAACCTACAGAAAGAACCTGATTTTGTGGTTGGTAGATAGCTACAGACATAAAGGCAGGGAGTGTGGGTGCATCATTATAATACTGATGTAAGCCACAGCACAGGGAGTGGGTGAGTGGTTCAAAGACACCCTCTTTCCCATTTATTCCATCACTGGTTATCCACGGATCATACTGTAATTTGGGAAGCATTATGCAGTGAGTGATGCTAACGGGCATACATATTCAATTCACTTTGATAAAGTGATAAACTAAACGCTAGGCAGTCACCTAAGTTCTCATTTTAAAAAAGTTTCAATGCCTCATCGATATTATATTATGCCGTGAAATGCAAACAAAAAGTATTGTCGTAGACAGAACACATCCACCTCGGATTGAATGTTATTCACTGATACCTATACCAGACGATATAGTAATATGTTTTCTACCTACAAATAGATTGTCCCATGAAAGTATTGAATTGGTTGAGGTAGGTGTTCTACAGCTGTTTTTTTCTTCAGCAGAGTAGATATCTAGAGACAAGCAAGTCTACATATAACATGCATGCTTGCATTTTGTGACTACAGGGGTGTAGGTTTCCAGTAGCTTCCCAGAAGATGTAACTCCTTGTTGAACCCTTATGTTACTTACCAGAAATTGTGTTTAACTATTCCCATCATACTTTAAAGCTTTGTCATTAATTTCCCGCTCGGGTGCACCAAGGTGTTTGATCAAATAAGTAAATCTGCTTATTGTATTCCTCTCGAAGAATGTCCACTCATATAATATGCATCTTTTATTATATGGTCCCACAACAAAACGATATAGCCACATTAGTTTGTTTGTCATGCTGCAGATACGAAGTTTCGTGAAGAAGGTTTGTGCAGTCTTGCTGATTGTGTTACCTTTATGTTTATGTACCATACCATTATAAAGGGATGGGGGAGCGGCTCACAACAATGTTTGTTTTTTTTTCACTTGCAGTCCATTTTTTCACCAAACGTATTCAGAGGCAAATCATCATTCACTGATATGCTTGAAATTTGCAGGCCACGTAGATAAGACATCGTACATTGTAAATACAACATATCAACTTATATTAAAATTCAGAAAAGTTATGGATCAGAGAAACTACTTACCCCATACTGTGGTGATGATGGCACATACACTCGAAAAAGCGTCTCTATGTAATGTTTTGGCCAGCACAATTCATTTTATAACTCCATATTTTAATTTCCATTCAGCGATCTCTCCCAGCCCTGCTTATGATGTTAGCGTTAGCTGAGGTCCCGACGCGGCTCCACTCTTATATATTCCCTGTCTATGCACCACGTGCCAAAGATGATGTCCTACAGATAGTTGAATCAATGGTGTGTCAAATATCTACAGACATCTACATCTACTCTAGAAAACAATTGTCCATGCCAGGATATATTTTCGTGCTGGAGCGATATCTGTGTGACATATATGTGTTAAGGTACATTACCATTGAGTAGATCTTCTACAGACGATTGCTTTGCAGTTAGACTTCTTCTACAAATATACATTCAGTGTACATGTGCACATGACACTTGCTTTATTATTTTTTTATGGTCAAAGGATCCATGAAACTGCCCCCGAATCACCAATATAGTAATTGAAGTTACTATGTATCAGTGTTGTAGTGTAGTCAATATCTATGATAATCCAGACGTTATCATAACTGACTGATTTGTCAAGCATTTTCTTGAATTAATGTCTCGGAATTAATTTTGATAAGATGCATGAGAAACATGAAATGCTGTGCTATGTTGTTGACCAATGTGCTATGACCTTCTGACTATTATATCTTCTTTATCCGTCCTCTGGAATCTACAGATTGTGTGTGCATCATGTCGTACTCTGTAGATATTCTGCAGACTGGAAAAAAACCCGTTATGTTCGTTTGAAATCAACAATTATTGGTGAGCCATTGCCGTGTCTGCTCACAATGTATAGCCTAATCCGTATATCTATAAGTGGGGCGTTTCTGAACACGAATTCGTGTGTGCCAACGGCAAAATACTATATTTAATCGCACAAAAGTGGCACAAAACACTTTAGGGTTGTGTTTGTCTACTCGTAGACTAATGTAAGACATCGCGATTTTTAAATTGATTTGATACTGTTATCCATGTATACTTTTCATACTTTACTTTAGGATCCCTAAACTAGCAGAAGTTTACTTGCATATTAATTAGTTTCGAAAATTTTATTAATAAATGTGAAGCTGTACCATACCATTCTCCTGCCTACCAGCTAGCATAACAGGAATACTTATCTTCAGTCTACGGGTTAAAAGTAATGCATCGTGTACATTTCCAACGAAACTAAAAATACCAAATTATGATTAAGGGCGAAGAAATATATATGAAATATGTTACCTAACCCATATTCTATCAATGATAAGATACACACTCAAATGAGGTATCAGTTGATATTTTGGCAAGCACAAATTGCTTTCTTATTGACCCTTTTTTGAATTCCGAATGAATGATCTCTCAGCTCGCTACTGATGCGCTTATGTGCTGCCCTGTATCATGTGAATTGTAACTTTCGTTAGGATTGTATTTGAGTGCCAGTAATATGTAGATACTATTAGTTATCATGGGCTTCAGGCCCCAATACGGCGTGATAACTGCCTGAAGTCACCATATCCCACGAGGCCGCAGGCCGAGTGGGATATGCTGACTGAAGGCAGATATCATCCCGTATTGGGGTGTGAAGTCCATGGTAACGATTTTATCATTGGTTTATATGAAAATCTCTGATGTCCGTTCATTTAGTATATTCGCCAACATATTGGACTATATCGAAAAGAATGAAACATGTTGTGCTCTCCAACGGAATTCAAAGTGAGAACGGGATCAAAACCAAACTGATTTTGCAGGCTGAATTAATTTGTGCCCAATATGTTTTAAACAAAGTCGATTTTTCTATTTTCTTATGGAGATTTAAAGTGATATTGGCAGGAAATCTATGTTTTTCCAATCAATTACATATATGTCTGTGGTCTCAGAAAAAATAGGTTACAAAACAAACTATGCTTGATTAGATGGATAAATCAAGCAAATGACAGTACTAGCAGACGCTTTCTTTTGTTTTATGCGCCACTCAGAGTTACCTTTGACTTAACACATTTCACGCTCGACTGGCTCGAACATACACGAGTAAGCTGGAATCGCACTGCATCGCGGGATACAAAGCACCGAGAATGGCGGTGATGTAAACAAACTAAAAATATCTCCGCCAGAAACTCGCAATGAAATCTATAAGAAAGGGGCATCTGTTTGGGCATACAAGTGCAGGAATATAACTGTTATGTTTTGTTCGTTCGATCAGGTTTGTCGTGATTGGTCATTTCGGGAGGCCTGATCAGACTCACGACACATAGGAAATAGCTCTCTGTCCATAGCAATATCCATGTGACTTTTCTATGCTATGTGACAGAATTTGTAGTACCAGAACAATTATACTCGGCTCTTTCGTTCCACAGACTTCAGTGCCTTCCGTTGATATATACGTTAACCACATACATCAGCAAATTGTTTTCGGACGGTGTATTTGCTATGTCTCACCAGTCATGAGCTCTTATGGTCATGGTCACAGGTAATGAGCTATGGTGCCTTGGGGACCCTATCAAGAATGTCAGCCAAAAATATAATAAAAAAATGTTCTTTGTGCAATTCAAACAAACCTTTTACACAATGTCACTCGTGTTCGCATGTGAATGAATGAATATATAGGTGATCACAAACATTACAAAGATTGATCACAGGGTATAAAATTGTCACACGTGTTATGGTGTTTTGGGCATTTTGAGATAGCCCCTATCAAAGTGGGCTGTGCCGATCAGTCAGCTCTGTCCCAGTGCAGGCCTGAACATGGCTTTAGCCTTCCCATGTTAAATCTCCATAAGAAAATGGAGAAATCGACTTTGTTTAAAAAATATTGTTCACCAGTTTGTTCAGCCTGCAAAATCAGTTTGGTTTTGATCCCGTTCTCACTTTAAATTTCATTGGAGAGCACCACGTATATCATTCCTTTCGGTATAGTCCAATATGTTGGCGAATATACTAAATGAACGGACATTGAAACGCCATTCCATATTAGCCAGTTAGGAAATGTTTCTAGGTCAGGTCAAGTGGTATAAACAGAACGTTTGTACACACCATGTTCAAGCGTGAGTGACGCGTTGAACTCGAAGTAAACAAAGAGTTTAGTGTTGTACAGGCGAAATCGAATAATGTGTTGGTGACAGTGACTCGACAATGGTAGTGTGACAGCATGGTTTGGCTATGTTTATACCGCTTGAACTCCACCCAATTTCACTGACCTGACCTGAAAACATTTCCGAACTCACGTATTACCCGCCTGAAGCCCACGATACAGAAAATATCGTGGGGTTGCGTCACAGCTCTCCAAATACGGCGTGGTATTGTCAAGGAATTGACCAATCAGAATCGCGCATTTTCACCAATCGATGATAAATATAGATATTCTACAGAACAGGAGCATCTAATAGCTTTAGCATGTTTGCTAGACTTCTACAGATGAACCCTGGTCCTATATGGACACCATACATTAAACCATATGTGCATTGTTCTCGTAGGTGTTTAATCAATGTGGAATGTTGATTAAACACCTGCCGGTCACGGCTGAGTAGTTTTCTGTATGGTTTAAAATAACCCCGCCCCCCGCCCAACTAGAGTAACAGGGAGTTATTCAACATAGTCTCGGGCTAACCCCCTGTTCCTGATATTTGCAACTAGCTCTGGAATATAGCGCATGAGTTGTGAGACAAACACGCCATATGCTGGCGGAATGTTGGGAAAAAAGCAGCCAATTTAGTTGACAGGTTAGAATCGCCATCAATCTCCACGTGGCGATAAGGAATAAGGAATAAGGAAATTAACCATAATTCACGACATAGGTTTCCGTATATTTGTTTGGAGCATCTGAATCATCTTAAACAAAATAGGCTGTATTATATTTGACTACAATATACTTATAACGACGTTGCCCTTTTTTGGAGAAAAACATAATTATGTTTTAGCTTTTGAAGCTGGGACTTTAGTTCTGAATGAGATATTGTGGCGTAGAAAGTGGGCAAGTCAAATGTTTTGATAGACGTAATATGTGAGCATGTAGATATTCCAACAAAGATTTGAACTGTTTATTTAGTATCCATATCTGGTTGATACCACTTCTAGGGTAGATAGTTTCACAGCATTTTGGGAGACCATGTTTAATCTTTGACAAACTAACAGTTAATAGTAGCTTAGAGAGAGCTTTGATGGAACACGGTGCCGAGCCTGGAATATACCTTTGTTTGTATAGATTTATTGTGTAAATTTAGGATGCAGTATCAACTGGGTAGTTTATAGTCATTACATGAAGCAGTGATACGAAAAGAATGCAATACAGACAAGTGATTGGATAAAATATCATGTTCATATATTTAATATGATGTGTCGATTCCGCCCAAAGATTGGTCTTTATCATAGGTCGCTATCATACACGACATCAAAGATCATCATCGTTGAATATGATCTTGATCTTTGACGACATGCAGTACATGCACGCTACAGTACATTTCACGTTGTTTCGTTGAACTAATATATATATATATATATATATATATATACCACTAAAAGCGATATTAGCTGTACTGTACAGCTAATGTTAACATTAGCTGTACATATACTTATATAGCTATTACTAGAGAAATATAAGTGTTAGATATTATCGGTTCCCTTATTTTAGGAATCCGTGTATATATATATATATATACAGGTGCTCGCTTAGCACCACTTCCACTTCCATTTGATGGGGGTATTGGTATTATTCCCCTGATAGTCCTCTCATTCGTCTGTATATCGATACAAACTGAACACTGGAATCATGTATAAAAATGTAACATGTATGATGACCTGTTTATACTACATCTTGAGGAACTGTGACATTAAAAACTTGCAAAATGTTTAAATACAGTTGATATATTCACAACACCTGACATATTGAAAATACATTGACAGGTAATGTTGTTCTGTTTTGCCATACCACTCCACTTATATACATGGCTCATTATGGACATCACATTAAGAAATACCCAGTATTTAACACATACACGGGTCAACGATACAGCAATATTGAGCAATTGATTACATTGCAATAACATTGCATGAGATTTCACAAAAAATGTTGGATATATTCCATGTTCCATTGGTTGTCACATATTTGATAAAAGTGTTTTTTCAGCAGATGTTTGTTCACCTTTAAAATTAGATATAAAATATGTTTTGCCTTGCTGACAAATTATGGATATGGAGCAAAGTGTGAAACGGGGGGGGGGGGGATGTACTTTGTCATAATTTGGAAGCATCCATTGGATGAAAGCAATCTGAATTTGACAGCAGGAGTTTTTTGGCAGTATGATATGGCATAAGTGATATCTCAAATCACAATACTATAGTCCATGTCTTGGACGCTACCTTCTTTGAATATTTGAATTACATCCCTGTTAAGATAGCTTTACCTCTGTCTAATGCAGCAGCAAAGATATCACTTTTTACACTTGATAAATATAAAGAAATATACATATGTTATACATTATATGTTATACATAATGAAACATACATATGTCATACATTAAATAACAAGTTCTCGAATAGTGTCAATAGGCTGATTGTTGGTGCATGGGTTCTAGTGATACAAAATACAAATGTTATCTATTTACAAGATTTGGGGAGTCTAGACAAGGTGTTAGAGTCCACAGCTGCCCTGAAGCATTTAATGAAGACATCTGATGAGGACAATCAAGTGACACTGGGTGGCAGCCTTCTGATGAGGACAATCAAGTGACACTGGGTGGCAGCCTTCTGATGAGGACAATCAAGTGACACTGGGTGGCAATCTTTCCCACAGCCGGGTGGTTGTGTCAGGTAGGTAGCTTGTCCTGTGTGTGTGTGTGATTATTATGGTTTATTGAATCTGTGGTGTTTAGTGATGAATCTGTCTTTTTGATCTTCATCTTTTGATGCAATAAACAACAACTGTGATATGTGGACATCCACAGAGTTGTGCTGCATCCTGAAAAAAAATTATACTCGCCATATGTCTGTATCAGCTTCCAAAAAAAGTTATATCATATTGTATTCTTGTTGTCAATAAGCATTGACAACAAGAAGACTTGACCCCTAAACAAAAGAAGTAGGTCGGCCAACACTCTATGCCATTTGGCAGGGTGAATATGTCAGCCACTTGTAACCACACAAGGAAATTGTGACAGAGCCAATACATTTCTGGCTTCTGGCTCATGACGTTATGATGAAACAGTATGTGGTTCAGGCATAACGTAATCCAGTCATGATGATGTATGAATGGCAAGTTGAAAGCCCCTGTATCCATTTATCCCGATGATGAATCATGCTACCCAGACGGATAATCCAGTGTTCTGTTGGTCCACAGTCTCTACCGGGAGAGACCCATCATCCCCCACGATGGCAATAACACTGTTAGGGAAAAAGTGAGAAATAAATATCAACTTGAAAAAGTCATTAACAACAGAAAACCAAACTCCTCACTTGATACTCAAACAAGCCACACAAATCGATATAATGTGAAGCACTGAAGCCTGACAACTGTTAGATAATACATACGTCGATGGCGTCTCAAACGGCTGAGCGGCAGACACATCGGCTCCAGCTGATAGAACCACCACCAGTCTGTCAACAAAAATATAGTGTCAGCAGGTGACATTGGCATATATGTACTATGAAGTATTGTCTTCACCCACGTTACATATACTGGCCTGTTACAATATTGGTAGTGGTAATGTGTTTGCAGCTCACATTGCCATTGATGTTGAAAATGCATTTTTAGGGTTTTCCTAACTTTTTTTCATTTGGTGGGAATATTCTTCAATGACGCTAGCCAACCGTGACACATCCGATCATGAAACATGTGCATTACACTGACCAATCACACTCCTTGAATAATTCTACGTTTGTGGGACAAAAATTTATCTTTCGATAAGTTCATGATGAGATTTGCACATCAGTTTAAAAAAACAACAACTAAACTTTGACTGCTTTGACTGCGCTATTCTGTAGATCGTCTACAGACAAGCTACAAATTCACGATATGTTTCCAAATTGACATTCGTGTCGTCCTGTGGTTTCTTCTAATGTTACTGCATGTATATCAGTGCTACATGAACGAGTTGTGTAGATCACTTGTGCCATTGTCACGAACGATGGAGTATTCCAAATCAATATCATATTGTACGTGATGCTGACAGTGATGCTTATAACCTATGATAAGTCATATTTAATTTGATCTGTATGCATTAATATTGATGGCAAACCATTATGTTAGTGATACAATTGTACACTATTTGTGATGAGTATCCAATGTGAGAATCAACCCTTCACCACCAACACAACCAGATTGTTGGTGGTATTCAAAATATTCTGCTTCATTCATGGTCTGACTCTGCCACTACATAAACATAGATTATGAATTTGTATAACTTATGCTGATACTGGGGCTGGAGTGATGCTGATATGTATATCTATGCAGTTCAGTTTGATAGGTGAATATATAGAAAACAATGTGTTCAATCATATATCAACCCACATTGCTGGTTTGTCCTAATGAATATTCGCCTTAAAGTTCATAATTATAATTTAAAATTTTCATCAACTGTTTGATTGTCAATGCCCCATTTGTTGGGTTGAAATGTAAAAATAATACTATTGATCTAGACAAAATGAACACACTTAAATTTGATTATTGTTTTGAGTAATTGAACGGGCAAAAATAAGTATTTTATCATCGATACCTAGTCCTGACACTTAGTGAGGTATTTACATAGTCAGGTAATATCAGTTTGTCTGGTGACAGTATTGACCAGGACCATGTAGATGTTCTACAGACAACTCCTCCAGTAGTTAGTAGATATCCACAGACATACATGTGAAGGAGGACAGTACATCATTGCAATACTGGTGTGGTTTTGATGATGAGCGATTTATGCAATCGCTGATGCACGTATTAAATTGTAGATTGCGAGGCACTGCTCAAATGATTGATGCTGATGAGGATACCAGTTTGATGACGGAACTAAAGAACCATTTATTAACCAACATTGAGCAATTTCTGAAAGAGGTTAAATTTGACGAATATTGACATCTAATAAGTATAA
This sequence comes from Terebella lapidaria, assembly GCA_949152475.1. NCBI lineage: Eukaryota > Metazoa > Annelida > Polychaeta > Terebellida > Terebellidae > Terebella > Terebella lapidaria. The sequence continues at coordinate 13,717,421 of OX424559.1, read as the reverse complement.
ATTGAGTTTTTCATGTACATACAAATATATTTTCAATGACCCATTGCTAGTATGTACTGCTGTGAAACGCAATAATTAATAAAATAAACAAACCACACTAACCTCATGTTGAATATTGTTCTAACTAACCCAACCGACCGAGGGAAGTGCGTTTTCATTGAAACCGTGTGGGAATGAAATAATTTATACGATCACATAGATATGAATTTGTGTGGTAAGAGTCTGGTGAAATTATTGAATAGGTTTGTGTAGATGTCTTACAGACAACTGCTCTTGTAGATAGTAGATATCTACAGACATACACGTAGGTTGATGCATACCCTAGAGTGACGTGTTTTCTACTATCACGTAGATATCAGTTTGCCCCATGAGAGTATCATCGAATTTCATGTTGATGTTCAACAGACAACAGTTTTCATTGTAAGTAGATATTTACATGTAGCCGGCGTGTGTGTATCATTGTAATAACAATGCAATTCACAGCACTTTCCGTTCGCTTCTTGAAATAAATGTTTCTGCAGCCATTGACATAACCGTTTAAGTAATCAGTGATGAAGTTTGAAACACATTGAATTGAAGCTCTGAGCATGGCTCAGTGAGTGATGCTAATGGGGATAGATATGCAATTCAGTTTGACAACTGCTAAAAATCTTTTATTCAATCATTGAGCCGTTGTATAAAATTAGTTGAATCTGACAAATAATGGCATCTAATAACTATAATTGGAAATTCTCAGTTTAGAGATATTTTCGATGCCCATTTTTTAGATTGTTATGGGGTAAACAGCGATAATTTTATTGTCGTAGACAGAACACATCCACCTCAGGTTGTTTATTATGACGAATACTCCAACTGACCAAAGTAGCCTCTATAGATTCCTATTCCGGACGCTTGAGTGATATGTTTTCTACCTACAAGTGGATGTCAGTTGAAAGGATTGAACTGGTTCATGTAGGTGTTCTACAGACAGGTGTTTTTATGTAGAGTAGATATCTAAAGACATACATGTATACTTGTTAGTTGCATGCTTACATGTTGTGATTACAGCGGTGTACGTTTCCAATAGCGTCACATAAGATGCACCCCCCCCCCCCATTGAACCTAGCGCTCACTTTGTTACTTACTAGGGTCTGTGTTTAGCTATTATCCACAACGTGTTCAAAATCTCCACCATTTTGCTGCCGTGCCCATAAGTAGATCTGCTTATTGTATTCCTCTTGAATGCAGTCCACTTATATAATATGCATCTATTATCATTTGGTCACATAACAAAATGTCCAGACCAACAACAGCTTGTTTGTCGTTTTGCAGATACGAAGCTTTGTTTCGTCAATGCGTGTAAAGGAGATATCTGTGATCGTCAATTTTTCAACTCCTGTCATATAACCACGTCTCGGTTCATCATCCATGAGTATATATATCTCTGCTGATTGGGTTTACGGAAGAACGGCTGCGTCGTCTTGCTGATATTACCTTTATGTTCGCATTGTGAAAGGATGGGAGAGCTCTTCACCACGATGGCTGTTTTGTTTTTACTTGCAGTCCATTCTTAATGCTCCATCAAATATATTCGTATCATTAGTCACTGATATGCCCAAAATCTGAAGGCCTACATAATTGATATACAACATAATCAACTTATACCAATAGTCCGAAATGTTATGAATCAGAGACCCCATACTGTGGTGATGATAGCACATACACTCAAAAGACATATCTACCTAATGTTTCGGCAAACACAATTCATTCTATCGCTCTATCTTTTAATTTCAATTCAGCAATTTATCCAAGCGCTACTCACAATGCTAGCTCTAGCCGAGGTACAGAGGCGGTACCACTCTTATATATACCCTAGCTGTGCACCATGTGCAATAAGACAATGTCCTACAGACAGCTGATTCAATGGTTTGTCAGGTATCTACATACATCTACATCTACTCTAGAAAACAATTGTCAATCATGCCGTGATATAATTCCGTGATGAATATGTGTTGAGGTGCATTCCCATTGAGTAAGTATTCTACAGACGATTGCTTTTGAAATTAGACACTCTCTACATGTTGTGATTTTGCTCAAGACACTTGCTCTATTAATTTTTCATGGTCAAAGGATTAATAAAACTGTCACCGATTCACCAATATAGAAGTGGCAGTTATTAGTTATTATTGTATTATTATGTCAGGTGTCAATAGTTTGGACTATATCCATGATTATACAGATGATATAACTGGCTGATATGTCAAGCGTTTTCTTGAATTAATGCCTCGGAATGAATATTGATGAGATGCATAAGAAATGTAGAATGTATCCGTGTGTTCTGGATGAATGTGTTATGAAATTTTTACTATTCCATCCCCTCTGCTACATTTGGTCACTACTGTGTAGATATTCTGCAGACAGAAAAGAATAATGGTATGTTTGTTTGGTATCTATAGGCATTTGTGAACGATTGCCTTGCCTGTTCACCATGTATGACCTGAGACATATATCATAAGTGTTGCGTTTCTGAACACGAATTCGTGTGCGCCAATTTCGAAACACCACTCAAATTGCACACAAGTGACATAAAATACCATAATTATATGGTTGTGTTTGTCTACTCGTCGCCTAAATTAAGACATCAATTTTCTTTAGGTAATTCAACACTTTTTCCCATGTACAGTTTTATACTTTACTTGCGGATCTCCAAACAAACAGAAGCTTATGTTAATGAGTATCAAGAACATTATCAGAAAAAATATGTCGAACGGTAATTTTGTATTATCCCACAACAACACGAATACTTATCTACAGTCCACAGCTAAAAGTAATGAAATGTGTACAATTCCAACCAAAAAAATAAATATCAAATTATAATGAAATGCAAGGACATTATTTATCAATGATTTACTCACCCCATACTCTATCAATGATAAAACTCACACTTGAATGGTGTACCAATAATGTTTTGTTGAGCACAATTTGATTTCTGTGGGTCCCTGATTTAAAGTCCAGACATGTATGAATGATCTCTTGATGATGTTTTGACGTTAGACAGGAAACAGTGTGGTTATTAAAGCTCTGTCCATGAAGCATGTGAAATTGGAGCATTGGTTAAGTTTTGACCTGACAGTAGTATGTAGACGTTCTACAGACGGGGAAAAGCAAAATTACCATAAGTTTGTTGGATATCTACAAATGAACTCGGGTCACCATACATACAGGAAAACTCAACAGCAAGATTTCTACATGCACCTTCACATTCAATTATTATTTGAATTTCCAGCTATAGCACACATGTATATTTAAAAAGCGTTGGTTTTGATAGTGTTTGAGTCACGTCTGATTAATGTTGGGATGATATCCCAATATACAACTTAAACGAATTTAGTGATATAAGTCAAGCGGTTCCATACAACCGTAGCTTGCAATTTGTTCATTGATGTGTCTGTCTGACTATTTTTTTCCAAAATCACTTCATGATATATGATGAGCATACCAGACATCTTCTCTGATGCTCGGAATGGAATATAATCTATGAATGATATTTTAGCTTTTTCACATTTTGCTGTGAATAATAAATCGTTTAATATATCGATATTTGAAGAAGACACTAGAAAAGGTGTGACTTATTGCATAGTGTCACCAGGATATAAATTATACACACAACATTCCCAAATGATGTTTTAGTAAGCCCTGTTTGTTTCTTGCGATGCTATGATATTGTATTGCTGTGTCTTGTAACGACTCTCTGTGCTATGACAGTGTTTGTCTTCTATGTAAATTTGAGTTGAAATTTTCTGTTAAAATCAGATGCTGCAACTTGACGCTTCAGACGCTGCATTGCTGCAGTCTCTTCGCAAACTGGGAATCATTTAAAGAGCTTATAGATGAGATTAATAGTGAGGAATTTGCTTTTGACGTAATTGGTATCAGTGAACTTTCCAATTGTGAAAAAGATACACGCATATATCTTGAGGGATATCAATTTGTGAAAAATAATAGGAAACATAGCTGTTCATAACTCGCTCCCTCTCTCAGGCGTGATAAATAAATAGCTTTCATGAGAAATACATACCTGACTATACTGATGATATATGTGTGATCATGCAAGTATTAATGTTGTTACTCCCGGGATAGTGGTGAAGGTAATCCTCCTGCTAGTCTTTCCACATAGGTTACTGATATAATACTGATCTCATTGAGTTGTCCACACGTCATTATTTGCCAGGATGGCTCTGACAGAGCCAGGGAGAACTTAATAAACTTTTTCATTGAACACCACGATTTTGGGGTATGATTAGTTTCGGTTACCTATAATCTCTTCATTAGCAGCAGTTTAGCAGTCGAGGAAGTGAGTTATATACAAGAAATTTCCACAATCTCAGACGAGGTGTAATTTCGTTTTCCCCACCGGCCATTTTCGTCTGTCAGCTTTCATTCACTATGGGTCTCTGAGGTTTGGTGCACGAATATACAACTCGGCAAAAGTCAGTTTCGATCTTCTGATCAATACCAAATCAGTCAAAATTTGGCTTAGCACATTTATTTCAGAAGTTGAGGGTGAGATAAAATCTTGCAGAGAGGCGGCGCAACTGTCGAAGTGAAACTATCGGCATTTTGGAGGATGGGAGTTATGTACTACATACCAAAATTTTGACCAACAGTATACGCACAGCCATTTCCTGTTTCAGTTTCAGAATTTCTTGTCAGACTTGAAGAAAAAATACTAAAACTTCTTCTTTGCAGTGAAAGGTGTGAAAAACTGTCTTTATCACTTTGTGTATATTATTCATGACACAATAGATTTATAACAGTTTTGGATAGTCCAGCAGTACCTTGTTTTTTATTCGACTTTACTGCCTGGCTCTGTGCCAGAGCCATTCCTGGCAAACGTCATTATCTCGGGCGTCGAGTATCCGCCAGCCAAATGGTAGGCGCATGTGACTGGTGAAGGACTTATATAGGCTAGATTGGTTACGACGTGGAGAGAGAGGTGGAGGGTGCCGGAGAGGGGGTGGTTTGGGCGAGCGGTGGAGGGTGTGAAGGAAGGATTGATGATGGAAGTTTGTAGATCATATGTTTGTAGATATATGTATCCAGTCTAGGTGTTGCATGTTGCGTGTCTGTAGATCTGACACTACAAACGCAACCTTGTACATCTATAGACTTCACTGGGCATGATTGTGTGGGACACCATCACTGGCGTGTTTAGAGGGCAGCATATGCCCCTTCTTTCCATGGAATTGGTACCTTTGTGTCCCCTCTTTCACAAAATCGTGCCCTAACTCAGTTTCTTGAAAAGTTAAATAAAATTGAATAATTTTCTTTATTTATTTTATTGCCTTTTTGATGATAGTCATCCATCCGGTTGGTGTGTACGAAGTGTGCACAGCGTGCGAACATTTTCTTTCACTAGTACGGCATGATAATGTTTTTATATTGTTTGTTATCATAGACATGATCAGTGGTCACATCATATATACATATTTATATCTAAGAAATTAAAGTACTAATGCCAGGACCTAACTGCCCCAACCCCTCCACGCCACCCGACCCCTGCGTCCTTTGGTTGATGGGAGGGGGATAAACGCTGCCCCCAATGCAACATTTTGTTGTAATCTGGGGTTGTATAGGATGGGATAGGTATGTCAATCGAAATGTTCGATACTCGATGGAAAGCAACATCATGCATTGAAGATGGCAATGTGTCATTATTATCCCAATAAATCCTTGGATCTGAAGATTATTATCTACGCTTGAAAACGCTCAGAATCAACCAAAGAACATTTAAACCCCTTCAGCTTTAAACCCCTAGAGTGGCCCGCCTAGAGCCCCAGGCCTATTCTATAAAAAATATTTGTCACATTTGTTTGCCACGAAGGCGATTCCCGCCGCATGCTGCGTCTCTCTTCAAGGTGTCATATGGAGTCATGACATCAGCTGAGTCACGAGAAGGGAAGTAGGTATCATACTAGTATTTACAAATTATTGTATTATATAAAACATATTCAGCTGTCAGAGCGGAGGAAACGGAAATTCAGACTGCAGGACTGTGGCATTTTTTGTGTATCTGGCATTGCATATTACAAGTGAATATAAAATAATAACTTCTTTCATTCCAGTCTGCATTGCGCAAAAGCCTTTCACAAATGAAAGTTCTTCATCACATTTTCCGATGTACTCTAATGTATTATCTATCTAAATAAGGGGAAAGTCCATCGGATATCATGCGAAGGGTTTCAGCTTCAGGGACCCCCTGCCATCAAATTGTGCCCCCTTCTCCCAGAAATCCTGTACACGTCCCTGACCATGGTGGATAGGTGAAGTTGTTGGCTGATATTCTCGGTATGTTTGTAGACACAAGTAATTATGTAATACTGTGTTGTGTGTCTGTAGATATGATACTAACGACGGGTCATAGTTAGGCTATTACCTAGGCCTACATGTGCAGATCATATTTTGTATCATTGTGTGAACTATGTGAGTAGTGAAATGAACAACAACAAGAGATATTTATGTTGCAACATGCGTATTTTCCACAGCACAAATATTTGTGTGGCACATGAAAATAAAAAATAATTATCTCTGTCGTGACATGAATATTTGTGTCATGGTGGTATTTTTGTGTTGCATGTGAATATGATTTTTCATTTTCACGGAAATTCATCACTAACTTTATTTACATGATGATATTTTATATAAATTGTGAATATTGATGATGCGTTCACAATACAAGTGATGTTCATTTACTATCGTCACACCACATCAAGTACGAACATGACTAACATGGAAATTATATGAACAATTGTACATCTGATTATTGCCTGGTGTGTATTCTCATACATACGGAACCGAAATTCACACAAATATTGAACAATTATTTATGAAGACATTCCAACATTACATTGTCGTTCTGCAAAACATTAGCTATGCAAGTTCAGAATATTAGCAAGTTCATAATGCATGCTTCTCAACTTGAATATAAAATATTTATTTTCTTGTAAAATAAATCCAATTCAGGTGATAATTATCATCATTGATGATGATAAAGTGTTAAAGATGGAAGAAAGTACTCTATCATGATTGAAAGGCAACCGTTGTCTGTAAGTAATCTGAATTTGTTATTGGACATCAATTCAGCAGGAGTAATATCACAAGTCACACTATACATGTATTATTCCCTTTCTTTGATGGTTCTTTAAATACTCGAATAACATCAGTTCCAAGTGTGTACCTCTGTCTAAATGCCTCAGCAGAATATATTATTTATATACACTTGATGAAAATATGATTACAATTATACAGAGGCTTCATATGAGAAACAATTCTCTAATACTATTGCTTGCGATATATACCAGTTTCATCTTTTTACAATGTTTGATGGGTTTATATAAGGCTGGTGGATGCCGCTCCTGCTCTGATGCATTCCGATGACCACGCTGGCTGATAACGTATTCCATTGTGGCTGATGGGTAGGAAGCTTGCCTTGTGGACTAGTGTCCTTCTCTAAGGAATATTGGAAAGTAAGTTTTGACGCAGTGGGCCAAAGCCGTGGAATGGGGATTTCCGCGAAGTTGTGTTGCATCCTACAGCGCATGCACACTTTGGTCTGTATCGCGAAAAGTGTGAAATACAGACATGTGGGAATGAGAATCAGAATCTTTAGACAATATGTCAGCCTCTTGTAACCACATAATGAAACGAGTAGCAAAAGTGGTCGCCATACTGAACAAATGCGTTAGCCAAATTCTTGCTGTGAGATCGTCAGTCAGTTGAAACTGGATGGAGTTTGTGCTAAAATTACAATATGTACGCTCAGTGACAGATGGAAAGGGTTAACTGTGCTAAGCCGCACCGGAAGTTGAAGTAAATTGTATTCGATTCAGGCTGATACAGCAACCAAATAACACAGAACCATTACATTTCTGGCTTTGCTGACGTTATGATGACACAATACATAGTCTAGACATAACGTAGCCCAGTCGTTTCGATGTATGAGTGGTAAGTTGAAGGCACGTGTATTATGCTGATACAGAGCAGATCATACGTAGTTCTGTTGGTCCACAGTCTGCACTGGGAGAGATTCTTCGTCCACTACAATGTCCAGAACACTGCTGGGGAAAACGTGTTAGCAAAGGAATTACATTAATCCAATGTTAACAATACGAACATGTGAGATACCCCTCAAGTGACAACACAACAAAATCAATATTTTATTTTGTAAAAAATATGCCAACAATTAAAACAAGCATTTAAGCTTGATTGTCAATGGAGAGTACGTACGTTGATGGTGTGTCAAATGGCTGAGCGGCGGAAACACCAACTCCACCAGGTAAAGCTGCCGCCAGTCTGTAACAGAAAGATATGTATTAGGGGTGTCAACAAGATGTGTTCACTTCACCCCTATTATACATCAAGGTATATACCAATATTGGACGATCAGTGCTCTCATAATACACACTTATGTTCAAGCATGTAAGCATTAACCTTTTACCAACACTACAACCAGATTCGGATGATACAAATGGTAAACATAAAATACAACATTTCGCAATAGAAGCAAAGCCCGACCAAATATCCACTGACAGCATGACTTCATCATGTGCTGTAGATCTTCTGCAGTTCTACAAACGAGCTACCATTATCGTTTTGTTATGTTTGTGACGAGGTAGTATTGGCGGCTTACGCTTCCGTAGTATACCATACCATACATGAACACTCCGTACTTTATTCTGAAGATTTCATGTTTAGGTGAAATTTAACATTGGAGTAAATTGGCAAGTTTTCCAATTTTCAAGATATAAATCTGAAATATGGTGGAAAATATGGTGGTCGTATGTCAAATGAAAGCGCGTGAAGTTTCAATTTGAAGTGACGATCCCAAACGAAGTTATGGCAAACATCTTGTGACATTTGGGGTTGAACTTCCTAAACGAAGTTGGGAAACTTTATGTCCAGCAGAAATAAATAATGTCACGTTAATCTTGTCAATATTGATCTTGTCAATATCAATAATTGATCCAAATAATCCGGAGTCTCCCACTTCATTTAAAAATCAGAGTCTATGTTTTTCACTTTTGAGTGAAAGCTGGGGCAATATAATTATTGACAAATCATTCATAAGCCTCCTACATTTCACGCCAGACAGTCACCTAACTATCACTCATATTGCGGGGGAGGTGGTACCGCCCGCCCCCAAGCACAAACTAAAAATAAGGGTGGATGGGTGGATGGGGCGCTTCCTATGCCTGTGGATGTGTGAGTTAGTTATTTGTTTGGTGTAATCGATAAAGTTGGCTTTCAGGTATCTTGACTTCGGTAGATGTTCTACCAACAACTGCTTTCTGTGGGAATAGATAACTACGTACATGCAGAGTGTGTGTGTGTGTTTTTGTAATTACACATGTAAATTCGTGAACCATGTGGTGAAAGTTTTGTTGAGTTGAATATCTAATAGCAGAAATACTTATGTATTTCTGTATTTCTGCTAATAGGTATCTCCCCACCACCCATTGTATGGCTATGCTGATGATCCACCCATCAACATATTAATTCTTAAACCCTCACACAGGATGATCATTGAGTTGCATGATGTCAATTCAGTTACCCTCTAAAGAGTAACAACGTCTGTAAGCATTGCCATATTACCATCTTTCAACTTGACTATGATCAACCCCTCCACGTTATCTCGTTGAAAATCTGACACCTTCTTATATTTTTCACAAGGAGATCACAAGGAGATTTAAAACATTTTCATTTGCAGTATATTGAATGTCTTACATGATCAAATCAATATATTTAATCACTCTTATTTGAAGTATTTCGAATGTCTTACTTACCTCATATAATGATCGTACACCCTAGAAAAGTCAACAGTCATATCCAACAACGGTCATTCAGAGAAATCATCCCTTGCATTTCAGTTCAGGATTACAAAGCATCATGCTGTACTGGTATCATACATACCAAATGTTTGGTCTTTTGAAAAGATCTGTTTAGAGTTTATTTGTCTCTGGTATATATATATCCTCTATGTAGCGTCCTGAGATGATCTACAGCTAATACGTGACTTTATTATTGTTGTCTACAAATATCCAAGACATAATAAAGGGTTTCGTTATATCGTGTCATTGGGGAGTTTCCACTTCAAAGCAGCAGCACACAGAACAAAATTTAATCGATAAGTCGTGGTGCTGAAGCTAAAAGTATTCTATGCTTGATATGCTACGGACATCAGACAGTGAGTGGTACAATGGTCTGTAGACATACTACGGACGAGATAACCCGCGCACAGGGAATATTGTGACCAGTTCTGTAGATGCTCTAGAACGGGTACATCTTGATTTATATGTATATCTACGTACAAACAGGCGCATGTGTGCCTATATGACCAAGCTATTTTTTTCGTGTTTAGTAGTAAAGAGGACATTATTGTCCTAAATGAACATTGCATAAGATATCACGTTCCAAAAAGTCTTTAATTCATTCGTGATACATTGGATAGATGTGAAAGTTATGTTCGCATTTATTATGTTACATATCTACATGAAAATTCAGAGCAATAATTAACGATTCAATTGTTTTCTTCCATAACCGTCATGATTGTGAGAAAAGTGAAAACATCCAAGAAAATAATATATGCAGAATATATCACTGAACATGGTAATGTTGAATCTCAGTTAAAACCACACAAAACCACGAAGGCTTTTCCGGGTGTCACCACACTGACTAAATCGATACATACAACCAAGCGAGAGATTGGACGTCATCGCACACACACGTGGGGAGACACACACACGTAGGGAGACACACACACGTGGGGAGACACACACACACGTGGGGAGACACACATGTGGGGAGACACACACACGTAGGGAGACACACACACGTAGGGAGACATACACACGTGAGGAGACACACACACGTGGGGAGACACACACACGTAGGGAGACACACACATGTGGGGAGACACACACACGTAGGGAGACACACACACGTAGGGAGACACACACGTGTGGGGAGACACACACACGTAGGGAGACACACACACGTGAGGAGACACACACGTAGGGAGACACACACACGTGAGGATACACACACACGTGGAGAGACACACACGTAGGGAGACACACACACGTGGGGACACGTGTGTGTGTCTGAGGAGAACCGTGAACGGAAGGAAGCCCCAAAATATCAAAATCTGGTTCGCCATTAGGTCCAGAGAAGAAAAGCCCCTTGCTTCACATTAATTGTTGTGTTTGGGTTCTAGATTGTATTTATACATGACTCTTGGGCTTTTAAAACTACATGGAAATCACTGACTGGGTTAGAAAGCAAGAACAATGTTCTTTTGGGATCAGTACTTTGAAAAAGAAGTCTGCTGTTCTGTGTACACGGTATATTTATATACACCACCGAATGTTTATGTTTTGGACGGACATATTTTAGACAGAAGATTCTCAAATTTCGGCTCACCTTTCTTACAGTTCCGACCATATTGTGAATGAACGTGTTTACTATTTTCACTCTTCTGTCCCATATATCTGTAGCTTGGTGGATATTATATCAAATAGTGATATATATCTGTAGACTCACTACGGACAAGAGACAGTGAATGGTATCAGTGTGTTTGATGGATATCTACAGATGTACCCTGGTCTTGCAAAAATACTACCCAGTAGAAACAAACTCAACCATTGCTATAACACGTACGTATTGATAGTCATACTATTTGTGTGTGTTATCATTTTATCACATGCATCAAATCATTCAAATTGTGTTTTTGATTATGATGCTGATATCAAACATATAATCTTCATGATTATAAATTTGTTTCCGTCGAGTTTTCAATGCCTCATGGCTAGTAATTTTATTTGCTGAAATGCAATTTTATCATTGACATAAAGAAATAATATCCGACTCATGTTGATTGTTGTAGCGAGAAATCGAACCTACCAAAAAATTTCATTTCTTCATTGAAACCTTAGACGCTACACTGCTGTGTTTTGAAACGCCAGATATATATCAGTGTATTTAGTGACCAGGTATTGATCAGGTGGATGTAGATATCCTACAGAAATATCCTGATTTCGTGGTTGGTAGATATCTACAGACATAAAGGCAGGGAGCGTGGATGCATCTATCTAATACTGATGTAAAGCCCCAGTCCCACCTACCCGGATTGTCCCAGCTAACATTCCACAACTGGTCCAGAACTTGCCCAATACACCTTGGCAAATCGGCCCATTACAGGGTATCACAAAGGCTCCTATATCGGGCCAGCAACTTTTGCACAGAGGCGCAATATTGGGCCAATACTGGTGACCAATATTGGTCCAAAAACGATCCAGTATCAGGCCAGTATTTCGTGTTAAAATCCGGTCCAGTACTGGCCCACAATACGTTGGAAACTCGGCCCAATACATGTAATATCTAACGATACCAATGAAGGGCCAGCAACGTTTGCACAAAGGCGCAATATTGGGCCAATACCAGTGACCAATATTGGTCCAATAACGATTCAGCATCGGGCCAGTATTTCATTCTAAAACCAGTCTAGTACTGCTCCAGTACGGGACCATCACAAGATCATTCCCGGCAGGGTATTGGTAACGTACTGCACTGTCCAGTGCATTACAATTGGCCCATTCATGGACCTGCATTGCTGAGTTATTCTTTAGCCTTTATTGTAACGATTTTAGGCCGGTAATGTAATTATAATATATCAGCAAATAATCACTCATTTCATCCATGAATAAAGACATAAACTTTTGAAAAATTATGGATTCATTGCTGATTTGCCATTCTGCCTCCATAAAATAAGTGCCCCTCACCAATTATGAAAATTGGCAATTACCAAAATATCGAATCCAACATGGCGGCCATTTGGCCATTCAACATTGGTCCAATAAAGTTGATCCAACGTCGGCAGAAGTATTTTACAGTTACTGGCCCGGTAGGCTACCATTAATCACAGCCGATATCGCGCCACTGCTGGCCCAGAGACTGGATGGCCATAATAGATTCAGATCATCATCAATAAGAAGAGCCGGTATTGTGCCACTACTGGCCCAGAGACTGGATGGCCATAATAGATTCAAATCATCACCGATAAGGAGAGCCGATATTGTTCCACTACTGGCCCAGAGACTGGATGGCTATAGTAGATTCAAATCATCACCAATAAGGAGAGCCGATATTGTGCCACTACTGGCCCAGAGACTGGAATGCCATTATAGATTCAAATCATCACCAATAAGGAGAGCCGATATTGTGCCACTACTGGCCCAGAAACTGGATGGCCGTTATAGATTCGAATAATCACCAATAAGGAGAGCCCAAATCAGACCACTACTGGCCCAGGGACTGGATACCCATTATGGACTCAAATCATCACCAATAAGGACATGTTTGCTGGGGTGTCCCGGACCAATCACGGACAAAACACCCCGGATCACCTTGGACCATCCCGGATAAAAGTAATAAAATGTGCCAAAAATGTAAGTTGTTTTTATGGTCCCATATACCCAGAATACACACGGATGAGCCACGAACAAAAGCCACGAACCGTTCTCTGAGGAAATGATGGAAAGGTGCTGGTTTACAGTCCCTTTCATACCTCTTTGGACCCTGTGATCCCGAATGAACCACGGATCACCCCGGAGTACTACGGATCAGACACAGTAGACTCACGGTGTACTTCCGGAGTACCAGGACAAGATACGGATAACTCCCGGACTATCTCGGAACACCCTGGACCGTCCAGGAGTAGCCACAGACTGAACATACACCCTGGTGCAGTCACGGACGAGCCACGGACCACCACAGACCACTCCCGGACAAGACCCGGACTGGCCCGGATCAGCACGGATTGCCTTACCTCCCCGGACCGTCCCGGATGGCCCCGGCAGATTTAAACATTTTAAAAGTTCCGGGGAACTCCCCGTACTAGCCACGGACTGTCCTGGATCGAGAATTTTTTTCCCAAATCAGCTGGACTAGCCACGGACCGTCCCGGACCACTCACGGACTGTCCCGGATTGTCTACATTTCCTGAAAAGAAAAGTTAAGGATCAAAGAGACTACTTACCCCATACTGTGGTGATGATAACACATACACTTGAAAAACCTGTCTGAGTTATGTTTTGGCCAGCACAATTCATTCTATAACTCCATATTTTAATTTAAATTCAGCGATCTCTCCCAGCCCTGCTTATGATGCTGGCATTAGACGAGGTACCGACGCACGCCACTCTACGCCACTCACAACGTCGATGCACCTCGTGCCAAAGACAATGTCCTACAGACAGGGGATTCAATGGTGTGTCAAGTATCTACAGACATCTACATTTGGGAGCGCTTGGTCGCCCAATAAGAACCAATAGCTATCGCCGCATGCTCGTTAAATGTAGGGCAGGGAGAATTTTCTCCCTGCCCTCAAAACTGGCAGTGTGCCCATGACATTTCCATTGAGTAGAAGTTCTACAGACGATTGCTTTGTAGTTAGACTTCTTCTACAAATATACATTCAGTGTGTATGTGCACACGACACTTGATTTATTAATTTTTTTCATGGTCAAAGGATCCATAATATTGCCCCTGATTCACCAATATAGTAGTTGAAGTTACTATGTATCATTGTTGTATTGTGTCAGGTGTCAATAGTTAATACAGTCAATATCTATGATAATCCAGACGTTATCATGACTGACTGATTTGTCAAGCATTTTCTTGAATTAATATCTCGGAATGAATTGTGATGCGATGCATATCATGAAATGTTGTGCTATGTTGTTGATCAATGTGCTGTGACCATCTCACTATTCTTTCTTCTCTATCTGTCCTCTGGAATCTACAGATTTTGTGTGCATCATGTCGTACTCTGTATATATTCTACAGACTGGAAAAAATAAGGTTATTTTTGTTTGAAATAAACAATTATTGACGAACCATCGTGTCTGCTCACAATGTATAGCCTAATCCGTATATCCATAAGCAGTGCGTTTCTGAACACGAATTGGTGTGTGCCAACGGCAAGATACTCTATTTAATCGCACAAAAGTGGCACAAAACTTTTTAGGGTTGTGTTTTTAGGTTACCGGACCTATGGTCCGATAACCTATTGCCGTCACGTTGCGTCCGTCGTCCGTCCGTCCGTCCGTCGTCCGTCCGTCCGTTAACATTTTTATCTTTTTTGTTTATGGACGAATTTTTCTGAAATTTTGCACAAAAATGCTTAAAAATAATTCAAAAAGGAGGT
Organism: Terebella lapidaria; assembly: GCA_949152475.1. Taxonomy (NCBI): domain Eukaryota; kingdom Metazoa; phylum Annelida; class Polychaeta; order Terebellida; family Terebellidae; genus Terebella; species Terebella lapidaria. The sequence continues at coordinate 13,702,180 of OX424559.1, read as the reverse complement.
ATTTTTTAGTTTTTTGATTTTCGCATTTTTTTTCAAAAGGGCGGCCGTTTTCGTCGAAAAATGGTCAATTTTAGATTTTGACGGTCGTTTTCTCAAAATCTGCTCAGTAACTTTTTTTCTCATTGATGAAAAACACTCCTCATATGTACTCCTATGACATGTATAAATTTCGTTGCCCTTGAATCGCTCGAAGTGGGCCATTTTAGGCCCAAACTCAGCCCAAATGTGACTTTCCCATGTTAAATTTTCCCATGCTTTATAATGGCAACCATTAAGCCTAATATCTCACTTAATATTGAGATTAGAGACTAGGAATCAATTGTGGACATATAGGAAATGATATATGCTGAATATTCCCAGGACCCTGAATTTGACCTTTGACCTCATTTTCAAGGTCACAGGACAAAATGGCTAATATCTCGCTTATTATCGACTTTACAGTTTAGGAATCAATTGTGAACATATAGGAAATGATATATGCTGAATATTCTCGTTACCTTGAATTTGACCTTTGACCTCATTTTCAAGGTCACATGACAAAATGGCTAATATCTCGCTTATTATCGACTTTACAGCTTAGGAATCAATTGTGAACATATAGGAAATGATATATACTGATTATTCTCGTGACCTTGAATTTGACCTTTGACCTAATTTTCAAGGTCACAGGACAAAATGGCTAATATCTCGCTTATTATCGACTTTACAGCTTAGGAATCAATTGTGAACATAAAGGAAATGACATAGGCAGAATATTCTCGTGACATTGAATTTGACCTTTGACCTCATTTTTAAGGTCACAGGACGACATGGCTAATATCTCGCTTATTATCGACTTTACAGCTTAGGAATCAATTGTGAACATATAGGAAACGATATATGCTGAATATTCTCGTGACCTTGAATTTGACCTTTGACCTCATTTCCAAGGTCACAGGACAAAAAGGATAATATCTCGCTTATTATCGACTTTACAGCTTAGGAATCAATTGTGAACATATAGGAATTGATATATGCTGAATATTCTCGTGACCTTGAATTTGACCTTTGACCTCATTTTCAAGGTCACTGGACAAAAGGCTAATATCTAAAATGTATATTGTCCGGTAACCTTTCTTAGCCCTTGGACATTTAAGACATCACGATTTTTAAATTGATTTGATACCACTATCCATGTATACTTTTCATACTTTATTTTAGAATCCCTTAACAAGCAGAAGGTTACATGTATATTAATTGGTTTCGAAAAGTTTATTAATAAATGTGAAACTGTACTATACCATTCTACTGCTTCCTAGCTAGAACAGGAATGCTTATCTACAGTCTACGGGTTCAAAGTAATGAATTGTAATGAATTTTCAACGAAACTAAAAATACCAAATTATGATGAAAGGCGAAGAAAAGTCGTTAGGGTTGTATTTTTGAGTGGCAATAATATGTAGATACATGTAGATATTCTACAGAACAGGAGCATCGAATATGATCGGCATGTTTGCTGGACTTCTACAGATGAACCCTGGTCCTATATGGACATCATACAATAGACACAAAGTCAACAGTGCCAAGTTTCTACATGCGAGGTGTATATTGATTAATCCTTTGAGCAGTTATATCATACACATATATTTAATGAGCGTCTGGTTCCAAGTTAACGCTAACAATGTTTAAGGACCATCTAAAAGTGTTCGGATGATATCCAAATATTCTTGGAATCATGTATGGTGTCATAAGTCTGAATATTTTTTTTTTTTTAAATTACATGATAAATTACGAGTATACTAGGCATCTTCTCTGGTGCCAATAATGGAATACAGTCAATGAACTGTATCAAAACTGTTTTAAATTGTCATTGTGAAAACAAAGTCGCTTATTGATACTTATTGATATGTGCAGAAGACATACATCAAACGTGTTACTTACGTCATAGTACAATGAAAAGAAAACAAACTCACTCTGTAGATTTCATAAATAATGTTCCTGTAAACTTATTTGGTTCCTGTCTCCGTCTTTCGATTCCAATTTTAATCTCTTGTAGTACTTGCCATGTTATAGTCCTGGGTCTTGTATATACTCTTGCTTTTATATGCCTGGCATGGTGATGAGTGAGGGATTTTCCATCTTTAGGTAGATAAAATGTTGTCTGGTCATAGGCCTAGGACCATGTAGATGTTTTACAGACATATATTCTTGTAGTCAGTAGATATCTACAGACAAACATGTAGAGGGCGACAGTGTATCGTTTTAATACTGGTGTGGTTTTGATGACGAGCGATTTACACAATTGTGGATGCACACATCAAATTGTAGGTTGAGAGACACCGATCAATGAGTGATGCTGATGAAGATATACCAGTTTGATAAATGAACCCAAGAACCATTCAATAACCATCATTGAGCAATTTCTGAAAGAGGTTCAATTTAAGATTTGAATATGACGAATTTTAGAATTTTAGTTTGACGAATATTGACATCTAATTATTATAAATTGAGTTTTTCATGTACATAGATTTCACTGTCCCATTGCTAGTATGTTCTGCCGTGAAATACAATAATATTGATAAAAAAGACAAACCACACTCAGCTCATGATGAATAATGCTCTAACTAATCCGACCGGCCGAGAGAAATGTGTCTTCATTGAGACCGTGTGTGAACGAAGTAATTTATACCGTCACATAGATATAAATTTTTGTGGTAACAGTCCGGTGAAAGTATTGAACTGGTTCGTGTAAATGTCCTACATACAACTGCCCTTGTGGAGAGTAGATATCTACATACACTGTACATAAACGTAGGTTGCTGCATACCCTATAGTGGCCTGTTTTCTACTATCGTGTAGATATCAGTTTTCCTCATGAAAGTATCAATGATTTTCATGTTGATGTTCTACAGACAACAGTTTTCACTGTAAGTAGATATTTACATGTAGGCGGTGTGTGTGAATCATTGCCTGTTACATGGCCTGCTACAATATTGGTAATGGTAATGCACATTGGTTTTAAAAAAAAAATCGTTTGAGAGTTTCGTTAACTGTTTTCATTTTGTTCAGGAAACTCTTCACCGACGCTGGTCAATCGTGACGCATCCGAGCATGAAACATGTGCATCACACTGAACAATCAGACTCATTGAAACTCGTTTGTGAAACCAATAAAAAATATCCTTTAATATGTTCATGATTAGATATTTGTTCTTAATTAAAAAAAAAACTGCTCTTGTTTGGGTTGACTGTGCTGTGCTCTAGATCGTCTGCAGACAAGCTACAAATCCAAGTTATATTACAAAATTTACACTCGTGCCGTCCTAAGTCATTTGTGGTTCTTTGTTTCAGTGTATATTAGTGCTACATGAATATTTCGTGACACTTGTACCATTATGATAAACAATGGAGGTTTCCACCAATTTATCCACCAATTTATTACATTAGCATATTTTTTGACAGCATTGCCTATAAACTACAAAAAATACATTTGCATTTGGACTCAATGCATGGCTTATGATTAAATTTGGACTGTGTGCATGTATTTTGTATTAACCCCTTCACTGCGGGGCCCAGTGAAATCGCCTGTGCGGAGGAAAAATGCAACATAGGACATAATCTTAGCCATAATGAATATTTCAAAAAATAACTCAAATATTATATGTATTATACATAAATATAAATACTAATATGTATTTGACACTAAACGGTATTCTCATCAATACCACTGCAAAGTCAATGAAATTTGGTTGCTACGTAGCACATTACCATGACAACGATAACATTTTAACAAGAAGCATGCATTTTACGCAATACTAAATTTTTGACATCATACACAAAGTTATATGTATCCATTTCCATCGAACTGATCAGATATATTATGTGAGAGTTAACCTGAAGAGTTCACAATTGCTAAATAAAAGTTTGCCATTATACTTAGGTATGCTTGTCCAAATGAGCAGCATATTAATATTGTAAATCACATCTATTGCCAGGTCTGTATACAAATCAAAATTGCCATGCAGAAATAATACCTGCTGATTCTCGTCTCTTCTGTAGAAGCCAATCTAAGGACTACATAACTGTGAAATGACTGACCAAATATTGCTCGTTGCATTATCTTACAGTGCGAATGCATGCTTGCGACACCTATGTGAATTATCATAACGTTCTTGACACTCAACACTGATTTATCCCATATTATTCAGAGCCTGAGACCTTCTCGGGCTACACGCACACTGGAATTGACGTTAGTGCCCAAGACCTTCTCGGGCTATACGCAGTGAAGAGGTTAAATACAGAGTGGGCCAAAAAAAGTATACCGAAAGAACCATGCCTTGGTTAACTGATGGAGAACAATTAATATTAATCCTTGGTGAAATAGTAAAACAATTCAACACAACGGACAGTCCAAATTCAGTTTAACAAAAAAATATGTTCAATCATGTCACAGACTTTGGTCGGTTGTGGACATATTGCACATTGAGGTTCAATTGTTGAATCTTCCTTCGGTTAGGATCCCAGGCACACGTTTTTAACAATACCGCAGGGATGACTGTCCAGTGGACTTAGGTCTGGAGGTATGGCAGTGTAAAAAAAACTTATCAATGATATGTTTACCAATATTAACATATCAGAAAAAGACATTTCTAAGGAATGAATCCTGAATTAAACCAAACTCACAGAAAGTTGTTTCACTATAGTTTTTTTTCTGGCTCCCCCTGTAGTTCATCTGCGCCAGTATCGACATAAAATTATGCTGATGCTGGCGCTTGAATAAACAGATTGAAGAGCAATTCATGATGCTGATAAGGATATCATACACGCACATTTCATTTTGATAATAAAAAATCGCATGCTCTTTCATTGATCCACTCCTAATAGTGTTTCAATCTAGAAAATATTCGATTTAATATTCATAATTTTAAAGAATTTAGCACGTGTAAAAATCGCCAGGTACAGTTGAGTTGAAATTCAACAATACTATCGAGATAGACAAGACATACCTACCTCATGTTGATTAATGATTTGCGTAATCCAACTGGCCAATTCAAGTACTTTTTCCCTTGAAGTTTATTCTTAACCCTATAGTGAGGCAATTTAGGACGTGAAGTAGATATCAGGATCATGTAGATGTTCTACCTGAAGCTTTTCTTGTATTCAGTAGATATCTACAGACATATACTACATGTAGTATGTAGAGAGCGCGAGTGTGTCGCAACACTGTTTCATTGAGATACATTTTTGTGCAGCCAAATAACCTGTTTTTGCTACCACTTATTCAATAACCTGATCATTCAGTAACTAAATCATTTATTCAGTAAATGAAGCGGTAATATTTATATATTCTCTTACTCGAATTTAATGGCATATGCCAAGCAGTTCCATTATATGTGGATATCATCCCGACACTATCAAACTGGTCTCTAACATTATCAATACGAGTATGAAATCAAAACCATTGGATGTGCCTATCCGAATATTGTTTCCAAAACCATTTCCTAATATATAATATACATAATAAACATTTTCACTGATGCTCAGAATGGAATATAAAAATATAGATGGTAACTTTACAGTTTCATTGGGAATACCAATCAGAAAAGATATACATCAAAGGTATCACTACCTCATAGTACAACGATGAAAAGTTGTCTTCCTTTTCAATTTCAATTCAGTTATTTCTTGTGGCAATTCTCATGTCATAATGTTGTAGTGCTGAATCTCGTTATATGGATCTATGTTCAGTGAATGTCATAGCGCAGTTAGATGTTTTGATGTTCCAGAGACATTGAACGATTCAATGGTTTGTCGTATTCTCTACAAAAACCACACTACAATACAAAGGTAGATGTTCCACTCATCACTGTGACACATCCTTATTTAATAATGTATTATAATTACTATACGTCTTCAAAATGTTGACATGATGTTAAGTAATGCTAGATGTATGTGTCAGCTTACTACCTACTTCACATTGATCACAACTCTTGCTGTCCATTTTCTACGAACAGTATACAATTAGTATATCAAGATGAACATCTACAAACATTCATTGAGTACAAGTGTTCAAATCTCTGCCTAATGGGTAGGTCTTATTTGTGTCTTATCTGCAATATAATGTACCTGAACAATGGTATCATATTGCCCAGTCATACAGATGCCCTACAAGTCACAGCGTATAGCTTGCAAGTCACATGTCACAGTTTATAACTCGCATATCACATGCCGTGGCTCACATGTCCTGACCGGGAATCCATACTCTTTCCAAACTGTGACTGTGCTTATAAAGGTTTTCTTTATCTGAAAGCCTGATGTTATGTTCTACATCTACTGTGGAAGATTCACCAATTGATGATTATTTAACAAACTGTCAAACCTGATATTGGGGTTCTATGCATCTGCTTATTGGGGAACTTCGAGTTTATTAATGACTGGTGTTCAGAAGACGATAAATATTCTATGCCTCACAACATACGAAAATTATTTACACTTTTTATGAAAATAATGAACGGATACATGGTGCATATTTCCAACTCAACTGATGTTAATCAGTTCTCAGCCATTCATACAAAATAACATGTAGAAAACGACTGAAGGGGTCAATAACAGCAAACACCATTCAGTGTTGAGTGATCCCTTGGTCGCTAAATGTCAGATTTACATAAAAAATTCATCATTGTTCCAGCTGACAAGGCTGCCAACAATATTGTATTCATATGTTAGCAATATTATTATGAATGTCTGCTTACAGAACTTGGTAGTTGTAACAAACAGGGGAATCCTACATATAGCCCCATCACACAATAAAAAAGTACGTTATTGACAACCACATGCCAGTTCTTGCCTCATATGGCATTGCAACTACTCAGAAAGAACTTGACCTTCCTGCTTTGTATTGGACTCCAAAATTACACAAATGTCCTTACAATTAACGCTATATTGCAGGGTCGGCTGTGTTCTTCACCAAACCATTGTCAATATTGTTGACTAAATTATTATCTGCTCTAAAGGAAGGATTTCAGAAGTATTGTGATACTGCTTATTCCAGAAATGGAATTAACCAGATGTGTATTTTGGAGAATTCAAAAGAGCTCATTGAAAATCTCAAACCACGCTCATTTTCCACAATAACCAGTATCAAAACTTTTGACTTTTCTACCCTTTACATAACCATACCTCACTCTAAACTTGAAGAAAGGTTGAAAAATCTCATACTACGATGCTTTTTCCATAAAAATGGGAAAAGACGTTATAAATACCTGGTAGTTAATTATAAATCTGTTTATTTCGTTCATGAACATTCAGCATCAGACACTAAATATACTGAATCCGATGTTGTTGGTATGCTGGAATTTCTAATCGACAACATTTTCGTAGAGTTTGGTGGTGAAATATTCCAACAAACTATTGGAATTCCAATGGGGACTAATTGCGCTCCACTGTTGGCAGATTTGGTTTCATACTCATACGAAGCAGAGTTCATCCAATTACTTCTGAAGAGAGGAGAAAAGAAACTAGCCAGTTCATCCAAATTTACATACAGATACATTGACGATGTATTGTCATTGAACAATCCAAAGTTCAGTGATTATTTACATCTCATATATCTGGATGGACTGGGAATTAAAGACACCCACGGACTCCTCCAAGTCTGCAGCATATCTTGACCTATACCTCGAAATAGACAAAAATGACAATCTATGTACCAGATTATATGACAAACGTGATGACTTCAATTTTCCCATCGTAAATTTCCCAGTACTGAGTAGTAACATACCAGCAGCTCCTGCGTATGGCGTCTATGTGTCTCAATTCGATATGCTAGAGCATGTTCCAATTACCAAGATTTTCTAGCCAGGGCCAAAATGCTAACTGATAAGTTATTAAAGCAGGGTTATTTGATACCTAGATTGCAGTCGACCTCTAAGAAGTTTTATGGTCGTCATCAGGAGTTAATATACCATTTCGGTCTGTCTGTAACTCAGATGATGGAAGATATTATCACATCTTGTTGATTGATACTTGTAGAGTCGTTATTAAAACCTAACTATGTCCTTCATCTCGATGGCTCTTACAGTGGGTGTCGCATGCGAGGCAAGAGAAGCTTACTCTTACTGGTACACCTGATCTCAAATTTGGCTTCGCAGGATGTCTGTGATGTTCAATTTGCTCGGACTTTGATCACAAATTTGAATTTTTTTTCAACCTTACCGATTATGTAAATTTTGTCCATGGATTTTGAGTTTCGTCTTGCGGATTGTTTGGTGTTTGGTATCACACTTGTCTTTAGTGTGTCATCAACAGTTGCTGACTATTAGTAAAGCTCGAAAATATGCTAGCATTCAAGAGTGTGGTGCTCACGGTGATTTGATTTTGCTCGTGTGCGACATTTACAACGTAACTTATATCAGATTCTTTTTAGATAAGATAGTAACATGATCAACACATACAATCATACAACCATCAATCTCGCAATTGTTTGTGTATGGATCGATGTCAAACCATAACGACAAAATATATCCAGACATTTGCATGTAAGCTATTTAATGCCATGTAAATTCTGGACATAAAAGGAATCAGTGAAAATACAAAAAAATATGAAAGTATGCTGTGTTTATTTCATGACATCATCATATGGCCTCAGTATGAGTGAGTTGTGTTGCACGTTAATGTGTGCATTCTATTGTGATGCTATCTTTTGATTGTGGTTGTTTATGTGCAATGTTGTAATGGGTTCTTAGTGCTTCTTGGTTGAGGACGTTCATTAGCTCATAACCTCTATATATTCTCAACAAAGAAACGTTGCCATTACATGCTACATGTTAATGGGTCATGTTTATGTTTCTCAACCTACGGTCTGAGCGGCGTTGTAATCTAACCTGGTATGTAGTTTTTTTTATCTTACAAATTTAAACCGTGTATTCTCAAAGCATGATGCTATGAAACATCTTTGAAAATAGGATGCATAGGCGTGAATTTTATATGCTATGATACTATGTTTATTACCCTAGGATTATACATGTGTACAAATTGAGGTCACATTGGTACTTGTGGTAATAATCTTACTCATAGGTTCATGTTTTATGATATTGCATTATATCACGAATGAGTTGTTATCTCGAATCAATTGTGTCAAACAATAGTGTCATTCGAACATATATTTTCACGTTGAAGTCTCACTAGTTCTACACAACCTCTCAGAGAATCAGCCACATGAAACCCCCTGGCAATAACCACAAGTCCATACAATGTAGCTCAAATATAGATTAAGCCTAACCAATACCAATAAAGTACTCAATAATATGCCCTCTATATACATGATATACAAATGAGCTACATTGTGTCGTGCATATCAATTGAGGTTAAGTAATGTTGCATCATTATGAGTCACAATATCCTTCGATAAAAACTGTCGAACAGCATACTTTGTAAAGTGGTATACAACATTGTCTGCACGAACCAGCAAATATATTTGTTAATGTACACTTTATTAAAATAAAATAAAAATCCTATCAAATCTGGAATATGCTCTTTTCCAGACACATAGCACAGTGAGCAAGATAAAACTATACTGAAAGTACAAGCTTGTGATGTATTAATAGAGAGTAATAAGTAATAACTTGTATTAGAAATATTGAAAGTATTCAAAACAATGATCAGTCCTAGTTCAGTTCAACGCATAACATGTTCAATATGAACACCATTTCGAGAAAGACATAGTTCCAGTCTGTGACAGATATTGTCAATCATGGCACAGAGAAGTTTAGTTATGCTCGAGATCACACATTCATTTCAAGCTTTGGATTGTTTGTTATTGATTTGTTTTTAATACCAACGGTCCATGATGAAAGGCAATACTGCCTGTCTTCCCCATCCCCCGTCGGGTGACAATTTTTTAACTGCCTATTGTTGAATCATGATGAAACGCTCATTACACAGTGAACTTCATTATTTATGATTACAGTGATCAATTGCACTCAGTTGTCTTGGCAACTATTAGCTCTTATTGTAATGTGGGATAAATTATTCTGATTCACTGTAAAACGAGCTTCCTAATCACATATATGCCAATATTAGCATATCACCCCTAATAAGGACTCCAGAACAAAAGCAACCCCAATACGTATTTTCAATATAGTTTTTTTTTGGCTCACCATGTAGATTCAATACCAATTGAAGTATTATTAGAATGACTCATTTACACATTATTCTCTTCTCTTTACATGGGTGCTGGATATATAAATATATATATTAATAGTGCGTGATAATAATTAATGGAAATAGTGTCATCTATTCACAGTGGTTGGTGAATACAGTTTGTGAGGAAATTTTACTGGACGTCTGGGTAGGAAGCTTGCCTCGTGGGTTCTGCTGTACAGAATGTTGTACGACCACTCGGTGATGAATCCATCATTTATGGCGATAACAGGCCTCAGCTGTTGCATGTGGACAACCAGGAGTTTGTACTGCATTCTATAGCATGTGCAGTTTAGTCTAGGTCCTGAACAGTATAAACACATGGGCATGATTTTGTTGTAATACATTTTTGCCCGTGCTCTGTCTTTCTGCTTGTTTAATATTCCAGATATGTACTGAAGCAAACCAGAATCTGTGGATACCATTCCAACCACTTGTAAACACACAAGTAAGTTAACACAAAACCATTACAGTTCTGGCTATGACGATGCTATCATGAAATAGGAGATGGTCAGGGGTTATTGTTATCATAGAAATATGTGCGTATATTTCTATGTGGTTATGTAGTTATTTTGATGTCTGAGGCAATTCCATCCATCATGATGCATGTTTCATAGACGCCCTGTGTATCGTTCAATATTCCGTTGGTCCACAGTCTGTACTGGGAGAGATTCTTCGTCCGCCACAATATCCAGAACTCTGCTGGGGAAAACGTGTTAGCAAGGGAATTAAATAAATAACCTGTTAACAACACCAACAGGTGAAGAATATCTCAATGGCAGCACAACAAAGCGAAACATTACTTTATCATTAAAATTTAAATATGAAAAAAGTAACTGAAGCATTTAAGCTTAATAATCAATTGCGAATACGTACGTTGATGGCGTCTCAAATGGCTGAGCGGCAGAAACACCAGCGGATAAAGCTACCTCCGACCTGTTGGCCGGAACACAGGTGTTACAGTAGTAACAATAAATATTCATTTCCCCCTCAACTATTAGTGGAATAAGTACTTTTATAACACACACCCAAATTTGATAACTCACGTTTCAATAAAGGGATTGTGATGTAAATGTGTTTAAATGATCCACAAATAAGCTACAGCTCCTCTATGTTATGCTTGTAAACTATCACTTGTACCATCCTTTGTTTAACATGGTCCTTTCTCATCCCAGCACTGTCAATGTATGTAAATCAGAGATGCGTAACCATACATCTTTAGCCATCTATGTCATGGAAAGTTGTTTGATTAAAAAATAATAACGATAATAATTACATTAATGATAGTGTTGCTAATAACTTCATCCACGTTTGAAAGAAGGCCAATTATTTCACCTCATAGTTTGTTTCAATATACCTGTCTTTTAGCCTGACTGTGATCTAGTTTCTGGTTATTCAGATTCGTTATGCTATATGGATGTGGAAATCAGTTCATTCGGTCAGTGAACATTCGGTCAGTGATGCATTCGGTAAATAACAGTACTGCTTTGTGGGTGTGAAAATATCTAGCGACCTATATGTATAGGTTCTGTAAGTCTTGTTCGTCTTATGTCGTCAAATAACGTAACTGGGTACGTAATCTACTACGTCCGGGTAGAAACAGTGCCATGTGTTCATTTTTGCCGGATTTCCGTGGGTTCAGAAGCACCGCAGAAAAAGATGATTTGGAATAGAATAATAAACCTTTTTTATGTTCCACAAAATGTATCTCCGTTGCTTATTTGTGTTGAATATAACACGATAGATATGATTTGAATGAATCAAATTGCCTCTCATTTACATAGTGTTTTATAGTGTGATTTTCGCCCCCTAAATTGTTGATGATTACATTTTATTGGTGAAATTAAGATATAAATGGTGCCAAAGATTCATGACATGCGGCCCACGAAACAGTTGCTGAGTAGTATACTACTACAGTTTGTCACAATTAATATCACCTTTTCTCTATAAAAGATACTGTGCCTAAAATATACAAACATAGCCTGTTCACGCTCTGTATTGAGCAGGAAATATTGGATGAGACTCAAAGTACACCAGTTCATACCAACTAGTATCTGTTGAGATTTGTGAAGTGGGTTTCTTGTGTATTTCCGATAAATTGTTTTTATATAGTGCAAAACCGTGTGTATCCAACTTACATGATTGGGCCAAGAATTTGGCGGGAATTCAAATGGACCCCAAAATTATGAAATAACGCAAAATAACGTGACGTTTTAAATCTCGCTTACAGCCCCTACAGTACGTTGCAAGATGCCAAATTATTTTTAGTTAGGCTAATAAATCGATGGGTTATCACATACCCTCTACAATCTTCATTTTCCATTCTCCACATAGTCTACATATTATGGAATTATTGCAAATTTTATCACAAGGATATCACTAAAATTTGTAGCAATATTTTTCCAGCACAATTTTGTTTATGATTGACATCAAGTTGAATTGTGCATACAATGTTTTTTGTGACAGTACCTTAGGGCTTAGGAGTCTTAGCTACCTCATAACAGTCATATACTTTAAAAAACTCAACAAAAATATGCAAAACAATTATTTCAGAAAAAAATATCCACCAATACAGTTTTATGAACAGTTTGTTGTCTTTATTCCTCAAATATAATTTGAGTCGCCACGATATTCTACTGTTCTATCCAAGTTGCAGCTTTGACTGGATTGTGGATCGTGTCACAAAGTATCTATGAGGTTGAAAACGTTCTGAGATATTCTTCCTCTATTAGATGAATCAATGATTGACGCATGTTCTACAAACAAGCTAGATTTTCCGCATATTGTGTGCTTAGTTGTAACTCTCGCACTCCTGCGTTTTCTAGGGTCGCTTTCGATTTTAGCATTGTAACTACATTTAACCCCAGTAAAGAGTAGAACATAGATTTGTAGCAAACATAACCTAATGCAAAAAAACTATTTATTTAAAAAAAGCAATGCCATAGCAACACTGACCATGTTCAAATTATTCCATTTCACCACGGGCATGGTGGTCTAATTATTAATCTAATTGGAGGTATCCTGAAAATTTGCCTTCCAATTTTCATTCTCATGATTTTTAATATGCGTTCACGTTATGTTTGGAAATACAATAGCATTATCAACGAAATGGCATAATATCACCACAAGCCAACCATACTCACTTCATCTTTTGTTGATTACTGTAATCCAACCTAACTGTCATATGTCTCCTCTCCCTTAGAGGCCCGTCATTGGGGTCTAAGGTTACAGTCATGCATAGTGCGTTAAGTAGATGTTCTACAGACAACTACTTTATGAGTCCCTGAGCAGTTATGAGCAGCTGCCCCCGCTGCCCCCGTGGTTCCGGCGCCCCTGTCCCTAAATAACTACAAAGATACAGGCAAAGAGTGGGTATGTAATGGTGTTATTGCGTGATATCAAGTAGCCATTGACTCTAATTTACATTGTGCCTTCAATTCATCCTCCTAAATAAGGCGTGTAAGTGAGATTTGAAACGTCACGTAATTTTATTGAGATTAGAGACTAGGAATCAATTGTGGACATATAGGAAATGATATATATGCTGAATATTCTCGTGACCTTGAATTTGACCTCTGACCTCAGTTTCAAAGTCAGAGCACAAAATGGCTTATATCTCGCTTATTATCGACCTTACAGCTTAGGAATCAATTGTAGACATATAGGAAATGATATATGCTGAATAATTTCGTGACCTTGAATTTGACCTTTGACCTCATTTTCAAGGTCACGGGACGAAATGGCTAATATCTCGCTTATTATCGACTTTATAGCTTAGGAATCAATTGTTAACATATAGGAAATGATATATGCTGAATATTGATGATATATATGCTTAACATTATATATGCGTAATATTATATATGCTTAATATTCTCTTTATAGGATAGGATAGGATAATGTTTATTCAGTTTCAAACAAAAACATAATACGATGTATATACATAGGATAAGTTATCAACTAGTATTATATGAGAACAGTTTGAAACTGAGGGACCAAAATAGCTATTGCTGTCTTCCTTTTGGCCCCAGTAACATATTTACAAGAGTATAATTTACAGACATGGCAACATAAAATGATTATATATTAACATAAATATTGATATAGAGACATGCCTCATTACCATACTAGTATATGAGACATATGGTACAATGCAATCACAGTATATTTGAATATATTCATATAAAATATAATCAAATTTCGAATACATATTTATTCATATTTGATAAGATTGTTTTGTAATTATTTGTTTGAACTAGTCATTGTTGAGCTTCATAACTAATATAATTATTAAAATATATGTGATATCTTGGGTGTCGAAAATTTCAGGGGCAGTGAGGTGCATCATGGCTCTCAGGGACCAGCGTAGAGCCAGGAAAAAAGGGGTGGGAGAGTTTGAAGAGATTGAATGACCAAGAATGTATCAGGAATATAATATAAGAATAAAATATGTTGCTACCAAAATAGAAATATAATCATGATTTACATATCATGATTTGCATATCATATCATGTATGGGATATCATTGATATTATTAATTAAATGCAATTCGGACACTGTTTATTTGAGCATGTAACGACATCTGAATACGCTGATACTAGATCAGATTTGACAGTTTTCTTCATTACATGTTTAGATACAGCCAACTGAGAAGCACTGATTTGTGAGAACCATTTATTCCAAACAACAGCAAAATTATAATGCCGGTAGTTTCCTTGCAGCACTTGAATCACAACGTGGAACATATATATCATTCGATTGTCTCGTTTCGTAATTACAATGAATGTCTCTACTATATTGGAATACTCCATTAAAAGAAATAGGAAGGCGATTCATTATATAATCATGCATAAAGAGAATAATTTCGTAAGTATATTGATCGTTTAATTTGAGAATACCACAATGCTTAAAAAGTGGATCTGTATGACTCTTAAATTTACCTTTATTGATTATTCGTATCGCCCGTTCCTGAATACTTATCAATTCTTCAAATGTGTCTGTGCTGCATTACCCCATGCTAGTATACCGTAGAGAATATGAGGGTGGATCATGGAATAGTATAATGTTATTAAAGATCCCATGGGGAGTATATTTTTTACTTGCTTTATTTGAAAGAGTGCTTTTGAGATTTTATTATGAACATGTGATATATGGTATTTCCAAGACAAACTATCATCTAACTTGATGCCCAAGAATTTAGTGCAATTCACATTGAAATTTGAGCCAATTTGTTCAAGTGCTGTACCATTTATGCATATCTGTAAATTATTGTTATTCGGTTTCGTGTTATTATTATTAAATACAATAAATTTTGTTTTAGATGCATTCAGTGAAAGTTGATTTGAACAAAACCAATTGAATAACTTATTAATCTCGATGTTGGCATCTTGAAACAGTTGTTCAACATTAGTGTTTGACAGATACAAGGTAGTGTCATCAGCGAATGATAAGATATTTGCAGAGGTAAGGTTTGGGATATCATTGACATAGATCAGATATAAGAGAGGACCTAGAATAGATCCTTGTGGAACTCCACATACAATATTACGCAACTCAGATGTGTTTGACTTATCTATTTCTACATATTGAAATCTGTCAGATAGGTAATCAGTAATCCAATCTTTCGCCAAACCCCGAATTCCGTAATTGTCTAATTTTTGTATCAAAATATCATGGTTAATAACATCAAATGCTTTCGATAAGTCACATAAAATAGACAATGTAGATTTTTTAGGCTGGCTGTTTATTGCATTTCCACACTCGTTGAGTAAGTGAATAATTGGGTGAATAGTACTATGTTTCTTCCGGAATCCATACTGGTGTTTGAAGAATAAATTCTGGCTATTCAAGAAACAGGTTATTTTTTTGTACATAATTTTCTCTAGAATTTTAGAGAAAGCGGGCAACAAACTCACCGGTCTATAGTTATTAATGTTTTCTTTGTCTGAAGTCTTATATATAGGTACTACTTTGGCAATTTTCATCTTTTGGGGAAAAATTGCAGTGTTCAATGATAAATTTATTATATGAGTGAGAGGTTTAAGTATGTGTTCAATTGTGTCCTTAATAATTTTTGAAGAAATCTCATCATGACCGGAGCTAGCTTTTGGTTTCATGTTACAAACTACTGACAGTACCTCTGATTCATCAACAGTTTCAATAAAGATAGAGCTTGGGTTCGGCTTACCCATAAACTTCGTAAAATGAACATCAGTTTGTACAACATTTTCACTTGTTTTTCTGCCAATATCTGCAAAATAATCATTAAACGCATTTGCAATTTTACCCTTGTCTGATATAGTTTCTTGGTTAATTTGAAATGACTGTGGGAAGTTTCCTGTACTTTTACCTTTACCAATAATCTTCGTCAGTATGTCCCAAGTTTTCTTAACACTTTCTTTATTTGTCTCAATCAAGTCCTTGTAATAACTTACTTTCATAATCCTTTTCACCTTATTATACATATTCAGATATGATTTGTACCGAGCATTATTAAATTGATTGGGTTTATTTATTTTCTTATACAACAGTTTGTTTTTTAGTCGCATAGAAGTCATAATTCCTTTAGTCATCCAAGGCTCTTTTTTAATATATTTTTTGTGCACTTTAACTGTTCTCATGGGGAAGGATCTCTCAAATATAGTTTTATATATGTCAATGAAGGTATCATATGTCTCATTTACAGAATGCTTCTGTAATACTGAACCGAACTCAGTGACTGATAGATTCTCTTTGAATTGAGATGTGTTTGCTTCTGAGAAAATTCTCTTTTTTACTACACTGTTGTTCATGCTGTTTACGTGTATAGAGTTTGGTTTATATTTTTCTATCTGTACAAACACCCCAAAATGATCAGACAGATCTGTGACAATAATTCCTGACTTTATATGTTTATTAATCTGATTTGTATATATGTGGTCGATTAAAGTTGCACTAGTTTGGGATATTCTTGTTGGTTTAGTATATGTTTTACATCTAAAATATTAAACATATATTGTCCGGTAACCTATCTTTGACCCTTGGCCTAATTTTTTTTAAATGGAGAGGGCATCATTATCCTAAATGGACGTTTGGCACAAGATGTGATGTACAAGATATATGTGTAAGTTATTTATGCATTTATCATGCTATATATCCACAGGAAAATATAAGCCTAGAATGATTCAGTCGTTTTCTCCCATAATGGTCAAGATTCTGAGGACAGTGAAAGCATCACAGAAAATAACATGTACAGAATATATTCACTGTAACTGATAAGTTTGAATCTCAGTTGAAACCACACAAAACCACTAGGGTTTTTCCCAATGTCACCACACTGACTAGATCGATACATACAACAAAGCTTGAGATTGAACGTTATAGCACACACACACACGTAGGGACACCTGTTTGAGGAGCACCATATACGGAAGTGAGCCTGATAATATTAAAATCCGGTTTGCCAATAGGTCCAGTAAAGAGAAGCACCTTGCTTCACATTTTTTGTTTTGTTTTGGGTCATGCCTCTTTTAAGAGCGATGTTCATTTGAGATCAGTATTTAGAAAAAGAAGTTTGCTGTTCAGTATACTAGGTATATTGTAATACTACACGGCCTAATGTTTACGTTTTGAACGTGGCATATGTTAGGCAGGAGATTAACAACCTTTGCCCAGGCAGAACTGCACGAATCCAACATTAGTTATCAGTGACATGTTAAACAAGATAAAAATAAATGCCGAAGAGCCCCCGTTTGGCCCATTCTTCGTCCAGGTTAGATAATCTTATAATGGTTGTGTATGTGAAATAGATTCATGGTTTTGTATTAACTACAGCATCCCAATGAGTGAAACAATGTGCAATATGTAGGTAAGTAAATATATATTACGATGGGTGTTAAATGTAATATTACTGTCATATATTAGCTTTATCTTATTTGAATTTTTTCAAATGGATGATCAAAGAAGTTTTGTATGATCAAAATACAAGTATGTCATATATGCATTAACTGACCGTTTCATATATTTCGATAATGATCTTATATGTTAAGGAATTGTTTGGAAATATACCCATGTACACTATATGTCATGATATTATTGGTATGATTTATTGGTTACATAGATGAATAACAATCAAAAGTGGCATTTGTAGAATATATCATGTTCAATGTAGGCAAAACTTATGCTCGCGCATTGTGGTCACTTTGGAAAAATCATATCAAGCAAATCAAGATTGAATATGTATTTGTCATGTCTAATTCTACCAAGTCAGGAAGTACAGACGAATATTCATTTTACACTGAATCGTAAGAATAAAGTTGTTTTGACAACAAAATAATGTGATCTATCGATATTATAGTTAATTGGCTGGATACTGTAAATGATAATTAAGACGAGAGTCCAGTTAGGAATAAGGGTGTCAAACACTGCACCCAATCAATTAATTCATTAAATGTCGCCTTGTAAAATATACACCCCTTGGGAGAGAAAGGATTATATATTGTCACATTTTCTGTCATCGTGAGCTTGAATTTTTATGGACATTTTCAGGCACTGCATAAAATTAGCCAAAGGGCTATGACAGGTTACCAAACAATTTGGTTTAAGCACCGCAGGGGAGATATGACCTTGAGGTTTACCAATCGAGATCATCTTAGTGAACTCCAATGTCACCATTACGTTTGCTGCATATAACTTATATGTTCATACTTCAAATATATTATAAGCTCTTTCACCAAGTGTTTTGTCTGTAAAGGCGAATCCACAAATTTCGAGTTAGGCGTCACATTGATCCTTCAAAGTCATATGAGGTCAACCTTAAGGCCACCAAAAAATGCACCACATATGATGTATATATAATTTTCACAATTAAATCCTAAGCTGTTTTATATGCAAGGGTTTTTTTTTTGCACGGTCACCAGATGTGCTATATACGACGTTCTGTATGCTCATAGTATAAGCATATTCACTATCGACAACCTCACCTTGAGTTAGCCTCACCAAAAGATGCACCATTATAGGAATTCATATGCTTATAATACATACGTCAAAGCGTTTGTGCCCATATGGCAATGTGTACATATCAGCTCTTTTGGGGCCTTTCCGGTCCATATATTGAGCCTTTTCAGCGATTCAAGGCTCTCAATCTTTATAAGCAATGTCGTGGACCCCAATTAGCATGTTTGAAACAGAAGTCTTGAAGCTGATCAAATAATTTTCTAAAAAAAACATCCAAAAACTGAATTTTGGACCTTTTTGGGCTGAGAATATATTTTAAAAAGCTCCAATTACTGAAGTATGTGCCTTTTGGGGCCTATTTAGCATGTATGCTAATTGGGGTCCTCGGCAATGTGTATAAAGATGTCATGCCTTGAATCACTTGAAATATCTGATATCTGATAATATACATATATTTTTAAATCTTCAAAAACTGAATGTTGGGCCATTTCCAGGCCTTCTCAGCCTAGTATTCGGGCATTTCAAGTGATTCGAGGCAATACATCTTTATGCACATTGTCGAGGACCCCATTTAACATATTTTGAAACAAGAATCTCCAAACTAAACAAACAGTTTTGAAGAAAATGGCTGCTAAATTCCGAAATTTACCGTTTTTCATTGAAAATTGTCACCGCTTTGAAACAAATGCAAAAAAAAAAAAAATACTTTTAATAAAAATATTTGCAGGCATTTTGTGCAGAACTTCAGAAAAATTTGACTGCAAAGTTCAAATATAAAATGTGGAATGGACGACGGCGTATGAAGGACGCAAAGTGAGGCTAATAGGTTAATAAAGGCAAGAACTTAATTTGAGTAGCTCATGACTACGTGAAGGTCATTATGCACAATTGAGGTCAACTTAACGAGGTCAATACAATGATACGTCAGATCGAATGCAACATATGTGTAATCCATTGTAGGATTTGTGTAGGCATATAAAACGGGTAGTATCGATATGAACTTTTATGACTAATGGTGATGTTTAACAAAGTGTAATGGATGGAAGGAATGCACTTTAGTGACTTAAAGGCATCCTCTGGCAATAAGTGAACTACATTTTTTTTGCGCGAACATTCATTCAGCGTGACCCTTAATACATTGGAAAAAGTTTTTTTTTGTAAATTCTCGAACTGCACCCTTTTCAAAAATAAAAATTAAATGTCTTACCAATATAAGGTTCGCCTGTCAAACAGTGCCAATACACTGGCTGTGCATGCATGGGTGCTGGCGACATATACAGAACGGCATCTATTTACAAAGTTTGGTGAGTTCACAGAAGGCAAATGTGGATCACAAGTATAGCTGCCTTGACTCACTGGCCTGGCGTCTTCTGATGACGACGAACAGGAGACACTGGCTGGTAGCTTGTTCCGCAGCCGAGTGGTGTTGGGTGAGGAGCTTGCCCTGTGCATGACTGTCCTGCTGGATGCGATATGGTAGTTGGTGATATATCCATCATCAGTGGCTGTACTCGGCCGCAGTTGTGGTGTGTGGACATTCACGAGGTATGCAGTTTTGTCTGGGCACTGAACAGCGTAAGAATATGCACACGAATTCCAGACTCCAGTATCCAATGTTTCAGACATGTGTCAATACAAATCGTTATCTTCGACCTTGCGTCAGTCTGATGTGTAACCACGCAAGTAAAGCATCACAGAGACAACACATCTCTGGCTTCGATGACGTTATGATGAAAGTGTACTTTATCCAGGCATAACGTAAACCAGTCATTTCAAAGTATACATGACAATCAATTTGAAAGCATGTTCATGTATCTTGGCAGGTGTCTCATGGACACAGTGCACGGATAATCCAGAGTGCGTTTGATTTGCCTCGAGTATGAGCCCTTGTTGTCCAATACACCCATGCGCCCAACACAGAATCCCACGAACGGGCGAGTTAAAACACCGGTGTTCAAAACATGACTGCGGATGCAGTAGTGATTTCCCTTGGCTTTGGCACATAAATTACACAGTTGATTAATTAAACATATCGTTTTTGAAATTATCCGAGCGGGGGAGACGGAAAAATTGAAAGCGTGGCTTGTTTGTTAATGTGCATGAAAAGTTGAAAACATGAAAGTGTTCATTGCTCACAAAGCCGTTGCAACGTTTAGAACCCTAGTTTACTCCAGCAAAAGTGGGGAATGTAAACTCGACCTAGATTTCAAACACCGGGTTGAAACACTGGACGTTCGATAGAGGTCGAGTTGGAACTCGTGTTGGGATCCTCGGGTAATCGAACGCACTCCCAGAATTCTGTTGGTCGACAGTCTGCACTGGGAGCGATCCGTCATCGACCATAATATCCAAAACACTGTTAAGAGAAATAGAGAACACGTTATCTGCCATTCAACGACACATACAGTCGACAGACACCTTGAATGATAATACAACAGGCTTCAACAAAATCAGTATGTACTTAAAAATAAATATATCTAACATATGATATACAACAGAAAAACAACAACTGAACATTTAAGCCTGATAGTCAATGGATAGTACATACGTTGATGGTGTCTCAAATGGCTGAGCAGCAGAAACACCAACTCCAGCAAATAGAGTCTTCACGAACCTGTCAACAGAAACATAATAATCTGAGACAGTATTTCATCCACATCAGTTGTGTTTGGCTACAACAGTGTTAGTGGTGCTGAATTTTGTTCACATCACACAGGTATTGGCGCCCGAGAGTCCTAGTTTTGGGTCGTGAATTCACTATGGTGTAGATCTTCTACAGACAAGCTACCAATTTAAGTTGTTTCAGAATACACACTTTCCAAACCGTGTTTTGCATAGTCCTATGAAGAACGTTTACCAAAAAATAAATATTAGTTAATGTATTCATACATATACCAATGCGGCAAACAATGGAGTAGTTCAAGACTGTAACCTGTTACTACATTTCTACATGTCACTGAGAAAGTTGTATACAACTCACAAATGCATATCGATTAGATGCATAGTAAAGGAAAATGAGTGATGTTTATCATGATAAATATGTGATTAGGATTGCAGAAACTGAATCATATGTTCAATCATGGAACCTGATGTTCAATTATGGAACCTGGTGTTCAATTAAATGGAACCTGATGTTCAATCATGGAACCTGATGTTCAATCAAATGGAACCTGATGTTCAATCATGGAACCTGGTGTTCAATTAAATGGAACCCGATGTTCAATTATGGAACCTGATGTTCAATTATGGAACATGGTGTTCAATTATGGGATCTGATGTTCAGTCATTGAACCTGGTGTTCAATTAAATGGAACCTGATGTTCGATTATGGAACCTGATGTTCAATTATGGAACATGGTGTTCAATCATGGAACCTGATGTTCAATCATGGAACCTAATGTTCAATTATGGGATCTGATGTTCAGTCATGGAACCCGATCTTCAATCATGGAACCTGATGTTCAGTCATGGAACCTGGTGTTCAATTAAATGGAATCTGATGCTCAGTCATGGAACCTGATGTTCAATCATGGAACCTGGTGTTCAATTAAATGGAACCCGATCTTCGATCATGGAACCTGATGTTCAATCATGGAAACTGGTGTTCAATCAAATGGAACCTGATGTTCAATCATGGAAACTGAGGTTCAGTCATGGAACCTTATGTTCAGTCATGGAACCTCTTCTGTTTTCTGGTACATATATCATATATCCATAGGTGTTGCGTTTCTGAACACGAATTCGTGTGCGCCAATTTCAAAACAAATTTTCAATTGCACACAAGTGACATAAAACTCCATAAATATAGGGTTGTGTATGTCTACTCATTGCCTAATTTAAGACATCACATTTTTTAGGTAATTCGCGACTATTTTACACATACATTTTTATACTTTATTTGCGGATCTCCAAACAAACAGAAGCTTATATTAAAGGGTATCAAGAACATTAACAGAAAAAAAAACATGTCAAACAGTAACATACCATTATCCTACCAACTACAACAACACGAATACTTATCTACAGTCTACAGGTTAAAGGTAATGGAATGTTTACATTTCCAACCAAGAAAATAAATATCAAATAATAATTAAATGTGAAGAAATTAAATATCAATGATGTACTTAACCCATACTCTATCAATGATAAAACACACTTGAGTGGTGTATCAATAATGTTTTGTCAAACACAATTTGCTTTCTATCGCTCCCTGATTTAAATTCCATGTGAGTGATATCTCAATGATGTTATGATGTTAGACAGGAACAAGTGTGGTTATATATGCTCCGTTCATGTAATATCTAGAATTACCACATTGGTTACGTTTATGACCTGACCGTAGTATGTAGACGTTCTACAGAAGGGGAGCAGCAAAATTACTGTATGTTTGCTGGATATCTACAGATAAAGCCTGGTCCTACGTGGGCATCACACATACACAAACACTCCAACGTTGTCAATTGTATAACCGCCATCCGCTTATATATGCCCTGTCTGTGGACCTTGTGAGTTATGATTTCATTAGATGTCCTACAGACAGATGAATCAAGGATTTGTCAAGTTTCTACAGACATCTACAAATACTACAGAAAATAATAGTTCAAGTGGCAATATCTTAGTGATGAGCAACACGAATTCGTACCGGCTAAATTTTTTTTTTCAATAGAATATCGCGACAAATGTCATGCAGCTACATTCAATACTTTACCAGTGTGGTTTGAAATGCAGGTTTTGAATAATTATATATCATATAAGAATACTTATCCATGTTTTTCTCAACTTTTTCTAGCATGTTAAATGCATTTTTGTGCATGAACAGTTTGTTGCTTTTGGTTATTACATACAGTCTGCGTCCACTGGTATCACTTTGTAAATTTGGTGTCTTAAATATTCATGTGTGGTTTACTAATGTGGTTATGTAGTTGCCTTTCTTTTGGATAACGTCCTTAAAGGTTCTACGACTAATAAGATTCAATAGCTAGTGAATGTACTACAAACATCCAAGACACATAATACTACGTTGTGTCCCCTTATTCGGGATTCTCATCACAAAAAAAGAAAACAAAATGAAAGTTGGTAGCTATCTCGAAGCGAAAGCGAAAGGTGCTCGCTGTTCCACGGACATTTAGACAGTCGAGATATCATCATGCATGTTTACAAAACATTGTGCATCTTTTCAAACCAGAAACAACGATCAGTACAGGTCGATTTCCATCATAGACAAGTGCAGAAATATTGTGTGCTGTTGATACTGTTTATTATACAAATCCTTACAGAAAGCAGTACTTTTTGAGACGTTAATATGTGAATGATAGCAGTATGTTTGTTGGATATCTACAGATGAGCCCTGGTCCTGTACCCACACTGCACACTAGACTCGAACCTAACCTACACCAAATATCCACAACACGTACGTATTTGATAATCATAATATCATTTGTGTATGTTATCATTTTAATAGGTACATAAAGTCATTTAATTTGGATTGATGGTTATGTTGGTATCGGTTATATAATCTTTACTGACATTGGTGTGACTTCCGAATAATTTCATGGAAAAATATGCTTTATTTCCATAAGAGGAACATATTCACCAAGTGGCAATCGATGACAGCTATTAAGGGTGCTTTAGTCTGCCAAAGACATAACACGTGAATTGTCTTCTATGTTCAATGAAACAGATATGAAATCAAACGAATCATTACAATAAATAAATACATAAATAAATGTTTATTCATAAATAAGTTGATATCAACAATTTTACTCACTTCATTATAATATAAACTAAAATGTGCTGTCATATTTAAATTAGCTCATATTTTATTTGAGTCAAATGCATTTCATCTCCATCAATTTTTTATTCATTCTTCCCACATGTGTTGCAAATGGAATGGACAGTTCACTCCAGTATGTGGATATTTTGGTACTAATAGATAAACATTCGACTGATATTTGAAATTAAATGATAATATGTTTCTAGGACATCTGCAGACATAAACAGTACATATAATCTATACACGACTCAGATAATTGCAAAGTACTCACAACTGATCTATTTGATATTAACTATCTGATTTGTGGATTGTATCACTTTTATATAATGTATATATATCAATATTGTTTTATACTTATTGATTATATACAGAGAGTGTTGGAGTACTAATGATATCCAAATACAAATGTAACGTTATTGACTACCGTCCGCTCTTCGGGATCCTCGAGGATAGTCCTCTCTCATCCGAGTCCTTGCGGACGCGCATCCGCTATTCCGGATCCTCGCGGCAGGGCCGCTCACCGGAGGTCGCGGCGGACACGGTAACTACTTCATCATTAACGGTAACCAGGTAACAGCCCACCCGACACTCCCAGGCCTACGGACACCGTTCAGAAACTAGTTCATCCCTACGGTGTTAACTGGCGGGGCCTGGCGAGCCGCGGTCTGCCTCGGGGACGGAACCCCGTACAGTCCGACATGCTGGCCAGAGCCTCTGTCACATGTCCCGGGAAGGGAGAGAGCTGGCGATCCACAGGGCCGAAGGCCCCCGAGTCAGCAACTCGTCTCTCCCAGCCCGGGCCTCCCCACGGAAATCGTCCCCAGGGCTCTAGGAGCCCACTACTCAGACCCAGGGAACACAAAGCTCATGGCGAGCCTCGTGTGCGTCCTAGTCTCGATCTTGAACAATCTCCTCGAACGAGTCGCTTCCAGTGTATATATAATACACCAGAAACTGCAGGGCGCACGCGAGGTTAAATCGATCCATTGTTATAGTTTACTGGAGCGTAAATTACAATACGTCGCCGTGGCAACGCACGCTCGAACGGAGCATGTCAAAACAAGGCCAAGTACAGAAAGGCCACATAAATGGCTTTTATGTTTACAATCACCTGCCGCGTGCTTAGGGCAAAATCGCCACATTACCCCCTTCTTACAATGTTGGTCCCCAACATGTTCCGCCCGCGCCCAAAATGCTCGAAACCCGACGAAGGCTTCGCATGGCGGGGGCCGGAAGAAGGCACGATGGCAACGCCCGGAAGTCACGGCGCAAACACTAGGACTTTAAGAGTCCCTTTTGGAAGAATGGGGAACTACCCCCGGACTTATGGAGTAAACTATAACGCGCTTTGCAATTTTGAATAAATCCTCATAAACAAGCTAAAATTTTGACCGAGGTGGTCCAAAACCGTGTGATGACCTTGAAAGGTCATTCATTATAAAAGGACGGTGTGTCGAGTCTTTGGAATATCTTTAAGGTTAGACTTTAAATTTAGAAATTTTGTAAAACGACACACCGAGTGATCAAAAGTGATAGTACCTCTAAAATGTTGACGACCGCCCTGCCGGCCGGCTCCTCAGATCCGCAGAACGGGTCTGAGGCAGGGCGGAGCCGCGGGAGCGACTCCGACACGCCTCCGCACACGTGCAGCGACGAGGCTAGCACCCTAGCCTTCCTCCGTTGTCATCGGCTCCTCATCCGTGCCGCCTGTCTTGGGGTCTGGCGGCGGTGACGGGTCCCTACGCCGCGGACGCAGCAGAGCCGGCATAGTGAAAGCCGGCTGCACGGGCGGATGAGGCAGGCCCGGTGGAGCTTGCACGGGCTTTTGTGGTGAGCCCTGCAATCCGGGTCCTGACGGAGCCATCACAACGGAGGCCGGTAGAGATGTCGCGCCGAGATCTGCTATGGCGCGGAACATCTCCACCGTATCGCGGGTGCGCTGTGGACCGGCCGTCCGTTCTCCCCACACCTGGACTAGGTATGGGTAGATGGCCAGCTCCAAAGCGGCATCCGCGCGCCGGAGAGCCGCCTGGTTCAGGGCGGACGACTCGGGGTCATCGACGCCCTGGATTAGGCGAGTCCGAGCGGCCTCGGCTTCGTCAAGACGACGCCGTAGCTGCTCATTCTCAGCCTCCAGGTGCTCCATCCGTGCGGCCACCTCTGGGGCGGGGGCGGACACCCTGGACTGCTCGGCAAGAGCGGCGGTCCGACCCTGGTCGAACGCGCGCCGCTCAATGACGGCCGACAAAGTCCGGTAGCTCTCTAGGCTCCGCCGGGTGCCTTCCATGAGGCCCTGGTCGTATGCGAGATCGCATGCGACACGGGAGGCCTCGGCGCGGCACCGGCTGAACCGATCCAGAGAGCTGTCCATCTCCGCCACAAGGTACTCCGCCGCTCGGGTGAGTCGACCACGCTGGGGGTGATCCCAGGGGTGCTCCTCCCGAGCGCGGACCAACGCGGCTACACCTGCGGACCCCAAGTCACGAATGGCTCGAGGCACCGGCAGGTTCACCAACGCCGGATCACCGGGGATCCGGTCCATACCATCGCGACGATGGCCGACCGCCTGGCCTACAGACTCGCGGAAAGTCTCGTAGACGCTGGCGGTCGTGGGACCGAGCCTCCGGCGTACGTCCGCCGTGGCGTCGAGGGGGTCCAAGTCCAGGGAGGCGGTGCTTTGCCACCCTGCGGACGTCCCCTCAACTACCAACGAGGACGCGGACGCCGACCTCGTGAGAGGTACCGCACGTCCGCTACTGCTCGCAACCGAGGGAGTCACGCGTGGAGTCCTTGGCGGGACCGCCGACGCGGTACTCGAGGAGGGGGAGGTGTCTGCCACCACCCGTCCCTCAGACGGACCCGCGGGTACCGTCACCTCGAGCAAGCCCGGGTAGTCCTCCTGAGTCAGCGCACCCGGAGACTGCAGGGGCGTCGTCCCGGCCGGAGTCTTTCCGGCGGACGAGCTCTTCCCCTGAGTCTTTGGCTGGGGGCGCGGCTTAGGAGTAGCCACTCGTGTCTTGGCCGCGATCTGCGGCATCTCCGACACGATCATGGTCACCCGGTGCCGTTCTTCACCGGCCTGGATCACCGGCGGTTCACGGACAGCCTCTGCTGCTGTCCGGGCGGCTTCCGCCGCCTGGAACTCCGCCGGGGTCTGGCCCATTGTAGCCGTCAGGCGAGCGGTGTAGCTCGAGCCCGCGGACACAACGCCAGACTCCTTCCAGGCATCGTCCATGATGCGCTGTGCAAAGCGCCATGGACCCCAGTGAAAGAATCGGTGATTCGCCGTCCCTGACGTAGTCATGAACGACGCCACCCTCGGTGGTATGTATCCATAATTGAATACAGGCCCCACTTCATTTCCAACGATATGAAGTCCCTCACCGCGGTGTGCACCCGAGCGGTGATCATTTAGGGCCTCTAAACTGGCGAAATATCGTTGCTGAGGGGTGCCGGAGTAGCACCTCTTGCAAACGAACATTTGCATCCAGGGGTAGTGGTACCCCGCAATATGTCGACTCAAGTGGTCGTAGGTTGGGTACCTACGATCCCGATTGAGCGCACGGTGCGGGTCCTCATACCCGTCCAGGGATTCCGGACAGAGTTGGCATATCACGCCCGCCTCTGTCTCGGGCGGCAACCCGACACGCTCCTCGTCCACTCCGTGTGAAAGGCGTGTCGGCCGCCGCGCCGGCCGCCGCGATGCGGCGTCCCTGCGGATCCCTGCCATAGCGCGGAAGGAACATGTGTCCCTGACGGACTCCAGGGAGTTCGGGGCCCATTTCGGCCCGCAGCCTCTGGATAGAGGGCTGCTCCGAGGACGACCGTTTCTTCTTTTTGGCCGCCCCCGAACGATTCTCCGACCTGGTTTGTCGGGGCACACTCTTCCCGCGTGGGGGCGCGGCCTTCTGTTGCTGCGCAACGAAGGCCCGCGCTCCCGCTTCCAGTGCGGCGTCAGACAGGTGGACCCCGTCTTGCTCCGCGCGCTTCCGGAGGAGTTCTAAACGAAGATCTCCCTCCTTCGGCACGGGACGCCCTCTGTCCACTGGACTTGACCCCACCTCCGCAGCTCCGGTAGGTTTCTTAGTACCGGAGGAAGAGGAAGAGGAGGTTCCTTTCGGTGCCTGGATAGGCACCCGCTTACAGGAACCTCCCGCGCCTGGGCCGGATCCCGCGGAGGCGCCGCCCGCACCAGATCCCGAGGGATTAGGCGTCTTGGCGACTCCGGGTTTGGCGGAGGACCCTTTCTGGCCGCCCGGCTTAGGCGCCAGTGGCTTAGGTCCTCCGGACTTCGATCCGGCTTGAGGCGAGGGGCCGCCGGACTTCTTTTTCCGGTGCGGCCGCTTCTTCTTCTTCTTCTTCGGAGGCGAGGAGGCCGGGTCCGGGTCGGATCCGGCCTCAGATTGCCCACGCTCAGCGGCTTCCAGCTCTTGCTGGGCTCTCCACTGCTTTTGAGCAATCTCCCGGGCTCGACGGCGAGTACGCCTAGAGACGGGCGATGTAAACCCGTCATCTCGGTTCTCGGTCTCCTTCGAGCCAGACTCCTGTTCCTGAGGCGGCGCTTGGGATGCGGCTTCCTCAGCCGCGTCAACCTGCTCCGCCCAAGTCCCAGGGGCCTTCTGGTCGTGCGGACCAGACTCCGCAGGTGCGGACACCGAGGAGTTCTCGGCGGAACCGGTGTCCGGACGGCTACGGCCATCCGAACGGGTTTCCGCACGAGTACTCTCATCCGGGCCCAGAGACGCAAGCATCTCCGAGGACGGGTGCAACTCAATGTCCACACTAGCAAGTCCCGCACCACCGCAGTCCATCACCTCTTCCATACGGGAAAAAGTGGACGGATTTAGGAGTAGCTCGGCGCCTGCCGTGGCCGAGTCACTCTCTGCGGGGCGGTCCTCCGCGACCTCGCTCTCAGACTCGGTTCCTGAGTAAGAACCGGAGCTGGAGCTGGATTCCTCAGAACCCACATAGGCTCCCCGAGGGATGTCCTCGCGGTCATCCTCCTCGGGCCTAGACTGGGGTCTCGAGTACGAATTACCGCGCTCAAGAGACCCCTCTTCCCTCCCTTCATCACCTCCCCAGCCGTCACTTGACTCTGACATCAAGCGCTCTAATCGCTCTAAACACTGGGAGTCAGATCCGCAGATCCGTCTCCACCAGTGCCGAGCGCTTGAATGACGAGAAGGTGTCGAGTTACATCGATTATAGGCATCAAGTGTTGGCAGTTATACTGCACACGCATCGTATGACGCGTTCCCGTGGAAACGTCTATTCACTGCATCTACCCGATCGACAGACAAAAGGACGTTTTACATTCCCGCATTCCCATACACGCATCTCCCCCCGGTGACTCCTTTCGTGCCATGTATACGGGTGGCTTGTGTACACAAGCCATCCCGGGGGAACCCGCTAAAATACTACAGTAATTAACAGCAGTCATTAGCAATAGCTTTCGCACTGGCGATCAATGACGTGAAGTTAATCACCCTCGCAGGTTAAAGATTGTATACAATGTATCAAAAAGCCAAACTACTTGTGGGTGTTACGATTATGTCACCCTATCAGCAGCGATAAATAAAAATTTAACACCGCTCAAGCAGCAATGAAAATAAATCCACCACCGCTTGCATGCTTTTCATAGATCACGGCATACAGCCTTCGATACAATGTACACAATCTCCTACACCCCTCTTGCGAAAGCAGAAATCTCCCGATTTCTTACTCTCTATTGCACCAGGGAAAAGATATATCACTAAACTTTCTCATATATGGGATAAATGAGTAAGAATAGCATTTCCACGGGAAACACGCACACACTTGTGGCTTATAATCCTCCCATAAATAATAAATGAGATGGAAAATAAACAAAATCACTCCCCATAGCCGCTGGCACGCTTACAGGGCGATCGGACATACCCATGACGTCCGGACAGACAATCGGGCGCCCTATGGGCGTTTGCAAAGCGCCCACTAGCATCCCCGACGTACTGCCCGGCCGCGGAGCAGTGCCCGGTCCAGCCCAGAGCCTCCTCAAACGACTACCGGAGCGCGGAGCCAATAGATTTAGACGCGGAGCCGGCATGGTCCATAACCGCATTGGTTAGGGGGCGAACCCTTCATACCGGCGCCCAATCTAGAGGCGCCCAAAGATGGTGAAAGCAATAGCCGGCGGACGTCCGGGGCTGCCCGCGGACGGAGTCCAGGCCGGACGTCTACCATTGTACGGCGTATTGCCCTTATCCAATGAAGATGAAATTGGAATTAGAAGCCACCACAAGTGTTGCGCATGTAATATACGACCCCCTTCTTAGAAGGAGGCCGGGGTTCCGGTCATTCCGGCCGGACCGCGTATTGTAAGGTACGATCCGGACGAGAACGAGCGTCACCCGCTGCCGCGGCTGGTCCGCACACGCGGACTTAACAACCGCTCCATTATCATAATGGATAGTCGGTTTCCTGCCGTAAGAAACCTTAAACTACTATAACCGCAATTACAGTAGTGGCTCACGGGGGATAACTACACCGAAGTGCGTCATCTTAAAGCGCCGCGGACGCCGGACGAGTCACGCGGACGAACCGCGGACATCAGTCCTCATCTGCGGACACTATCCCCGCGTCCAGAGCCAGTTCCCCAAATCCGTGGGAAGACGCTTCTCCCGTAGCGGACGTAAATCCCAACCTCAGTCTGGCCATATAAGAGGTTGTCCCGGGACCAGGGGCGTCCGGCCGGATCAGTAAATTCGTCCGGCCAGCGTAACCGTTGTGCGGATTACGCCGGACAGCCGTCCACAAGGTGCGGACAGGCCATCCGCACGTCCCTGGCGCTAGAAACTACAGGAGGGCGGATGCGGAGCGGCGGCGTTACGAACCTCAACTCCGCGGACCTCAACTCCGAAGATGGCCACAAAGTAGCCACCCGCGGAGGTAAGTCGTGCGGACTCTCACGGAACGACCTAAAACCCATCCATAGTATGACAGACGGGTACCGCAGACGCATCCGCATGGGCGGAAGGTTATTCCCACCCATACCGGGCTGGCGCACGTGGTTTCCGGCGTGGCCGCCCGTCATCCGCAGGTACTGGAGGGAGTGGGGGTACCTGCGGATCGCCGTCATCTGGCTGATAGCCACCCAGTCCATCATCTGACGGGTCAGAGAGGTCCGGGAGGCCCACCATACGGCGCACACGCTCGTCCGGAGTCCGCGGATGCTGACCGGACAGATCCCATACGGGAGCATCATCCGGTTCCGCATCTTGAATTAGCGGATCCATGACAAGCGGGCCCTCGTACTTCTTCAGATTATCGATATGGACAACCAGAACCCTGTCCGGATCGGAATCCCTCCGGATCCGGTAGTCCACATCTGTCACCTGTTTCAGTACGGTAAACGGGCCTATCCACGGCTTAGCAAATTTATTGCCTTGCTTAAGCGGCGGATAATAGTAGCGCACCTTGTCGCCTTCCGCAAAAGCTGGCCTACCCTTAGCATGGGCGTCATAGCCTCGCTTCTGCCGGATGGCAGACTTGTCCAGGCGCGCGCGCGCGAAATCATGGGCGTTCGCCAGGGCGCGGCGAATCCACTCCACGTATTCCGGACCGCACTGGGGTACCGCGCCGGTCTCTGCCGCAGTTGGATACATAATATCCACGGGCAAATTTAACTCCCGGCCGTACAACATCGCGTGCGGAGTAACTCCGGTCGAAGAGTGGACCGACGACCTGTACGCCATTAAGACATACGGGAGGTGGTCATCCCAATCATTCGCACGATCATTCACAAAGGCCGCCAGCATGTTGAGGACCGATCGATTAAAGCGTTCGACCTGGCCATCAGACTGGGGCCTGTAGGGGGTGGTCCGCACCTTGGTACTCCCTAGCATCTGTGCTAGGTTCCGGAACAGGTTGCTCTCAAATTGCGTGCCCTGATCCGAATGTACCTGTTTAGGTACCCCATGGTACACCACCCATCTATTCACCAATAACCGAGCTACCTCGTCCGCAGTCTGGCGGCGCAGTGGGTAGGCGTCGGTATACTTGGTAAAATAGTCGGATATCACCAGGATGTACCGGAAACCGCGCGGGGTGACCCGGTGGGTATCCAGTATATCCAAAGCTATCCGATCAAACGGTGCGCCCGCCTTAACCGTGGTTAAGGGGTGGCGGCCAGGAGTCGGGACTCCTTTGCGAGCTTGACACCGAGGGCAGGCTGCGCACCACCGTTGCACGTCCAAGCCGCTACCAGGCCAATGAAAGCGCTGTTGTAGCCTATGGACGGTCCTCCGGATTCCCAAGTGACCGGTCACCCGGAGGTCATGCAACTGGTGGAGTACTTCTTTCCGCAGCTCCGCCGGAAGCACCAACTGCCATATTGGAGGCAGTGGGGTCGGTGGCTCATAGCGCCGGTACAGGAGGCCATCCCTCAAGGAGAGTCGTTCCCACTGAGATACTAGAGACAAGGTCTCCTCCCTGTAGGTCTTTCGCTCATCCTTCGAGGGCTTCTGGCCGGCCTCAAGGGCTGTGATTACCGGTGCCAGAGCTCTGTCAGCTCTCTGCGCCGCAGCTATCTGCGCCGGAGAGTAGCCACCCAAGTAATTAGGCTCCTCATCCGTCGCGTCCGGCTGCGCCGCAGCGGCCATCACCACAGGGGGCAAGGACCGCTCATACTCAGACTCTCCAGAGGACGAGGGTACCCACGAGGAGTACACCGCCGGACTCGAGGAAGACTCGCTGGAGCTGAGCCGCACCTCCGCTTCATATGCGGGACGCCCTCGCCGATATCGGCGGGTCCGCGCGCGGAGATGAGCCCTAGACGCTCCGGCCGCCGTGTTGTTAGAGGGGGCGGCGGCCTGCGGTCTCCCCGGAACGTCCAATTCCGAGTCTGAGGACGAATCCGCGGCTTGCTGGAATGGTGCCATCCCTGCACAACCCGGATTCTTGCACTTATGACAACGGGACAGGCCGTCCGCGTTGCCGTGCAACTTACCAGCGCGATGCTCTATCTGCATGTCATACTCTTGGAGTTTGACGAGCCACCGCGCCACCAAGCCATCGGCCTCACTATAGTTGAGGAGCCATCTCAGCGAACTATGATCAGTCCGCAAGCGGAAATGGCGTCCCAACAAATAGTGCCGGAAACGCTTGGTCATCGTAACCACCGCGAGCAACTC
Source organism: Terebella lapidaria (assembly GCA_949152475.1). NCBI lineage: Eukaryota > Metazoa > Annelida > Polychaeta > Terebellida > Terebellidae > Terebella > Terebella lapidaria. The sequence continues at coordinate 13,668,128 of OX424559.1, read as the reverse complement.
GCGATGAGTGGTACAGTAGTTCATTTGAGAGCGGCTCAAGGCCACACTCGCATAAGCTACTACCCGCTCTTGCCCATCCACGATCTGCGAGAGGACACCGCCGAGTGCGAAGTTACTCGCGTCAGTGTCCAGGATGAACTCGCAGTCTGGACGAGGGTGCCGCAGCACCGGGGCCACTACCAAGGCCTGCCGGAGTCCCGAGAAGGCGTTAGCCTGCTCGGCGGACCAAACAAAATCGGCGCCCTTTTCCGTGAGGATAGTAAGGGGACGCGCGATCTCCGCAAAGCCGCGAATAAACCTGCGGTGGTAGCTTGCGAAGCCCAAGAAGGACCTCACGTCCGCCACGTTACATGGCGGAGGCCATTTCTGCACGGCCGCCACCTTTGCGGGGTCTGGTCTCACTCCGGTGCCCGTTACCATGAAGCCCAAGTACAGGATTTCCTGCGCGAATAGCTCGCACTTACTTGGCTTCAATTTAAGCCCTGCTCCGCGGATGCGATGGAGCACCATCTGGAGGTTGGTGAGGGTTTCCTCGAACGACCGGCCATACACGACGACATCGTCGATGTAGACCATACATCGCTTAAAGAGGAACCCTTTTAGTACCATCTCCATGAGGCGCTCGAACGTCGCTGGTGCGTTACAGAGCCCGAACGGCATTACCTTGAATTGGTAGAGCCCGTTCTTGGTAACGAAGGCAGTCTTCGCCCGATCACTCTCCTCCATCTCCACCTGCCAATACCCGGAGGCCAGATCCAGAGCACAGAAATAGTGCGACCCGGCCAGGGCATCGAAGGTATCCTCAATGTGCGGGAGAGGATATGAGTCCTTCCGCATCGTTGAGTTTCCGATAGTCCACGCAGAACCTCCACGAGCCGTCCTTCTTCTTCACCATAACCACCGGACTGGCCCAAGGGCTGTCACTGGGTTCGATGATGTCCAAGTCGAGCATCTTTTGCACCTCCTGGTCTATGACCTCTTGGTGCACTATTGCTGCCCGACGAAGACGCTGCTTGAGAGGACGCTCGTCCACGAGGTCGATGCGGTGCTTGGCGACGTCAGTCTTGCCAACCGCACCATCAGGACCCATGAACACATCCGCATACTGCCGCAGCAGTCTGCGGAGCGCTTGGCGCTGCTCTTCATCCAACCGGTCCTTCGGAACCCGAGATTCCAAATGGTCCGGCAGGGTGAACGGATCATCTCCGGCGGCCGCCGTCGCGCACGCAGCGCGGCAGACCGGATCGTCGGGGATGACACGACTCGAAGCCGCGGGAATAGCAGTAGCTGCTATGCATCCGCGCTTCAGTACAATCGGAGCATCCGTAGGATTCACCACGAGGATGGGCATCGCGCGGGGGTTGGACATGACCAGGGCCCCACCCAGCACGAGCCCAGTTCCTGCGGCGAAACTGCTCACGGGTTGCACTATACACGGTCGACCATCGAGGGGCATGCGGGGACGCCGCGGCCTCGTCTCGATGATCATCTCACTCATCGGCGGCACTACTACAGTGCGCGATGTCCGCATCTGGAATGAATGCATCAGGCCCGAGCGGAAGAGGAAGTGTGTGTCCTCTCCCATCCGGAACTCGCCAGCGCTAAAGTTGGCAATCACCCGGTGGACCCGTAGGAAATTCATCCCAATTATCCCGGCCGCTCCGATATCCGCCACGATCGCCTCTGTCAGATACACCTTGTCCCCAAGGGTAATAGGCAGATCGATGATGCCATGGATACGGATGCGGTTGTCCCCCGCTCCGTAGAGCTTGTACGGTCCGGGATCTCGCAACTCGAGGTTGCGGAGTGCGGGCTCCTTCCTAAACGTTCCGGCGGCCACGAGGGTCACCTCCGAGCCTGAGTCTATGAGGAACCGGACCGGCTCCCGTCCGAAGGACAGGGGCAGGTACCAGCAGGGGTCCCTCACCAGCGCGCAGGTCGGGCGATACCTTTCGCACGCGCTGGGCTCATCTACGGAGTCCTCGCCATCCGCCTCAGCCGCGGAGGAGCTAGACTGGTCTCCAAGGACTACTTCCGGAGAAGTCATATCCACTTGGGGTCCGTCCTGCTCATCAGCGGGTGGGGCGGCATCGTTTGCCACCGAACAACTATCCCCGGACGCAGTGTTGGTCGCCACCACGTCCGGATCTAGTTTCCCTGCCGCGGGTTCTGATTCTGCTGTCCCGGAGGACCAGACCGGAAGGAATTCCTCCGTTGCGGGCCAGGGAGAGCTCCCTGGTATCCGCGCGACCGCAGGCGTTCCAACAACTCCGGACACTTCAGCCAAAAGTGTCCCTGCTTTCCGCAGAAGTAGCAGGGACGGTTCTGAGCTGTTCCGGAGGTGAACGCGCAACATTCTGCGGCTCCCGGAGCTTCGAGCCCGGCGCAGTGCGCAATCATCTGCGCGGCGCCGAGGTCGTATTCCTCTATGTCGCACTCGTCCGAAGGCGACCGCGGCGCGGCGACCGGTGCCGCATGTGCGGGCGCCCCTGTAGAGGGTGCCGGCGCACTAACCCACTGCTGGGTAGGTTCCCTGGCGGGTTCCCGGACGACCGGGTCCTGCCACGGGGTTACCTGCGATGCCTTGACCGGAGGAGGAGTCGCCACCTGCGCGGGTACAGCCGAGGCCGGAGCCGAGGCTGGAGGCAACTGTCTAGGACGGACAGCCATCTCAAGCGCAAGCGCGGAGTCTATCGCCTCCTCCATCGATCGCTTTTCATGGGTGGCCAGCCCGTACGCTAGGTGGTAAGGCTGGCCATCGATGAACTGATCGATCAGCATCGTCTCAAACCGTCTGGAGTCCATGTCCGGAAAAGCTCTCCGGCCGAGTATGCGTAAGCTGTACGCATAGTCTGTCACGGACTCAGTCGGCTGGCGGATACGCGCCTTGAACTCTCGTTCAGACTGCCGCCGATTGGTCGTCGGCGGGAACAGCAGGCGAAGTTGACGAGCAACCTCGCCGAACGTCACTGTTCCCACCGGCAGACACGGCATCACGCGGAGAGCTTTCCCTTCCAGGCTCCCCGCGAGGACGTGTCCAGCTTCAGGCTGGGACCATCCTTCGTACACGGCGGTACGCCATACCTGGAGCAAGTAGTCCTCCAAGTCGGCGTTATCCCCGTTGAACCGTTTCCGCCACGAGGAGTGGTCGGGCCCGTCATCGCGTTTGCTACGCGCCCGACGTGCGGTCCCGGCTCCGGGGTCGTCCGTGTACTGCGGCAAGTTCCGCGCGCTTCCCGCGCCTGCGGCGGAGTCTGCCGGAGCAAACATCGACGCCGCGGACATAGGAGCAGGGAAGCTCACGTTTGCCGCCGGGATCATTCCCGCTGAAAACCCACTCTGGCTAGGTGCGGGCGGGGCTCCCATCGAACCTACTGGGTAGGCTCCAGAAGGGGCGGCAAAGCTTGGGGCCGAAGCCGCCTGTTGCCACTGCCCGTCCGACACACTGTACGTGCCAGGGTAAGTCGACCACGCGGCTTGCGCTCCAACCGTCGGAACGGTCGACGCGGTCGCCAACGTGGTGCCTCCGAGCCGCGGGGCAGGCGCGGGTCCCATTGCGGGGGCCACTGGCGCCTGCGGACTCGGCAGGACTTGGGGAGGGGCTACTGGCCCAGACATCCCCGGACTTAGGGTGACCGACGGGTCAACGCTCGAATGCAGCTGATTCCGCTTGAACAGTACAAGCGCCTCGGATATCAGCCACCTCTCCCTCTCCGTCAAAGGCCCCGAGTTGCCTTGTGACAGCGGAGAAGGGGAGCGGTTCCGCCGGTCTGATCGTCCCTGATGGGGCGACCGGGCGCGGTCATAGCGCCCGAGGGGGGCCAGCTCGCCAAGTGCGTCGGTGAGCTGATCCACCACACTGCCCGGTGCGGACCGACCAGAACCCATGCCGGAGGCTCGCGAGGGAGTCCACCCGGCCGGGTGCGGCATCTGGTATGACTGGTCCGCTCGTCCAGAAGGACCCGCATGCATTGGCGCTCGATTCCGGACGCTCGAAGGCGTCTTATGGAAGGGTGCCGTTTGCCACGGATCTGTTCTGGGCACGGGCGGGCGCGGCGTAGAGCCGTTGCCAGCTCCACCCACCGCGCCTAACACGTCAAGGTCCGGCCTTGACGGCAACTCCTGCTGCGGCCCCGCGGGGCTCGACCCTACGTCCGAAGACGGGGCCAGGGACGCCGGAGTCGTCTCCGCGGACGGGGTCTTGTCCACGGAGGTTTCCGCGCGTTCCTTCCGGCCACCGGAGTCGTCCGGAGACGTCTCACGGTGGCTGTCGCGCGACCGGGTGTGGTCCGCGACATTTCCACCCTTATCCCTCCCCTTGGATTCATCGGCCTTATCTTTGGCCTTATCTTTCTCTTTAGTCATTTTTCGAGACGTCCTTGAGGAGCGGGCGATCCCCAGGGACTAAGGAGGCTACAACACTGTGACGGTAGGCTGCAATGGAACACTGTCGGACTGATCCTGGTCACGGCACCAATGTAACGTTATTGACTACCGTCCGCTCTTCGGGATCCTCGAGGATAGTCCTCTCTCATCCGAGTCCTTGCGGACGCGCATCCGCTATTCCGGATCCTCGCGGCAGGGCCGCTCACCGGAGGTCGCGGCGGACACGGTAACTACTTCATCATTAACGGTAACCAGGTAACAGCCCACCCGACACTCCCAGGCCTACGGACACCGTTCAGAAACTAGTTCATCCCTACGGTGTTAACTGGCGGGGCCTGGCGAGCCGCGGTCTGCCTCGGGGACGGAACCCCGTACAGTCCGACATGCTGGCCAGAGCCTCTGTCACATGTCCCGGGAAGGGAGAGAGCTGGCGATCCACAGGGCCGAAGGCCCCCGAGTCAGCAACTCGTCTCTCCCAGCCCGGGCCTCCCCACGGAAATCGTCCCCAGGGCTCTAGGAGCCCACTACTCAGACCCAGGGAACACAAAGCTCATGGCGAGCCTCGTGTGCGTCCTAGTCTCGATCTTGGACAATCTCCTCGAACGAGTCGCTTCCAGTGTATATATAATACACCAGAAACTGCAGGGCGCACGCGAGGTTAAATCGATCCATTGTTATAGTTTACTGGAGCGTAAATTACAATACGTCGCCGTGGCAACGCACGCTCGAACGGAGCATGTCAAAACAAGGCCAAGTACAGAAAGGCCACATAAATGGCTTTTATGTTTACAATCACCTGCCGCGTGCTTAGGGCAAAATCGCCACACAAATTTTTCACAGACCTTGTGACTTATTGCATGCAATTACATACGGCATAACAGTTTATATACAGCATACCGTTTAGGATGCGTTCTAGAATCGGGTTTGATTCTTCATGTGTTTCATCTGAATATTTTTTTCATATATTGTCAAATACATAATGTGTATATTCTGCAATTGGTATCATCTGACAAGTCGCTGGCAAATGATTGCGCTGTAAAGTTGTTAATGATGAAATATTAGTGCAGGAAAATATATCGAAACTTACCTTTAGTTTGTCCGACTGCATTTGAAGTGTCCATAAATTTGGATGATTATATATTATCATCTGGTAAGACCTGCCTACCGTCTATTCAAATGTTCTACCTTCTTCAATGTGAATACCAATTCTCGGACACTATACTTACCTCATACTGTGGTGGCATGTGAAAACATGCACACTGAAATGAATTATCCAACAAAGTTATTGCAATCACTTATTAACAATTCATTCCTCATGTGTCCTCTCCTTTGTGCAGTGTTACCCATGCACACTGAAAATAATCTGGAGAAAACTTTTAAAACATGTCCAATGCCTGACCGCATATCCTAGAAAACATGTTGTCACATTGAGATCCAGCTATAATTAAACTGGCTAGTGGTTTTGTTCCAATTTTCCAACACAATCAAGATCTATTGCATTTCATCCTTTAACATTAGCCTTTATATGGCGGGGCAAGCTAATATGTTGCATTCCTAATATGGCGTTATCATTTTGTTTGTGTTCCTAAGTTTGTGGATCTTTAGGCGAATGAAGTTCAACTTGTACTCTGTAGATATTCTACCACATTGACCTGAAAATATGATATACTACATATGTATGATGTCTACAACATTTATACTACGTTGGCTATTAGTGATTGACATGTCAGTTGCTCAGTGGTAGAGCACTCGTTTAACAAACGAGTGGTCCTGGGTTCTATCCGAGGTCTTGCTTATTGGCGAATTTAGCACCTAATATGTTGTTTTTCGGCCCAGAGAGGACATTAAACTTGTTGCTGGTTGAGGATTACACCATGATTCTCGGTGTTGATGATGGCGATGCTGATAAATGTACACTGATCTGGCCTGATCTTCAGACCGCTATAGAAATTTTGACAATGCAGTACATACACCACACAAAACAGGATCCCACTGGAAATAAGTGCGTGCACATTCGTGAGTTATCCTGAGGGCTCATCCCTGAATCAATCCTATCCGACATCTACAAAATATATGATAGCCCAAGCACTGCTAACAATGTGATCATTTCTGTAGATGATCTACAACAGGTACATCTTGATTTATAAGTACATCTACGTAAAGAGGCGTATGGGCTTGCATGACCAAATTGTTTTTTTTTTAGTGAAGAGGGCAGTGCTATCTTATATCAACATTTCGTATAAGATCACATGCCAGAAACTATTTAATTCATTCGTGATAGATTGGATAGATGTGTAAGTTATGTATGCATTTATCATTATATATATTGACAGGAAAATTTAAGGCAATATTGATTCAACTTTTCTTCCATAAGGGTCATGATTCTGAGGAGAGTGAAAACACCACAGACAATTGTATGTGCAGAATATATTCACTATAATTGATAAGGTTGAATCTCAGTTAAAACCACACAAAACCACGAGGGTTTTCCCCGGTGTCACCACACTGACTAGATCGATACATACTATCAAGTTAGAGATTGGATTTCCACCACACATACGTAGGGAGACGTGTGTGTGTCTGAGGAGAACCGTCAACTGAAGGGAGCCCAAAAATATTAAAATCCGGTTTGCCAATAGGTCCAGAAATAAAAACCCCTTGGTTCACATTAATTGTTGTGTTTGGGGTACCAGATTGTATTCAAACATGACTCTTAGGCTTTTTAAACTATATAGAAATCACTCTGACTCAGTTGGAAAACAAGACCAATGTTCTTTTTGGGATCAGTACTTTGAAAAATAAGTCCGCTGTTGTGTATACACGGTATATTGTTTATACAACACCGAATGTTCATGTTTTGAACGGGGCATATTTTAAACAGAATATTAACAAAGTTCGGCTCACCTTTCCTATAGTTCCGACTATACTGTGAATGAACGTGCTTACTATTTTCACTACTCTACCCCATATATCTTTTGTTTGGTGGATATGTATCAATTCAGAGTTTTTAAGTGGTGAAAAAGTATTGCTGAAGAATAGTTACATCAAATAGTGATAGTAATCTGTAGACTCACCACGGACAGGAGACAGTGAATGGTATCAGTGTGTTTGATGGATATCTACAGAAGTACCCTGATCTTGCAAAAATACTACACAGTAGACACAAACTCAACCATAGCTATAACACGTACGTATTGATAATCATACTATTTGTGTGTGTTATCATTTTATTACATGTACATGCATCAAATCATTCAAATTGTGTTTTTGATTATGACGCTGATATCAAACATATAATCTTCATGATTATACATTTTAGTAATTTAGTAATTTTAGTAACTTTATGTGCTGAAATGCAATTATATCTTTGACATAAAAAAATCCTATCCACCTCATGCTGATTGTTGTAGCGAGAAATCGAACCTTCCCGGACAGTGCCCTGGACCAGTCACCGATGAAACACCCCCGATCACTCCGGACCATCCCTGATAAAAGTAATAAAAAGTGCCAAAGATGTAAGTTGTTTTCATGGTCCCATATACCCGCAACACTCACGGACGAGCCGCGAACAAAAGCCACGAACAGTTTCCTGAGGAACTGATGGAAAGGTGCTGGTTTACAGTCACTTTCATACCTTTTTGGACCCTGTGATCCCGGATGAGCCATGTATCACCCCAGAGTACCACGGATCAGACACGGTAGACTCCAGGTGTACTTCCGGAGTACCAGGACAAGATACGGATAACTACCGGACTATCTCGGAACACCCTGGACCGTCCAGGGGTAGCCACAGACTGAACATACACCCCAGTGCAGTCACGGACCACTCCCGGACAAGACCCGGACTCCCGGACAAGATCAGCACGGATTGCCTTACCTCCCTGGGCCATCCCGGATGGCCCAGGCAGTTTTAAACATTTTGAAAGTGCCGGGGAACTCCCTGGACTAGCCACGGACTGTCCCAGATCGATAGTTTCTTTTCCAAAATCAGCCGGACTAGCCATGGACCATCCCGGACCACTCACGGACTGCCCTGGATTGTCTCGGATAAGACCCGGACCAGTCCGTGGCTAGTCCGAGGTCGCCGTCTGGGTAGGTGAGACTGGGCTTTAAGTCACTGCACTGGGAGTGGGTGAGTGGTTCAAAGACACTCCTCCCCCATTTATTCCATCACTGGTTATCCACGGATCATACTGTAATTTGAGAAGCATTATGCAGTGAGTAATGCTGACGGGGATACATATTCAATTCAATTTGATAAAGTGATAAACTAAAAGCTAGGCAGTCACCTAATTATATCATGCCGTGAAATGCAAACAAAAAATATTGTCGTAGACAAAACACATCCACCTCGGATTGTTATTGTGAAGAGTGATCCAACCGACCAAAGTTATCTTCACTGATACCTATACCAGACGATATAGTAATATGTCCACCTACAAATAGATTGTCCCATGAAAGTATTCAATTGGTTGAGGTAGGTGTTCTACAGCTGTTTTTTTTAGCAGAGTAGATATCTGGAGACATACAAACATGTCTACATATATGATGCATGCTTGCATGTTGTGATTACAGGGGTGTAGGTTTCCAGTAGCGTCCCGGAAGATGTAACTCCTTGTTGAACCCTTATGTTACTTACTAGGAATTGTGTTCAACTATTCCCATCACACTCTAAAGCTTCTTCATTAATTTCCTGCTCTTGTGCATCAAGGTGTTTGATCAAATAAGTAAATCTGCTTATTGTATTCCTCTCGAAGAATGTCCACTCATATAATATGCATCTTTTATTATATGGTCCCACAACAAAACGACATAGCCACACCAGTTTGATTGTCATGCTGCAGATGCGAAGTTTCGGGAAGAAGGTTTGTGCAGTCTTGCTGATTGTGTTACCTTTTATGTTTATGTACCATACCATTATAAATGGATGGGAGAGCAGCTCACTACATTTTTTGTTTTTTTTTTCACTTGCACTCCATTTTTCATCAAACGTATTCAGAGGCATATCACCATTCACTGATATGCTTGAAATTTGCAGGCCACATAGATAAGACATCGTACATTGCAAATACAACATATCAACTTATATTAAAATTCAGAAAAGTTATGGATCAAAGAGACTACTTACCCCACACTGTGGTGATGATAGCACATACACTCGAAAAACGGCTCTAAGTAATGTTTTGGCAAGCACAATTCATTCTATACCTCCATATTTTAACTTCAATTCAGCGATCTCTCCCAGCCCTGCTTATGATGTTAGCTTAAGTTGAGGTCCCGACACGGCGCGTTATATATTTCCTGTCTATGTACCACGTGCCCAAGATGATGTCCTACAGATAGTTGCTTCAATGGTGTGTCAAATATCTACAGACATCTACATCTACTCTAGAAAACAATTGTCCATACCGTGGTAAAATTTCGTGATGAGCGATATCTGTGTGATATATATGTGTTAACGCACATGTACATTGAATAGATCTTCTGCAGACGATTGCTTTGCAGTTAGACTTCTTCTACAAATATACATTCAATGTGCATGTGCACACGACACTTGCTTCATTATTTTTTTCATGGTCAAGGGATCCATAAAACTGCCCCCGAATCACCAATATAGTAGATGAAGTTACTATGTATCATTGTTGTATTGTGTCAGGTGTCAAAAGTTAATACAGTCAATATCTATGATAATCCAGACGTTATCATGACTGACTGATTTGTCAAGCATTTTCTTGAATTAATATCTCGGAATGAATTTTTATAAGATGCATAAGATGAAATGTTGTGCTATGTTGTTGATCAATGTGCCATGACCTTCTCATTATTCTATCCCCTCTATCTGTCCACTGGAATCTACAGATTTTGTGTGCATCATGTCGTACTCTGTATATATTCTACAGACTGGAAAAATAAAGTTATGTTTGTTTGAAATCAACAATTATTGACGGACCATTACCGTGTCTGCTCACAATGTATAGCCCAATCCGTATATCCATAAGTGGTACGTTTCTAAACATGAATTCGTGTGTGCCAACGGCAAGATACTCTATTTAATCGCACAAAAATGGCACAAAACACTTTAGGGTTGTGTTTGTCTACTCGTAGCCTAATTTAAGACATCACGATTTTTAAATTGATTCCACACCATTATCCATGTGTACTTTTCATACTTTATTTTAGGATCCCTTAACAAGCAGAAGCTTACATGTATTTTAATGGGTCTCGAAAATTTTCTTCATAAATCCCTACCAGCAAGAATAACAGGGATACTTATCTTCAGTCTACGGGTTCAAAGTAATGCATCGTGTACATTTCCAACGAAACTAAAAATGCCAAAATTTATGATGAAAGGTGAAGAAATCATCTATCAAATATGTTACCTACCCCATATTTCTATCAGTGATAAGACACACACTTAAATGATGTATCAGGTAATATTCTGGCAAGCACAAATTGCTTTTTATTGATCCCTTTTTGAATTCCAATTGAATGATCTCTCAGCTCGCTACTGATGCGTTTATGTGCTATATCATGTGAATTGTAACTTCCGTTAGGATTGTATTTATGAGTGACAGTAATATGTAGATACATGTGAATAGTCTACAGAACAGGAGCACCAAAAATGCATCAGCATGTTTGCTGGACTTCTACAGATGAACCCTGGTCCTATATGGATACCGTACACTAGACACAAAGTCAACGGGGCCAACTTTCTACATGCTCCTATATATTCAAAGAATCCCTTGAGTTACCAGTTATAACATACATATACATTTAATGAACAACTGGTTCACATTTTAACAAGTTCACGTTAATAATGTTAGAGGACCATCTAAAAGTGTTCGGATGATATCCATATATTCTTGGAATCAAGTATGGTGTCATAAGTCTGAATAGTTCTTTTTCTGAAATTCTATGATACATTACGACATACTGGACATTAAATTTTTCTTTGGTGCCAGTAATGGAATACAAGCAATGAATTGTATCAAAACTGTTTTACATTGTCATTGTGAGAACACAATCGTTTATTGATATAATGTTATTTGCAAAAGACATACATCAAACTTGTTACTTAACTCATAGTGTAATGAGGATAAGGATAAACACAGCAGATTTCACGAAAAAATGTTCCTGTGGAACTTGTTTGGTTCCTGTCTCCGTATTTTGATTCCAATTTTGATATATCTTGTAGTACTTGTATGGGTCTTGTAGATACTTTCGTTTTTATATGCCTGGCATGTTAATCAGTGAAGGGTTTTCCATCATTAGGTAGATAACGTTGTCTGATCATAGTATTGACCAGAACTATGTAGATGTTCTACAGAGAACTGTTCTCTTTGCTACCAGATATCTACAAACATATATATTTATTGGGCGTGGGTGCATCATTGTAATAGTGATATGTGTGATAACATTGTGAGTGGTTTTGATGACACTCTGTTGTAGATTGAGAGGCACTGCACAAAGAATGATGCTGATGGTATATATATATATCCAAATATCTATATCGAATCAAATATGGTGACATAAGTCGAGCAGTTCCATACAACAGGTTGGGTTGTGTATATTATTGTGTATATCTGAATATGTATTTTTCCGAAATAAATTCAGGATATATGATGAGCATGCCAGACATCTTCACTTGAGCTTATAACAGAATACAAACAATGAATTGTATCATGTCTGTTTTACACTTTCATTACATCAGACACAAATTAAATAGATTTCACCAAAAACGCCTCCTGTAACGCCTATTCGCCGCCATGTTTATTCCTGTAACGCCTATTTCCCCCGCCATGTTATGGTTCTGGGTCTTGCAATGCTTCTCATTTTAATACGTACGTCATGTGAATGCTGTAGCACAGCTAGATGTTCTGCATGCATTAGATGTTTGAATGGTTCGTTGTGTTTTCCACAAACACCACACCGCAACACCGGGGTGGATGGTCCACTCACAACCACCGTGACACCCCAACTAACCATAGGATATTTGACTATATTTGGCAGACGTTTTCATCATGCTATATGAGGATAAACAATACTAGATGTGTTTGTAAAGTCCACCCGTGACGTCTCTCTATTGTTCTTTCTCTCCATTACCAATAGGTAATGGAGAGCTACGTGCTAATATTGGAGCGATATGTTTGTAATATTGGAGCCGAGTTCAACTGTGAAATATTGAGAGAAGTTTTGGTCGCTTCATTGATTGCAACACAACGGGATTAAATCATGTGTACATGCACGTATGTGCAGTACTGCCAATTGACATATAGCTACTCATGCTTGAACTCTTCTCCCATAAAGCCTACTTGGCCCAGGCACCTTGTACTGCTCCGTAATACTACTCGTCCACTGTAAACATACCATAATCCATCTCACACCTTTTTAAGCCATATTGTAATGAGCAGCACAAGTTACTTGCGACACTGGTCTGACAATTCCAGAAAATAACCATTTATTGGTTACATGTGAAGGAATATCCAATTTCGCAATATCCATCGCATTTTGTGTGATTATATATATATATATACATACCTAGAGAGAGTGTGTTATATGAAAAATCCCACGAGGCGATATTGCGCCTTCATGTGTGGAACCAGCCAACAACAACTACAAGTGTACAAACTGTGTATGCCAAAACAACAACAACACGTGTTTGTTTGCTTGAGTCATTGACATCATTGCCGAAAGTTAATTCGGTTGACGGCACACACTGTGGGTCGAGGCAGAATTATATAGATACCATGTTGCAATATGTTTGTGGTGTTCATACTGAACCCATATCCATTTGACGATGGGTGTCAAAGCAGCGACCAAACAGGAGGGTTGGTGATAAGTATATAATTTTCAATGATACGAATGTATGACTGGAATGACCAATCAATGATCAGTCTAGATGTATTCAATCTATCATTTTCATGTAGAAGGCGCACGACAAATTTAACGTTTATAGCCTTATGTGGCATTACCAGGAATTGTGCCAACAAACGAAATTCATTCCTTTATCATAGCCAGGATATAGAACATAAAAATGGTGTCGATACCAGGTAACACTGGCGCCACCTAGTTTAGGTTATGTATTGCTCTTACGTGTGGAGCAGACGTATGTCTCACATGTACAGGCCTTGCTGAAGTGAAGCGCGACGGGCGAGTCCATTGTTCATATCCCGCTCTAGGGGCGATATGAGGACCATTCCACATTATTTGGGGAGGTTCTGGTCGTGTTTGGCAATAAAAGCAATCGGTTTTACTCGGTATGTATGACAAATAATACACTGTCACCCCTCTGCGATATACACGATCATCACGCCTCGCTGACGCTCGGCATGATATCGTGTATATCGCCTCAGTAACAGTGTATTATTTCACACATAAACCAAGAAACGTCCCTGCAAGATATAATTATATCGTGCGAGCATATAGGCTGTTTTTGGAATATCCATAAAATCGTGTGTGATTATCCCAAGTTATGCCTGCGAGTTATAAATATATCCATGACTGGTTTGCAATCAGCTTTCACAGTTAGGAGGAGTGTATATTGTCTCGTGATCATTTAAATAGTGTATGAATTTCACTTGAACGATACCATGTTGTCCCTTCAACATTTGTTTGTGAAATGAATGCAACCATTTCCCGTACACCTCTCTTATATAACACATTCGCGCTCACGTCTTTACAACTCACATCTTGAGTTACAGTGATTGTGTGGGGGATTATTTTGAGGGTGGTGGACTTTACATTAGTCAAAGCCCTCGTCACGCTCCATTACCTATTGGTATTGGAAACCTCGGGCTTCGCCCTCGGTCTCCAATACCAATAGGTAATGGAGCGCTCCTCGGGCTTTATCTAATACATCGTCCTACTACCTACTTCAGTTTGATCACCATTCTTGCACGATCTACGGACAGTGGAAAGCTAATCCATTAACATGATCAAGGTACACATCTACAAACATTTTATTGAGTACAAGTGATCAAAACGGGCAGATAATTGTAAATTTATGCACTATAAGGCCGTTTTGAGCTCAAAACGGGTCGGCTTTCTCATGTGAAAGAAATGGACTCTTTTATCATGATTGGTGCTTCCGGCGTGAAAGAAGCGAATAATTCAATGGTATCACTATATTGTTTGCCACCATTATGCCACACTGCATCGCTCGAGATTCACGCCGAATCTCATCTCTGCTACAACACGCATAGGACTCTGGGAAATATAGGGAGCTACTTTCGGGGTAAACAAACAGCTCACGTGTGTTGCCGAGTTGTGGCAGACGGTTCACAGGGTTACGCAGTGCAAGGAACCGGCAAAATAGATATGGTTTTCTCGTCATGTTGGCTTTTTTCTCTAGTTTTCCTTCTTCTAGTTTACCTTTCCCGTATTGTATTTGCATCAGTAGTTGATAACATCATGGTCTATATATCGCGGACTAACCTGCGTAAACTGGTAGCGAAAGGATACAATATTAAAAATTTTAATGTTATAGGGCAAGAGTGACAGCGTCGACTGCTGGCTTTAGCGCAGAGGATGCTGGGAACAGTATGCCATTATGCATGCATTCTGACTCTGATGTCATTGCTTGGTTGTGGCTATTTGTGTGTGGTTCTGTAGTTAATAGAGGACGTTCCTTAGCCGATAATGACACGAAAACATGGAATGACATGTTTGCGAAATATCCACTCTCATCTTGTATGTGAATTAACGTCAAAACTATGTGGCGTTGACACATTGCTAACACTGTTATTAGTTCCATGGACGATCAACAACAGGTCATGCTGCTATATGAAGTGTTTCATTTCACTGTTATTAGTTCCATTGACGATATAAAACAGGTCATGCTGCTATATGAAGTGTTTCATGACACTATTATTAGTTCCATGGACGATCAACAACAGGTCATGCTGCTATATGAAGTGTTTCATATACACTGTTATTAGTTCCACGGACGATCAACAACAGGTCCTGCTGCTATATGAAGTGTCTCATATACACTGTTATTAGTTCCACGGACGATCAACAACAGGTCATGCTGCTATATGAAGTGTTTCATATACACTGTTATTAGTTCCATGGACGATCAACAACATCTCATGCTGCTATGTGAAGTGTTTCATGTACACTGTTATTAGTTCCACGGACGATCAACAACAGGTCCTGCTGCTATATGAAGTGTCTCATATACACTGTTATTAGTTCCACGGACGATCAACAACAGCTCATGCTGCTATATGAAGTGTCTCATATACACTGTTATCAGTTCCATGGACGATCTACAACAGGTCATGCTGCTATATGAAGTGTTTTCACAGTATAAACTGTGTGAGTGCACTCTTGGGTTGTGCAGCCCGTATACGACAGGTCAGTTGTGTGAGGGATTCATTAATGCACGACCACACTGAAGACGTTCAACAGTACGTCACGTGCATGTCCCAGTGGACATCAGTGTGGTCTGGTATAATGCTCATTTTGTTCAGCAAAAGTAATTGAGTCAATGATCCTATAGCTTCGCAAAGATAGCCAACTCTGGTCAATTTTAACGTAAAATCCGTGACATACGTAAAATGACGCAATTTGATTCAAGCGTGGTAAACAGTGGCAGGTGACCGTTCGAAAATAAATTTCACATAGTGATTAGACCCGTGTTTGTAAGACTGAAAAAGAACTTTCGGACCATGGACATGGGGTTGGTGACCATGAGGGGCACGGGATGGGGGCTGACGTTAATTTTCACTGAGATATGTTGACTTCTTGTCAGGTTGATATTGTGACGAGAGATTGTTTTACCCATATCTGTGTGCGTGTTTATACACATATATGTCGTAGATCTTGGCGTATATCTCGAAAGGATATAATTAATATTTATGATAATTCATGAGCTGAGAAAAATAATACCTTGGCTCGAAAATATCCCGTTGTTATGGAAATCCATGGAAAAACGTTACCATCGGAGTCATTTATAACTACGATTACATGGTAATTGATTTCCAATAAACTGGCGACAAATATAGAGGTTTGTAAGTTGCATTGTAACTCTGAAGCACATTGACTGATTACCTGATAAGAAATATGCAAATTACACAAGAACCTTCTGACAGTTGTGTGAATTTTTCGGAATGATACAACAATTTCTGTTATGGCCACAATGCAAATGGTTTCGCACCAGTTTTTGGCAGTAATGAGAGGAGAAAAAAGAGTTGCTTAGTTGCCATGGCAACGAATTTCAGGCGATATTCATAGAAGAGAGATATTTTCGCGCTAAGGGGCTAGATGCTTTGAATTTCTGAGACGACTGGGATATAATATTTCGAGTTACATGCTCGGACACAGGCGCATACATACAACTAAACATGCACAAATCTAGGCCGAAATACGATATCGGCAGCGAGGAGGATTAAAGCTATAATCAGTTTTAAAATGGACAAAATGTATTCATTCTGTGGTAGTTGTATTTTGTCTATTGAATGAGAAATCGTACACATTCGGGTCAGTCAATCTCGCACCAATTTTCTCTCAAAGCGGGCGAAGTTACACACAGTCTCATGACGTCATTGGTATTTGTTTAGATACTGTGGCAACCGTCATTGTAGATAGGCCGTTCATTCTCTATCCACGATTTTCATGCACGATTAACGACAAATTTTGAGTATCTGTTGTCGAACTGTGCATATTTCCTATATATTCCCGACTATCTCGAAATAGCATGACGAACAAGAATGCTAAATTTGGCTGAAATGACCAACTATAAATATTGTTGATAAATATTAGGCCTTAATATTTATTAACACCTCGTTCCCCACCTCGTTCGCTCCCATATCATTTACCACAATCGTTGAGTCATAATTTCGTCGATACGCATTGTAGATCGCTGTCCACATTTTGTGTCTGGACCCCACCGCCATTTTACCACGCTCATATAACCAGACTGAGAATTTTTGACGTAAAGAGTTATAAGGTATTTTTGCCGGAGCTTCTGAATTTGCATAGCTAGAGGATCGTTGATTGGATCATGATTGAAGTGAGAGTGTTCAAACATAACACATATGTGCTTTCATAGTGTATTTATAGTTTGTGTACAATGATTTTGTAGTTCGATCGTAGTTGAAATTGAGCCTCGAAAAACAATAAGACGAGCAGCACAAGATAAGGTTGCAAGACAAGGAGGATAAACACTTGCAACATGCAAATACATAATATGGACCACACCAAAATCAGAAATCACAAGTGTCCTAACCTGATATGTATTATCTTTTTCTTTTTCAAATCTATACACTATATTGTCAAAGCATGAAGAATATAGAACATCTTTGTCCCGAGCTGCTTCGGAACAGCCACTATAATGTATAGGCCTATATAGCATGATATGTCATCATATGTAGTGTTACCCATGAATTATATACATGTGTACGAATTGGGGAAACATTTGTCCTTGTTGTGAACACTTGACTTATATGGTGAATGTGATAGATATTGCATTATATCATGAGGAAGTCGTATATCGAATAAATTGGTTCAAGCAATAGTGTCATTAGAACATATACTGTGTTTGCTAGTTGAAGTATCACTAACTCTACACAATTCGTAGGAAACCCGCCATGAAAATCCAATGGTAATAATCATTAGTCCGTACAATGTGGTTCAAATATAGGTGGACTCTAGCCAGCACCAATGAGGTACTCAACAACATCTTCCACGATGCCTATAAATGTTTACATGGATAAAAGCGTGCCAACACTCGTGGATTTAGAAGTCACTGTTTCATTTTACTAATATTATAATGATAGATGAATACTGAATATTAACTGTTATCATTAATCGTGACAATGAGCAAAGTGTAGGGCATGCAATGAATTGTCCCCACGGTACGATGATGGCATCATTTACCTACAAATAATCTTCATATGTTCCTGTACATCAATTCAGAATAAGTAATATCACAATATTACAACATAATATCATTGGATCGAAACTTTACACACACTCAAACACCATTTTTTGTAAAGTGGTATACAACTTTGTCTGCATGCACCATCAAAATATATATTTGTTCATGTACACTTCATAAAATAAAACACTATCCTCTCCATCGAGAATTGTCAGAGTGAGACCGAAAATACTGAAAAAAAAATGCTTGTAGTGTATTGATAGAAAGTAATAAACAATAATTGGTGGTAACGTATTGAAATGATTGAACACCGTGAACAGTCCTAATCCAAGCAAAGTAGAGTTCCAGCCTTTGACAGATACTATTGTCGATCTTGGCACAGAAAATGTGGTCAGTTAATAATTGACGAGATCAAACCTTGAGTTCAAGCTGTTGAATTGCGTGTTATTGGTTTAGCGTCACCAAAACCCTTGCTTTTGACGATATGTCATAGGTGATTCTAGTGCATTGAGCGGAGCGGGTATGTAAATATTTTTGGACTGTCCAAGTATGTTCACAAACTGTGTATTGGGGTATTAAAACAAAATGCTCCAATAGTATTAGTGAGAAAGTGAAACTGAAACCGAAAGCTGTACACGTATCTAGTGCTAGTGGGGATGTAGGCAAAGGTGTCGCTAGGAGGATCTCGCCTGGGACTGACAATAAACACAGTGATGGAAGTATATAAGATGGAAGTATATATATATAGATGGAAATATATGAGATGACAATTTAACACAACTTGCAGAAGTGTGATTATTGATATAAGATAAATTGACTGATATGGTTCTCAAACACCACTGCGTGGCTATTTCCTTCACACAACACCTGTCATTAGAGATCGTGTTATGGGGGATCATTTTTATGGTATCAAAAGACTACCTGTAAATTGATAAGTTTGACTTTCACATGTTTATTCGAAGTCAAATGATACTCTCATGTTCAAAACGTTAAGTGTTAAACCATGCACATGCAGTAGAGAAAACACATGTGACGCATGGTAGTGAACGTTTCTTAACTGCAAACATCTGAGCAAACACTGAAATAATTGCTTTAATTTAATCTTTTAGGTGTTTGACAACTTTCACATGGTATTTATTACAGGAGCCCGGCTCGCACTGATGACACGGCTGTGACTGATGGGAAGTCTTCCGTTAGTGACGCGACATCTACAGTCTCTTGTGCACATTCAGCGGTGTCATCGCTGGCATCACACGGCTCCAAGCATGAAAAGTTCCTCAAATGTGAGTCTTTATTGCCTTACTTCTTCCTCCAGTATAAAAACTGGGTTTCAGAGGTTAATATTCAATAAATGGTAATTTCGAACAGATTCGAGTTCCTTGTGGACTTCCCATACAAACTTTTAATTATTGAATAATGTCGAAGTTCCCCCGTCATAGATCATAGTTGTCTTGTTTTTGCATTATTGTCTATTATGTGTAGTATTTCTGTCTGTTTGTTTGAGATATAATAATTCCTAAAAGGTCAAAAGGCAATTTTGATGGAATCAAGCTTTGTTGTTCAACACTATACATGTACATTTCTTCGGTAACCTTTCTCACTTTCTTAACATTTGGTCTGATCGTGTGTGCCGTCTTGACATTGTAGCGATGGAGGGTCGTGCAGCGGAGGGGCTCAGCTGAGGCAAGAACGCGAAGAAAAACGCAGAAAAGCTGAGCAAGAAAGACTGGTGTGTGACTTGATATATGCAAATTTTAAAAGTGATCGGGATGTGGAAAGTGTGAAAATGTGTTGTAGATAACCATAATTATTAATTAGCTGCATGCTTGAATATTTTGTAGTGAATTTCGTCAAGAAAATATAAAAAGAAAAATTGTTAATTCACGAATATCAGGTCTTTTCACTACATAACAAGTCATGTCAAGTGCAATCCCAGTCCAAGCAAAATAAGTGCTGGGGTTGTCTGAAGTCATCAGGGTTCGGAATGACCAGTGGTAAATATATACAGTGGTGAATCCATGGCTTGTGTTGTACACAGGTGATGCTACAAGCAGAAGAGGAGGAGAGGAGGAAGCAAGAAGAGGAAGAGAAAAGGCAGAGGATTGAGCAGTATCGGGAGAAAAAACGGCTAGAAAAACTGGTAAATACATCAGTTTTGGAAGGTAACTTGAGTAATTTGTAAAGAAAAAGTAGTAAAGCTCCATAATTTTTGTCATTGATGATAACAGACGATAGTACACGATACCCATTATTGATTTGGTGCCCAAACTGTCTGACATTACAATGCTGCCGCCTGTTGAATGATTTTTTCATAAAACCCTTTATTGAAGAAAACATTCTCCAACTTGAGCAAAGACTAGATTAACAATGATACAAGACTGTAAATGTTGACCCATGCAGCGAGAACAGGAGAAACAGAAAGAACTCGAGCGAATGCGACAATGGCTCTCCACAATGGCTGATGAACATCATCGTCTGGCCGTGATGAGGTTCCGAGGCTGGCTCCCGTGGCGCCGGCTGGTGGAGGATTCACACACTAGAGCAGCGCGGGCAGTAGAGCATCACAATGATAGCATCATGAGGTATTTTGTCTTTAGTACTGTATGTGTTGTTTGCAGTGTGGGACTTGTGATGCATTTTCATTCGGAAAAACTTCCAATAGAAAGTACTGTGCTATATTCATCTAATAGTATGATTATGGTATGGTTAGTTACAAAATTTAATGCTGAAGCTTTACCAAATATTAAGAGAATGTATAATGTAGAGTTGTCCTACAGTAAATGAAATACCTTCCCCTCCCCTCCCCCCACAGACGAGTTTTACAGTCCTGGCACAGGGTCGTAGCTGAGGAATTGGCAAATAAACGCTCCATCGCTGATGAAATGTGCCAGTATATTTTGACTAAGCGATGCTTCAGCAACTGGAGAAAGGTACATAACAGGCAAATACTAAATGTGTGATATGTTTGAAATAACAAATCGTCCGATACCCTCTGCTACCATTGAACGCAAGACACAAGGATAACATTTAGACCAGATTTTACAATCACAATTATAAACGCATTCCCTCAGTATCATACTGATAAATAAATTTATGAAGAAGAATATGTTAATTTATGTGACCCGTTCCCCCAGTTGGGCTATTACAGCCAAATACAAGAAGAAAAAGCAGCTCGTCACCATGACACATCCCTCAAGATCAAGGTCATCCGAACTTGGAGCGATTACGCAACAGAAGAAAAAGTGGCAAGTTGGCGAAAAGAACGACTGGCTCGCGAGCACAATAAAAAGTCAGTACCTAGTACATCATTGTGTCATGTGGATTAGTTATTTCATGTTGTATATTTGACACCACTGATTACTTTTCTGCCCATATCAAAAGTGATACTGTATGATTCTGCTGCCAGAGGTCATACGAGCAGATGATAGATTATTAGGTTTATAACAAATTAGGAGAGAAACCAAGGTGATTTGTTATAGATGTGAATGCTTGGAACGCATTACGGTTTATCCAATTTTAACTGTAATGGCTCCACTGAATGAAGAAAATACTTCACTGATTGATTCATTCTCTGTTTATAGGCGTGTTGTGCTGACGGCGTTCCGAGCTTGGAGAAGATTCCCACATGTTATACAAGATGAACAAGTTCGGAAACAGAGACTCCCAGAAATGCGTAAAAAAGTGTCTTCATTCTTGCCAGATTTCAAGGCGCGTTCTCTCGACGAAACTGCAGCCAGCGAAGACCTTTTTCTGGATACGTGATAGTTAGGGCATTTCGGCCCGAAATGCCGTTATGGTTTTGTCTGTTTTTTTTTTTTTTTTTTTCTTCTTTTTTTTTTACTTTCCGCCGTTTTGGTTTCCGATCAATAACTCGGGAACGCCTGAACGGATCTTGACCAAATTTACACCACTGGTCAGAAATATTACATGGAAGACCCCTATTGTTTTGGAGGCGGCTCCGGGGTCCGTGAGGTCCGTGAGGATGAAATCAAGGTTGATTTTGAGACTTGGTTTCCGATCGATAACTCAAAAAGTATTCATGCAATGGCAAGTATTCTCTGCATGGGAGTTCATATACCACCAAGGAAGAACCCTATTGATTTTGGGATCACTCCGTCGAACGACCTTTGACCTAGAGCTCGGAAGAATTTTTGCTGATTCATCCTTGAGGCTTTCATGCATATCTCGGAAACGGTGTGTCGTAGAGCGAAACGGAGCTCAATTTCGGCCTCCTGGCACTAGACAAACTAGTCTAGGGGGTATCTTGGGTCGAAACGACCCCTGGTGTCGATTTTTTTTTTCGCCGACTCGGCACTTCCTGTTTGGCCGTATCTCGGAAACGGTATGTCGTAGAGCGAAACGGAGCTCAATTTCGGCCTCCTGGCACTAGACAAACTAGTCTAGTGTGTATCTTCGGTCGAGACGTCCCCTGGTGTCAGTTTTTTTTCGCCGACTCGGCACTTCCTGTTTGGCCGTATTTCGGAAACGGTGCGTCGTAGAGCGAAACAGAGCTCAATTTCGGCCTCCTGGCACTAGACAAACTAGTCTAGTGGGTATTTTGGGTCGAGACGACACCTAGTGTCAAATTTATTTTCGCCGACTCGGCACTTCCTGTTTGGCCGTATCTCGGAAATGGTGCGTCGTAGAGCGAAACGGAGCTCAATTCCGGCCTCCTGGCACTAGACAAACTAGGCTTATGGGTATTTTGGGTCGAGACAACCCCTGGTGTCAATTTTTTTTTCGCTGAATCGGCACTTCCTGTTTGGCCGTATCTCGGAAACTGTGCATCATACAGGGATACGGAGCTCAATTCCGGCCTTCTGGCACTAGACAAACTAGTCTAGTGGGTATTTTGGGTCGAGACCACCCCTGGTGTCGAATTTATTTTCTCCTACTCGGCACTTCCTGTTTGGCCGTATCTCGGAAAGGGTGAGTCGTAGAGCGAAACGGAGCTCAATTCCGGCCTCCTGGCACTAGACAAACTAGGCTTATGGGTATTTTGGGTCGAGACAACCCCTGGTGTCAATTTTTTTTTCGCTGAATCCTCACTTCCTGTTTGGCCGTATCTCGGAAACTGTGCATCATACAGGGATACGGAGCTCAATTCCGGCCTTCTGGCACTAGACAAACTAGTCTAGTGGGTATTTTGGGTCGAGACCACCCCTGGTGTCGAATTTATTTTCTCCGACTCGGCACTTCCTGTTTTGCCGTATCTCGGAAACGGTGCAGCGTAGAGCGAAACGGAGCTCAATTTCGGCCTCCTGGCACTAGACAAACTAGTCTAGGGAGTATCTTGGGTCGAAACGACCCCTGGTGTCGATTTTTTTTTTCGCCAACTCGGCACTTCCTGTTTGGCCGTATCTCAGAAACGGTGCGTCGTAGAGAGAAACGGAGCTCAATTTCGGCCTCCTGGCACTAGACAAACTAGTCTAGTGTGTATCTTGGGTCGAGACGACCCTGGTGTCGAATTTTTGTTCGCCGACTCGGCACTTCCTGTTTGGCCATATCTCTGAAACGGTGCGTCGTAGAGCGAAACGGAGCTCAATTCCGGCTTCCTGGCACTAGACAAACTAGTGTAGTGGGTATTTTGGGTCGAGACGACCCCTAGTGTCAAATTTATTTTCGCCGACTCGGCACTTCCTGTTTGGCCGTATCTCGGAAATGGTGCGTCGTAGAGCGAAACGGAGCTCAATTTCGGCCTCCTGGCACTAGACAAACTAGTCTATTGTGTATCTTGGGTCGAGACGACCCCTGGTGTCAAATTTTTTTTCGCCGACTCGGCACTTCCTGTTTGGCCTTATCTCGAAAACGGTCTGTCGTAGAGCGAAACGCAAAAATGCCTAAGGACGGGGTATGTCACTTAAACTTTGACCACGGACAGATTCAGAGTCATTATGGTTCTACGCGGTCTCTTAGGTAAATGTTAGGTAGGAATAGAACTCACACGAAATGCCCCAAGGCATCTTCAGGCCTTGACGTCTAGTTTAAAGTGTGTAAAGCTTTCAGTTTTTTTCAGTTATTTACCTAGAATTTAGAGAGGTATTTTAAATGTTTGTGGGAATAAAGTATCGCATTGAATTACAGAAATGATTCAAAAGTTTTCCAGAAAAAGCTTGTAAATTAGAACTGCTCAATTCCGCAATAAAGAGATAAAATGGTTTTGTGATTGTTTTGTATTACCTTTGAATTGACGTGTTTCTTTATTAAATATCATTGTCATCGGCAACCATTGCAGCTATATAACAAGGAGTAATTGTATAATGGTTTTATCCACTTAGGCGTTCAGATTTGTTTTGTATCATGGATGCATGCAAGTACATGTAGCCTTGAAAATAATTTGTTCTCCAAAGTTATCAAGTCCTTCATTCCAATACTTCATGTAAATTGTTGTAACATATAACTGGCTAGTTTGGGTTATTTTGAAGCATGCATTGTGAAAGAAACACATTGTTCTCATTTCGAAGTTATAGCCTATACTGGTGAAATAAAGTCATGTATGTTGGTTTGTGGAAATATCACAAACCCAAATAAATCACTTTCTCACATTTTGGTTGTGCACTGTATCATCACACGTTGAGCCCACATTTATTACCGGGTAGGTTACCGGACCTTTGGTCCCGCAACTTGGCAGATTTGCGGAGCTTTTACACGGGAAAAAACTTAGTTTCCTCCTAAAATAAGCAGAAACAAATGGATACTAGATCTAGCACTTTTATCATGTTTATGATAGTTTCATATTGCCGACGAGAATTGTCAGTGCTGATT
Source organism: Terebella lapidaria (assembly GCA_949152475.1). Taxonomy (NCBI): domain Eukaryota; kingdom Metazoa; phylum Annelida; class Polychaeta; order Terebellida; family Terebellidae; genus Terebella; species Terebella lapidaria. The sequence continues at coordinate 13,643,095 of OX424559.1, read as the reverse complement.
TTGATAGCAGTCACATGAGCGGCGATTCGGGGTTGGGGGTGTGCCTGGGCTACTTCAGTATTTGGCAGCTGACACTACACACTGCACACTGACACAACATGTACGCTGATCTTCAAACCAACATTTGGGCAAGGAGAAACATGATCGCATTGATGAAAAAAGCTTTCATGCATGTCATGAATTATTGGAAATGCAGACAAGTTACTGAAATGTCTCTGCAGTACAAATCAAAACACTGAAAAAAAATCCATAAAGAAATTTAAATCTAAAAACATTGTGCCTCTTAAATCAGAAAAAACATAATCAGAACCTTGAAAATCTTACACATTGGTCCCAAAAATAGTCGGGTGATTTTTAAACGTGTTCAACAAGGTAAAGCTTCTGACTTGTAGAGATTTCATGGCTGTAACGGAATAAGTAACATTAGTTTTATTGATTAAGTCTTATTGGCCACAATAAAAATAATTATTACAAGAAACATTTATTATTGGGTTCAACAATGTAAAGGTTCTGGGGCCCAGACGAGTCGACAGGTACCCAAATTCGGGGCGGGTCATACAATTACCTGGATCGGAATTTTGTACTCGTATTTGAGAACAAATAAAGATATAGTTTTGAATATTTGTGATAAACACTAGTAAAATCACAAGAATGACAAGGAAATCATCAGGAAAAAAAACGATAGTTTTATGAGGTCATGACATTGTGATCTTTCTCAAACTTGAAAATACCGGTAATTACTGACGAAACAAATAATATGTGTCAAAGATCAATGTCTGGCGTTTACGTGTTACAAATTGCTTCAGTGAGTATCATTCAAATTTTGCTATATATTTGGACGGGTCGGGTCAGACGACACAGGTATCCGGTTCGGAAATTTCCGACTCACTCGGGCCCTAAAAAGTTCTATCCAGTCATGACTAACCGAACAGGTTATCATTATTTTTACTAGTTAAGTCTATTATTGACCACAATAAAAAATAGTTACATGACAAGAAAATAGTTACATGACAAATTTATTGGCCCAACAAGGTATAGATTCTGCCCAGTAGAGTTACAATATGGCCACAACATATATGTACCAAATCAAATACAATATTCAAGGGTTTTTAAATAGTTCTGTGCAAACATTTTCGAAGCTCTTCCTTTGAGGCCAGTGGCCCTTGTTTATCTTTAAAGTTATCTTTCTGAAATTTTTAACAAAAATGCCCAAAAATATTTTTTAGTTTTTTGATTTTCGCAATTTTTTCAAAATGGCGGCTATTTTTGACGAAAAACGACCAATTTTGGACTTTGACGGTCGTTTTCTCAAGATCTGTTCAGTAACTCATAAGTACCCCTGTGACGCGTTTAAGTTTCGTTGCCCTTGAATCGCTCGAAGTCGGCAATTTTGGGCCCAAACTCGGCCCAAATGGGACTTTCCCATGTTAAATTCTCCTATGCTTTATAATGGGACACATTTTGCCTAATATCTCACTTAATATTGAGATTAAAGATCAGGAATCAATTGTGGACGTATAGGAAATGATATATGTTGAATATTCTCCTGACCTTTAATTTGACCTCTGACCTCAATTTCAAGGTCACATGACAAAATGGCTAAAATCTCGCTTATTATCGACTTTACAGCTTAGGAATTAATTGTGGACATATAGGAAATGATATATTCTAAATATTCTGATGACCTTGAATTTGACCTTTGAACTATTTTCAAGGTCATAGCACAAAATGGCTAATATCTTGTTTATTGTCGACTTTGCAGCTTAGGAATCAATTGTGAACATATAGCAAATGATATATACTGAATATATTCTTGAATTTGACCTTTGACCTCATTTTCAAGGTCACAGGACAAAATGGCTAATATCTCACTTCTTATTGATTTTACAGCTTAGGAATCAATTAAGAAGATATAGGAAATGATATATACAGATTATTCTCGTGACTTTGAATTTGACCTTTGACCTAATTTTCAAGGTCGCAGGACAAAATGGCTAATATCTTGCTTATTATCGACTTTACAACTTAGGAATCAATTGTGAACATACAGGAAATGATATATGCTGAATATTCTCGTGACCTTGAATTTGACCTTTGACCTCATTTTCAAGGTCACAGGACAATATGGCTAATATTTTGATGATGTTGGCATCATCAAAATCTGATTGTATTGGTGGTAATAGATTGATACTTACATTCATACCACTGAGTCGGTGTCACTGCTGGCGGACGTTAAATCTGTCCCCGAGGATACCATCAACTCAGTAGCCTTCTGGCTTGTGATTGGGTACTTTTGTACTTGTCATGTATTTATTCCATGGGGTTAGTTTCGGATTTTCAAATTGTTTTCATAGGTTGTTGGGCAGTTGTATACTAATTCCATCAGGTGTACAGTAGAAACAACTATATTTAACACACTGTCTGCCCCTGATGACGCCAGTGTGTCTTTGGATAAACTGTTTGGTCGGGCTCTGTTTCTATTGCAAAATGTTGTATTTTACGTTTCTTGTTGGCATCATCAAAATCTGATTGTATTGGTGGTAATAGATTGATACTTACATTAATGCTTATTATCGACTTTACAGCTTAGGAATCAATTGTGAACAAATAGGAAATGATATATGCTGAATATTCTCATGACCTTGAATTTGACTTTTGACCTCACTTCCAAGATCACAGGACAAAATTGCTAATATCTCGCTTATTATCGACTTTACAGCTTAGGAATCAATTGTGAACATATAAGAAATGATATATGCTGAATATTCTCGTGATCTTGAATTTGACCTTTGACCTCATTTTCAAGGTCACAGGACAAAATGCCAAATATCTTGCTTATTAGCGACTTTACAGCTTGTGAACATATAGGAAATGATATATGCTGAATATTCTAGTGACCTTGAATTTGACTTTTGACCTCATTTTCAAGGTCAACAGGACAAAATGGCTAATATCTTGCTTATTATCGACTTTAGTAAATGATATATTCTGAATATTCTCATGACCTTGAATTTGACCTTCGACCTAAATTTCAAGGTCAGTCATTAAGGCATTTCGGCAGAAATGCCTTTATGGTTTTAGCAGAATTTTTTTTTTCTTCTTCTTCCGCTGTTTTGGTTTCCGGACGATAACTTTAGTTTGCGTTGACGGATCCTTGTCAAATTTTCACCACCAGTCACAAATGATATGTGGAAGAATCCTATTCTTTTTGAGCCGGATCCGAGGTCCGTGAGGTCCGTGAGGATGAAATCGAGGCTAATTTTTAGACTTGGTTTCCGGAAGATAACTCTAAAAATATTCACGCAATAGTTGCAGAACTCTTCATGGAGGTTCATATGCCACCAGGGAAGAACCGTATTGATTTTGGGATCGATCCATCAAACGACTTTTGACCTAGAGGTCAAAATATTTTTTTGCTGATTCATCCTTGAGGCTTCCTGCATATCTCAGAAACCGTGCGTCGTAGAGCGAAACGAACGTTATTTTCGGACTCGTCGACCTAGACAAACATCTCTAGGGGAAATTTTTTTTTTGATCCGGCTCCGAAGTCCGTGAGGTCCGTGAGGATGAAATCAAGGTTGATTTTGAGACTTGGTTTCCTCACGATAACTCAAAAAATATTCAGGCAATATTTGCAGACCTTTGCATGGAGGTTTATATTCCACCATTGAAGAACCCTATTGATTTTGGGATTGATACCTCGAGCGACCTTTGGCCTAGAGGTCGAAATAAGTAAGGCATTTCGGCAGAAATGCCTTTATGGTTTTAGCAGAATTTTTTTTTTTTTTTTCTTCTTCTTCTTCCGCCACTTTTGGTTTCCGGACGATAACTTTAGATTGCCTTGACGGATCCTCGTCAAATTTTCACCACAAGTCAGAAATGATATGTGGAAGAACCCTATTCTTTTTGAGCCGGATCCGAGGTCCGTGAGGTCCGTGAGGATGGAATCAAGGCTAATTTTGAGACTTGGTTTCCGGACGATAACTGGAAAAATATTTACGCAATAGTTGCAGAACTCTGCATGGAGGTTCATATGCCATCAGGGAAGAACCCTATTGATTTTTGGATCGATCCGTCAAACGACCTTTGACCTAGAGGTCGAAATAATTTTTTGCTGATTCATCCTTGAGGCTTCCTGCATATCTCAGAAACCGTGCATCGTAGAGCGAAACGGACGATATTTTCGGACTCGTCGCCCTAGACAAACATCTCTAGGGTGTATTATTTTTTTTGATCCGGCTCCGAGGTCCGTGAGGTCCTTGAGGATGAAATCGAGGCTGATCTTGAAACTTGGTTTCCGGATGATACTCGAAAAATATTCAGGCAATAGTTGCAGAATTTTGCACGGAGATTTATATATCAACAGGGAAGAACCCTATTGATTTTGGGATCGATACGTCAAACGACCTTTGACCTAGAGGTCGAAATAATTTTTTGCTGAGTCATCCTTGAGGCATCGTGCATATCTCGGAAACGGTGCGTCATAAAGCGAAATGGACGTTATGTTCGGGGGTATTATGGATGAACTTTGACCTTGACCCCAAATTTTTTTGCCGAGTCGGCATTTTTCGTTTTCGTCGATATCTCGGGAACGGTATCGATATCGATTTTTATCGATATCTCGGGAACGGTGTGTCGTAGATCGAAACGGACGTTATTCTCGGACTTGTCGCTCTAGACAACATTGATCCTATATGTATTATGGATCAACTTTGACCTTGACTAAAAAATTTTTTGCCGAGTTGGCATTTTTCGTTTTCGCCGATATCTCGGAAACACTGAGTAGTAGAGCGAAACAGACTTTTTTTTCGGACTCGTCGCCCCAGACAAACATGTCTAAGGGGTATTATTTTGACGATAATTTTTTTGCGGAGTCGACATTTTTCATTTTTGTCGATATCTAGTGTATATTATAAATTAATCATCACACCGAAATGCCTCCAAGGCATCTTTAGGCCTTGACGTCTAGTTTTTATTTTGAAGGTCAGAATATAAAATGGCTTATATCTCGCTTATTATCAAATTTACAGCTTAGGGGTCCATAGTGAACATATAGGGAAAGATGTATGCTGAATGTTTTGGTGACCTAGAATTTGACCTTTGATCCCATTTTCAAGGTCAGAGAACAGTATGGCTAATATGTCACTTATTATCATTTTTACAGCTTAGGAATCAATTGCGAAGATAGAGGAATGATATATACTGAATATTTTCATGACCTCATTTTCAAGGTCACATCACAAAATGACTAATATCTCACTTATTATCGACTTTACAGCTTAGGAATTTATTGTGGACAATGGACATACTAGAAGTGATATATTTGTTGAAAATTTCATGGCCTTGAATTTATCAGTGACTTTATTTTCAAGGTCACTGGACAAAAGGCTAGTATCTAAAATGTATATTGTCCGGTAACCTTTCTTAGCCCTTGGGCTAACTTTTCACAAGTTGCCATTTTTAAAACCATTATCTCCAGAATTGTTTGGAAAATTGCCCCAGATTTTGGGAAAACTTCAAGCTGTTTCGTTTAATGCAAGTATACACAGCTTGCTGGCCCACAAATTGTACACTGGACGGTAAGGTTTGGTGTTTTATATCTTCCATAATTTTGAATTTCACTCCTGAGTAAATATTCAAAAGAGCAATTGCCAAGTAATATGGAAGCATATTTTGATCATTCATATAGCCTGTTGTTTCATCACAACATGATGTGTTAACGTGAAAATATCACGCCAAGCTGTCTCAACATGATAAACGCAGCAAGATGTCTTACAATATCAGAACGAGTCATCTTAACGTGAAATTTATCATGTCAAGACGTCATAACGTGAAAATTTACGATGATTAGATGTCATAATGTGTAAAATATCACAACAAGGCGTCTCATCATAAGAGCACATTAATGTGTTGATATTTTATCACGTCTCGTTGTGATATTTTCAAACATTATGTTTTCTAATCATCATAAATTTTCACGTTAGGACGTCTCATCTAATAAATTTCACGTTAACATGACTTATGATATATATGAAATTGTAAAACATCTTGCTGTCTTCATCTAGTTAAGGCAATCTAACGTGATATTTTCACTTTAACACGTCATAACCTGAAATTTAACCCGACGAGCCGTGTTGAAACAACAGGTTATCATGTTATGTTGATGTGGATTTTTGGCGTGTCTAATACATTTTCAATGTCCTCTAAGATGTATCTCAAACATTTTCGGTGTCTCTAAAATATTCACAATGCACAGGAGATATTGGTTATGTACACGGAATACTTTAAGATGTGCCTAAAAACTTGTGATAGGTATGAAACATGCTTGATGCTTGTGAAAACAATTGACAAACAGAAAAAAAAAATATTCTGAGGCATAGCAGATGCGTCTAAAATATTTTTTAGATGTGTTTTGAAATATTTCCATGAATAGAAGATATTGTCAATGCTTAGAAAAATAATTTAGGATGCGAACATGTGGCATTTGTCAGACCTTCGGGGCGTTAGAACATCAACATAAACATGACCTGAACCCCAACAGGATAACATTGGGTCAGTTAATTGTTTGTTAACTGAAGGCTAGCTGCAGAGTTCATGCTGCTGTGATAACCTTGTGTAGTCAATGGCACATCTGTAGGGGGGGCTTACTAGTATATATACACCTAGGTGTAAGTGTGGATATTGTAACTATTCTAGAATTTAAAGTGATATTGGCAGTAAGTTATGGATTTTCCCATATCTTTCTGATCGAACGAAGAAAACATAAATGTTATATATCTGCACTTTTATGCCCAAGCAGAAGCCCCTTTCTAAAAGACTTCGTTGCGAGTTTTTGGTGGAGATGTTTTGAGTTTGTTTACATTACCGCCATTCTTGGTGCTTTGTATCCTGTGACGCAGTGTGATTCCAGCTTACTCGTATATGTTCAGGCAACTCGAGCGTGAACTAGGTTAAGTCAGAGGTAACTCTGATCTGATCAAGCAAAGTTTGTTTTGTAACCTATTTTTCTAAGACCACAGTCATATATGTAATTGATTTGGAAAAAATAGTTTTCCTGGAAATATCACTTTAAAATGTTTGTGAATATTTCGACGCAAACATCACCCAGCTATGGTTTACAGTATCATCAGTCTTTATGAACACAAAATCCAACAACAACGGTGACATTCTACAGATGATTTATTGCCAAAGTACATTTTGGAAGTGTGGTTACAAGCATTAACTGATCACAATTGATTTTGGAGCAATATAAAATTCAAAGAAATACTCAATAAACAACGACCCACAATCGCTATAACATAAAATGGATGTTGACAAGATTTTGGTTATATTTTTTTGTTATCGGATATAAAATTGTATTATGTGATGTGATACGTAATAATGTTACAATCGGACAAACAACTAAACACAATGATAATTTTTTTTCAAATACAGAGAATCTTGGTTATATTTGTCACAATACAATAAATTGAAATAAAGTTATCATGTGGTCTGGTATCTCATTTGACCTGTCTAACGGGAAGATTGAATAACTATTTTCAATCTTGTGTAATCTGCTCAAGCTACATATTTTCCATGTATGTACAAGTTGTATGTACCGTTACATAGTCTATTCAAATCTAATAACTGTTTTTCGAGTTCGACGTTGTAGGATACATTTGCATTGACATATATTTGGATATTAAAGGGACTTCCTAAGAAAATAAACAACATTTTTGTGCTAAAAATGTGAACAACCCGTGTTCACATCAAGTACCATGATCAAATCCATTCCCCTGGGAAATTTCACTCCTTGAAACAGGCACATCACGCGTTATATTGATTGTATTAACAACAGCTGTCCTCCTTATGAAGACGAACGGAGGTAAATTGAAAATTCCACACACAAAAAGGTAAATCCCCGCTCATTCTCTAGTATCTACCCTGTATATGAACAAAAGATTGGGAAAATACTTGACGTGGACCTTTGAAGACAACTAGTGTGTTTGTTTACATTTGGATTGGATTGATACATTTTGTTGATGAACAAATCTCACACAAAACGAATACATTTCTGACGAATCATACAGAATCACAAAATCATAATACACATTCTCTGTTGTCATATATTTGATGCATTGAACCAAAAGTTACATACTTTTGTTTACCGAGGAGCCTAATATTTTTGAGCTGTTATGACAATTATTGTTCATGTCAGGCTTATGCCAAATCTAATTCTTTTTGCATGATATATTATTTAACAAGATACTAGGATACATGAATAACATGAAATACATGAATTCCAGATATGAACATTCAACACTTTCAGGTTATCGCCTTCCACTCGAGCAGAAGTTTCTCGATCTCTGACAATTGCTGGTGCTCACGTTTGAACCACCAACCATAATCCTTGGTTCTCTCCAGCTCTGACCGGACGTGCCACAGAGCGGTGTGACCCTCAGCGTCTCGGGAGTTCACGCTCGCACCTGTAGCCGAGACAACACGTGGACGTGGGTGAGCAACATGGAGGTAATAAAGTAATGATGATACACGGGGCATGTTTGTCAAAACTTTTATGGAAATCACATGATGATATGTTATATGTATGATATGTAGACCAAGGAAGACATTCAAAATAATGCTATCACTATAAATATCCGCAATCCTATATATGATATACCAATGCCTCAATAAATACCCTAATAAGCTATTAATCAACAATGCATAGTTGTCAAATGGGTCTAACCGCCATAGTAAGTGCCAAGTTACTAATAACGATCAATATATTCCAACTGTAGGCAGTTGTGTCATACGAGTGGCTATCACAAGGAATATTATCAATCTATTATCACCAATAGAGCTAAAATTTATAGTAGCCTAGATCTATATCGTAAGTACACGACATGAGGAAATATACACGGTTTGTTTCTATGATGCTTTTACCAGAACGAATTATATATTTGTGCGAAGAAACACAATGTGCTATTCTATGGAAGGGGTCTCAACTGACTTCTCTCCAGGAGCAGGCTTGCAGTGTCTGTGTGACCCCTGCTACTGGCCTTGATCAGCGCCGTGTTACCGTCAGCACCCACAACATTCACGTCAACTCCTGACAGAGAACAGTAGACGTTCTGGTAGTAATTGTATCCGTGGCATGTATATTGACAGTTTGTTGTTTGTGTATTACAATGTGTAACACTGACCTCTCTCAAGGAGCAGGCGTACAGTGTCGGTGTGACCCCCGCTACTGGCCGCCATCAGCGCCGTGTTACCGTCAGCATTCACAACATTCACGTCAGCTCCTGACAGACAACAGTAGACTGATGTTCATGCAATAATTTCATTATGCATATTGAACGTTTGTTGTTTGCGTATTACAATGTGTACCACTGACCTCTCTCAAGGAGCAGGCGTACAATGTCTGTGTGACCCCTGCTACTGGCCTTGATCAGCGCCGTGTTACCGTCAGCAGCCACAACATTTACGTCAACTCCTGACAAACAACAGTAGACGTTCAGGTAGTAATTGTATCCATGTATATTGACAGTTTGTTGTTTGTGTATTACAATGTGTAACACTGACCTCTCTCAAGGAGCAGGCGTACAATGTATGTGTGACCCCCGCTACTGGCCTCGATCAGCGCCGTGTTACTGTCAGCATCCACAACATTCACGTCAGCTCCTGACAAACAACAGTAGACGTTCAGGTAGTAATTGTATCCATGTATATTGACAGTTTGTTGTTTGTGTATTACAATGTGTAACACTGACCTCTCTCAAGGAGCAGGCGTACAATGTCTGTGTGACCCCAGCTACTGGCCTTGATCAGCGCCGTGTTACCGTCAGCTCCTGGCAGACAACAGTAAATGTAGTAGATGCAGTTCATGTAGTAATTGTATCCATGCATATATTATGTTGCGTATTACAATGTGCAATACTGACCTTCCTCTGTGAGCAGGCGTACAATGTCTGTGTGACCCCTGCTACTGGCTGACATCAACGCTGTTTTCCTGTAAGCATCCACAACATTCACGTCTGCTCCTTTTAGGCAAAGGACAAATAAATAAAGAATTATGACTTTATTACAACAACACAAAAATATATGTTATTTGGGAAATTGTATTGTGTATGGCGCAGAATGTTCTATTCGTGGGACCAAAATGTGACCAATATGACAAAATACTATCGTCAAGATAGGGAGTGACGCCATTTAATACATTTAACTATTTTTTTATTGAGGAACTGGATACTCATTCAACTACTTTGTCTATACGTCTATACTTCCTCTATACGGTGTACTGAATGACCACTGTGAGTGAAGATGAACACACATTTACACACCCGTTTCCACATTCCTATTATATCACAAGATTGCAATATAAATCCTAATACATGCAATATCCAATATAGGATAGTTCCAATGAAATTGGGTGACTGACCGTTGTCCCAGGGTTGCGATGTAATTACAATATAGGATAACTATTCCAACGAGAATTGTTGACTAGTCAAGAGCACGTGGCCAGCAGAGCAAAGGCGCGGGAAAGTTTTGTGTTTAAGTTTTGTGTTTCGTGGGCTGGTACTTGATGTATGTGTAGGCCGCATAACAAGTCTGGGGAAATACTGTGGATCTAGTGTTGTGAGGCCGTGGTTGGTGAATGTGAGTCACGTGTTCTGCTTGTTGTATTATGAGGTGGATGAAGAGTTGTCAGTGTTAATGTCATACTTCTGTTGTGGTCGGATCAGAGCCAAAACAAAAACAATGTTCCTGTTGTTTCTAGGCAACTAGGCAGACTATGTTGAAGAATTAAGCAAACCGTTTCAGAGCTAACCGTTGATCCGTATATAGCTTGAAGAGAGCGTATGTTAGGAGGGGGCGGAGGGGGAGGGCCGGTAGTAAATGGAGATATTAAACTTTCGACACATTAAACTTTAAAATTTGCTACATTATTTTCAGGCCATGTATTTTTTCCGATGCCCACCTTCTCTAGCCCCCATTAACAGAGAAAAACACAATATGTTTGTTGCTTTCGGGGTAAATAAAACATTGCAAAAATGTAAACAAATGTTCCTGGACTGCGCTTTATCACTCTCTTTTCCTATGTCACCCACCAGCGCCAGCAGACAGGAAACAAAGAAAAACAACAACACAGTTTTATCATTATTAGATATAATTCACCTTTCTCAATCAGTATCCTCACAACCTCTAACTTCCCAATCCCTGCCGCCTCTATCAGTGGTTTCCACTCTCCTTGTTCCACATCCGCTCCGTGTTCAAGGAGTTCACGGACCACGTCAGTGTGTCCGAAACCACTCGCACGGGACAGAGCCGTGTGACCCCGCCAATCCACGGCATTCACAGAGGCACCTAGGACATACGTAAGCACACAAAATATTACTTGTTCATGATGATCTAGTAAATTTCACGACATGATCGTTGTACTGTTATTTAATAATAATACATGAAAGTGTGATTATTTATGCACATGCTTAATTGCGGTATAATGCATAAATAACCTGTAAATAACATGATAACATGGATTTACTTCAATACATTACAGTATTTTGCAAATTACACTCAGATATCATGTACCTCGTATAATGATTATTAGTAGTGGTAGTCACCTTTCTGAATCAGCATCTTCACAACCTCTAACTGCCCACTCTTTACCGCCTCTATCAGTGGTTTCTTCCATCCTTTTCCCATATCCGCTCCGTGTTCTAGGAGTTCACGGACCACGTCTGTGTGTTCCTCATATCTCGCATGGGACAGAGCCGTGTAACCCCTGTCATCCTCGGCATCCACAGAGGCACCTATAACGTACGTAAGCACACAAATTATTACTTGTTCATAATGATCTAGTACATTTCACGACATGATCGTTGTACTGTTATTTAATAATAATACATGAAAGTGTGATTATTTATGTACATGCTTAATTGCAGTATAATGCATCAATAACATGATAACATGGATTTACTTCAATACATTACAGTATTTTGCAAATTACACTGAGATATCATGTACCTCATATAATGATTATTAGCAGTGGTAGTCACCTTTCTCAATCAGCATCCTGACAACCTCTAACTTCCCACTCCCTGCCGCCTCTATCAGTGGTTTCCGGTATCCTTGTTCAATATCCGCTCCGTGTTGTATGAGTTCACGGACCACGTCAGTGTGATCCTCTTTCATGGCAACGGACAAGGCCGTTTCACGGTCATCATTCCTTGCATTCACAGAGGCACCTAAGACACACGTGAACACACACACTTTTACTTCTTCATATTTATCTACATGTAGTATATTCGATGACATGATTGCTGCACTCTCACTTTATAACACATGTAAATGTGATTATGTGTGTTCAATTGTGGTAGAATACAAAAAAAAGGACAAAATGTTGCTAAATACAATACAATATTTGGCCCATCACCAAGATTACCTTGCATAATTGTTATTGACAGTGGTATTCACCTTTCTCAATCAGCACCCTCACAACCTCCAACTCCCCACGCCCTGCCGCCTCTATCAATGGTTTCTTCCGTCCTTGTTCCACCTTCGCTCCGTGTTCTAGGAGTTCACGGACCATATCAATGTGTCTCTCATGACACGAACGGGACAGAGCCGTGTCACCATGGACATCCTGGGCATTCACAGAGGCACCTAGGACATATGTGCACATTCATATTACTACTTGCTTAAATTATCAAGTCTATTTTATGACACGATTGTTGCATTGTTACATATTAATACACGTAATTTCCCATATTTGTATGTACATAATCAAGTGTGGTACAGAAAAATATGATATTTACTTGAATTTGTTATGTTAATTTGTAATCCATTGAGATAACCATGTTTAAAGGGCCACAAGCTAGCAAAAGCCCTTGGTCATCACACTAAATCTGTGAATGTTCGTTTACCAGACATGCAATGGCAAAGTCATTGTCAAATTATCGCAAGTAGGCATTTGTCTGTTTCTTGCCATATATGTTGGCATATCACCAATATATCTTAGGAATTAAATCCATGTATCAAGCGATCAGCTTGAAAAATCGACTAATCCGAAAGGCGGCAGTTCTTTTTTAGCCCAAGAGGCTGTGACGTCACAACGGGAATATCAACACCATAGAAAGACTGCATTGCCCTGCAATTTACGTAATTGTACGTATGGTGGTATTTGGGCATGTGACGTCACATCCATAAGCAATGAGGATGTAAACAACGCCATGTGCATGTATTCCAATATTGATTACTACGGAGCGGTTGGACAAGAAAATCTTCAAACCACCCAGGTCACGTCAAAATAGTTGATTTCTTAGTATGTACGGGAGCCGTTTTGGACATTATTCATTTTCCCGAATGTGGCCCTTTAATTACAATAGCTGCAGTAGTCACCTTTCTCAATCAACACCCTCACAACGCCTAACTTCCCACTCCCTGCCGCCTCTATCAGTAGTTTCTCCTTTCCCTGTTCCACATCCGCTCCGTGTTCTAGGAGTTCACGGACCACGTCAGCATGACCCTCTCCCAAGGCAAGGGACAGAGCCGTGTTACCCCAGTCATCCTTGGCATTCACAGAGGCACCTAGAACGTACGTAAGCACACACATTATTACTTGTTCATGATGATCTAGTAAATTTCACGACATGATCGTTGTACTGTTATTTAATAATAATACATGAGAGTGTGATTATTTATGTACATGCTTAATTGCGGTATATTGCATAAATAACATGATAACATGGATTTACTTCAATACATTACAGTATTTTGCAAATTACATTGAGATATCATGTACCTCGTATAATGATTATCAGCAGTGGTAGTCACCTTTCTCAATCAGCATCTTTACAACCTCTAACTTCCCACTCCATGCCGCCTCTATCAGTGGTTTCTTCTCTCCTAGTTCCACAGCCGCTCCGTGTTCTAGGAGTTCACGGACCACGTCAGTATGACCCTCTTCCATGGCACGCCACAGAGCCGTGTTACCCTCGTCATCCTCGGCATTCACAGAGGCACCTAGAACGTACGTAAGCACACACATTATTACTTGTTCATGATGATCTAGTAAATTTCATGACATGATCGTTGTACTGTTATTTAATAATAATACATGAAAGTGTGATTATTTATGTACATGCTTAATTGCGGTATATTGCATTAATAACATGATAACATGGATTTACTTCAATACATTACAGTATTTGCAAATTACATTGATATATCATGTACCTCGTATAATGATTATTAGCAGTGGTAGTCACCTTCCTCAATCAGCATCTTTACAACCTCTAACTTCCCACTCCATGCCGCCTCTATCAGTGGTATCTTCTCTCCTAGTTCCACATCCGCTCCGTGTTCTAGGAGTTCACGTACCACGTCAGTCCGACCCGCACCACTCGCACGGGACAGAGCTGTGTCACCATCGTCATCCTCAGCATTCACAGAGGCACCTAGGACATATGTGCACAATAAACGCTAATGTGATAGCCAGTGTTTATTTTATGAACGATTGTCGCAATACATATTTATTCAAATTAGATACAAATCACAATGTACGTATTAATTTTGTGTACAGATTAGCGGAGATATATATCTCACACACAACCGTTACCATTTGCAGAATAAAAAGGTACAGTAAAGACTTGTTCATCCAAACGTTGAACACCAGTAACTGGGAGGCCATATATATGATTGTAATTGTGTGAGTCAAGCATGGGGTATATTTTGTGATTTATCTCTGTCTGCCCTAGACCAAGTAGCACCCGTAAAACAGGTTAGAATGAAACAAAACTCAAGCCCTGGATGTGTGGTGAAATCTACGATTTAATCCGAAACATGGACAAATGAACTTCAAACGACAGGGAACAGTATAACCAATTTGTGTATTATTGTAAACAAGTCCACTATAAAAAAGTGTAAAGCCAAAAAACAATGTTATGAAGAACTCGTGAAGTCGTGTAAAGATAAACCCAGAAAATTATGGAAAGTGATGAAATCCTTTGGTGTAGGCTCGAATTCGTCTTCCAGTACTAATGATATTGTTGTGAAGGTAAACGATAACTTGGTAATGGATAAGAAAACAGTGGCAAATGAATTTAACAATTTCTTCACTTCTTTAGCTTCTGATTTGCTCAATAAATTACCTGCTCTATCAAGCTTAAGGTGTCACAAAGACAATTTCGGTATAGTCAATGTTACCGCAGACCAAGTATGTAACATACTAAACGGAGTTAAGAAGGAAGAACTACCGGATTAGACAATATTCCAGCCCGCTTTGTCAAAGACAGTGCCCATGTAATCGCTAGACCTCGTGCTCACATATTCAATGTATCAGTAACCTTTGGTGTTTTTCCCGAGTGCCTTTAAAAGCCCCAGAGTTGTTCCGCTCCACAAAAAAGGTGCAAAGACAGACTCCAGCAAATATGTTTTGTTTCGGTTTTAGCAGGACGATTAGACAATAACACGAATTGCAATTGTCTAATTGCAATCCTGCTAAAACCAACGCAAAGTTATACTTGTATACACATACCATAATTATCATGATTTTCTTTTCAGCAACGGTTTCATCCAGACTTTTATTCGCGAGCCTAATATGCTGCAGGCCTCTCGCGAAATTAGAGAAAATAAAGCTCTCGCGAAAATTTGTGTAATTACAGTACATACCAGTATCTATCCTCAGTGTTGTATCCAAAGTGTTAAAAAATTGGTGTTTGATTAGATGAAGGGCTACTTTCAATAAAGTAACCTGTTGTATAACTTTCAGTCGGGTTTTAGCTCAAATTTCTCAACAGATACATGTCTTTTCACATGCATCCATCTGTTTCGTATGGTGCCCCTATGCTGTAAAGTAGTTTATGAACCAATCCGCCAAGTTTGAATTTCAAAAAGAGTTACCGTCGAGTTTGCAAACCAATGCGCCCAGTTTGTAAACCAATCCGCCAAGTTTGAATTCAAAACAATAGTTTTTAGCGAGTTTGTTAACCATTCTGCCGAGTTTGAATTGCAGAAAGAGTTACCGCCGAGTTTGTAAACCAGTGCGCCTAGTTTGTGAACCAATCCGCCAAGTTTGAATTCAAAACAACAGTTTTCAGTGAGTTTGTGAACCATTCCACCGAGTTTGAATTCCAGAAAGAGTTACCACCGAGTTTGTAAACCAATGCGCCCAGTTTGTAAACAAATCCGCCAAGCTTGAATTCAAAACAATAGTTTTCAGCGATTTTAATTCCATGCTAGAAAGGTTTGAGCCATGTTAGAAAGGTTTGTGTCATGCTAAAAAGGTTTATATCATTCTAAGAAAGTTTTCGGTTTTCATCAATGCTAAGAAGGTTTCTGCCATGTTATAAACGTTCCTGCCGTGCTAGAAATGTTAATTCCATGCTAGAAAGGTTTGCGCCATGCTAAAAAGGTTTGTGCTGTGCTAAAAAGGTTTCTGCCATGCTAAGAAGGTTTTCGCCATGCCAAGAAGGTTTCTGCATGCTATAAACGTTCCGGCCATGCTAGAAAGGTTTCTATTATTATTATTATTATTATTATTATTATTATTATTATTATTATTATTATTATTATTATTATCATTATTATAACCAGTATTTATATAGCACTTATCAAAAGATATCAAAGCACTCTACAATAAAACTACAAGACATATAAATAATAAAAAATAGATAAATAGAAAATGAATTAATAAATAAAATTGAGTACACTAAGAACAAGTAGGAATAAAATAAAATAAATTTAAAATAAATTAATTAACAATGAATAAATGAATCAAGCACCATAACACTGAACGAAAACGTGGGTTTTGAGTTTTTTCTTAAAGTTGGAATCAATTTTAAAATCAGCCAAATTTAGCATTCTTGTTTGTCACGGGAACTTGAAAGTACATCTCGAGATAGTCAGGAATATATAGGAAACATGCACAGTTCGACACCAGATACTCAGAAAATTGTCGTTAATCTTGCATGAAAACAGTGGATAGACAATGATCGGCCTGCCTACATTGCCGGTTGCCACAGTATCTAGACAAATACCAATGACGTCACGAGACTGTGTATAGAACTCGTCCGCAAGGCGGGACGCTTTGAGGAAAAAATTGATGCAAGATTGACTGGCCCGAATTTGAGTCTTGATTTGGAAACTCATTTTAGGCACGTAATACACATTTTCAGACCCAAATTTGTAAGATTTCTCATTCTATAGACAAAATAAAGCTACCGCAGAATGAATAAATTTTGTCAATTCTAAAAGTGATTATAGCTTTAAAAGCAGCTGATGTAACCGATAAGCCAACAGTTGAAAAACATTATCGAAAAATGTTATACTGGAATACACGTAATTGCCCGAATTAGCGCAACTGGTCCGATCTATTATTCAAACATAATATATACACTGTATAACAGATATATTCTTAGAAGAATTTCTGGAAGAAAATATAGAATTGCTTAGAAATTAGAATTCTACATTTCATCAAGAAGCAATTGTAGAGAATGTATATTAAAATGCATCGCTTACAATTACTTGTATATCCTGTCAATTGGATTTTGTTAAATCTAGACAATATCTGAGAAAAAGATTGATTTCTTGTGTATTGTAACGGGTTTGCACCCTTCTGTGACGTCTTGATAAACCGGTTTTCTTGGGAGGTGGGAGTTGTTATTTAACCGGAGCTGAAACGGTAAAACTCCGGGAAACTGCTACTGCTGTACGGTTGAACTCCGGCTAGAAGTCTCTAAGGTTGGTAGCGTGGTCTGGAATGGACCTCTTCACCGTTGTCCGACTGCTAATCTGCAACTGCACCTGTAACGTAAGAATCCGGAGGCGTTTCCGTCTCCGGGTACTGCAACTGCTCCGTCGGGATACCGCTTTACTGCAACAGCTCCGTCGTTCTCCGCCTTACTGCAACTGCAACTGCACCTGGAATGAGAATCCGGGAACGTTGCCGTTTCCGAATACTGCAACCGCTCTGCCAGGTTCCGCCTCACTGCAAACTGCTCGGTTGGCTCCGCCTCACCGCAACCTGCGACTGCACCTGAAATGGAGTATCTCGGAAGTGTTCTCACTTCCGGTTACCGCAACCGCTCCGTCAGGTACTGCCTCTGCAACTCCGTCGTCCGGTACCGCCTCTGCAACTGCTTCGTCGTTCCCGTCTCTGCAACTGCTCCGTCCGATACCGCCTCCGTAGTTGCTCCGTTGGATTCCACCTCCGTCTCCGTCTCCTTCCTTGGTGATCTGGGTTCTTGGATCACCCTAAGACGTCGTTACAACTTGGTCTTAACCGACTGTGGTCTTATCTCCCTTTACTCCATATTACTTTCTTTTCCGGTGAACTAACTTTATTATAAATTCCAGTTCCCTAACGAACACGGAAAAACAACTCGGTTGAAGTTTTCATGTTTATTTTCCAAGTGCACAGTCAGAAGACTTAACTGCTATCATCTGGATGACTCTATCCGGAACAAGGGAGTACTCTGCTATGGGAGAAGGGGTCTGCACAGGTCGACGTCAGGACACCAACTCCGCCGTCCGCTGTGAAGCGGGGGCTTTTATAGACCTGAGACCCACGTCACGTGACCAACCTATTGTGACGTCATAGTCCGCCAAAACACTGATATTTTCCGGATTTCTAAAAACACTCTAGAACCAAGCAGTGGCTGACACGTCACCTTTTAAACCGAAAACGAGGCTGATCACAGACCTTCCGGAAATAACGTCACATTACGTTTTTGTACTCCATTGTTCCGACTCCGTCTCAGGTTCCGTCTCCGGTTCCGGCTCCGTCTCCGGCTTTACCAACATCACAAATATACCAAGTTCCGAGACGGAAAACCTTTTAAACATTAACATTACGGAACCGTATGAACCTTTAAACACATATACATTCTAATAAACGGTTATTTAAACATAATATCACAAAACACTAACATAATTACCTAGGGGAAACTTTTGGGTACGCCCCAAAACCGTTACAGTATTTTCAATATAAAATTGTCACACTTAAATCTTCAAAGTTCAGGGTCTAATGTTAATTGTCGACATTTGAACATTTTGAAGTTAACAATAGTGTAACGGGTTTTCCTCTGTGACGTCTGGGTAAACGATTACTTGGAAGGTGGGTGGGTTTTTGTTAACCGGAGCTGAAACGGAAAATTCCAGGAAACTGCTGCTTGCACGGCTTAATCATGGCTAGAAGTCTCTAAGGGTTGGTAGCGTGGTCTGGAATGGACTTCCAACCGTTTTCCGACTGCAATCTGCAACCACACCTGAAAGGTAGAATTCGGCCGCGTTTCCGCTTCCGGTACTGCAACTGCCCTGTCGGTTTACCGCCTCCGCAACTGCTCTGTTGTTTCCGTCTCACTGCAACTGCGACTGCACCTGAAATGAAGAATCCGGAAGCGTCTCTGCCTCCGACTCTGCAACTATCCCGTCAGGTACTGCCTCTGCATCCGCTCCGCTGTTCTCGTCCCCACTGCAACCGCGACTGCACCTGAAATGAAGATTCCGGATGCGTGTCCGCTTCCGGTACTGCAACTGCTCCATCAGGTACCGTCTCTGCAGTGGTTCCGTTGATTCCACCTCCATCTCCATCTTCTTCTCCGGTGATCTGGGTTCTGGATCACCCTCAGACGTCGTTACAACTTTGTTTTAACCGACCGTTAACTTGTCTCCCTTCTTCTCCGTATTACTTTCTTTTACAGATTATTTTGACTTTATCATAATTTTCCAAGTTCCCTAACGAACATGTTTAAGATTTATTTTCTAAGTATACAGTTGGAAGACATAAACTGTAATCATCTGCATGACCTGAGCCAGAGCAAGGGAGTACTCTGCCAAGGGGAAGGGTCTGAACAGGTCGACGTCAGGACACCAACTCTGCCATCCGCTCTGAAGCGCAGGCTTTTATAGACCTGAGACCCAGGGTCACGTGACCGACCATTGTGACGTCATAACCCGCCAAAACACTGATTTTTCCGGAATTTCCAAAAACATGCCAGAGCCAATAAGTGGCTGCTACGTCACCTTTTAAACCGAAAACGAGGCTGAAAACGTGACCTTCGGAAAATACGTCATTTGCGTTTTTGTACTCCATTGTACTGGCTCCGTCTCCGGTTCCGTCTCCGGTTCCGGCTCCAGTTCCGGCTTTAACCTTTAAACACATATACATTTTAATAAACTGTTATTCAACCCTAATATCACGAAATACAACTAGAATTACCTTGGGGAACTTTTGGGAACACCCCAAAACCGTTACACTCCCCCTTCCTTAAACTCTGTTCGTCCCAAACAGATTCATATAGTCCGTCAGTAGGGTGGCTCAACCTCAAAGTGTTTGATAAAGTTTTTTTCTCTTCTGATTTTACTTATTTGGTATATCCGTAAATCGTTCCAGGTGGGTGTGAAATTATCACCCTTGGGGAATTTGAGAAATCCAAGATGGCCGCCATGGAGGGTGATTTCAACCACCTGAAATATAATTCAGCCAATAACTTTACTTCTAGAGTACATAGAAGTGCGAACTTGGTGTCTATACCCATGTTTTCTGGTATCAGCTTTACAATGGTGCCACTAAATTACACTTATGCTTGTCCGCCATCTTGGAAATCAAAATGGCCGCCAAATTTCGGTCATTTTTGCACGAATATGTGCCCAAAACTGTTCGATTTCATATGTAATGTATTGACGAATATGTTCAAAGATAATGCGTAACAGTGGAGCATCATGTATTGCTTCAGTGAATAGTTTTGCAGTTATTGTCATACAATAAACGTTGTGACATTGCCCTCCATGTCTTCAACGTTGTCACCAGTGTCCCGAGAAGTTCATTTTGCAGCAAGTTTGACACATAGACAGGTCAATCTATGACAAACAACCACCTGACCCACAACAAATTGCAACAAAAGCTTTTATCATGGTTTTCACCCCTACTGGGTATACTGATTAACAGAAAAAAGTCTACCAAAATCTGAATCACGGAAATGGGTCAAAATGGCGTCATTTCAACGATGGCCGCCGTTGGGCTAAGGAAATCCTTAAACAGCTTTAACTTCTTTAATAACTGTGATAGAATCATAATTTTGGGTTCTAGCCCAGGGTTTTGAAGGATGAGGAATCCAGTGGTTTCGCTAAAATTTAATTCTCATAAGTATTCATCCTGAAATCCATGATAGCGGCAAATAATGAGGCCGTAAACCAATATAATCGACTGTTCGCATCAAGCCCTCAACTTCTTCAATAATTGTGACAGAAATATAGTTTTGGGCTCCAGCCCAGCATTTTGAAGGATGAGGAGTCCAATGGTGTCAATAAAATTCAGTTCTGATAAGTAGTCCGCCTAAAATTCACGATGGCGGTGACTATAAATGACGCCGTAAACCAATGAATTCAAATGTTTGCATCATGCTCTCACCTTCCTCAATATTTGTGATATGATCATAATTTTGGGCGAGTTCAGAATATATGCACAGAAGACATAAACCTAAAGCAAACAAAAGAAACACCCGGAGGTCGAATGCAAATTCCAAATATTATGTAAAGCATGCACACATCAGTCAACGACGATCATTCAGAGCATCCAAATCAAACGAGTGATCTGGTCAATCGAATCCATCAGTGTTGTATCAAATAATTTGTATGGCCAATTAAGGGGAATCACTTACAATTAGTTAGAAACGAGTGAAAACATTCCAAGAGGCACATGTTTACGTATATATTACACACTGTTTTCAGGGGAAGTTTGAAAATTGTCATTATGTGTGACAAAGGGGGTGAATATAACATGTATTGATAGGCATGCATTAATATAACATGTATTAACAGCCATGCAGTTTACTCGTGGTTTTAGGACCTTCATTCACCAAAGCCATCTTGGAATTCAGACTGAATACTTAACAATTGACGTGTTTGAGATATATTTCCTATGACCAGACGCCTCAATTGTCCAGGGGAATTGGATTGTTTTGTTGTCAAAAAATGGACAGTTTATTGATTTTACGGCTTTCCTTTTAATTCTGATGTAAAGTTTTAATGTGTCTGCTATCCGGGATCCTCGAGGATAGTCCTCTCACCACGGGTCACGACGGACGCACGCCCACTATCCTCAGATCCTCGCGGATAGTCCGCTCACCGAGGGTCACTGCGGGTGCAGTGCCTACTCTATCATCAGAACGTTAACCAGGTAGCAGCGAGCCCAGACATGCGAACACCACTTACATACGGGGTCATCACCGTGGTGTTAACTGTAAGGCCGGCTCGCCGCGGTCCGCCTCGGGGGATGGAACCCCGGACAGCCCAACAGTCCGCCAGAGCCTGTGTCGCACCATCCCGGGTGGGAAATCTGCCCCACCTGGGCCCCCTTTAGAAATTGTCCACAGGGGCCCACGAGGGCCTTAGCTAGAGAGCGAGGACGTAGAGCTCATGGCTGAGCCCTCCGTCGTTCTCTCGCCTTGCTCAGCTCTGAGACAACTTCACTGAACAAAACGGCTCCAGAGTACTTATAGTCCCTGAAGCACGAGAACCGAGGGAAGTGATGTAAGGCCATTGTTACAGCATACTGGGCGAGAGAGTTGGAGGGCGTCCAAAACAAAGGCCAGAAACAAGCGTATTTAGAAAGAATCACCTGCCGCGATCTTTGGGCAAAATCGCCACACTGACATCCGAGATTTTTTGTTAATATTGTTGAACCATGAATTTCCTTAGAACAATGGATTCCTCATCCTCCAGAACCCTAGACCAGAACCTAAAATTATGTTTCTATCGCAATTATTTGAGAAGTTAAGGGTTTGATGCTGACAGAAGATTTCATTGATTTGTGGCCTCGTTCATCGCCGCCACCTTGGATTTCAGAGTGTATACTTATCGGAGTTGAAGTTTATTGACACCATTGCATTCGGAGTTGAATCACCTTTCAAATCCCTGGGAAGTTGAAGTTGAGAGCATGATGTGAACATTTGACTTCATTTGTTTACGGCCTCATTAGTCGCCGTAATCTTGGATTTCAGGCTGACTGCTTATCAGAATTGAAATTTATTGACAACAGTGGATTCCTCTTTTCGAAATGCTGGGCTGGAACCCAAAATTATATTTCTGTCACAATATTTGAAGAAATTGAGGGCTTGATGTGAACAGTCGATTTCATTGGTTACGGCCTCATTAATCGCCGCCATCTTGGATTTCAGGCTGAGTAATTATCGGAATTAAATTTTAGTGACACCACTGGATTCCTCGTCGTTCAAAACCCTGGACTAGAACCCAAAATTATGTTTCTATCACAATTATTGAAGAAGTTATAGCTGTTTAAGGATTTCCATAGACCCACGACGGCCATCTTTGAAATGACGCCATTTTATCCCATTTCCGTGAGTCGGATTTTGGTAAACTTTTTTTTATGCTAATCAGTATACCCAGTAGGGGTGAAAATCACGATAAAACCGTTTGTTGCAATTTGTTGTGGGTCAGGTGGTTGCTTGTCATAGATTGACCTGTCTATGTGTCAAACTTGCTGCAAAATGAACTTCTCAGGACATTGGTGACAACGTTGAAGACATGGAGGGCAATGTCACCTGTCTTCTCAACGTTTATTGTATGACAATACCTACGGAACAATTCACTAAAACAATACACGATGCTCCACCGCTACGCATTATCTTTGAACATATTTGTCATTACACTACATATAAAATCAAACAGTTTTGGGCAAATATTCGGGCAAAAATGACCAAACTTACGCGGCCATTTTGATTCCCAAGATGGCGGACAAGCTTAGCTGTAATTTAGTGGCACCATTGTAAAGCTGATACCAGAAAACATGGGTATAGACACCAAGTTCGCACTTCTATGTACTCTAGAAGTAAAGTTATGGGGTGAACTATATTCCAGGTAGTTGAAATCACCCTCCATGGCAGCCATCTTGGATTTCTCAAATTCCCCAAGGGTGAGAATTTCACACCCACCTGGAATTTTTCACGTAGGCCCTAATAATGAACAATCAAGAGAGAAAAAAACTTTATCAAACACTTTGAGGTCAGGCTGTTTTAACAAGTTTCACTGCCGGACTAATATCACATAACACATATATACAAGTTTTTCAGCCGTGAAATTGTCCGTAAAACAAACACAACTTTTTACGTGATCCCGGTGCTGGTATCTCTTAACTAATTTTACGGTTACTGTACCCGGATATCTTGCTTGTTCCGTTTCCCACTTTTAACTCTTAACTATACTAGAATCTTGGATACGGCTCTTCTTTCTTCTTCTTGCGACGACTTGCGATGACTACTGCCCACCAGTATCACGGCGCGAGCTGCTCCCCGACGGCGGTCGAGGCGGGATCATCTGCGGAACCAACGGTCGTCCAAAGCTTGTCCCACGAGCATCAACCGGAAGAAGATCGGGATCGTGAAGACTCCACTGGGGTGGCACGTAGAACCCATTACAGAGACGCTCGTCCCGGACGAACCAGTCATGGATCTGGACAATTTGACATGTCGGGACGAGTCCAAACGGTGTCTCCCTCTGCTCCATGATCTCTACGTAGATGCCGGAGTCTCTCATTTCTGCGGGTCCCCACTGCTCCGGTCCCTATCGTACAGCTTAGTATCTGGCATGCTCCGGAACTGCAGGTGCAAAGACAGATGCACTTCTCCCTCCAATGTTCACCGGGAAACAGTGGGATGGACACGGTTGAGTTGCTTGTTCCGTTTCCCACTTTTAACTCTTAACTATACTAGAATCTGGGATACGGCTTTTCTTTCTTCTCCTTCTTGCGACGACTTGCGATGACTACTACCCACCAGTATCACGGCGCGAGCTGCTCCCCGACGGCGGTCGAGGCTTCCCGATCTGCTATCTGCTCTGCTCTCGGTGCTGTCTCCGGGTCTACTTTCCGTTGCGCCTCCGGGCCGGACGATTAGACTGCTCAAAGCTCTGCCAGTGCCAGTTGTTTTCGAAACAGCAAACTGTCTTCTGCAACCGGTAACTGCTTTCTGCCTCTTTTATAGTCTCCAAAGGTCACATGACATCATTTTCTGCCTGATGATTGGCTGCTCAGCAAACTGCAAATCCCTCTGGTGGTGACCTTCCGCATGATCTTCTTTCCGCAAAACTCCAATGTCTTGAATAATGAATTTTTTTTTCCGTACAGCTTAGTATCTGGCATGCTCCGGAACTGCAGGTGCAAAGACAGATGCACTTCTTCCTCCAATGTTCACCGGGAAACAGTGGGATGGACACGGTTGAGTTGAAGGACCGCCAAAGGGGGAGAAGGTATATGGTGGACTCTGGGTCGGAGCTCTGGTCTGGCTTCTTCCGGATCGCTCACTTGAGGACTGTCGAGGTCTGGTCTCCACCGGAGAAAGGATTCCGGAAGTTGCTCTGGCTCGATCCATCAGGATGCTCCTCCGGGCTCTCTGCACATCTGCATGGCTCCGGTCAGATGCAGAAGACTCCATTCCATCATCACGGCCCGCGGAACTGGTTCTGCTTCCGGGTACTGCTTGTATGGTCGCCGGCAAAGTCCTCTCCGTCGATCCTCTTGTCTCCGCCTCACTGTCTGCTCTGCCACCGGTTCTGCTTTCCGCTCGGCTTTCAGCTCCGCCTCCTGTTCTGCGATCAGCTCTGCTTCCCGATCTGCTATCTGCTCTGCTCTCGGTGCTGTCTCCGGGTCTACTTTCCGTTGTGCCTCCGGGCCGGACGATTAGACTGCTCAAAGCTCTGCCAGTGCCAGTTGTTTTCGGAACTGGACTCCGGAAACTGCCTTCTCCGTCCCTGCCCTGCATTTCCGCAATATCTGCCATTCCGACTTCTGGTGTTGCTCAACTGGAACCTTCCTCCAACAGCCGGAAGTTGTAGTCGTACCCTCCCTTTCCTTTTCCTTTGACACTGCTTCTGGTAGACTTGGTTGGTGAATGCCGCTTCTCTGCCCGACTCCGCTCTCCGCCTCGGTCCTTGGTACGCTCCGGGCTCTCCTTCCTGTACTCGCGACGTTGGTGTCTTCCGGATTTCTCCGGGGAACGGCTACGGCTCCTCTTCCTACCGCAATCTTGATCTGCTCCAGCTCCGCGGGATGATTCTGGACTATTTTTCCAGGAAGGATTCCGGGAAGAACTCCGGGTAACAGGTGGTTTAATCGGCTTGGTGTCTTCCTCGTCCGTTATGATTTTCAGCTCTGCCTCCTCTTCTGAGCTGCTCTCCGCCTCCATGGACGAAACATCAGCCGCCAGCGTGGCAACCGACTGGGTACCGGAACGGTACCGGGTCCGGGATGAAACCGACCCGCCTGACTCCGACTCTGTGTCCGAGAGTTGCTCATACCGCGTTGTCGGCGTGTTCTTCGTTTTCCGTGGGGTCGCCCTAGCTCTTAGGGTCTTCTCCTCAAATTGATCTCGGCCAACTCCACTGGTCACACTGCGGACAGGCAAAGACAGTGACTACACTCGTGTGTTGCTCCGTGACATGCTGGAGCAGCATATGCTTGTTCTTGAACTCTTGGTTGCAGTCCCCGCACCGGTGAGGGCAAAGCTTGCGCGGTGTTGTCTTTACTTTCGGCATTGTGATTCTCTGCTCCGGGTCGATGTTGACTCAGCTACAGCAAACTGTCTTCTGCAACCGGTAACTGCTTTCTGCCTCTTTTATAGTCTCCAAAGGTCACATGACATCATTTTCTGCCTGATGATTGGCTGCTCAGCAAACTGCAAATCCCTCTGGTGGTGACCTTCCGCATGATCTTCTTTCCGCAAAACTCCAATGTCTTGAATAATGAATTTTTTTTTTTCCGCAACTGCCACTGCTACTGCTAACCGCTACTGCTTTGCTTCCGCTTTCGTCACACTGCTACCGCCAAACGCCTCCGCCAAACTGCCAAACTGCCTTCCGCCACCGCCGTCTGCCTCCGTCCTCCGCCTCAGGGCTCCTCTTCGTCCGCCGTGGCGTACTCAGAGGTCTCCGACTCCGTGTCTGGGATGGGAGAAGGTGGTCTGTACTCCCACACACGAATTTCTGCTTCCCAGTCTTGCACCTCAGCCGGTTGAACTGCACCGTTTTGCTCCGCCGACCTCTCTATTTCCAGCTCCCTGACTTCAGGAGGTGTGTCTTCTGCTGCCCGGAGACAGCCCTGCGGTTCCGGAGCCCAATCCGGTGCATTGATTGGTTCGGGCTGTCTGATGGGAGCGGCTGCTCTGGCGTCCCAGTTGATTCCAAACTGAAGCTGGTCATCAAAGGCTGCCGGAACTGGAGGCTGTCTTGGAGGCTGCTCACAGTATAGCTGAAACCGCTTCCGCCGAGACTCCATGGCTGTTCCCCGCCAGGCCGAATCAAAGGTCCCTATATGGCTGAGTGTTGCTTCGTCCTGAGGAGTACGGTATCCGGAAGGATACTTCCAACCATGCATCTCCCGGAGATGCCGCCTAAGGTCGTTAGCCCGGTTGCCGTAAAAGCACACAAGCAGCAATAGTATCTCCGGCACGGGCATACATCCTGCCTCCTGTCCGCCACACTTTCGAACAGCCAGTCACACCTCTTACACAGCCGGCTATAATCCAACCGCTTGGGGCTTGCCCAAGCTCCGTCCAGACCGCCACCTTGTCTCTCTCGTTCCCTCCCGGCTCCGTCCAGACAGCCACCTTGTCTTCTTAGAAACGCAAAGTGAGCCATCCGGAATTTCCGCTACTGAAATCGCACCGCTTCTACTGCACCGCTTCTACTGCACCGCTTCTCCGGACTGGTGGTCTTCCGGGAAAAACTTCACTGTTTTCACTGCCTAACTGCTGCTGCCGGAAAAATCGTCGACTTGATTCAATTCCGCCAAACTTTGCTGCTGATGTGCATAGCTCGAGGTCTGCTCTCCAACTGCTGTCAGAGCCCTTTTTCAAGGCCCTTTTATACCCTTTCTGCTCACGTGACTGGAAAAGCTCCACGCTGATTGGCTGCCTCAGGAGTGACGTCACAAGTAGTCAAAAACTCAACCGTTAACCGAGAGGTGTCCGTCTCCGGCTCAACCGGCAAACTCCGTACTTTTCCGGCTCGCTTCAACCGCCTCTCCTGACGAAGTTTCTGCAACTTTGAAGTATCTCTGCTTGCAGGAGGGTTGAATAGACTGCTCTGCCAACTGCATATCTGCTCACTGGTATAACTGCTTGTCGACACTGTAAACTGCATACATTCTTGTCCAGAAGGAGGGCCCTTCCTATCTGGAGTGATGTTCCACCGCTTCTGTCGATCTGCAGCCGGTTTTCTGTCTCTGCTCTGTGGAAACTCCTGCTAACAGTTCTCAGCTGGAAAACTTTTCCATCTTAATTCTCCTGATACGGAAGACGTGAAGCTGTTTCTCTGGAGATACTAGACCGCTAACCCAGGTTCTTCTGGACCCCTGGCCCCTACTCTCGACTGGTTGACAACGTGCTCAACTCAGTCAGAAACTCTAGGATGTCCTCTATCCGGTATCTGCACCGCATTCCGCTCTGCATACTTTTCCGCCCTTTTTCCGGAATCAGCACTGCCTGCTGTTCCATCCTCTTGCAGTCGCATTCTGACGGAACTCAACGTTTTACCAGGATCTCAGCTATCTCCGCCCTCTGCTCTACAGCTCACACCGTCTTCCCACATTTCTCCGTCTCCTGCGGATTTACTCTGAGTCCGTGTCGGACTCAGAGACCGTCTGTTCCGCTTCCGAAACATTACTCTGCTTTGACGGTTCCGTCTGCCTCCAGGAATCCGCCATTCTAAGCTTCATCCATCTCGGATGTTTGACACCTTAATAAGGTTTCAGCAAGTCGAAGTGAACCATCTTCTGCCGAGTTTCACTCTCCGCAATCTCGTAGGTCACGTCGGTGAATTTGCTCAGCACTAGCTTTGGACCGCTGCACTTCCTCTGCAATTTGGGTGCCTTTCCTTTCTTCCATGTTTTATCCGCCATCCACACTCAGTCTCCTGGCACTGAACTGACTGTCGACCTTCCGCTGGTCATACAGCTTCTTCTGCCATTCCATATCCTTGCCAGATTTCTCTCGAACTGCCTTGTAAACTGCTTCGTCGCTCCCGGAGCTGACTGCCATACTCTGTTACTTCTGCTGTCGATTCGCCCGGAGGCCTGCCAATCAGCAACTCTACCGGAGTATTGACTTCTCTGCCCAGCATCAGCAAGTTGGGACTCTGTCCGGTTGTCTCCTGCGGGGTACTCTGGTAAGCTGCCATTGGCAACGGAAATAGCTGGTCCCAGTTGGTATGTCGCTCGCTCACGTACAGGCTCAGGATCTGCTGCAGCGTCCGGTTGAATCTCTCGATGAAGCCATCCGACTGTGGTCAGAAGGCGGTTGTCCGTGTCTTGTGAATCCCCAGGATTTTGCAAACGTTTTTCAGCAAGTCTGACTAGAAATTTCTGCCTTGGTTGGTATGGATCTCCATCGGGATGCCATATCGTGCTGCAAATTGGTTGAGGAAAATATCCGCAACCGTAACCGCTTCCTGATTCGGCATGGAGTACACCTCTACCCACTTGGTGAAGTAATCACCGATTACTAGGATGTACCTGTTCCCCCGGGTGGATTTAGGTAACGGACCCATAACGTCCATTGCAACCCGCTCCATTGGTGCTCCTACCTGGTACTTCTGCATCGAAGACCTTTTTGTGCATACTTCTGGACGCACATTCGTTGCAGCTCAGCATCCACTGCTTTATGTCCCGCATCAGGCCGGGCCAGAAATACCGCCTCCGGATGCTAGTCGCCATTCGTCTGCTTCCGAGTTGTCCTCCCGTCTGGCTCTGATGGGCCAGACGGAAGATTTCCTGCCTCAGCTCCTTCGGTGTTATCAGCTGCTTGATTCTGCTTGTCCCTTCTGCTGTTTTCCACTTCCGGTAGACAACTCCGTCGATTTTCAGCAAGGTCTTCCGCATTCCGTACAGTACTTTCTCTTCAGAGCTCAAACTGGAAAAGTCTGCACGATCAGCTACACCGCTTCCGTCGTTCAGCGCTGCCACCAGTGGATACCACGGTTCTGCTAGCTGCATCCTCCGTAGGTCAGCGGGTTGATACTTCAGCCCCAGCACAATATACATTTTTACTGCAACCGCAACCGCCTTTCCTGGGACAGCTTTCTCCGCATCTGCCTGTACTGCAACCTCCACCGCCTTTCCTGGAACAGCCTTCTCCGTATCCGCGACCGCCATTTCTGCCACGTCTGCTTTTCCGCGACCGCTTCCGGCGATCCCCCTTCCTTGTCTTGAGCTGTGGAGTTTCTTCACTCCGGGTCTGCCGGATCCTCTCTCCGTAGTTTCAGGCGTCAATCTTGGCTTGTTTCCAGTCGATCTTTCCGCATTGGCTACACGGAGATCTGGACAGCGCATCCGCGTTATTATGGATACGGCCAGGGCGGTGTTCAATGTCGAAATGGAACTCGCTCAGCAGCTCAATCCACCGCGCAACCTGGCCCTGCGGTTCCTTAAAATTCATCAGCCAGGTTAGGCTTCCGTGGTCCGTGCGAAGCAGGAAGTGTTGTCTCAGCAAGTACTGGTTATTCTTCTGAACCGCAAATACAACCGCCAAAAGCTCCTTCCGGGTGACGCAGTATTTTCTTTGGTCAGGCTGCGGCTTAAGTAGGTTATAACCCGCTCCTGATTGCCCTGCCTTCGAAACAGCACTGCTCCCAGCCCGGTGTCACTGGCATCCTGTCCATGATGTATCTGCCCTGCTCTCTCGGGTAACCGAGAATCGGTGCTGTTACCAGTCGGTTTTTCAGCTCTGCAAACGCCTGCTCCTGTTCCGTCTGCCACTGGAACTGCACTCCCTTTTCCGTCAACCAGTTCAGCGGTGCCGCTATCTCGGAGAACTTCGGCATGAATTTCCTGTAATAAGAACACAGCCCGAGGAAACTGTGCAGCTCCGTCAGGTTGGTGGGTGTCCACCATTTCCGCACTGCCTCCATCTTGGCTGGGTTGGTACGGATTCCGTCTCTTCCGACAATGTGTCCGAGAAAAGACACCTCTGGCAGAAAGAATCTGCACTTGGACGGCTTTATCTTCAGGTCTGCCTCCCTCAGCTTGTCGAACACCTCCTTGAGATCACGGATGTGATCATCCAGGGTCTTGCCGTAGACGATGATGTCGTCCAAGTATATTAGACAGGATTTCCAGGAGAGTCCGCCCAGCACCTTCTCCATTAACTGCTCGAATGTACTCGGAGCATTGCACAATCCAAAGCTCATGACTTTGAACTGGTACAGGCCGCCCGGAACACAGAATGCCGACTTCTTCCTGGCGTCTTCGTCCATTCCGCCCTGCCAGTATCCACTGGTCAGGTCGAGAGTGGAGAACCAGTCTGCACAGGCTGCAATGGTGTCGTCAATTCTCGGCAACGGGTATGCATCCTTCTCCGTGACTGCATTCAACCGCCGGTAATCCACGCAGAACCGGGTGGTTCCGTCTATCTCCTTAACCAGCACAATCGGAGAAGCCCAAGGGCTACTGCTTTCTTCGATGACATTCTTGTCTTTCATCTCCTGAATTAGACTGCTCACCAGCTCTCTCTTGTCTGGTGGTATCCGTCTAGTCGGCTGCTTAATCGGCCAGTGATTGCCAGTGTTGATCTGGTGCTGCACCACATTAGTCTGCCCCAGCTCTCCGGCATCGTTGCTGAAGGTCTGCATATTCCGGAACAGAAGTTCCGTCACTCTCTCACGGTAGTGGCTCGGCACCGCATCTTGGGTCTGCTCAGCTAACTGCCCCAGCTTCTCGTAACCGCTCCAGTTCCGCCCAGCCTCCGTTTCCGGAGTGATCTGCACCTTTCTGCTCCGTTCTGCCATAGGGACAATACTGCAACCGGCTGCTAGGGTAGTCATTGTCACCAACTGCGCTCCTTTCTTGATGGTTACCGGTTCCGCCAGCATATTGATGACTCTGACAGGAACTGTACCTTGATTTATCCGGGACAAGGTTCTCCCGATCAGCCATAGTCTTTTCTCCGTCGGTTCTTGTGTCATCTCCAGTACTCCTTCTGCATCACGTAATCCATCCGCCTGTCCTATTATCAGCTGTTCCGTCTCCGGCGGAATTTGGTAGTCTGCTACAGCGTTGATCGGAAACGGCTCTCTTGTCTGCTCAAACATGGTGAGGAACACCTCCTGACTGCCCATCTGCATAGTCATCCGATCAAAGTTGATTCCTGACCGCTTCAGCTTTATTCGGGATCGGAGTTTCCGGATCCGTTCCCAGGTTTGATGGTTGAGCATGGTGACTGTGCTGCCGGTGTCGATTATCAGTGTTACCGGTTCTCTGCTAATTCTTCCTGTCACACACATGCCAACCTCTCCCCTGGGACCGGGTCTGTGTACTATCTGCCGGTAATGGGGGTGTCCTCTTTTCTAGGTCTCGGTTTTCCCCTTCCCCGAGACCCGTTCTAGTTTTCCGGCTGCGGCTGTACCTGCTGCTGTTGTTGTTGTCGCTGCGGCTGCTGCTGCTGCGGCTGTCTGCAGTCCCAGGCAAAATGCCCCTTCCGGCCACAGTTAAAGCACTCCAGGTCGGCTCTTGGTCCGCACTGCTGACTCTGCTTGGTAACTGCCTCCTTGACCTGGGCCATCAGGTCCAACAGCTGCTGCTGCGTTTGCTCCGCCTGCTTTCTCAGCTCGCCTACCTGCTGGCTCCATTCCGGCTCCGCATTTAGCTGTTTTGTCCGATGCCGCTCTGTCGTTCTACTGTTATCTGTCTTCATAATACTTTCGTACTCTGTGGCGAAAGCCAGAGCCTGCGACAGCGTCGCAGGGTGACTTTTCAGCACCGACAACCGCATGTCCCTGTTGGTAAGGCTGTTGCAGAAATGCATTTTCATTAGCACCTCCATTGTTACCGGATCCGCTTTTGGGTATGCTAGCCGCGTCTTACTCCGTATATCTCTAGCCAGCTCTGACAGCTCCTCTTCCGGCAGCAACTTCCAGGTCTGCAACTGCGCCTGGAAAACAAACGTCTTTTCCCCAGGGCAAAACTGCTGTTTCAGTGCTGCAACAACCGTATCAAAGCTCCGCCGCTGCTCCGCAGACAAGTCCAGTAGGATGCTTTGTGCGTTACCCCTCAGGCTAACACACAGGTTCAGCGCCTTTTCCTCTTCCGTCCATCGGTAGTAGCGGGCATATTCTAAAAGATGCGCCTCATACTCCGGCCATGGGTCGGACCCGTCATAGGTCATGAACCTAGCCACTCCTGCTCTGGGCGCCGCTCTCTGCGCTGTCTCCGCCTGGTTCTGCTTTTCTGTCACCGCCAAATGCTGCTGGAACACCTCCATTTGTGTTGCCAGGAGTCTGGTCAGGTTATCGACCAAATTTTCACCGCTCTCCCATTCTGCATCCTGTTCCCAATCGCCAGCCTGGTCCGGAAAGTTAATTTCCGCTTCCGCCAACTGCTCTGCAGACTGTACTGCTCGGGAAACTCGAGGAGGCTCCTCCGCAACTACTTTCCGCTCATGAGGAAGCTGTTCCATCTGCATTGGCCTCTGCTCTGCAGGAAGAACCGCTCCTTTATCTGCGACCGGCAACTGCAACGGCTCAGCTCCTACTGCTCCCACCGGCTGCTCCGTGTCCGACACGGCTGCCTTCAGCTGATGTTCCACCAATTTGCCCTGTCTAGTAGTCATACTGCAGATGATCCCACCGCTGCCACCAAACAGTTGTAACGGGTTTTCCTCTGTGATGTCTGGGTGAACGGTTTCTTGGAAGGTGGGTGGGTTTTTGTTAACCGGAGCTGAAACGGAAAATTTCGGGAAACTGCTGCTTGCACGGCTTAATCACGGCTAGAAGTCTCTAAGGGTTGGTAGCATGGTCTGGAATGGACTTCCAACCGTTTTCCGACTGCAATCTGCAACCGCACCTGAAAGGTAGAATCCGGCCGCGTTTCCGCTTCCGGTACTGCAACTGCCCTGTCGGTTTACCACCACCGCAACTGCTCCATTGTTTCCGTCTCACTGCAACTGCGACTGCACCTGAAATGAAGAATCCGGAAGCATCTCCGCCTCCGACTCTGCAACTATCCCGTCAGGTACTGCCTCTGCATCCGCTCCGCTGTTCTCGTCCCCACTGCAACCGTGACTGCACCTGAAATGAAGATTCCCCTCCGGTACTGCAACTGCTCTGTCGCCGCAACTGCTCCGTCAAGTTCCGTCTGTGCAGTGATTCCGTTGATTCCACCTCCGTCTCCGTCTTCTTCTCCGGTGATCTAGGTTCTGGATCACCCTCAGACGTCGTTACAACTTTGTCTTAACCGACCGTTAACTTGTCTCCCTTCTTCTCCGTATTACTTTCTTTTTCCGATTACTTTGACTTTATCAAATTTTCCAAGTTCCCTAACGAACATGTTTTCAGATTTATTTTCTAAGTATACAGTCAGAAGACATAATATGTAATCATCTGCATGACCTGAGCTGGAGCAAGGGAGTACTCTGCCAAGGGAGAAGGGTCTGAACAGGTCGACATCAGGACACCAACTCCGCCGTCCGCTCTGAAGCGGGGGCTTTTATAGACATGAGACCCAGGGTCACGTGCATTTACTAGCTCTAAATGCTAGTAAAACGAAAATGTCGTTGACGTAAATTTGTAGTGGGGCCGAAGTCCAAATTTCGTTTACAAACAGGCTTGCTGACACTAAAAAGACCCTAAATATCACCTGAATTCAGATAACCGCTATTTTTTTAAACTGAACGAGTATTTAGGTGGGGATATATAATAATAAGGTTATTGGGTGATAACAGGTTTGAGGCACTCGTTCTCGTCGCGCAAACTCACTCGCAAGCTCGTGAGTTATGTAGCGTGACAAGAACTCGTGCCTCAAACCCGTTATCACATGTCAATAACCTTATATTATCTTAGACATTATTACGTTATGAATTAATAATATTTTTGACTAATCATGGCAGCAATATCGTAACTAATCATGGGGGTCATGGGGTCGAGGGAGAGGGGGGGTCGTGCAGTCGGACCGTCTAGTTGTTAATGTATTATCTCTGAAATTAATCATCAATATACTTTCTTGTTTCTATTCACTGCTAATTCACTTGACATTTTAGGCCCGAAAAAAAAAAGTATTATGGTTCTGGTTATTGGGGTCCCCGAAAAAGCCATGCGACGACGCGATTTTCTTCTTTTTTTTTTTTTTTTTTTGATGAAATTGGCGGCCGATGACTGATCCGGTCAAATATGACCCATTTGGCCAACCATTTTCGATGACTGATCTGGTTAATGTCAATGACGATCACTGATCCGGTCAAATATGACCCATTTGGCCAACCATTTTCCCCTAAAATTGGCTGTTGATAAGAGGCCCGGTTGAATTTGCCCTGTTTGGCCAGCCATACACCAAGTTGTGCAATGTCGAAGGCACTCTGGACCATTTTACTCGATCATTATCTCCCAAAAATCGGTGTACGGGTGTCAATTTACTAAAAAAAAAAATTACCTCTCAAAAAGTGATGCGAGCAATTTTGTTTTTTTGTTTTTAAAAAAACGAGTGATGTGCAGGGTTCAAACTGAACCAGAACCATAATACTTTTCTTTTGGCCTTAGGTACTTAATTTCAAGCATCAGGTTCATATGTAATTGAACGAAACCCTGGACTGGCCTGCAAATGTTTGATATTCTGGAACTGTATAGATCCAGACGTGTAATTTTTCCTAAATTCTCCAGCGATATTGTCATAATTCACTCACCAGCAAATTTTCAGAGATAGAAAGTTAGTGTATTAGTATTTGTTGTGTGTAGGGACTGGTTAGTGGGTTTAACTAACTCAAAGTAACTTATTTAAATAGCACATATGGCCACGACCGAGTATTCTAACAGTCATTCATGTATTCCAATGTCCCAAGCATTCGAACCACAAATGACCCTATTGTCGCCCGGTTTACTTAGCATTTAACTATGTGTCAGCACCTTTAAACACCACACACTGATTGTACAGTGTTCTGTTTTGATAAATCAACAACAGATATTGTTTATTTCAAGTGTTATCTCCAGCATCTTGTAGAATTAGATCGAATTCACGTATTTTAGGCCACATGTTTTCATTTTGGCCGCTCAGATTCAAGCAACTTCCTGAAGATAGACTGTTTCACAGACCCATGGAAATGTCATTCTTTTTAGATTTGGGGCGCGTTTGTAACGTTAGCGTTATGATCAATACTGTATATCGTCTTCATATGTATCCAGAAATATTAATTTATAGCAATTTCGATGTATAATTGCTATTTTAACTGACTGAAATGTGGATATTTCAGACGATTGTCCATGCGTAGTAATTGTGGCGATTTTGCCCTAAGCACGCGGCAGGTGATTGTAAACATAAATGCCATTTATGTGGCCTTTTCGTACTTGGCCTTATTTTGACATGCTCCGTTCGAGTGTGCGTTGCCACGGCGACGTATTGTAATTTATGCTCCAGTAAACTATAACAATGGATCGATTAAACCTCGCGTGCGCCCTACAGTTTCTGGTGTATTATATATACACTGGAAGCGACTCGATCGAGGAGATTGTCCGAGAGATCGAGACTAGGACGCACACGAGGCTCGCCATGAGCTTTGTGTTCCCTGGGTCTGAGTAGTGGGCTCCTAGAGCCCTGGGGACGATTTCCATGGGGAGGCCCGGGCTGGGAGAGACAAGTTGCTGACTCGGGGGCCTTCGGCCCTGTGGATCGCCAGCTCTCTCCCTTCCCGGGACGTGTGACAGAGGCTCTGGCCAGCATGTCGGACTGTACAGGGTTCCGTCCCCGAGGCAGACCGCGGCTCGCCAGGCCCCGCCAGTTAACACCGTAGGGATGAACTAGTTTCTGAACGGTGTCCGTAGGCCTGGGAGTGTCGGGTGGGCTGTTACCTGGTTACCGTTAATGCTGAAGTAGTTACCGTGTCCGCCGCGACCTCCGGTGAGCGGCCCTGCCGCAAGGATCCGGAATAGCGGATGCGCGTCCGCAAGGACTCGGATGAGAGAGGACTATCCTCGAGGATCCCGAAGAGCGGACGGTAGTCAATAACTTTACATTGGTGCCGTGACCAGGATCAGTCCGACAGTGTTCCATCGAAGCCTACCGTCACAGCGTTGTAGCCTCCTTAGTCCCTGGGGATCGCCCGCTCCTCAAGGACATCTTAAGAAAATGACGAAAGAAAGAGATAAAGCCAAAAATAAGGCTGATCAAACCAAGGGGGTGGAAACGGGTGGTAACGTCGCGGACAACACCCGGTCCAGCGACGGCCGCCGTGAGAATTCTTCGGATGACTCCGGCGGTAGGAAGGAACGCGCGGAGACCTCCGTGGACAAGACCCCGTCCGCGGAGTCGACTCCGGCGTCCCTGGCTCCGTCTCCGGACGTAGAGTCGAGCCCGCGGGGCCTCAGCAGGAGTTGTCGTCAAGGCCGGGCCTTGACGTGTTAGGCGCGGTGGGTGGAGCTGGCAACGGCTCTACGCCGCGCCCGCCCGTGCCCAGAACAGATCCGTGGCAAATGGCACCCTTCCGTAAGACGCCTTCGGGCGCCCGGAATCGAGCGCCAATGCTTGCGGGTCCTTCTGGACAAGCGGACCAGCTGTACCAGATGCCACACCCGGCCGGTGGAAACGGGTGGTAACGTCGCGGACAACACCCGGTCCAGCGACGGCCGCCGTGAGAATTCTTCGGATGACTCCGGCGGTAGGAAGGAACGCATGGAGACCTCCGTGGACAAGACACCCGTCCGCGGAGTCGACTCCGGCGTCCCTGGCTCCGTCTCCGGACGTAGAGTCGAGCCCCGCGGGGCCGCAGCAGGAGTTGTCGTCAAGGCCGGGCCTTGACGTGTTAGGCGCGGTGGGTGGAGCTGGCAACGGCTCTACGCCGCGCCCGCCCGTGCCCAGAACAGATCCGTGGCAAATGGCACCCTTCCGTAAGACGCCTTCGGGCGCCCGGAATCGAGCGCCAATGCTTGCGGGTCCTTCTGGACAAGCGGACCAGCTGTACCAGATGCCACACCCGGCCGGGTGGACTCCTTCGCGAGCCTCCGGCATGGGTTCCGGTCGGTCCACACCGGGTAGTGTGGTGGATCAGCTCACCGACGCACTTGGTGAGCTGGCCCCTCTAGGGCGCTATGACCGCGCCCGGTCGCCCCATCAGGGACGATCAGACCGGCGGAACCGCTCCCACTCTCCGCTGTCACAAGGCAACTCGGGGCCTTTGACGGAGAGGGAGAGGTGGCTGATATCCGAGACGCTTGTACTGTTCAAGCGGAATCAGCCGCCTCCGAGCGTTGACCCGTCGGCCATCCTTAGTCCGGGGATGTCTGGGCCAGTAGCCCCTCCCCAAGTCCTGCCGAGTCCGCAGGCGCCAGTGGCCCCCGCAATGGGACCCGCGCCTGCCCCGCGGCTCGGAGGCACCACGTTGGCGACCGCGTCGACCGTTCCGACGGTTGGAGCGCAAGCCGCGTGGCCGACTTACCCTGGCACGTACAGTGTGTCGGACGGGCAGTGGCAACAGGCGGCTTCGGCCCCAAGCTTTGCCGCCCCTTCTGGAGCCTACCCAGTAGGTTCGATGGGAGCCCCGCCCGCACCTAGCCAGAGTGGGTTTTTAGCGGGAATGACCCCGGCGGCAAACGTGAGCTTCCCTGCTCCTATGTCCGCGGCGTCGATGTTTGCTCCGGCAGACTCCGCCGCAGGCGCGGGAAGCACGCGGAACTTGCCGCTGTACACGGACGACCCCGGAGCCGGGACCGCACGTCGGGCGCGTATCAAACGCGATGACGGGCCCGACCACTCTTCGTGGCGGAAACGGTTCAACGGGGATAACGCCGACTTGGAGGACTACTTGCTCCAGGTATGGCGTACCGCCGTGTACGAAGGATGGTCCCAGCATGAAGCTGGACACATCCTCGCGGGGAGCTTGGAAGGAAAAGCTCTCCGCGTGATGCCGTGTCTGCCGGTGAGAACAGTGACGTTCGGCGAGGTTGCTCGTCAACTTCGCCTGCTGTTCACGCCGACGACCAATCGGCGGCAGTCTGAACGAGAGTTCAAGGCGCGTACCCGCCAGCCGACTGAGTCCGTGACAGACTATGCGTTCAACCTACGCATACTCGGCCGGAGAGCTTTTCCGGACATGGACTCCAGACGGTTTGAGACGATGCTGATCGATCAGTTCGTCGATGGCCAGCCTTACCACCTAGCGTACGGGCTGGCCACCTATGAAAAGCGATCGATGGAGGAGGCAATAGACTCCGCGCTTGCGCTTGAGGTGGCTGTCCGCCCTAGACAGTTGCCTCCAGCCCCGGCTCCGGCCTCGGCTGTACCCGCGCAGGCGGCGACTCCTCCTCCAGTCAAGGCATCGCAGGTAACCCCGTGGCAGGACCCGGTCGTCCGGGAACCCGCCAGGGAACCTACCCAGCAGTGGGTTAGTGCGCCGGCACCCTCTACAGGGGCGCCCGCACATGCGGCACCAGTCACCACGCCGTGCTCGTCCTCGGACGAGTGCGACATTGAGGAATACGACCTCAGCGCCGCGCAGATGATTGCGCACTGCGCCGGGATCGAAGCTCTGGGACCCGCAGAATGTTGCGCGTTCACCTCCGGACCAGCTCAGAACCGTCCCTGCTACTTCTGCGGAAAGCAGGGACACTTTTGGCTGAAGTGTCCGGAGTTGTTGGAACGCCTGCGGTCGCGCAGATACCAGGGAGCCCTCCCTGGCCCGCAATGGAGGAATTCCTTCCGGTCTGGTCCTCCGGGACAGCAGAACCGGAACCCGCGACAGGGAAACTAGATCCGGACGTGGTGGCGACCAACACTACGTCCGGGGATAGTTGTTCGGTGGCAAACGATGCCGCCCCACCCGCTGATGAGCAGGACGAACCCCAAGTAGATATGACTTCTCCGGAAGTAGTCCTTGGAGATCAGTCTAGCTCCTCCGCGGCTGAGGCGGATGGCGAGGACTCCGTAGATGAGCCCAGCGCGTGTGAAAGGTATCGCCCTACCTGCGCGCTGGTGAGGGACCCTTGCTGGTACCTGCCCCTGTCCTTCGGACGGGAGCCGGTCCGGTTCCTCGTAGACTCAGGCTCGGAGGTGACCCTCGTGGCCGCCGGAACGTTTAGGAAGGAGCCCGCGCTCCGCAACCTCGAGATGCGGGATCCCGGACCGTATAAGCTCTACGGAGCGGGAGACAACCGCATCCGTATCCATGGCATCATCGATCTGCCTATTACCCTTGGGGACAAGGTGTATCCGACAGAGGCGATCGTGGCGGATATCGGAGCGGCCGGGAATATTGGGATGAATTTTCTACTGGTCCACCGGGTGACCGCCAACTTTAGTGCTGGCGAATTCCGGATGGGAGAGGACACACACTTCCTCTTCCGCTCGGGCCCGATGCATTCATTCCAAATGCGGGCATCGCGCACTGTGGTAGTGCCACCGATGAGTGAGATGATCATTGAGGCGAGGCCGCGTCGTCCCCGCATGCCCCTCGATGGTCGACCGTGTATAGTGCAACCCGTGAGCAGTTTCGCCGTAGGAACTGGGCTCGTGCTGGGTGGGGCCCTGGTCATGTCCAACCTCCGCGCGATGCCCATCCTCGTGGTGAATCCTACGGATGCTCCGATTGTACTGAAGCGCGGATGCATAGCAGCCACTGCTATTCCCGCGTCCTCGAGTCGTGTCCTCCCCGACGATCCTGTCTGCTGCGCTGCGTGCGCGGCGGCGGCCACCGGGGATGACCCGTTCACCCTGCCGGACCATTTGGAATCTCGGGTTCCGAAGGACCGGTTGGATGAAGAGCAGCGCCAAGCGCTCCGCAAACTGCTGCGGCAGTATGCGGATGTGTTCATGGGTCCTGATGGTGCGGTTGGCAAGACTGACGTCGCCAAACACCGCATCGACCTCGTGGACGAGCGTCCTCTCAAGCAGCGTCTTCGTCGGGCAGCAATAGTGCACCAAGAGGTCATAGACCAGGATTTGCAAAAGATGCTCGACTTGGACATCATCGAACCCAGTGACAGCCCTTGGGCCAGTCCGGTGGTTATGGTGAAGAAGAAGGACGGCTCGTGGAGGTTCTGTGTGGACTATCGGAAACTCAATGATGCCACGCGGAAGGACTCATATCCTCTCCCGCACATTGAGGATACCTTCGATGCCCTGGCCGGGTCGCACTATTTCTGTGCTCTGGACCTGGCCTCCGGGTATTGGCAGGTGGAGATGGAGGAGAGTGATCGGGCGAAGACTGCCTTCGTTACCAAGAACGGGCTCTACCAATTCAAGGTAATGCCGTTCGGGCTCTGTAACGCACCAGCGACGTTTGAGCGCCTCATGGAGATGGTACTTAAAGGGTTCCTCTGGAAGCGATGTATGGTCTACATCGACGATGACGTCGTGTATGGCCGGTCGTTTGAGGAAACCCTCACCAACCTCCAGATGGTGCTCCATCGCATCCGCGGAGCAGGGCTTAAATTGAAGCCAAGTAAGTGTGAACTATTCGCGCATGAAATCCTGTACTTGGGCTTCATGGTAACGGGCACCGGAGTGAGACCAGACCCCGCAAAGGTGGCGGTCGTGCAGAAATGGCCTCTGCCCTGCAACGTGGCGGACATGAGGTCCTTTTTGGGCTTCGCGAGCTACCACCGCAGGTTTATTCGCGGCTTTGCGGAGATCGCGCGCCCCCTTACTATCCTCACGGAAAAGGGCGCCGATTTTGTTTGGTCCGCCGAGCAGGCTGACGCCTTCTCGGGACTCCGGCAGGCCTTGGTGCTGCGGCACCCTCGTCCAGACTGCGAGTTCATCCTGGACACTGACGCGAGTAACTTCGCACTCGGCGGTGTCCTCTCGCAGATCGTGGACGGGCAAGAGCAGGTAGTAGCTTATGCGAGTGTGGCCTTGAGCCGCTCTCAAATGAGCTACTGTACCACTCATCGCGAGTTGCTCGCGGTGGTTACGATGACCAAGCGTTTCCGGCACTATTTGTTGGGACGCCATTTCCGCTTGCGGACTGATCATAGTTCGCTGAGATGGCACCTCAACTATAGTGAGGCCGATGGCTTGGTGGCGCGGCGGCTCGTCAAACTCCAAGAGTATGACATGCAGATAGAGCATCGCGCTGGTAAGTTGCACGGCAACGCGGACGGCCTGTCTCGTTGTCATAAGTGCAAGAATCCGGGTTGTGCAGGAATGGCACCATTCCAGCAAGCCGCGGATTCGTCCTCAGACTCGGAATTGGACGTTCCGGGGAGACCGCAGGCCGCCGCCCCCTCTAACAACACGGCGGCCGGAGCGTCTAGGGCTCATCTCCGCGCGCGGACCCGCCGTTATCGGCGAGGGCGTCCCGCATACGAAGCGGAGGTGCGGCTCAGCTCCAGCGAGTCCTCCTCGAGTCCGGCGGTGTACTCCTCGTGGGTACCCTCGTCCTCTGGAGAGTCTGAGTATGAGCGGTCCTTGCCCCCTGTGGTGATGGCCGCTGCGGCGCAGCCGGACGCGTCGGATGAGGAGCCTAATTTCTTAGGTGGCTACTCTCCGGCGCAGATAGCTGCGACGCAAAGAGCTGACAGAGCTCTGGCACCGGTAATCACAGCCCTTGAGGCCGGCCAGAAGCCCTCGAAGGATGAGCGGAAGACCTACAGGGAGGAGACTTTGTCTCTAGTATCTCAGTGGGAAAGACTCTCCTTGAGGGATGGCCTCTTGTACCGGCGCTATGAGCCACCGACTCCACTGCCTCCCATATGGCAGTTGGTGCTTCCGGCGGAGCTGCGGAAAGAAGTACTCCACCAGTTGCATGACCTCCGGGTGACCGGTCACTTAGGAATCCGGAGGACCGTCCATAGGCTACAACAGCGCTTTCATTGGCCTGGTAGCGGCTTGGACGTGCAACGGTGGTGTGCAGCCTGCCCTCGGTGTCAAGCTTGCAAGGGAGTTCCGACTCCTGGCCGCCACCCCTTAACCACGGTTAAGGCGGGCGCGCCGTTCGATCGGATAGCCTTGGATATACTGGATACCCACCGGGTCACCCCGCGCGGTTTCCGGTACATCCTGGTGATTTCCGACTATTTTACCAAGTATAACGACGCCTACCCACTGCGCCGCCAGACTGCGGACGAGGTAGCTCGGTTGTTGGTAAATAGATGGGTGGTGTACCATGGAGTACCTAAACAGGTACATTCGGATCAGGGCACGCAATTTGAGAGCAACCTGTTCCGAAACCTAGCACAGATGCTAGGCAGTACCAAGGTGCGGACCACCCCCTACAGGCCCCAGTCTGATGGCCAGGTCGAACGCTTTAATCGATCGGTCCTCAACATGCTGGCGGCCTTTGTGAACGATCGTGCGAATGATTGGGATGACCACCTCCCATATGTCTTAATGGCGTACAGGTCGTCGGTCCACTCTTCGACCGGAGTTACTCCGCACGCAATGTTGTACGGCCGGGAGCTAAATTTGCCCGTGGATATTATGTATCCAACTGCGGCAGAGACCGGCGCGGTGTCCCAGTGCGGTCCGGAGTACGTGGAGTGGATTCGCCGCGCCCTGGCGAACGCCCATGATTTCGCGCGTGCGCGCCTGGACAAGTCTGCCATCCGGCAGAAGCGAGGGTATGACGCCCATGCTAAGGGTAGGCCAGCTTTTGCGGAAGGCGACAAGGTGCGCTACTATTATCCGCCGCTTAAGCAAGGTAATAAATTCGCTAAGCCGTGGATAGGCCCGTTTACGGTACTGAAACAGGTGACAGATGTGGACTACCGGATCCGGAGGGATTCCGATCCGGACAGGGTTCTGGTTGTCCATATCTGGTTGTCCATATCGATAGAAGAAGTACGAGGGCCCGCTTGTTATGGATCCGCTCGTTCAGGATGCGGAACCGGATGATGCTCCCGTGTGGGATCCGTCTGGTCAGCATCCGCGGACTTCGGACGAGCGTGTGCGCCGTATGGTGGGCCTCCCGTACCTCTCTGACCCGTCTGATGATGGACTGGGTGGCTATCAGCCAGGTGACGGCGATCCGCAGGTACCCCCACTACCTCCAGTACCTGCGGATGACGGGCGGCCACGCCGGAAACCACGTGCGCCAGCCCGGTATGGGTGGGAATAACCTTCTGCCCATGTGGATGCGTCTGCGGTACCCGTCTATCATACT
This sequence comes from Terebella lapidaria, assembly GCA_949152475.1. NCBI lineage: Eukaryota > Metazoa > Annelida > Polychaeta > Terebellida > Terebellidae > Terebella > Terebella lapidaria. The sequence continues at coordinate 13,599,038 of OX424559.1, read as the reverse complement.
ACGGACGGGTGTTAGGTCGTTCCGTGAGAGTCCGCACGACTTACCTCCGCGGGTGGCTACTTTGTGGCTATCTTCGGAGTTGAGGTCCGCGGAGACTTTCATGTCGTAACGCCGCCGCTCCGCATCCGCCCTCCTGTAGTTTCCTGCACCAGGGACGTGCGGATGGCCTGTCCGCACATTGTGGATGGCTGTCCGGCATAATCCGCACAACGGTTACGCTGGCCGGACGAATTTACTGATCCGGCCGGACGCCCCTGGTCCCGGGACAACCTCTTATATGGCCAGACTGAGGTTGGGATTTACTACGGGAGAAGCGCCTTCCCACGGATTTGGGGAACTGGCTCTGGACGCGGGGATAGTGTCCGCACGTGAGGACTGATGTCCGCGGTTTGTCCGCGTGACTCGTCCGGCGTCCGCGGCGCTTTAAGATGACGCACTTCGGTGTAGTTATCCCCCGTGAGCCATTACTATAATTACGGTTATAGTAATTAAGGTTTCTTACGGCAGGAAACCGACTATCCATTATGATAATGGAGCGGTTGTTAAGTCCGCGTGTGCGGACCAGCCGCGGCAGCGGGTGACGCTCGTTCTCGTCCGGATCGTACCTTACAATATGCGGTCCGGCCGGAATGACCGGAACCCCGGCCTCCTTCTAAGAAGGGGGTCGTATATTACATGCGCAACACTTGTGGTGGCTTTTAATTCCAATTTCATATTCATTGGATAAGGGCAATACGCCGTACTATGGTAGGCGTCCGGCCTGGACTCTGTCCGCGGGCAGCTCCGGACGTCCGCCGGCTATTGCTTTCACCATCTTTGGGCGCCTCTAGATTGGGCGCCGGTATGAAGGGTTCGCCCCCTAACCAGTGAGGTTATGGACCATGCCGGCTTCGCGTCTAATCTATTGGCTCCGCGCTCCGGTAGTCGTTTGAGGAGGCTCTGGGCTGGACCGGGCACCGCTCCGTGGCCGGGCAGTACGTCGGGGTTGCTAGTGGGCGCTTTGCAAACGCCCATAGGGCGCCCGATTGACCTATCGCCAAAACGTCGAAAAGTTGTCCGAGTTTCACATATTACGTCGGCAAACTTCTCTTCAGCCAATAATAACGTTTTGCAGAATGTGTCGAAAATGACGTAAAAAGACTCGGACAAACTGGTTTGGCGATAGGTTAATTGTCTGTCCGGACGTCATGGGTATGTCCGATCGCCCTGTAAGCGTGCCAGCGGCTATGGGGAGTGATTTTGTTTATTTTCCATCTCATTTATTATTTATGGGAGGATTATAAGCCACAAGTGTGCGGCATGTCTCTGGAGAATTCTGTTCTTGCTCATTTACTGATACAAAGTGAGACAAGTATGTGAAATTTCCTTTCCGGTGCAATAGAGAGTAAGAAATCGGGAGATTTCTGCTTTCGCTAGAGGGGTGTAAGGGATTGCGCTAATTTTGACAGTGACGGATTGCTGTGATATTTGAAAAGACTGGAGAACGGCAATTTATTGTTGTTTTCGTCTGACATATTCGTACAAGCCACAAGTTAGTGGTTACTGTCAATTTTATGCCCAAATTCTACCTTGCTGGGGTGGTTAATTTTACGTCATTTACCGCCGGTGCGGACGCAAAAGCGAATGACTAATCTTAGCTACTGTAGGATATTTGCAAGGTCCCCCGGGATAGAAATTTATTTTCTACCCGTATACATGGTTTGATTTGGAGTCACCAGAGGGAAATGATTGCACCCGCATGAGTTAATAGTGCATGTATTTTGGTCCGGGCGTGTGTCAGTATGACCGGGGACAGAGTTTTGCAGCGACACCGCGTGCATTGCTGCACGTGTAGTATAGCTGTCATCATTTGTTACATGTATATATATGTAAAAATGTCGTACCCGGATTTTTATTAATCTCCAGATGTGTAGCACATGTGTTTTGTGCCACTCGCATTTCGTCCGCTGATGCGGCGCTGGATCCCACGGGATCCGCGTGTCCGGTGTTCGAGATGCGGGTGATTTTGCCAGTTGTAAATTCCCCAGGCGGGCCGTGCTGGAGATGTGCGGGCGGGCGGGCGGCTGCATGTTAGTGCAGACGTCCGTCCATCTGCGTGTCTTTACACAGGCCTGTGCGGGTTGCAGTATACAGATACTGGCAGTCGATGCGGCTTGCCGTGTTGGCTTTGATAGCTGTCTGCGACAGCTGTCCGCAGGTGTATGTGTGTCTGCTAGATGTACATATGTCATGCGGGCGTGCCGGAGTCGCTCCCGCGGCTCCGACCTGCCTCAGACCCGTCCTGCGGATCTGAGGAGCCGGTCAGCAGGGCGTTCGGCAACATATTTTAGAAGTACTATCACTTTTGATCACTCGGTGTGTCGTTTTACAAAATTTCTAAATTTAAAGTTTAACCTTAAAGATATTCCAAAGACTCGACACACCGTCCTTTTATAACGGATGACCTTCCAAAGTCATCACACGGTTTTGGACCACCTCGGTCAAAATTTTAGCTTGTTTATGAGGGTTTATTCAAAATTGCAAAGCGCGTTAAAGTTTACTCCGTAAGTCCGGGGGTAGTTCCCATTCTTCCAAAAGGGACTCTTAAAGTCCTAGTGTCTTGCGCCGTGACTTCCGGGCGTTGCCATCTTGCCTTCTTCCGGACCCCGCCATGCGAAGCCTTCGTCGGGTTTTGGCTGTTTTGGGCACGGGCGGAACATGTTGGGGACCAACATTGTAAAAAGGGGGTAATGTGGCGATTTTGCCCTAAGCACGCGGCAGGTGATTGTAAACATAAATGCCATTTATGTGGCCTTTTCGTACTTGGCCTTGTTTTGACATGCTCCGTTCGAGCGTGCGTTGCCACGGCGACGTATTGTAATTTACGCTCCAGTAAACTATAACAATGGATCGATTAAACCTCGCGTGCGCCCTACAGTTTCTGGTGTATTATATATACACTGGAAGCGACTCGATCGAGGAGATTGTCCGAGAGATCGAGACTAAGACGCACACGAGGCTCGCCATGAGCTTTGTGTTCCCTGGGTCTGAGAAGTGGGCTCCTAGAGCCCTGGGGACGATTTCCATGGGGAGGCCCGGGCTGGGAGAGACAAGTTGCTGACTCGGGGGCCTTCGGCCCTGTGGATCGCCAGCTCTCTCCCTTCCCGGGACGTGTGACAGAGGCTCTGGCCAGCATGTCGGACTGTACGGGGTTCCGTCCCTGAGGCAGACCGCGGCTTGCCAGGCCCCGCCAGTTAACACCGTAGGGATGAACTAGTTTCTGAACGGTGTCCGTAGGCCTGGGAGTGTCGGGTGGGCTGTTACCTGGTTACCGTTAATGCTGAAGTAGTTACCGTGTCCGCCGCGACCTCCGGTGAGCGGCCCTGCCGCAAGGATCCAGAATAGCGGATGCACGTCCGCAAGGACTCGGATGACAGAGGACTATCCTCGAGGATCCCGAAGAGCGGACGGTAGTCAATAACTTTACATAATCTTTGCAGTCCAGTCACTGGCTTCAGGCAAATATCATTATTTGTCTTTGTAATTTTACCACAGTATTACCCAACAATTTCTGTGTGTATTTCTGAATGAACGTGATGTAATTTAGGAATCACAAAGTGCTTTTTAGCTGTTTAAAGAATTTCAAAGTAGGAACTATTTTGTATGGTGAAAGTAAATGTGAGTTAGGCCCAGCCTATTGTCTTATTTGACCAGCCTCAAACATGACCTTCATCAGTTGGACTTTAGGTGTGATTGTGATCACCATATCCAGCTCCTATCTGAACCTGCAGATTGTTATCCATATTAGCCACTTCCTAGTCAATAGTCACCAGGAGATCGACAAATGTAATTTTAGACCTTTTATAAGGTTTAACTCATAGTAAACTTTCTACTGAAAAGTGCTCGCAAAGTTATCGCAAAGTTCTCGTAAAATGCTCGCAAAGTCCTCATAAAGTGCTTGTAAAGTGTTTGTGGAGTTTTTGTCAAAGCCGGAATGGACGGCCAATGAAGACCTAGTAAAGTACTCGCAAGTCCTCGTAAAGTGCTCGCAAAGTCCTCGTAAAGAGCCCAGAATTTTCATGTATTTTCATTCAAATCTATTACTAGAGTGATGATGATCTCTAGCACCTGTTAATCGATTCACAGACCAACAATCAAAGTCTTGGTTGATTTTGTTTGAACCTGAGTGAAGCAGTAAAGCTCCTGTATTCAGAAATAACTCTGAGCACGAGGTTGTAGACTTATTTATATTTGAAAGTCTTGGGTGATTTGAATTGATCCCAAGTGAAAAATTAAAATTCGTATAGAACTATTCTGGAATTATATCAGAGCACAAAGTTATACTAAAATAGAAGTGAAACAAGTCTTGGGTGATTTGAATTGATCTCAAGTGAAGAATTAACCTATTTGTGAGCTAGTCTGAGTATGAAATAGTATCTAACTTGAGTGATTGGTTGATCTCAAGTGTTATTTTTGATGAGTGAGGTTTCGATGGTGTTAATCAGTAACATAAAACATTAAACAGGGTCTCCAAAAGTAATCTGAAACTATTCTAGAAGTGGTATAAACCAAATGTGGATATTAAAAAATTCCAAATCTTTATTAGAATATCTACATTCTCACACACTTTCAAAAGTAACGTCTATAAAAACATTTGATTTCTCCACTTTGTACACAACTATACCTCATTCTGAACTGAAGTCTCAGCTTAAAAAACTAATCAATAAATCATTTTTCTCTAAAAAGGGACAACGTCGGTACCACTATATTGTAGTTAAATATAATACCGCTTATTTTGTTAAAGGCGACTCTGATGCCCCATACAAATATACTGAAATAGATGTGGTAAATATGGTTAATTTTCTGATTGATAATATTTTTGTGGAATTTGGTGGTCGAATATTTCAACAAGCTATTGGTATTCCCATGGGTACAAACTGTGCACCATTATTGGCAGACCTGTTTTTATACTCATATGAATCAGATTTTATCCAACATTTACAAAGAGGAGGTTCTAAGAAACTAACATGTAATTTTAATTTCACTTTCCGATACATAGATGATGTATTGTCGCTGAATAATCCCAAGTTTGGTGATTATTTGGATGTCATATATCCTAAGGAACTTGAAATTAAGGATACTACAGAATCCGCTAATTTTTCCAACTATCTAGACCTGAGGTTGGAGATTGATAATGATTCTAACCTGTCGACTAGATTATATGACAAACGTGACGATTTCAATTTTTCCATAGTCAATTTCCCTTTTCTAAGCAGCAACATTCCTATGTCGCCGGCATATGGTGTGTTTGTTTCTCAACTTATACGCTATTCCAGAGCTAGTTGCAAATATGAGGACTTTGTCTATCGAAGTGCCCAGCTAGTCTCTAAACTGCTACGACAAGGATATGTTTTACCAAGACTTATAGCTGCGTTTAAGAAATTCTATGGACGTCATCATGATCTGGTTGATAAATACAGCAAATCCATGTCTGCCATGCAACTAGATGTATTTTTGGGGTTAATTTTGGGGAATTCATGACGGGTGCCACTTGTGGGGCAGGAAATGCTCACTCTTTCCGGAACACCTGATTTCACCTCCTAATGGCCATTTATGGGGGTTCATGAGTTTCCCTGTCATTTTTGTTTTCTCTCACTTCGTATGCCTGATATGACTTTCTGTCCCCGGACTATGAGATTGGATAACGGACCCTGTTTTGTTTGCTCGGAATACTTAATACTGGGTATTGATTCCACGTCTATAAACTGATCAATACGCCCCTATATCCCGGGTATCAGAGCAAATTGTTGATTTGTTTGTTGAACAATAATTACTGACTGGCATGTAATGCCACACTGATTCTGATGTAGTGAAACTGTGAAGTTGTGTTTGTTCAATAAAATATTAAACTGTACACACATTGTTTTTATCAACTTCAAACTGGTGAAAAAATATGTATTGAAGGAGTAAAGCTTGTGAATGATGGAATAGCAACAAAAAGAAGATAACACAAACCACAACGAGCAGAGATTTGAGAAACTCTACTTTCATGCAACATAGACACACATCCACCCTATATTTCCACAAAAACCACGCTCGGGCTCTGCCTGTAACGATTAACGTTCAATTTATAGCCAAGGATATTACATTTATCGGCATAGTCGTTACATAGAGTTTTTCTGGTGTCAGGAGTGGGATACCTTGCTTGTGATAGGTATCTTGTGATTAAAATTTGGGAATGGAGGATGGCATAGGCACAAGGTCAAAGTCGAAAGAAGTACACAAGCAAGTAATGGAGTGTGACCAACTTTCAATGGCTGCAGCTGGCGACCAAACCAGCATGAATCTTACATCTGAATACCGACCAATGATTCCAAATGAGTGTGGAGAGAATATCCAAGAGACAGTAGAGAATCTTCGATCCGACATGAAAAATGTCATGGAAGTAGTACAGCATTATGCCGAGAGTAGCACAAGGCTGATGGAAAATTTGTCTCTACAGAATGTAAACAACAGGCCACCAGCTTTTCGCCGAAGACAGGGCAGAAGTTACAGTCAATATCACGATAGTAGCTCATCTGCTGAGGAAGTTCCTACCAACAGAAGCGAAAATTCAGCCATCGAATCCGACAACTACAGGAGACCAGTGCATGAAAACAACAGAAACACTGTCAATTCCAAGATACCTGCGTTCACCGGTAAAGAATCACGGAGAGTGTGGTTCAATCGTTTCAATGACGTTGCTCGCCTGAGACAATGGTCACCAAGACAGAATTTGGAGGAAATGTTATCTTGCAAACCGTAAGCAATATGTAAACTTCAATGGAGTAAATTCTAAGGATCTTGACTTGATCTGTGAGGTGCTGCCGGAGAATTTGTTTTTGACCAACTGTCTGCCAACACCAGAAATGATTATGAAATACTAATCAAAGAACTGAACAGTCGTTTCCGAGTGGTTGAGACACGAAAGACAGTTGGAACACAGTTCAACAATCGTCAACAAAAACTGGGTGAGACCGTAGAAGATTTCGCAGCTGACTTGAAAAGGTTGTACAACAAAGCCTATACTGAGCGAAATGAGGAAACTCATTTGCTACGGAAATTCCTGAACGGCCTTAATGACGAGCGGGCTAGATTCCATGTGGAATTCATCAAGGAGCCTGTTGATATAGACACAGCAGTATAGTAGTAGTAGTAATTTATTCCAAACTATACAAGCACAACATGCCTCAAATAATATCGAATATAATACAGTATAGATTGTGGTTAAGGCCAAGGCAGTTTTTTGCCTGTTGACCCCAAAATAAGCATAGTAACATAAAAATAAAACAGGGATGCTGGGGCTGGACTGAACCTCAGAATAATGATATATACAATTAAAAACGAGCTACATGAGAAAATGTTGCCCGCGTCCGTCCACGAGCGTCCATCACCCCTGGTGCCCAACGCGTAACTGTTTTTTCGAAGGATTAACCATTTTGATCATACTCGGATATAAAATAGTTTTTCAGACGTGAGTCGAAACTAGTAACAGTTTTTTTTATTTTTTAGTTTGGTTGGTAAGCGTGACCATATTTCAGGTCCTTTGAAGAGGAAGCTGTCCCATACTGTTTTCCGGGAAATCGGAAATCTGTGCACATCATTACGTTGTCATGTATTAATTGAATGCACTCGATCGTTGAGCAAGTAAATGCTACTCAGAGAATTGGGCAATTTGTTATTAATATGTCGATAGACGAACTGGCACAATTGTGAATTATAAATACCATTTAGATTCAGAAGTCTTAATTTTCTGAAAAGGGGCATTGTGTGTGAATTATATGGTGCTTTGGCTACTGCCCTGATACATTTTTTTGTAATACTACCAGTTTGTTCAGATAAGTTTTACACGCAGAACCCCACAATAAATTGCTAAATATGAGATGAGAGTGGACTAAAGAGAAATATAGCATTCTTAGGTTCTTTACAGATAAATATTTTTTGGCTATATTCAGGGCATACAGACCGCTTTGGACTTTATTTACGCATTTATTTATATGTTCGTGCCATTTCAGCTTAATGTCAATAAAGATGCCTAAAAATTTTACAACACTGACTTGGTTGATTTGACAACCATCTATGATAATATCGTTCCCGTTAGATACTTGTAGATTATCATTGTAATAAAATAGCATGTGATTAGTTTTCGAGACGTTTAAAAATAATTTATTTGCTTCAAACCAATCTGACAGAGTATTGAGTTGTATATTCATATTATTAACCAATACTTTCAGAGGTGGAATAAATTGTTGTATCATCAGCAAATAGGATGGTATTGGCATTTTCGATAGCTAGGGGAAGATCGTTCGTATATATTATGAAAAGAAGGGGTCCAAGTACCGATCCCTGGGGTACCTCACAGATCAAGTCAAGATCCTTAGAATTTACTCCATTGAAGTTTACATATTGCTTACGGTTTGCAAGATAATTTTTAAACCAATATAACGGTGTTCCCCTTATACCATAATAATTCAATTTTTTAAACAATATTTCATGATCTATCGTGTCGAAGGCTTTCGACAAATCTAGAAAAAACCGCAAGAGTTGGGCAATTATTTTCGAATCCATTTAATACATTTGCTATTTTATTTTTATTTATTTATTTATTTCATTCAACCCCCATGATTGGGGAAGTACATAAAAATACAATAAAACCATTCATACAAAACACACATTCATCAGGATAGTGTATACATGCAGGCAGTCTAAGGAGACGGTAGACCCCTAAAAATTAGGCACTTTAGTACAACATTCACATCAATGACTTGGTTAAAAGTTTTGCAAGGTGGTATTCTTCCGAGTAGGGTTTCATAAAATTTTCACTGAGAAGGACAGTACGTAGTGAGTCCACTAATCCAATGTTTACATCATGATGTGGGATATATTTGGTTCTACGGAGAGCACACTCTGAAGGCGAGTGCCCAGACAGAACAACTTTACTCAGTAAAGTGCCAGGAATGACAACACCTTGTAGGTATAAGGAATAAAAATATGAGCAGAGAGTTCTAGTTGGTGACTTTACACTAAACAATCTATTCCACAATGATAACACATTATGTGATATGACATCTGTAATTTTCTTTATACCCAAGGCGTGTAATAAGCTAGTTGATCTGGCTGACTTACTTAGGCCTAGGCTTTGTTTAATAATATTACCCTGACATGTTTCCATTTTCTTAATTTCGTTTACACCAACATGAATATACTCAGATCCATATGTTAATACCGGTAGGCACAATGATTTCCACATGTATGACTTCACATCACAGTCTAGACCTGGGTAGGAAAATCCACAGTCTCGCAAGGAATGAAAGGCTCTGTAACATTTTTGAATGCGATTACTAACATGAGAGTTAAATTTACAATTACTATTAAATGTTACACCTAGAATATCCACAGATGAAACATTATCTATAACATGACATCCAAGGTTCCAATGTGGCTCCTCCTTGAATAAATTGTTTCCAACTACCATACATTTAGTTTTTTTTGATGCCAAAGTTAAAACGCCACTTTCTTGCATAATCTACACATCTATCAATTAAAACCTGAAGATCGGGGACTGTAGCACTGAATACCGTAATGTCATCGGCATAGGCAAAAGATGTATAGTTATCACCTCCTATAGACACACCAAAGTTTGTATGCTGCAATTCTTCAAGTAATTCATCTATAAAAATATTAAATAGCTGTGGCGATAAAATACTGCCTTGCCTTGTGCCACGAGTCACAGAGAATGAATGACTATACTGACCCTTCCAGTGAACAACAGCTCTTAGACTACTATACCATGTGAGAAGGAACCTCCAATATATATCTGGGACTTTATTTCTAAGTTTATAAAAGAGGGCAGGGTGCCAAATGCTATCAAAACACTTTTCTGCATCCAGACTACACAAATATAGTGGACTCCGTTTGTGGTCAAAATATCTCATTATGTCGTTCAGTAAGGTACATCCGAAGGCAGTGCCACGCTTTGGCCTGAAACCGAACTGACTATCCGCAACCTCATTTTGTGGAAGTAACCGCATCTCAACTAGCTTACTGTGAACTGAACTCAGAGTGATGGGTCGATAGTTAGAAGCAACATTTGGATTTAACGAGGACTTCTTAAGAATGGGAACGATCACACCACAACAGAATATATTAGGGATATAAGAATACTTAAGCAGAATATTATAAAGATCAGACAAACAGTTCCGTAGTGATTCAGTGTTACCATACTGTAAATGTTCCGAGGTGATACCATCCATACCGGGAGAACAACCAGTGTTCAAGGATTTAATATATTCATCAACTAGCTCAGGAGTAAAGCCAACTATCTCCGGATCAAAGACATGTTCCTCAGAATACCATTGATCAACCTTTCGGGCGATAACTTCTTGTTCCTTAGACAATGCACCTGATAACTGCATAGTAGATTTAAAGAAATCAGTGAAATCTGTGGGAACCATATTTGACTTGACAGATTTGTCCTTGCGGGCTTTTTTCAAACAGTTCCAAAAACCACGCATATTTTTTGTTCGATATAGGTTATTAGAATGTGCCCAGCTGAGTGCCAGTGTATCATTTGCACATTGCCTAGATACTTTACGAAATAATTTTTTCACACCTTTCCAACTGTCAAATACTGCGCCACTTCTTGGCTTCCCATTTTCTACCCATAAGGACCACCAAAATATTTTCTTGTCTATAATATAACTCAACTGTGGACACCAATAAGGTTTAGGAGTAAACTTTCTAGGAGTGACACAACCTGCCTCTCTAGCAGCAGCATGGATTGCAGTGTTTACATTATTCACATAAGTTTCTAGTGCACGAGTCATTTCCTTTTGGTCTACCATTATTGACAGATCAGGTACTGATAGCTGATTGAGTTTAGATTCTAGCTATGAATTGAGTGACGGCATTTGTAGTGGAGCGCTTAGGTTGAAATCCATACTGATTTTCATAAAATATGTCGAGCATTTGCAAATAATGGTATAATCTTTTATGCATAACCTTTTCCAGGACTTTGGAGATTGCCGGTAGCAAGGATATCGGACGATAATTGTTAAATAATTGTTTATCATTACTTTTATGGATGGGAATTACTTTAGCCATTTTCATTTTATTGGGTACAATCCCTTCGGAAAAAGATTTATTGATTATGATTGCTATTGGATATGATAATGATGGACTAAGAGACTTGAGAAGTTTGGTACTGATGTCATCATGGCCAGTGCTCGTCTTTGGTTTGAAATCATTTAATATCTTTATAATTTCATAATCGTCTGTAGGGCTAGTAAAAAATGAACCGGTGTTTTTATTGGGTGTGAGATATTCATTAAAATTTTTATTTGGTTTACTGGTCTTATCTGAAGATTCTTTCCCAATTGCCGTAAAATAATTCCAAAATGCATTACTAATTTTTGTACTGTCAGTTATTGTAGATTCGTTTACTATGAAAGAGCTAGCTAATTCGCTTTTATCACTGGTTTTTCCTATCAATGTTTTCATTGTGTTCCAAGTTTTTTGTGTTCCAAGTTTTTTGTACATTATCTTTAAACTTAGTCAAGTTATGGCAGTAATGTTTTTGCTTTGCGATTCTTTTCAGTCTATTGAGAGCATTCTGATAATTTATAAAACGAACATATTCTGGGTCATTTGGTGATTTACTAATACTTTTTCTAAACAATTTATCTCTAGTGACACATGATTTTAGTAGACCGGGTGTCATCCAAGGTTGTCTAATAACATGTTTTGCAGGGATAATTTCCTTTTCGGGTGCGAGTCTATCTAGAGTTTCAGTGACTGTTGAAATTAATTGATCATATGCTGTATTGAAAGGTGTATCCAACAACTGATCCCAATCGAACTGGTTGAGTGAGTGATTGATTGAGTTTATTTTATTGGTTACGAAGTAGTGAACTTTCTGCAGACCAGGAGAAGTCCAGAAAACATCTCCAACTCTAGGAAACCAACCAGAATGGTTCGACCAGCAGAGGACGAAGATGAAGATTCAGAGTATGACGAGGACAGGATCATGAGACTCCCAGCAAAAAGTAAATCTAAACCAATAAACAAACCACAAGTTCCCAGCGAACCAGATAAACACGTATCTACAGGTACTCAAGAGAAGTCCACATCTAACGGAACTGATGTAATGAACATTCTCCAACAGATCTCTGACCGACTGGACAGGCTGGAAAATTCTGAGAAGAAAAGAAATCCTCCAACTAATCTGCCAAGGAACACAACCTATCCCAACTGAAGTCGAAATCAGATGATACCCAAACGTGAAGGCACTCAGTGGAAAACCTATGCTTGTTTCACTTGTGGCCAGGAGGGTCATTTTTCCAGGGATTGCCCTGAAAAACAGTGGGTGACTGAGCAAATGCATGTCGAAGTTCAGCCGAGAGAGAATCAGGAGACATCTAGCGACAAATTACCACAAAACCTCCAGAGGAATGGGAACAGTTCACAGAATGCACACTCAACAACAGATCGTCCTGCAGCAACAACAAACTAGACAGGGCCGGCACTGCGAGCCAAGAGTCGGTCCAGACCTCGCCAACAATTGTTAAAGAAGTTGAAGATGAAGTTTTAAACATTTCAAAAGGGCTCGAAGTAGTTAACATTTCAGAAGATAGTTCTGAAAATGTAGTTATTCGTAGGCAAGTGCCTAAAGCCCCTGGTGTTTACATGCAGGGAAGTGTGAACGGAGTTGAAATTTGGTTCACTGTAGATACAGGAGCCTCGTGTACAGTTGTATCAGAAAATCTTTTCTAAGAAATCGAGAAGACGGGAAAAGAAGAGTTTAATAAAAGTAAGCAAAAAGTTTTGCAACAAGCTGATGGGAAGTCTCTGAGTAAAAGGGGAGATTGTGTTCTAAAGTTACAGGTGGGACCTGTGAAGTTTGATGAAGAGGTAGCTATAGCCAACATCAGTGATGATGTGCTATTGGGGATTGATATACCCGCAATGGACAAGTTAACAAGTAAAGGTGTTATCACTATAAACGAACAAGAAATACCAGCGTTGTTCGTGAAAAGTCGGTCATTTTGTCAAGTTTATTTGAATGAAGGTTCCTGAACAGTCTGAAGCGATTCCTGAACAGTCTGAAGCGATTTTTAATGTGTCATTTGCACATAATGACAGTGGTGAGGAAGCCACAGAAGCTGTAGTGGAGCCATCGGTGGAGTTCATGGAAAATCATTCCCTGATTGTGGCTGCCAGTTTAGTTAAGACAAGTGAAAATACCAGAGGAGTTATCCGTGTCATGAATCCAGGAGCAACTCCAATAAAAGTGAAGAAAAATACCAAGATTGGAGTCTGTTAACCAGCTGAAGAAGTGGAACCTATATTTGAAGAAATCTGTGAGATTTCTGTGAGATCTGTAAGATTTAGAAGATTGCAAATTGATTTGAAGAGTGAAAAACTAAACGAGTTATCAGGAGAATCAAACTGCTCATGCAAGGACATGGGGGAAAGTTGAAGCGGACAAAATTGAAGAAGAAGTAGAAATCAGCAGAAACTTTGCAGAATCTCTCCCAACACATTTAAAGGAACTATTTGAAAGATCAACTCGAAACAAGAACGCTCATGAACAGCAACAAATACATCAACTGCTTTCAAAGTTTCAGAATTTGTTTTCACAACATGACATGGATATGGGATGTACAAAATTGACGGAGCATGAAATCGACACTGGAAATGTGAGACCCATTAAACAAGCTCCACGAAGACCACCACTAGCCCTTGAGGGGAAATAAAAGAAGGCAATTGATAAACTTTTGGAGCAAGGAATCATTCAACCATCAACATCACCTTGGTCATCAGCTTTGTGCTTAGTGAGAAAGAAGAACGGCAAAGTGAGACTCTGCGTTGACTACAGAAGGCTCAACAGTGTAACAAGGAAAGATGCATATCCGCTTCCAAAAACACAGGAATGTTTGGATGCTCTGAGTGTATCAGCCATATTTTCAACTCTAGATCTAACGTCAGGATATCGCCAGGTGCCTATAAAAGAGTCAGACATCCCAAAAACAGCCTTCGTATCTCGACACGGACTTTTTGAATACACCACTGCACTGTTCCGTCTCTGTAACATGCCCGCCTGTTTTCACTGAGTGATGGAATTGGCATTGAGAGGACTACAATGGACCACATGTTTGATTTATTTTTCCCAGCTAGCCTCTAAACTGCTGCGACAGGGATATGTTTTACCAAGACTAATAGCTGCTTTCAAGAAATTCTATGGACGTCATCACAATCTGGTTGATAAGTACGCAAAATCTGTTACAAGTATGCAACAAGACCTTTTTGCATGTTAATGTTTTGGAATTCATGACGGGTGCCACATGTGGGGCAGGAAATGCTCACTCTTTCCGGAACACCTGATTTCACCCCTTTATGGCCATATATGGGGGTTCATGAAATTCCATTCAAATTTTCTCGATTTTTCCTGACACTGGACTTTGAGATTGGATAATGGACTCGGTTTTGTTTGCTCGGATACTATATACTTGGGTATTGTTTCCATGTTAATCTCGACGAAGTCCTAATTTTATCTCACAACTTTGATCAATACATTGAAAGACTCAGCACCGTACTGGAGAGAATCAACCAAGCCAATTTCAAATTCAAACCGGAAAAATGTAATTTGTTTCAACAAGAAGTGGACTTCTTAGGTCACATCGTTTCTAGTGAAGGAGTGCGTCCCAATCCACACAACACTGAAAAACTCAGGAACTGGAAAAGTTCTGAAGTATCTGAAGTCCATCAATTCTTAGGACTCGGCTCCTACTATCGCAGAAGTGTGAAAAATTTCTCAAGCATCGCTAAACCACTGACCACTAAACCACATGATCGCCATGTCTAGAATCCTTCGATAAATTGAAAGAAATATTACTTGGACCTCAAGTTATGGCATATCCTCGAGACCAAGGTGAATTCATCGTTGACACTGATGCTTGTGATTATGGAATCGGAACAGTGCTGTCACAGATTCAAGACAGGGAAGAGAAAGTTATCGCTTATGCCAGTCGAACGCTGACAAAGTCTGAG
The DNA here is from genome assembly GCA_949152475.1 of Terebella lapidaria. Lineage (NCBI taxonomy): Eukaryota > Metazoa > Annelida > Polychaeta > Terebellida > Terebellidae > Terebella > Terebella lapidaria. The sequence goes on along the minus strand of OX424559.1, from coordinate 13,583,972 downwards.
AGAAATTACTGTGTAACAGACAAAGAATTACTTGCGGTTGTCTGGGATATTTCCGACATTATGTGCTTGGTAGGAAATTTCTAGTCCGTTCAGACCACCAAGCACTCGAATGGCTGTTTACTTTGAAAGAGCCAAAAAGGAGAATAGCCCAATGGCTTGAACTTCTCTCTGTTTATGACTTTTCTATTGAATACAGGAAGGGGCGAAACCATGGAAATGCCGATGCACTTTCCAGATGCATCAATCGCAGAGACTGGCAATGTGAACTCGAAGAAGATCAAGAAGTTCTGAAGTGTGGGCCGCGTGTCAAGTGTTGGAAACGGAATCAAGAGATGTTGATTCCAGAAGAGTAATAATAATAATCAGATTTGTTTAATGACGGTCCATGATGATAGGCAATTCTGCCTGTCTTCCCCATCTCCCGTCGGGTGACAATTTAGAATTTGGAAAGCACATTCGAATGGAGAAACCTTTGCATTGCCAGGATGAAAACTCCACCTACTTTGTGCCGGTGACGGGGATCGAACCCGCGTTGCCTACCGCCTCTGAGCTTCGTTGCTTCAAGAGCCACCGGTCCCATCCACTCGGCCACAGAGGCGGTTGGTAGGAAGAGTCAGTTCGAAAACTGAACATACAAGATTTCACAGTCGTGGGGAGAGTCAAAAGCCATGTCTTTTGTTTCTTCACCCATGTACTGCTGTGAATTGTGAATTCCCTATTCCACAAAGCCTTTGTTACTGAATTTCCAGAATGTCGAGAAGATGTCTACAAACAGACAAAACAGTCAACCGGGCTCATCAAACGAAACATCACACGGGAGAAACCTGACGACGGAAGAACTCGTCCAAAATTACTCAAGCTAGTTAAGTCACCATTTGATTACTCGAGAAGAAACGTTGAACTAATTGTGTCAAAATTTCCGCGCACCATCAACCAAGTACAGAGATTCACCAGGAAACAAGTTGAAGAACAGAAAATTACTTCTTCGTCAACTGGCTGGAAAAAGAAAGAATTAGAAGATGCTCAAGCAACAGACCCTGCCATTAGTCAAATACTACAGTGGAAACCGAAGAATGAATCTCCAACCCCAAAGGAGCTCAGTGGTCTTAGCCCAGAGGTCCGTCATTACTGGATGTACTGGAACTCTCTTGAGATGCATGATAATTTGTTATTCAAGCGAAATTACTCACTGGAGGGTCAATCATCCTATCTACAATTCCTGCTTCCAAAATCCTGCAGAAAAGACATCTTCAAACAAATGCATGAAAACTTGCTTTCTGGTCATCTTGGAAGACGCAATACCATAGAAAAGATTCGGCAAAGATTCTACTGGTTTAAGTCACGAGAGGACATCAAACAGTGGGTCGAACAATGTGACAACTGTGCAGCGAATAAAATGCCATGCAAGAAACCCAAAGCACCACTAGGATCAATGTTAGTATGAACACCCATGGACCGTTGGTCAACTGATTTTGTTGGACCATTACCCAAAACACCTAGAGGAAACCGTTACATTCTGGTTGTGATTGATGCCTTTGGCAAATGAACTGAAGCATTTGCTCTACCTGATCAAACCGCACTAACTACTGCACAGTGTATCCTGAATGAGATGATTTGCAGGTGGGGCTGTCCATATGACATTCACAGTGATCGAGGGAGAAACTATGAGAGCAATATTTTTCACAGTTTATGTGATCTTCTGGAGATTCGAAAAACAAGGACCACACCCAGACATCCCGAATCCAACGGACAATGTGAAGTTTTCAACAAATCTTTGATCAGAATGCTTCGCGCCTTCATCAAAGGAGAACAGACTAACTGGGATCTTTACCTGCATTTTGTAACTGCTGCATACAGATCAACACCCCGCATAGTAACAAAATTCACACCAAATATGCTGATGCTTGGAAAGGAGGTGAGAATGCCTGGAGAGGTGAGCGTACGAATTCCTACCGAACTGAAGAACTCGTATCTGGATTATGTTGAGCTACTGCGAGACAAACTCCAGAAAGCAAGTCAAATCGCCAGAAAATTTCTACAGAAAAATGTCATTCGACAGAAGGATCACTATGATGTCAAAGCTTCTTTAAACAAATACAAAACTGGAGATCTGGTGTGGTTTCTCACCTAAGCAAGAAAAGAGGGAGTCAACCCTAAACCAGTTAGCCCATACATTGGACCTTGTATGGTGATTGAAGAATTCAACTCTGTTGATTTTCGGATCCAGATTGACAAGAAGGGAAAACACCGAAACTTTCATCACAACAAATTAAAGCCATACAAAGGCACAAGTTGTCCCAAGTGGATTAAAAATCTTCAAGCCAAACTGCAGACCAAGACAGTCAACACCGATAATTAAGCCTGTCATCTAGATAAGAAGTTTGTTCATATAACTAACTGCTCTGATGCCCCAGAAAAGCCCATGAATTTGTCCAAGACTAAAATATCAAACTCCACCATCGAGACTTCCGAAACTGGTGAAATTCAAGTATAACAGAATGTCATCCAATGCAATTTCAGTGCAAGATGCCAGGACACAAAACCTTCAAGTGTTCGAAGTGTGACTGGGTCAGAGAGAAGGCATGGGCGATTCGCCACTACGGGAAAAAGCGTTCAACAATTGAGTATGCACCTTACGCTTGTGTTGTCTGCCAGTTCACCGCAGGAAATGAGGGAGACTTGGACGAACACATCGGGAGGAAGCAACATCAGAGAAAGCACCGAGATGGCGTGAGAGAAGTGCTCACCAGACGAGGGAAAGGTATTGAACTCATGAAGTTCTTTGAAGAGGAGAAGACGGAGAGAGTGAAAGGGACGGAGAAAGATAAGCAGCCCCAGACGGACATAGAGAAAGCCACAGCCTTCCTACGAACATCGAGATTGTCCGCTCAAACTATTATGCAACAACTTCAGGAGCCTTACATACCCACCCGCACAGTCGAACTGAAAGAATCTCCAAGAAAATACGAAAAAAGCTCCAAGATTATGAAACCAATATCCCCCATCGTGATAACCAATCCAGAACCCATCCAACCTACCCTGAAGACCACTGATCTCACCACGGAAACCCCTGCCTCAACCGTCACTCCACCTGAGAAGCCCCAAACACCGATCATTGAACTAGACATCATGGCCCCCTCACTACACGACCTGTTTTCGGACATTTCATCGCTTTCATCTTCACAGAAAACCCAAGAACACCTAACATCCCCAACGCTTCCCGCTCCCGAACGAAAACGACCGGCATCCCCAACTATTCCCGCTTCTCCACGTAAACGACCCTCATCCCGAAGTGTTTCGTCCCGTTCGCCAAAAAGAATCAAAGTTAACAATCAGCCAACACATCAAGACCAACTCCTGGACAGTGCCCAATTAGTTTGTGCTTTGAACCGTTTAACAGATCAACTCAGTGAAGTACAGAGTACCATGAAGCAACTTAACAGCAATTTCGTCCGCTACTTCGAGGAGAGAATTCACGACCCCCACTTGAAGAACACAGCTCATGCCCGATCCATCCCTCACCAGCCTCGTCGCCCCTCTTCAGGATTCCCGCCAGCACCCTTAGACCCCCGACCAACCCCGTACAACCATCAGCACCACCACGTCACCACTTCTGATTTCCAGCGTAATGAGTTCGAGTGAGACTGGGAGAGGTACGAGCCGCAACCACCATGGAAATTCACCTACCAAGGGTTCTACAAAGGACTAAAATCAAAACCTTGAACTGTTAACTTCTAGAAGTATTGGAAATTTAGCATTGGCGTTCAAAATTTGAAGTTTAGAATTTTTCTTATTGTTATGGGTCTTTATTGTTGAAATGATATTTAGTAACAAAAAGATGGAAGGTAATGAGACAGAACTGCATATATCCAGACGTGTAACATACAATTTTTTTTAAATTTTCCAGCGATATTGTCATAATTCACTCACCAGCAAATTTTCAGAGTTAGAAAGTTAGTTTATTAGTATTCGTTGTGTGTAGGAACTGGTTAGTGGGTTTAACTAACTCAAAGTAACTTATTTAAATAGCACATATGGCCACGACCGAGTATTCTAACAGTCATTCATGTATTCCAATGTCCCAAGCATTCGAACCACAAATGACCCTATTGTCGCCCGGTTTACTTAGCATTTAACTACGTGTCAGCACCTTTAAACACCACACACTGATTGTACAGTGTTCTGTTTTGATAAATCAACAACAGATATTGTTTATTTCAAGTGTTATCTCCAGCATCTTGTAGAATTAGATCGAATTCACGTATTTTAGGACACATGTTTTCATTTTGGCCGCTCAGATTCAAGCAACTTCCTGAAGATAGACTGTTTCACAGACCCATGGAAATGTCATTCTTTTTAGATTTGGGGCGCGTTTGTAACGTTAGCGTTATGATCAATACTGTATGTCGTCTTCATATGTATCCAGAAATATTAATTTATAGCAATTTCGATGTATAAGTGCTATTTTAACTGACTGAAATGTGGATATTTCAGACGATTGTCTATGCGGTAATCTATGCGGTAATCTATGCTAGTAATCTTTGCAGTCCAGTCACTGGCTTCAGGCAAATATCATTATTTGTCTTTGTAATTTTACCACTGTATTACCTAACAATTTTTGTGTGTATTTCTGAATGATCTTGATGTAATTTAGGAATCACAAAGTGCTTTTTAGCTGTTTAAAGAATTTCAAAGTAGGAACTATTTTGTATGGTGAAAGTATATGTGAGTTGGGCCCAGCCTTTGGGCCTATTTAAGCAGCCTCAAACATGACCTTCACCAGTTGGACTTTAGGTGTGATTGTGATCACCATATCCAGTTCCTATCTGAACCTGCAGATTGTTATCCATATTAGCCACTTCCTAGTCAATAGTCACCAGGAGATCGACAAACGTAATTTTAGACCTTTTATAAGGTTTAACTCATAGTAAACTTTCTACTGAAAAGTCAGGGGCGCCGGAGCCGGTGCGGCAGGTCCGGCGATCGCCGGACCAATAATTCCAGCGACTTTTTTTTTCGGTGATTTGTTTTTTTAATACATGTCGAGCTATCTACATATGAGTCTGATCGTAATTGATCATGCCCCTCAGTGATGTAACCATCATAATCACGGTAATGCTGTTTCTATACGTCATTGTTTATGACATACGTAACGCATCCCCCACCCCCCTTAGAATGACAGCTGAGTACGCGACCTATGGTCATTTGTTTGTCCAAAAAGTTTTTGCGGGTATCTAGACAATAAACATAATGTACTTGTAAATGTACATATGGAATCCGTATACTTCCGTATAACTCCTGATATAATGCATCTTTGGATGCATTGGATTTATAGATCAAATTCAAATGAAAATGTAGAGTGAATTGTCAATAAGATTACATTTATCGGCATAGTCGTTACAATAATCTTACAATGTAGCTATAGAAATTATTTTACTTCTCTTTGATACTAAGCAATCATCAGCCCCCCCCCCCCCCATACATTTATGACCCTTCCGCAGTAAAGTAATTAGTGTTTGGTCCAGGTTTTGTCAATCCTGTTATGTATGTCTAGTTCCCCTGCTCTGTCTCTGAATCTGCATCTCTCCAGATAGTGATCCCTGGCCTGGTTGTTTGATGCTATTCCCATCAATTGTGTCGCAAAACACCAGCAAGTGTTTCCTCCTAGCTGTTATCACTGTCTGTGATATCAAAATCTTGTGATTCTAGACTTATCACAATTCTAGCAGCAGTAACATCATTAACACTGGATTGTGTGCCACAGCCTGTGTACCCTTTCTAAGCAGCCCAGACAGCTGCCGAGCAGCTCTACTACTATCTACTTCACCGGAAGTGAACATGGCTCCAGTGATTTTTGACATTAGAGCGTTGGGGGCGAAGCCCCCAACCCTCTACATGTCTATGTGCTGACTTTTTCGTGGAGGTTTCATGCCAAACTATCGACGCCCGTTTGGGGGCGTAAACGTTTGCATACCTACTTCAAATGAAGATTTTCTTCGTCCTTGACATAAAATCTCTCGATTTGATGGCAAGCTTTGAATATTCTGCAGATATATAATGCATAAATCGATGTGTTATGTTTGAGAAAATTACGCAAAATACTCAGCTCGTCTGAAAAAACGTCAAAATGGCGGAGCCGATGGAAATTCACGTTCCCAGAATGCAAAGCAAATTTTACCGCAATGACTCGTATTTTGGAAAGTACAATTTTCCGTGCAGCATTTCGTGCATGCATGTACATGGAACATTGCTTGTGCCCTTCTTTAGCGTAATGAGGGAAACACAGAGATTCGTTTGCGATACCACGACTACGTTTACCGTAATTTGACGTATTTCATCACATGGCAAGGTGTTCCATGTTGGGTTGCGAAACCTTTTAATTCTATACGGTTCTTTCAATTTTCCCAGTATGCATGTGTTAGCTATATCATGATATCAGATGCAGATATTCCTCATAGTTTCCAATATTCTAAGGATATTTTATTGAGGTTGAATATCATTTTATCAGGTGTATCTGTTTCATTGAGTTCAAAATAAATATTTATAGGAATATGATTGAAGTAGACCTATGTGTTTCATCATAATATACGGGACGGAATGAATTGGAATCATGTGGGGGAGGATATGTTCCATCATTATTTTTTGCGGGGTGGGGGGGGGGGGGGTAACGTTATGTAAGATACATTCAGCTTTCGTGGTTCTGGTGATATGCTCGAGCTCTAATGTCGTCTCCCGCAGTTAGCTGTATTTTCTTGTTTAACCAGATTGGTATGTCTATGCGGCATTTTCCCAGAATGTGTACATTTTTACGAGGGAATGAGGTAATTTATGCATGGACTCATATTCCTGGAGGTTTGTTTTACATATCCAGATAGGGCAACCCTGTATTTCAAAGGACGATTTGTTCGCACTCCCAATGTATGAGTTATATGAGTGCTTACAGTATTCACACGCCAATGTAGGATCCATAGATCACAAAATAGGTTCCTGGCAGTGTTTCTCGTGTACTCACTGTAGTAATTTTAGCGACTGTAACCGCCCGTCCCTCCCGCGCACCACATCTCCATGACAACACAAATTTCTTACATGACATAACACTATACGATCACAGGACATTACCGGGACAATGCATACATACAGGTCAGTTCACGCGCACTTTCGGCCCCGTCCAATCAGATAATTCGACCCCAGTACACCGGCCTTGACCTTCACATGCACCTATTTCCATAACAAGGAAATTACACACACCTCATACCTATCACGTGAACAGCATGACAGGACATGCACCGGGGAATCCCACTTTCCCGGTGAGATCAGCAGACATTCGGTCAATCACACGACCCCGTACACTCAAGGCGGGAAAAATACATGCACATGGTCCCTCGGCCCCGCATTTTCAGGGAGTGGAATTTGAGCCATTGGAGAGAGTAGACGTGTGTCTTTTGGTATGAAAAATGGCCGTGATCGTGTAGAAGTGGATGTATCAGTGAACTGTATAAACTGTGATATATATACGAAGGACTGAATTAGTGGATATAATCATATATAGACTGGAATATACATCATCCGGACGTAGGTGTGTCTGTCGGCCAAGTTATATGTGAATGATCGGCATTGAACATTTATCATCGGAATAAACTGTTTAAATACACTGCCGGCCTTTGAATACACATCGTTGCAGAATAAAGTCGGCCTGATACCGGCCGTGAACAGTATTCATCACATCACCTATGTTTTTGTCCAGTTCGATGCTCGTGTTCACCAAAATTCGCAAAACCAAAAAATTACATGTGTGGTCGATACCCCTGGAACCAGGCCAGGTTGCCCATGGAACCAGGTTACTATTTTGAAATGCTACCCCTGGAACCAGGCTATATCAGAACACTAAGCGCTTTGTATTGTCTAATAGCAGCAAAGATCATGTTTACATTTGACCATGGATGAGCCCAAGGAAGCATCTTTGTATTGTGACTACGTTAGTCTCGAAACATATTACTTAAGGGATAAAAATAATAGGTTATGCGAATTCGTGAAATGAGGCCAATAGTACTTCCGGTTCGGCCCAGTACTTCCGGTACAACATGAAGGTATTTTTTGCCGGAGTAAGTAAGTGCATGTTTGTAATATGTAATGCCTATTTGATATGATTAGGCGAGTGATTACAAGTTGTATGGCAGATAACGTTTGCAATGGACACTGTCTACATTTCACTCCCAATGTTGTGTCCTCACTTCTACTATAAACGAAAAATTGTGTTGCATGCCACTGTGTTAAACATTGAACTACTAGTGAAACTCAGCAATACATAAGATTTTGTTGTGTAAATGTTCGTGAGAAGTACGGTAGAGACGGGCAAAGCAGACCCCCTTAATTCAAAAGCTCCTTGTTATCTATCAAATAATATTTTCTGGATTTCTTTGTTGTAACATTGATGATTGCCTATGACGTTATATGTTTCACCGATTTTAACATCAAATTCATATAAAATTGTTTAATTATTGAGAAATTTCAGTATTTCACTAGTGTGTTTGCAGGTGAGGGCAAAGCGGACCGCCCAGTCTACTTTGCCCGGCACATATGTTTTCTGAAATTTGGCTTCGCTTTGTGTCACATTTTTTGCATGTAATAAATACATACAATCACTATGTATTGCTAAGCAGTTAAATAGCTCATTAGATGTTCAGTACCACTGCAATGACGGCGTGCAGATCATATGCGCAAAATAACACCTCATTTTGAGCCGAAAACGTGTTTATCGTTCATTGACAGTACTGAAGGCATCATTATGTATACGAAGACTAGCTTTTCTACAGTGCCGAGTGTTTTGACTGCTTTGTTCCAGAAGTAAATTGTCAGATTTGCATTCTGCTTTACGAAAAAAACAATTTTTTTTTACCATTAAAGTCATAGTAGCAAGGTACCATTATATGATTTTATTCCTGTTCACATAGAGGCATTGTGGACATTTGATGATGAAAAAGGTGTTTGCGTTAATTGGTAACTAATAATAGCGACATATAATGGAGTATATTGGGTCAGTATTACGATCGCCTTCTCCAGCCGATGAAAGAAATTGCTTCGGCAATTTCCGTAATCGTGACGTCAGTTGAGGCAGAATGTGCTTTGATGGCTCGCCAAAAACGTAAAATACGTAATTTGTTGGCCATCTCAAAGAAGGGAAAATCACTTCAAAATGCATGCTATTCAACAGAAAACACGCAAAAACCAGCAAATACTGGACATCTTGCAGTTCAACAAACCTCCGTTCTGGTTGAATAAATAGTGCTGATTCTAAATATTGTAAAGTTATTGACTACCGTCCGCTCTTCGGGATCCTCGAGGATAGTCCTCTCTCATCCGAGTCCTTGTGGACGCGCATCCGCTATTCCGGATCCTTGCGGCAGGGCCGCTCACCGGAGGTCGCTGCGGACACGGTAACTACTTCAGCATTAACGGTAACCAGGTAACAGCCCACCCGACACTCCCAGGCCTACGGACACCGTTCAGAAACTAGTTCATCCCTACGGTGTTAACTGGCGGGGCCTGGCGAGCCGCGGTCTGCCTCGGGGACGGAACCCCGTACAGTCCGACATGCTGGCCAGAGCCTCTGTCACACGTCCCGGGAAGGGAGAGAACTGGCGATCCACAGGGCTTACGCCCCCGAGTCAGCAACTTGTCTCTCCCAGCCCGGGCCTCCCCATGGAAATCGTCCCCAGGGCTCTAAGAGCCCACTACTCCTGACCAGGGAACGCAAAGCTCATGGCGAGCCTTGCGTGCGTCCTGTTCACTCTCTCTCGGACAATCTCCTCGATCGAGTCGCTTCCAGTGTATATATAATACACCACAAGCTGTAGGACGCACGCGAGGTCTAATCGATCCATTGTTATAGTTTACTGGAGCGTAAATTACAATACGTCGCCGTGGCAACGCACGCTCGAACGGAGCATGTCAAAACAAGGTCAAGTACGAAAAGGCCACATAAATGGCATTTATGTTTACAATCACCTGCCGCGTGCTTAGGGCAAAATCGCCACATTACCCCCTTCTTACAATGTTGGTCCCCAACATGTTCCGCCCGCGCCCAAAACAGCCAAAACCCGACGAAGGCTTCGCATGGCGGGGTCCGGAAGAAGGCAAGATGGCAACGCCCGGAAGTCACGGCGCAAGACACTAGGACTTTAAGAGTCCCTTTTGGAAGAATGGGGAACTACCCCCGGACTTACGGAGTAAACTATAACGCGCTTTGCAATTTTGAATAAACCCTCATAAACAAGCTAAAATTTTGACCGAGGTGGTCCAAAACCGTGTGATGACCTTGGAAGGTCATCCGTTATAAAAGGACGGTGTGTCGAGTCTTTGGAATATCTTTAATGTTAAACTTTAAATTTAGAAATTTTTGTAAAACGACACACCGAGTGATCAAAAGTAATAGTACCTCTAAAAATGTTGCCGACCGCCCTGCCGGCCGGCTCCTCAGATCCGCAGAACGGGTCTGAGGCAGGGCGGAGCCGCGGGAGCGACTCCGGCACGCCCGCATGACATATGTACATCTAACAGACACACATACACCTGCGGACAGCTGTCGCAGACAGCTATCAAAGCCAACGCGGCAAGCCGCATCGACTGCCAGTACCTGTATACTGCAACCCGCACAGGCCTGTGTAAAGACACGCAGATGGACGGACGTCTGCACTAACATGCAGCCGCCCGCCCGCCCGCACATCTCCAGCACGGCCCGCCTGGGGAATTTACAACTGGCAAAATCACCCGCATCTCGAACACCGGACACGCGGATCCCGCGGGATCCAGCGCGGCATCAGCGGACGAAATGCGAGTGGCACAAAACACATGTGCTACACATCTGGAGATTAATAAAAATCCGAGAACGACATTTTTACATATATATACATGTAACAAATGACAGCTATACTACACGTGCAGCAATGCACGCGGTGTCGCTGCAAAACTCTGTCCCCGGTCATACTGACACACGCCCGAACCAAAATACATGCAGTATTAGCTCATGCGGGTGCAATCATTTCCCTCCGGTGACTCCAAATCAAACCACGTATACGGGTAGAAAATAAATTTCTATCCCGGGGGACCTTGCTAATATCCTACAGTAGTTAAGATTAGTCATTCGCTTTTGCGTCCGCACCGGCGGTAAATGACGTAAAATTAACCACCCCAGCAAGGTAGAAATTGGGCATAAAATTGACAGTAACCACTAACTTGTGGCTTGTACGAATATGTCAGACGAAAACAACAATAAATTGCCGTTCTCCAGTCTTTTCAAATATCACAGCAATCCGTCACTGTCAAAATTAGCGCAATCCCTTACACCCCTCTAGCGAAAGCAGAAATCTCCCGATTTCTTACTCTCTTTTGCACCGGAAAGGAAATTTCACATACTTGTCTCACTTTGTATCAGTAAATGAGCAAGAACAGAATTCTCCAGAGACATGCTGCACACTTGTGGCTTATAATCCTCCCAATAAATAATAACTGAGATGGAAAATAAACAAAATCACTCCCCATAGCCGCTGGTACGCTTACAAGGCGATCGGACAAGCCCATGACAGGCGGACAGACAATTGGGCGCCCTGTGGGCGTTCATGACGCGCCCACTAGCAACCCCAACGTACAGCCCGGCCGCGGAGCAAGCCCGGTCCAACCTAGAGCCCAAACAAACGACTACCGGAGCGCGGAGCCAATAGATTAGACACGGAGCCGGCATGGTCCATAACCTCAATGGTTAGGGGGCGAACCCTTCATACCGGCGCCCAATTTAGAGGCGCCCAAAGATGGTGAAGGCAATAGCCGGCGGACGTCCGGAGCTGCCCGCGGACGGAGTCCAGGCCGGACGCCTACCATTGTACGGCGTATTGCCCTTATCCAATGAAGATGAAATTGGAATTAAAAGCCACCACAAGTGTTGCGCATGTAATATAGGACCCCCTTCTTAGAAGGAGGCCGGGGTTCCGGTCATTCCGGCCGGACCGCGTATTGTAAGGTACGATCCGGACGAGAATGAGCGTCACCCGCTGCCGCGGCTGGTCCGCACACGCGGACTTAACAACCGCTCCATTAACAATAATGGTAAATGGTTTCCTGTTGCTAGAAACCTTATCCTACTATAACCGTAATTACAGTAGTGGCTCACGGGGGATAACGCACTGAAATGCATCATCTTAAAGCGTCCACAACGCCGGACGAGTCACGCGGACGAACCGCAGACATCAGTCCTCACGTGCGGACACTATCCCCGCGTCCAGAGCCAGTTCCCCAAATCCGTGGGGAGGCGCTTCTCCCGTAGCGGACGTAAATCCCAACCTCAGTCTGGCCATATAAGAGGTTGTCTCGGGACCAGGGGCGTCCGGCCGGATCAGTAAATTCGTCCGGCCAGCGTAACCGTTGTGCGGATTACGCCGGACAGCCGTCCACAATGTGCGGACAGGCCATCCGCACGTCCCTGGCGCTAGAAACTACAGGAGGGCGGATGCGGAGTGGCGGCGTTACGACATGAAAGTCTCCGCAGACCTCAACTCCGAAGATAGCCACAAAGTAGCCACCCGCGGAGGTAAGTCGTGCGGACTCTCACGGAACGACCTAAAACCCATCCGTAGTATGATAGACGGGTACCGCAGACGCATCCGCTTGGGCGGAAGGTTATTCCCACCCATACCGGGCTGGCGCACGTGGTTTCCGGCGTGGCCGCCCGTCATCCGCAGGTACTGGAGGTAGTGGGGGTACCTGCGGATCGCCGTCATCTGGCTGATAGCCACCCAGTCCATCATCTGACGGGTCAGAGAGGTCCGGGAGGCCCACCATACGGCGCACACGCTCGTCCGGAGTCCGCGGATGCTGACCAGACAGATCCCATACGGGAGCATCATCCGGTTCCGCATCTTGAACGAGCGGATCCATGACAAGCGGGCCCTCGTACTTCTTCAGATTATCGATATGGACAACCAGAACCCTGTCCGGATCGGAATCCCTCCGGATCCGGTAGTCCACATCTGTCACCTGTTTCAGTACCGTAAACGGGCCTATCCACGGCTTAGCAAATTTATTGCCTTGCTTAAGCGGCGGATAATAGTAGCGCACCTTGTCGCCTTCCGCAAAAGCTGGCCTACCCTTAGCATGGGCGTCATAGCCTCGCTTCTGCCGGATGGCAGACTTGTCCAGGCGCGCGCGCGCGAAATCATGGGCGTTCGCCAGGGCGCGGCGAATCCACTCCACGTATTCCGGACCGCACTGGGGTACTGTGCCGGTCTCTGCCGCAGTTGGATACATAATATCCACGGGCAAATTTAGCTCCCGGCCGTACAACATCGCGTGCGGAGTAACTCCGGTCGAAGAGTGGACCGACGACCTGTACGCCATTAAGACATACGGGAGGTGGTCATCCCAATCATTCGCACGATCGTTCACAAAGGCCGCCAGCATGTTGAGGACCGATCGATTAAAGCGTTCGACCTGGCCATCAGACTGGGGCCTGTAGGGGGTGGTCCGCACCTTGGTACTGCCTAGCATCTGTGCTAGGTTTCGGAACAGGTTGCTCTCAAATTGCGTGCCCTGATCCGAATGTACCTGTTTAGGTACCCCATGGTACACCACCCATCTATTCACCAATAACCGAGCTACCTCGTCCGCAGTCTGGCGGCGCAGTGGGTAGGCGTCGGTATACTTGGTAAAATAGTCGGAAATCACCAGGATGTACCGGAAACCGCGCGGGGTGACCCGGTGGGTATCCAGTATATCCAAAGCTATCCGATCAAACGGCGCGCCCGCCTTAACCGTGGTTAAGGGGTGGCGGCCAGGAGTCGGAACTCCTTTGCGAGCTTGACACCGAGGGCAGGCTGCGCACCACCGTTGCACGTCCAAGCTGCTACCAGGCCAATGAAAGCGCTGTTGTAGCCTATGGACGGTCCTCCGGATTCCCAAGTGACCGGTCACCCGGAGGTCATGCAACTGGTGGAGTACTTCTTTCCGCAGCTCCGCCAGAAGCACCAACTGCCATATTGGAGGCAGTGGGGTCGGTGGCTCATAGCGCCGGTATAAGAGGCCATCTCTCAAGGAGAGTCGTTCCCACTGAGATACTAGAGACAAGGTCTCCTCCCTGTAGGTCTTTCGCTCATCCTTCGAGGGCTTCTGGCCGGCCTCAAGGGCTGTGATTACCGGTGCCAGAGCTCTGTCAGCTCTTTGCGTCGCAGCTATCTGCGCCGGAGAGTAGCCACCCAAGTAATTAGGCTCCTCATCCGTCGCGTCCGGCTGCGCCGCAGCGGCCATCACCACAGGGGGCAAGGACCGCTCATACTCAGACTCTCCAGAGGACGAGGGTACCCACGAGGAGTACACCGCCGGACTCGAGGAAGACTCGCTGGAGCTGAGCCGCACCTCCGCTTCATATGCGGGACGCCCTCGCCGATATCGGCGGGTCCGCGCGCGGAGATGAGCCCTAGACGCTCCGGCCGCCGTGTTGTTAGAGGGGGCGGCAGCCTGCGGTCTCCCCGGAACGTCCAATTCCGAGTCTGAGGACGAATCCGCGGCTTGCTGGAATGGCGCCATCCCTGCACAACCCGGATTCTTGCACTTATGACAACGGGACAGGCCGTCCGCGTTGCCGTGCAACTTACCAGCGCGATGCTCTATCTGCATGTCATACTCCTGGAGTTTGACGAGCCACCGCGCCACCAAGCCATCGGCCTCACTATAGTTGAGGAGCCATCTCAGCGAACTATGATCAGTCCGCAAGCGGAAATGGCGTCCCAACAAATAGTGCCGGAAGCGCTTGGTCATCGTAACCACCGCGAGCAACTCGCGATGAGTGGTACAGTAGTTCATTTGAGAGCGGCTCAAGGCCACACTCGCATAAGCTACTACCCGCTCTTGCCCGTCCACGATCTGCGAGAGGACACCGCCGAGTGCAAAGTTACTCGCGTCAGTGTCCAGGATGAACTCGCAGTCCGGACGAGGGTGCCGCAGCACCGGGGCCACTACCAAGGCCTGCCGGAGTCCCGAGAAGGCGTCAGCCTGCTCGGCGGACCAAACAAAATCGGCGCCCTTTTCCGTGAGGATAGTAAGGGGGCGCGCGATCTCCGCAAAGCCGCGAATAAACCTGCGGTGGTAGCTTGCGAAGCTTGGTAGCTGGTCTAGCTGTAGACCATACATCGCTTCCAGAGGAACCCTTTGAGTACCATCTCCATGAGGCGCTCGAACGTCGCTGGTGCGTTACAGAGCCCGAACGGCATTACCTTGAATTGGTAAAGCCCGTTCTTGGTAACGAAGGCAGTCTTCGCCCGATCCCTCTCCTCCATCTCCACCTGCCAATACCCGGAGGCCAGATCCAAAGCACAGAAATAGTGCGACCCGGCCAGGGCATCGAAGGTATCTTCAATGTGCGGGAGAGGGTATGAGTCCTTCCGCGTGGCATCGTTGAGTTTCCGATAGTCCACGCAGAACCTCCACGAGCCGTCCTTCTTCTTCACCATAACCACAGGACTGGCCCAAGGGCTGTCACTGGGTTCGATGATGTCCAAGTCGAGCATCTTTTGCACCTCCTGGTCTATGACCTCTTGGTGCACTATCGCTGCCCGACGAAGACGCTGCTTGAGAGGACGCTCGTCCACGAGGTCGATGCGGTGTTTGGCGACGTCAGTCTTGCCAACCGCACCATCAGGACCCATGAACACATCCGCATACTGCCGCAGCAGTCTGCGGAGCGCTTGGCGCTGCTCTTCATCCAACCGGTCCTTCGGAACCCGAGATTCCAAATGGTCCGGCAGGGTGAACGGGTCATCTCCGGCGGCCGCCGCCGCGCACGCAGCGCGGCAGACAGGATCGTCGGGGAGGACACGACTCGACGACGCGGGCGTAGCAGTAGCTGCCACGCAGCCGCGCCGCAGTACAACGGGAGCATCCGTAGGATTCACCACAAGGATGGGCATCGAGCGGGCGTCGGACTTGACCAGAGCCCCACCCAACACGAGTCCAGTTCCCTTGGCGAAACTGCTCACCGGTTGCACTATGCACGGACGACCATCGAGGGGCATGCGGGGACGACGCGGCCTCGCCTCAATGATCATCTCGCTCATCGGCGGCACAACCGTAGTGCGTGCCGCCCGCAATTGAAATGAATGCGCCGGACCCGTGCGGAAGAGGAAATGTGTGTCCTCTCCCATCCGGAATTCGCCAGCATTGAAATTGGCGGTCACCCGGTGGGTCCGGAGAAAATTCATCCCAATAATCCCGGCCGCTCCGACATCCGCAACGATTGCCTTTGTTAGGTACACCTTGTCCCCAAGGGTAATAGGCAGATCGATGATGCCATGGATGCGGATGCGGTCATTACCCGCTCCATAGAGCTTGTAAGGTCCGGGATCCCGCAACTCTAGGTTGCGGAGCGCGGGCTCTTTCTTAAACGTTCCTGCGGCAACGAAGGTCACCTCCGAGCCAGAGTCCACGAGGAACCGGACCGGCTCCCGTCCGAAGGACAGGGGCAGGTACCAGCGGGGGTCCCTCACCAGTGCGCAGGTAAGGCGATACCGTTCACACGCGCTGGGCTCATCTACGGAGTCCTCACCATCCGCCTCAGCCGCGGAGGAGCTAGACTGATCTCCAAGGACTACTTCCGGAGAAGTCATATCAACTTGGGGTTCGTCCTGCTCATCAGCGGGTGGGGCGGCATCTTTTGCCACGGAACAACTATCCCCGGACGTAGTGTTGGTCGCCACCACGTCCGGATCTAGTTTCCCTGCCGCGGGTTCCGACCTTGCTGTCCCGGAGGACCAGACTGGAAGGAATTCCTCCGTTGCGGGCCAGGGAGGGCTCCCTGGTATCCGCGCGACCGCAGGCGTTCCAACAACTCCGGACACTTCAGCCAAAAGTGCCCCTGCTTTCCGCAGAAGTAACAGGGACGGTTCTGGGCTGGTCCGGAGGTGAACGCGCAACACTCTGCGGGTCCCGGAGCTTCGATCCCGACGCAGTGCGCAATCATCTGCGCGGCGCCG
Organism: Terebella lapidaria; assembly: GCA_949152475.1. Classification (NCBI taxonomy): domain Eukaryota; kingdom Metazoa; phylum Annelida; class Polychaeta; order Terebellida; family Terebellidae; genus Terebella; species Terebella lapidaria. Next base: position 13,566,960 of record OX424559.1, on the reverse strand, counting down.
AAATCGTATTCCTCCATGTCGCACTCGTCCGAGGACGAGTACGGCGCGGCGACTGGTGCCGCATGTGCGGGCGTCCCTGTGAAGGGTGCCGACGCACTAACCCACTGCGGGGTAGGTTCCCTGGTGGGTCCCCGGACGACTGGGTCCTGCCACGGGGTTACCTGTGATGCTTTGGCCGGAGGAGGGGTCGCCGTCTGTGCGGGAACAGCCGAGGCCGGAGCCGGGGCCGGAGGCAACTGTCTAGGGCGGACAGCTACCTCGAGCGCAAGCGCGGAGTCTATTGTCTCCTCCATCGATCGCTTTTCATGGGTGGCCAGCCCGTATGCTAAGTGGTAAGGCTGGCCATCGATGAACTGATCGATCAGCATCGTTTCAAACCATCTGGGGTCCATGTCCGGAAAAGCTCTCCGGCTGAGTATGCGCAGGTTAAACGCATACTCTGTCACGGACTCAGTCGGTAGGCGGATCCGTGCTTTGAACTCCCGTTCAAACTGCCGCCTGTTGGTCGTCGGCGTGAACAGCAAACGAAGTTGACGGGCAACCTCGCCGAAAGTTACCGTTCCCACCGGCAGACACTGCATAACGCCGAGAGCTTTCCCTTCCAAGCTCCCCGCGAGGACATGCCCAGCCTCCTGCTGGGTCCATCCTTCATACGCGGCGGTCCGCCACACATGGAGTAAGTAGTCCTCCAAGTCGGCGTTATCCCCGTTGAACTTTTTCCGCCACGAAGATTGGTCGGGCCCGTTATCGCGCGTGCTGCGCGCCCGACGTGCGGATCCGGCTCCGGGGTCGTCCGTGTAAGACGGCAAGGTCCGCGAGCTACCCGCGCCTGCGACGGAGTCTGCCGGAGCAAACATCGACGCCGCGGACATAGGAGCAGGAAAGCTCACGCTCGCCGCTGGGTACATTCCCGCTTGTAGCCCACCCTGGCTAGGTGCGGGCGGGGCTCCCATCGAACCTACGGGGTAGGCTCCAGATGGGGCGGCAAAGCTAGCATAGCTCGGGGCCGGAGCCGCCGGTTGCCACTGCCCGCGTAACACACTTGGCGCACCAGGGTAAGTCGACCACGCGGCGTTAACTCCGGACGCAGGAACGGTCAGAGCGGTAGCCAGCGTGGTGCCTCCAAGCCGCGGAGCAGGCGCGGATCCCATTGCTGAGACCACTGGCGCCTGCGGACTTGGCAGGACTTGGGGAGGAGCCATAGGCCCAGTCATCCCCGGACTGTAAGGGATCGTCGGATCCACGCTCGGAACTGGCTGACTGCACTTGTACTGGTCAAGCGCCACGTTTATCAGCCGCTGCTCCCTCTCCGGCCGATCTGATCGTCCCTGTTGGGGCGACCGGGCGCGGCCGTAGCACCCTAGAGGAGCCAGCGCACTCAGTGTGTTGGTGAGCTGGTCCATCTCGCCCAGTGCGGACCGTCCGGTATCCGGGCCGGAGACCCTCGAGGGGGTCCACCCAGCTGGGTTAGGTAACCGGAGGAGTTGGTCCGCAGATCCAGAGTTGATTGCAGCAGTTGGCACTCTATTCCGGATATCCGGACCTCCGGATGTCCGGATCTCCGAATGTCTGGATCTCCGGACGTCCGGAGACATCCCCTGGAAGAGCGCCGCCTGCCACGAACGTCGTCCGGACAAGGGCAGGCGCGGTGAAGAGCCGTTGCCAGCTCCGTCAACCGCACCTAACACATCAAGACTAGGCCTCGATGGCAACACATGTTGCAGCCCCGCAGGGCTCGGCTCCACGTCCGGAGACGGAGCCGCGGACGCCGGAGTCGACTCCGCAGACTGGGTACTGTCTGCGGAGGGCTCCGCACGCTCCGCACCATCGCCGGAGCCACCCTGGAGCGGCTCCCGGCCGTCGCGGGACCGGGTCCGGTCCGCAACGTTTCCTCCCTTTTCCCTCCCATTGTCTTTCTCACTCATTTTGTTTGAGTTGTCCGTGAGGAGCGAGCGATCCCCAGGGACGAAGGAGGCTACAACACTGTGACGGTAGGCTGCGATGGAACACTGTCGGACTGATCCTGGTCACGGCACCAATGTAAAGTTATTGACTACCGTCCGCTCTTCGGGATCCTCGAGGATAGTCCTCTCTCATCCGAGTCCTTGCGGACGCGCATCCGCTATTCCGGATCCTTGCGGCAGGGCCGCTCACCGGAGGTCGCTGCGGACACGGTAACTACTTCAGCATTAACGGTAACCAGGTAACAGCCCACCCGACACTCCCAGGCCTACGGACACCGTTCAGAAACTAGTTCATCCCTACGGTGTTAACTGGCGGGGCCTGGCGAGCCGCGGTCTGCCTCGGGGACGGAACCCCGTACAGTCCGACATGCTGGCCAGAGCCTCTGTCACACGTCCCGGGAAGGGAGAGAACTGGCGATCCACAGGGCTTACGCCCCCGAGTCAGCAACTTGTCTCTCCCAGCCCGGGCCTCCCCATGGAAATCGTCCCCAGGGCTCTAAGAGCCCACTACTCCTGACCAGGGAACGCAAAGCTCATGGCGAGCCTTGCGTGCGTCCTGTTCACTCTCTCTCGGACAATCTCCTCGATCGAGTCGCTTCCAGTGTATATATAATACACCACAAGCTGTAGGACGCACGCGAGGTCTAATCGATCCATTGTTATAGTTTACTGGAGCGTAAATTACAATACGTCGCCGTGGCAACGCACGCTCGAACGGAGCATGTCAAAACAAGGCCAAGTACGAAAAGGCCACATAAATGGCATTTATGTTTACAATCACCTGCCGCGTGCTTAGGGCAAAATCGCCACAATATCAAGACAAGAAATGCCGTATTTATGTACGTGTGATATTTATGTACATGCTTAATTGCGGTATATTGCATAAATAACATGATAACATGGATTTACTTCAATACATTACAGTATTTTGCAAATTACATTGAGATATCATGTACCTCGTATAATGATTATCAGCAGTGGTAGTCACCTTTCTCAATCAGCATCTTTACAACCTCTAACTTCCCACTCCATGCCGCCTCTATCAGTGGTTTCTTCTCTCCTAGTTCCACAGCCGCTCCGTGTTCTAGGAGTTCACGGACCACGTCAGTATGACCCTCTTCCATGGCACGCCACAGAGCCGTGTTACCCTCGTCATCCTCGGCATTCACAGAGGCACCTAGAACGTACGTAAGCACACACATTATTACTTGTTCATGATGATCTAGTAAATTTCATGACATGATCGTTGTACTGTTATTTAATAATAATACATGAAAGTGTGATTATTTATGTACATGCTTAATTGCGGTATATTGCATTAATAACATGATAACATGGATTTACTTCAATACATTACAGTATTTGCAAATTACATTGATATATCATGTACCTCGTATAATGATTATTAGCAGTGGTAGTCACCTTCCTCAATCAGCATCTTTACAACCTCTAACTTCCCACTCCATGCCGCCTCTATCAGTGGTATCTTCTCTCCTAGTTCCACATCCGCTCCGTGTTCTAGGAGTTCACGTACCACGTCAGTCCGACCCGCACCACTCGCACGGGACAGAGCTGTGTCACCATCGTCATCCTCAGCATTCACAGAGGCACCTAGGACATATGTGCACAATAAACGCTAATGTGATAGCCAGTGTTTATTTTATGAACGATTGTCGCAATACATATTTATTCAAATTAGATACAAATCACAATGTACGTATTAATTTTGTGTACAGATTAGCGGAGATATATATCTCACACACAACCGTTACCATTTGCAGAATAAAAAGGTACAGTAAAGACTTGTTCATCCAAACGTTGAACACCAGTAACTGGGAGGCCATATATATGATTGTAATTGTGTGAGTCAAGCATGGGGTATATTTTGTGATTTATCTCTGTCTGCCCTAGACCAAGTAGCACCCGTAAAACAGGTTAGAATGAAACAAAACTCAAGCCCTGGATGTGTGGTGAAATCTACGATTTAATCCGAAACATGGACAAATGAACTTCAAACGACAGGGAACAGTATAACCAATTTGTGTATTATTGTAAACAAGTCCACTATAAAAAAGTGTAAAGCCAAAAAACAATGTTATGAAGAACTCGTGAAGTCGTGTAAAGATAAACCCAGAAAATTATGGAAAGTGATGAAATCCTTTGGTGTAGGCTCGAATTCGTCTTCCAGTACTAATGATATTGTTGTGAAGGTAAACGATAACTTGGTAATGGATAAGAAAACAGTGGCAAATGAATTTAACAATTTCTTCACTTCTTTAGCTTCTGATTTGCTCAATAAATTACCTGCTCTATCAAGCTTAAGGTGTCACAAAGACAATTTCGGTATAGTCAATGTTACCGCAGACCAAGTATGTAACATACTAAACGGAGTTAAGAAGGAAGAACTACCGGATTAGACAATATTCCAGCCCGCTTTGTCAAAGACAGTGCCCATGTAATCGCTAGACCTCGTGCTCACATATTCAATGTATCAGTAACCTTTGGTGTTTTTCCCGAGTGCCTTTAAAAGCCCCAGAGTTGTTCCGCTCCACAAAAAAGGTGCAAAGACAGACTCCAGCAAATACGTTTTGTTTCGGTTTTAGCAGGACGATTAGACAATAACACGAATTGCAATTGTCTAATTGCAATCCTGCTAAAACCAACGCAAAGTTATACTTGTATACACATACCATAATTATCATGATTTTCTTTTCAGCAACAGTTTCATCCAGACTTTTATTCGCGAGCCTAATATGCTGCAGGCCTCTCGCGAAATTAGAGAAAATAAAGCTCTCGCGAAAATTTGTGTAATTACAGTACATACCAGTATCTATCCTCAGTGTTGTATCCAAAGTGTTAAAAAATTGGTGTTTGATTAGATGAAGGGCTACTTTCAATAAAGTAACCTGTTGTATAACTTTCAGTCGGGTTTTAGCTCAAATTTCTCAACAGATACATGTCTTTTCACATGCATCCATCTGTTTCGTATGGTGCCCCTATGCTGTAAAGTAGTTTATGAACCAATCCGCCAAGTTTGAATTTCAAAAAGAGTTACCGTCGAGTTTGCAAACCAATGCGCCCAGTTTGTAAACCAATCCGCCAAGTTTGAATTCAAAACAATAGTTTTTAGCGAGTTTGTTAACCATTCTGCCGAGTTTGAATTGCAGAAAGAGTTACCGCCGAGTTTGTAAACCAATGCGCCTAGTTTGTGAACCAATCCGCCAAGTTTGAATTCAAAACAACAGTTTTCAGTGAGTTTGTGAACCATTCCACCGAGTTTGAATTCCAGAAAGAGTTACCACCGAGTTTGTAAACCAATGCGCCCAGTTTGTAAACAAATCCGCCAAGCTTGAATTCAAAACAATAGTTTTCAGCGATTTTAATTCCATGCTAGAAAGGTTTGAGCCATGTTAGAAAGGTTTGTGTCATGCTAAAAAGGTTTATATCATTCTAAGAAAGTTTTCGGTTTTCATCAATGCTAAGAAGGTTTCTGCCATGTTATAAACGTTCCTGCCGTGCTAGAAATGTTAATTCCATGCTAGAAAGGTTTGCGCCATGCTAAAAAGGTTTGTGCTGTGCTAAAAAGGTTTCTGCCATGCTAAGAAGGTTTTCGCCATGCCAAGAAGGTTTCTGCATGCTATAAACGTTCCGGCCATGCTAGAAAGGTTTCTATTATTATTATTATTATTATTATTATTATTATTATTATTATTATTATTATCATTATTATAACCAGTATTTATATAGCACTTATCAAAAGATATCAAAGCACTCTACAATAAAACTACAAGACATATAAATAATAAAAAATAATAAATAGATAAATAGAAAATGAATTAATAAATAAAATTGAGTACAATAAGAACAAGTAGGAATAAAATAAAATAAATTTAAAATAAATTAATTAACAATGAATAAATGAATCAAGCACCATAACACTGAACGAAAACGTGGGTTTTGAGTTTTTTCTTAAAGTTGGAATCAATTTTAAAATCAGCCAAATTTAGCATTCTTGTTTGTCACGGGAACTTGAAAGTACATCTCGAGATAGTCAGGAATATATAGGAAACATGCACAGTTCGACACCAGATACTCAGAAAATTGTCGTTAATCTTGCATGAAAACAGTGGATAGACAATGATCGGCCTGCCTACATTGCCGGTTGCCACAATATCTAGACAAATACCAATGACGTCACGAGACTGTGTATAGAACTCGTCCGCAAGGCGGGACGCTTTGAGGAAAAAATTGATGCAAGATTGACTGGCCCGAATTTGAGTCTTGATTTGGAAACTCATTTTAGGCACGTAATACACATTTTCAGACCCAAATTTGTAAGATTTCTCATTCTATAGACAAAATAAAGCTACCGCAGAATGAATAAATTTTGTCAATTCTAAAAGTGATTATAGCTTTAAAAGCAGCTGATGTAACCGATAAGCCAACAGTTGAAAAACATTATCGAAAAATGTTATACTGGAATACACGTAATTGCCCGAATTAGCGCAACTGGTCCGATCTATTATTCAAACATAATATATACACTGTATAACAGATATATTCTTAGAAGAATTTCTGGAAGAAAATATAGAATTGCTTAGAAATTAGAATTCTACGTTTCATCAAGAAGCAATTGTAGAGAATGTATATTAAAATGCATCGCTTACAATTACTTGTATATCCTGTCAATTGGATTTTGTTAAATCTAGACAATATCTGAGAAAAAGATTGATTTCTTGTGTATTGTAACGGGTTTGCACCCTTCTGTGACGTCTTGATAAACCGGTTTTCTTGGGAGGTGGGAGTTGTTATTTAACCGGAGCTGAAACGGTAAAACTCCGGGAAACTGCTACTGCTGTACGGTTGAACTCCGGCTAGAAGTCTCTAAGGTTGGTAGCGTGGTCTGGAATGGACCTCTTCACCGTTGTCCGACTGCTAATCTGCAACTGCACCTGTAACGTAAGAATCCGGAGGCGTTTCCGTCTCCGGGTACTGCAACTGCTCCGTCGGGATACCGCTTTACTGCAACAGCTCCGTCGTTCTCCGCCTTACTGCAACTGCAACTGCACCTGGAATGAGAATCCGGGAACGTTGCCGTTTCCGAATACTGCAACCGCTCTGCCAGGTTCCGCCTCACTGCAAACTGCTCGGTTGGCTCCGCCTCACCGCAACCTGCGACTGCACCTGAAATGGAGTATCTCGGAAGTGTTCTCACTTCCGGTTACCGCAACCGCTCCGTCAGGTACTGCCTCTGCAACTCCGTCGTCCGGTACCGCCTCTGCAACTGCTTCGTCGTTCCCGTCTCTGCAACTGCTCCGTCCGATACCGCCTCCGTAGTTGCTCCGTTGGATTCCACCTCCGTCTCCGTCTCCTTCCTTGGTGATCTGGGTTCTTGGATCACCCTAAGACGTCGTTACAACTTGGTCTTAACCGACTGTGGTCTTATCTCCCTTTACTCCATATTACTTTCTTTTCCGGTGAACTAACTTTATTATAAATTCCAGTTCCCTAACGAACACGGAAAAACAACTCGGTTGAAGTTTTCATGTTTATTTTCCAAGTGCACAGTCAGAAGACTTAACTGCTATCATCTGGATGACTCTATCCGGAACAAGGGAGTACTCTGCTATGGGAGAAGGGGTCTGCACAGGTCGACGTCAGGACACCAACTCCGCCGTCCGCTGTGAAGCGGGGGCTTTTATAGACCTGAGACCCACGTCACGTGACCAACCTATTGTGACGTCATAGTCCGCCAAAACACTGATATTTTCCGGATTTCTAAAAACACTCTAGAACCAAGCAGTGGCTGACACGTCACCTTTTAAACCGAAAACGAGGCTGATCACAGACCTTCCGGAAATAACGTCACATTACGTTTTTGTACTCCATTGTTCCGACTCCGTCTCAGGTTCCGTCTCCGGTTCCGGCTCCGTCTCCGGCTTTACCAACATCACAAATATACCAAGTTCCGAGACGGAAAACCTTTTAAACATTAACATTACGGAACCGTATGAACCTTTAAACACATATACATTCTAATAAACGGTTATTTAAACATAATATCACAAAACACTAACAGAATTACCTAGGGGAAACTTTTGGGTACGCCCCAATACCGTTACAGTATTTTCAATATAAAATTGTCACACTTAAATCTTCAAAGTTCAGGGTCTAATGTTAATTGTCGACATTTGAACATTTTGAAGTTAACAATAGTGTAACGGGTTTTCCTCTGTGACGTCTGGGTAAACGATTACTTGGAAGGTGGGTGGGTTTTTGTTAACCGGAGCTGAAACGGAAAATTCCAGGAAACTGCTGCTTGCACGGCTTAATCATGGCTAGAAGTCTCTAAGGGTTGGTAGCGTGGTCTGGAATGGACTTCCAATTGTTTTCCGACTGCAATCTGCAACCACACCTGAAAGGTAGAATTCGGCCGCGTTTCCGCTTCCGGTACTGCAACTGCCCTGTCGGTTTACCGCCTCCGCAACTGCTCTGTTGTTTCCGTCTCACTGCAACTGCGACTGCACCTGAAATGAAGAATCCGGAAGCGTCTCCGCCTCCGACTCTGCAACTATCCCGTCAGGTACTGCCTCTGCATCCGCTCCGCTGTTCTCGTCCCCACTGCAACCGCGACTGCACCTGAAATGAAGATTCCGGATGCGTGTCCGCTTCCGGTACTGCAACTGCTCCATCAGGTACCGTCTCTGCAGTGGTTCCGTTGATTCCACCTCCATCTCCATCTTCTTCTCCGGTGATCTGGGTTCTGGATCACCCTCAGACGTCGTTACAACTTTGTTTTAACCGACCGTTAACTTGTCTCCCTTCTTCTCCGTATTACTTTCTTTTACAGATTATTTTGACTTTATCATAATTTTCCAAGTTCCCTAACGAACATGTTTAAGATTTATTTTCTAAGTATACAGTTGGAAGACATAAACTGTAATCATCTGCATGACCTGAGCCAGAGCAAGGGAGTACTCTGCCAAGGGGAAGGGTCTGAACAGGTCGACGTCAGGACACCAACTCTGCCATCCGCTCTGAAGCGCAGGCTTTTATAGACCTGAGACCCAGGGTCACGTGACCGACCATTGTGACGTCATAACCCGCCAAAACACTGATTTTTCCGGAATTTCCAAAAACATGCCAGAGCCAATAAGTGGCTGCTACGTCACCTTTTAAACCGAAAACGAGGCTGAAAACGTGACCTTCGGAAAATACGTCATTTGCGTTTTTGTACTCCATTGTACTGGCTCCGTCTCCGGTTCCGTCTCCGGTTCCGGCTCCAGTTCCGGCTTTAACCTTTAAACACATATACATTTTAATAAACTGTTATTCAACCCTAATATCACGAAATACAACTAGAATTACCTTGGGGAACTTTTGGGAACACCCCAAAACCGTTACACTCCCCCTTCCTTAAACTCTGTTCGTCCCAAACAGATTCATATAGTCCGGCAGTAGGGTGGCTCAACCTCAAAGTGTTTGATAATGTTTTTTTCTCTTCTGATTTTACTTATTTGGTATATCCGTAAATCGTTCCAGGTGGGTGTGAAATTATCACCCTTGGGGAATTTGAGAAATCCAAGATGGCCGCCATGGAGGGTGATTTCAACCACCTGAAATATAATTCAGCCAATAACTTTACTTCTAGAGTACATAGAAGTGCGAACTTGGTGTCTATACCCATGTTTTCTGGTATCAGCTTTACAATGGTGCCACTAAATTACACTTATGCTTGTCCGCCATCTTGGAAATCAAAATGGCCGCCAAATTTCGGTCATTTTTGCACGAATATGTGCCCAAAACTGTTCGATTTCATATGTAATGTATTGACGAATATGTTCAAAGATAATGCGTAACAGTGGAGCATCATGTATTGCTTCAGTGAATAGTTTTGCAGTTATTGTCATACAATAAACGTTGTGACATTGCCCTCCATGTCTTCAACGTTGTCACCAGTGTCCCGAGAAGTTCATTTTGCAGCAAGTTTGACACATAGACAGGTCAATCTATGACAAACAACCACCTGACCCACAACAAATTGCAACAAAAGCTTTTATCATGGTTTTCACCCCTACTGGGTAAACTGATTAACAGAAAAAAGTCTACCAAAATCTGAATCACGGAAATGGGTCAAAATGGCGTCATTTCAACGATGGCCGCCGTTGGGCTAAGGAAATCCTTAAACAGCTTTAACTTCTTTAATAACTGTGATAGAATCATAATTTTGGGTTCTAGCCCAGGGTTTTGAAGGATGAGGAATCCAGTGGTTTCGCTAAAATTTAATTCTCATAAGTATTCATCCTGAAATCCATGATAGCGGCAAATAATGAGGCCGTAAACCAATATAATCGACTGTTCGCATCAAGCCCTCAACTTCTTCAATAATTGTGACAGAAATATAGTTTTGGGCTCCAGCCCAGCATTTTGAAGGATGAGGAGTCCAATGGTGTCAATAAAATTCAGTTCTGATAAGTAGTCCGCCTAAAATTCACGATGGCGGTGACTATAAATGACGCCGTAAACCAATGAATTCAAATGTTTGCATCATGCTCTCACCTTCCTCAATATTTGTGATATGATCATAATTTTGGGCGAGTTCAGAATATATGCACAGAAGACATAAACCTAAAGCAAACAAAAGAAACACCCGGAGGTCGAATGCAAATTCCAAATATTATGTAAAGCATGCACACATCAGTCAACGACGATCATTCAGAGCATCCAAATCAAACGAGTGATCTGGTCAATCGAATCCATCAGTGTTGTATCAAATAATTTGTATGGCCAATTAAGGGGAATCACTTACAATTAGTTAGAAACGAGTGAAAACATTCCAAGAGGCATATGGTTACGTATATATTACACACTGTTTTCAGGGGAAGTTTGAAAATTGTCATTATGTGTGACAAAGGGGGTGAATATAACATGTATTGATAGGCATGCATTAATATAACATGTATTAACAGCCATGCAGTTTACTCGTGGTTTTAGGACCTTCATTCACCAAAGCCATCTTGGAATTCAGACTGAATACTTAACAATTGACGTGTTTGAGATATATTTCCTATGACCAGACGCCTCAATTGTCCAGGGGAATTGGATTGTTTTGTTGTCAAAAAATGGACAGTTTATTGATTTTACGGCTTTCCTTTTAATTCTGATGTAAAGTTTTAATGTGTCTGCTATCCGGGATCCTCGAGGATAGTCCTCTCACCACGGGTCACGACGGACGCACGCCCACTATCCTCAGAACCTCGCGGATAGTCCGCTCACCGAGGGTCACTGCGGGTGCAGTGCCTGCTCTATCATCAGAACGTTAACCAGGTAGCAGCGAGCCCAGACATGCGAACACCACTTACATACGGGGTCATCACCGTGGTGTTAACTGTAAGGCCGGCTCGCCGCGGTCCGCCTCGGGGGATGGAACCCCGGACAGCCCAACAGTCCGCCAGAGCCTGTGTCGCACCATCCCGGGTGGGAGATCTGCCCCACCTGGGCCCCCTTTAGAAATTGTCCACAGGGGCCCACGAGGGCCTTAGCTAGAGAGCGAGGACGTAGAGCTCATGGCTGAGCCCTCCGTCGTTCTCTCGCCTTGCTCAGCTCTGAGACAACTTCACTGAACAAAACGGCTCCAGAGTACTTATAGTCCCTGAAGCACGAGAACCAAGGGAAGTGATGTAAGGCCATTGTTACAGCATACTGGGCGAGAGAGTTGGAGGGCGTCCAAAACAAAGGCCAGAAACAAGCGTATTTAGAAAGAATCACCTGCCGCGATCTTTGGGCAAAATCGCCACACTGACATCCGAGATTTTTTGTTAATATTGTTGAACCATGAATTTCCTTAGAACAATGGATTCCTCATCCTCCAGAACCCTAGACCAGAACCTAAAATTATGTTTCTATCGCAATTATTTGAGAAGTTAAGGGTTTGATGCTGACAGAAGATTTCATTGATTTGTGGCCTCGTTCATCGCCGCCACCTTGGATTTCAGAGTGTATACTTATCGGAGTTGAAGTTTATTGACACCATTGCATTCGGAGTTGAATCACCTTTCAAATCCCTGGGAAGTTGAAGTTGAGAGCATGATGTGAACATTTGACTTCATTTGTTTACGGCCTCATTAGTCGCCGTAATCTTGGATTTCAGGCTGACTGCTTATCAGAATTGAAATTTATTGACAACAGTGGATTCCTCTTTTCGAAATGCTGGGCTGGAACCCAAAATTATATTTCTGTCACAATATTTGAAGAAATTGAGGGCTTGATGTGAACAGTCGATTTCATTGGTTACGGCCTCATTAATCGCCGCCATCTTGGATTTCAGGCTGAGTAATTATCGGAATTAAATTTTAGTGACACCACTGGATTCCTCGTCGTTCAAAACCCTGGACTAGAACCCAAAATTATGTTTCTATCACAATTATTGAAGAAGTTATAGCTGTTTAAGGATTTCCATAGACCCACGACGGCCATCTTTGAAATGACGCCATTTTAACCCATTTCCGTGAGTCGGATTTTGGTAAACTTTTTTTTATGCTAATCAGTATACCCAGTAGGGGTGAAAATCACGATAAAACCGTTTGTTGCAATTTGTTGTGCAAAATGAACTTCTCAGGACATTGGTGACAACGTTGAAGACATGGAGGGCAATGTCACCTGTCTTCTCAACGTTTATTGTATGACAATACCTACGGAACAATTCACTAAAACAATACACGATGCTCCACCGCTACGCATTATCTTTGAACATATTTGTCATTACACTACATATAAAATCAAACAGTTTTGGGCAAATATTCGGGCAAAAATGACCAAACTTACGCGGCCATTTTGATTCCCAAGATGGCGGACAAGCTTAGCTGTAATTTAGTGGCACCATTGTAAAGCTGATACCAGAAAACATGGGTATAGACACCAAGTTCGCACTTCTATGTACTCTAGAAGTAAAGTTATGGGGTGAACTATATTCCAGGTAGTTGAAATCACCCTCCATGGCAGCCATCTTGGATTTCTCAAATTCCCCAAGAGTGAGAATTTCACACCCACCTGGAATTTTTCACGTAGGCCCTAATAATGAACAATCAAGAGAGAAAAAAACTTTATCAAACACTTTGAGGTCAGGCTGTTTTAACAAGTTTCACTGCCGGACTAATATCACATAACACATATATACAAGTTTTTCAGCCGTGAAATTGTCCGTAAAACAAACACAACTTTTTACGTGATCCGGGTACTGGTATCCCTTAACTAATTTTACGGTTACTGTACCCGGATATCTTGCTTGTTCCGTTTCCCACTTTTAACTCTTAACTATACTAGAATCTGGGATACGGCTCTTCTTTCTTCTTCTTGCGACGACTTGCGATGACTACTGCCCACCAGTATCACGGCGCGAGCTGCTCCCCGACGGCGGTCGAGGCGGGATCATCTGCGGAACCAACGGTCGTCCAAAGCTTGTCCCACGAGCATCAACCGGAAGAAGATCGGGATCGTGAAGACTCCACTGGGGTGGCACGTAGAACCCATTACAGAGACGCTCGTCCCGGACGAACCAGTCATGGATCCGGACAATTTGACATGTCGGGACGAGTCCAAACGGTGTCTCCCTCTGCTCCATGATCTCTACGTAGATGCCGGAGTCTCTCATTTCTGCGGGTCCCCACTGCTCCGGTCCCTATCGTACAGCTTAGTATCTGGCATGCTCCGGAACTGCAGGTGCAAAGACAGATGCACTTCTCCCTCCAATGTTCACCGGGAAACAGTGGGATGGACACGGTTGAGTTGCTTGTTCCGTTTCCCACTTTTAACTCTTAACTATACTAGAATCTGGGATACGGCTTTTCTTTCTTCTCCTTCTTGCGACGACTTGCGATGACTACTACCCACCAGTATCACGGCGCGAGCTGCTCCCCGACGGCGGTCGAGGCTCCCGATCTGCTATCTGCTCTGCTCTCGGTGCTGTCTCCGGGTCTACTTTCCGTTGCGCCTCCGGGCCGGACGATTAGACTGCTCAAAGCTCTGCCAGTGCCAGTTGTTTTCGAAACAGCAAACTGTCTTCTGCAACCGGTAACTGCTTTCTGCCTCTTTTATAGTCTCCAAAGGTCACATGACATCATTTTCTGCCTGATGATTGGCTGCTCAGCAAACTGCAAATCCCTCTGGTGGTGACCTTCCGCATGATCTTCTTTCCGCAAAACTCCAATGTCTTGAATAATGAATTTTTTTTTCCGTACAGCTTAGTATCTGGCATGCTCCGGAACTGCAGGTGCAAAGACAGATGCACTTCTTCCTCCAATGTTCACCGGGAAACAGTGGGATGGACACGGTTGAGTTGAAGGACCGCCAAAGGGGGAGAAGGTATATGGTGGACTCTGGGTCGGAGCTCTGGTCTGGCTTCTTCCGGATCGCTCACTTGAGGACTGTCGAGGTCTGGTCTCCACCGGAGAAAGGATTCCGGAAGTTGCTCTGGCTTGATCCATCAGGCTGCTCCTCCGGGCTCTCTGCACATCTGCATGGCTCCGGTCAGATGCAGAAGACTCCATTCCATCATCACGGCCCGCGGAACTGGTTCTGCTTCCGGGTACTGCTTGTATGGTCGCCGGCAAAGTCCTCTCCGTCGATCCTCTTGTCTCCGCCTCACTGTCTGCTCTGCCACCGGTTCTGCTTTCCGCTCGGCTTTCAGCTCCGCCTCCTGTTCTGCGATCAGCTCTGCTTCCCGATCTGCTATCTGCTCTGCTCTCGGTGCTGTCTCCGGGTCTACTTTCCGTTGTGCCTCCGGGCCGGACGATTAGACTGCTCAAAGCTCTGCCAGTGCCAGTTGTTTTCGGAACTGGACTCCGGAAACTGCCTTCTCCGTCCCTGCCCTGCATTTCCGCAATATCTGCCATTCCGACTTCTGGTGTTGCTCAACTGGAACCTTCCTCCAACAGCCGGAACTTGTAGTCGTACCCTCCCTTTCCTTTTCCTTTGACACTGCTTCTGGTAGACTTGGTTGGTGAATGCCGCTTCTCTGCCCGACTCCGCTCTCCGCCTCGGTCCTTGGTACGCTCCGGGCTCTCCTTCCTGTACTCGCGACGTTGGTGTCTTCCGGATTTCTCCGGGGAACGGCTACGGCTCCTCTTCCTACCGCAATCTTGATCTGCTCCAGCTCCGCGGGATGATTCTGGACTATTTTTCCAGGAAGGATTCCGGGAAGAACTCCGGGTAACAGGTGGTTTAATCGGCTTGGTGTCTTCCTCGTCCGTTATGATTTTCAGCTCTGCCTCCTCTTCTGAGCTGCTCTCCGCCTCCATGGACGAAACATCAGCCGCCAGCGTGGCAACCGACTGGGTACCGGAACGGTACCGGGTCCGGGATGAAACCGACCCGCCTGACTCCGACTCTGTGTCCGAGAGTTGCTCATACCGCGTTGTCGGCGTGTTCTTCGTTTTCCGTGGGGTCGCCCTAGCTCTTAGGGTCTTCTCCTCGAATTGATCTCGGCCAACTCCACTGGTCACACTGCGGACAGGCAAAGACAGTGACTACACTCGTGTGTTGCTCCGTGACATGCTGGAGCAGCATATGCTTGTTCTTGAACTCTTGGTTGCAGTCCCCGCACCGGTGAGGGCAAAGCTTGCGCGGTGTTGTCTTTACTTTCGGCATTGTGATTCTCTGCTCCGGGTCGATGTTGACTCAGCTACAGCAAACTGTCTTCTGCAACCGGTAACTGCTTTCTGCCTCTTTTATAGTCTCCAAAGGTCACATGACATCATTTTCTGCCTGATGATTGGCTGCTCAGCAAACTGCAAATCCCTCTGGTGGTGACCTTCCGCATGATCTTCTTTCCGCAAAACTCCAATGTCTTGAATAATGAATTTTTTTTTTTCCGCAACTGCCACTGCTACTGCTAACCGCTACTGCTTTGCTTCCGCTTTCGTCACACTGCTACCGCCAAACGCCTCCGCCAAACTGCCAAACTGCCTTCCGCCACCGCCGTCTGCCTCCGTCCTCCGCCTCAGGGCTCCTCTTCGTCCGCCGTGGCGTACTCAGAGGTCTCCGACTCCGTGTCTGGGATGGGAGAAGGTGGTCTGTACTCCCACACACGAATTTCTGCTTCCCAGTCTTGCACCTCAGCCGGTTGAACTGCACCGTTTTGCTCCGCCGACCTCTCTATTTCCAGCTCCCTGACTTCAGGAGGTGTGTCTTCTGCTGCCCGGAGACAGCCCTGCGGTTCCGGAGCCCAATCCGGTGCATTGATTGGTTCGGGCTGTCTGATGGGAGCGGCTGCTCTGGCGTCCCAGTTGATTCCAAACTGAAGCTGGTCATCAAAGGCTGCCGGAACTGGAGGCTGTCTTGGAGGCTGCTCACAGTATAGCTGAAACCGCTTCCGCCGAGACTCCATGGCTGTTCCCCGCCAGGCCGAATCAAAGGTCCCTATATGGCTGAGTGTTGCTTCGTCCTGAGGAGTACGGTATCCGGAAGGATACTTCCAACCATGCATCTCCCGGAGATGCCGCCTAAGGTCGTTAGCCCGGTTGCCGTAAAAGCACACAAGCAGCAATAGTATCTCCGGCACGGGCATACATCCTGCCTCCTGTCCGCCACACTTTCGAACAGCCAGTCACACCTCTTACACAGCCGGCTATAATCCAACCGCTTGGGGCTTGCCCAAGCTCCGTCCAGACCGCAACCTTGTCTCTCTCGTTCCCTCCCGGCTCCGTCCAGACAGCCACCTTGTCTTCTTAGAAACGCAAAGTGAGCCATCCGGAATTTCCGCTACTGAAATCGCACCGCTTCTACTGCACCGCTTCTACTGCACCGCTTCTCCGGACTGGTGGTCTTCCGGGAAAAACTTCACTGTTTTCACTGCCTAACTGCTGCTGCCGGAAAAATCGTCGACTTGATTCAATTCCGCCAAACTTTGCTGCTGATGTGCATAGCTCGAGGTCTGCTCTCCAACTGCTGTCAGAGCCCTTTTTCAAGGCCCTTTTATACCCTTTCTGCTCACGTGACTGGAAAAGCTCCACGCTGATTGGCTGCCTCAGGAGTGACGTCACAAGTAGTCAAAAACTCAACCGTTAACCGAGAGGTGTCCGTCTCCGGCTCAACCGGCAAACTCCGTACTTTTCCGGCTCGCTTCAACCGCCTCTCCTGACGAAGTTTCTGCAACTTTGAAGTATCTCTGCTTGCAGGAGGGTTGAATAGACTGCTCTGCCAACTGCATATCTGCTCACTGGTATAACTGCTTGTCGACACTGTAAACTGCATACATTCTTGTCCAGAAGGAGGGCCCTTCCTATCTGGAGTGATGTTCCACCGCTTCTGTCGATCTGCAGCCGGTTTTCTGTCTCTGCTCTGTGGAAACTCCTGCTAACAGTTCTCAGCTGGAAAACTTTTCCATCTTAATTCTCCTGATACGGAAGACGTGAAGCTGTTTCTCTGGAGATACTAGACCGCTAACCCAGGTTCTTCTGGACCCCTGGCCCCTACTCTCGACTGGTTGACAACGTGCTCAACTCAGTCAGAAACTCTAGGATGTCCTCTATCCGGTATCTGCACCGCATTCCGCTCTGCATACTTTTCCGCCCTTTTTCCGGAATCAGCACTGCCTGCTGTTCCATCCTCTTGCAGTCGCATTCTGACGGAACTCAACGTTTTACCAGGATCTCAGCTATCTCCGCCCTCTGCTCTACAGCTCACACCGTCTTCCCACATTTCTCCGTCTCCTGCGGATTTACTCTGAGTCCGTGTCGGACTCAGAGACCGTCTGTTCCGCTTCCGAAACATTACTCTGCTTTGACGGTTCCGTCTGCCTCCAGGAATCCGCCATTCTAAGCTCCATCCATCTCGGATGTTTGACACCTTAATAAGGTTTCAGCAAGTCGAAGTGAACCATCTTCTGCCGAGTTTCACTCTCCGCAATCTCGTAGGTCACGTCGGTGAATTTGCTCAGCACTAGCTTTGGACCGCTGCACTTCCTCTGCAATTTGGGTGTCTTTCCTTTCTTCCATGTTTTATCCGCCATCCACACTCGGTCTCCTGGCACTGAACTGACTGTCGACCTTCCGCTGGTCATACAGCTTCTTCTGCCATTCCATATCCTTGCCAGATTTCTCTCGAACTGCCTTGTAAACTGCTTCGTCGCTCCCGGAGCTGACTGCCATACTCTGTTACTTCTGCTGTCGATTCGCCCGGAGGCCTGCCAATCAGCAACTCTACCGGAGTATTGACTTCTCTGCCCAGCATCAGCAAGTTGGGACTCTGTCCGGTTGTCTCCTGCGGGGTACTCTGGTAAGCTGCCATTGGCAACGGAAATAGCTGGTCCCAGTTGGTATGTCGCTCGCTCACGTACAGGCTCAGGATCTGCTGCAGCGTCCGGTTGAATCTCTCGATGAAGCCATCCGACTGTGGTCGGAAGGCGGTTGTCCGTGTCTTGTGAATCCCCAGGATTTTGCAAACGTTTTTCAGCAAGTCTGACTAGAAATTTCTGCCTTGGTTGGTATGGATCTCCATCGGGATGCCATATCGTGCTGCAAATTGGTTGAGGAAAATATCCGCAACCGTAACCGCTTCCTGATTCGGCATGGAGTACACCTCTACCCACTTGGTGAAGTAATCACCGATTACTAGGATGTACCTGTTCCCCCGGGTGGATTTAGGTAACGGACCCATAACGTCCATTGCAACCCGCTCCATTGGTGCTCCTACCTGGTACTTCTGCATCGAAGACCTTTTTGTGCATACTTCTGGACGCACATTCGTCGCAGCTCAGCATCCACTGCTTTATGTCCCGCATCAGGCCGGGCCAGAAATACCGCCTCCGGATGCTAGTCGCCATTCGTCTGCTTCCGAGTTGTCCTCCCGTCTGGCTCTGATGGGCCAGACGGAAGATTTCCTGCCTCAGCTCCTTCGGTGTTATCAGCTGCTTGATTCTGCTTGTCCCTTCTGCTGTTTTCCACTTCCGGTAGACAACTCCGTCGATTTTCAGCAAGGTCTTCCGCATTCCGTACAGCACTTTCTCTTCAGAGCTCAAACTGGAAAAGTCTGCACGATCAGCTACACCGCTTCCGTCGTTCAGCGCTGCCACCAGTGGATACCACGGTTCTGCTAGCTGCATCATCCGTAGGTCAGCGGGTTGATACTTCAGCCCCAGCACAATATACATTTTTACTGCAACCGCAACCGCCTTTCCTGGGACAGCTTTCTCCGCATCTGCCTGTACTGCAACCTCCACCGCCTTTCCTGGAACAGCCTTCTCCGTATCCGCGACCGCCATTTCTGCCACGTCTGCTTTTCCGCGACCGCTTCCGGCGATCCCCCTTCCTTGTCTTGAGCTGTGGAGTTTCTTCACTCCGGGTCTGCCGGATCCTCTCTCCGTAGTTCCAGGCGTCAATCTTGGCTTGTTTCCAGTCGATCTTTCCGCATTGGCTACACGGAGATCTGGACAGCGCATCCGCGTTATTATGGATACGGCCAGGGCGGTGTTCAATGTCGAAATGGAACTCGCTCAGCAGCTCAATCCACCGCGCAACCTGGCCCTGCGGTTCCTTAAAATTCATCAGCCAGGTTAGGCTTCCGTGGTCCGTGCGAAGCAGGAAGTGTTGTCTCAGCAAGTACTGGTTATTCTTCTGAACCGCAAATACAACCGCCAAAAGCTCCTTCCGGGTGACGCAGTATTTTCTTTGGTCAGGCTGCGGCTTAAGTAGGTTATAACCCGCTCCTGATTGCCCTGCCTTCGAAACAGCACTGCTCCCAGCCCGGTGTCACTGGCATCCTGTCCATGATGTATCTGCCCTGCTCTCTCGGGTAACCGAGAATCGGTGCTGTTACCAGTCGGTTTTTCAGCTCTGCAAACGCCTGCTCCTGTTCCGTCTGCCACTGGAACTGCACTCCCTTTTCCGTCAACCAGTTCAGCGGTGCCGCTATCTCGGAGAACTTCGGCATGAATTTCCTGTAATAAGAACACAGCCCGAGGAAACTGTGCAGCTCCGTCAGGTTGGTGGGTGTCCACCATTTCCGCACTGCCTCCATCTTGGCTGGGTTGGTACGGATTCCGTCTCTTCCGACAACGTGTCCGAGAAAAGACACCTCTGGCAGAAAGAATCTGCACTTGGACGGCTTTATCTTCAGGTCTGCCTCCCTCAGCTTGTCGAACACCTCCTTGAGATGAACCGGGTGGTTCCGTCTATCTCCTTAACCAGCACAATCGGAGAAGCCCA
Source organism: Terebella lapidaria (assembly GCA_949152475.1). Lineage (NCBI taxonomy): Eukaryota > Metazoa > Annelida > Polychaeta > Terebellida > Terebellidae > Terebella > Terebella lapidaria. The sequence goes on along the minus strand of OX424559.1, from coordinate 13,546,796 downwards.
AGGGCTACTGCTTTCTTCGATGACATTCTTGTCTTTCATCTCCTGAATTAGACTGCTCACCAGCTCTCTCTTGTCTGGTGGTATCCGTCTAGTCGGCTGCTTAATCGGCCAGTGATTGCCAGTGTTGATCTGGTGCTGCACCACATTAGTCTGCCCCAGCTCTCCGGCATCGTTGCTGAAGGTCTGCATATTCCGGAACAGAAGTTCCGTCACTCTCTCACGGTAGTGGCTCGGCACCGCATCTTGGGTCTGCTCAGCTAACTGCCCCAGCTTCTCGTAACCGCTCCAGTTCCGCCCAGCCTCCGTTTCCGGAGTGATCTGCACCTTTCTGCTCCGTTCTGCCATAGGGACAATACTGCAACCGGCTGCTAGGGTAGTCATTGTCGCCAACTGCGCTCCTTTCTTGATGGTTACCGGTTCCGCCAGCATATTGATGACTCAGACAGGAACTGTACCTTGATTTATCCGGGACAAGGTTCTCCCGATCAGCCATAGTCTTTTCTCCGTCGGTTCTTGTGTCATCTCCAGTACTCCTTCTGCATCACGTAATCCATCCGCCTGTCCTATTATCAGCTGTTCCGTCTCCGGCTGAATTTGGTAGTCTGCTACAGCGTTGATCGGAAACGGCTCTCTTGTCTGCTCAAACATGGTGAGGAACACCTCCTGACTGCCCATCTGCATAGTCATCCGATCAAAGTTGATTCCTGACCGCTTCAGCTTTATTCGGGATCGGAGTTTCCGGATCCGTTCCCAGGTTTGATGGTTGAGCATGGTGACTGTGCTGCCGGTGTCGATTATCAGTGTTACCGGTTCTCTGCTAATTCTTCCTGTCACACACATGCCAACCTCTCCCCTGGGACCGGGTCTGTGTACTATCTGCCGGTAATGGGGGTGTCCTCTTTTCTAGGTCTCGGTTTTCCCCTTCCCCGAGACCCGTTCTAGTTTTCCGGCTGCGGCTGTACCTGCTGCTGTTGTTGTTGTCGCTGCGGCTGCTGCTGCTGCGGCTGTCTGCAGTCCCAGGCAAAATGCCCCTTCCGGCCACAGTTAAAGCACTCCAGGTCGGCTCTTGGTCCGCACTGCTGACTCTGCTTGGTAACTGCCTCCTTGACCTGGGCCATCAGGTCCAACAGCTGCTGCTGCGTTTGCTCCGCCTGCTTTCTCAGCTCGCCTACCTGCTGGCTCCATTCCGGCTCCGCATTTAGCTGTTTTGTCCGATGCCGCTCTGTCGTTCTACTGTTATCTGTCTTCATAATACTTTCGTACTCTGTGGCGAAAGCCAGAGCCTGCGACAGCGTCTCCGGGTGACTTTTCAGCACCGACAACCGCATGTCCCTGTTGGTAAGGCTGTTGCAGAAATGCATTTTCATTAGCACCTCCATTGTTACCGGATCCGCTTTTGGGTATGCTAGCCGCGTCTTACTCCGTATATCTCTAGCCAGCTCTGACAGCTCCTCTTCCGGCAGCAACTTCCGGGTCTGCAACTCCGCCTGGAAAACAAACGTCTTTTCCCCAGGGCAAAACTGCTGTTTCAGTGCTGCAACAACCGTATCAAAGCTCCGCCGCTGCTCCGCAGACAAGTCCAGTAGGATGCTTTGTGCGTTACCCCTCAGGCTAACACACAGGTTCAGCGCCTTTTCCTCTTCCGTCCATCGGTAGTAGCGGGCATATTCTAAAAGATGCGCCTCATACTCCGGCCATGGGTCGGACCCGTCATAGGTCATGAACCTAGCCACTCCTGCTCTGGGCGCCGCTCTCTGCGCTGTCTCCGCCTGGTTCTGCTTTTCTGTCACCGCCAAATGCTGCTGGAACACCTCCATTTGTGTTGCCAGGAGTCTGGTCAGGTTATCGACCAAATTTTCACCGCTCTCCCATTCTGCATCCTGTTCCCAATCGCCAGCCTGGTCCGGAAAGTTAATTTCCGCTTCCGCCAACTGCTCTGCAGACTGTACTGCTCGGGAAACTCGAGGAGGCTCCTCCGCAACTACTTTCTGCTCATGAGGAAGCTGTGCCATCTGCATTGGCCTCTGCTCTGCAGGAAGAACCGCTCCTTTATCTGCGACCGGCAACTGCAACGGCTCAGCTCCTACTGCTCCCACCGGCTGCTCCGTGTCCGACACGGCTGCCTTCAGCTGATGTTCCACCAATTTGCCCTGTCTAGTAGTCATACTGCAGATGATCCCACCGCTGCCACCAAACAGTTGTAACGGGTTTTCCTCTGTGATGTCTGGGTGAACGGTTTCTTGGAAGGTGGGTGGGTTTTTGTTAACCGGAGCTGAAACGGAAAATTTCGGGAAACTGCTGCTTGCACGGCTTAATCACGGCTAGAAGTCTCTAAGGGTTGGTAGCATGGTCTGGAATGGACTTCCAACCGTTTTCCGACTGCAATCTGCAACCGCACCTGAAAGGTAGAATCCGGCCGCGTTTCCGCTTCCGGTACTGCAACTGCCCTGTCGGTTTACCGCCACCGCAACTGCTCCATTGTTTCCGTCTCACTGCAACTGCGACTGCACCTGAAATGAAGAATCCGGAAGCATCTCCGCCTCCGACTCTGCAACTATCCCGTCAGGTACTGCCTCTGCATCCGCTCCGCTGTTCTCGTCCCCACTGCAACCGTGACTGCACCTGAAATGAAGATTCCCCTCCGGTACTGCAACTGCTCTGTCGCCGCAACTGCTCCGTCAGGTTCCGTCTGTGCAGTGATTCCGTTGATTCCACCTCCGTCTCCGTCTTCTTCTCCGGTGATCTAGGTTCTGGATCACCCTCAGACGTCGTTACAACTTTGTCTTAACCGACCGTTAACTTGTCTCCCTTCTTCTCCGTATTACTTTCTTTTTCCGATTACTTTGACTTTATCAAATTTTCCAAGTTCCCTAACGAACATGTTTTCAGATTTATTTTCTAAGTATACAGTCAGAAGACATAATATGTAATCATCTGCATGACCTGAGCTGGAGCAAGGGAGTACTCTGCCAAGGGAGAAGGGTCTGAACAGGTCGACATCAGGACACCAACTCCGCCGTCCGCTCTGAAGCGGGGGCTTTTATAGACATGAGACCCAGGGTCACGTGCATTTACTAGCTCTAAATGCTAGTAAAACGAAAATGTCGTTGACGTAAATTTGTAGTGGGGCCGAAGTCCAAATTTCGTTTACAAACAGGCTTGCTGACACTAAAAAGACCCTAAATATCACCTGAATTCAGATAACCGCTATTTTTTTAAACTGAACGAGTATTTAGGTGGGGATATATAATAATAAGGTTATTGGGTGATAACAGGTTTGAGGCACTCGTTCTCGTCGCGCAAACTCACTCGCAAGCTCGTGAGTTATGTAGCGTGACAAGAACTCGTGCCTCAAACCCGTTATCACATGTCAATAACCTTATATTATCTTAGACATTATTACGTTATGAATTAATAATATTTTTGACTAATCATGGCAGCAATATCGTAACTAATCATGGGGGTCATGGGGTCGAGGGAGAGGGGGGGTCGTGCAGTCGGACCGTCTAGTTGTTAATGTATTATCTCTGAAATTAATCATCAATATACTTTCTTGTTTCTATTCACTGCTAATTCACTTGACATTTTAGGCCCGAAAAAAAAAAGTATTATGGTTCTGGTTATTGGGGTCCCCGAAAAAGCCATGCGACGACGCGATTTTCTTCTTTTTTTTTTCTTTTTTTTGATGAAATTGGCGGCCGATGACTGATCCGGTCAAATATGACCCATTTGGCCAACCATTTTCGATGACTGATCTGGTTAATGTCAATGACGATCACTGATCCGGTCAAATATGACCCATTTGGCCAACCATTTTCCCCTAAAATTGGCTGTTGATAAGAGGCCCGGTTGAATTTGCCCTGTTTGGCCAGCCATACACCAAGTTGTGCAATGTCGAAGGCACTCTGGACCATTTTACTCGATCATTATCTCCCAAAAATCGGTGTACGGGTGTCAATTTACTAAAAAAAAAAAATTACCTCTCAAAAAGTGATGCGAGCAATTTTGTTTTTTTGTTTTTAAAAAAACGAGTGATGTGCAGGGTTCAAACTGAACCAGAACCATAATACTTTTCTTTTGGCCTTAGGTACTTAATTTCAAACATCAGGTTCATATGTAATTGAACGAAACCCTGGACTGGCCTGCAAATGTTTGATATTCTGGAACTGTATAGATCCAGACGTGTAATTTTTCCTAAATTCTCCAGCGATATTGTCATAATTCACTCACCAGCAAATTTTCAGAGATAGAAAGTTAGTGTATTAGTATTTGTTGTGTGTAGGGACTGGTTAGTGGGTTTAACTAACTCAAAGTAACTTATTTAAATAGCACATATGGCCACGACCGAGTATTCTAACAGTCATTCATGTATTCCAATGTCCCAAGCATTCGAACCACAAATGACCCTATTGTCGCCCGGTTTACTTAGCATTTAACTACGTGTCAGCACCTTTAAACATCACACACTGATTGTACAGTGTTCTGTTTTGATAAATCAACAACAGATATTGTTTATTTCAAGTGTTATCTTCAGCATCTTGTAGAATTAGATCGAATTCACGTATTTTAGGCCACATGTCGACGGGTGAAAACCAGAAGGTCGTAAGCGCCAATTTCACAATTTTACAAGAGCGTCATTTTTCATTCTGTAGAGTTACTTGTTGCGATCCTTGAAATTTCTTCTGCCACATGCTTTGTAATAGGGATTGTTGGTGTCATTTCACTTATTTCATTCACCATAGCTATTATTTTTATTTAATTATCAAAGGAAATGTGACTTACGATGTTCTGGCGTCACGTCTAAACAAGGCATAGCCATGCTTGGTACCAGCCAGAACATCGTAAGCGACAACTTTAAATGGGAGAATCTCTGCCAATGCATGCTTATTCTAGTATTACTTTTGGCAACTAATATCCTCGCATCGATATCTTAACGATTTCCTCGCTTTCAAGCATGAACAAAGCAAATGGTGTTTACGAGGTTCTGGCTCGTCACTATTCCGCACAGACCCAACACTGACGAAACGCCAGAAGGTCGTAAGTGTTTTTCGCGAGGCCACAACTCCGTTCTATTTCAAAATACAACAATGACACTAGTTCATGGCGCAATACATGGATAGCGGATCATACCCGGTAAACGAAATTAAAATTGGAGCAATGTAAATGGGTTAAATCGATAAAACATCGTAACCGCCACACGAGTTCGCCAGAACATCGTAAGTGCCAGTGGCTGTGAAAGAACGTCAGCCCAGAAAAACATTTTACTGTATCTTTTGGCATTGTTTATCCTGAATAGTGAGCGTGTTATACCTCGAATGATGACCATAGGAATTATTTTTTTTTGGTATTATTATGAAGCCTTCATCATCATGACAATAACGTGATAGAATACCAAAACAAAATGCTTTAGGCTATGAAACCCACATTAACCTTTTACTGGATAAGGAATGAAGTTTTTCGCTCTTTCGCGGGCACCAATTGTTGTATTCGTGATAGAGTAGAATAGAATTTTTCGGCGTTCTCATAGAAGATGCCACTGTTTTTGTGCGCCATACAAACGGCACATAATTTTTCCCGACTCATCCAAGTTATCTCCGGCATTTGCTGGTGTTATTTTGAATTTTGATGAAAATTCATAATCTCAGGTACGTTATATCATACTTCGTGTCTGAAATTACCACGTTTCATTTTATTGAAATCCAACAAATATTTCACTCATTACAGTACGGTCAACCATTTTCCTCTTGGATAACAACCTACAAATTGGCACCGAATCTACTGTACAGGTATCCAAGAAATAAGTACCCAGGCGGGTGTATCGTGTTTTAGGTACTAGTAACTAGGAGAGGTGATGGCCTAATGACTATGGTAAATAAAAAAGTCACGTTCAAGAAAAAGGTCCAAATCTTGTGAATAAGACTTGTTTTCTCAGACTAGTCTTCTGAATAAGACTTGTGTCCTTTCCTACGTGTTCGATGGTCGTACGGCCATACCCCCGATTATCCCGAGGTCGAAAAAATCTGGGGGGAGTGGGTGTTGGGGCGGGGGGCGGAGGGTTTGATTTTACGGTTTCATGTGGCGCAATATTCGGTACCATATTATGGTGCCAAGTTTCAATGAACGCAGTTCTACTCAGCAACCACTGTCCTGATCCCTCCTTCCATCCCAACTTTTTGGCCGTAAACACTTTTGAATTATTAATATTTCTTGGGAGGTCGATTTTGGGGGAGGTTCATGTTATGTATATACCTGGCGATACTGGATAGAAATTGCTCACTAACAGACACCAATAAATATCCACATTTTGTTTCTCATTTTTGTTCTTTTTCTTTCTTATTTTTCAATCTTGCCCGCAGTAATTTTAACATGACATTTTGATATACATGGATATACTGGGAATGAATATTGACTGACAGTGTAACACACTGATGATCTCACAAGGATATCACAGAGACCTCGCAAGTGTGACGTCGTGGCTCTTGGGTGTGAGGTAGTCATATCTCTTGTGGGCGAACTTAAATATTGTTAAATTGATCACTATCATGATGAAGTTCATCATTTCAAAGTGATATAACAGTGTTTTTTTGTGTTTACCATGCGTGTGTTTGCAATTAAATTGCCGTATTGGTCCTAATAATAGCACGGCGAGCCAAAGCAAGATCTCCTGCAGCAGCGCGCGCAAAAATAAGGTCAAAATTGAGGTCAAAAATAAGACAAACACTGAATAATATACCCATAGCCTTCAATTCCCCTTTTATTATGATTCAAATGTCATAAATATGTTGATTGACATTTCCCAAGATGTTATTAGATGTTATATGACGTGAAATATGGGGTTACAAAAAGCGATTTTTTGGGGGAAAAGAGGGGGCGTGCTTCTATTAGGGCGCATGCCACTATTGGGACCGATGTGATATATAGCCTAGTATACCTACATTGATAAGTTATTCTTTCTCGTAAAATTAAGCCTAACTAGAAAGTTGTCATGATGAATATTGTCGAATCTTGAAGCAGGCAAGTTTCAGTGGTGTAATCTTTAATTATAGTTCTAATGCCTAAAGACTCCTAAAGTACATACCAGAAGTGCTACACAGCCTACAAATATTCATTTGTTTTTGGAGGGTGGGTGGGGAGGTTGGGGGGCTTACGGGGGTTACATTGGTTTTGGATTTCTTAACGTTCTCTGGTCGTCATGCTGTTGTAAGTAATCAGTTGCTAGTTGAAGAGAGATTATAACGCTCGGTTGCGTGATGCCGCAGTGGTCGAGTGGTTAGAGCGCTCGCGTTCGAATACAAAGGTATTTCATTCCCCGGCTACATTCTGTTCAATATTTATTTTCTAGATCTATGCTGTTCTTGTTTTACAATATCCGATAAATTCATTTTAATTAATATTTGTGTTCTTTCCAAGATATGCTTTTTACAGTGTGTTTTGATATACAGATCTACATGTAGGCCCACATGAAAATATGACTTTAGTTGAAGTTTCAGTTGTATTATGAGTGGGCCTAGGCCTATGGCATGCGAAAGGGGCCACCGCCAAGTGTCATAATCTCAAATACTAAGAGTAGTCCTTTGGCATGCAATCACCAACTGCTGAAATTCATTCAAACCATTTTCAATTTCTTATGCTGCAAATTGCTCGGGAGATTTTTATTTTCTAATACCGGACATTGTTCAGGATATGTTAGGGCCTAAATGTAAAAATATGCGTAAATTAATCCATAGAAGGTAGGCCTATGCGTCGAGCTTGACTCATGGCCGATTATATTTATTGGTGTTGTAAATAATTATAATTGTTGTAACAATCAGAAAAAACTTTTTAGCGTATCCGACCTAATGCCATGATGTTTGTTTGCAATGTGTTGTGATCAGTCAAATGGACACGGTCATATGGAGCATAATTTACGGTTGGTTTCCCAATAAAGTTCGAAGTATTGTATCATTTCAGTATGTAATTTAGGTAGCTTGATGTCCCTTTAGTGTAATTTGTAAGTTTAGTGGTATATTTCTCTGTCTGACTTGTACTTTTGGCCCTCGAGTAGATGGGGGTTTAGAGTGGTCATTCCGGCCAGGCCATTTTATTGATTGATTCGCCCGTGCATACGTCATGTTGTGTAATATAGTCACTGCCTCGTATCGGTTTCGTTGTAAAGTTATTTTGGTTGTCTCAACAAATATAAATGTTCTATTTTGATAATACATGTCACTTACGGTGGTTCTATTTTGTATTTCAGTCAATCACACACCCGTATATGCATCACGCATTTGAAGCACAGTGTCATGAACGGAACCACATTTGAATGTCTGTACCTTGAAGAAAGTGGTCGAATAAACCTTGTGCTAGTGCATTGACGTTTCTCCATTTGAATTCTACAATTGTAAATAATTGAATATATAATTATAATCTTACAGACTTCCTCAGCATAATAGTTATTGTCACTTTGTAAGCTGAATCGATCAATCGTATACTACAGTCGCCGAACGATCGCTTTATACATAGGCCTGCAGCAGCGGATATTTTTAAACAATCATATTATATAATATGTTGAATTATACAGTATTGATATCATGATATGCATATTGAGAAGATTGCCGATTGTACATCGACACGGCACATGGCCAGTCCAACGTTCCATATCTGGAACGCATTAGGCCTATACGATCCTACCTGTAGGCCGGGCCTACTTGTAAACCTACATGTGAGGTTTTGGAATTCTTTACGTAGCCAAGAATCTACCACAGGACATAACAATGGATATGGCTAGATCTACTGCTCAAGGCCCTTGAGCGGGTCTCCGACCCTTGCCTATCAACATATACGAACCAAGATGAATGGCACATCAAGTCCGCGAGAAGGGGAAAAAAAACCCAAAGGCTAAGACAGGTTACCGGACAACATTATAATGTTTCATACATTGAATAGTCATTTTCCCCGTGACTTTGAAAATAAGGTCTCTGGTCAAATTCAAGGTCCTCAAAATATTCAGCATACATGATTCCTTATATATGCACACTTGATTCCTATGCTGAAACGTCGGTAATAAGCAAAATATTAGGCATCTTGTTCTGTGACCTTGAAAAACGAGTTCACAGGTCATATTCAAGGCCATGACAATATCCAGCATATTTATCATTTCCTATATGTGCACAATTGATACCTAAGCGGTACACAGTCGATAATAAGCGAAATATTAGCCATTTTGTGCTCTATCCTCAAATATAGGGTCGAATGTCAAGTTCAAGGTCATCAGAATATTCAGCGTATTAATTTTCTGTATGTCCACAATTGGTTCCCACGCTATAAAGTCGATAAGAAGCAAGATATTGGCGATTTTGTCCCGTGTGCTTGAAAATGAGATCAAATGTCGAATTCTGTATGTCCAAAATTGACTCCTAGCTGTAAAATCAATAAGAAGCGAGATATTAGCCATTTTGTCCTGTAACCTCGAAAATGAGGTCAAAGGTCAAATATTCAGTATATATCATTTCCTTTATGTTCACAATTGATTTCTAAGCTGTAAAATCGGTATAATGTATCAATCTATTACCACCGATACAGTCAGATTTTGATGATGCCAATACCAAACTTAAAATACAACATTTTTCAATGGACACAAAGCCCGACCAAATAATTTATCTGAAGGGATAAGATGACCGAGTGTTTACGTGCTCGCGCTTAGTCGCTCAATTTGAACCAACAGCTATCGTCGGCGCGGGTTCGATCCTACGTCGGGCCGCATGTGCGGTAATTGTAGGGGGATTTTCTCCCTGTCCTGACAAATGGCAGTGTGCCCGTGACTCGGATATTTCGTAAAATGGCGGTCCCATCTCTAAAAAATGTTGTAAAGGGATGTAAAAGACCCCTCTGAGAACGACATGTACCCTGGCAGTGATCACTCTCAGATGACTAGATTCCAAAGCACGAAGCGCTTTGAGAATGTGTGTAGATTGATAAAGCGCTATATAACACATGTATAAGAACCGATTATTATTAAAAGTACCTAATCACAAGCCAAAAGGCTAATTAGTTGATGGTATCCTCCGGGACAGATTCAACGTCCATCAGCAGTGACACCGGCTCAGTGGTATAAATGTAAGTATCAATCTATTACCACCGATACAGTCAGATTTTGATGATACCAATAACAAACGGAAAATACAACATTTTGCAATAGGAACAAAGCCCGACCAAATAATTTATCTAAAGACATAGCTAGATACGATTTAGCCATTTTGTCCACTGGCCTTGAAAATTGGGTCAATGATCAACTTCAAGGTCATGACAATATTCAGAATATATCCTTTCCTATTTGTTCACATATGTTTTATATGTTTTGGGTAACCTATAACCCTTCCACATGTCGGGTAAAAGTCCTCGTATATCAACACGTGTTGGCGGTTACGATGTTCTGGCTTTGACGCAAGTGCACTTACGAGGTTCTGGCGTCACCATTGTGAATCACACACGGGCGCTTGCGACCTTCTGGCAAAAATCGCTGGTGCATACGACCTTTTGGCGAACACGTTTTGTGCAATTTGGCGCTTACGACTTTTTAGAAAAAAACGAATTTCCGGTTTTGGTTTATTGAGAGCATGATCAGTCATCGATTGGATGATGACAAAGAAGGTCCTGGCTTGATTTGACTGATTAACTCATTTTCACCAAAAATGGCGCTTACGACCTTCTGGTTTTTACCCGTCGATATACACTGGCGCACGGCTTGAATCTGGGAGACTGTCCCAGAAGTGAGCTAGAGGCAGGACGGGAACTCGCCATGAGTTCTACGTCCCTGCGTGTGGGGTAAAGCTCTTGTGGGTCTGGGGACGTTTCCAAGGGGGCCCCGGCTCGGGGGAGACTAGTTGCTGACTCGGGGGCGCAAGCCCTGTGGATCGCCGGTCTCTTCCCGTCCGGGGTTGCTGCGACACAGGCTCTAGCGAGTTGTAGGGCTGTCAGGGGGTTCCGTCCCCCAGGCGGACCGCAGCAAGCTGGCCTAGACAGTTAACGCCACAGGGATGATCCTGTATCTGAGTGGCGTCCGTACGTGTGGGCTCGCTGGGTGGACCTCCGAGGAGCGGCGCCGCCGCAAGGATCCGTAGTTGCGGATTTGCGTCCGCAAGGACTTGCGGTAAGAGGACTATCCTCGAGGATCCCGAAGAGCGGACGATAGTCAATAACTTTACATTTGTGCCGTGACCAGGATCAGCCCCATGGCTTGCTATCGCAGCCTACCGTCGCATCGACTTGCTCCCTCGTCCCTGGAGACCTCCCACTCTCTGCGGAGTCTCAGCCAAAGCGAAGAAAAAAAAATTACCGACCAGGAAGACGAACATAGCGGGAGGGAAATGGGTGGAAGCGTCGCGGACCGGACTCGGTCACATGACGGCCGTGAGACATCTGCGGGTGACTCTGGTGGTAGGAAATCCGGCCGTGAGACATCTGCGAGTGACTTCGGCAGTAGGAAACCCAGCCGTGGAGCATCCTCGGGTGACTCCGGAAGTAGAAAGAAACGTGCGGAGCCGCCCGCGGACAGAACCCTGTCAGCGGATATGACTCCGGCGTCCTCGACTCCGTCTCTGGACGTGGAGTTGAGCCCCGTGGGGCTGCAACAGGAGTTGCCGTCGAGGCCAGACCTCGACGTGTTAGGCGCGGTAGGCGGAGCCGGCAACGGCTCTACGCCGTGCCCGCTCGTGTTTAGAAGGAGCCCGTGGCAAGTGGCACTCTTCCGTGGGATGTCTCTGGACGTCCGGAATGGAGCGACAGCTACTGCGGGCACTTCTGGACAAGCGGACCAACAGCTCCAGATGCCAAAACCGGCCGGGTGGACTCCTTCGCGAGCCTCCGGCCTGGATTCTGGACGGTCCGCACCAGGTGGTGCAGTGGAGCAGCTCACCAACACACTGAGTGAGCTCGACCCGCTCGAGCGCTACGACCGCACCCGGTCGCCCCATCAGGGACGACGAGATCAGAGGAACCGCTCACCTTCTCCGTGGACACAGAGCCTCTCGGGCCCTTGTCGGAGAGGGAGCAGCGGCTGAATAACATCGCGCTTACGCAATACAAGCACAATCAGCAGGCTGCCGGAGAGGATCCGATGATTCCCTACAGTTCGGGTATGACTGGGCCTATGGCTCCTCCCCAAGTCCTGCCGAGTCCGCAGCTGCCGGTGGTCCCTGCAATGGGATCCGCACCTGCGCCGCGACTCGGAGGCACCATGCTGGCTACCGCCTCGACCGTTTCGGCGGCCGGAGCGAATACCGCGTGGTCGGCCTATCCTGGCAGCCAGGGTGTGATGGGCGTACAGTGGCAACCGGCAGCTCCGGCCCCTAGCTATGTTAGCTATGCTGCTCCGTCTGGAGCCTACTCTGTAGGTTCGGCGGGAGTCCCGTCCGTACCGAGTCAGGATGGCCAAACTTTGGGTATGTACCCGGCGGCAAGCGTGAGCTATCCAGCTCCCCAGTCAACGGCGTTCGGGTCCGCACCCACGGACTCCGCCATGGGAGCGGGTAGCCCCCGGACCTTGCCGTCCTATACTGCTGACCCCGGAGCCGGATCCGCACGTCGGGCCCGCTCTTCCTTTGATGAGGGGCCTGACCAGTCCTTGGGCGGAAACGGTTCAACGGGGATAACGCCGACTTGAAAGACTAGTGTATGAAGGATGGACCCAGCATGAGGCCGGGCACATCCTATCGGGGAGTTTAGAAGGGAAAGCTCTCCGAGTGATGCAGTGTCTGCCGTTGGGACCAGTGACTTTCTGCGAAGTTGCACGGCAACTTCGTCTCCTGTTCACGCCGACGACAAACAGGCGGTAGTTTGAATGTGAGTTCAAAGCGGGGATCTGCCTACCGACTGAAACCGTAACCGATTATGCCTTTAACTTGCGCATACTCGGCCGGAGAGCATATCCGGACATGGAAGCCAGTCGGTTTGAACCGATGCTCATCGATCAGTTCATAGAGGGCCAGCCATACCACTTAGCGTACGGGCTGGCCACCCATGAAAAACGATCGATGGAGGAGGTGATCGACTCCGCCCTTGCGCTAGAAGTGGCTGTCCATTCCAGGCAGCTGCCTCCGGCCCTGGCTTCGGTCCCGGCTGTTCCAGTGCAAGCGGTGGCTCCGCCTCCCGCTAAAGCGTCGCAGGTGACCCCATGGTCGGCCCCGGTCCACCGGGAACCTGCCGTGGAGTCCAACCCCCCGAGGGTTGGTTCACCGGCACCTCCGCAAGGAGTGCCTGTTCAGGCGGCCCCAGCTGTCGCCTTGTGCCCGTCTTCGGACGAGTACGATTACGAGGAATACGACTTCAGCGCCGCGCAGATGATTGCATACTGCGCTGGAATCGAAGCTCCGGGACCCGCAGAATGTTGCGCGTTCACCTCCGGACTGGCTCAGAACCGTCCCTGCTTTTTCTGCGGAAAACAGGGACACTTTTGGCTGAAGTGTCTGGAGTTGTTGGAACGTCTGCGGTCACGTGGATATCAAGGGACTTGTCCCAGTCCGCGCCGGAGTACGTATCCTCGGTCTGGTCCCGCGGGACAACAGGGCCATCCCTCATGGCAGGGAAACTGAAATCGGACGTGGGGGTGACCAACACCGCATCCGAGGACAGTTGTTCAGTGGCACCGGATGTCGCCCCACCTGCGGAAGACCCGGACGAACCTCAAGTAGATATAACTTCTCCGGAAGTGGTCCTTGAGGATCAGTCTGGCTCATCCGTGGCTGAGGCGGATAGCGAGGACTCTGTAGCTGAGTCTGGTGCGTGCGAAAGGTATCGCCCAACATGCGCACTAGTGAGGGACCCCTGCTGGTACCTGCCCCTGCCCTTCGGGCGGGAGCCGGTCCGGTTCCTCGTGGACTCAGGCTCGGAGGTTACCCTCGTGGCCATTGGAACGTTTAGGAGAGAGCCCGTGCTCCGCAACCGTGAGTTGCGAGATCCTGGACCTTACAAGCTCTACGGAGCAGGTAATGACCGCATCCGTATCTACGGTATCATCGATTTGCCTATTACACTTGGGGACAAAGTGTATCTGACAGAGGCGATCGTTGCAGATATCGGGGCGGCCGGGATAATTGGGATGAATTTTCTCCTGGTCCACCTGATGACCGCCAACTTTAGTGCTGGCGAACTCCGGATGGAAGAGGACACACATTTCCTCTTCCGCATGGACCCGGCGCATTCATTTCAATTGCGGGCGGTGCGCACTACGGTTGTGCCGCCGATGAGCGAGATGATCATTGAGACGAGGCCGCGTCGTCCCCGCATGCTCCTCGATGGTCGTCCTTGCATAGTACAGCCGGTGAGCAGTAAACAATAAACATGGAAACAATACCCAAGTATATAGTATCCGAGCAAACAAAACCGAGTCCATTATCCAATCTCATAGTCCAGTGTCAGGCAAAATCGAGAAAATTTATATGGAACTTCATGAACCCCCATATATGGCCATAAAGGGGTGAAATCAGGTGTTCCGGAAAGAGTGAGCATTTCCTGCCCCACATGTGGCACCCGTCATGAATTCCAAAACATTAACATGCAAAAAAAGTTTCGCACAAGGAACTGGACTCGTGCTGGGTGGGGCTCTGGTCAAGTCTGACGCCCGCTTGATGCCCCTCCTTGTGGTGAATCCTACAGACTCACCCATTGTACTGAGGCACGGTTGTGTGGCAGCTACGGCAGCCGGAGCAGCAAGAGTCCACTCCCACTCGAGGACCCGCCGTTACCGGCGAGGGCGTCCCGCCTTTGAAGCAGAGGTGCAGCTCAGCTCTAGCGAGTCTTCCTCGAGTCCGGCGGTGTACTCTTCGTGGGTACCCTCTGCGTCCTCGGGCGAGTCTGAGTACGAGCGGTCCTTGTCCCCTGTGGCGATGGCCACTGCGGCACAGTCGAACGAGTCGGATGAGGAGCCTAATTACTTGGGTGGCTACTCTCCGGCACAGTTGGCTGCGAAGCAGAGAGCTGACAGTGCTCTGGCACCGGTAGTCAAAGCCCTTGAGGCCGGCCAGAAACCCTCTAAGGATGAACGGAAAACCTACAGGGAGGAGACTCAGTCTCTAATCTCCCAGTGGGAAAGACTCTCCTTAAGGGATGGCCTCTTGTACCGGCGCTATGAGCCACCAAGTCCACTACTGCCTATATGGCAGTTAGTGCTTCCGGCAGAGCTGCGGAAAGAGGTGCTCCATCAGTTGCACAATCTCCGGGTGACCGGTCACTTGGGAATCCGGAGGACCGTCCATAGGCTACAACAACGTTTTCATTGGCCTGGTAGCAGTTTGGATGTGCAACGATGGTGCGCAGCCTGCCCTCGGTGTCAAGCTCGTAAAGGAGTTCCGACTCCTGGCTGCCACCCCTTATCGCGGTTATGGCTGGCGCGCCGTTTGATCGGATAGCTTTGGATATACTGGATACCCATCGGGTCACCCCGCGCGGTTTCCGGTACATCCTGGTGATTTCCGACTATTTCACCAAATACACCGACGCCTACCCACTGCGCCGCCAGACTGCGGACGAGGTAGCTCGGTTGCTGGTGAATAGATGGGTGGTGTACCATGGTGTACCTAAGCAGGTACATTCGGATCAGGGCACGCAATTTGAAAGCTTCCTGTTCCGAAGCCTGGCACAGATGCTAGGCAGTACCAAGGTGCGGACCACCCCATACATGCCCCAGTCAGACGGACAGGTTGAACGCTTTAACCGGTCTATCCTGAACATGCTGGCGTTCTTTGTTAACGATCGTGCGAATGATTGGGATGACCACCTCCCATATGTCTTAATGGCATACTGGTCGTCGGTCCACTCTTCGACCGGAGTTACTCCGCACGCAATGTTGTACGGCCAGGAGCTAAATCTGCCCATGGATATTATGTATCCAAGTGCGGCGGAAACCCGCGCCGTGCCCCAGTGCAGTCTGGAGTACGTTGAGTGGGTTCGCCATGCCCTGGCGAACGCCCATGATTTCGCGCGAGCGCACCTTGACAAGTCCGCCCTCCGACAGAAACGAGCCTATGATGCCCATGCCAAGGCTAGACCCGCTTTCCAGGAAGGTGACAAGGTGCGTTATTATTATCCGCCGCTTAAGCAAGGGACTCCGACCCGGATAGGGTTCTGGTGGTTCACATAGACAACCTGAAGAAGTACGAAGGCCCGCTTGTCATGGATCCGCTCGTACAAGATGCAGAACCGGATGATGCTCCTTTATTGGATCCGTCCGGTCAGCATCCGCGGACTCCGGACGAGCGAGTGCGCCGTATAGTGGGTCTTCCGGACCTCTTTGATCCATCAGATGACGGTCCGGACGACTTTGAACCAGATCTCGTCGATCCGCAGGTACCCCCACTCCCTCCACCACCTGCGGATGAGGGGCGGCCACGTCGGAAACCTCGTGCGCCAGCCCGATATGGGTGGGATTAACGTTCCGCCCATGCGGATGCGTATGCGGTATCCATCTATCACCCCAGGGATGGGTTTTAGGTCTTTCCGTAGGAGTCCGCGTGACTCTCCACCGTGAGCAGCTACTTTGTGGCTATCTCCGGAGTTGAGGTCCGCGGATGTCTTTACGTCGTAACGCCGCCGCTCCGCATCCGCCCTCCCATAGTTTCTAGCACCAGGGACGTGCGGATGGCCTGTCCGCACTTTGTGGACGGTCGTCTGGCGTAGTTCATACAACGGCCAAGCCGGCCGGACGAATTTTGTGATTCGGCTGGACGCCCCTGGTCCCGGGACAACCTCTTATGACCAGACTGAGGTTGGGATTTACGTCCGCTACGGGAGACGCGTATCCCCACGAATGCATGGAGCTGGCTCTGGACGCGGGGTTAGTGCCGTGATTGCCATGATCTATGAAAAAGCAGGCGAACAGTGGTGGATTGGTTCGAACAGCGTAGATTTATTTACATTGTTGTAAGGTGGACATATTCGTACGATCCACAAGTAGATCGACTTCTGATACATTGTATACAATCTTTATCCTGCTGTGTGATTAACTCCACATCATTGACCGCCAGTGCGGAAGCGCAAGCTAATGATTGTTGTTAATTACAATGTGTTAATTGCGGGATCCCCCGGGATGGCCTAGTATTTAGGCCACCCGTATACATGGAGTGATAGGAGTCACCGGGGGGTCCCGGGACAACCTCTCATGGCCAGACTGAGGTTGGGATTTACGTCTGCTACGGAAGACGCGTATCCCCACGAATGCGGGGAGCTGGCTCTGGACGCGGGGTTAGTGTCCGCACGTGAGGACTGATGTCCGCGTTTCGTCCGCGTGACTCGTCCGGCGTCGCGGACGCTTTAAGATGACGCATTTCGGTGCGTTGTCTCTCGTGAGCCACTACTATAAGGTTGTTCATAGTAGGTTAAGGTTTCTAACGGCAGGAAACCGTTTTCCATTATTTTTAATGGAGAGGCTGTTAAGTCCGCACGTGCAGACCAGTCGCGGTAGTGGGGGACGCTTATGTTCGTCTGGATTGCACCTCATAATACGCGGACCGGCCAGCATGACCGGATCCCCGGCATCCTTCTAAGAAGGGGGTCGTATTTTACATGTGCAGCATACTTGGTGGCTTTTAATCCCTATTCATTATCATCGGATAAGGTCAATATGCCATCATATGGTGGGCGTTCGCCCTGGACTCCGTCCGCGGGCAGCTGCGGACGTCCATTGGCTATTGATTATATCATGTTTAGGGATCCTCTAGATTGGGCGCCGGCATGAAGGGTTCAGCCCCCTAGCCATAGAGGCTAAGGCCCATGCCGGCCCCGCGTCTAATCTATTGGTTCCGCGCTCCGGTAGTCGTTTGGATGGGCTCTGGGCTGGATCGGGCTTGCTCGGTGGTCTCATTGGGCGTTGAGGTTGCTAGTGGGCGGTTAGCTACCGTTCATAGGCGCTCAATTGTCCGTGGGACTACTATGGGCTTGCTTGATCGCCTTGTAAGCGTACCAGCGGGTATGGGGAGTGGTTTTGTTTATTTTCCATCTCATGTTATTATTTACTGAGTGGATTATATAAGCCACAAGTGTGCGTGCATGCCGTGGAAACGCTATCCTTACTCATTTAATCATACAGTGAGATAAGTTAAGTGATATATCTTTTCCCTGGTGCAATAGAGAGTAAGAAATCAGGAGATTTCTGCTTTCGTTAGAGGGGTGTAGAAGATTGTTTTGTGTGTCAGAAGCTTGATTGCCGTGATATATGAAAAAAGCAGGCGAACAGTGGTGGATTTATTTTCACTACTGGTTCGAACAGTGTAGATTTATTTACATTGTTGTAAGGTGGACATATTCGTACGATCCACAAGTAGATCGACTTCTGATACATTGTATACAATCTTTATCCTGCTGTGTGATTAACTCCACATCATTGACCGCCAGTGCGGAAGCGCAAGCTAATGATTGTTAATTACAATGTGTTAATTGCGGGATCCCCCGGGATGGCCTAGTATTTAGGCCACCCGTATACATGGAGTGATAGGAGTCACTTGGGGGAGATGCGTGTGTATGTATGAGCCATTGTCAGAAAACGTAATCTGTTTGTCGGCTTGTATTGATTGATGCTAGAGATAAGACGTTTCCACGGCGACGCGCTGGCGCTGTGTGTGTAGAATTGCTACCACCACTTGATGCCTATAAGCGATGTAATGTGAGATTCTGATCACTCGAGCGCTCGGCACTGGTGGAGACAGATCTGCGGATTGTGACTCCCAGTGTTTTCGGGTTTAGAGCGCCCGGATATTACCATGTCAGAATGTAGCGACGGCTGGGATGAAGATGAGGGAAGGAAGGGGCCTCCGGACAGTGATCGCGCGAGTAGTGTGCCCTGGAAAACCAGGTCGGATATCCGATCCTACGACCACCTGGCTCGGCACATCGCGAGGTACCATTACCCTTGGGTGAAATTGTTCGTTTGCAGACGGTGCTCCTCCCAGAGCCTGGAGCAGCGATATTTCCCCAGTTTAGAGGCCCTGAACACTCACAGCGCTGGTGCACACCGCGGTGAGGGAGTCCACACCGAGGGTGAGGAAGTGGGGCCTGTATTCAATTTTGGATACATTCCACCACTGGTGGCGACGTCCATGACTACGTCAGGGACGCCGAGGAACTGCATCTTCCACTAAGGTCTGTGGCGCTTCGCACAGCGCGTCAAGGACGATTACTGGAAGGAGTCTGGGATCGTCTCGGCAGGCAAAATTCTAAATTTAAAGTTTAGTTTAAAGATCTTCCAAAGACTCGGCACACCGTCCCTTTCAGTGGATGACCTTCCAAGGTCACCACACCTTTTTGGACCACCTCGGTCAAAATTTTACTTGTTTATGAGGATTTATTCAAAATTGTAGAACACGTTATAGTTTACTCCGTAAGTCCCGGGGTCGTTCCCCATTCTTCCAAAAAGGACTCTTAAAGTCCTAGTTTGTTGCGCCGTGACTTTCGGGTACCGCTCACCATGCTTCCTTCGGTCCGCCATATGATGCCCTCGTCGTGTTTGGCTGTTTCGGGCACGGGCGGAGCATGTTGGGGACCAACATTGTAAGAAGGGGGTAATGTGGCGATTTTGCCCAGAGATCAAGGCATGTGACTTCAAAATAACAACACTAGTTTTACGGCCTTTGTTTTGACAGCTCTGGTTCAGAGCGTGCGTTGCCCCGGCGACGCTCAGTAATCCTTTCGCGCCCAGTAAACTATAACAATGGTTTGACCTAGATTCTCTTCTTGTCTCGTGTGCAAAGGTATATACACTGGCGCACGGCTTGAATCTGGGAGACTGTCCCAGAAGTGAGCTCGAGGCAGGACGAGAACTCGCCATGAGTTCTACGTCCCTGCGTGTGGGGTAAAGCCCTTGTGGGTCTGGGGACGTTTCCAAGGGAGCCCCGGCTCGGGGGAGACTAGTTGCTGACTCGGGGGCGCAAGCCCCGTGGATCGCCGGTCTCTTCCCGTCCGGGGTTGCTGCGACACAGGCTCTAGCGAGTTGTAGGGCTGTCAGGGGGTTCCGTCCCCCAGGCGGACCGCAGCAAGCTGGCCTAGACAGTTAACGCCACAGGGATGATCCTGTATCTGAGTGGCGTCCGTACGTGTGGGCTTGCTGGGTGGGCAGTTATCTGGTCACAGTTAAATGATAAGTGGTTACCGCATCTGCAGTGACCTCCGAGGGCCGCCACAAGGATCCGGAGTAGCGGATGTGCGTCCGCAAGGACTCGCGGTGAGAGGACTATCCTCGAGGATCCCGAAGAGCGGACGATAGTCAATAACTTTACACTAACATATGAAGGAGGACGCGCTGTCAGATCTAGTGAATGCATGAAATAGGATCATGAATTTATCCCTGATGACATTAACGTTGACCTTGTGGGGATGAAGGTTCTTTTTCACAAGATCAGTCATATGTAATGAATTCCTGAAACAAGTGATGTGCTAGAACAAAATATCAGAAGATCTCCAATATACGGACACAAACTAGAGCCCATTAACCAGTAGGGCTGTTCAAAACACCACAGACCATGGATGGACTGAAACAGATGACAAAGGTGGTTCCCATCTACGCCATAATGCCTTTTGTCAAGGATGTCTTTGACGTTTGTGTCAAATGCCACTGCACAAAATATTGTTCACCTTGCGAATCCAGAAGATCTAAGTTGGAATGGACCTGTATATGCCACTGCTTATTTGCTGTTTAATCGTTATGGAAACTAGAGATCAAGCTAGGATTGGCATGTAATTCGCGGGAGCGACTGCATTGTTTTCAGTTCACTGTCATACCGTGCTGCACAAAAATTCCCACACATTTCTGTGCCATACATAAAGGGTAATCATTTTTATTGTATTAAACACATCAGCACGATTATGCTACTGTGTCAACAGGAGAGCTTTTAAAAAATTACCATGCTTCATTTGCCACGCAGAACAAAACTGGTGGGTGTTGAGGCAGGGACCCTTCCCATGTTCATGACAGCTGATAAAACTATCAAAGAATGATAGGGAACTTTACTGGCATTTTATTGTGCCATGATTACAATGCAATATAAAGAAATTACATGATTTGTAATAGTCTATTATTGGATTGTTCAGTTCCAATACTGATAATACTTATGCAGAGACCTTGCTTATTTTCAATAATTATCTGTTGGCTTTGGTAGCCATCTTGGATTTCCCTTGTTTTCCGTGAAGTGAAAAGGTGTTCCATTACATGCACAACTAACAAAGATGGCTTCTGTAGACCCCAAATACTGGTTCATGTGCATTTTTTACTTTTTTACCATGTCAAATGACAGAAAACTGCATCTTTTTTAATGATTACAAGCGAGTGCCGCATTCATCTTCAAATCATGTGTCCAGGAATTCAAAAGAATTCACCCTGGCACTATTTCTGTAAATTGATCTTCTGAGCTTGTTATGTGGGAATAGAACTGCTTTCACTATCAATCTGGTCCCCTCTCAGGGTTTCTACACATATCATTCGCACCTTGTCAGACATTTTTAATTCTGAAGCAACCAACAGACACAGGTACTCAGTATCAAAAACATAGGTTTAGACACCAAAACCATGTCTCTACCTGCAATGAAGCCGATACCATGATTTCTAAACTATTTTCATAGGTTGTTGGGCAGTTGTGTACCAATTCCATCAGGTGTAAAGTAGAAACAACTACATTTACCACACTGTCTGCCCCTGATGACGCCAGTGTGTCTTTTGATAAGTAATTGGTCGGGCTTTGTTTCTATTGCAAAATGTTGTACGTTTGTTATTGGAATCATCAAAATTTGGCTGTATTGGTGAAAATAGATCGATACTTACATTGGCCCAAAATATGATTTCGGCATGTTCGATGGTGGCCATTTTGAAAAAGACCCAAAACAATCATTTTCGCCAGTGGTGGGTCTCTGGAATCTCCCTAATAATCAATAATAGTATGAAATCTAACTTTAAAAAAATGATCACGTGGTGAGGGGGTGCAGGCACACCTATTGTACATGTCAGACTACGAGATCCATAGATAACTTGTCAAAATTCAAGCAAAAAAATGTTTTTGGACATATAGCTGTAGAATGTTCGAGATAATTATTTTTTCTGTTATAAGTGGGTTGGTCTTGTTATTCTAGTCAGTTTGATACCAATTTTGTTGACATTGGATAATATTTGACATGCACAGGTAGAAATAACCAATTTCTCAAACAGGCCGTTTTAGGTCGACTTACTGCAAAAAGAAAAATGGCTGCCATATCCGCCACAGGCCATATTGAGATTGGCTCCCTAGCTTATATTGATCAGTGAGTAATACTCTACCCCTCTGCAAAGTTTCATGCTTTTATCACCATATGAACAATTCGTCCAAAATTATGAGCTTAGAAACTGCACTACTGGAACCAGGCCAGGTTTCCTATGGAACCAGGTTACTATTTTGCAATGCTACCCCTGGAACCAGGCTATATCAGAACCCTAAGCGCTTTGTATTGTCTAATAGCATCAATGATCATGTTTAAATTTGATCATGGATGAGCCCAAGGAAGCATCTTTGTATTGTGACTACGTAAGTCTCGAAACATATTATTTAAGGGATAAAAGTAATAGGTTATGCGAATTCGTGAAATGAGGCTGATAGTACATAATACCGTGAATGCCTGTGCATGAATAATGAACGTATGTGCATGTCGCAATGAACACCCCCAAACCTACCACTACTATTTTTCTGCATAACTATTTATATTATCATGATTATTCTCAACGCCAGTACTTAGATACCCATTGATTCCCATTGTCGAAAGATTGAAGTTGGTATGGACCTGCAACTGACCCACTCTTGAAGCATCTGCCTTTGAATGTATGCAATATTTTATTTCGAAACTGAAATTCAGTGCAACATACATATATCTAATACAATATAACAAAACATGTGCACAATGATTTTGACGAAAACAATTCTCCGAGTTTTCTTTTCATCTGTTTTAACACATATTTTATCCTAGTTTTATAAACAAACGAAGTGTATCCATCAAACAAAAGCCCATATTGGCTTAAGTCCACAGCTTTTACAGTTTCCAGTTTGTATCTGCATATATAGTGTGGTTATGAGAAAATAATCAGTGATATACGGTGGTGTTCGTGGAAATGTCAGCCCATCTTATTATGGCAACCAAACTCGATTGGTGTCGGGATCTTACCATAAGAAGTGTCTGTATCAAAAAAAAATATTAGAATCGGTTAAGATTTGCAACCTGTAGAGCGTTTGCAAGAAAATCACTACGGCGGCGGAAACGGCGCAATGGAGACAAATCCATAGTATCTGCCGTACTTTGTACGGAGGATACAATAATTGTCCTTGTGGTTTTGTGTAATTCCGCACCACAGGTGTGATCTGATACCTAAGCATCCCTAGTATACTGGTCAATTATAGCCCTTAGGGTCCGAAAATAACGTCATTTTTCTCTACCATCAATATTTACTGATTTCAATAGATATACTGATTTCAATGTGAAATGGACAGTAATAGCAATATTGAAAGAATATTTTTTTGAAAAATATCTTCTTGTCATAAAAAATACGAAACTTGTTAATTCTAAATTTACGGCTACGACATGCAACAACCATTAGATTGTTTTTTTTGGCAACCCGTCAACCACGCTCGAAAATAACAAAAAAATAAAGCAAGCATGTTCGACAACTAAAAACAGTGAGCATGATTGTAACATCAGAAGTATGGATACTAAAACATAATTGTCTAATATCCACACCATAGATCTGTAGATGTGGGGTGCCTGCCATCTCAATGCTTATCAATTTTTTTCAGTGATTCTGTTTAGGACAAATAAGTATAAAATTTTATGGTTTACAAACAAGCATGCATTTCCCCACGGCAAATGTTTGGAGAGATGTGACGTTGTAAATAGTCGTTCATCACGTTGCTACATGCAAATCCTTGATCTTTTAAGATTAATTATTTCGAAATGTTTCGCTGTAGCCTTACACCCGACTCTGCTGGTACGGATACTCACATGTTGAAATTGAGATGTTAAGAAAACAAAGAAATGATTCAATTTTTCGGATTGCGGGAACAGCATATTGCGGTAGCAGCAGACGCGTCCGTGAATTATGTGCCATGACTGGACGCGTGGAGGGAATGATGGACGCGTGTGGAAGTCAGGAGGGAGAAATCGCCCGCGTGCACTTGCATCTTCAGTTTTTCATCCGGACACACTGGAACGCGTCCCATAATAGGGCCTGTAAGTCACGTGCCGTCACGGTATGATTCTGGTTACCAACAAATATACACCTATTGTGTTATCTGAGTAATTTGAGTTCTAAATGGAGTATTACTCATATTGAACAAATATGAGTCGCAAGCTCACTCAGATTTATAGTGTGTAATATTCTATTGAATATCTTTGGTGGTTTCTGAATTATTACTACTTGAAATATTTTGAATCGGTGATTTCAGCTCATGACCCTTACAATTTCGACCTTGGGCGATAATAAGGAATTTTGATCATACGACCATCGGTCATATAGCAAATGATTGAGAATTGACCACATAAAAATACAAAATTGTCAGGGAAAATTAATCATGAATATATGCAACTTTTCGATTCTGATCTCTTCTGTGACCTTGACCTTGTCGTTCAATATTGAGCTGGAAAATTTCACCGTAATGTTTCTATTATCAAGGCATATCTCCTGAACGAAAACGGTTCAAACAGATTGATAACTGGCTTCACAATATGGTCTTGAATCTCAGAACACTCACAAGTCGTAAAATCATGACCCCCAAATTTTCGACCTTGGGCGATAATTGAGAGATTTGGTCCTAAAACCATTGGTTGTACGCCATACGATCGGGAATTGGCCAAAGAAAAAAACACAATTAAAAAAATAGGTTAAAAATTTAATATTGATTAGAACCGGAGTTACAGCCAATCACAGTGGGGTCCAAAAGTCTTAGACCACCTTGAGTGTGTCATCATAATTAGCGTACAATAGAAGACTGTGTTTATTACATGCAGACTCTAAAGCTGAATCCTCTGTTTATATTTATAGACATGTAGCTCAAATTGATACCAGAAGGTTTATTTCGGTAAAATCAACAAATTTTACCAACAAACTTGAATAAATAGGGAAACGTAACATATGTATTATATGTCACCAACGTGTCTCAAATTTGTGAAACACATTAAGATAAGATGTTGCAATGAAACTGATATTGACCAACACACAATCATCAACCACACTGCACCCCAATCCTGTTATCATTCGCATTCCATCCTTTTTCCTAAGCAAATTTAAAAACATTCAAATTTAGAGTTTTTACCCAAAACATTAAACAAATATTCTTATGTTGCACAATCAAACTTTCTGAATATCTGATGAGAGTGATTGGAAGAACAAATAACAGATAACTAAGGTTAAACAAATTATATTGTAATGATATGTTTTAGAAAATGTGATATCAGAAACCCATAAGAGAGAAAAACATGCAACTATTTTCCACTGAAATAGGCTGTTCTCAAACCCAGCTAACTCTGGCTCAACACATCACATCAAAACATTTCTTATGTTTTCTTGAAGCTAAAAGCTTTCTCCAGAATGATAGCTATTTAAAATAGTTAAATATAATTTTGTTCTTGTCATAATATGCCTCCAGTGACGCAGCCCTCAACACAATTTCAGCTCTCTTTCCAGTCATGTCGAGCATGTGTGTGTATGGGTATGAGGTCCTGAAGAGCCCCGATCAATACTCATGAATAATAATGACATCCAGAAAGCAGTCTCATTGGTTGAAGTATATTTCCCATAATTCTGCACAGTATTTTCGTATGTTAATTTTGTTTTCACTTGGGAAGACATTGTAAATCCATTAAACCAAAGATTTATGACAGCCCCATCCACCCCACTAGTCGATTTACATGACAGAGAACTACCAGAACAGCCACACTGTATGGAGTTTAGCTGTGCATGTTTATATAATGGAGTTGAACAGGCTGTACACAGGGATTGTTCTGAAGAAGGAGATTGATTGACTCTGGAAGAACCATAAAAGTTACCAATTGATGGAAGTGATAGATGTATGATATATGGACAAATACCAGTCCGTACCCCAAACATACATAGGGTAGAATTCTTTCTGAGTAAAAAGCAGTATATGTACATGGCTGTTAAACGAGGGCATTTCCTCCCTTTTCTGGACGCGGCCCTACATGAAAAAAACTGATTCTGTGAATATTATTGAAGTGTTTGCACATGATCTGCAGAAATCCTCCAACCTCCTGCAATAAATCACTTGAGTATGAAGCTGAGTGTATTTGTGTGATCTGACTACTGCCACTGCTAATGACTCTGGATCTTCCCATAACCAGGTCAGGTTCAGGTCATGGGGGTGGGGGGGGGGGTGGTGTCTAATCAGACTAACGCATATTAAATGCTCATTGGCATTTATCTACATGTACCTTGATTAAGACATGACATAGATTTTCTTTTATTCCATCCTTCCAAGGCATCCCGCCCCACACCCCCTCCCCACCATGTTTGAGAATGCCTTCAAAGGAATTTTTCACTACTGGTCAGAAATTATAATAGTATAAAACCCAATGTTTATAGTCGGGTCCAGGGTCTGTATGTGAGCCCGAGATATCCCTCTGCATCTAAGTAACACATTCAAACCTTCAACATTGCTGGTCTCAATACCACCCGCTGTAATTACTCTTTTGAGTGGAGTGTGGGCCATACAGAATTTCAGCAATGAAACCTTTCCAGTGAGGGAGGGGGGCATACCTCTTGTATCTCCTTCCACGTGTCTGGAGCACGTAGACTGAGGCAGACCAGTGGCAGGCACATGGAGTGGTGTTGATTCAATTTGCATAAGGGAAGGGCTCTAGAAATCAGCCAAGTTTCACGGCCGTA
This sequence comes from Terebella lapidaria, assembly GCA_949152475.1. Classification (NCBI taxonomy): domain Eukaryota; kingdom Metazoa; phylum Annelida; class Polychaeta; order Terebellida; family Terebellidae; genus Terebella; species Terebella lapidaria. The sequence goes on along the minus strand of OX424559.1, from coordinate 13,519,924 downwards.
CGACACATGGGGAAATAGGCTGAAAATTGGCTGACTGGGGTGCACCATATTGTGGCCTATTGAGGACACAATAGGCCTTAACAAACACTACCATCCTGAAGAGGAGATATTATTGTTCAAGGTGGACCAAAAATGATTCTAAATTTGTGATTCTGACATAGTGTTTTATATTTTTCAATCAGCCAAAAACCGTGTTTTTCACTTGCATGTTTCTCTCTCTTATGGGTTTCTGGTGATATTTTTATGGTGGTCTAAGACTAAAGGACCCCACTCTATGTGATCTTCTTTTTTCCGTTGCCATGGCAACCATTTTTATCCGATTTTGGCAAAATTCGAACGGGACCGCGCCATTTCAATAGCACTCCAGCCCTCTAAATTTCAGATCGATTGGATCGTTTGCCTCCGAGTTATGAGCGCAGACATTTCCACTGAACTGTCGCTGGCAAAAAATAAACGAAATCGTGACCCCCAATTTTTCGACATCGGGCGATAATGGAGAGTTGTCGTCGTATGACCAACTGCAATCAGTTGAAACGAAGCGTTTGATTGGCTGGCTAAAGCAGTTATCGCTCTCCTAGAAACAAATCGGCCAATGAGCTTGCATGTTAGAGCATTGCTTTCGCATTGGGTTTCTGGAAAACTATCTCTGGCACTGCCAGTGAAATAAAAAAAAAAAAAAAAACATCGCTGCGTGGTATCTGTTACGAGCGACAATATTTTAACAAAACTTTTCCCGACCAATACCATAATGTCGGACATTTTTTTTCATTCAAGAACGATATATTTCGGAACAATGCTCAAGCATTATGAGCTGTTAATGAGCAAGCCATACCGTGAATCCCGGAATCGGATAATTCGAAGGGAGCCGCTGTCTGTTCGGTCAAAACTATCGAAAGACTTACAATAATATTTTACGGTTATCAGGCATGAGTAAAATCGGAAACGTTATAAAAACTAACGGAAATAATTTTTGAGGGAATGTTTTCACCTGATGGTTGAGACTAATATTCTTTATAACAAATACTGTGGTGTGTAAGCAGGATCAGACCAACGTACCTATCCATGGGCCGTTTTTATCGTATTTGAGTATGTCGCCACTTGATGGAGGCGACAATAATGTACAATATACCATTGATGTACATGTTTATGATATCAGTTACTTTTCTCGAATTGAAAACTATTTCCAGGTTGAAAATATTATACAAGGATTTCCAGGCTGATAATAGTGGCACGTTCACCAGGCATGGGAGATTTTTTTTCTCCTGTTTGAATATATGTGAATCATCTGCTATTATATGATTGGTAACTGGTTTTGAGGGGAACATGGCGAAATGTTCCCCCGATTGATGAAATAACAAGGCGTGAGGTCTGGGGCCCGCATAAGGGTAACACTAAAAATGTTCGTTGTGCAATTCAAAAAAACATTCCACACAATGTCACTCGTGTTCGCATGTGAATGAATAAATATATAGGGGATCACAAACATTACAAAGATTGATCACAACGTATGGAAATGTCACATGCGTTTTGGGCATTTTGAGATGACCCCTATCAAAGTGTGCTGTGCCGGTCAGTCGGCTCTGTCCCAGTGCAGGCCTGAACATGGCTTTGGCCATCCCATGTTAAATCTCCATAAGAAAAAAGAGAAATCGACTTTGTTTAAAAAATATTGTTCACCAATTTCAGCCTGCAAAATCAGTTTGGTTTTGATCCCGTTCTCACTTTGAATTTCATTGCAGAACACAACGTGTCTCATCCTTCTCGGTATAGTCCAATATGTTGGCGAATATACTAAATGAACGGACGTTACGAGGTGTGCATGACTCACTTATCAAGTGCTTCATAGTCCCTATTCCAGTGCATACATCAACTATTACGCCTCTGTGATAATATGTCACCACACCCTCACAAATATTGAATAATTGTTCTCTGGGCTGAACTGTCATGTTCGGCCCGGTACTTCCGATACAACATGGGTTTTTTTTGCCTGGAATTTCCATATTCATCGTTTTGTTCTTTTTCCATGCGCAATTATCGCGAAGTAAGTGTATGTTTGTAACATGTAATGCATATTTGAGCTGATTGGGCGAGTGATTACAAGTTGTATGGCAGAAAACGTTCGCAATGGACATTTTTTTACATTTCAGTCCCAATGTTGTGTCCTCACTTCTATTATAAACGAAAGACTGTGTTACATGCCACTGTGTTAAACATTAAACTACTAGTGAAACTCGGCAATACATACGATTTTGTTGTGTAAATGTTCGTGAGAAGTACGGGAGAGACGGGCAAAGCGGACCCCCTTAATTCAAAAGCTCATTGTTATCTATCAAATAATATCTTCTGGATTTCTTCATTGTAACATTTATTATCGCCTATGACGTTATACGTTTCACCGATTTTAACATCGAATTCATATAAAATTATTGAGAAATTTCAATATTTCATTAGTGTGTTTGCAGTTGAGGGCAAAGCGGACCGTCCAGTCTACTTTGGCCGGCACATATGTTTTCTGAAAATTGGCTTCGCGTTGTGTCATAATTCTTGCATGTAATACATACATACATTCACTATGTATTGCTGAGAAGTTAAATAGCTCATTGGATGTTTAGTACCACTGCAATGACGGCGTGCAGACCATATGCACAAAATAGCACCTCATTTTGAGCCGAAAACGTGTTTATCGTTCGTTGACAGTACTGAAGGCATCATTATGTATACGAAGACTAGCTTTTCTACAGTGTCGAGTGTTTTGACTGCTTTGTTCCAGAAGTAAATTGTCAGATTTGCATTCTGCTTTACAAAAAAATACAATTTTGTTTTACCATTAACATTGAAAACAAGGACTCCAGTGAAGTACAAACCTAAACTTAACATCACGTTTTGGCATCTATTTTTGCCAAAAATATGTGACATCATTTACCACTTAATTAATGAACAAGAATGTACGTACCCTGAAATGAATTGTATGTATAGTTTTGACATGTAATGCACATTATATTAATTGTTAGTTTAGGCATATTAAGTATTAACAGTTTTATTTACTTGCTAAATTTTTAAAAATGTAATTAATGGTGTTATCCGCTCTGTCCAAGGTTAACGTTTAGGCTGTGTTGTTTTTTTTTATTTGTTTCCCGTCAGCGGGCGGGTGAAAATAGCAATTATTTTGAAGAAAAAAAAGCACAAACCTTTTTGTTTTTTTCCCCTCAAAAAATGATGTTTTTCTAGCCCCCAAAACACAGAACTTCGTGAACGATAGTAAATGGTTTCCGTTTTGCTGTTTCCCTCCCTGTTATTATCAATAAAGTATTTAATAGCTTAGCAAATGGTCAAATGCCATTTATTTTACATTTTTGGCATGAGTTACTTTGTGAAAAAAAGATGGTATCGTGATGATAAACGTCTGTGGTTTTTTTCTGTGTTTGTTTTTTTTTCCTGGCTGGCGGGTACTTTTCGAAAAAAAAGTTGACGGGAAACAAAGAAAAAACACAACATGGCCTTACATCACAATACATCCCATGATCATTTTGTAACAGTACTAGTATTTCAAATGAGGTGCGTTAATTTTCATTAAGAGAAACACAAATCTTGCTTACTATGGTATTTATCACGCTGGTTCGAACCACATGCAGCTAATAGTTATAGAAGTCTAGACGGGCAAAGCGGACATGCTCTGACGGGCAAAGTGGCCATGTCCTCTTTGCCCTGGTCCGCTTTGTAATCCATTAGATATTTTAATTTAAGTAGGATATATATTTTCCCCTGAATACAATAAAGTACACCAGCAAAACAATGTTTTGTTGATTTGTATTGAATTTGATGACATCGGAATGAAATGAATATTATTGGTCAGATGGTTGTATTATTGATTGGAAAAATAGCAAAATTAGAAAATTTTTGGCTTATTTTTAACTTTTTAGTCTTGTTTCTATATTTTGATCTTCACAAACTGAATGCTGTCTTTAAAAGATATGATACTTTGTTTCGGCAATACTTAAAGCAGCTGCCTTCGGATCCAGTCAATATTTTTTAAAAACTATATTTCATATTAAACATGCTAAATCAACTGAATGAGACATACTCACATCAAATGTAATGACTATAAGCAGTCCTGTGGGAAACTTTGCTCATTTGAACTGGCGGTGTTCGCGTGAATAGAGGAACTGTATCCATCACACGCAGATGTAAACAAAGCATAGAAGTGCAAAATGGACTGACAATTTCACGTACATCATGGTATATTACTGATTATTTTCTCATAACTACACTATAAATGCACATACGGACTGGAATATGTACTCGATGTGGACTTTTATGTGCGATTTGAGCATTTGTTTACATTCGGGTTTGATGGATACGCTTTCGATTGTTTATATACTTAACCGGTACAAAATGTGTAATAAAACGGATGAATAGACAACTCGGGCAATTGTAATGGCCAAAATCATTGAGCACACCTTTTGTTAGCTTGCATTAGATGTGTTGCACAAAAATTCAGTTTTGAACAATATATTGCATACATTCGAAGGCAGCAGCTTTAATAGCTATCAGACATACATTATTCAATATTTTAACAAATTAAGCCCATGGTCCGCTTTGCCCGTCTCTCCCCTATATACAGGGCCCACACCACCGTGTTATATCCAGCATTCCTCTCTCTCCCAACGTCTGACATACTTTCGTGTGTGAGGTGTACATGATTGTATGACTGTGCCGATAGACTTTTGTTCCGCGGCCGATGAAAGCTCGGAAACGCAAATTGATCTACATCCCTGTCTGAATCCCGACACTGATACAGTGCAACAAGCTAGTCTACATTGTATCAACTCATCACTACATTGCTAGTATTGTGCGTTCCTGAATTAGTCATAAGCTCGATGGCTAAGAAATTTTGGTCGCTAAGAGGCGACACTCGCAGACTTTAAATCTCAGCAGCGGTTCAACAACTTCGCGGCCTATGATTTCGCACCTTTCCAGGTTAGACACTGGGAAAAATGGCGAGTATAAGTTGGAAAGAGAATCGTAAAAATTATGAAAATTCGTTCGAAGAGCAATCCTTGCATTGGTGAAGCTCATAATATATTTGGGTGGGATTGCGCTGTTCAATATCAAAATACACCTACAATGCAAGATATAAATTTAAGGGATATATTTCTTCGACCCCCTTCTAAAACACCTAGATCTGCTCCTGTGTGATACTCCCCTGTCTATGGCCCGGTCTATGGTGGACGATCGCTCCTGCTATATCAGGCAGGATATCGCCAAAGCTAATGGGATACTGGCAGGAAAATCAAAGATAACCCTTCCGAAAACATCCGGAAACAAATGATATCGTTGCTACACGTCAAAAAGTAGTGTAGAATATTTATGACAGTTATCGGCCCGAAACCCCTCCCTGACACATTCTCCCACTCGACATACACGACACAGATTCATCACATGACTTCATACTTACCTTACGTCACCAGCACACACCGTCCTAGCACTGCACCTCATGTAAACAACTCTACCCACGATGACACACCCCTCATTCCCTCCAATCATTACATTTCCAGACATATAACCACGCCCATCCAGACATGACATCACATTCAACGAATCACATGAACTCCTGTCACACGACGCGGGAAAACTCAGACATTCTGCACTTAGCCCCGCGCTTCCCCCGGACACTAGGTCAGTTGTTCAAAAAGTTTTAGAGTTGAAGGTTGTATCAGGGAAATTAAATGAGAGGTCCATTCTAGAAAATTGTGAAGAGAAGAAACCAAGTTATCGGACTTTAATGTACCTCGGACTACATTGGGATTACGTGTGATTGTGTGGCCGTGATCCTCATCGAACTTTATCATCCCAATAAAATTTTGGATTATCGTGAAACGCACGTCGGACTCCTGTTTTGTGTTCGACGCACAACCTACATCGTACTATACGATCCTGTCAGTGTAATAGCCGCTATTCCGCCACAGTAGTTAGTTCAACGGTATTCCGCCACAGTAGTTATAGTGTACGCTATTCCGCCACAGTAGATAGTTCAATTCACTTAGAGTATAGCTCGGCCAAGGCCTTATAATAACTTAGTACTCACCACATACACCACATACACCCGTCATTAAACGAGCACGCACCCAATTAAACACGTACATTATCTTCCTATTAATTAACGATCTTCCCATTAAAGTTTCCGGCAAGGCCCCGCCGAAACTTTAAGGATGCTCATCAGTCAGGATCCATGCCTTACCAGCAGAAATCTGGTATGTTTTGTTTGTCCTATAACTCTGCAGTTTCGTCATGGATTTCGCTGAAAATTGTTGCGTAGGATCTATACATGACTACAGGGCTTGTCCAATGGCCAGACTGAAGACCCAATCGATATTTATACAAATCCTGAACGTTATACACCGTTATAATCAAATGTAACTTGCATAAAGAAACATACAGCGTTTTAGGGTACAGTTTCCTGACCATGGTTAGATTACATATGTGGCGATTTTGCCCAAAGATCGCGGCAGGAGATTCTTTCTAAACACTTTCTTGTTTCTGGCTGTTTCATGTTGGAAGCATGAGCGTTGCATGGCAACCCTCTCTAAACCTCTCGCCACTATACTGTAACAATGGCTTGTTTACGTCACCCCTTGTTTCTCGTGCTTCGGGGGTTTTATATACTCTGAAGGCGTCTTGTTAGTTCAGAGTTGTCTCGAGCAATCGAGGCGAGAGGATCACGGGTGAGCTCAGCCATGAGCTGCTTGCCCCTTCTTGGCTTTACAGGCCCCTAGGGACAATTTCCAATTGGGGGCCCAGGAGGGGGACCGTGCTGAACTGGGGCTAATTCCTGTGATCACCAGTCTGTCGCCCTGGGATGGTGCGACACAGGCTCTGGTAGACCGTCGGGCTGTCCAGGGTTCTATCCCTGTGGCAGTGCCGTCGGCGAGGCCGGCCAGCAACATGCCCACCTGCGAGAGTTCTGTGGTGCCGCTCCCATGGCATCTCAGGCTCCGCATACGGCTACATTACCATAACTGATGTATAATGTATGTAAAGTTATTGACTACCGTCCGCTCTTCGGGATCCTCGAGGATAGTCCTCTCTCATCCGAGTCCTTGCAGACGCGCATCCGCTATTCCGGATCCTTGCGGCAGGGCCGCTCACCGGAGGTCGCGGCGGACACGGTAACTACTTCAGCATTAACGGTAACCAGGTAACAGCCCACCCGACACTCCCAGGCCTACGGACACCGTTCAGAAACTAGTTCATCCCTACGGTGTTAACTGGCGGGGCCTGGCGAGCCGCGGTCTGCCTCGGGGACGGAACCCCGTACAGTCCGACATGCTGGCCAGAGCCTCTGTCACACGTCCCGGGAAGGGAGAGAGCTGGCGATCCACAGGGCCGAAGGCCCCCGAGTCAGCAACTCGTCTCTCCCAGCCCGGGCCTCCCCATGGAAATCGTCCCCAGGGCTCTAGGAGCCCACTACTCACAAACAGGGAACACAAAGCTCATGGCGAGCCTTGCGTGCGTCCTGTCTCTCGATCTTGGACAATCTCCTCGATCGAGTCGCTTCCAGTGTATATATAATACACCAGAAACTGTAGGGCGCACGCGAGGTTTAATCGATCCATTGTTATAGTTTACTGGAGCGTAAATTACAATACGTCGCCGTGGCAACGCACGCTCGAACGGAGCATGTCAAAACAAGGCCAAGTACGAAAAGGCCACATAAATGGCATTTATGTTTACAATCACCTGCCGCGTGCTTAGGGCAAAATCGCCACATGTATGTTGTATATCCATGATGTGTTATGATGTGATGTATGAAGGCCGGATTCGTCCGGACGGACTGTTACCTGGTTGTAGTTCTAGTAAACCCCGACGCCCACCGCGTGCGCCCAATGCGCGCCGTGGGCGCCGAACGTTACACATATCATAGAACAGTAACCTACTGCCTGTTTTAGGATTTACCTCAACAATTGATGGGAGTTTGATGGTCAAAATCGCATGTTATATATCATCCGCATTGAAAATACACTGGGCAAAAGAAATTGATAATCAATCGCATTCATAACGTCTATATGCGTTGACATTGTAATCTTAACCGCAAACTACCTCAAGAATTCAACGACCCTAATAATTTTTGAGTGTAGTATAGAACCAAAATCACAAAAAAACATCTCACTCATGAGTACAACGTTCTCGACAGCCAAGCATTGACGGTATTTCCGATAGTAATAATCCGTTGATCTGTACTTAGCGCTTCACTGACCTGCGGCACAAGAAATTTTCAGGGGATCACAATAGATAAACGTATTTGCACATCAATTTGACATGAATATCGATGCGATACTCGGAATTGAAGGGTAGGTTATTGATCACGGATTTTACACTCGCTGTAGTTAAAAACTTACACCATGCAACGTTTCGTGTACGCAACGTAAGTAACATTTGTTCCAGCATAATTCAAATATATTTATTTTTTCTAACTTATTAATGAAATCGTCAATATATTATCCGCGTGACCTCCACAGATAAATGCAGAACTTATATTCCAAGTATCATTCAAGTTAGTTACGAAACGGCCGAGATATAAATAAAAACATGGTATGAAACCATTGAAATGACAATAATATAGGTGATATGCAATCTTAAACCTTACACTACCATAAACTGTTTCAGACCTTGCCTCATGTTGCCAAGTTATTTTGAGTAAATTATATTACATTTTTGAAATGACATTATTACTGTAAACAAAGTAAAGGAGGTCCAACTATGGAAAGGTTAACTTCTTTCTGTTATTTAGCTGACTATATGTATTATACCTTTTTGGATCAACCACTGTACAATCTTGCCATGCCCCCAGTATGCAGCTGTCATCAATAGGGTGATTTTTGACTTTCTGCTCCTTGTCTGGTCCACTGCACGCAAATCAATCAATGCGGCCTGTACCATAAATTAAACATGAATATTAATAGATGTCCAGTAAAGTAATAATAGTGACAATCTGCAAAGAAGTAATTTGAGCAATCACCGAATTGTTACAAATTGTTGCCGTATGTTTATGTCTGTTACATCTAGTACATACATGTGATAGGGAATCCTCGGGAGGTAGCTCATGGTAACGTAACGTGAAATAAACCAACGTGAAATCGTGATGCAAGATTAAATTCCAGTATAATTTTTATGTGACGACTATACAGCAGTAGGTCAGGACCTCCATATAGTGTCACCAAAATATTTTCCCCTGTGCAGGTGACGTACATCTGATGGTCTTTCAGATAGACCTTATCACGTACACAACTTGGCAATATTCCCTTTCTCTCACCACGGAGGTCCATATGGAGAGACTGATGCATCAGTTAGAAAGAAAAGTTACTGAACAGATTTTTAGAAAATGATTGCCAAAGTCTAACCACAGACCTATGGGTCCTTTTTTGCTTTAGAAAATGTGCCAATGATGGGTCACCGGTTGCAGTTCGAGATGATAACAACATCACCATATATCATCACATATGTTCACAACTGATTCCTAGGCTGTAAAGTCGATAAAAAGTGAGATGTTAGCAATTATGAGCTCTGACCTTGAAATTAAGGTCAAATGTCAAACTCAAGGTCATAAGAATATTCAGCATATATCATTTCCTATATGTTTACAAAATTGATTCCTAACCATTATAGATAATAGCCATTTTGTACTCTGATCTTGAAAACGAAGTCAAACGCCAAATTCAAGGTCATCAGAATATCTGTAGTCTACCATTCCCTACATGTAAACAATTAATTTTCAAGCTATAAAATCATTAAGGAGCGAGATATCAACCATTTTGTTCTGTAACCTTGAAAATGAGGGAAAAGATCAAATTCGAGGCCATCAGAATATTTTGCATATACTATTTTCTATATGTCCACAGTTGATTCCTAGGTTGTAAAGTCAATAATAAGCAAGGTTTTAGCCATTTTCTGCTCTGACCTTGGAAATGAGGTCAAAGGTTTCAATTCAAAGTATCAAAACATTTGCATTACATCACTTTCTATATATCCACAACTTATTTCTCAACTGTAAAGTTGATAATAAGCAAGGTATTAACCATTTCGTGTTCTGACCTTGAAAATAATGTCAAAATTCAAGTTCAAGGTTATGAGAATATTCAGCATATATCATATCCTATATGTGCACAATTCAATCCTAATCTGTTAAGGTGGTTCGCTATCTTTGGATCCGGTCAGAGGAGTTGAAATTTGAAATTCATTTGATGATTTTCAGACTTTTAAAGAATCATCAATATGACATTGTGCATCTGAAAACAGAAAGTTGGGATCACATATTCTCTTTAGTGTGGAATTATGGGTAATTTTACTCCAAAAATGCCACCAAAATAGGCCATATTTGCCCATTTTCACTAAAATCAATATTTAATAAAATCTTGTGAATAGGTTTCCCCGCCATTCTGTTCATTTATCAAGGAACCGCTGTGTATGTTTTTGAAACAAAAAATATTCAAATTATAGCCCTTCTGTTTGGATCGAGAGGGAGCGAACATCCTTAAGGCAACAATCAGTGAGATATTAGCCATGTTGTGCTGTGACCTTGAAAATAAGATCAAAGGTCGAGTTCAAGGTCATGTAAATATTTGGCAATAATCATTTCCCATATGTCTACAATATAGGAAGTGAGATGGGAAGTTGAATATGAAGTGATATATTAGGAACAATGTGTCTTTATAAAGCATAGGATAATTTAACATGGGAAAGTGTCATTTTGGACATGTCAAAATGGCCGCCACATCAAAGACCCTCCACAATAAGACGCCTCACTCGGTGATACGCAAATGACGTTTTTGTGGTTTCCGCGACTGTGGTGCCATCTCGTGGCTGGTGTTAGATGATGGTATTTGCCGTAGTAAAGCTAGTGAAAATTTTGCTGCATAATCGGCTCTATTTTATTATTCTGATCGCGACAATAGGTTAGAATTTACAAACTAATCAAATGACTTACCATTATGTAGAAAATCATATGTTGCCCTTTGACAGTATTTGTGCACAGAAATAACCACTAATAGGCCTAATCATATATCATTATCACCCTCACCCATCGAGCAAATTGTACATGTTGAGGGCTATATTCGCCTGAATATGTATTATAAAATAATATTGGATGCACTCATGCATTTATTTATTCAATTGAATCCACACTAAAATTTTAAATGATGCAGTAGTCACACCAATTGTGACCGTAGTTTGTATTTTCGCAGGGGTGGGTGGACTGCTTGGTGTCCACGTCCATGGCTGAATTTAATTGCCTAATGTGAACCTTCTAGGCCTAGTATTTTCTTTCTTCTTAGGTGATGAAATTCTTCATAAATTCTTTTTGCGTTTACTGGTATATTGAAAGATTTAAAAAATATTTCTGCGAGTTATAGTACGCTGTTTTCTATTTATTTTTTGCTGTCAATTGTTTTTTTGTTCAATATTGTGTTTTTTTCATGAACATCACACAGAAAAAAATACCTATAGGTTGTGCTATGATTATGTTTTCACTAGTTCCTAACCATTCTATAATTTATATAGATATTATGAAACTTGATTCACTTCAAATTGAAAATACTATTGAAAAAAAATTTTGGAGACAACTCATTCTATTTTATATATGCACACAATGGTAATAAGTTACCACATAAGGTAGGCACTGAATAGATTTCTGTATTCCAAAATCGTAGTTCAGTGAAACGTCATGTGCGATACTGTGCATACATATACATCCGCACATGTTTTGTTTTTTTCTGATGAGCTAACACCAGTTATTACGGTCTCAGACGCCACTTCTGACAGCAGTTGTTGTGAACCCAGGACGCCTCGTTCCGAGTTCTTGTTGTGTGGGAATAGTTGTTATTATATGTTCTCACTGTTATTTTTCTGTTTTCTGACACCAGATGCATTTTAAACAGCCTGCAAATCAATCGTAACGCAGATGAAGAAAACACAAGTTGCAGTTCACCAAATGTTGCATTTTGTAAAGTCCACAAAATGTTCACAAATATCATGTATGCACACAATTGAAAACATGTATCTTTGTCTATCTCTATAAAATCGCTATAAGAATCACCCCAATTCTTGCTCTCCTCGAGCTTAAATACTTTTCCTGAGCACTAGCACTTGATAACCTTCACGGAGTTTCACAATACTTGCACTTGATAACCTTTAAGACAGGCTGGATATAAATGTACATGATGACCTCAGTGTCTAGATTGTATTAAGTAACCTCCATGATTTGCCCTCAATGACCCCATTCTATGCACCCAATGACATATTAGCACTTGTTAACCTACATGTACCCAATGACCCAACATGGAGTTATGTACCCGTTAACCTATATGTACCCAAAGACCCTAACATAGAATTCCTGATGGCTAGCCATAAAGCAAACATGGAAACTGTACTTAGTGACCTTCAAATAAATGTACCCATATGAACCCTCTCATAAGGTACTAGATGACCCCTGAGTCTGACCCACTTACATAAATTTTATCCAGCTTGGTGATATATGACCTTCCCGTGGCCATTCAGGAGTTTGGTAGACTTTTAACTGTCTTACAAATATTATACTGGTGTGTGATGACTGCTTTTCCTCCTAACATACTATATCGATCATATGTAGTCTACCTGTGTGCTGAGAACAGCCTGCACATATGGTACTACTGGATTAATTATAAACTTCCTAAGCAACATAACTGTCTACAAATTGCTATATATAGACATTTATATATAACCATTACCACTGATTAACATGATTAACTAATATGTACTAGTCATTTATAAATCTCAAAACCATATAAGTAAGGCTAAAGACATCTGTACATGTGCAAATGCAACTCATACTGAAAGATAGTGCTGCCACCTGGTGGTCAGTTATGAAAACCTTATTGATCTAGCAGCATGCTGCCACCTAGTTGGTATTTCTAACATCCCGGCTCAGAGGTGCCACCTGCTGGGTGGCTTCGGAGTTAATAACAGCCAGCTGAATTAAAAACCCCACACTATATATATTTGCACTCATGCAGTTCCCTATATCAAAAGTGATGTGTTTTTGCAATGAGTTCAAAACATTGTCTGAAGCAGACATAATGTATTGTTTTTAATCAGGCATATGTATTTTTTACTATACTAGTAATATTCCAACTTATCACCAGTATTGCAATTACCACAATCATAATACATTCTATCATCAATGTGATCAATGTGCATATTTTTATAGCAAATTTCAACTTTATTATATATATTTTCTGAAACCTGTGATCATCAAATACCATAGGACATGTTCTGGATCATGAACAATATGACACTGACAGAAATTTATTTCGTCATACAGAGTAAATGTGCATGTACATTTCCAAATTCATTAATACTGTAAACGTACTAATTTTTGCGGTGGATTTATTTTGCGGATTTCGCGGTAATATCAAAACCGCAAAATTAAATCCACCGCAAAAATGTGTTCATACAGTAGAACAAAGTTCTTGTCTGCAGCCATGACTGATCAATGCAATTAAGTAGTCATGGATATCAGTGGAATTGATCAAGGTGACGATAAAGCAGTAAATTTCGTTTTGTGTGTGATTTTCTCCCCAATGTTCAACCGAAAAATTAAATCCACCGCAGAACGTCTGAGGTACAAATCCGCAAAGTTAAATACCCGCAAATTTAAGTACGTTTACACTATTTTATGCCTTGCAAAACATGTATTAGCAACCCAGAATTTTGCTTTAATTATTGAAAAAGTCTTGTTCATCCTCAAGGTTGTCTGTGATCTTGAGTGTCACCACCTCCAGTCAGCCTATGATTCCGAATCTTGCTACCTTCAGTCTAGTCTGTGATCTTGAGTCTCGCTGCCTCCAGTCAGCCTGTGATCTTGAGTCTTGCTGCCTCCAGTCAGCCTGTGGTCTTGAGTCTCTCTGCCTCCAGTCAGCCTGTGATCTTGAGTATCACTGCCTTCAGTTAGCCTGTGATCTTGATTTTTGCTGCCTCCAGTCAGCCTGTAATCTTGAGTCTTGCTGCCTCCAGTCAGCCTGTGATCTTGAGTATCGCTGCTTTCAGTCAGCCTGTGATCTTGATTCTTGCTGCCTCCAGTCAGCCTGTAATCTTGAGTCTTGCTGCCTCCAGTCAGCCTGTGATCTTGAGTCTTTGCTGCCTCCAGTCAGCCGGTTGTTTTGATTGAGACTGTTATCAGTAAGCTGGTCGTCTTGACTTTAGGCCGTGACATCGACCGTCACCTAATAAAAGTTGAATGAAGAATATTGCATTTCAATATATGCAATTATCATATACTCTGATTCACATTCACAAGTGCATTTGCGATACATTTTTACTTATGTTACTTAGCAAGTTAGCATCACAAAAATATCCGCAAAAATCGGTGTAAACGAGTTTGAGAAATCAGAGGATAACTTTTTGTGATAAAAATGACAAGATGACAATGACAAATAGTATGACAGTATGGAAGAATAGCTCGAAAGATTATACCTGTCAAAAGACATTCATGAATTGTGCAGTTGAAGAGTGCATTTGATGAATCTACTCGTCACGAACTTGCATCTGTAAAATGGATGAAGCAAAATATATATCTAGCAGAAATTATATTTATATTCCTGGCTAGCTACAATACATGAATACATGATATTAGTATCAAATTACTGTTTTATTAGCAAAGCATGCTGATACTGAATGGAATGGATCTCTACATGTGGAGGTTCTTTGACTATATGTATAGTTATCAGGCCTTTCAGGGTTATGTAATTGTTGGGCACAATGCACCAGATAGTTTGCATATGAGCGGCCTGAAGACATCATACATTAATGCTTGGTCCAATTTCTCTATCATCTATGTTTATAACCAAACAAGCAGAACAGAATTGATTTAACTCGCTAAATTTTGTTCGAGAGAAAGCGTTCACCATTGATGTATTGATACAATCCCCAATTATCGCCTATTAAACCCCAGCTTGAGAAGTAAATACAACAAAATTACCTCGATTAGTACTTCGAAATACGCAGAAGGAGGACTCCTCTCTTTTTCTCTTCATACGAGATTGGGTGACACAGTAAAAACAGATTTCAGATGGGTTGAGCATGATAGTTTTCTCAAAGCCGGTTCTGTAGCCAGTTTTGTCAATCTAACACCAGCCATGAGATGGCGCTGTGATCGACCGGTAACGCACGAAATCGCCGAGTAGGGCGTCTTATTGTGGAGGGTCTTTGGCCACATACAAACCGGCGAAACAAGAGCAAAGGAATTCATACACATAATAATAAGCGATATAAGGTGCATAAGAGGAATTCTTCAGAAACAAAAATGTAAAAACTGATCACACAGTTTTTGAGAAAATGGTCACCAAATCCCAAATTTGGGTGGTTTTTTTTGGTGAAAAATAGCTGTTATTTTAGGAAAAAATTGAAACTAAGAAATACCTGCCTTTTGAAATATGTTTTACTAATTACTGTGCAAAATTTCAGAAAGATTCGACTGTAAACTTTAAAGACGACAACAAAACTTGACCACAATGAATGGACAGCCAGACAGACGGCAGACAACACCGCATCGCAAAATATCCGCTATGCGATATTGAAGTACACCAATGACGGACGCAATTCCACGCCAATAGTTTTCCGATCATAGTTCAGGTAATCTATATTGTATTAATGGAACAAAATCACATTCACATTTTCTTTCCATAATTGGGCCAGATACAGATTAACTTATGTTGCTATGTTGCTCAATGCAATCAAGAATATTATTTTGCATGTTTACCTCCATGAACTTTAGGTCTCCATTACGGCAGGCGTGTAGTAACTCATCATCATATTCAGTCAGTTCCTTTTCCATGTTTACTTCTTGTTCTCTGGGAATAACACGGTTGTTATTCATAGGCTCACAGTAAGTTCCCATCCACATTGAACATTATCAACTAAATATTTTGTTTTCTGATCCATATTAGACATTATCATATATACACAAGCTACATAAATTATAAACTGTATACCTCAAAATCTCATCATCAGCCACCGTTTGCGGATCAAAGTGTAGCATTTCCATCTTTTTGACATCAACAATTTCTCCCTGGATGAGTTCCACTCGCTTTACTACACGAGAGGCAATCATGGTTTTGAACCTTGAGTTGTTGAGCTTATGAGCATCTTCTAGCACCATGATCAAACATACTGCCTCCAGACCTTCAAATCTTGTCAACTCATCAATAATTAATCCTCTTATGGGATATTCGTCAGCTTTTTGAACTTCGATTCTTGGAGCAAATTTAGAGAAAATATCCTCAATCAGTGGTAGTAGTTTTGAATCCGGTTCAAAGAGGATTGCTACATCTGTTGGAACATAAAGCTTAGACGCAAGAAGCTTTTTCACATGATGCAATAAACCGTTCTGTGCAGACTTTCCCTGTAGGAAATGGACAGTAGTAAGTTTTACGTCGTCACCATCAAGTGGGCTGCAACATTCAAAATGGTCTCCTTCAGCATCTCCGAAAGCTGTCTTCTCCATGTAGTCAACAACAACTTGGGAATTGCGATAAATTTCACGAAGAGAAGGGAAGATATGACCTCCATACTCAGCTACCAATTTTCGTATCAACTTGACATTTTCCTCACCTCTGTGAGTTTGATACTCACTGTCCATAAACAAGTAAAGGTGTTTTGTGGATGAGACAATGATTTCAAACAATTGTTTCCATGCCTTTTCATCATATTCCATGTACTGGACATCGTCAATGATGATATATTTGTGATTTTTGAAAGTGGTTTCAATTGCATTCACACAATCAGAAACGTGACTGTTCCACACTGCACGCCCCTTCTTGTAGTGGTTGATGTAAGCTGCTACACCCTTGTTTGGACAAAACACTATGCTTTTATCTTTGCCAAACTCTTTACAAAGATACTGTTCTAGAAGTGTCTTTCCAGATCCCGGTGGACCTTCAATGACTCCAAGTTTGATCATTTTAAAACCGAACACTTTGTCGAGCTGCTGCATTGTGAGATGTATGCCATGCATGCTCAGTTCATTGTTGACCCTGTCACGGTAAGTTGTGTTGTCATGCAGCAGGAGTCTTGCTAAACCCATCTTGATACACGGCATGGCCACTCCACAAGGTCTTGCCTGGAAAGATGGGAGTTCAGTTGTACCCAGTAGATAAGTGTAAGGGTAGATTTTCAGTATGGTTTCTGGTAGTTCTTTCTCAAGATTGGCTGTCAAATACTTCGAAAGTATACGACCTGCATAAAATGTGCGTTTGTGGCAGAGAGGCAAATATGTTTTACCATTATAAATGGAAGTTATAATGACGTGACAATCTTCATTGAGATAGAGAATATCCAATACAGGCTTCGGAAAGCTGGAAAGTCCTGTAGGTGATGGCGCTCTATCAAGAAAACTGAACATATCAGGAAAGGCGAGGATACAAGCATTACGCTCTGTGATGAGTTCGATGTGATTCAGTATCTCAGTGACAGCGTCACAATGATCGGTCAGTGCCTCCTTTGGGGGGCTGTAATGTGCAGGATATTCCATTTGGAAAATTGACAGATTCTTAACTATTTCCGGTGAGAGACTATATATTTTTTCCCTTTGCTTAAGAACTCTGTCTTTCTTGTATGAGATGGAAACAGTTGGACGCAGCCTAGATTTGTTTGGAATTGGTTTGAAAATCAGTGATCTTGGCAACATTTTGTCAGTTTGCATATCAACAATGGTCACTTTCTCGCCCAGCTCATCTGTTCGTGTTATTCTGCCATCATTCAAGTCATCACTTTTCGTCGCAATATTAGGTAAAGTACACTTTCTTGGTGACGATGAAATAACTAGCCTTTCAATCCAGCCATCATCTCGCAAATGAAATTGTACTTGGTCACCCGCCATCGAGACATGAGATGTTTTCAATTTTGATGGCTTTATACAAAGGGTGTCTAGCAGTGTGCCACGTACTTTAAAGTCCATTGCATCCAAATGCTCTACTCCTGAGGGAACTCCTTTAACGAACATATCTCGCCATTCTTTCTGTGTGTCCTCATCGAAGGTGGCATCACATGATACGGCAATTATTCCACCACAAGAGTTCTGCAAACCATTGATCATCATGGTGATGTGTTTAACCTCCCTGCTTCGTTTTGGCGAAATGCTTGGGTCAACTTGAACTTGATAAATGTAACTTGCAGCACATGTTTGAAAGATATCCTCAGTAGGTACCAGGTACTGCTTCAGAATTTCAATCCCACTTGTTCGTGGATCGACTTGTAAGTTTTCCAAAGACTCTGTTGACTGAAAATATAGTAATTACAAGTGCTAAGAAAACGCATTTACATGTGCATTGATCTCCGGCAAAGGATATAATGATCAGGTGCCAAGGCCTTGTGATACTTATGGCACTCAGGTTTGATCATCAATTTCTTCACATAATTCAAGCATGAAGCCAACGACTAGAGACATAATTCAAGCATGAGGCCAACGACTAGAGTGTGTGGCAAGTACACATGCACCTAATAACAAGGCGAAAGGCTTGTGGATACAACCTAGTTGGGGGGGGGGGGGGGGGAGAAAATTACCAAGCTCTGGATCAAAGGTCATTCTTTGGAAACGTTGGTTTTGTTTGCGGGATTGGAATATAAAATGAATTGACAAGGCTGTAAATATCTAACCATTTTTAGAGTTATTATCCTGATATCAATTATGAGACCTTGCCAGAGAGCAAAAGTTCTTTTTTCATGCTGTTCATGCATAGGATATATGCTCAATTGTGCATGATTCCTGATGCTAAGGGCTGGTTTAACGATCATGTTTAGTCTCCAGGTAATTGAACTTCAATCATTGAATTCATCAAAACATCCCTAGCAAAGATGTCAAATATTGAGTAGGAAATGAGTACTTTAAACACATACTGCCTAATGTATTGAATTGAAAATCAAATGATTCAGTCATCATGCTGAATGATTTATGCATCATGCTGAAATACTTCAATGATGAAGAGATCGTTTCATCAATAACCAGTAGTTTTTGCTAATGGATCAATGGGTGGCCAACCCTCTATGTAGATGAAATGTGTTGGCTTTTCATGTAATTTGTGTTAAGTAGGCCCAAATTCAGTTATTGTGGTGATATGATGTGCAGAAAAGCCATTCCTTGCAGTTTGCTGCATTTGTATTCTTAGGCTTGTGATGAGCACTCACATTCTGGTTATACACTTAATTTCCATTTTTTATATAGTTGCTTTTTATTTCGAATTTGTTTTCAGAGTAAGATGTTGGCAAATGTGCACTAGTTCTATTTGGTATACAGGTAAACATTAGAAACAAATATATTTACACAAGTTGTCTGCCCCTGATTAGTACAGTGGGTCCAACGAAATTAATATTTTGCTGGGTATTTATGTTTATCCCAGAAGTGTTTCAAAACTGTGTTTCAAAAGAACCCCACCATTGGCATCACCAGTAGTAATGCCATCAATGTGATAGGTTGATACGTGTACATTCGTGTCACATAAACACTTACTTGTGTGCAAATTTTAGAATGAACGGCTCTGCACTTTTCCTTCATCATGAAGACGAGTTGATCAACTTTGTCACTCAGCAGTGCTGGCTTGGACAGTGAGAATATTCCAATGTTGCAGTTGTCAATCAATGCATGGGGAACACTCAGCCGATCAGGTAGACCAAAAATCCTGAACGTCTCTTCGACGAGTATGTAGACGTCATCCTCAACATTCTGGGATGGTCTGAAAAGTTCTGTATTTTCTACAGCATTTGCTAACAGCGTATGCTTCAGCGCTGCACTATTCATTGATATATCATGTTTTTCACATTCATGATGACCTTTCGCTTTATCACGTGATAGGAATCCGTGTGCATATCGCATGAGCTTCTTGATATCAGAGAAGTCTCCAGATCCTGCATTGGATGTCTCCTTCCATCTATCCAAGATGTCGCTCACGTGTGGATCTTCAGGGAAGCAAGTAACTTTGGGGTTTTCAGAATTGTTGTGTTTGATGGTGTTGCTGATTAGCTTTGTGAGACAGAAGGCTAGTTTAACAGGCACATCTGTTGAGAGACCATGGAAGAGTTGTGCCTCAATATGTGCTGTAGACATCAGCCACATCCCGTCAACTACATCTGGCACAAAATGGATTTCCTCCTTCTCTATGAGTCGGTCTTTCAAGGCTGTTTGGATGGGTGAGAGTTTTTCAACCACTTTTTGTCTGTCAGGGTAACCTGTGGGAACTCTGAAAGCCAGCGTCACATCCACTGACAAGTCAACGATTTTGCCTGGCTCTGGCTCATAAGTGAATAAGAGAGTGACAGCTGGTCCATTGTATCTCACACCACAGTAATGGGGAGATGCGAAGCCACCATGTTTCAAGTTTTCTGGCGGTGTCCATGTTCGAGCTACATTGTCAATCACATCTGCTAGGCGTTCAATCATGTTCAATGCTTTTATTTCCTCGTCCTTGTTATTGAACAGTATATATCTGTTTTTCTTGTGAGGATGTTTCTCTACCTTTATTTCAGTACTAATTATCGCGAGACTATCGACCTCGTCTATTTGTTGCACTTTGGAGCCATCAATGCAACTTCCGATGTTCACTATGTATATATGGTATTCAAATTGTTCATTGGTCTGAAGTGTCATAAAGTTGAGAAAATCTGTTAATTCAGAGACAACCTGCTGATTTCGACCAAAGTCCAAGAAGTGTTTCCACAGGGTATCAACGTTCAGTTCTCGCAAGTATTTCCAAAAGCTGGTGTCGCTTTCTAATGTTTTCTGTAGTGTTCTTTCTTGTTCTTTAGGCAATTGGTTGGGATGGACGGACGTCTGCAGTGCTTTGGTATGCAGCCTTTGTAATGTGGTCAGTGTCGTCTGAAATGAACGTTGTAGAAATTGAGTGATCAAATTCAAGATGCCATTAATATTGGAGTATTTATATGCAGTCGAATGTCACTTGTACAATTGTAACTTACATAGCATGCACACAGCTTTCTTTACATGATGTGATTTCTAAGCTACGTCTAGTGTAAATATTCGATATCAATATTCCACCATCGATGAACAGTCAGAAACGTATCCAGGTGCGAGATGTTGTTACAATTTCAGTTGTGAGATAAAATAAGATAATATAAGAGTTTATTTGTTTTCGATTCCAGTATGGGGTAATAATACAGAACAAGCTTATGTATAGGATTGAAATCGAAGGGACGTAGTAGCCAGATGGCTGTCTTCCCCACGTTCCTGTACAAGAGGTTGATTGTAAGTACGCATAACATGTATACCATGTATATAAAATATTACTGATAGACGGGATTTTCATAGTCAGGATACACATATGGATGAGACAAACATACATGTACATGTACAGTAGATTTACAAGTGTTAAGCATAGCACCAAGGGTGTTGTAGCTTACCGACGGATCATGTGAATTGCACAGAATATTGATTTTCCAAGATATAAATTGGAAAATTCATGAGTTCATGAGTTTCCTTGAGAGTTTCCTTGAGTTCATGAGAAAATTCATGAAAGTTCATGAGTTTCATGAGTTTCCTTGAGTTTCCTTGAGTTTCATGAGTTTTCCTTGAGTTTTTTCATGAGTTTTCCATGAGTTTTTTTCATGAGTTTTTTTCATGAGTTTTTTTCATGAGTTTTCCTTGAGTTTTTTCATGAGTTTTTCTTGAGTTTTCCTTGAGTTTCATGAGTTTCATGAGTTTCCTTGAGTTCATGAGAAAATTCATGAAAGTTCATGAGTTTCCTTGTCGTTTTTGTTTTCTCTCGCTTCGTGTGCCTGATGTTACTTTCTGTCCCCGGACTGTGAGATTGGATGACGGACCCTGTTTTGTTTGCTCACTTCGTATGCCTGATATGACTTTCTGTCCACGGATTATGAGATTGGATAACGGACTCTGTTTTGCTCGCCCGAAAGTTTGGGGAATTCATGACGGGTGCCACTAGTGGGGCAGGAAATGCTCACTCTTTCCGGAACACCTGATTTCACCTCCTGATGGCCATTTACGGGGGTTCATGAGTTTCCCTGTCATTTTTGTTTTCTCTCACTTCGTATGCCTGATATGACTTTCTGTCCCCGGACTATGAGATTGGATAACGGACCCTGTTTTGTTTGCTCGGAATACTTGATACTGGGTATTGATTCCACGTCTATTGTTACAATGATCTTAAACGCTATTGTCAAAACATGTTCGTAAATGTTGTCTATCACACGTTTCCTGTTTGATGTATAAGGCAAAATCAAGTTACACCTTGAAAGTTTTTTTCGTTAAGGATATAAATTTATAAACCGTCTATTCAAACACAACAATATTCAAAGACATCAAACTTATATGCGTCACAAAGGTACATAAAGAAAATCTTTTGCATGATTCTGGTGAAAACTGTCTGAATAGATTTTGAGAAAATGGCTACCAAAGACAAAACTCATCATTTTTTTTCGACATAGAAAACTCGTTTTGACCTTTCAAGGTCATTGAAGGTCAAATTCAAGGTCACTACTCAAACCGCAATATATGATTTCCCATTTGAATTTGACAATACTTAGGCTCTATCTTGAAGTGTTCTATGAGTTTACTCTGCACAACTCCCATAATGAAGGAAAAATGCGAGAGATTTCCCAAAATTCTCCAATGGCCATTTTTTTTTTTTTTGCTGGAAATGACTCAAAACGAATAATATCTCAATTTGGGAGGATTTTTTTTTTTTTTCGCCGACCGGTCACAAAATCAAATGGCCGCCAAACACAGACTGGCGACTCAAGTGCAACGAAACTTATACAGGCCACAAAGGTACATAAAGAGAATTTTATGCATGATTTTGAAGAAAACTGTCTGAATAGAGTTTGAGAAAATGTCTACCAAAGATAAAAGTCCCAAAATTTTCCAATGGCCAATTTCTTTTTTTTTTTGGCTGGAAATGACTCAAAACGAATATTGGCTCGATTTGGGATGAACATTTTTTTTTCGCCGACCTGTCAAAAAATCAAGATGGCCACCAAACGCAGACCGGCGATTCAATGGCAACGAAACTTATACACGCCACAAAGGTACATGAGGAGAATCCTATGCATGATTTTGAAGAAAACTGTCTGAATAGATTTTGAGAAAATGGCTACCAAAGACAAAAAATTATCGTTTTTTCCAACAACCCCCCCCCCTCGTTTTGACCATTCAAGGTCATTGAAGGTCAAATTCAAGGTCAACACTCAAACCGCAATATATGATTTCCCATTTGAATGTGACAATACTTAAGCTCTATCTTGAAGTGTTCTATGAGTTTACTCTGCACAACTCCCATGGTGAAGGAAAAAATGTCAAAAAATCAAAATGACTGCCAAACGCAGACCGGCGATTCAAGGGCAACGAAACTTATACACGCCACAAAGGCACATAAGGAGAATTTTATGCATGATTTTGAAGAAAAATGTCTGAATAGATTTCGAGAAAATGGCCACTAAACACAAAAACACAAGCTAACAGGCCATAAGACAGGTGAAATTGAATAAGGGCATAGCACAAGGTTTTCAAACAGTCAGTGGGCAGAATATTCTTGGATTGCTTGAGTGCAAACAATGCTCTTGCAAATATGGAGTCAGTATGGCTGATATGATATTTCCATCAAGTGATTCATCTAAGACTAGACCAAGAAATTCGGTTTCAGATTGACCGTTTAAGTTTGGAACACCATATATTCAGTTTTTGATGCATTTATCTTTAATTTGTTTGCACAGAACCATTGGTATAAGTTGTGTATTTTGCACGGTTGAATAGTGATTTAGGATTACGTTCTGAGACATATGAAGTTATGTCATCAGCAAAAGATAGAATGGAGCTGTTAGTTGAGTAATGAATATCATTGACGTATATTAGAAAAAAGAGAGGACCGGGTATTGATCCAAGGGGAACACCACATCGCAGTTCTTTTACTGGAGATTTATGATTATCAAAATCAACATATTGAGATCGATTTGTCAGATAGTTCCTGAACCAGTCCTCAGCTATTCCTCTTATGCCATATCTATAGAGCTTATCTAATAAGATATTATGATTAATTACATCGAAGGCTTTAGACAGATCACAAAAAATATGGCCAGGGTATATTTTTGACAATTATTATTATGATGAATAATAGAGTGTATTGTTGAGTGTTTCTAGGGAAACTGTATTGGTGATCATACAAGATATTATGTTTATTCAAGAGAGAGATCCGTTTTTGATACATTATTTTGCGAAAATATGGAGCAAGCAGATCGGTCGATAATTATTTAGGTGAGTGACATCAGAATTTTTATTGATATACACTACTTTGGCAATTTGGTAATCCTTAGGTATTTTCCCAGTGACGAAGGATCTATTTATGATGTGTGATGTCTAAGTAAAAGTGTATACTACACTTAGAAATAATGAGAGCCAATGAATGTTCCATACAGCTTGTGGTTGCATCTCCAATGCCAGCGATAATTACCACTGACAATCAATTTCTTTTGGCCCATGTATTTTTGCGGATGACCTATAACTTTCCAATTTGATAATCAAATTACAACCAAGTTTTGAACTAAACCTCAAATCAGGCAGCAAGCTCTTTTTTTATGTTGGGTAATCTGAACAAATGTTAAAAATTAGCCCAAGGGCTAAGATAGGTTACCGGACAATATATAATAGCTATATATAATAGTTTCGTGGCCTTGGAAACAAGGTCACTGGTCAAATTCAAAGTCACGAGAGTATTCCGCATACCAGTATTTGATTTGCTATAATCTCACAATTGATTACTAAGCTGTAAATTCAATAATAAAAGAGATATTAGTCATTATGTCCTATGACCTTGAAAATGAAATCAAAAGTCAAATTGAAGGTCATCAGAGTTGTCAGCATATATCATTTGCTGTATGTACAAAATTGAAACCTAAGTTGCTAAGTTGATAATAAACAAGATATTAGCCATTTTGTCCTGTGATACCTTGAAAATGAGGTCATAGATCAAATTCAAGGTCATGCAATATCCTGCATATATCATTTCCTATATGTCAATAATTGATTCTCAAGTTGTAAATTCGATAGTAAACTAAATATTAACCATTTTGTGCTCTGATCGTGAAAATACGGTTGAAGGTCAAATTCAAGGTCACAAGAATATTCGGCATATGTCATTCCCTATATGTGCACAATTGATTCCTAACCTGTTAAGTCGATAATAAGCAAGATATTAGCCATTTTGTGCCTTTCCTTGAAAATGAGGTCAAAGGTCAAATTCAAGGTCATCAAAATATTCAGCATACATCATTTTCATACGTCCACAGTTTAGTTCCAAGCTGTAAAGTGGATAATAAGCGAGATACCAGCCATTTTGTTCGGAATATTCGGACTATATCATTTCCTATAATGTGCACAATTGATTCGTAAGCTGTAAATTCGATAATAAGTGAGATATTAGCCATTTTGTGCTCTGACCTTGAAAATAAGGTTGAAGGTCAAATTCAAGATCATGAGAAAATTCAGTATATACCATTTCCTGTATGTTCACAATTCATTCCTGAGCTGTAAAGTCGATAACCAGAAAGCTATTAGCCATTTTGTGCTTTGACCTTGAAAATTAGGTCAAAGGTCGAATTCAAAGTCACGAGAATATTCTGCATTTATCACTTCCTATATGTCCACAATTGATTCCTTAGCTGTAAAGTCGATATTATGTGAGATATTAGCCATTTTGTGCTCTGACCTTGAAAATAAGGTCGAAGGTCAAATTCAGGTCATGAGAATATTCAGTATATACCATTTCCTATATGTTCACAATTGATTCCTGAGCTGTAAAGTCGATAGTCAGCAAGCTATTAGCCATTTTGTGCTCTGACCTCGAAAATTAGGTTAAATGTCAAATTCAGGGTCACGAGAATATTCAGCATGTATCACTTCCTATGTGTCCACAATTGCTTCCTAAGCTGTAAAATCGATATTAAGTGAGATATTAGCCATTTTTGTGCTTTGACCTTGAAAATTAGGTCAAAGGTCAAATTCAAGGTCATCAAAATATTCGGACTATATCATGTCCTATATGTGCACAATTGATTCCTATGCTGTAAAGTCGATAATAAGCGATATATTAGCCATTTTGTGCTCTTGACCTTGAAAATGAGGTCAGAGGTTAAATTCAACGTCACGAGAATATTCAGCATATATCATTTTCTATATGTCCACAATTGATTCCTAAGCTGTAAAATCGATAATAAGGGAGATATTAGCCATTTTGTCCTGTGACCTTGAAAATGAGGCCAAAGGTCAAATTCAAGGTCATGACAATAATCTGCATATATCATTTCCTACATGTTCATAGTTGATTCCTAGTCTCTAATCTCAATATTAAGTGAGATATTAGGCATAGTGTCCCATTATAAAGCATAGGAGAATTTAACATGGGAAAGTCCCATTTGGGACCCGTCGAGAAAATGAAAATAGCCGTCACACGCAGACCAGCGATTCAGGGGCAACGAAACTTATGCACAAAACAAAAATATATGAGGGGAATCTTTTGAAATAAAAATCTTAAAACTGTCTGAACAGTTTTTGAGAAAATGGTCGCCAAAGTCAGAAATTGGTCGTTTGTTGTCGAAAGTGGCCGCCATTTTGAACAAAAACGCGAAAATAAACAAAAATATAGATGACCCCTTTTTGAATTATTTTTAGGCATTTTTGTGCAAAATTTCAGAAAGATTCACCCGTAAACTTTAAAGATAAAAATGTGGACGGATGACGCCGACGCAGACGACGCCGACGACTGACGACGGACGCAAAGCCATGCCAGTAGGTTGTTGGACCATAGATCTAGTAACCTAAAAACTACACCATAACACTTTGTCTGTTACTTCTATAATTAACATTATGTAAAAGATGTTCAATGGTTTGAATCAGAATTATTATCGACTTTTTCTTCAGCTTGTCAGTGGCGCAAGCTTTAGGTCCTATAAAATATACCGAATAAAATATACCAGTAATGGACTGATAAGGTACGAATGCTGATTGATAAGCAACCATGAACGTAAGTGTGAATTATCGAGCTTCGTCAAGTCATACTGAACTTGTAAGCGTGTTTCACGAAGATGTTCTTGATGGTAAGTAATATTAACCTTGATGGTAAGTGTGACTTACTTTAGTGTGTATCACCAAAATCAATTCACCTGCATAATTATCAAATTGATCAAATGCTCAAACATCCTCAAATAGAAGACATCAATTGTGACTTGCTGCAATAATTTTGAAGTAGATATATGGTCAGTGATGTATGCGGTGACATATCCACGTTCTCCAAGATATAGAACTATCTCCAGTGTTTCACTTCTGCACAAAATCATACTGTACCATTCATCAGTCCAGATAATGTACACATTTCTAATATACTGGGCCGAATATGCATCCATGTTATGAGTGAATAGTTCATGTTGATAATTTGATGTATGTGGTGACATATCCACGTTCGCAAAGATATAAAACTACAAGTGTTTCGCTTCTGCACAAGTCATACTGTACCATTCATTATTCCAGGTTAATCACACATTTCTAACATACTGGGCCGAATATGCATCCAAGTTATGAGTGAATAGTCCATGTTGATAATTTGTGCATAGCTACGCAGCAATCGACAATATATACATCACAATAATGTTGGTAACCTTTCCAGTGCCAGCTCGTAAGGCATCAAAGATTCCATTATGCTTAGACGATTCCTCCGTGGACTTTTTAAGTTTTCATATGTCTGAATGGACGATTCCTAGTTAATAGACAATTCTGTATTTGCTTTTGCATATACCGTGGGCCACCGGCTGAGGGGGGTCTCCATGCAACCCCCACACGGCAGAGTGAAGCCACTTTTTTTCTGAAGCCTTAACATGTCTATTATCCAAATCTAACTGTTAACCTTGCATAAACTGGGATGCACTTTATAAATTCAACACATTTTCAATGATACCATCAACCGCATAGGAAGAAACGACACAATTCTCAAAAATGTGGTTTTCATCATATTCTTACTTCTAGTCGTGCTAGAATCACAATTTTAGTGTCTAAACTGATATGTTTCAGGCCAAGGAATCCAGTGGTTATATTTTTGACAAGCTATTTCTGATCAGTTTTGAGTAATTCAAGATTTTTATCATGGAAAGGTCAATTTTCACAGAGTCCCATTTGCGACCCATTTCGAATCACAATTTCTTTCAGACAAAATTATGTTGTCAACAATTTTCAATAGCAAAGTCTCACCTTTAATTAAATAAAAAACAATATAATCAACATCCGTTTATTCTCTGTATTCATTCAGCTCTCATTCTTACCACGTGTTTTAGTTTACGGCTGTGTTTATCAGCTCCACTAATGACGATGATCAACGTATTACAGTTAATACAGTCAATAGCACAGAACAATAGAACCATGTATACATATATCAGTTATCATCCCTCATACCATCCCCTCGTCATCATCCCTCTCGTCCCCCTCATTATCATCATCATCATCATCCGCATCATCATCATCCCCTCATCATCCACCCCCCCCCTCTCTCCGCATCATCATCGTCCGTATCATCACCATCAACAACAATCAACTTGCATAATTTCAGTCATCATTACTGCCAGATTCGTAACTCATCAAAATTACTACAAATGAATATGCAATTATAGTTAGCGGATCTGAAATTCCTCACCGTCAATACACGTACATAACCCTGAACATCTGCATTGTATTTAGTCATCATCACTGCTGTCAGCTTCGCCAGTGGTAATGTCCTCATCAGAATCATCACTGGTGGAGTCTGTGGGTAGTTGGCGGATATCTATCAGTGCCTGGGGTAGAGCGTCACCATCATACCACATAGGTTCCAGCTTTCCCTCAGCAAGAGTCCAACCATGGCCGTCATTGGGAGAAGGGAAGTCAGGTTTGGGGATACGAGAGTTATTCCAAAGTCCTACCTGGAAGTTACCACGCCTGATGTGTTGCTGTAGGCTCTTGCGGCATGGAGGTAGGTTCTCATGTCGATGTTTCGTGGAGAGCTGAGCTGGTCGTCTCAGTAAACACTCGTCACACCACAGTTAACCCTCCACACACATCAGTGAAACCTGTATACACCTCGGTGAACCTTCAACACACGTCAGTTAACCTCCACACACTTCAGTAAACACTCGTCACACCACGATTAACCTCCACACACCTCAGTAAACCCTTCAAACAACTCAGTAAACCCCTCACACACCTCAGTTAACCTCCACACACCTCTTCAAACCCTTCACACACCTCTGTAAAACATCCACACACCTCAGTAAACCCTACACACACCTCAGTAAACCCATCACACACTTCTGTAAACCCTCTACACACCTCAGTAAACCCTCCACACACCTCAGTAAACCCCTCACACACATCAGTTATCCTCCAAACACCTCAATAAACCCTTCACACACCTCTGTAAAACATCCACACACCTCAGTAAACCTCCACACACTTCAGTAAACCCATCACACACTTCTGCAAACCCTCCACACACCTCAGTAAATCCTCCACACACCTCAGTAAACCCCTAACACACATCAGTTACCCTCCAAACACCTCAATAAACCCTTCACACACCTCTGTAAACCATCCACACACCTCAGTAAACCTCCACATACTTCAGTAAACCCTCCACACACCTCTGTAAACCCTCCGCACACCTCAGTTAACCTCAACTCACCTCAGTAAACATTCAACACACATCAGTTATCCCTCCACATACCTTAGTACTCCATCCACACACCTCAGTAAATCATCCACACTGACCACATACCTCAGTGGACCTTCCACACAGCTCAGTACGCCATCCACACACCACCATGAACCCTCTACACACCTCTGTAAACCCTCCACTTTGACCACACATATCATTAAGGGATAATGATGGTGACGATGAGAGGATGGTATGAGGAATGATAACTCAATAGGTATACATGGTACAAGTAATATTGTTTTGTAATGATGGCTATATTAACTGCATTATATCGATCATCATCATCAATGGAGCTGATAACTACAGCGATCAACTAAAACAAGAATGAATGCAGAGAATAAACGGATGTTGATTATATTGTTTTTATTTATTTATGGGTGAGAATTTGTTATTGAAATTTGTTAACCAAATTATTTTGTTTGAAAGAGATTTTGATTCGAAATGGGTCGCAAATGGGATCCTGTGAAAATTGACCTGTCCATGGTAAAAATCTTGAATTACTCAAAACTGATCAGAAATAGCATATAAAAAATAACACCACTAGATCCCTTGACCTGCAACACATCCGATTAAACACTAAGGTTATGATTCCAGCACGATTAGAAGTAAGGATATGATGAAAACCACATTACTGAGAACCGTGTCGTTTCTTTCGATGCGGTTGATGGTATCATTGAAAATGTGTTAAATTTTCAAAGTGCATCCCAGTTTATGCAATGTTACGAGTTAGATTTGGATATTAGACATGTTTTGGCTTCAGAAAAAAGTGGTTTCACTCTGCCGTGTGGGGGCTGTATGGTGACACCCCTCAGCCGGTGGCCTACCGGTAATCATTCACGATCCTAGAACTATGTCTACTTTTTATGGACTTGCTTTGATCAGTAAAACTTGTAAGGATCTTTCTGCAATTTTGAGACAACACACTGTCAATTCGTTCCAAGAATGATTGTTCTTGGCCGACGGTCAGTCTTTGCAATAAGTACTCCAACTTGCGTAAGTTTAATATGCGATGTAGTTGTTTGGTTTAGAATAAATGATAAAAGTTATATTTCTCTTTAAATGTTCTTGAATAATTTATATATTCAAAGAAAACAAAAACAATCCAATTCATGAAGTCACATCAAACGATGATGTCCGTGTGTATTAATTATTATGAAGCCTTATTCTTGCGAACTGTATTCTGTGACATGCTCATCGATGCATTGAGCAATCAGAGTTCAATTTGACAAGGAGATGTACTGGACACTTAGCAAAAGGTATTTGACGTTGTTATCATTAATTGATTGGTCTATAGTTTAGCGTAAGACATGGGGCGAAAAAATGGCTCTGGTTTCTCGCCAACGGCAAAGGCGCCTGCAGGATTTAATTTCCCATACGCACTCACTGATAATGGGGACATGACTATTCAGAGTTGTTTGGTGGAATTCGGGTGGGAAAATTTAGTTATATTTTCGTTTTGCAAAAAGGTATTTGAAAATAACGTGGAATATATATATGCATTATTATTGTAATGTTTATTACAAATAATAAATTCAGGAACAAACTCCATTGGGTAGGTATATGTTACGGTTCCCCTAAGAGAACATAGCGCGGAACGCTGAGATATTATTTCATTCCCTCAAAATAAATTTTGATCAAAAATACGTTCCCTCAAAATGACATTTCATAATATTGAAATAGATTTCACTCATTCGGAAAAAACATTCGACTTTATTGTTATATGATTTATTCCAATACTGCTTCAAGAGCAAGGAATGTATTTCAACATATATTTCAAATGAACAAAATGTTATTCCAAGAGAGTTAAATGTGATTCCGAGGGAACAAAATGTTATTTCAAGAGAACAACATCTTATCGAGGGAATGAAATATTTTTCGAGGGAATGAAATGTATTTCGAGGGAATGAAAGATATATCGAGTGAACGAGATATATTTTGAGGGATCTAAATGTTATTTCGAGGTTATGAAATGTTATTTCGAGGGAACGAAATGATATTTTGAGGTAATGAACTGTTATTTCGAGAGAACGAAATCTATCTCAATATACTGAATCTATTTCAAGGGAACAAATTATATTTAGAGGGAACGGAATGTATTTCAAGGGAATGAAATAATTTTCGAGTGAATAAAATATATTTTGAGGAAATGAATATTATTTCAAGGTAATGAAATGTTATTTAGATGGAACAAAATGTTACTTCTAGGTAATGAAATGTTACTTCGATGGAACAAAATGTTATTTTGAGGGAATGGAATCTATTACAATTTAATGAAATGTTATTTCAAGGGAACAAAATCTATTTCGAGGGAATGAAATCTATTTCAATATAGTGCAATGTTATTTCGATTGATTGAAATATATTTCGAGGGAATGAAATCTATTTCAAGGGAATGAAATCTATCTTGAGGGAATGAAATAATATCTCAGAATTTCCTGCTACGTCCTCTTCGGGGCTACATAAAATATAGATTACACAAATACTGTTATTCAAACACATTGCTGAAGTGGAGGTTATAAGTATATATTCGCCAACGCTACCCGAACATTTGTATTGCTATTTCATCAAAATTAGAACGTAATGCCAATTTGCACTATAATGCTGAGTCGAATTCAAAAGTATATTCACAAGCCTAATCTCACGTGCTAGGGTATATGCATTTGTGCATAAAACATAATGATCTAAACTAATTTAAATTTCACCAGATTTTTAATACTGTGGTTTACAGTATAATAGTTTTTTTGTCATTTTTTTCAGTAATTGTTTTTTTTTTGGTCATTATTGCTCTAAATTCCGTGCTCTCCAGGACTGAAATAAATTTAATAAATGAAAATCATGTTCAAAATATCTTCTTTTTTCTGAATTGTTTATTCCAAGATTGCTTCTTTGCCTCTCTAATATTGTTTATTTTTTTGATTTTAGCAATTCAATTTTGTTTAAACAAGGCTTTACCCGAATACCTTCTTCCTGAAGTACTTCCTGTGATATTATGCCAGACACGCTACTGACACGCTAATATCAAGTGATTTATCAAATGATAGACCTGAATTGTTTCCAATCAATTAGTGGTTTCCAAATGTAAACACTGTCGTATATAAAGTCGTGATAAGCATAGGCATTACTGCTTTGCGGGAATGTCTTTAACATGATTGTCATGTCATTATGTTTGCTATAAGTTGAGCGAATAAGGCACACCTTGAAGCATTTAACTTGCTGATGTCACCGTGAATATAGACAAAATAAAAGTTTGTGTGTTCAATTTAGTTATTCTCGTGTCCTGGGTAAAAAACTGTGTACCATAATTTCACATGATTTATATTCTAGTTGATATATTTTTTTTTCTGAAAACCTACTTATCATATATAATATATATTATTGAATAAGCATATATAGCACGAATCTGACAAATAAGCTTTAGTATACATAGATTTTTAAAATAATCGTCCACGCAGGATTCATCCATTTCGGATCGTTCATTCAGAACTCTCCTAGCTCAGTTCACCATGAGTCTGATGATCGTGTATTTTAGGGAAAATTTTGATATGCCAATCGCAATCATTTCAGACAACCACCTGTTAATTTTAATGAAATTCCCGTTGATCTGATATATCTGAGCCCTCTGGCATCATGTTTAAGTGAAGAACAATCTAGTATTTTGTCTCTGCGCACCCGTAACATCAGTCTCCGCTCATTTTGTTTTTCTCTGCTGGTGAACAATTAAACTACATGTATACTCAACAGATACTCGAACGGACATATAAATATAACCAACCCAGTATAAGGAATCGCTATAAGGAATCGGCCCCCGAATTTACAACACATGCGAGGAGACCTTCACCCTAATTGACATAAAACATGACACATGTCCAGGACGAATAAAATTGCAATGCAGGATATACCCGAAGACCTGTCTGTGTGCAGTATAGGAAAATACCAATGACCGAGCAGATGTCCCCGATGAGGACGACCATGTGAGAAGACAAGACGCCGCCATGACAGTTGTCAGTTGAAGTAGAACCTTTTGAAGGAGAACACATGTTCTGTGATACTAAGAAGAAATGACTGAATTAGAGTTGGATAGTACTGCTCAATTTGATATGAACGAAGATTTTTGCACGTAGAATTTCAGGTAACTATAACAGGAATACACAGTTAAATTATGTTAAGTAAATTAAACATTAAAAACCCTGTATCTGCTGCGAGACAGAAAATCATTGGAATATTGTGGACAAAATCCTGTCAAAATCCTGTCAATCAGACTGAGTGAACCATGCAGACGAACGCACACAGACATAAAAAGTACACAAGAATGGGTAAACAGCGGCAAAAAGCGATCACAGTCCTATCAAACGTACTGATCGATCCTTGTGAGTTCGCAATTTTCTAGGTCAAACGTGTCCACAAAACAAAATCAACATGACACTATGTCTGTTCCGATTTGATTCCACACCATATAAAACAGCCATTGATTCGAACAGAGCAAGTTGCCGGATTTTGCTGTTTAGGTTTGATCAGTTGAAAATGTTTGTCAAACACAATGAACTTAGAAATGATTTTGCTAGCCATTTGCTAGCCAAGTTTAGATGCATATTTCATGAATTTTCAACTTTTAAACTATTATTTTTGAGCAGTTGAACAGCGAACAAATTTCATTTGAATGGAGGACGAGAAACACACTTTTAATTAAATCAAAAGCACAGGCCTTGGGAGGTGAGTCTGGGCAGTAATAAATGGAGCCAACTCCAGCCAATTGATCTGGGCCAGCCAATCAGAGCGTACGGGCCCAACATAAAAAAAATTGAAGCCAATACTGACCAAAATCCCCAGAAAAATGCATTTGTTGAACACAATAAACTTCCATCAGCATCAAGTGGTATCGTAATTGGCACATATGCATACTTTACACATCCACAGACAACATTGTACAGACTCTACAATGGGTGGATATTTATTATTGTATACTCTTCTGGACACACGGCTAGACGGATTGACGGACATGCACCTAGTGACCCTGCTGGTAGGATAACTACAACTAATCTCTGATGAGCTAAAATTGAAATGGCGTGGTATGACACATGTCTGACATCTGATACTTGCCTATATATATGACTCTTTCAAAGTACCTACCGATGATGCAATCTGGCTACTTGTTTCCATTGGTGCCTGGTCGCCTGACGATTTCAAATCACCGTCGCTTGATACGTTCTCCTGAAGAAGAAAATGATTGCATAACACCATGTTTTCATTCAGGTAATCCTTTGTAGATAGTATGTATTATTTTGGACTGAATATGTGAAAATAAATATACCTGAGTGTAGTTCTCTGCAATTTTGGGTTTCTTGGCTACGTGATCTGGCGTCCATGTTTCCTGTATGAATATTTGGTTGAATATCAGGTGTTTCATTAAACTGTACATAAATTCATGTGAGTTCACCTCATTTTAAAGTGTGATACATAATATAAAATACGACACCATATAAACATATATCACAAATAGGTCAAAACGAGTATTGCCTATAATGTACTTCATGTACAAACGAAATTAGTCCAAGGGTAAAAAGGACAAGGGATACCTGTATAATCTTATGAAGGTATGCCCCATTGGAATTTTACCAAAAGTTGCAATTTCAACTTTCAATGTCATTGAAGGTGTAATCCATGCTGAAAACTGAAATAGTCAAATACAACTTCCCTTGGGCCATTATTTGAGCTCTACTCGGAGTATTCTAGAAGTTTGCTAACATGACATTGTATAAAGCTCCAGTTGTGGGGGAAAAGTGGATGCACTTTTTCAAATAAAAAACGAAACAAACGGAAAAATAACAGCAATTGTTTGGGGCTGGAAATGACTCAAAACAGAGAGTGACTTGATAAATAAGTGGGTGAGTTTCTATTTTCAAAGAGAACCCCCACCATTTTGAAAAAAAATGATAAAAGCACTGACAGCCTGTAGCACAACTATAAGATATATATGCCATCAGTTTTTCATGCAGAGACATGAACACAATTCATGTCAAATGTAACCTTGAGTTTCACCAATGAAGTTCATCAGTCTGATGTTAGGTTGAAGGTTACCGACAAATCATTATATATTTTTATACAATTAGATAGGTACTCATACCATAAGCACAAGCCATACAGCGGTTTCAACTGATAAAAATGCCTCATCCTTGGGTGCCCAAATAATTTTTGCATAATATTTAGTTAGTTCACTTGTGGCTGTCACTTATAATGTCATCATGATAAACATGGAAACAATACCCAAGTATATAGTATCCGAGCAAACAAAACCGAGTCCATTATCCAATCTCAAAGTCCAGTGTCAGGCGAAATCGAAAAAATTTTAATGGAACTTCATGAACCCCCATATATAGCCATAAAAGGATGAAATCAGGTGTTCTGGAAAGAGTGAGCATTTCCTGCCCGCATGTGGCACCCGTCATAAATTCCAAAACATTAACATGCAAAAAGGTCTTTTAAATATGTTTTTGTGGGTGATTTTTTTGTGTACGATTTTGTGTGTGATATACAACTTATAAATTGCTACTAACCTTTTTGGACTTGGGTCCAGGATTTGGCTCAATGCCAGCAATGAGCAGCAATATCCAGATGAAACTGCAGAAGATCATCCATCCTGTTACGTCAGGGCTTGTACTGTAAACCACATTCCCATCACAACCAATCCACGTGCGATGTGCAGCTAGATTGACCCCCATCGTGTTCTGTATCTGTAACAACCCACAAAATTACTACTATATTTAAAACTACTAGGTCATCATGTTATTAAACCCAAAGGTTAAAGCATAGTACCAATGTATTGTGGTTATGCGGCATATTGCAGTTTAGTACCAAGGTATTGCGCGACGATTTAATTTTTCTCATATAATAAATAATTAAAATGACCATGAACATTGTCTCAGCAAGTTTGTATGCAATGGTCAATTCAGATACTGGTACTTATATCTTGGGAAACACAAAACTTAAAGAATAAATATCAAGGGAAACTGATGAGGAGTTGAATGTTGCCACGAGGTGCCGGATACCGGACTCCTACATGTTCCTTTAACAAACCTAATTACATTCTTAGGTGGTTTTGTCTCTCAATGACATAATGTTTAAAAATCCATACACCGAATCATCTTCAGTAAAGTTAAGGATCATCCACAGATTTGGCCACACCCACCGCATACTTGACTTCTCATATGCTCATATGATACTGAGCTATATCTACAAAATTGGTGTTTGCCTGCCGACGCCAATTCGTGAATTTCAGGTCAGACTTAGACCCTGATGCCAGTCAGTGTCATTTGCGGTTGAGTTCAAGGTTACTAGGGCTTCCATGATTTCAAGTTATTGCATGTCAATAATACTGCACCTTTAAAGCTACTGCCTTCGAATGTATACAAGATAACAAAAGGTGTGCTCAATGATTTTGACAATTACAATTGTCCGAGTTGTCTTTTCATCCCTTTTAATACACATTTTGTGCCAGTTTTGAATATAAACAATCGAAGTGTATCCATCAAACCTGAATGTGAACAAATGCCCAAATCGCGCTTAAAAGTCCACATCGAGTCCATTTTTCCAGTTCCTAAGCGCATATATAGTGCAGTTATGAAAAAATAATCACCGACATCCCATGAAAGACGTGGAATTGTCAGTCCATCTTGCACTTCTATGCTTCGTTTACATCTGCGTGTGATGGATACAGTTCCTGTATTTACGCGAGAACCGCCTACTAAAATGAGCAAAATTTCCCAAAGGACAGGTTATAGTCATTACATTTGATGTGAGTATGTCTCATTCAGATAATTTAGCATGTGCAATATGAAATATAGTTTTCAAAAGAATATTGACTGGATTCAAAGGCAGTTGCTTTAATTACAAATAACGTATTATTTTCAGGCATAAACTAATTGATACAATTAAGTTAAAACAAAATCATCTTTAGAATCAGAAATAATCCAATACATTAAACTACTTATGGTATTTTTTCATAAAAAAATCCAAGCTTTCTTCGCAAGCGTTTTAGTTTGCAGAGTCCAGTCCACATATTCCCTGACAGATATTGACCTTGATATTCGAATTAGAGTTCTAGGGCACCAAAAATCTTCCGCATATGATTTTCTGAATTGAAACTCAATATGATTTTATCAATATGCTCTCAATTGAAACTGAATTTATCCACAATTGTTTTGTCTGTTGAGACCAATTCACACATAAAGGGTGAGACAAGATCTTCAGAATTCACCATACTGACTGGCCTATCATATATGAGTACCTATATGCCCATGATACAAATCATAGCTCTGTATGTAGTTTTAAGCATTTCGTGTGCAGATGCTAGTCTACATATTCCAGGCTAAACGTGATTTCAATATTTGCAACTGAATGCGCTTGAGTTCAGGTTCAAGGTCAAAGAAGGAGGTATGCCACATAATCATCTATACCTCAAGAATACAAATATATGCTCTGTTGTTTTTCTACTGAACTATTCACACATTTTCATATACCCAAGAAAACTGCAACAGTTATGACTTCCTACATGTTTGTAATATAAACCTACACTCCCTTTTGAACAATAAGGAAGCCTGTCTCTGAAAGGCTATCGCTGCATTGTGGACATTTTTGGACTTCACGTTTTCAATTTTGGCCTTTACAGAGACTGAAAAAAAAGAATAACATCGCGCTCAAGCTCACAAGAATACAGTATTCATGCAAAAAAATAAAAGGAAAAAATATCCCGATCATCATGATCATTGTACTCAGCTTGTAATCAGTATGCCGATGTTATACAGTGTGCAATCCAGTTGCAAAGGCACAGGTTGGGTTCGAGGTGCTTTTGGTTGAAGAGACATTCCTGAA
The DNA here is from genome assembly GCA_949152475.1 of Terebella lapidaria. Taxonomy (NCBI): domain Eukaryota; kingdom Metazoa; phylum Annelida; class Polychaeta; order Terebellida; family Terebellidae; genus Terebella; species Terebella lapidaria. The sequence goes on along the minus strand of OX424559.1, from coordinate 13,481,282 downwards.
TTTCGATTCGCCTAGGTAAGGTCATATGGTCTCGATGAGGAGGTGGTGAGAGATTGGTACACGAACCCTACTGCACTGTATACTTTCAGGGCCATCTGAACTAGTGATCGTAGAGGTGATCCCGATGGTTGCTAGAGCACAATGTTGATTAGGTAGTCGTGGATGTGGGTCAGTAGGCTTTTAGAGATGATGGGATCCACGTATATTTTGAAATGGAAGTGGTATGGGTCCATTGTTGTCGTGGTCAGCTATGAGAGGTAATGTGACAGATTCTCTTAGTGTGTTGGAGGTGCTCGAGACACCATAGATTGAGGTCCCATATGAGCACTGGAGGAGGGCAGTGTGTGAGCCATTTTGTATGCCAGTGCTGTGCATGTCCATAATGCTTGGTGCTATGACGAGTCTGAGAGTCAATTTGAGGCATGGTGGTTTGTGGCTAGGTAGGGCGACGGGTATGTCACAATCCTTGTGATGACTTCGCGAAGCCGTGGGTCGAGGGAACGAGAGTCAATGGCCGGATGATTGAACAAGGTCACTACAATGAGCAGTTGTGAGTAACTGAGGTACATGGCAACTGATGTGGCTGGTAGGGGCATGGGTGGATGTAGGCAGCGATAGCAGATGAGCTGACAATAGCTGAGTATGGTACTCACAGTTTGTGTGGAGACGAGAATGTCATTCATCGAAACAACGATACTAGTCTTCCAGTGATGTAGTTGTGCGATTTTGTGATGGCGATGTGACACACTCTAACATGTGAACTCGAACATGTGACGGTATTGGATCTTCCCAAATTGGCAGTAGTTAAAACAGGGTGACGAAATATTTGGGGCCGGGTGGCTGGAGTGATGGAGCATGTGGTGAAAATAATACTTATCCATCATCCACTTATCTTGGTCGTGGATGAGACAGTCTCGAAATTGAACCAAGAGCCTTTGAATCCTGATCATGCCATGACAACATAAGTAGATAGTTTTCTCAGGTTTAATCCTGACCATTATGGAAGGTGTTTATTTGCTTTTACAAGCACCTTTAATCAGTCAAACTAGAGTGATCGATGGTATATACTCTCATATATTCAGACGCCTACAGTGTAGTTCCAGTAAAATCAATATTAATTCTATTGTTTATAAACTAAGAATTATTTCCTATATCCTGACAACTGTTTGCAAACGAATGTAGGGCCACCGAATCAGCTTCCTCCAGGATCCCTCCTGTGACACACCACAATTGTTTATTGATTCACTACTCATGAAAGTGAGAAAGTATTTTTCCACTTGCCTTAGTCTCACCACTGCTGGAATGTGGCAAGTTCTCATTGGGGAACAGTATGACCCAGATAATGGTGACAACAGCCACGCAGCCGGTGATTACTTGATTAGGATCGAGGCCAGTGATGAGGAGTAGGGTACCCACTAGGATCCAGAAGTTCAACCATCCTGTCAGCACATGTCCCGTGGATCGAGCAGCGTAGAGAAGGCGGTGGTAGTGACCGCCAATCCGAGCTCGGTATGTGGCAAGATCCACACCCATGGCTGCAAACTGAAAATCAACGAAACGTTAGTTTGTTTTGTACCTTGCTGTCAAATAGTAAACACCAAGGGCGTTGTAGCAAACCAGTGATTTGTTGTTTATCGTTTCCTCACAGTATTAAGTATCAAGTTTTGAACACTCAGATCAACTGAGATTCACTTAAATATCACCAAGATATGCAAGATACTAAGAATTACAAATACACTTTAGCATCAAAAGTTTAAATTCAACATACAAATAACATCTGCACAAACCTGAAACAATAGTCACCATTTTGAAAAAAATGGAAAATAAAAATGAACTGTAAAATTGAATTAAAACATGGTGATACCTTTTGGTCATAACAGATGTTTGGAGTTTTTCATCCACAATTACATTACAAGGTTATTTGTTGGCAGATTCTCAATCAACTTTATACACCTAAATAGTGCAAGTGGGTTAAGTATGCTCAGTATTACAGTGAAAGTTTACTACTATACTAGCCAATTGCACTGGTTTTAATTGCGGATAGCAATATAACAATGAAATACATAATCATTGTCATACACTCTTAACTGTTGCATATGTAGATAAAAAAAACAGTTTTTAATTCCTGGTATCCTTCTGCTTTAATTTGATGCATAGGTCTCGACGTAGTTATATAAGATTGCTTCATAAGACAATGCCATACCACTGACTAGCTTCCACAAGGTAAACAATCTATCTAAATGATCTCTCGTTTTGAACAAATTGCAAGTTTTCAAGTAAAAGCTATAGTGATATGAAATAGTATTTTGTATCACATCACTATAAGCTGCAGAGAGAACCACTCGAACACATATTGATAGGAATGTGTGCCGTCTCTTACTGTCTGTATTGTCAAAGTACAATTATGTGTGCCCTTCTGTGAGGCTGTATATAGTCGATAATGGTGTGATGACGCTGAGTAAGAACCTTCATGTATTTGTATGGCGTCAATTGACAATCAAAGACTTCCAAAGAAATACTCGTAGTTTATCCATAGATATCGTATATAATATATAGATAAGCCGTGGCTCAGCCGAGGGTTGATAACCTCAATAAAGAATAAAAACAGACTCTACAGTGATACACTTGATGGTCGCTTCTGTACACAGCTGTACAAAAAATATAAAAACAAACTGAATCACTTGCTGCGTATCGCTGAAAGGAGTCATTATAAAGCACTTCTTGATTCCAATAGGTCAAACTTACGAAAAACATGGTCAGTCCTAAATAAAATTATTAACAAAACAAGAGATACACTTTGCCAATCTCGATTCAAAATTGGAAACTCGCATACTTTCGATAAATCCGAAATTGTGGATAATTTTAATAAATACTTCTCAAATATCGGCAAATCATTGGCCGAAAAAATACCAACTCAAACAAAATGCCCCACTGACTATTTGCGGGGGGAGTATCCTGAATCGATTTTCCTCACGCCAGTAACGGAACATGAAATTCAGAAAATCATAGGACAATTGAAGTCAACAGCATTCGGTTGGGATGGGTTAAATTCTAAAATCCTAAAATCTGTCTCTACGGCAGTACTACGACAGATAGAACATATCTGCAACTTAGCACTTAAAGATGGAATTTTTCCGAATGAGCTGAAAATAGCAAAAGTAATTCCTATTTTCAAAACTGGTGCTACGGACGAAATGAAAAACTATCGTCCAGTATCTGTTTTACCCGTTATATCTAAAATATTTGAAAAAATTGTATATAATCGCATGATATTTTTTTTTGAAAAGCACAACATTATCAATGATTTCCAGTTTGGATTTCAGAAAGGGAAGTCTTCTTACATGGCCCTCCATTTACTCGTCGATAAACTGCATTCTGCAATGGAGGCAAATAAATATACGGTGGGACTCTTCATCGATTTGTCGAAAGCGTTTGATACGCTGGATCACCATATCTTACTCACCAAACTTCATCATTATGGGATAAGGGGAAATGCATATGGATTGATAAAAAATTATCTCTCCGACAGAAAACAGTACGTATATTTCAACAACACCAAATCAGAGAATTGTGATATTAAATGTGGGGTGCCGCAAGGCAGCATACTCGGACCATTACTGTTTATCGTTTATATTAATGATATTGTTAACATTTCTGATCTCTTGTATATGATCTTGTACGCCGATGATACGAATATATTCTCCTCAAATTCTACAATCGACGATGCCATCAATGTCATGAATCGCGAGGTCATAAAAATTGAGGAATGGTTCAAGGTGAATAAGCTTTCATTGAATGTGAGTAAAACTAAATGTATGATATTTTCACCTAGAAGTCGACTCTTTCGAAACAATAAGGACATGTTTATTAGTGGTAATCGAATAGAAATAACCCATGAAACAAAATTTCTAGGCGTCATGATAGACGACAAATTGAACTGGGATTCCCATTTCAGAAACATCAAAGCTAAAGTTTCCAAAAGCATCGGTATTTTGTACAAGTCAAGGCACAAACTATTTACAGATACACTTATAACTATATACAATGCCTTGGTTTTACCATATTTATCATATTGTATCGTTGTATGGGGTCGTTCATACAATAGAAATACCAACTCAATTTTATTGCTACAGAAGAAAATTGTTCGACTGATAACTTTTTCCGAATACAGGGCGCATACAAACAACTTATTTCTTGAATGTAGGATTTTAAAGTTTGATTCGTTGTATTCATATTTTACGGGTATACTTATGTTCAAGTTTAGTCAGAATAAACTGCCAATGTTTTATTCTGCATTTTTTTCAAGAAATGACTTCAATCACATGTACGATACAAGACAAAAAAGCAACTATAGGTCAAATGAGTGTAGATCTTTAATATCTTCTTTCAATGTGAAAATACATGGTCCAAAGATCTGGAATAACATTCCAAGTAATATCAGAGGGAGTAGAACACTATATGCTTTCAAATCAAAACTGAAAAACCACCTGATCACTTGTCAAAATATCACATAGCTGTGTTTCATGTCAATTATTACAAAATTGTGTGTTGTTCTATGATGGTTAGGTTTGAAATCTATATGTATGTATTTTAATTATGTCAATATTTTAGGGGAAAAATAAGCCTTGTGGTTTCATTTCCCCACCCATGTAAATATGTTTATGTTGGGTGAATAAACTACTTATGACTTATGACTTATGATAGTCTGCCTCTCGATACGTTATTTTTGTCACTTTTTCTCAGTCACGACCTCTGTTAAAGAAATGCACGACTCATTCCTTTTGGTTGGACTATTTATCAGTGTTCGCCAAAGTGGCGCCTATTTACCAATCAACTAACAACAACTTTACCTCTATGTGAACGATGAACCCGTCCAAAGAGTGGAGAGGAGGGGATGATGGGGTGATGGGTTGAGCTGGGAAAAGTTTGTGCCAATAGACCATTTTTTTTATTAAATTGATTTATAAACAACTAGAGTTTATGACTCTAATCAAAATTGCCGCTAAGACAAAAATTCAGTTGTTCACTTTTTCTTTTAAATTGTATTATCCCACCGACTCGGAACAAAATGCGCCATAAAATGTTTAGCATCCAAATCGTTTGTGGTTGAGAACTATTGCATGGAGCACAGTTTATGTCATCAGCAATCGTACGTTGATGAACACGAACAATGAAAAGCTGCAAGTATGTATATCAGCAGAGCTCTCTTAATCACACTGTTTGTCTCAAAACTTATTCAGCAATCAACAAAACAATCACAGTAAATCTCATGTTATTGGTCATTTCAATATGAACCATACACTGAAATTTTGGCAATATTAGTGTTCCATAACAGCTTGCAACAATGTTGCGGGTGACTAGAAGTTGAAACTGGTGGGAGTATCGGAATCACCAAAAATTTCATTGGTTCAGAACATCATGAGATGTTCCTTTATTATTAATTTTTGTTTCCAGAACCCAACTACATCAAACATAATCTTAATCAATATTTTTAAAGCAATATAAATTCATTGTCAACATTTCATGTGTTTCTGTATGTATAAGAACAGTCCTGGTGGTATCCCACTACAAAATGACAGGAAAGTTTGATAGTGTACAAGACGTCACCTTGGCGGAAGTACAAGCACTTGGGCATGTATAGTATTAGATTGTTTCTCAAAATTATTTTGTATTTTTTCATACTCGATCGACCACACATTTTCAGCAACATTTATTTTTCTTCGCCCTCACCAACCGACTGTAAAGTTTTAGCAATTTTATTTCCGTGAAACAATTAATTAAAAGACTATGTATGGCTTTAGCGGTAATCCACTGTAGGTGCGTAAGCAGCATTGCGAAATATGGCCAGGGGTTGCATCACGAAAAAATTTCTGTGTACAACGATGGTATGAATACAACGATGTGAATGAGCAAAAAATGTTATGACCTGTTTTTATACGGAATAATTACTTTGTTCATTTTAAAAAAATTTTCTACATGATTTTGGTGACTTCTCCACGCCAGGCTACAACCGTGCATTAATTGACTGATTGACAGACCCATTGTATGTGCAAACAAGCAAGAACATAGCCCCTGCAGGCCATGGAGAATGCACACACAAACGTTGACGGAAAATAAACTTTGTGAGACAATTTTTTTTTTAATTCGATGTTCTTGGTGCATTTCAACAGCATCATATATGGCAATGGTTTGATGAAATTTTTATGTATTTTCACCCCCTAATATTTGTGGATAGGTACATCTGATTAGATGAGTGTCACTGGAAACTACTCAATATTTGCTGGTCTACATTTATTACAGGTTAATAAATATCTCACACTTTTCATACTTCAAAAACAATAATATACTTGATACTTCGGAATCAATGCATGGAAAATAATTGACACATACAAGTAGATCTATGCAATTGAGGCAACCAATGTACAAAGGTTTTCCTCATAATTTACTGGACCCATTTTTGACAATAACTGTATTTTCAAAAGTTTAAACAGGTGTTCTGGTTTCAGTCAGGGTTATGTTTAGCTTGTGGTGGAACACAATTGGGCCCCGAACTGACTGATTACTGAGATCAATCGCACCATATTGTTTATAACTGCAATAGTTTAGTATAACATTAATTTTGGTACTTATATTAGAAATTGGTACTTATATATTTGGTACTTATATATAGAAATTCCGACGTCCTTCCGCTTCAATTTGATGCAAACGTTTGCCTCAAAATGCGGTGGCATTCCACTGACTACCTTGTACAAGAATACAAATCAGTGTATATATACTTTCATTGTGAGGGAATTAAAAGTTTCCAATCCTTGAACCAATCTGTGAAAAAAAAACACCAATAGTATCAAAATTCAAGTTACCAACATTCCATTTACGTTTGAAATTTCTCCCATTATAGGCAAATGGTAACTTTTCAAATGAAAAAAAAAATATCGAAAAACTTGGGTGTAAGAACCAACATTCTGAAAAGATCCAGATTATCACCATACAAAAGATTTCATCAAGTGGTATTGGAGAAGACGTTTGAAAATTTCAAAATTTGATGTTTTTGGTACAACAATAGCCGCCAATTTGAAAAAAAGTAAAATTGCTAAGAAACTAGAAATACATCTTGATATTGATAAGTGTAACCTAAGAAAGTAAAAACTCAAATGGTATTTTATATATCAGCACTATAATCAGCAGAACATGGTGCTTGGACGCGTATGGCCCAGACGACTAGGCCAGCAATGTTTTCCAGAGTAGGACGTTTTGACCAAGTTCTTATATTTTGTCTCTCAACCTAAAACTCAATGGCGTTATTTGCTTATTGCAAAAATATTATCACATGATGTGGCTTGTATAAAACCTCCCGGGTCAAAACGTCCATGGCCAAAACGTCCTGGATTCGTTTTATGAATGTTCGGCAGGCGGAAGCTTCTTACTGGGTGTATATTGTCAAAGTGTTAGAGAGCGGGTCCAGGTGCCCTTCTGTGTGGTTGTATATGATCGATAGTGGTGTGATGACGCTGGTTAAAACACCTTCGTGTTATTGTATGATTTTAACTGACAAACATCCCATCAAAAGCTTTCAAATGAATGCTCTTTCTGGTTTGTTCATAAATAAAGCGTCTATACGTTTTGCTCTTTCATACGTTTTTTTTTTACTTTGCTTAGATTCACGATCGCTGGCAAGGAAATGCTAGACATATTCCAAATGCACCCCCTGTAAGTGGCGCAGCGGTGAAGTGGTTTTGTTCGGGCATGCGGTGGGTTTTGCTCGGTCACACGGACAGTATGTACACCACGCATTATGTTTGGGCACATATTATTCATTTACAAGTTTAGATATCGCCTCCAAATAATCCCGAATATCACAAGCTTTCATAGTCAAGTACCTGCGAACTGTGCTAAGTGATTACGAAATACATATCCGCTATTTTATGAAGAAATACATACTTGTACATTTCATTGTTAATTTCCTTTCAAAACATCCTTCTTGTCACCAAAATTATGAGACACATACCTTGTTATATTATTCAACTAGTAAAACCTAAATATGATGTTGCATTTTTTGGCCTTTTTTGATACGAAATGGTTGCTTTCCGTCAGTTTGTTCGCCCTCTACTTTGTTTGAGGGTGTGAGGGGGCCCAAACCCGAACCCAAACTCTTCCATGCCAGTTTCACAGTGCAGACACGGACTAGGGTAAAGTGCTTTACCCTAGTCCAAAATGGCGTCAGGTACATGAGGTTCGATTTTTGTTTTTAGAATCAACACTGTTAACGGTATCAGTTCTATGTGCTGTATATACTCAGCTATTAGGTAATGATGTATTGATAAAATGCGGTACTATTATGATGAAAAATGCACATTGTTGATTTATAAATCGGCGTTCAATTTTATCGGTGGATTGGGGTAAAGTGTCATAGACGGAAATTCATGACCAGGGTGAAGTGTTTTCACTACTAGGGCAAAGTTACAGTCAAATGAAAGCTGTTACCTTCATTTTTGTTCATAAACGAGTGGTAGATGTGGAATACATAACTTAGGGAAAACTGCAATTATCATCATATCCGACACAAGAAAAAGAAGAAAGGTATGTTCCTCAGACGGACGTTTCTTACTGTGTCTGTAATGTTAATACAATTCGGTATTATGCTATACTGTGTGTATGTATAATGTGTGCGTGACTGTTTATGTTATATATAGTGGTGAGATGACGCAGGTAAACCCCTTCATGTTTTTGCAAGGTATCAACTGACAAACAACTTTTCTTGCAAAGAAATACTCGTGGTTTCTTCAAAGAAAACGCATATATTATATAGACGGTCTGCTACTCTATATGTTTTTATTTTCACTTTTTCTCAGTCAGGAACGGTGTTAAAGAAATACACGACTCGTTCCGTTTGGTTGGACTATCTATTCGTGTTCGCCTATGTGGCTGCAGACCATGACTCCTATTCACCATGCACATAACAACCACCTCTTCTACAGCGTGGCGAGGAGGGGGGGGGGGGGGGGGGGGGGAGAGGGGGTGATGGGGGCGAGATATCAAAAGAACAGCCAGTTTGTGCCATTAGCGGTGCTCCACTGTAGGGGCGTATTTCAAGCAGCATTTCTAAATATGGCCAGGTTTCGCATAAAAATAACATCTACCTGAAATGATGGTTTGTGAATGAGAGAAACATGTTTTGACCTGTTTTTGATCTGGAATGCTCGCTTGTCTGTCAGTGTCTTTGAACACTGTTTTTTTTCTACATAATTTTGTTAACTCCTCCAGGCCAGACTCCTACCGTGTGCCATTTGGCTGGTTATCAGACCCATTGTATGTGCAAACAAGTGAGAAAGTAACGCCTCCAAGCCATAGAATAGTACATATACATAAATTGACGGAAAATAAAGTTTGGAAGAAAATTTAGAAATTCAATGTTCTTGGAGCACTTCAACAGCATCTTAATATGGCAATGATTTAATAAAATGTTCATGCATTTTTACCCCGACTATTCGCGGATAGGTAGATGAAGTTAGATGAGGGTCATATGAAACAACTCATTATTTGCTTGTCTACATTTATCACAGGTTAAGGAATATCCCACATTTCGTAAGTCAAAAAGCAATATTATTTTTGGTACTTCGAAAACAATGCATGGGAAATAATTGACACATACATGTAGATCTGTGCAATCGAGTCAACCAATATACAAAAGTTTCCCTCATAATTTACTGGACGGATTTGTGTCAATTTCAGTCAGGGTTTGCTTGTGGTCGAACACAGTCAGGCCCCAAACTGATTGATTACTGGGATCAATAATATTGTATAAGTTTATAATTACAACAGTTTAGTATAATATTCACTACCTATATTACAGTGGTCCATCATATTGCACACGGAATCCTGATGTCCTTCTACTTCAATTTGATGCAAACGTTTGCCTCAATATGCGGAGCCATTCTACTGACTACCTTGTACAAGAATACAAATCAGTCTATATATACTTTCGTTGTGAGTGAATTAAAAGTTTCCAATCCTTGAATCAATCTGTGAAAAAACCACAATAGTATCAAAAATCAAATTACCAACATTCCATTCAGTGGTCTGGGAGCAAAAGATGTTTGAAATTTTTTTCCATTATAGGCAAATGGTTATTTTTCAGATGAAGAAATTAGCCCAAGGGATAAGACAAGTTACCAGACAATATATATTTTAGATATTAGCCTTTTGTCCAGTGACCTTGAAAGTAAAGTCATTAATCAATTCAAGGCCATGAAAATATTCAACAAAAATATCACTTCTAGTATGTCCACAATTGATACCTCAGCTGTAAAGTCGATAATGAGTGAGTTATTAGCTATTCTGTGATGTAACCTTGAAAGTGAGGTCAAAGTTCAAGGTCATGAGAATATTAAGTATATATGTCATTTCCTATATATTCATAATTGACTCCTAAGCTGTAAAGTCGATCATAAGCGAGATATTAGCCGTTTTGTCCTGTGGCCTTGAAAATTAGGTCAAAGGTCAAATTCAAGGTCATGACAATATTCAGAATATATCATTTCCTATCAGGCATGGGGTGAATACATTAGATAAGTATTCAAATACGAATACGAATACTCTACAAATGTATGAATACGAATACGAATATGAATACACATAGTTAGCTCTGTATTCGAATACGAATACGAATACTTTGGTAAGTATTCATGAATGTATTCATGAATACATCAGGACCTATATATGTTCTACAATCTACATTAGGCTATATTTAGGCCTACATGTTTGTATTGTGGAATAATACAAGATACTCTGTATTGGTACATGTACTTAGATATTATTCCATGTTTTGTTTTATATTGGCCCGTGTATGGGCCCTGACAAGATGTATGCCCGAAGGCCGGTAGGCCCGAGGGATCATACATCTTGTCAGGGCCCATACGAAGGGCCAATATAAAACAAACCATGGTGTAATATATGTATTATTTCACAATAACGTTATTATGTATATCCTATGCATGTGTCAGGAAAAACGTCAAAAAATGTAAAAATTCTGTATTTGCCCTAGGGCACATACAGAATACAGGCTTTTGGCCCTGAGGGCAAATATAAAACTCTGGAATAAATCTACTATAAACATTTCAATCGAAATATCGAAATGACTAAAAACAGCAGTCTTTGTGGCCATGGTGCATTCAGCAAGACAACCTTGATCACTGATAAATTCCATGTACTGGAGAGCAAGAGTTACTAAGCCTGTCTTTATACATGTGATATCAGTCATTTCCCACTGTCACAATATTTTTATCCAATCCAGATCACATGCATTCTCTCTCTCCCCCCCCCCTCCCACGCACACACACACACACACACACACGAGTTATGTTGCCACACCGATATTGCATAATCACTTACGACTCTGTTTTGACTAAACTCGAAACATCTGGACCAAACAATCAATGCACAATGGTAAGCCACACATGTATGGGACTAACAGGCTTGATTCATGTAGTAACAGACTACCAGGAACTACACCAATTGTGTTGTCCAGTACACAGCTGGAAGGAAGCTGCTGCTGCATGGTATCCTGGATTCCTGATATTATCAATTGAACATACTCCACACATGTAGTTTCTGGCTCTGTTAACACAACAAATGGCTGACTTATGTACACACAGTGCCAGGAAGTTGTCTTTGTTGGCCATAATTATCAGTCTAGTGGTGAAACCATGATTATACAGCGTGTACAGGTACAACAATTGGTTGTAATTGCTAGATTTGAATTTCAAGCAAAAAAAAATACAAATATACTTAATTATTCATCTAAAGTATTCATGAATATGAATACTTTGCCAAAGTATTTGAATACGAATACTCTGAATTCTCTTGCAAAGTATTTGAATACGAATACGAATACAGAAAAAAGTGTATTCGAATGTATTCGAATACGAATACTGAATACGATTACCCCATGCCTGTTTCCTATATGTTCACAATTGATTCCTAAGCTGTACAGTCGATAATAAGTAAGATATTAGCCATTTTGTCCTGTGACCTTTGAAAATGAGGTCAAAGGTCAAATTCAAGGTCACGAAAATATTCAACATATATCATTTCCTATATGTCCACAATTGATTCCTAGTATCTAATCTCAATATTAGGTGAGATATTGGCAATAATGTGTCCCATTATAAAGCATAGGAGAATTTAACATGAGAAAGTACCATTTGGGCCGAGTTTGGGCACAAAATGGCCCACTTTGAACGATTCAAGGGCAACGAAACTTATACATGTCACAGAGGTACATATGTAGAGTGTTATGCATCAAAAAGAAAAAAAGTTACTGAACAGATTTTGAGAAAACGACCGTCAAAGTAAAAAAATTGGTCGTTTTTCGTCAAAAATGGCCGCCATTTTGAAAATATTGCGAAAATAAAAAAACTAAAAAATACCTCCCTTTTGAAATATTTTTAGGCATTTTTGTGCTAAATTTCAGAAAGATTCGATAATAAACTTTAAAGATAAAAATGTAGACGGACGACGACGAACGACGACGGACGACGGACGCAACGCCACGGCAATAGGTTATCGGACCAAAGGTCCGGTAACCTAAAAAAAAAATCATCGAAAACTTTGCTGTAAGAACCAACATGTTGTTCTTGGTGCAACACTAGCCGCCATTTTGAAGAAAGTAAAATTGAAAAGAAACTGTTGTTAACAGTAACCTTGAAAAGTAAAAACTACAGTGGTATCAAATAATATTTTATATCAGAACATGGTGCTTGGACGTGTTTTGGCCCAGACGATTAGGCCAGCATTGTTTTTCAGGGTAGGACGTATTGACGAAGTTCTTATATTTTGTCTCTCAATTTAAAACTCAATGGCGTTATTTTGCTTATTGCAAAAACATATGATCACATGATGTGGCTTGTAAAGAACCTCCCGGGTCAAAACGTCCATGGCCAAAACGTCCTGGATTCTTTTTATGAATGTTCGGCAGGAGAAAGCTTCTTACTGGGTGTATATTGTCAAAGTGTTAGAGAGCGGGTCCAGGTGCCCTTCTGTGTGGTTGTATATGATCGATAGTGGTGTGATGACGCTGGTTAAAACACCTTCGTCTTATTGTATGATTTTAACTGACAAACATCCCATCAAAAGCTTTCAAATAAATGATCTTTCTGGTTTGTTCATAAATAATGCGTCTATACGTTTTGCTTTTTCATACGTTTTTATTTTCACTTTGCTTAGATTCACAATTGCTGGCAAGGAAATGCTGGACATATTCCAAATGCACCCCCTGTAAGTGGCGAAGCAGTGGAGTGGTTTTGTTCGGTGGTTTTTGCTCGGTCACACGGATGGTATGTACAACACGCATTATTTTTGGGCACATACTATTCATTCACAACTTCAGATATCGCCAAAAAATATTCCAGAGTATCATAAGCTTTGATAGTCAAGTACCTGCGAACTGTGCTAAGTGATTACGAAATTCATATACGCTATTTTATGAAGAAATACATACTCATACATTTCATTGTTAATTTGCTTTCAAAACATCCTTCTTGTCACCGAAATTATGAGACACATACCTTGTTATATTATTGTCGCCTCCATAAGGAGGCGACATACTCAAATACGATAAAAACGGCCCATGGATAGATGCGTTGGTCCGGTCCTGCAATTGTACCGCAGCGTTTGTTTCAAAATTTTTAGTGTCAACAAGCAGATGGAGGCAGTCACTAAAAAAATATTACAGTTAGATTGTGAAACGTTCTCAAATTTTCTTCATGCCTGACAACCGCAAATTATTGTGAGTACTTCGATAGATTTGACCGATCAGACAGCAGCTTCCCTGGAATTCCCCGACTGCGTGGGGATGGCTTGTTTATATCATCATGGCTTGAGCACTGTTCCGAAAGATATCATTCTTGAATGAGAACGTATTGCCCACCATTCAAATTGTCGGGGAACAAGTTTGTCAAAAAATATCCATGCACGTACTGGCTCCTTTCTTATCAACCAATGTACCCAGTATACTTGCGATCATGAAGTTTTGAACATGATTGAGTGGGCATTTATTTTGCAGCATTTAACGAAAACTTAGAAATATAAGGCATTTGTATTTATAGGAATCTCTTCAAATCTACACAATCTTCATGGAATTATATTGATATGACAGTCAGTTAAAACAGGCAAAAGGGGACGGGTGATCAAACACCGCTGACACGGCGCTGTGTCTGTATCGATTTTCTACTCCGTACTGGTGACAGGCTGCACAAGGCTTTGCGGAAATATGTCTTATAGCGAGCTTTCTCGTTCGATGCAGTTTGACGAAATATTTCAACCAAAAAAAATGTTGTTTTACAGGTCAAATACTATATAAACAAATTAAGTTATGCAGCATGTTGAATTTATATTAACGAGCTATCGTGCATAGGTGTTTCGAATTGATATGGGTCTGGAAAAGGTCTGGAAATTGTTCCATTTTTGAGTCAGCAAAGTCCCTGATCTTGTTATTCACAGAATAGTGAAAACAATGTGACTATAATTGCAGTATGTCAAAACTACAGCAATGCAGACTCAAATAAACTTCCCATTCCCCACATTGGAATCGAGCTATGCACTGCTGAGAGGCAACACATGTCTTTTACTACATTTCCTAATGCTTACTTGTTCAACTAGTACCACCAAAATATGATGCTGCAACACAATAACGAAAGAGTAATTGATCTTCACCTAGCATCAGCAGTGTTGCCCGAGCAAACCCATGAACTGCCCAAGCAAAACCCTCCACATGCCCGGATAAAACCACTTCACCGCTGCCCCGCTTACAGGTGGTGAAAAGTGCATGATTCGCCAAATGTGCCTGAACACCATGACGCCTATTCACCAAGCAATTAACAGCCATTTCACCGCCATACGTTTAAATCATGAACTCGTTCATAAGGCGGAGAGGGGGGGGGGGGGGGTGGGATTGACTGTGAAAACCTGTTCCACTGTAATTGCGTATTTAAGCTATTTTTTTGGCCTTTCTACCCTCGCTCCGGTAGAAGTGGGGGGGGGGGGGGGGGCGAAGGTATTGCATCTGGGTCTGTCTGTCTGCCTGTCTCCCTGTTTGTCTGTCTGTCTGTCCTTCCGCGCGCATAACTAGGGAACAAATGGTCCGATCGATAGGGAATTTATAGGGATGAAGCGGTATTTCAATGGCTTGGTCCTCCTCAAATTTGGTCAAAATCGGATGAAAACGGTTGCCATGGCAACGGAAAAAGTGAAAAATCACATAATTGGCTCTAACTCCGGTTCTGCTTGATATTAATTTTTCCAACTATTTTTGTATTTTTTTTTTTGGCCAATTCCCGATCGTATGGTGTACGAACGATAGTCGTATTCCGAAAACTCTCCATTTTCGCCTGATGTCGAAAAATTGGGGGTCACAATTTTGGTTATTTTTAGCCAGCGACTTTTCATCGATCTGAAATTTATAGGGCTGGAGTACTATGGTAGTGGCTCAGTCTCTTTCAAATTTTGCCAAAATCAGATAAAAACGGTTGCCATGGCAACGGAAATAAAATCACATAATTGGCTATAACTCCGGTTCTAATTGATATTAAATTTTTAGCCTATTTCTGTATTCTTCTTTGGCCAATTCCCGATCATATGGCGTACAACCGATGGTCTTAAGTCCAAAACTCTCAATTATCGACCAAGGTCGAAAATTTGGGGGTCACGATTTTATGACTGTGAGTGTTCTGAGATTCGAGACCATATTGTGAAGCCAGTTATCAATCTGTTTAAACCGTTTCCGTTCATGAAATGTGCCTTCATAATAGAAACATTACGGTTAAATTTTACAGCTCAATATTGAGCTACGAGGTCAAGGTCACAGAAGAGGTCAAAATCGAAAAGTTGCAATAACTCTGTTTATATTCATGGTTAATTTTCCCTAGTAATTTTTTAATTTTTTTGTGGTCAATTCTCCATCATTTGCTATATGAGCAATGGTCATACGATCAAAATTCCCCATTATCACCCAAGGTCGAGAATGTAAGGGTCATCAGCTGAAATTACCGATTCATGATGTTACAAGTAGTAATAATTCAGAAACCACTGAAGATATTCAATAGAATATTTTACGCAGTATAAATCTGGGTGAGCCTGCAAAGTTTGGAAGGTCAGTGTCAAGAATTCATGCCGTGGTCGAGGATGTGGTCAAAATAGAGAAATAGCAGGAACTCCACCTTTTCAATGATTAATTCTCCCATGATTTTTGTATTTTTCTATGGCTGATTACCGACCATTTGATATATGACCAATTATCGTGTGACCAAAATCCCAGATTATCGCCCACGTTGAAAATACAAAGCTTATCAGGTGACCTTTAGTGACTAAAATCTGAAGGGTGAGGGTCTGCAATCTCTGATTGTCTCGTTTTGATACCAAATGGTTGCCTTCCGTCAGTTTGTTCGCCCTCTACTTTGACTATTTGAGGGTGGGAGGGGAGGAGGGGGGCCCAAAGCCAAACCCAAACTCTTCCATGATAAATTCACAGTGCAGACATGGAGTAGGGTAAAATGCTTTACCCTAGTCAAAGATGGCGACAGGTACATGCAGGTTCGATTTTTGCTTGGAGAATCAAGGCGGTTAATGGAATTAGTTCTATGTGCTGTATAATGGTCTACTGATAAAATGCGTTGATTGTTGATTTTGATTTATAAAACGACGTTCATCGGCGGATTAAGGTAAAGTGTCATAGCCGGGAATCCATGACTAGGGTGAAGTGTTTTCACTATTAGGGTAAAGTGACAGTCAAATGAATACTGCTATTTTCATTTTTGTTCATAAACGAGTGGAAGATGCAGGATACATAACTTAGGGAAAACTGCAAATATCATATATATTTATATTATCATCCGACACAAGTAAATTGCGTTAAAATCGGAAGTGAGTGATATTTTTTATTAGGACCACACAATGACAAAATATTAGTGTAACGATTGTAAGCCAAAAAATTGTGTTTGTTTTTGTTTAGTGTTGTGTTTGTTTAGTGCATGTTCACTAAACGTTATATGTGGTTAACTAATGTTCTTTGGTGTTTAGAAAGGTTTACAATTGATTTTATAAGTGTATATACGTTCGATAAATGTTCATGTATTTTTCGGTGGCTTCTGTTGCTTTTCGGTTGAATTCAGACCTTGATGGTCAAAATACATGATTAGGTAAAAGTGATTCGAAATGGATTTGGAACAATGTATATTGTTACGTGGCGGTTCCTGATTGGTTAGCAATAAAAAAAAAATCCGGTGAAAACATCAGTTTTGATTGGTTGGAGTAGGTCACGTGACACCTACCCCAAAATGTATAAATACTGCCGACTCACGGGCATCAGTGCCTTTTGAACCTGAGACACCAGCCAGTTCACATCGCGGTACAGCCGAACTGATATCAATTGGTTGAAGAGTGGGAGCTACTGACGAGTGTCATCTCTAGGTGAATTTACAACAATTTCAACAGACTGAATGATTCGTCAATAAACCTGGAGCTGTAGCAGAGAGTTGATACTTGAGCCGGCCCAGCCGACTCCGTGTTCGGGTATAGATATGAATTGAAACCGAAGTTGGACTTCGGTCGGGTTGAAACAAAGTTCAGAACCCAAGCAATCAACCAAACATCCAGCCGAAGAAGAAGAGGCCGATAGAAGAAGATGAACTCGAACCTGAATGATTGGCGACTCGAGGAGACACGGGGAGCTGCAGAAACGAACACGCTACCACTGAAACAGACCGCAGCCGGAGCATCGAAGTTGCCCAAAGAACCTCTACAGCCGAAGGACCAGATTCGCCCGAGATGGCCTGGAGCTGGAGTACCGGAGCCTCACGAAATACCCCTGCAGCCGAGAAGCCAGAGTCGCCTGAGACGGCCTGCAGCCGGAGTACCAGAGTCTCCTGAAGTACCCCTGCAGCCGCAGAACCAGTCGCCAGAAACGGCCTGCAGCCAGAGTAACAAAGCTTCCCGAAGTACGCCTGCAATCGGAGTACTGGAGCCTCCCGAGCATAAGGGCACCAGCCGAAGAGACGAGAAACTGAGGCATCCGGCTGAATAAAAAGCAACTAAGTAGCGAATTTCGACCTAATAACAGGCCATTACTACAAAGTTGACCCCTAGAACTGTTACAATATCAATAAATCGGCATGAACACCTCTCCTTGATTGGTTTATTTGTACCACGTGTCACTCTCAAACACTGTTTGCTGCATCTCAAAATGGTATATTGCATTCGTTCATCGGACAGTGTGACAGCCTCATCCAATATACTGGATCCGAGACATTGAGATTCCATATATTGGCCGGTGCGTGCTCTTTACAAGCAATGTTTCTTGAGCACAGGATGCCAATATGAGGCAATCAACTTCGTCCAGAAGACATTTTCTCCAAGACCCCACATGAGACTAGCTGCTCAAGTATATTATATTGTAGCAGCTGCCGGCCAATCCAGGGTAGAGTCTATCAAGACTTCAGACTGTAGGGATCGTTGGACCTCCCCTGGCTGAGACATGGGCACAGACACCGAGGTAGGGGTAGATAAATGGTGCAACGCCTCCTCGGAAGGGCCAAAAGAGCTTGGCAAGAAAGTCTTTCTGTGAAAGTTCAAAGAGCTTGCATAGTTTCGATTTGGCATTGTCTCTCTTGTTCTTAAGATCTCCCTACCAACGGCGTTTGAAAGCTTGGCAAACACTCCAGCTCGGAGGCAACTGCTGATAGACTTCAGCTGGATGTATTTGAAGGCTTAATTGGGGGTTCAGGTGGGAACTGTGACCCCAGGCGTGAATGCACGAGAAAGAGCTTCCTTGGAGAGTAAGTCCTGCCATCCACTTCCTGGGAACCAGCGATGGGTCTGTTCGAGCTCACCCACCCCCATGGAGACTCCTTCTGGTGATGGCATCTCAATGGGTGGAATACCAACGAGGAAAACAGATAGAGTGGACCCAGTGACAGCTTGATCGGTCGCTGAGGCTGGTCTAGTGTAACCAAGCACAGGGAAGGCAATTGGAACGTAAAAAAAACCTTTGTACCAGAGTAGCCGCGAGAAACTGCTCCCTTCAGAACGAGCCCAGGACTGGAGAGCATGGCAACATCGAAGCGGGGATGACAGCCAGCTGCACGTGGCTTCCTGTGTTGAACCTGTGAGAAGCCGGAAGATACCGGGCGGAGACAGCTCCTATTCAGGCTGGCATGCAAGAATCGATGTGTCATCTGAGTTTTCAGCTACTGACTCATAGAACTAAACATTTCCTGGTGCTGAAACATGAAACAAGCACCGAAGCTTATCTCCAACTGCCTGAGATCTTTGGAGTAGCCCCTGAGGGTATTGTTGTACCTGACAGAATTCCTACGGAAAAAGCCTTAGCCGGGAATCCCATGGAGTCCCACGGACATGGAAAGAAGAAAAGAAGCATTCCCAAAGCCAAGAGAGGTCTAAATCTCTTGTTGCAATGGCGGCGGCGAAGATAAGACTCAAGGCTGAGACATCGTCTAGGAGAGAGGACATTCGACCCAAATGTCCAAGTAGGAGATGTGGAGAATCACTGCTGACAGCATCGGGATTGATTGCCCCAATGGAAACCAGGTTCCTACCAGGACCCGGCCCGGGGTCTGGACCCAGACAGGGCCAGTCGACCGGCCTGAAACCCGATTCTACTCGGTAATAGAGTTCTTATCGGAGGCCGGGCCCCAAGAGGGATGATTCTGGTGATTCCAACAATCCTAGTTGGTGAAAAGCTACCATAAAAACACCGATTATAAGAGAAGGTTAAAAGTCGTGTTGTTCTGATGAGGGGAGGAGTTGACACTGTTCTGCCACCTGGTGACTTCGTTGGGGAAATAGAATGGATACCTTCAAAGAGACAAATTCATATTCCAAGACCTAATTTATGGATGAATTTTACAAAATCAATGTACGTGGTCAAATCCAAGTGATACTAAAGTATCAAAGTCAAAGCCACGTGAACATTCAAGACACCCATTCAGCTGAGTGTGATATCATGTGCTCCGTAAGAGTGAGGTTATTCCTTAGTATTTCGCATAGGGGGCTTCACTATGTGGGACACATATTTTAAGTAGGCTGTGTGGGTTAACCGTCTAATACGGAAGTAATGTACATGTATAGGACTAGTTTTGGTGGATATATATGTAGCGATATATAAACACAATGTTCTATTGCAATAAACATACGTAATTGTGGCGTTTCGAGATTGAAAAACTAGACAAGATTACCCTATTTTTAGGAATGTCCCTGATTTATTATCTTAGATTATCTTAGATGCTTAGATTCACGATCGCTGCGGCAAAGAAATGCAAGGCATATCTCTTTCGGCTGGATTATTCTGTTGGATTCGCCAAATGTGCCTGCACACCATGACGGCTATTTACTAGACAAGTAAGTCATTTTAAGCCGGCTATACACTATACGACGCGACCACGACGCGACGGCGACCCGTCGGCAATGATGTCGTAATTGTAGGTTAGCAATCGTCGCGTCTTTGAAGTTTCATTCTTGCTCAATGTGTTTTAAATATTGATTGCTAACCTATCGGGGTTCGGTCGTTCATCCTCATTCGCCAAAACAATGCACAAATGACATGTGATCTGTACATGTAAAAATTATACACTTGAACATTTTATTCTACACTATATATGAAAAACTAAACGTAATCAACGGAATATTTTTAGGGATGCTATTTCATTAGACATAAAACAGTAACAATGGCCAAAAAATGTTTGTCGATATTTCTAGACACTGAATCAGTTATTACTTAGTGCACCTCAAATTTATAGTAGCCTAAAAGTCCGTTTGAAAAGGCTGAAGCTCGAATGTATCACGACAAAACGTCACAAAACCGTCATACACTACACGACGCGACCACGACGCGACGATTAGTCGGCACAAATCAGTCTCCACGACTGAACATTTCAGTCGGGGAGACGAGTAGTCGTGAAGCGGTTTTCATTCGTCGTGAACCCGTCGTGGGTGGCTATACACTATAAGACGGGTCGTCGCGTCGCCGTCGCGTCGTGGTCGCGTCGTGTAGTGTATAGCCGGCTTTACCGCCACACATGTAATCATGAACTCGTTCATAGGGCGGTGAGAGTAGTGGGGGGGGGGGGGGGGCGACTGGGTCTATCAAAAGTGTTCCACTGTAGTTGCGTATTTCAACTATTTTGGCACTTTTTTTTTATATGGAAAGGGAGTCTGTCTGAACCAAAGTTCCCACAGAGAATAACGATTTGGTCCGATACTGAGAGTATCTAGTTATTAACGTGCCCTGACACAGACTGACTGTGGTGACGTGTATTCACCAGGTAAATAAAAGAAAAGTGAACATCGACACGCTCTATGACCAACACATTTCATAAGGGGGGGGGGAACAAAGTGTAGCACTGATTAATATGGATATTAGGTGTCATTTGTATGTAGATCACCATCACCACTAAAAACTGCAGAGCATAACACCCAATCTGATGTTGCTAGGAATGTTTGGCAGAAGGACGTTTCCTACTGTGTCTCTGTTGTCGGAGTACATTTATGTGTGCCCTTCTGTGCGGTTGTGTATAGTTGATAGTGGTGTGATGATGCTGGGTAAAACCCTCTCATTTTTTGGTATGGTTTCAACTGACAAACAACCTGTCAAAGGCTTTCAGAAAAAAATACTCGTAGTTTCTTCAAATATAATGCATAATTACAAATCTGCTTCTCTAAACGTTTTTATTTCACTTTTTTTCTCAGTCACGATCGCTGTTAAAGAAATATGTGACAGATTCCTGTCGGTTGAACTTGAGAAAACGTTTCAACTTGTTTCGCCCTCTACTTTGTTTGCTTCAGTAAGAGGGTGAGTCATGATTCAGTGAATGTTGTCGGCATATCTTCCATCCACAACACAAAAGAAAGCAGATCACAATTTATAATAGCCGATGGGTGAAGCGGGTTTTGAGTGCACGGGGAGGATGTACGTGCGGTAACGTATCTCTTATTTCAAGGGCACAAGTCGAGGGTGAGCGCACGCGGTTAGATTTGTCAGTACCGTCCTGCTCTTGCTGGCTATATATATCCATCTGTACGGTGGCTGATATATGCCATAATGCATTTTTCCTGAACAGTTTTCGTTGCGAAATTAATTGAAAGTATTCAAATCGCACCCAAAATCACTAAATTCGCGACCAAAACGATTTCGCTGCGAAAAAAACATTCTTGCTGCGACGAAAACATTCTCGCCGCGAATTATACTTTTAGCTGCGGCAAAAACATTCATGCTGCAGCACCAAAATCATTTTCGTGCAGCAAAATTGTTTTCGTCGCGATTTAAATACTTATAGCCGCAATCAAAACATTCACGCTGCAGCGAAAATAATTATCGCCGCAGCGATGTTTTGGCCGTGGCGATAATGTTTTCACTGCAACGAAAATTCGCGATGAAAACTATTCAGGAAAAAACGCATCATGGCATGAATCAGCCACCGTACACATGTGTCAAAATGGAATGAATTCATATAAGCTTGGTGGATTTTAAAAGGGCAGTGAATTCGACAGGTGGAATCCCATATGGTGTAATACTCTTGCCACGCGGGCAATGAAACATGGGCCCAAGTATCATATCCTGCGCCTTCCTCTATATTCATTAAGGATTAAATAGGTGCGAGACGGATTAAATGGTATTTTTTTCAGTGGACGAGTAGTATTAAGGAGCAGTGTACGGTACTTGGGCCGAAACATGTATGATAATTGAACAGTCGATATATAAATCTACAATGTACTCATACGATTTAGGGAAGCTGGTACAGTGGTTGCAGTGTACAGTAGGGGAAAAACAATAGGGTGATAATACCGAATTTCCAATAGTGCAATGGGTGTATCGGTCGCGTATTTTGCATAGTGCTTGGTCAAGTCCCAGCGCTGGAGCGCTGGCACTGCAGTATTTGTTGTTTATGTATAGGACAATCGGTCAAGTGGAGCGACACTGAAGCGATTATCCGACTTAGTTCTCGGTTCCAATTCAACTCAACTAAATATCCACCCGCATTTACACCTGCGAGTAGTAATCTGCGTGTACAACTATACCGTCACACTTCAACAGTGTTAAGAAACAAAGGGGGACACTGTCGGAATTTGTGATGAACTTTGTCGCCATTATTATATCATGAGAATAGAAGTACATGTCCACTTGCTGTTCTCGTAATTTTCAACGATATACAACACGGTGTTTACCAAATTTTGCTAACTGATGTCTGCGTCCAATGAATGGTTTGCATGATAATGATGAATATATATCAGTCCCGGATTATGAATGAATCATGAATACAAATAGGGGTTTAGATTCACGACCATGCCCACTGCTTCACCTTTCAGTGTCTTGGTGAATTCACAATTGGGACTCAACAGTAACATAACATCTATTGTTCACCTTTACATCTACATTATATTGGCCTCGACCAAGGTTCCATGGCATCAAACGAATTAGGTTTCGGTAATGATGAAAACGACTCGCTAGTACGCAAACAAACGCGTCTTGTTTGAGCAGATGCAGCTCGCACACTGGCAGTTGTTGTTTTTACGCGCAGTAGATTATATTGCAGTAGATTATTGGAAAGATTAATCTACTGCAATATTCTACTGGGAACCGTCTCCCAGTAGATTCTGAAAAATAATCTACTGCAAAGAACAATAGAACCGTGGACTGAGAAATCCTCACAGCTGCTCTACTCAGCAGTAGGACTGTACTAGTGAATGAGTAGCAGCAATTATTTTGGAAGTGTTGACAATAATACAATATTACGTGTGTCTCATTCACCTTGCGCAGATATGGCAGATTCATTAGCATACCTACGCAGGGTCCTAGACTATAACTATAATAACTGTCATGGCTATCTGTGTATTTTCAAGATTAAAAAATTAGCCCAAGGGCTAAGAAAGGTTACCAGACAATATATATTTAAGATATTAGTATTTTGTCTCGTGACCTTGATAATAAGGTCATTGGTCAATTCAAGGACACGATAATATTCGGCATATGTCGTTTCTAGTATGTCCACAATTGATTCCTAAGCTGTAAAGTCAATAATAAGCGAGATATTAGCCATATGTCATGTGACCTTGAAAATGAGGTCAAAGGTCGAATTCAAGGTCATAGCAATAATCAGCATATATCATTTCCTATATGTTCATAATTGATTCCTAAGCTGTAAAGTCGATAATAAGCGAGTTATTTGCCATTTTGTCCTGTGACCTTGAAAATTAGGTCAAAGGTGTAGTTCAAGGTCATGACAATGTTCAGAATATATCATTTTCTTTATGTCCACAATTGATTCCTAAGCTGTCAAGTCGATAATAAGCAAGATATTAGCCGTTTTGTTCTTTGAAAATGAGGTCAAAAGTCAAATTCAAAGTCACCAGAATATTCAGCATATATCATTTCCTATATGTTCATGATTGATTCCTAAGCTGTAAAGTCAATAATAAGCAAAATATTGGCCATTTTGTGCTCTGACCTCAAAAAATGAGGTCAAAGGTCAAATTTAAAGTCATGACAATATTCAGCATGTATCATTTCCTATAGGTCCACAATTGATTCCCAAGCTGTAAAGTACATAATAAGCGAGATATTAGCCATTTTGTGCTGTGACCTTGAAATTAGGTCAAAAGTTAAATTCAAGGTCACGAGAATATTCGGCATATATATTTCCTATAAGTCCAGAATTGATTCCTAATCTCTAATCTCAATATTAAGGGATATATCAGGAAAAATGTTTCCCATTATAAAGCATAGGATAATTTAACATGGGAAAAGTGCCGTTTGGGACCCGTCAAAAAAGTCAAAATGGCTGCCACACGCAGACCGGCGATTCAATGGCTACAAAATAGACAGACGTATATGAGGGGAATCTACAAGAATCTCAAATCTGATCAGACAGTTTTTGAGAAAACGACCGCCAAATCAAAAAGTTGGCCATTTTTGAAAGAATTGCGAAAATAAAAAAAAATAAAAAATATCACCCTCTTGAAATATTTTTAGGTATTTTTGTGCAAAATTTCAGAAAAATCCGACCGTAAACTTTAAAGAAAAAAATGTGGACGATGGACGACGACGGATGACGGACGCAAACGCAATGCCAATAGGTTATCGGACCATAGGTTCGGTAACCTAAAAAAACTTTCAATTAATATTCATTATTCCCAGAATACGTCGTTTATTAATCTGCCCATTGTGATGTTGTGTGGACAAGTCAGGTTCTGATAAAATAATGTATAAATACATCGGTCGTCCAGTTTCAATCCACATTTAGATAATATAGGTACCACCTTGACGTGTACGCGTGGTGCATCTAACTTTTCTTAGATCTGGTATAAAGCCCATTGATTGTTATCAATAAAATCACAACAGTCGTGAGCAGTAGATTGATCAATAATAAAACATATGGGCCATATCATCACAAAAATTCCGGAAATATAGAGCTGTGTGTGTACAAATTGGTGATTTGCATTTCCTCGACTAAAACCACTGGATAAATCAATGTGTACAGCACTTCACCAATTATAATATTATGAATACATACCCAACCGTGCCGGTATTCACTCGATCATATATGCATCACTATATGTCTCCGAAATCCTTCTGAACCAAAGTTACCACATAGAATACCGATCTGATCCGATACTGAGAGTATCTAGTGACTCACACGCCCTGACACTGTGATGACGTGTTTTCGTCAGGCAAATGAAGGAAAAGTGAACATCGACACGCACTATAAGGCCCAGCCATTTGCATCAGGGTGGCGCTGGGTGTAATATAGGCGTCGGGTGCATGCAATCATTATGTACAGATGTATGTCTTCGCATGCATTGACGTTTGGACAGCTGACAAGTGAGTTGATTATTATATATGCAAGTCGTCAAATTCAAGATGTTGAGTAGCGTTTTAGAAATCGACACAGGAGAAACGATTGTATATCATCTTGTCACCTCACTTTATTGGTAGAACTATATTGGTTGTACTGTTGTAGTATTGTTCAATGATTTCATATCACAGGTATAAAGTGTAATTACCGAAGCGTATTTAGGGTCACGTGAATTTTCTTTTTCAAATTTTTCGACTTATTATCTCGATAATTCAATATACCCCCCCCCCCCCCCAAGCAAAAATGGCGTAAGTTGTTGCAGCGAGGTCTTGTGGATCGTGTCATTCAGAAAATGTGTCCTATTAGCCGTGTTTCAGTTTAACGTCTAAACATACGTGTGTCATATGCGTTATCGCCTATCCCAAAAGTACTATAGGGCTCGCATATAGCAGGGGGCCGTATCGAAAGCATCGCATTCAAAGTGTACAATATAATGTTTGTAATTGGGTTCAGAAAAAAATATAAACAACGATCAAAGGTATCTGAACCTGATGCCAAATAGTGGTCATGTCCAATCCTTTGTACATGTATAATCTCTCCCGAAATGCTGTTCTGCTCGGAGATCTCGGTTGTCAAAGCAAAGTATGTGCAAACTTCGATCGATGTAATATGAGATGCAGGAAAGTGTTAATCCGGCGCCACTGTGTGTATTTTGAACATTTCATTGCCGGGATGAAGACGTATATATGCTATCCTAAGCCAAGTGTACCGACACCCATGGAACACCTAGGTATCCATTGTGGAATTGCGCATTTTAATAGCCTTGTACAGCGAAGGTGTAATATGTTCACTTGTGGACAAAATGCAGTGGTTACATACAAAAAATACATGTTATTATCCATTAACATTCAAAAATATTCATGAATTTTCTACATTCATATGTAATTTTTATTTCGAATCATTGCCGTATCGTTAGCATTTCCATCATTGCAAATTGCTACAATGGAGTTTTTTTATCATTCGGAATACATGTCTTTTTCAATGGATCGCTATAAATAAATCCATTTGCACATCAATTTGGCGTGAATATCGCTGGGATACTCGGTCAAAATACATGTACCGTGTACTGTGCCAGAATACTACTCGTCCACTGACATACCATTTAAATCGTTTCGCAGTTTTTTTCATCCCTATTGAATATAGAGGAACAAGCAACACACATTACTTGACCCTAATGTAAGTTATAATGTTCCAATCAACATTTAACTCTATTTATATACAAATGTGTTGATGGCTCATCAATATCATACTTTTGTCACCTTCCTCACTATATGTAGAATGCATGTTCAAATTTTCATGAAAATATGTTTCGAAACAGCCGAGATAACTTAAATTTTACATGGTATTCAACCATTGAAACTACAATAATGCTACCTATTAATTTTGGTTACAGTCAAGTCGCTGGTGTGAACCTCACTGGAATCACATCGCACATTTCAAATGTGATTTTTGATACGGCCCCCTGCTATATGCAAGCCATATACGTTTGAGTTATGCGATATCGCATATGACACATGTATCGTTAGACGTTAAAACTGAGACACCGCTGTTTGCTTCAATACAAACTGGACTCAACTGGCACGTTTATGCATTTGAACTGGCACGTTGAGAGCCTACAAAACGATAGGTTTCCACCAGGAGGAACCTCGAGCGCTGCCCAAATTGGGAGATCCCAGGCAATTAGCCTATTTCTCCCTCGTGACATTCCAAATGGAATATACGTGGTCCACATGGGACCCTCATCTTGTCAAAGATAGAGTACATAGTATATAATATATACTACCTTGGAAAAAGTACATCGCAGAGGAATTCGATTCGTCTTCAATGACCATAGGTGAGATAACAGCGTGACGACATCAATAATCTCCCTTGACTGAGACACACTACTGGAACGCCGATACACGCATCAGCATGATGGACAAATAGCTAACGATTACGTGCCTATCAATAACACACCAGTTTACTCATGTTGTTGTTCATGACACAAATGTTTCTTTTCTTACTGAGTAAAAAATAGACAAGTTGTGATCTGCACAGACTTACTTTGCTAAAAGGTAGGCCTACTAAGCCTGAATTCATGTAGAAATTTATGCATAGTAAGATAAACAAAAATAAAAAAGCACAGAGGATGGGAAGCAGAAGTTTAGACTGATGTTCATCACTGGCATTGATGTGCCTGTATAATTATTGACATTATTGACATGAGACAATCCTTATTGGCTTAAGATAATCCTCGTACATCACTCTTTTCGGAAACGTTTTGAGTTTGTTTTGGGGTGATTTTGGGGAATCATTATATTTCACATATTTCTGCTGACCCTGAACTTGACCTAAGATGACATCGGATGAAAGTCAAGGTTAAGTCCACCTCGAATATGAGAATCATATATGGACCACTACTATATATAATTAACCTATCTATATCCATTTGATGAAATCTCCTGGTCGCCTTCCGATAGGATGCAGGGCCCTTGGGACTATGTTCACATTTTGTGGGCGTGTGAAAAAACAACCCTGTGGATTATTTGCTAAAATTACAGTAGATTTTCCCAATTATATCTTCAAACATTTGTGTTATACAGGTACGTTTTTCGTGTGAGTAGGGAAAGACGTTTTTATGCATTTGCATATGTTTTGATACACAACATATTCAAAGCAGAATATGAGAGTCGGACATTCTTGTTGAATCGGTGTTGTTGAGATTGCTTGCGAGGTGTACCGCTTCCATCATCTAAAATCCACTGAAAATATATCACTGTGGAGTTATTTGTAGTTTGCTATGCAGGTAGAATGAAGTATCCTACAGAGATTTGCCAACCGTGTGGGCCATCACTAATATCAAAACGAGAGGCCATAGGCCACACACTTGCCGGACTAAGTACGCAATTATGACGTCATTTGTCGTCAATTCTATACTGCTAACTTACTGTGAATGGAGTTTTTAAATATGCATGATATAATCGTGTTTATACATGTTATATTATAACCGAACAAGATCATAATATCCACAAATGATGAGTTTCCTTTGAAATTTTGCCAATTTGTTGGCACAAAAACGTCAATTACGTCGAAACGGATATATCGATTGAGCTGAAAATTTGTAGAAACCATCACAGGACGACTCCACATCGTTTGCATCTGTTAGATCTGCAGTAAATGGTATAACTTTGAACATCTGACACTCAAAAGGCCTAAACGTTGGTCTGGAATCACGTTTGACGTCATTATGACGTCAATTGACGTCCGATGCCAAAAATAACAACAGATTTGGAAAGTACTCTCGAAGACCTTTCAAACGAGCTACTATTCGATATTTTTGCAGGAGGTCAAGGTCAAGGTCATTTTTGAGGTCAACTTCGACCTCAGGCGCTTGCAAAATCTATCGCTCATACGCCTTAGGTGTAAATGCAAAAGTTGTTAGGCTAAGTGAGTGCAATACTGTGAATTTACTTTCGTGTCTATATCTTGCTTAGTTCCTGAGATATAGTGACCTACATGGTTTTCACTCGCGGGTCAATATTGACCTTGACTTTCGACCTACGACCTTGAAATTTCGTGTATCAAAAGAAGTCATCCTTGCTTATTAACAGGTTTATCATTGGATTTTTACGCACATTATTGACGCTTTTATCAGCATGGACAGCTTGAAAAATGCAATTTGGCTCATAATGGGACCGATTTCGTTGCCATAGAAACGTCAATTACGTCATAAGGGATTGACCGATCGCGCTAAAAATTGATATTGACCATAAGGGAAAGGTCCCATATCGTTTCAAAGCATCAGATCGAAAATCGGAGGAGGTGACCTCCAAGGTCAAATATTCGACCTCGGGCGAACTTCTCGAGGTCAAGATCAAATGTCAAGGTCAAGGTCAAGAAAGATAGAACTCGAGTTTATCTACAATATGAGCTTGGTTTGAAGTCTCTAGGACCATTACAACCGAAGTTATGGGCCACTTATGTGTTTTCGACGTTTTGCTTGACCTTGACCTTTGACCTAGACACACCAAAATAGGACGTTTTCTGGCCGGTATTCTACAGATTCTGCACACGTATTTTGGAAGCTTTTAATCGAGAACTGTGGACGCTAGAGTGCGAACAAACAAACACACACACAAACACACAAACACATCCACAAACCGATCAACACACTTGCCGAAATTTTCAATTCCGGCAAGTAATTACCGGAATTCCCAGAAAACTGTGGGGGTGAATAGTCAATACTTTAATTTTGAGAAAAATATTTTTCCTCACTCTGAACGTTCGGATTGCATGACAGACTCGGTTTTATTTCCTTGGAATATGTTATACTTGGGTATTGATTCCATGTTTATTTATATATATATATGGTTTATTCGTACATAAAAAGTACACTAGTGCATATACATGTAACTGAATAAATAATACATATAACAAGTGACAACGAAGCAAAAACACACATATAGAACCAAAGGCACACAAATGACACACACCAACATGTCAGTTTGTACACAAATACATGATAATATTGTCACATTCCTCGTGTGACATGTCCATGAATATATTATCCAACTTTACATTAATCAAATCTTTAATTGCAACACAAAGTGCCTGTTTATCGAAGTCATCAGGAATCAATTTTACACGTGTTACCAGATTTTCCAAATCATTGAGAAAGTTATTACGTAAGACGCCATATTTACCACAAATGAATGTTATACTATTACTCACAGCAGAAGAGCTGCCATTTACTGCCAGTCTGCTACAAATTTGAACAAAATAATTTGTACTGATACAAGCTGATTTAATGAATTTCAAGAACCGTATATGTAATTGGTTTTCCACAGGAATATCATCACACAAATAGGGCAATAAATCACAGTGTGTATTATAAGGAAGATCCATCAGACGCCGAATGGCCTTTCGCCAACTTACTACAAATTTATTAAAATAACCAAGAGAGATGTCCCATAGAGGTGATCCATATAAAGACATACAGTATGATTTAAATAACTTATATTTGATGCTAGGTTGAACATACCGAAACTGTTTAAGCAATAAATTAATGCGACCACAAAAATCATTAATAGTCGTTTCTATCATCTTACTTTGTGCAGAAAGACCAATGAAATTACCTAGATGTTTAACACAAGGAAGGGGAGTAATATGCCCACCCATGAAGGGGATATCAGGTATAGGAGAGTGTTTTCCAGTTTTTGCACCGAGAACAACCATTGAACTTTTATTCGCATTAAATTTCACCTGATATTCCGAAGCAAAATCTGAACAAATATCGAGCATACGTTTCATTCCACTTACAGAAGGAGATAATAGAATCAAGTCATCGGCATAAGAAAAGGCTCCTGCAAACGTATTACCAAGCAAACATCCAGTATTATGTCCACTGCCCGCCAGTCGGGAGAGCAACTCATCAATATAAATGATAAACAAAATCGGTGAAAGAACCCCACCTTGCTTCACACCATTGGAAATACTGACTAACTTAGAGACTTGGGATCCCCATTGGACACGAATCTGTTGACTAGTATATAAATTGGCCAAAAACCGAATATAAATAGGACTAATAGTACCCTTAGCTAGAAGAAGCCGAAACAATTTCACATATTCCACCCTATCAAAAGCCTTACTGGCATCTAATAAAATGCCAATTACATCACTACCCCGGTTATTATAATACTGAGTGATCTCATTCACAACAAATGTAGAACTAACAGTAGAATGACCTTGTTTGAAACCAAATTGATAATCCGAAGTTTGAAAGGTGTTTTTTGATAAGATAATATTATCCATTAATTTACCAATGATACTACTAAGAGCAATAGCTCGATAATTGTTCGAATCCTGTAGAGACAACCTTTTATTCTTAGGAATAGGAATCATTGTTGACACTGACAGACTAGCAGGACAAAACCCGTGACACAACATGGATGAAAAAAGCAAAGACAAATAGACAAAAAACTTGTGCGTTCCATTAAGAATGTGATCAGAATAAAACCCTAAATTACCATCGTGCTTACCAGCTTTCAATTTACCTACTCCAGTTGTGACATCCAAAACACTAATCAAGTTACAACCACTACTGCTACCACGAAATATACCGCTGGACACCTCATCCAAGAAACTATCCATCTCATGTTTATCATAGGAAACACTATTGTAAAGATCACTATAATTTTGCAGGAATAATTCACCAATATCATCACCAGAGCAACCATCAACAGATGTGGGCAAATAAGAAGCTCCCCCATTCATTCTTTTAACTTCTGTCCAAAAATCCCGACTTGATCCTGTTAATAAACTGGAAGCCAATTTTTCTGACCTAATCTTATCCTGATTACGCTTCACGAACCTCAAGGCACGGTGATATTCACATCGAGTTTTACGTCTAATATCAAAGATCACACCATTCCTCGGGGACCCATTCGTACTATTCGTAAGTGCTAGGTGCTAGGACCTAGTGCTAGGTGCTAGGACCTAGCTTACGAATCGTAAGTGCTAGGACCTAGCTTACGAATAGTACAAAAATCAAACTTCTCTTGTGCAAAATTTAGCAGAGATTTTGCTTTACATTACTTACCATACAAACACTTCTTTTTTAAAGAGCTAAATCTATTCATAATTTTGTCACTAATCTTTGATTCCGCATTCTCATATGCTTCTGTACCACTGCATAAGGGTTAACCCTGACTATGACAATCTAGTAACTTCAAAAATTACAAAACAAACAAACATTATACTAATATTTTACTTCATTTATGTTTTTTGTACTGTATAAATATATCTAATGCTTTTTATTTCTGCCCTGGGCATAACATGTTGCTCGTCTCGTGGGGTGATAATGTATCTCTGATGGGCGTAGAAGTAATAACAAGTATGATATAACCCAACCGAACATAGGAAATATTACGTGTACATAAAAAAAAACTGTTCTGTAGTATTTTGTAGGTAAGAGAGATCCTTCCAGGTCGTTCTTCGTCCACAGTGGGACATAGTGCGTGTTTTTCACATTGGTGTTTATTTCTCCCAGTGATGCTTATAGCTGTCTGAATCTGTCTCAATTAACTGTCCCTTGCCCGCGGTTGAAATAAATGTGCATTACACCGTAGTGTGATGTTCACATTCAACATAGTTTTCACATTTAATTAAAGTTACTTCATACTTCACTTCGCCTTTGTAAATTCCTATGTCACAGGTTACACAGCATGCCCACACGAATTCGTGATAAAAAAGGTTGCTCCACAATGGCTGGCGTTTTAAAATTATTTGCGATCTGGATATTTGATGCTCATATGGGCAGCAAGGTAGACGTTCCATACATAAATACTGTGACCTGCAGGTCACACCAAAGACGGGAATGGAGCTTACATTATACAGGCATCTGCAACAGTTAATCTGAAATGTTCACTCTTATGTCAAAAGTCTCAGTTTGGTATTAAGAATCACTCCTTATGCGATATTCGGTGTCAGTTGTTTGTACCCTTCTCCTAACTCCACCCTTGAGCATTCACCTCTAAATAATCATAAGAAGATTACTAATAAACTGATCTTCTGAACTTTTACATTTACATTCGCTGATCAAAAAAATTTCAAATGCAATACGTGCCCTCTCAGTTGAACATACTGAATATGTGTTAAACTCTCAATGTCTCATGGTAATGTGCAGTGATCATAGGAAATGCAATAACTCCGTAGATATGACTCGATTGTTGTAAAAATAACAAAATCTACCCATATATGTAACAAATTCCATTTCCAATATTCATGGAATTATCTGATGTTTGGAAATCATGGTTTGTATCAATATTCTCTCGTTGCTTTATGCCTAACTGGCTGGTGTCATGTGAAGGCATAACCGGATTGCATATGCAAATAATACTAGGTCCATGGCTTAATATTTTCTTTGACTTACATACATATAATTGTGTTCGGATGGGGCAGATGCAATCAAATGAATGTTTGATCTGGTGCCTTTGCAATCGCCCAAAACACGGTAATGCAATTTAGCACAAAAAGATTATGCCAATACATGGACAGCAAACCTCGGATATAAGTACAATACCATGCAAGTATAGATCATGGAAAACAGAGCACGAGGCGTTATGTGACAGGACCATTGTTTAAAGAAATAAACTACTGTTGGTTGATTCTTAATTCAAATACATTGCCAATGAATATACTAAATTTGTTTTTCAGTATGCACACAGTGAACAACGTGACGTATACCAGTCTGCTAATATCATATCACGTATGGATTAATTAATTAACAAATTTCAAATGTTCACGAGAGTAAAAGCTTCTGTAATAAAAGGAATTGAATGAAGAAATCACTGGAGGTTAGCAAGAGCATAGAAAAAAACTAAATGGGAAGGCCACGCTTTGATAATACACAACATTTATCTTATACTTCTGAAGTGTTTTATACAGTTTACACATAATTTTTTATACAAATACAAAACACTATTGTCGTTTGGGAAGATGCACTTCTGTTTCAGTAAGATATTTCAGTGAATGTAAAAGGGATATATCTATTTTTGTACGCCTATTTGGGATATTATGCATATATGCATATAATGTAAGGTTTAGGTTAAGGGCGAAAGGATCTTTTGTGAACTGGCATGTGAAATGCATGCATATTCAATTACCATATTAGTCATGACATGATACAACACTGTGCAGAGTTCACTGAATGTCCTTGATGGATCTCATTCTTTGATGTATGTAGGTTACCATTTTCATCACCTCTCTTGCTGTTTTCCTTCAAGCTTTCTCCCTTCGGAAATTTTAGTTCATACTTCTGGCTGTCCATGATGGATGTTTGGTCAGTGGACACCTGTGCCTCAAGATGTGTGTCATTATTCGACACTGACTCTTCATTGTCACTCTCTTGACCGAAAGCATCAAGTCGAGTGGGAGCAGTGAAATTGCGAAACATTTCAAAGGTTTTTAACTGCTCCGGTGCATAGAGTGACAGACTCTGTCTATGTTCTCGCAGAATACTTAACACAGAGTAGTGTCCTCGTTCTGTAGCAAGCATCACTGGGGTCAACCCTTGGGTAGTCATGATGTTCTTGCTAGCTCCTCTGTTGATCAACGTTCTCACAGCTTCCTTGTTGCCTTTGCTACATGCTAGATGTAATGGTGACTGTCCTTCATTATCCTGGGTATTTGGGTCACAGCCATGTAAGAGCAGTAATTTTAGGATGTCAGTTTTGTCACTACTTGCTGCCAAATGTAAAACTGTTTGTCCATTGTTATCAGGACTGTCAAATTTTGAACTCTTCAGGACCAAAAGCTCTGTCACATCTGATGATCCATAAATAGCATTGTAATGTATAGGCAATTTGCCAGACTTGTCTGCTTCATCAATCAGAGATCCATGTTGAATTAATAACTTCACAACGTCAATTTTCCCCCAGCCAGCTGCTTTATGTATTGGTTTCATGCCAAACTTATCTGTGACATTTACAAGGCTACCTGCCCGTAAGAGCACTGTAGAACAGGTGACCTTCGATAACACTGATGCATAATGCAAGAGAGTTTGTTCTTGTTGGTTTCTGGCATTAGGGTCAGCTTGGTGGTGTATAAGTAGTTCCACAGTGCGTACTTGTTCTTTGAATACTGCCAAATGTAATGGTGTGAAGCCATCCTGATCGAAAATATTTACGTCCACACCACAATCACAAAAATATCGCACTAAATCTCTATCACCATTCGATGCAGCCACATGTAGAGCACAAAGATCATCTTTCTTTCCAGAACACTTCACAATATCACAAACCAACATCTTTGTTGAGGGCCCTTTTGACTGTTGATGAACCTTAAGAAAATGGAGTGGATTAAAGCCATCAATGTTCCTCACGTTGATATCCGCTCCACTTTGTAGAAGTATTTGGGCAGCTTCCAAGCTGATCTCATCATCCCGAGAAAAAACAGTAATGGAATGGACACTGGGAGTATATATCCAATACATCAACTAAAGTTTTATTGTGTTGTATGAATAGCTGCAGCCAATGGCGTAAATTCCAATAAGCCAATATATGGATGACGCTCCTTTCATCTTTCAGTTTTGTATTCGCAATTTCCGTCAAATGTGTTATCAAAAATTCGTGGAATATATCTCCATCTGGCGGTTTGAATTCCAAACTGAAACAATAATCAAGTGGGCATCGTCTGAATGTATCCCGTGCATCCATATCCAATCCATTGTGTATCAGTTTAGACGCAAGATCAAAATCATGATATTCTATCGCAGTGTGCAGTGTTGTTCTTAGCTGGTAACATGCGTGTTTGATATGAATATTGCTACAATTACGTTTGCTAACATAATTGCATGTTGCCATGCTTGTTTCTGTCTAGCGACAGGAACATCTTTGTATTCACCTCGTGGTATATAATGGCACTTTGCCCAGATGTTAATTTATATCCATTTCAAATAACTCGGCGGTGGATTTGTTGAATGCATAATACCATGATAACACTATTCATGCATACATATAGGTTGCAATATTGTAGGGTCCTTTATCCATCAAAATGAAGTGGATGTTTTCCCTACTATGTTACATTCATCTTTGGAGACAATACCACACATAATCCTAATAATGTATCCAGTGTTAGCATATCCATTGGATAATGGGTCCAATTTATATAATAGTACCAAGTGTTAAATTCACACCCGGTCTGCTCCTCTTAAGCTGCCATCCGCCTAGTGACGGCCTTATTTACTCCCCTCATCACGAGTTGAAGCCCGGTAGCAGCCACTGCAGTTCGTGGGCTCAATCGGCTGAATCTCGCGGCACACCAGCCATTGATCATACTGAGTCATTCGACGAGAGGTGGCGAGTGGCTCTCTGCTGGCTCGCTGGCAGGGAATAGACTGGCTGATATAGTTCGTGCAGGCTGTGAGGATTACTGTCTCTTTGTACGTAGGTGTGTTAATGTTATTTTTTCAATTTTAATGTTATCATGATCAGTTGATTATTTTATCCAATATATGTGTTATTAAAAGCTGATATGTCATGGACATATCTCAGTTATATTTATATAAGATCGATATCAGACCATAAAAATGCACAGCACTGTCTCAGGACTCAATATACTTGATATAAAACCATACCATGTAATGAAAAGCTAGGTCGCACCACCAATCAGCACTAGATAACCCACGTTGATTAGCTAAATCAATCAAGCTAACATATTGTATCATACAGGGTATATTCAGCATGTGTCTCTATGTGACCATTTGGCAATAACTTCTCCACATTATTTTGATGAAGACATTATATGTGTTCATGTCAGCAGATAGTAAGACATTTTCGAGTACATTAACCTGAACAAACAAGTTTTATAAGATGCATTATTCATCGAGTTGAGTTGTGTTAGTAGATGCAAAATAACATTTCAATGTAAAATACAGTGCAACAAATAGCGATAACATGTAATACAAACATTAAAACATATATGTCAGAGTGTCATTTCGTGCATGAACAAAGCACTTAACAAACTAGAAAATATAATTTGAAGAAATATTCCATAAAATGAGACAATCAAAGATCGCAGACTTCGCCCTTCAGATTTAATCACTAAAATTAAAGCTGATAACCTTTGCATTTTCAACGTGGGCGATAATCAGGGATCTTGGCCATACAACAATTGGTCATATATTAAATGGTCAGTAATTGGCCATAGAAAAATACAAAAATCATGTGAGGATCAATCATCAATAAAAGAAGAGTTCCCGCGACTTCTCTATTTTGACCATATTCTCGACCACGCCCTGAATCCTTGACACTGACCTCCCAAAATATTCAAGCTCACTCAGATTTATACCGCATAAAATATTCTATTGAATATCTTCAGTGGTTCCATAATTATTACTACTTGAAATATTACCAACTGGTAATTTCAGCTGATGACCCTTACATTCTCGACCTTGGGCAATAATGGGGAATTTTGATAGTACAACCATTGGTCATATAGCAAATGATGGAGAATTGACCACAGAAAATTACAAAATTATCAGGGAAAATTAATCATGCATATAAATGGAGTTATTGCAAC
This sequence comes from Terebella lapidaria, assembly GCA_949152475.1. Lineage (NCBI taxonomy): Eukaryota > Metazoa > Annelida > Polychaeta > Terebellida > Terebellidae > Terebella > Terebella lapidaria. Next base: position 13,443,309 of record OX424559.1, on the reverse strand, counting down.
TTTTCGCTTCTGACCTCTTCTGTGACCTTGACCTTGTCGTTCAATATTGAGCTATGAAATTTCACTGTAATGTTTCTATTATCAAGGCAAATCTCATGAACGAAAACGGTTTAAACAGATTGATAACTGGCTTCAAATATGGTCTCGAATTTCAGATCACTCACAAGTAATAGGACACCAGAACACCCCCAAATTTTCGACCTTGAGCGATAATAAGAGTTTTGGTCTTGAAAACCATTCGCTTGTACGCCATACGATCAGGAATTGGCCAGAGAAAATAAAAAAAATAGGTTGAGAATTTAATATTGGTTAGAACCTAAGTTATAGCCAAATATGTGATTTCTTCTTTCCGTTGCCATGGCAACCGTTTTTCTCAAATTTTTGGAGCCACTGGCAAGTTTGAGGAGCCACTGGCATACCGCTCCATCCCTATATATTTCACATCGATCGGACCATTTCTTTTCGAGATATGTGCGCGGACAGACAGACAAACAGACAGGGAGACAGTCCCGAATGCAATACCCTACCTGGGCGAGAGTAATAACATAAAGCATTCCAAATCTGGCGTTAGTGGCCAAAAGATAACTTTGAACAGGCTGTGATGTAAATGAGCAGGATATCCGCAATTCAAGTCCAAAATATATCAATAATTTCTAACAGTTGTGGGCATGCCTACAACGTTTTTGTTAATTCTTCAACTGGGAGAAACCTTATGCAAAGACCTTTTCAGTACATAATTTAAAACATAGTACATAAAGAATAAGAAAACAATGAAATCCTATTTACTGAAAACAGGTAGCGTGACACAGCAGGTTCGCAAGCTCTGTATTGTTGGTGACCATTATACTAACAAATAAATATACAATACAATGGCGTTTGAACGTTTAACTATATTCACAATATGTACTGATCCAATGTTGATTCAATATTTCCTATATATCATCATTTAAAATCAACTCGAAACTCGAAAATAGACATAGTGATGTACCAATGTTCCAAATATTCAAACCTGCATAATCTGGAAATTACAAGTATCAGGACAGATCAATGTACCAGTAAATTCGGTTTGTGTGTCAACGAAAACCAAGGAGAAGCGACTGTCAAAAACCAATAAACTGTCAACGACGAGGTCAATTAGGAGAGATTCGATTAGCAATAGGAATCACGGGGGAAGACGTCACAGGCACTAATGGGTTTACGGGATGTGCATCTATATATAGTGTCTTGTGTCAAATCTTCCATCTTCAAGTATTCTACATTCTTGTAACGGATCTCGGACAAATAGCATTGATGTTTGACAAATTGTTAAATGTGAAGTTGAATGTTATGGCCACACTAACTTGATGTACTTATATGGGTTGAATATGATCAAAAACAAGAATTAGGATGGAATAAAATATGGTATATGTCCTAGTATCTCTCTTGTACGAAATTCAACTTCACCTAATATTCTGATCATTATAATATTGTATACTTTGTTTTCCAAATGTAGGAAGCTTGCATCATCAAATTAAAAAAACTGAAAATATCAGCACTTCGAGGGTATCTCACGCAGCACATCTTTAGATTAGAGAAACCATTATGTTTTCATGTTTTTGGCGAACATCATTGAAAAGCCTATCATCATTATATATACATAGTACATCATATACCTAATTGACAAATGACGATACTCTACTGTGAATCTACTCTACTCCGATCATTTGCTAATCGCGCATACATCCAACTGACAAACAAAACCACCATTATTGTATAGAAACACATTCTTGGAACATGTTCAAGTCCATATACAATAAAGCCTGTTACATTTTAGGCACAAAGTCTGTTGACATAGCATGGAACCATCTTTCGGTGACTTGAGAGAAGAATTTGCTGGACATCGTTACCATCAGCACCCGCATACAAATGTGTTTCAACAAGTTCTGCTTTGATGGATTGCACTAATGTGCTCATACATAATTTCGATGAAATACTTTGCTAAAGGACGAACACTTCATAGATAATAGTAATAATTAATAAATCTTGTCTCGTTCTTGTTCAGAGTATATCTTGTCCCTCATTTTGTTGCACACTTTCAGAAAATCCTAAATGCCTGGTTTGTTTCTTTGTTTTGCTACTGTGTGACAACGCCAAATCATGGGAATGTTTGATGAACAGGGTGGTCCTCAAGCGTGATTTACACCCTAGAATGCTACAATTTGTCTTTCCCTATTTCATCAGTCCTGACTTGTCCCTGCGGATTTATATAGAAGAACATTTCCATACTGAGCGGCTATGCTTCCAGATAGCCATGCTCTTGTACATGTAAGTCAATATATTGTGAATTTTTTGACATGGCAGAGATGGAAAATCATGTAAATTTTCAGGCAACGTCAGCAATGCAATGTATGTGGATATTTGATGCTGAGTTGGACATCAATAACAGCGTGTCCGAGAATAAATACTGTGACCTTCACGTCAAACAGGAGCAGTTTGGAATAATGAGAATTCATGTTCATAAATGTTACTACTGTATTCGAAACTGGTTGAACATGGTATGGAGTATATGTGCTATGTGCATGCGGTAAAATAATCCATATAAGACATAGTGTCTGCATAGATACATTGACAAATGATTATGGATGAAATTATTATGCTGGATATTATTCCAAGAGTTTTGTGTTTAATGTTCCTCACTAGCAATATCAAATTCGCAGTACCCATGATACTGCTGACTGGATGATGCTTACATTATGTACAATCCATTACGTTTAGGGAGTTTGTGAGTGTAAACAAAATACAATACGCGAGTAAAATGTTAATATTTCTCTGCGGTCTGTCGTAGGGCTTTGGGAACAACACTGCTGCTGGGGGGGGGGGGGGGGGGGCTGGATTGTTAAACTGATGGAATGGGTGCTCAAAACCTTGTGTAATGTACATTCATCACACCCACGGGCAATGTAGAGTTGTTCGGGACCGAGTAAGACAGCGTTGAACATCTTTGGGAGAAATAAATGCCTATGTGAACATTGGTATTCACTGTGAACAAGAAATAATGGTCTGCATGAGCATTCCTTACCTGAAAATACCCACATAGTCATGATCATAGTAGCATGCTCTACATTTGAACGTACATTTCCGTGTGTCTGGCTGGGTTATATCATATGTGGTATTGGTTACATGACAATCAAAGATACATTAATATCACACAATATAATTTAGCTCACTGCATATAGAAAAACCCGTGAATTAATTTGTCAGTATGAATTTTGTAAATCTATTTGATTGCCAGCACATTCTTACCTATAGTTTTGTACCACCTTATGCTAACCTTAAAATTGTCACATGTTATGCTACGGTTGTTTATGATGGTTAACATTTGCAATGTACAATCATTCAAGAACGTCTGTAATTCTAGGAGGCTTCAGGCTGGTCATAAGACGTCATATGCATCACCCAGTCAGACCGTGGGCACTCATTATAACATTGCAGCTAGCATCAGCAAATATTTGAGAGCCAAATAAGTTCACGATGTCAAATAAGTGAATGGCACTTGATTGATTTCCACCATATTACAATCTCTGAATGTATTGCAACATCAAACATACATGCAAATACTGTCTCCAATTTCATGATGCATCTCCAGGGATTTTGTGCAAAATTGAAAATCGATAGGTAAACCCAACGCCCTCCCCTGTAGAAATATGGTTCGATGAATTACATATGTAGAATATTTATTACTGTTATCGCCCCAAACCCCTCCCTTACACGATCTCTCACTCCACATACACGTCACAGATTCACCACTCACGCACAGACTTACCTTTCGTCATCCAGCACACACCGTCCTAGCCACGGCACCACATGTAAACAACTCTGCTTACGACGTCACTCTCCACAGCCCCACCAATCACAACATTCCCAGACACCAGACCACGCCTCTCCAGACATGACATCATATTCAACCTATCACAACACTACTTCCGCCCCACGAAGCAGGAAAATCCCAGACACTCGACACATGGCCCCAAACTTTCCCGTTCTTGTGTGTTTGATTCTGATAATATAAGATATAATGAAATATATAAAAGAAAATAACGACAATTAAGAAGAATATTGTGAAGTTAAAAAGAAATCAATAAGAAACTGAATATCATCGGACTTAGCAGAATACTTGACTATGTCTGGGATAACGTGTGAATGAGGCCGTGATCATGCATCGGAATCAATCATCCCAATAAACATCGGATTACTGAAGAAACATCGGACTATCTGTTTGTGTTTTGCACGAAATAAATCGTAATATATGATCCTGTCGGCGTAATAACCACCGGAAGTAACGCTATTTCTTCACACATACATTTGTAGTAATTTTAGCGACTGTAACTCCCGTCCCTCCCTCGCACTACACATTTCCATGACAACATATACATTCTACATGACTTACAGTTCAGGTACAAACTATACGATCACAAGCATAAATAACACCGGAACCATGTATACAAACACAGGTCAGATCACGTGCACTTCCGGCCCCGTTATATAGTACATGCGACCCAGTAAGTTCGGCCTTGACCTTTACAAGCACCTACTTCTATACATAGAACATGACACGCATAACACTCACATCACGTGTACAGTTACAGACAAGACAAGTCAAGACACGCACCGGGGAATTCCACTTTCCCGGTGAGATCAGCATACACCAACCAATCACAACACCGCATACACGAGGCGGGAAAACTTCCACGTGCTTCCCTGTCGGCCCCGGGCAGAAGAGTTGAGACTTCCCAGTGAATAGACGTGTTTAGAAGATTGACGAGTAACATATAGAATATCTACGGACTAGATACAAACTGCGATATATAAATTGGATATATAAACTATGATATAAGAAGAATGGTGTATACGGAATATATAATTTGACTGGGAATATCGTCGACATAGGTGTGAACGGCCGTGATATTGTGGAATATGTGAGACATTGGACTCTTATCATCGGAATAAATCTTTGAACTAATCTGCCGGCCTTCTGAAGCACACGAATAGATTAATTCGGCTTGATATCGGCCGTGAACGATATTCATCACACATTGCTAAATAAATCACCTTTCATTATATAAATGGAAAAAAAAATTGCAAACCTCCATCTGTCATATTTAGCCACTGAAGCAAAAATCTGTTGCAGTCTGCCTGGGATTCTAGCCACATACACTGATGTGAGTTACTTGATAAAATACCGTCAGTGTGATTTTTTAAAGCAGGGTCTGACTACTGTCTGGAATTTGGTACAAGTTGATATCCGGAACTACACATCACATTCTGTGATACACGATGATATGAATGGGGAAAATAAAATTCATAATAACAAGTAATATAGGCCTACTCTCATATATTTTGCAGGAGCATGATATTCATTGTGTTTGACCAATGTGTGTTTTTTTTTATCAAAATAGCTATGTACATAAAATAGTGATGGCATATTCATGGCAACTCAGTCACACCAGTAGCAAGTCTGTGGAGAGTGATCTAAGTCCTTCACAGTTTATCCAAGTCAGCAACGATAGTCCCACAATCTCGTTATTCCTCTTTTTATACAACTGTCTACGTCAATGACATTATATCTTATCCCACATCATCCTGCACCTCATATTTCATCCCGATTTAGGGTCCAGATCATATTGGATGATTGCCCCATTCATTACCACCTCTGAATGGCCATAACATTTCACTTCGTAATTGAAACAAAAAAGTATTACCGATATTTAGAAAGTTGTCAAAGAATAATGCACTATTCACCAAGGAGCTATCAATTACAAACTCGACCGAGGTACATGTACACCACAATGCAACTGGGCACCATCAAATATTCGCCATGTTTGACTGTGTCAATATACATACAGGGCACGTTCGACTTCTGGTGATATTATGTTAACTTCCTCGGTTGGGTGATTGATGCGAATTGACCATGTTGACCAACCGTATATGACTCAATGTGGGGCATGATCGCTGATGACAATAACTAGTGCTCAATAAAAATGAATGCCACAGTATTGTATGGTCGAAATGCAGACACCATTAGTGAACACAAACCTGAGACTGTGATTGGCCAGTCACATCAATATAAAACCATATTCTCAATATCTAATTTTGCACATGCCACCTTCGATACGAGTTCCAGTATCACTTGCGAGTCTCGTATTTAGTCAATGATACATATGACTTTATTGTTGGGCAATTGTCTGTCCCCATGAGGCCTAGGATATAGACAGCTAGAAGACATAAATGTAATTCCATATTTTGTGAACAGACATGGGGTAACGAATCGATCACTGACTGGAAAACGAGACTCGCGAGGGATATGGGGGCCTCAAAGATGGCGTGGGCCAAATTAGATATTCAGGATATGGGTATATATCACCGATGTGATTGGCCAATCACAGTCTCGGGTTTGTGTTCAGTCAGTACTAAAGCTCTATATATCGCCTCTAACTGCCATTTATACTTCATTTTCAGCCAAATCATAATACAATAACAATTGTCTCAATGCGCAAAGCTAAATTAACACCAATAGCTAAATGATATGACTTAATCCTAAGTGACTGAACTATTTTCGGGAGACCGCAATAATCCTCAAATCACAATTGCTTTTTGCACTTCGACCTATGCCATTTCAGTCTTATAATGGAACAATGTCATAGAAATATGAGCTATGACTGCATTCACAGCTTTGTTCCTAATTGCCTGTTTCATCAATTGCTTCACACAATCGTAGAAACAATTTGCTCTGTCTTACATACAAACACACAACTATTCCTCAATGTTCACCTTAACAAAACTTTGATGTTTTAAGATCATTCTAAGATCATTAGCGACGGTGCTGAATGAATACATTCCATCTCACACCACTCTCTATTAGGAAATATAATTCTGTTTTGTCGATAGAGAAAGACCTCATTCAAGTCTCTTGTTTGACAAAAAGATTTATTCTAATCATGTTTGTTTGAAAAATAGATTTATTCTAATCATGTATTGAAAATTGTAGCACAAGGAAAACCTTCTTTAGATCATGTAACTGATTATCGGACTCACATTCATCGCCACTAGAAAATATGACTTAGAGCCCGGTACCTCACATACACGTAACCAAAATATTCCACAAAATATATACGTTGCCTGATCGATCATAAATCTGGGCAATCATATGATAAGATTACCGGTGATTAATAGCAAATTATAATATCGTCAAGTAATCGTCTGTAATAATTACCAGAGAATTAGGTCATGGTCTGAATGTGACCATATAACTGGGCTCCATCAAACATAGCGTCACTGGTATGCCATAGAAGGTCATAGTGCTTATAGGTTGCCGTGCTTACAGAGTGTCATATTTTCATGCTCGCACATGCCTCAATTCCCCCAATGTTTGGTATCCCTGACTGCTAAAATGTTTGCAGGATATGCATCTGCCATGTACTATGACAGAGTGTGGTTATTTCGTCCTCCCTTATCCAATTTGTTCTGTACAGTACATCATAAAACGGGTGGCATTGTTTGCATTAATGATTGATGTTGCAATGCTCTGGACATCATAATGGGAAAGAAAATATGTGCCCGTAATCAATATGGGGCTGCAACATATGTTGGTGCCTTTGGTACATATAACACCAGACTGACAGATTGGATAATCATTGACGTTAGATGACCATTCTGGAAACTTCTGTCATAAGGTGACATGAGGGGGATCTGTGTCAGGCAGGTGGTGATCTGATAGCATGTCTGATTACCATTATACAATTTAACGTAGTCCGCTACAAACAGTGAGGTCAAGAAGAGTCAAAATTTAAAAATCATTTCTTGAATATTATCTCTTCAAAATGACATATTTTAAAGAGTAAATGATCAGCATCCTAATACTGAAAAGAAAACAGGGGGTCACTGTGCTCGTTTCTTCTACATATTCGATCGAAATCACACACATTTACCTAAAATGACATAAATTATGGCATTTTCGCACATTTTTTCGTCCATATTCACATCTTGCATCGTGTTTTCCATGCAAACGGATACGATGACCCCCTATTTTTTTTCAGTTTCAGGATGCTGAATTGTTATTCTATAAAATATATCATTTTGAAGCTCTAGATTATGCTGGCATAGTTATTTATTCTAAAAAAATTCTTTGACCCCCCCACCCCCTCCCTCACTGTTTGGAGCGGACTACCTTAATATATTGTTCATAGATAAGCACATATAAGAGACACACACCACCGGTGATGGGATACAGGAGTGCTCACCAAATGCATACTCATTGGTCAAAGAGTCACACTTTTATTGTCGCCATGACGTGATATTCATCAGTTAAGTAAACAACGGTAATCCAGAAACCTACCAAACTCATTTTATTTGGGTCCAGAATGGCTCAAAATAAATAGTTTCATGTTGGTGCTGATAAAACAACATCTGGTATTGTACCTGCGAAAAGTTGAAAAAAGCAGCGACTTTCATTGCTGTTTAGTTTTTAGTTGTCCTATGCGTGGCAGAAATGACTGGGGATGACAATCTTTATGTCGAGTATGTGTACCTTACCAGAAGCCAGTGATTTCTTTCTTTTGGTCCCTTTTGGGTATTGGAGGCCAGGCATTGATGAAGTTTCCTGTGCTCAAGGACATTGATACATCTCCTTCTGATGGTTTGCAGGGTTTGTAGTTAGAATTGAATCCATTATGTGCATTATGCGAGTACTATCTAGTACAATCAGAGAGCAAGCACGTCATTATTGTAATAGTAATGTGAGCTATTTAACTACATTTCTTGTCAGTTAGCACCTTATCCCTTGGACATGAACCAAGGACTAGTTGATTTGTAAGTGGACATGAAACAATGGAACCGTTTAGTTGGCAAATGTGTGTAGTACAGTGTAGTTCCTTGCAGGTTGATGATGTGACGAAATTAGAGTAAAGTTAGAAATACAAACATTTGCCTCTTATGAAAAACATACTGAAAAACTCATGACAGGTGCCACTGTGATAAAGAAATGCCCTGTGTTATAGGGAAGACCTAGTTTTTTTTATTAAATTTTGATTGACTCGATTTTGATTGAATATGTTGTCATTGTCTGGACAGTTACTTTTTTAGTAATAGGTTGATACATACATTCATTGTTGGTGGTTTCATTTTCCCCAAGATTCACTTGGGGAATATTGCATTGAACATGGAACAGAATGTGTAAAGATGAAAGCACCCACTATCGTGTTTATTGCTCTGGTGTTTGATACATTAAATAACATGTGTTCATAATGTTGATGTTAGAGGACTGACTTCTCTCACAGAGGGATAACGTTGGTACATTTCAATGTAGTCAGTGATTTCCTCAAAATCACGTACAACATTATAACATTTCCATAATTATCTTTTGTTAATTGGAAATTATACGTTGGAATTGATATTTTGACGTCACAGCAGGTGATGAACCTGGTTATTCGTGACCAGAGCAATTTTGGTTGATCGCTATATAATGAGAGTTTGTGATGAGCATCCGCATTTGCTTCTATTGGCATGAAGCCTCACACCTTTGATTGTAGCTTATAGTAATGAACTTGATGATTTAGTACATATATTTGAGCAACTTAACCATTCTGTTTTATTGTTCTCAATGTTGTGGAATACGAATGAATTTCAGAAACTTATATCATGTGTAAGACAACACACTATCAACAATAACTCGGTCAGTCAATATTCATACAAATTGCTTTACAACCAGAGTATTGGAATTTCAACAATACCGTTATCGTAACATGATTACCATGTATATATGGAGAAATTCATGAGATAACTACTATGTGTTGGTTTGTAATACTCACTCAAATGGTTCATGAGGCAAACAATAAAAGGTAGATCAAGTATGGTAATTTACACATGTATTATGAAATCACATAATAATAATTTCACCCTCAATAACAACGCTCATTACAATATCCACTGACATAATTTAACAAGTACATATAGTGAAATTGTCAATACGTCTGGGTGATCAGTATATTGTGATCATTGATTATTTTAACCATGATATGAGCAAAAATCAGTTGCAGTCTGCCTATGATTCTAATTATATACTGATGTGACTTACTTGATAAAAAAAATTAATGTGATTTTTAAGTATGGTCTGACTATTGTCTGGAAGTCGGTACAAGTTGCTATCCCGAACCACACATCACATTCTTTGATACACGCTGATATGAATGGGGAAAATAAAATTGATTACAATGTGTGATATTCTCTCATCTTGTTTGCAGAGGCATGATATCCATTGTGTTTGACCAATTGTGTTCCAATTTTTATCAATATAGCCATGTCCATATGTAATATTATCCATTGTTTGTGTTACAATACCAGCCAATTAGGTGTACCTGCACATATTAAAAGTGATTGTAAAGTGATTGGATTTCACCAGGCTCCACTAGACCTGTGTTTTGATCGTATGAGACGAAAGTGATGTGCTAGGGGCACAGATACTTTATTTGGAATGACAATAACTCCAAAAAATGAATAATTTGGCACATTCACGGCAACACGGTCGCATCGCCAGCAAGTCTGTTATGAGTAACCTACGTCCTTCACAGTTTATCTAAGTCGGCATCCTTATTTCACAATCTCGTTATTCCTCTTAGACTATTTATACAAATGTCTACGTCAATGACATTCTAGCTTATCCCACATCATACTGCACCTCATATTTCATCCTGATTCAGGGTCCGGATCATATTGGATGATTGTCCCCATTCATTACCACCTCTGAATGTCCATAATATTTCATTTCATAATTGAAAAAAAGTATTACCGATATTTAGAAAGTTGTCAAAGAATAATGCACTATTTACCAAGGATCCAGCAATCAAATTTTACTTGACGATGCAAGAGCCAGTAGAGAACACTCTATGGAGATGTTCATCAAGTATATCCATTAGTGCTTCTCTCGTCTTTCCCCAGTGATTCATATTGCTAATCGAATCTCTTCTAATTGATCACGTCTTTGGCATGTTATTGGTTTTTGGCAGTCCTGTCTCCACGCTTTCTGTGAACACGAAACCCCAATTTACTGCTGTGTTGACCTGTAATGATTTTTGCTACTGCCATAAGACACGGGCTTGTACTATCTGGAATGTTGGAGCTCTAGCTCTCATGATTATAAGTGGTTTCCATAGCCAATGGTGGACAACTTATTCATTTGAAACAAGGTTAAGGTATTTGAAATTGTCTCACGAAGAATATGACCAGTTTTCAAGGATGTGAACAAAGTATATATCTTAAGGAATTTAATAAAATAATGATTGCAACCTTTTTTGTGGAGGTTTCATGATACAAACTTTCATATATTTGTATGTTCAAATGACAATAATGAGTATTTGTGATTTCTATGCACCTAGAACGTAATGTATTACATGTTTCAAATATATGTGAACGCTGTTCCATGAATGTCCCTGCTATATTGTATATTTCAATACATTTCTGTATCTGTATCATTTTATTAATGGAACCCCATATAGCAGAGGCAGATGAATGATGATGTTCATTATTAATATAATACAGGACATAAAAATGTATTTAAAGCATGCACGTGATTCTATACGATAAACACAACATGCTAACTAATATCCATCCTTATACTGTCAACATAACATGCAATAAAATGCTGGGATGAAAGACCAATTAGCCTGAGACAATATGCACTAATCAGTGAAGTTAATCATGATAATCATTATGTAACCTGTGTATTTCCCGCCTCAATATCACAAGGTCTATAGCCCGCCAGTAATTAGCCAATTAGCGCATAGGAAATATCACATGACCACAAATTGCCGCGCATATACGTCAGTTCAACTTCAGATCTCACAGTGAACGGTTCTAAGACTGAATATCATTTATCGTGAAAGCATTGACGGAAACATATACAATCAATACCGTTTATAGATATATTACAAGGATAATCAAGATCTACACCTGTAAGTAATAATATATATAGGTTATGATAAAGTAGAATGTAGTTGGCCCTGCACAGTATATAGTAAGACTACTTAAAGGTGGAATACCGTGTTCCGAATCTCTCGATTATTGTTGCAATGGAATTAAAGGGTCCGTGCAATTGTAGGTGTGAGAGAGCCGTCGCTGTTGTGTGGAGTCGAGGGTGCACCAGGCTTGTCGGGGGTAGGTATTCCGTATCTTACTGGTTCAAATACTATATTGTGTTAGGTGTAATAACTGTAATTCTATAATGGTTATTTCGTGTATTCGTGTCTAGAATTATATACCTTCTACTAGTATTATTGCCATGATCTTATTTGAGTGTCTAGTAAATATCATATCATCATCATTTCATTTCTAATTGTATAAATCACAATCGTGTTTATATGTCTGTCATTCCCACTGTTTTTACACTGTATGTATATTTCTCAGGTACCCTTTGGGTTACAATAAACTTTTGAAGCGGCTGATTGAGTTGTTGGGTGAACCTTGCCCCTCGGGCTACAATTATATTTAGAAATTGTGTTCATCTAATGACTTGCCAACAGATCTTTCGCAGACGATATTCAAAGGCATGTGATATGTTCCTGTCAGCAGTCATACTGGTGCTAATAATCTTATAGGAACAAAGCTACAGGTTATATCATAACCGCCTTTGCGATGCTTAACGTTCTGATATTTTTGTTATATATACCTGTGGTATACTTATTTATAGGCTGATTGGATGTGGAATCAATTGCCCAAGTGGAAAAAAAATACAGCCCTGCAATGAACGGGGCCCTTTGAGCCCACACAGACACGTGCAACAGTCGGGCCACTGCCTGCCAGCGAGCCAGCAGGGCCACTCATCACCACTCCTCGACTGCAGACTCGACACGATCAATATCCTTGTTGTGGGGATTCAGTTGAATAGAGCCAACTTATGAGAGTGGATGCTATCAAAATTCCACCGCTGATGAGTGGAGTAAACAAGGCCGTCAACGGGCAGATGCCAGCTTCAGAGGAGAAGACAAAGTGTGGATTAAACACATGTTACTGCTGGATAAATTGCACCCCACTCACTTGCTTGTCTTCTCTCGTGGCCTGGCTTATAATAGAGTATGCTACGGAAAATAAGTTATATGTATAACATTGTAGGGATTGGCATCAGTTCATTCTCGAAGTGGAATAAACCTGACATGCTGTGATGTACAGGCGTTTGTGAATGTGGCTATTATGTCACTTATTCCTTCAGATAATTTAGAAACATGTGAATATTTTCGTAGATATTTTTAAAATAGTGCCAGAGGATAATACTAGGAAATAAATACAAATGGATATGAAAATTGTACAAGTGCGAAGTGGGTGTCCGAATAACAAGCAAGAGTTTCTGTTGACATGACATATTCCAGTCATGGCCACATGTACATATGTCAGCAAACGGAATTGTAACAATATCAACATCAATAACACATGCTACCAGCATAAAACGCCGCTGCATACTGCAGTAGAAAGTCTGGATTTTGCACTTGCATCTCAATTGATACAAAATGGAACAGATCCTGGCACACTAGATGAGTCTAGACTTTGCCCACTGGATTATTGTTTCAGTCTTGAATTCAAACCACCAAATGGGGTTAATTTCCGCAACTTTTTGCTGAGACATCTGAGGGAAATTGCAAATGCAAGACTGAAAGGTGAGAGGAGCGACATCCATATACTGGCTTATTGGAATTCACATCATTGGTTGCAGCTATTCTTACAACACAATAAAACTTTAGCTGATGTCTTGGATAAATACTCCCAGTGTCCATTCCATTACTGTTTTGAAAGCTGTCCAAATACCTCTGCAAAGTGGAGCAGATATCAACGTGAGGAACATTGATGGCTTTAATCCACTCCATTTGCTCAAGGTTCATCCACAGTCAAAAGGGCCCTCAACAAAGATTTTGGTTTGTGATATTTTGAAGAGTGTAAATGGAGATGGTATTTCTCCTATACATGTGGCTGCATTTAAGGGTGATGGAGATCTAGTGCGATATCTTTGTGATTGTGGGGTGGATGTAAATATTTCTGATCATGATGGTTTTACACCGTTACATTTAGCGGTATTCAAAGAACAAGTGCATACTGTGGAACTACTTTTACACCACCAAGCTAACTCCAATGCCATAAATCAGCAAGATCAAACTCCCTTGCATTATGCATCAGTATTATCTAAGGCTAACTGCTCTACAGTGCTCTTGAAAGCGGGTGCCTCAGTAAACGTCACAGAAAAATTCGGCATGAGAGCGATTCACAAGGCATCTGGCTGGGGAAAGTTTGAAGTAGTAAAATCATTAATCCAGCATAGATCTCCAATTGACCGTGCAGACAGTTCTGGGAAATTACCAATACATTACAATGCTCTTTATGGATCTTCAGATGTAGCAGAACTATTGGTGCTGAAGGGGTCAAAATTCGACACTTAGGATAATAATGGACAAACGGCTTTACATCTGGCAGCAATTGGTGATAAAATTGAGATAATAAAATTACTGCTCTTACATGGCTGTGACCCAAATGCCCAGGATAGTGAAGGACAGTCACCATTACATCTAGCTTGTAGCAAAGGCAACAAGGAAGCTGTGAGGACGTTGATCAACAGAGGAGCCAGCAAGAACATCATGACTTCTCAAGGGTTGACCCCAGTGATGCTTGCTACAGAGCGAGGGCACTATTCTGTGTTGAGTATTCTCCAAGAACATAGACAGAGTCTGTCAATCTATGCACCAGAGCAGTTGAAAACCTTTGAAATGTTTCGTAATTCCACTGCTCCCACTCGACTTGATGCTCTGGGTCAAGAGAGTGACAATGAAGATGCAACTAATCATGAAACGCATCCCAATATACAGGCTTCAAGTAATCGAACATCTGGCATAAACAGTCAGAAGACTGTTATGAAAGTTTCGAAAAAGAGAGCCTGAGGAAAAATAGCAACGAAAGAGGTGATGAAAATGAGAATCTGAAGAGAGTAGATGGTGTTATCCACCAACGACATTCAGTGAATTCTGACCAGTTTTGTGTCGTGTCATAAAGAATATTTTTTCTCATTGGATCGTCGCATATATTACATGAGCCAGTAAGCGTTTTATTGTGTAAGATTGTATTGCCTTTGATATGTGAAATCAATGGAATTTGAAAGCTCATGGTATACCAAATCCTATACCTGATATTTTATCATATTTTTCATTCATTCATAACTCATATCTTACCAAATATGATGAACTTATAATTGATATAATTGATATATTCAACACAACGTAAAGTTCAATGGCTGGTAGGTTCTGGTCAGTCGCCATTATTTTTGCTGCTATTAAAATAATATGGAAATCATATTATGTGAAACGATTATACTTGTAACTTGAAAATTATGTTTGACTTTAGTTTACAGTTGAAAACTACATAATCAAAATTGAAATTGTGGGTATTCATCAAAAACAAAATCAGTTAATTACTTGGGACCACTGTCTGAGGCCTATCATAAATAATCAGTTGGCAGATTTTTTTTATTACTAGCTTTGAGTGGTAGGGAAGTCCAGTTTCCACTGCACTGTTACAGTTTGAGTTTGAGGAGCATTATGTAATATTTGTGTCTGGTATTTTTATCGATGTAATACTTGAACAACGATTATGTATTGTAGTGATATTCCACTTTGCACAGTGCACCTGTATGGTCTTTCCTTGCAACCTGTCAATATGAAGTATTTGTGGTTTCTTCACAAGGAAATTCTTGGAGAAATTCTTAGGAATAATAAACTAATATGTATCTAAAAGAGTGAGACACACGTCACATCGCAAACCATGCCATGAAGTTCCTAGCTTCATTGCATCATCAACATGCTACACTCAACAGGGATTGATAATACATCACAAACCATGCCATGAAGTTCCTAGCTCCATTGCGTCATCAACATGCCACACTCAACAGGGATTGATAATACATCACAAACCTTGCCATGAAGTTACTAGCTCCATTGCGTCATTAACATGCCACACTCAACAGGGATTGATAATACATCGCAAACCATGCCATGAAGTTCCTAGCTCCATTGCGTCATCAACATGCCACACTCAACAGGGATTGATAATACATCACAAACCATGCTATGAAGTCCCGAGCTCCATTGCGTCATCAACATTCCACACTCAACAGGGATTGATAATACATCGCAAACCATGCCATGAAGTTCCTAACTCCATTGCGTCATCAACATGCCAAACTCAACAGGGATTGATAATACATCACAAACCATGCTATGAAGTTCCTAGCTCCATTGCGTCATCAACATTCCACACTCAACAGGAATTGATAATACATCGCAAACCATGCCATGAAGTTCCTAGCTGCATTGCGTCATCAACATGCCACACTCAACAGGGATTGATGATACATCGCAAACCATGCCATGAAGTTCCTAGCTTCATTGCGTCATCAACATGCCACACTCAACAGGAATTGAAAATACATCGCAAACCCTGCCATGAAATTCCTAGCTCCACTGCATAATCAACATGCCACACTCAACAGGGATTGATAATATTATCAGCAGGTTGTGACATTGCCCTAAACGTCTGTGGAATAATGAAGCCAGTAATCAACATGCAGTGTCAGCTGACTGTTGTTTTGAAATTAAGTTTCTTATTGTGCACAATTATTTGTTTAATATTGGCAATATTCCTGATTTAACAATAAACACAAAACGTTGTAATTTAAAAAAAATGTTTAATCGTCCAATGATGTCAAAGGTCTTGTTCTGGTTACCAACATGTCTATTTTCCCATGGCATTGAATCCTTTTGCAAATATTCGCTGATGATGAAGGTGGCGATGTATCACAGGACCTTGGTCTGTCTTCAATCAGAGTATCCATGTTTCATCTGGCCATCCGAGTATAGCTTGAAATGTGGAATTAGAAGAATAGTTATTAATGGACACAGAAAGAATTGCATATGCTCGCATTAACAAGGCAGACACAATGAATAAAAAAATGATATGAACCATGATACCCAGTTGTTGCCAATGTTGATGAGAGGCATCGAATCTGTTTATATCAAGCAATTGTAAACTCATACTCACACATGCATAGCGTATTATTTAGGTTTGCGCTATGGAAATCAATATTGGAAAATTGACTTCAGGGTGGTTTTAAATATTGACTTGTGACCTTTGATATGTGAGTAAATATGTTATTAATAACAGTTCACGTTTATGTGATTGTAATATTGTACAAGTATAATGCATGTGTGTCAATTGTATCAATAACAACAAAAAACAAAACAAAAAAAAACCAACCGCAGAGAGCAAACACTGGGCTGTCCTCATTTGTCAAATGAACTATAGATATCCCTATAACCTTCATAAAATGAAGTTAATATTAGCAGGGCTTAGGACACAAGGTATGTAATGCTAGTGTTAAGTGCGTGCGATTCAGGCTAGCTATTACTATAATGAAAAAATCAGCCCAAGGGCTAGAATTGGTTACCTTACAGTTTTAGTTTTAATTGTTGCAGAAATGATCTTGAAATTCACCAGTCAATGTCATTTTGGTCAAGTTCTGACTCACCAAAAGAGTAGCCATTTTGAGAGTTCACATATGTTCACAATACAACACATAAGCTCAACCATTTTGTCTGTAGTGGCTAATGCACATTTGATGTCTGCTGTGACTTTGAAATTTAGCCTTTAAGGTCACCTGAAGGTCAAGTTCAAACGATGTGCAATATCAAACTTCATATATGTCCATAGTGCAAACCTAGCCTCTTTGGCATGAGTTCTCACCTCAGAGGTCAATTAACACATCAAGTCAGACGTGTGATTTAGTACTAATATGAGCCTAGGGTCTTTGGCAAGAGTCGTAACCTCAGAGGCCAATTTACACACATCAATTCAGACGTGAGATTGAGCACTCAAGGTTGTCAAAAATCAAATCGAATGACACCATTAAAGGAAATGCCTTCGAACCTGTCAATATTTTTTAAAATGTATATTTCATATTAAACATGCTAAATGAACTGAATGAAACATATTCACACCAAATGTAATGACTATAACCAGTTCTCTGGGTTTTTTGCTCATTCGATCAGGCAATTCTTGCTTAAACACAAAAACTGTATCCATCACACGCAGATGTAAACAAAGCATAGAAGTGCGAGACAGACTGACGATTCCACGTACATCATGGTATATCACTGATTATTTTCTCATAACTACATCATATATGCACATATGAACTGGAAACATGTACTCGATGTGGATTTTTAAGCATGATTTGGGCATTTGTTTACATTCGGTTTTGATGGATACATTTCGTTTGGTTATTTACGTAAGCATTCGAAGGCATACATTCGAAGGCAGTAGCTTTAAGTATGTCATATATGGAGATTATATATGCTCATAATACAAACATAAGCTATGTCCACAACATTTTGTCTGGGTAGGCCAAATTACACATTTCCGGTCGGGCATGACAATGATATTCAGCCTGCAAGGTCATGGGAGGTGAAGTTCAAGTTGACCCGAGAAGCCAATTTCTGTATACCATTCATTCATGGGCGTTTCGAGCCTACTGATCAGGACTAAATTTAGGGCTCTTAATCCTTATATGCAACACAGAGGACCCTAATTAACTTGTTCTGAAAAACTAATGAAATAGATGAGATAGTTTCTGAAAAAAAAAAAACAATATTCAATGAAAATGCCCAGTTCGACCCTTCAGGATCATTGGAAGTCAAATTCAAGGTCTTCACATGAATTGCCACATATGACTTCTCATTTATATTGCTAATATTCAAACTCTAGCTTCAAGCATTCTGGGTGAACAGTTGTGGCAACTCCCATTATGGAGGAAAAATTAGCCAAAGGGTTACTGGACAATATATGTTCTATATTTTAGATATAGTCATTTTGTTTGCTCACGTCGTCGACTTGGTCAAATCCAAAGTCACGAGAATAAGCGTATATCACTTCCTATATATTCACATTTGATTGCATTTGATCTGGGACCTAAAAAATGAAGCGAAAAGATGATATGAATAATATCATTTTGGCTTTGAACAATATCTCTTCATTGAACAACCCCTAAGTCGTGTTGTCATGGCAACTAGTCAAGTTTTTTCTGCCCCTACATCATTAACAAAACTCCAGATAAATTACTTGTAGATATAAAAAAATATCAATTAGTGTGTTTTTATAATTGCACGATTCGGGTGGTAACGTTTATCAGTCAATTTGCTCCCTTTCTGAGCAAAAAGACTACTCAAATTCAAGTAGTCTTGCCACTGATGATAGTTTTGTCTGAAAAATTCTACCTTTTCGAGTTATATTATTTGTATGCACAGTTGTGTCTCGATTTAACATCATATAGCATTAATGACGCATGTATGGGGTGATGCATATTATATGACCATTGCACACTTCCATGTGATAAATATAAATGTATTTACTATCAGTGTTGAACAGCTGTTCCGTGTGGGCAGGGCTAAGACCACTGTGGTCTGTGGGAACCACAACGGGTATATTTGGGCTGCCGTTCTGGATTAAGCATTCAATGGAGGTATAAAAAAGTACACATTATATCCGGTGTCTCGATTTTTTTCCACGAAGATGATAAATAAGAAACATCAGAGTGATTTTCTATGCATATTCATCGCTCAGAAGACATGTTATATTGTGGATTTACAGCTGAACAACAAGCTCATCTCTTTCTTTGGATAGGCATAATGGTACATATATAATCAGTCCTTGTCATATGTATTTGGATAAACAAAACCAGAAGGGTTAAAATATGTCGCAATCAAGATGAACGATGTGAAAAATGGTATCGCACATTGAGTATGGAGTGAATAAAGTGAATATTTGATCCATAACAGTTCACCTTCATTTCCGCAGATTGCATTATACATGTAAATAATAATATATCGGATAAATCGTATAAAACTGACTTGAAATCTCAGATTTACATTGACTAAACACTTGGCTGTCATCATGCCAGACACTTGTCAAATCTGTAGCTAAAACCATCAACAGCTTTCGTCAGCTGAAATCCGATCTGGTGAGATTTGTGGTTGTGACAAATGACGCGTTATTAACCCTAGCTGCAATTATTGCAATCCAGGTCGGCTATGTCGTGAGGTAACTTGATTAGCATAGCCACTGGAGAAGACAAACAAGTGAGAGGGATCCAATTTATCATTAGCAATAGTGGGGTTCAGTGTAATAAGTGTAAAATCCATACCCTGTCTGCTCCTCTCAAGCTGTCATTTGCCTAGTGACGGACTTATTTATTCTCTTCATCAACAATCCCGGTAGCAGCCACGGACTGCAATCCACGGGCTCTAACCAGTTGAATATTGCCATACACCAGCTGTTAATTGTATCGAGTATGTACTGAAGGGAGTGGCTCTCGTTGACAATTGCCTTTGTCAAGTATTAATTGTCATTCATTGTTATTGGCACATCAAGTAAACTTGCAGTTAAAATGCTTTCAATCTGATTAAGTTCATTGAATTTGTTGGCAAAAATCAATGAACATACAAAAAGACGCATGCAATACACTGTGTATCATAAGTCATCTGATCACCATGATTGATATTGTTAATAAAAGTAGATTATCCAGTGCTAATTTGACTGGGGATCTAAATTTCCATTACCCTGTATGTGCTGTGGAACGAGGCCGGTTATTGATGAGTTTTCAATGCTCTATACCAATTTATATATTTATCTATGCACATCAAAACCATGGGTATGATGTTTCAAAGCAATAAATTTATACCTACCGATTTATCGTCCCTGAATAGCACATTATATTGGATGAAATTATCAATTGACCATTTAAAAAAAACACGCCTCCACCAACAAATCGCGGACCCATCAAGCACGCGTATACCTTCACCAGTCAGTCTATTGCCTGCCAGCAAGCCAACAGAGAGTCAATCCTTCCAATACAGACTTGATAAGATCAATAGCCGGTGTGCGACAATATTCAGCTGCTTAAAGCCCGTGGCTTGCTGTGGCTGCTACCGGGCTTCAACTCGTGAAGAGCAGAGTAAATAAGGCGGTCACCAGGCTGATGACACCTTGACAGGAACAGACAAGGTGTGGTGTTCACACTTGTTACTTTATATAAAATCAGTGGTTATTCTCATGCGGGAGTACCTTACTAGGAATATGTGGGGCGTTCTCTAGAAATACATATGGCATCGAATAAAACCAAACAAGAACTGAGAACCCAGGTCAACTGATGAACCTGTCAATAGAATAGAAGATCATTTTCAATGTCAATGAGAGTCAATCAGGTTTGTCTTCTGCTTTGATATTATCCCAAATATGGCGTTGCTTTGAAAAAATAACTGGTTTCTTTGCGGTAATGTCCTATCCTTGATAGACATCATAGACATTGATGCAGAACTAGAAAGTTTCCAATAGAAAGAATACCCACTCGATATTCATAATGAAAACAAACAGCGGCATCTCCAGGGACAGAAAGTGCGTTAGAAATATCAATATTTGGGCTATCGTTTCATTGTGCACATGTTGGAATTTGTGTGGTGCTCAGTTGCCTATCAACCGACTAAAACAGTTTTGGAAACGCAAAACAAACAATCAGCACCATCTTATAATAATACAAGAATGCTGAGGAGTATTTTGTTGCCCGCTGATATTAACCACACTAGTCAGTAACAGGACGTAGATGGCAAGTGTGTAAATGAGCACCACTCGATTTAGCAATCGTCAACATAATGTGGTTTATTGCCTGCAGGGAACTCACAGACAATGCTCTAGTTGCCTGGATGAACCCCACATAAACATAACTCAGTAAATCCTTTAGTCGGTATTATCATACACCAAACAAAGATTTTTATGAATATTTTTTCTATTTAGTTATTTATATTCTGTTTGAACTATACTATTTCAGTAACATACACTCACTTGCATTGCGTTGTTTTAAAAATGATGCTGGGAAATTTAAGAAGCTGCTCAATGGCAAATTGACGTCAATTATGACCAGTGTCATGAGCTATCAACTACAAACTCGTCCGAGGTACATTAATACCACAATGCAACTGAGCAACATCAAATATTTGCCAGGTCTAACAGTGTCAATATATACACAGGGCACGCTCGACTTCTGGTGATATTATGTCAACTCCTGCGGTTGGGTGATGGATGCTAATTAATGAACAGTTATATTATGGATTGTGCAGCATGATTGGTCAAGAAAGGCACTACTGTTCCATGAGAATGAATGCCACAGTACTGTATGATCGAAACACAGATACATGCAATGCCATATAGCCCTTCACTCATATCACGTCTAACTGACAATCACATTTCATTTTCAAACAAATCATAGAGATAATAACGCTTGTCTCAACACACTGAGCTAAATCAGATACAATAGCTATAAAATTGGTGAAAATAGTGGTAAGAAACATTTTCGGAAGTCTGCAATAGTCCCCAAATCGCAACTGCTTTTTACATGTCCTTGTTTTTATAATTTCAGTGATGCTATGTATCATTGTCCGATCTGTATTATCTCATATTTTTGCCAGGCATATGATCTGGAGAGCTTGCCCACTTTCACTGCTATGATCACAAATGCATGTTTCATCAGTTGCATCATACATTTATAGAAACAACTTACTTTGTCACAACAGTCACATACAAACACATATATCCCTCAAAGATCACGTTAACGAATCTGTATTGTTGTTTCTAAGATCATTAATAGTTATGGAGTGCTAAATAATACTCAAATCACTATATCGGGGAACTATCACTTTGTTGTAAACTGTGTTGTAAACGAACAGGATATCCCCAATTCAATTATAGTTTAAAGTATAAATGGTTTCAAACAGTTGCAGACATGTTTGATTGAGTTTCAATGTTGTATTAGTAACATTTTTATTTTTATTTTTCGACTGGGAGGAACCTGATATGGAGACCTTTTCACTGCATAATTTGAAACATAGTGCATAAAACATAAGAACACAATGAAATCCTATGTACAGAAAACAGGTTTCGTGACACAGAAGGTTCGCAAGCTCTGTATTAATGGCAGTCATTATACTATTAAATAAATATATAATACAATGGCGTTTGAACATTTAGTATATTCACAATATGTACTGATCCAATGTTGATTCCATATTTCCTATATATCACCATTTGAAATCAACTCGAAACACGAAAATTGACATGGTGATGTACCAATTTTCCAAATAACCAAACCTACAGCATCTGGAAATTGGAAGAATCAGGACAGATCGATGTACTAGTGAATTGGGCTTGTGTGTCAACGAGAACCAAGGAGAAGTGACTGTCAAAAACCGATAAAGTGCCAACGACGAGGTCAATTAGGAGAGATTCAATTAGCAATTGGAATCACGGAGGAAGACTTCACAGGCACTAATGGATTTACGGGATGTGCATCTATATAAAGTGTCTTGTGTCAAATCTCCCATCTCCAAGTATTCTACATTCTTGTAACGGACCTTTGACAAATATCATTGATGTTTGAAGAATTGCTAAATGTTAATTTGAATGTTATGGCCACACTAACTTGGTGTACTTATATGGGTTCAAAATGATCAAAAACATGAATTAAAATGCAATAAAATGTATTGTATGTCCTATTATCTCTTATGTTGTATGAAATTTAACTTCACCTAACATAATTTTCTGTACTTTGTTTTCGAAATGTAAAAAGCTTGTGTCATCAAATTATCAAACCGAAAACACTGAAAGATGTTAATGTAACTGATGCATCACATCTTGTGCTCATTCATAAGTTAGATGCAATGCTTCGAACATAGGACAAACACATCACAGAGAATAATAATAACTAATAAATCTTGTTTCGTTCTTGTTCAGAGTATATCTTGGCCCTCATTTTGCTGCATGCTTTCAGAAAATCTTAGATGCCTGGTTCGTTTTTGTGTTTTGCTACTGTGAGAGAACCCCAAATCATGGGAATGTTTGATTGACAGGGTGGTCCTCAAAGTTAACGTGATTTATCTCTAGCATGCTGCAATTTGTCTATCGCTCTCTAGGCATCCCTGACTTGTCGCTGTGGATTTATATAGAAGGACCATTGCCATTTCCATATGGGGCGGCTATGTTTCCAGATAGTCATGCTCTTGTAAATCGACATGTGTGTGGATTTTTTTTGACGTTAGGCAACGTCAGTGATGCAATGTATGCGGATATTTGATGCTGAGTTGGGTATCAATAGCGGCGTGTTCAAGGATAAATACTGTGGCCTTCACGTCAAACAGACGGAGCAGTTTGGAATGATGAGAATTCATGCTCATGAAATGTTAGTTCTGTATTGGATACTGGTTGAACATAAGCACGGAGTATGTGTGCTATGTGCATGCATTAGAATCACCCATATATGGCATAGTGTCTGCGCAGGATTTATTGACAAAGTGATTATGGATGAAATTATAATGATGTACACCATTCTAAGAGGTTTGTGTTTGATGTTCTTTGCTAGCAATATACATTTCGCAGTACCCATGATACTGTTGATTGTATGATGCATATCTTAAGTACAATTCACTACGTTTAGGCAGTGTGTGAGTGTAAATATAATATCATGTACGGCTGAAATCTTATCAGTGAGCGGCCTGCCGTAGGGCTTAGAGAACAACACTGCTGCTTGTAGGATATAAATGGGTTGTCAAACTAATTAAATGGGTGATCAAAACCTTGTGTAATGTACATTTATTACACCCACGGGCAATGGAGAGATGTTTGGGACTGAGTAAGACAACGCCAAACATCACTGGGAGAAATAAATACTAATGGTAATTTCAGGCTTTATGTTTTTTTTATGCTAATGTCCCACTGTGAACAAGGAATACTGGTCTGGATGAACATTTCTTACCAGAGAAAATACCCACAGAGCAGCATGCTCAACGTTTGAATGCAAACTTAATTGTTTCTGGCTGTGTTGCATGTATATCATACGTGGTGTAAGTTGGTTCTATGTGAATCAAAGATACATTAATACCACAAAATATAATCTAGCTAACTGCATAAAGGAAAACCCGTGAATAGATTTGAATTGATACAGATTTCCTAAATCCATTTATTTGCCAGCATATTTTACCCATTTTGGGCCACCTTATACTGACACTAGAATTGTCGCCTGTTCTGCAATGCTTGTTCCAATGGTCAACATCTGCAATGTGCTCTTGATCAAGAATGTGTGTAATTTTATAAGGCTTAAGGGTGGTCAGATGATGTCATATGCATTGCCCAGTTTGACAATGGGGCAATCATTATAACGTTGCAGCTAGCATCAACAAATATTTGATAACCATCTGGATGTCAAGTGAGTTAATGCAACTTGATTGATTCCCCTCATGCTACAGTATCTCATTGTATTGCTATGCAAATACTGTCTCCAATCTCATGATGCATTTCGAAGGACATCAGAACAGATTGAGAAATTGACAGGCAAACCCTAAGACCACCCTGGTAGAAATATGGTTTGAAGTTTTACATACATTGCTGAATAAACCATCTTTCAATATATAAATGGAAACAAAAAGATTGTAAACCTCCATCCGTCAGATTTATTCACTGTAGCACACATTAAAGCTGCTGCCTTCGAATGTATGCAATATTTTTTTCAAAACCAATTTTTTTGTTAAACACATCTAATGCAATATAACAAAAGGTGTGCTCAATGATTCTGACGGTTACAGTCCGTCCGAGTTGTCTTTTCATCCGTTTTAGTGCCCATTTTGTACCGGTTTTGTAACAAACAAACGGAGTGTATCCATCAAACCCGAATGTAAACAAATGCTCAAATCGCGCTTAAAAGTCCACATCGAGTACATTTTTTTTTTAGTTTGTATGTGCATATATAGTGTAGTTGTGAGAAAATGATCAGTGATATAACATGATGTGCGCGGAATTGTCAGTCTATCTCGCACTTCTGTGCTTTGTTTACAACTGCGTGTGATGAATACAGTTCTTGTATTTACGCGAGAACCGCCTGTTCAAATGAGCAAAATTTTCCTGAGGACTGGTTATTTTCATTACATTTGATGTGAGTATGTTTCATTCAGTTAGTTTAGCATGTTTAATATGAAATATAGTTTTCAAAAAATATTGACTGGTTTCGACGGCAGCTGCTCTAAATGAAGGAATTTGGTCTTAGAAAAATTGCAGGAAAGAATCATCAATTTGTATAGGGTTATTGTGAGTTTCCAAATTAACCCTTATTTCACTATCTCAAACATTTTTTTTCCCGTCATCTATTCAGGGAAAATGAACTGGGGTGAATATTATTAATATTATTGACACCTCCACTGCTGATGATGTGGTAAACAATCAAACCTTGACTACGTTCTGTATATAACAATGGACAATTGTCAAAATTACAGATAAATTTGACACCTTAAATTCATGTAGACCAGATACCGCCCACGCCCTTTCAATGTTATGCATCACGAACTCATATCTGACATATACCAATGGAACAAAACAAGAAATGAAAAGTCAGATCAACTGATGAATCTGCCAAATTATGATGGAAGATAATTTTCAGTGTCAATGAGAGTCAATTAGGCTTGTCTTCTGCTTTGATATTAGCCCAAATATGGCGCTACTGTTTTTTTTCAATTGGTTTCTCTGTGATAATGTCCTATTCTTGATAGGCATCATAGATATAGATACATAACTGGAAAGTTTCCAATATAAACAATACCCACTCGATATTCATAATGAAAACAAACAGCTTCATCATCAGGGACAGAAAGTACATTAAAAGTAGCATTATTCAAACTTTTATTGTACACTTGTACACTTTGTGTGGTAGTCAGTTGCCCAACAACCGATTAAAACAGTTTTGGATATGCAAAGCAAAGGATCAACACCATCGTATATAATACAAAAATGCTGAGGCGGGTTTATATTGCCTGCTTATATTAAACACACTAATCAGTAACAGGATGTAGATGGCAAGTGTGATAAACGAGCTCCACTCGATGCAGCAATCGTCTACGTAATGTGGTTTATTGCCTGCAGGGAACTCACAGACAATGCTCTAGTTGCCTAGGTATTAGCAGAATGAATCCATAAACAAACTGAACTCAGTGAATCATACAACCGAGATATATCGTACACCAGACAATCATTTTTATGAATATGCTTTTTTCTGATAATGATTTATATTCAGTATCATCTATATTGGTTCGTTAACATGCACTCAATGGGATTGCATTAGTGTAGAAATGATGTTGGGAAATTCAAGAAGGTTGTTCAATGGCCGATTGACGTCACGAATGGCTAGTGTCACAAGCTATTAATTACAAACTCGACCCAGGTACATGTATACCCCATACCCCAAGTGGTCACCTTCAATTATTTGCCAGGTGTGATGGTGTCAGTATATACACAGGGTATGCTCGACTTCTGGCGATATTATGTAAACTCCTGCAGTTGGGTGATGGATGCGAATTAATGAGCAGTTATATGATGTACAGCAGGATTGCTGAAGAAAAAACACTATTGTTCCGTGAAAATGAATGTCCCAGTATTGTATGATCGAAACACAGACACATGCAATGCTATAAAGCCCTTCACTTATATCACGTTTAATTGCCAATCAGGTTTTATTTTCAAACAAATCATAGAGATAATAACGGTTGTCTCAACACACTGAGCTAAATCAATATCGATACCTATATGGTATAAAAATTGGTGAACTAGTGGTAAGAGACTGGACCATTGTTGGAAGTCTGCAATAGTCCCCAAATCACAACTGCTTTTTGTATGCTGATGTTTTCGTCATTTCAGTGATACTATGTATCATTGTCCGATCTGTAATATCTCATTCATTTGCCAGACATATGATCCGGAGAGGTTGTCCACTTTCACTGCTAGGATCACATATGCATGTTTCATCAGTTGCATCACACAATTATAGAAACAACTTAATATGACACAACTGCCACATACAAACACAAACACATACATGTATATCCCTCAAAGATCACGTCAAAGAAACTTTATTGCTGTTTCTAAGATAAGATTAGAAAGATAAGATTAGATTTTCATGGAGTCATGTAAGTTATTACCTACCTTCTCACATCACTCTGTTGGGGAAAAACTATAACAAATTTTACTCTCCAGGAGAGATCAACATCATTCCCACTCCAGACGTTTGTGCATCAGAAACTAGCACACATTTGCCTTGCCTTTATTGAAAATTGTGGCCCAATGAAAACTTTCTCAAAGTCATGTCATTGAATATTGGACTGACATTCATCGCAACTAAGGAAATATGCTTGGAAGCCCAGTATCTCACATACAGGTGACCAGAGTATTCCATTAGTCATAATTATACGTTGTTCTTATAATCTGAACAAACTTAAATCTGGACAAGCATATGATAAGATTACTGGCGATTACTAGTCACGGAGTAATAGTCTGTTATAACTATATGAGAATCATGATTTCGTCTGAATATGACCACATAACTCCAATACCATTGAACATAACGTCATTGGTAGGCCATAGAAAGTCACGGATGCTTATGAAAGGTCGTAGCGTTTATGCTGGTACATGCTTCAATTCCCTAATGTTTGGTAGCTCTGGCTTTGCTCAAATATTTGTAGGATATTCCCTCTGTCATATATGAACACAGTATGGTTGTTTCTCCTTCCCTTATCCAATTTGTTCTGCGTGATACATCATGGAATGGGTGGCATTGTTTGCATTAGTGATTGATGTTGCAATGTTCTGGATAACATGATGGGACCGGAAGGCAAATAGGTTTCCAGGAGTTTATGGAAATTAGTAGGGGCTGCAACTTTCCACTTCAGAGTACTGACGAATTGGATACTCACTGACATCAGATGATCATTCTGTGAACTTCTCAAATGTGACATGAGTGGAATCTGTGTCAGGTATATAGCGATCTGATAACATGGCAGATTACCATAAAGGGTGCATGGTAAAATATGCATACACACTTAGCAAACCAAAAACTGTAGCGTTCATAGGTATGATGTTGCAGATGTGAGAGATACACAAACCATCGGTAATAGTGTACATGAGTGATCACCACATGCACATACTAACTCTACATTTAGAGTTATAGACGACTATATACATATTGTTTAGGGTGTTATCTACCTACCAAATTCCATTACATGTGCGTAAATTATGTATTTGTCCTAACTGGATGCCTATGTGAAATGTAGTATGTGGGCTGAATAGCCTAAAATACTCAATAAACAATACAACACAACACACTACAACAAATTCACCAAAGAATCACAGTTTTACAGTCGTTTTGAAGTGGTGATGTTAACAATGGCAATCCAGAAACCCACTGAACTCATTTTATTTGCTTCCAGAATGACCTAGGATGAGTACTTTTCTGTTGGTGTTGATGAAACAACATCTGATATTGTAACTTGAATAGTTGACAAAAAAGGTAAAACAAAAGGCTGTGAATATCATTGAGCACGTTCCTGTTTATTTTTTCGTTGTGTGGCGAAAATGACTGGGGATGACAATCTATATGTCGATTATGTGTAACTTACCTGGACTGGCAGTTGATGACATGACAAATTACCGTCCAGTCTCTAATTTGCCATTTGTTTCTAAAGTGATGGAGCGAGCCATCCTGAAACAGCTGGACACCTACCTCCAAGCCAATAATCTCTATGAACCAAGGCAGAGTGCTTATCGGGCTGGTCATACAACGGAGACGGCACTCCTACGAATCTCCAACGATGCTCTCATAGCCGCTGACAATGGCCGCATCACAGTTGTTGTGATGCTAGACCTGTCGGCGGCTTTCGACACGATCACTCATGAGATTCTCCTCCACCGGTTGTCATCTCGGTTCGGAATAAATGGCCAAGCACTGGACTGGTTGACATCGTACCTGTCACAACGTACTCAGACTGTCAACATCAATGGAACACTCTCACAGCTAACCTCCTTGAACTGCGGCGTACTGCAGGGCTCGGTACTCGGGCCGACCCTCTTTGCCCTATATATGTCACCACTAGGAGACCCGATAAAACAACACGGGTTTGAATACATATTCTATGCAGATGACACACAAATCTACTGCTCATATCACCCATCACAGCAGTCGGATGTCTTATCCAGACTAAATGCATGTCTCGCTGACGTGAAAGCCTGGTTGTATCAAAATAGACTCAAACTGAACGACGCAAAGACTGAATTGATACATTACTCCTCGCGGTTCAGTGGTGACTCTCCTGCCCCCCACCTGCACTGTTGGTGATGCCGTGGTCCAGCCTGTTTCTTGTGTGAGGAATTCAGGCGTCACTTTTGACACTCATCTGACCATGGCCTCTCACATTACGTCATTGACACGGGCTGCATCTCTCCACATCCACAACATTGGACCGATCCGTCGCTACCTGGATGTATCTTCAACAGAAAGGTTGGTCCATGCATTTGTGACATCGAGACTGGACACCTGCAATTCTCTCCTGTACGGACTCCCAAAAGCAAGTCTTCAGCGTGTCCAGAGACTTCAAAACAGTGCAGCTCGACTGATCACTCAGACTAAAAAGTCTGACCACATTCAGCCAGTTCTTAAAGGTCTACACTGGCTCCCAGTCGCCTTTAGGGCCCAGTACAAGGTACTACTCACAGTGTTTAAGTGCCTTCAATGGACTGCACCAGCTTATCTTTCTTCCCTTGTGAGTATTAGGGAGCCAACTAGGAATCTCAGATCCTCTCAGCAACTGTCATTGTCTATCCCCAAGTCGAACACCGTCACATACGGTGACTGAGCCTTTGAGGTGTCAGGTCCTCGTCTGTGGAACAAGCTCCCATTGCACATTCGGCAAATATCCAATATTGAACGTTTTAAAACTGATTTAAAAACGTACCTTTTTACTCAGGCCTATCCTTAACCGTGTTTCTATTGCTGTCTAGTATCTAGTCATTGTCTTAGTGTTTTATGTTTACGTGTCCTTTTTGTATTTTTTGGTGCTGTATTTGTATTTCATGTTTTGTTGTCAAGCGCCTTGAGAATGTGTCCATTGTAAGGCGCAATAGAAATATAAATTATTATTATTATTATTACCAGAAGCCAGTGATTTCTTTCTTTTGGTCCCTTTTGGGTATTAGAGGCTAGGCACGGATGAAGTTTCCTATGCTCAAGGACATTGAAACATCTCCTTCTGATGGTTTGCAGGGTTTGTAGTCTGAGTTGAATCCATGATGTGCATTATGCGAGTACTATCCAATACAATCAGAGAACGAGCACATCATTGTTGTGATAGTAATGGGAGATATTTAACTACATTTCTTGTCAGTTAGCACCTCATTCCTTGGAAATGACTGCTGTGTTGATCTGTAATGATTCTTGCTTCTGCCATACGACAAGGGTTTGTACTACTGAAATGTTGGAATTCTAGTCAATGGTGGACAACTCTTTTATTTGAAACAATTCTTTGAACTTGCCTCACTAAGAATATTACCAGTTTTCAAGGTTCTGAACATAGTATATATCTTAAGGAATTTATTAAAAGAATGATTGCAACCTTTTTGTGTTGGTTTCATGATACAAAGTTTCATATATGTGTATCTTCACATGACAACAATAAATATTTGTAATTTCTATGCATCTGAGACGTCATATTCTACATCTGATCTGTTCCACGAATGTCCCTGCTATATTGGAATATTGGAATCTATTGTCCCTGTATATTGGAATCTATTTTATCTGTATCTATGTAATAATGGAAGCACATATAGCCAAGGCAGATGAATGATGATGTTCATTATTAATATAATATAGAACATGAAATCCTATGTGTAGATCCTGTAGCTTTGGTCCTGTAAGGTTATTATCACCAGTACGACTGCTGACAGGAACATATCACATGCCCTTGAATATTGTCCGCGACAAATCTGTTGGCAGGTCATTACATGAACACAATTTTTAAATTAAATGATTAGCATGATTAACTTCGCTGATTAGTGCAGATTATCTCAGGCTAATCGGTCCCGTATCCCAGCATTTTATTGCATCTTATGTCGCACAGTATAAGGATGGATATTAGTCAGCATGTTGCGTTTATTGTAATGAATCAGGTGCATGCTTTGAATACAGTGCATGGGTGAGTATCATATCCGCCTTTGGGATGCTTAACAGTATGATATTGTTGTTATATATACCTGCGGTATACTTCACCTATGAGCTGACTGGATGTGAAATCCATTGCCCAAGTGAAAAAAGTACAGCACTGCAATGAACCGGGCCCTTTAAGCCCACACAGACACGTGCAACAGTCAGGCCACTGCCTGCCAGCGAGCCAGCAGAGCCACTCACCACCACTCCTCGACTGCAGACTCGACATGATCAATATCCTTGTTGCGGGATTCAGTTGAATAGAGCCAACTGATGAGAGTGGATGCTATCAAAATTCCACCGCTGATGAGTGGAGTAAACAAGGTCGTCAACAGGCAGATGCCAGCCTGAGAGGAGCAGACAAGGTGTGGATTAAACACGTGTTACTGCTGGATAAATTGTACCCCTCTGACTCGCTTGTCTTCTCTCGTAGCCTGGTTTATAATGGAGTATGCTACGGAAAATGAGATACACGTATAGCATTTTAGGGACTGACATCAGTTAGTTCTCGTTCGTGGTGGAACAACTTGCCATGCTGCGACGTACATGCCTTCGTGAATGAGGCAATTATTTCATATTTTCTTTCAGATAATTAAGCAACATGTGAATATTTTCCTAGATATTTTTGAATTGGTGCCAGTGGATAATAGTAGGAAATGGATACAAATGGATATGAAAATTATAGAAGTGCGAGGTGCATGTCAGAATAACAGGAAAGTGCTTCTGTGGTTTGACACTTTCAAGCCATGGCAACATGTACATACGTCATTAAACGAAATTGCACCAATATCAGCATCGGCAACACATGCTACCAGCATAAAACACCGCTGCATACTGCAATAGAAAGTCTGGATTTTGCACTTGCATCTCAATTGATACAAAATGGAACAGATCCTGGCACACTGGATGAATCTGGACTTTGCCCCCTTGATTATTGTTTCAGTCTTGAATTCAAACCACCAGATGGGGGTAATTTCCGTAACTTTTTGTTGAGACATCTGACGGAAATTGCAAATGCAAGACTAAAAGGTGAGAGGAGCGTCATCCATATACTGGCTTATTGGAATTCACATCATTGGCTGCAGCTATTCTTACAAAACAATGACACTTTAGCTGATGTCTTGGATAAATACTCCAAGTGTCCATTCCATTACTCTTTTTCTTGGGATGATGAGATAAGCAAGGAAGCTGCCCAAATACTTCTGCAAAGTGGAGCGGATATCAACATGACGAACATTGATGGCTTTAATCCACTGCATTTTCTCAAGGTTCATCAACAGTGAAAAGGGCCCTCAACAAAGATTCTGGTTTGTGATATTGTGAAGAGTGCAAATGGAGATGGTCTTTCTCCTATACATGTGGCTGCATTTAAGGGTGATATAGATCTAGTGCTATATCTTTGTGATTGTGGTGTGGATGTAAATATTTCTGATCATGATGGTTTTACACCAATACATTTAGCGGTATTCAAAGAACAAGTGCGTACTGTGGAACTACTTTTACACCACCAAGCTAACCCCAATGCCAGAAATCAGCAAGATCAAACTCCCTTGCATTATGCATCAGTATTATCCAAGGCTAACTGCTCTACCGTGCTCTTGAAAGCTGGTGCCTCGGTAAACGCCATAGACAAATTCGGCATGAAAGCGATTCACAAGGCATCTGGCTGGGGAAAGTTTGAAGTAGTAAAATCATTAATCCAGCATGGATCCCCAATTGACCGTGCAGACAGTTCTGGGAAATTACCAATACATTACAATGCTCTATATGGATCTTCAGATGTAGCAGAACTTCTGGTGCTGAAAGGGTCAAAATTCGACACTCAGGATAACAATGGACAAACGGCTTTACATCTGGCAGCAATTGGTGATAAAATTGAGATATTAAAATTACTGCCCTTACATGGCTGTGACCCAAATTCCCAGGATAATGAAGGACAGTCACCATTACATCTAGCTTGTAGCAAAGGCAACAAGGAAGCTGTGAGGACGTTGATCAACAGAGGAGCCAGCAAGAACATCATGACTACCCAAGGGTTGACCCCAGTGATGCTTGCTACAGAACGAGGACACTATTCTGTGTTAAGTATTCTCCGAGAACATAGACAGAGTCTGTCAATCTATGCACCAGAGCAGTTGGAAACCTTCGAAATGTTTCGTAATTTTACTGCTCCCACTCGACTGGATGCTCTGGGTCAAGAGAGTGACAATGAAGAGTCAACTAATCATGAAATGCATCTCAATGTACAGACTTCTAGTAATCGAACATCTGTCACAAACATTCAGAAGAATGAAATGAAAGTTTCAAAGAAAGAGAGCCTGAGGAAAAATAGCAACAATAGAGGTGATGAAAATGAGAATCTGACGTCAGCAGATGGTGTTATCCACCATCGACATTCAATGAATTCTGACCAGTGTTGTGTTGTGTCATAAAGACATGTCATTTTTTCTCATTGCATCGCCACAATATGAGCCAGTTAGCATTTCATTATGTAAGATTGTATTGCCTTTGATATGATGAATCAATGAAATTTGAAAACTCATGGTATACCAAACCCATAGAACTGATATTTTATCATATTTTTCAATCATTCATAACTCATATCTTTCAAAACATGATGAACTTATAATTGATATACTCAACACAACATGAAGTCCATTGGTTGGTGGGTTTTGGTTAGTCACCATTATTTTTGCTGCTAAAATAAGATGGACATCATATTATTGTGAAACGATCATATTACTTGTAACTTGAAATTTATGATTGACTCTGACATTGTTACATCTGCATGTATGACGTCTGTGCAGAGATCAACATTGAGTTCACAGTTGAAAACTACATAAACATAATTGAAATTGTGAGTCTTTGACAAAAACAAAATCAGCTAATTACATTTGACCACTGTCTGAGGCCTATCATAAATGATCAGCAGGCATATTTTTGTTTATTACTAGTTTTGAGTGGTAGAGAAGTCCAGTTTCCGCTGCACTGTTACAGTTTGAGGAGCATTATGTAGTATTTGTGTCTGGTATTTTTATCGATGTAATACTTGAACGAAGATTATGTATTGTAGTGATATTCCACTTTGCGCAGTGCACCTGTATGGTCTTTCCTTGTAACCTGTCAATATGAAGTATTTGTGGTTTCTTCACAGGGAAATGCTTGGAGAAATTGTTAGGAATAATAAACTAATATGTATCTAAAAGAGTGAGACACGTCACATCGCAAACCATGCCATGAAGTTCCTAGCTCCATTGCGTCATCAACATGCCACACTCAACAGGGATTGATAATATTCCCAGCAGGTTGATAACATTGCCCTAAAGGTCTGTGGAATAATGAAGCCAGTAATCAGCATGCAGTGTCAGCTCACTGTTGTTTTGAAATTAAATTTTGGCAGTATTCCTGATTTAACAATAATGCAACGATGCATTCAATTCCATTTGGTCCATTCCTAGACAATTGGATGAATGAAAATCAAGAACAACATTAAATCACGGCCATAGTAATAATTGCAACCCCTTGCTTCTAATCTGATTATGAGAATGTTTGACTCCAGGCTGTTTGGCATACAAATACTAGAAAGTGTTGACGCGATGCATGACGTCTGAGCATTATACATCGTTTTATGTTCATAAATTGCTAATTTATCTACTTGGTACATTATGCGCTGGTTCAATGGTGAGTACAACGTATGGGGTAGGATTTAACATCATATAGCAATTAATGACGCATGTATGGGGTGATGCATATTATATGATCATTGCACACTGCCAGGTGATGAATATAAATGTATTTACTATCAGTGTTGAGCAGCTTTTCCGTGTGGGCAGGGCTAAGACCACTGTGATCTGTGGGACCCACAACGGTATATCTGTGCTGGCGTTCTGGATCGTGCATTCAATCGAGGTTTTATCAAGCGAGCATTAATCATTGTCATCAGATCGCAAACGTTGCAACCGTCACTTGACTGAAATAATGCATGTCAAAGTGTAATAAAGTATACATTATATCCGGTGTCTTGATTTTGTTTCCACTAAGATGATAAATAAGGTGTTCCTTTTAAGAACATTAGAGTAAATTTCTACGCATATTCAGCGCTCAGAAGGCATGTTATATTGTGGATTCACAGCTCAACAACAAGCTCATCTCCCTCTTATTTGGATACGCATAATGATAAATATAAAATATGTCCTTGTCATACAGATTTTGATAAACAAAACCAAATGGGTTAAAACATGTCACAATCAAGACGAGCGATGTGACAAGTGGTATCGCACATTGAGTATGGAGTGAATAAAGTGAATATTTGATCTATAACAATTCACGTTCATTTCCGCAGATTGCAATATACATGTAAATAATAATATATCTGATAAATCGGATAAAACTCACTTGAAGCCTCTGATTTACTTTGACTAAATACTTGGCTGTTATCATGCCAGACACTTGTCAAATCCGCTGCTGAAACCATCAACATCCATCGTCAGCTGAAGTCCGATCTGGTGATATTGGTTTTCTTGTGGTTGTGACATTAACCCTAGCTGCAATTATGTGCAATCCAGGTCGGCTATGTCGTGAGGTAACTTGATCAGCATAGCCACTGGAGAAGACAAACAAGTGAGAGGGGTCCAATTTATCATTAGCAAGAGTGGGGTTCAGTGTAACAAGTGTAAAATCCATACCCTGTCTGCTCCTCTCAAGCTGTCATCTGCCTGGTGACGGCTTTAATTACTCTCCTCATCACCAATCCCGGTAGCAGCCACAGACTGCAATCCACCGGCTCTAACCAGCTGAATCTTGCCATACACCAGCTGTTGATCGTAATGAGTTAGCAATGGAGGGAGTCACTCTCTGT
This sequence comes from Terebella lapidaria, assembly GCA_949152475.1. Classification (NCBI taxonomy): domain Eukaryota; kingdom Metazoa; phylum Annelida; class Polychaeta; order Terebellida; family Terebellidae; genus Terebella; species Terebella lapidaria. The sequence goes on along the minus strand of OX424559.1, from coordinate 13,406,284 downwards.
TAACAATTGCTTTTGTCAAGTACTAATTGTCATTCATTGTTATTGGCACAACAAGTAAACTTGCAGTTAAAATGCTTTCAATCTGATGAATTCCATTGAATTTGTTGGCAAAAATCAATGAACATACATCAAGACGCATGCAATACACTGTGTATGATGTCATCTGATCACCATGATTGATATTGTTAATAAAAGTAGATTATCCAGTGATAATTTGACTGGGGATCTAGCTTTCCATTACCCTGTATGTGATGTGGAACGAGGCCGGTTATTGATGAGTTTTCAATGCTCTATACCAATTTATATTATCTATGCACATCAAAACCACGGGTAGGATGTTTCAAAGCAATACATTTATACCTACCAATTTATCGTCCCTGAATAGCACATTATATTGGATGAAATTATCAATTGACCATTTCAAAAAAACACGCCTCCACCAACAAATCACGGACCCATCAAGCACGCATATATCTTCACCAGTCAGTCTATTGCTTGCCAGCAAGCCAACAGAGAGTCAATCCTTCCAATACATACTTGATAAGATCAATAGCCGGTGTGTGACAATATTCAGCTGGTTAGAGCCCACTGCTTGCTGTGGCTGCTACCAGGCTTCAACTCGTGAAAAGCAGAGTAAATAAGGCGGTCACCAGGCTGATGGCAGCTTGGCAGGATCAGACAAGGTGTGGTGTTAACACTTGTTACTTTTATATAAAATGGATTCCTCTCGCTTGTTTGTCATCCTCAGTGGCTATTCTCATGTGAGAGTACCATACTAGGAATATGTGCAGCGTTCTCTAGAAATACATATGACATGGAATAAAACCAAACAAGAATTGAGTACCCAAGTCAACTGATGAACCTGTCGAACTACGATAGAAGATAATTTTCAATGTCAATGAGAGTCAATCAGGTTTGTCTTCTGCTTTGATATTATCCCAAATATGGCGTTGCTTTTTTTTTAAAAAAAGCTTTGCGGTAATGTCCTATCCTTGATAGACATCATAGACATTGATGCAGAACTAGGAAGTTCCCAATAGAAACGATACCCACTGGATATTCATAATAAAAACAAACAGCGGCTAAAAACAGTTTTGGAAACGCAAAACAAACAATCAGCACCATCTTATAATAATACAAGAATGATGAGGAGTATTTTTTAGCCCACTGGTATTAACCACACTAGTCAGTAACAGGACGTAGATGGCAAGTGTGATCAATGATCACCACTCGATTTAGCCATCATCATTATAATGTGGTTTATTGCCTGCAGGGAACTCACAGACAATGCTCTAGTTGCCCAGATGAACCCCACATAAACATAACTCAGTAAATCCTTTAGTCGGTATTATCGTACACCAAACCAGGATTTTTATGAATATTTTTTCTATTTAGTTATTTATATTCTGTTTGAACTATACTATTTCAGTAACATACAATCACTTGTATTGCGTTGTTAAAGAAATGATGCTGGGAAATTTAAGAAGCTGCTCAATTACAAATTGACGTCAATTATGGCCAGTGTCACGAGCTATCAATTACAAACTTGTTCGAGGTACATGTATACCACAATGCAACTGGGCAACATCAAATATTTGCCAGGTCTGACAGTGTCAGTATATACACATAGCATGTTCGACTTCTGGTGATATTATGTTAACTCCTGCGGTTGGGTGATGGATGATAAAAAATGAACAGTTATATTATGGATTGTGCTACATGATTGCTCAAGAAAAGCACTAATGTTCCATGCAGTACTGTATGATCGAAACACAGATACATGCAATGCTATATAGCCTTTCACTCATATCACATCTCAATGCCAAGCATATTTCATTTTCGAATAAATCATAGAGATAATAACGCTTGTCTCAACACACTGAGCTAAATCAGAATCGATAGCTATAAAATTGGTGAAAATAGTGGTTAGAGACATTTTCGGAAGTCTGCAATAGTCCCCAGATCGCAAGTGCTTTTTACATGTCCATGTTTTTGTATTTTCAGTGATGCTATGTATCATTGTCCAATCTGTATTATCTCATATATTTTTAATCATATGATCTGGAGAGCTTGCCCACTTTCACCGCTATGATCACAAATGCATGTTTCACCAGTTGCATCACACAATTATAGAAACAATTTACCTTGTCACAACAGCCACATACAAACACAGACATATATATCCCTCAAAGATCACGTTAACAAATATGTATTGTTGTTTCTAAGATCATTAATATTTATGGAGTGCTAAATAATTCTCAAATCACTATATCGTGGAATTATCACTTCGTTGTAAACGAACAGGATATCCCCAATTCATTTATAGTTTAAAGTATAAACAGTTTCAAACAGTCGTAGACATGCCCGATGGAGTTTCAACTTTGTATTAGTAACGTTTTTATTTTAATTTTTCGACTGGGAGGAACCTGATGTGGAGACCTTTTCACTGCATAATTCGAAACATAGTGCATAAAGCATAATGAACACAATGGTAGCGCGACACAGCAGGTTCGCAAGCTCTGTAGTAATGTTGGTCATTATACTATTAAAAAATCATGATAATTATATAATACATTGGCGTTTGAACATTTAGTATATTCACAATATGTACTGATCCAATGTTGATTCAATATTTCTTATATATCATCATTTAAAATCAACTCGAAACACGAAAATAGACATAGTGATGTACCAATCTTCCAAAAATCCAAACCTGCATCATCTGGAAATTACAAGTATCAGGACAGATCAATGTACCAGTAAAGTGGGTTTGTGTGTCAACGAAAACCAAAGAGAAGAGACTGTCAAAAACCGATAAAGTGCCAACGACGAGGTCAATTAGGTGAAATTAGATTAGCAATAGGAATCACAGAGGAAGACGTCACCGGCACTATTGGATTTACGGGATGTGCATCTATATAGAGTGTCTTGTGTTAAATCTTCCACACTAATTTGGTGTACTTTTATGGATTCAATAATGATCAAGAACATGTATTAGGATTGTTTTTGCTACTGTGTGACAACCCCAAATCACGGGAATGTTTGATGGACGGGGTGGTCCTCAAACGTGGTATATCCTCCAGCATGCTGCCATTTGTCTCTCGCTATCTTGACAGCCTTATGACTTGTCACTGCGGATTTATATAGAAAGCCATTTCCAAATAGAGCGGCTATGCTTCCAGATAGTTATGCTCTTGTAAGTCAATATATGTGTGAATTTTTTGACATGGCAGAGATGGAAATCATGTAAATAGACGTGGAATCAATACCCAGTATTAAGTATTCCGAGCAAACAAAACAGGGTCTGTTATCCAATCTCATAGCCCGGGGACAGAAAGTCATATCAGGCCTAATAAGGGAGAGAAAACAAAAACAAAAATGAAAACAAAAATGACAGGATATTAAGGCAACGTCAGTGACGCAATGTATGTAAACATTTGATGCTGAGTCGGGCAGCAATAGAGTCGTGTCCAGGAATCAATACTGTGACCTTCACGTCAAACAGAAGAAACAGTTTGGAATGATGAGAATCCATGTTCTAGTCCCGTATTGGTCACTGATAAGCATGGAGTAAGCATGGAGTATTTATGCTATGTGCATACAGCAGGATCATTCATATATGACATAGTGTCTACCATACATCGACAAAGTGTTCCTAGATGAAATTATAATATTGTACATTGCTCCAAAATGTTTGTGTTTAGTATTATTTGATAGCAATATAGCAATGTAGGCATGGTACTGCTGACTGGGTGATGCATACCTTAAGTTAGAAATAAATACATTTAGATAGTTTATGAGTGTAAATCTAATATCATACATGAGTAAAATGTTGATATTCGTATACGGTCTGTCTTAGGGCTTTGTGAACAACACTGCTGCTGGTGGGCTATAACTGGGTTGTTGAACTGATTATACTGGTTATCAAAACCTTGTGTAATGTACATTTATCGCAACCATGGGCAATGAAGAGTTGTTTGGGACAAAATAAGAGAGCGCAAAACATTTTTGGGAGAAATAAATACCAATGTGAACTACACGTTTTATGTGTGTAATGTCCCACTGTGAACAAGGAATAATGGTATGGATGAACATTTCTTACCTGTAAACAATATCCACGGAGTAGCATGTTCTACTTTTGAACGCCAACTTATTTGTTTCTGGCTGGGTTATATCAAATAATATAATGGTGTTGGTTCTATGTGAATCAAAGATGCACTAATACCACTAAATATAATCTAACTCACCGCATAAAGAGAAAACCAGTGAATTCATTCGACAATATATATTTCATAAATGTATCTATTTGCCAGTAATATGAATAGGTGAAACCTGGAAGCGAGCGCAAAAATATGTAGTCTAGGCCTACACTGTACAACAATGACAGTGATCACAGTGATCATTTGATAGATCTATAAAACACATTTTCTAAAATTGAAAGGACATTGTCAATGATTCATAATTTCATTCATGGCAGATGCTGTAGGAAACTAGCCTATCCTTCTCCCAAAAGTCCAACAGGGCCTGAAATGTTTTTTCTCTCACTCAAAATACTGTTTTGAGTTTGTGCCAATTGATTTTTGATATTAAAAGCTCTATTTCGAAGTATTCCAGCAGTTTACTCCATACACGATATCGGTACAATATTTGCTAAAGTATGTCTTTAGACCCAAAAAAAAATTCTATGTTTCTGGTTACAACGGTCTTCCAAAAGGTATGCGGTGATGCAAATTTTTATTTATTTATTTTTTATCTAAATCGGCCCGAGTAATATTCGCCGAAGCCATGAAAGCCACAATTCGCCTAAGTAAAACACTTTTTATGTTATATTATTAATATATTAATTATTAAATTAATATATATTACAATTAATTAATTAATATATTATGTGCATAGAACATCCTACTGTTTTGTAATATAAAATACATTTGTTTCATTTGATAAACATTTTATTAATTAAACATTATGTGGCCAGATGCTTTGTAGCATTACGCATGTTTTGTACATATTGTTGTCCAAATTGCTTCCGTGTTTTATTAATTCCTTTCGTCCATATTCATACCAATTTGCATCTGCATTTCATTCATCTCATGGGTGTGATAACAGGTAAGTATTGCCCGCCAAGTGATTCCCGGACACGCACGTATAAAACAGTTTGTTACCCGTTGCTAGCCGCGATTTGCCACTCGACTGATGAAGATTACACCGCACATTTACTCACTCGACATTATTATTACTTGCAGATCACCGCACTGTGAATAAATGCACATTGTTAATAATATCAGCGTTTGTGATATTTGAGCTAACACACACCACAACATGAACACCGCCACATTTATGTATTGATGAACTTAATAGTAGGCTTATATTCTCCAACACAAACACAACTCATTCCTTGGATTCTTTTATAATAACTTCTACTTAATGTAAAACATGCAAAATATGACACTGTGTGTGCTCTTTCATCATTCAATAACCATACGTGGAAGTCGCCGGTCAAAAAGATATAAAAACGGAGTGATGCACGGTATTGTAAGTGACGCGCGCGATAACCAGAAACATATAATTTTTTTTGGCCTTATGGAAATTAGCCAATTTTGACTAATGTTTTTGCTGGAGTGCTGGAATTTGTGGCTTGAAGCAGTGACTTGATTCCGGTCAAAGCCTGAAAAGCCGGCTATTTGAAGGGCAATGAACCCAATGCATGTTAGGCCTACGCGACACAAGGGTAGGGCCTCCATATACGGGCCAGAATTTTTTTTAAGTAATATTACATGTACGCAATTTCTCAAAAAACTTGTGGTCATATTGATTCACTAGAACATTTTTCAAAAACACAAATTCCCATGAACTCGTGACCCTGTCAGCAACACCAGAATATAGAAAATTACAGACATGATAAATTCAAACAGTCACTTATAGCAGATAAGTTCAGCATCAAATGAAGTCAAATTCATCTCAGACCGTGAAGTCATGGATTTGTTCATTGATGTTTCATTATAAATTCAAAGCCAATAACAAGTATTGCATAAAGTACTTTCCCAGTTTACAGTTTACCAATTCTTTGACTCCGCCTCACATTTCAGCGTCATAACGTCACAGTTTTAGACCACATGATCACTCTAAAATCGACAACTTTGCCAATGTGTGATCACCATTTCATAACTTTCTTCGAATATACCACAAAGGACTCAACGGAGTCTATATATTGCTCAAATATACGACAGGGGAGTCTATATATTGCTCATAATCAGTGATTATTGAAATACAGAATGCATACAACTTCGGAACAAAGATTTGTCGGCCCAGCTTTTTCGCACGTGTATGAGAAACACGTGTATTTCGTTTATTTACATTTTATCAATCGCCTATTGGTCAAGCATTGTTTATGACGTAAAAAGCGGGCGTGGTGACTTATAGTGCAATCTGTTGATTACATACGACGTGTAACGCGCCCTCTTGTGAATGACGTTGCAGCTAGGTCAGCCAATCACAAACGAGCTTGATCAGGAAAAACCAAGTTGCGACAAACAGACAGATATTGAGTTGTTTATGTTTGGTAACGCATTTTGAAGTTTCATGGACCTATGGATATTGATTACATTAGATTGTTAAAAATCCTACGTTTGTCACACATATACGTGTAACCATTGAGCTCGCTTCGCGAGCTGCCCTTTGGGCAGCTCGAGCTGCGCTCGCTATTATTATTATCTATTTTGGACCAACATGAACTCACCCTAGAATTGTCGCCTATTCTGCAATGCTTGTTCATATGGTCAACATTTCCAACGTACACAAGGACGTGTGTAATTCTATCAGGCTTCAGAGTGGTCGGATAACGTCATAAGCATTGCCCAGTTCGGCAACGGAACATTAGTTTTCACGTTGCAGCTGGCATCGACAAATATTTGATAGCCATCATAATGTCAATTGAGTTAATGGGACTTTACTTAGTTTATTTTCATCCTATGACAATCTCTAAATATATTGCAACATCAAAAAAGATGGAAATATTGTCTCCAATTTCATGATGTATTTCCAGGGACATTCGACCCAATGTCCACCCCTGTAGAAATAGTGTTTGATTGGTTACGTATAATGCTAAATAAATCTTTTGTGACATAAATAAAAAGATTTGCAAACCCCATCCGTCACATTTAGTCACTGTACCACACATCAAATAAAGGTATTTAGCCTTGTGGATTTGATTGGAATTTCCAGTTTTAACCTTATTATCATTTCTCGCCCTTTCCCTGTAATGTCAACTATTCAAATAAAATGAACTGGGTGGATATTATTAATAATATTGATATTTCCACTGACGGCAATGTGGTAATTTAACTATCAAACATTGACTACGTAGATATCAGTAGATTCATTAATCCTTGTCAAAATTACTGATAAATTTGACACTTTGAAAGTATGTAGGTCTATACGAAATACCCCCCTCTCCCTCTTTTTCGAGGTCATGTAACACTCATATTTGACATGTAACAATGAAACTGAAGAAATGCAATGATAATTCAGAACCCGCCAAATTACCATAGAAGATAATTTTCAATTAGGGTCAATTAGTCTTTCCTTCTGTTTCGACTTCAGTCAAAATATGGTGTGGCTGCTTTTTTCCCCTGTTGGTTTCATTGTGATAATGCCATTTTCGTGATAGGCATTATAAGATAAGGAAGTGGAAAGCTTCCAGTAGAAACAATATCCACTCGATATTCAAAATAAAAACAAACAGCAGTATCATTAGGGACAGAAAGTGCATTAGAAGTATAATTATTTAAGCTATTGTTTTAGTGTTCCATGTTGGAATTTGTTGCCCAACAACAAACGCAAAGTAATAAAAAAAAAAACATCTCATAATAATGCAAGAATGAGCGCCACTCGATGCAGCAATCGTCTACTTGATGTGTTTTTTTTTTGCCTGTAGGGAACTCACAGACAATGCTCTAGTTGCCTGTAGCTGGATGAATCCATAAACAAGTTTAACTCAATAAATCATACAATCGAGATATATCATACACCAGACAATTATTTTTATTAATATGTTTTTTTTTTCCTTCTAATAATGGTCTATATCCAGTATCAACTATACTGGTTCAATAACATGCATTCAATGGTATTGCATTATTGTAGAAATGGTGCTCTGAAATTTAAAAAGAGTGTTCAATAGCCGAATGACGTCACATCATGTCTAGTGTCACGAGCTATCAGTTACAAACTCGACTGAGGTACAAGTATACCACAATGCAACTGAGCACCATCAAATATTTGCCATGTTTGACTGTGTCAATATATACACAGGGCACGCTTGACTTCTGGTGACATTATGTTAACTTCTTTGGTTGGGTGATTGATGCGAATAAACCAACAGTATATGACTCAATGTGGGGCATGATCGCTAATGACAGACAACTAGTGCTAAATAAAAATGAATGCCACAGTATTGTTTGGTCGAAATGCAGACACCATCAGTGAACACAAACCCAAGACTGTGATTGGCCAGTCACGTCAATATAAAAACGTATTATCAATATCTAATTTTGCACATGCCACCTTCGATACGAGTTCCCGTATCCATTGCGAGTCTCGTTTTCAGTCAGTGATACATATGGTTTTATTGTTGAGCAAATGTCTCTATCCCATGGAGCCGAGGATTTGGACAGCTAGACATATATACAATTCCGTATTTCGTGAACAGACACAAATTTATCACTGACTGAAAACGAAATTCGCAAGGGATACGTACTGAAGGTGGCACATGCAAAATTAGATATTCAGGATGTGGGTATATATCACCGTTGTGATTCACAATTCACAGTTTCAAGTTTGTGTTCAGTCAGTACTAAATGTGCATATATTGCATTTAACTTCCAGTTATACTTCATTTTCAGCCAAATCATAACATAATAACAATTGTTTCAACGCGCAAAGCCAAATAATACCAATAACTATATGGTTTGACTCATTTGTAAGCGCCTGGACCACTTCCGGGAGACTGCAATAGTTCCCAAATCACAACTGCTTTTTGAACGTCAACCTCTGCAATTTCAGTCTTGTAATGGATCGATGTCATAGGAATATGAGCTATGATTGCATTCACACCTATAATCCCATTTACCTGTTTCATCATTAGCTTCCCACAAGTAAAAACAACTTACTCTGTCTTGCATACAAACACTTACACAACTGTTTCTCAAAGTGCGCGTTAACAAAACTTTGATGTATTTAAGATCATTCCAAGATTCCATGATCATTAGCCACGGAGTGCCAAATTCATTGGGAAATATCATTCTGCTCGTTGATAGAATACGTCATTTCAGTCTCTGTGTGACACAAACAAGCATATATTTTTTCTGGCCATGTATTGCAAATTGTGGCACAAAAAAAAAAGACTTCTGACATCAGACTGACATCCGACGCCACTAGAGAATATGAGTGAGAGACCATTACCTCACATACCGGTAATCAAAACATTCTGTAAAATGAATAGGTTGCTTGATTGATCATAAATCTGGACAAGCATAATGATAAGATTACCAGTAATTACTAGCAAATTATAATATTGTCACGGAGTAATTGTCTGTAATAATTACCTGAGAATCAAGTTATGGTCTTAATATGACCATATAACTGCGCTCCATTGAACATAACGTCACTGGTAGGCCACAGAAGGTCATATTGCTTATAGGTTGCCATACTTAAAGAGTGTCATATTTTTATGCTCGCAAATGTCTCAATCCCCCAATGTTTGGTATCCCTGAGGTTGCTCAAATGTTTGCAGGATATGCATCTGCCATGTATTATGCCAGAGTGTGGTTATTTCGTCCTTCCTTATCTAATTTGTCCTGCACAGTACACCATGAAACGGGTGGCATTGTTTGCACTAATGATTGATGTTCCAATGCTCTGGACATCATAATGGGAAAAAAAGACAAATATGTGCCCGGAATCAATATGGGGCTGCAACATATTTTCGTGCCTTGGGTACATATAACTCCAGACTGACAGATTGGATAATCATTGACGTTAGATGACCATTCTGCAAACTTCTGTCATAAGGTGACATGAGAGGGATCAGTGTCAGACACGTGGTTATCTGATAGCATATCTGATTACCATTATACAATTTAATATATTGTTCATAGATAAGCACATATAGGAGACACAAACCCCCGGTAATGGGGTACATGAGTGCTCACCAAATGTATACTCATTGGTCAAAGAGATACACTTTTATTGTCGCCTTGAAGTGATATTCATCAGCTAAGTAAATGACGGTAATCCAGAGATAAAACCTACCCAACTCATTTTATTTGGGTCCGGAATGGCTTAAAATAAATAGTGGTGGTAATAAAACAACATCTCATATTGTACCTGCGAAAAGTTGAAAAAAGCAGCGACTTTCATTGACTGCATTCTTTGTTGTTTAGTTTTTAGTTGTCCTATGCGTGACGAAAATGACAGGGGATGACAATCTATATGTCGAGTATGTGTACCTTACCAGGAGCCAGTGATTTCTTTATTTTGGTCCCTTTGAAGTTTCCTGTGCTCAAGGACATTGATACATACACCTTCTAATGGTTTGCAGGGTTTGTAGTCTGAGTTGAATCCATGATGTACATTATGCGAGTACTATCTAGCACAATCAGAGAGCAAGCATATCATTATTGTGATAGTAATGGGAGATATTTAACTACATTTCTTGTCAGTTAGCACCTTATTCCGTGGAAATGAACCGAGGACTAATTGATTTGGGATTGGAGTAATATTATCTCATCTTTTTTGCAGAGGCATGATATCCATTATGTTAGACCAATTTGTGTTCCAATTTTGATCAATATATCCATGTCCATACGTAATATTATCCATTGTTTGTGCTAAAGTACCAGCCAATTAGGTGTAACTGCACATATTTGTCAAGTGATTGGTCTTGATTCACAGGTCTAGTGAAGGCTCCACTAGACCTGTGTTTTGATCATTTGAGACGGAAGCGATACATTATTTGGAATGACAATAACTCCAAAAAACGAATGATGATGGAACATTTACGGCAACTCGGTCACACTGCCAGCATGTCTGTTATGAGTAATCTACGTCCTTTACAGTTTATCCAAGTCGGCAACGTTAATTCCACGATCTCGTTATTCCTTTTAGACTCTTTATACAACTGTCTACGTCAATGACATTCAAGCTTTTTCCACATGATGCTGTACCTCATATTTCATCCTGATTCAGGATCCGGATCATATTGGATGATTGCCCCTTGCATTACCACCTATGAATGGCGATAATATTTCTTTTCGTAATTGAAATAAAAAATATTACCAATATTTACAAAGTTGTCAAAGAATAATGCTATAGTTACAAAGGATCCAGCAATCGATTATTACTTGACGATGCAATAGCCAACAGAGAACAACCTATAGAGATGTACATCAAGTAAATCTATTAGTGCTTCTCTCGTTTTTCCCAGTGATTCGTATTGTTAATCGAATCTCATCTCATTGACCTCGTCTTTGGCACTTTATCGTTTTTTTGGGAGTCCTGTCTCCAGACATTCTGTGAACACGAAACATTATGACTGCTGTGTTAATCTGTAATGATTCTTGCTTCTGCCATACGACACGGGTTTGTACTACTGAAATGTTGGAACTCTAGTCAATGGTGGACAACTTAGTTATTTGAAACAATTCTTTGGAGTTGTCTCACCAAGAATATTACCAGTTTTCAAGGTTGTGAACAGAGTATATATCTTAAGGAATTTAATAAAAGATTGATTGCAACCTTTTTGTGGTGGTTTCATGATACAGTTTCATATATGTGTATCTTAACATGACAATAATGGGTACTGGAATTTCTATGCATCTAAAACGTAATTTTTTACATGTTTCAAATATATATGAACAATGTTCCACGAATGTCCCTGCTATATTGGAATATTGGAATATATTGTGTATATTGGAATCTATTGTGCTGTATATTGGAATCTATTTTATCTGTATCTATGTAATAATGGAACCACATATAGCCAAGGCAGATGAATGATGATGTTCATTATTAATATAACATAGAACATGAAATTGTATGGGTCGATTCTGTAGCTTTGGTCCTATAAGGTTATTATCACCAGTACGACTGCTGACAGGAACATATCACATGCCCTTGAATATTGTCTGCGAAACATCTGTTGGCAGGTCATTACATGAACACAATTTCTAAATTTCATGATTAGCATGACCTTCGCTGATTAGTCCAGATTCGCTGATCAGTGCAGATTATCTCAGGCTAAACGGTCCCGTATCCCAACATTTGATTGCGTGTTATGTTGCACAGTATGAAGGTGGATATTAGTCAGCATGTTTCGTTTATTGTTATGAATCAGGTGCATGCTTAAAATACAGTATAAGGGTGAGTATCATAACCACCTTCGCTATGCTTAATTTTCTGATATTGTTGTTATATATACCTGCGGTATACTTCACCTATAAACTGACTAGATGTGAAATCAATTGCCCAAGCAAAAAAAGTACAGCCCTGCAATGAACGGGGCCCTTTAAGCCCACACAGACACGTGCAACAGTCGGGCCACTGCCTGCCAGCGAGCCAGCAGAGCCACTCACCACCACTCCTCGACTGCAGACTCGACATGATCAATATCCTTGTTGCGGGATTCAGTTGAATAGAGCCAACTGATGAGAGTGGATGCTATCAAAATTCCACCGCTGATGAGCGGAGTAAATAAGGCCGTCAACAGGCAAATGACAGCTTGAGAAGAGGAGACAAGGTGTGGATTAAACACGTGTTACTGCTGGATAAATTGCACTCCACGCACTTGCTTGTCTTCTCTCGTAGTCTGGCTTATAATGGACTACGCTACGGAAAATAAGATATATGTATAGCATTGTAGGGACTGGCATCAGTTCGTCCTCGTGGTGGAACAACCTGCCATGCTGCGACGTACATGCCTTTGTGAATGAGGCAATTATGTCATTTTACTTTCAGATAATTCAGCAACATTTGAATATTTTCGTAGATATTTTTGAATTGGTGCCAGTGGATAATAATAAGAAATGGATACAAATGGATATGAAAATTATAGAAATGCGAGGTGCATGTCAGATTAACAAGAAAGTGCTTCCGTGGTATGACATATTCAAGCCATGGCAACATGTACATACGTCATTAAACGAAATTGCATCAATATCAGCATCGGCAACACTTGCTACCAGCATAAAACACCGCTGCATACTGCAATAGAAAGTCTGAATTTTGGACTTGCATCTCAATTGATACAAAATGGAACAGATCCTGGCACACTGGATGAATCTGGACTTTGCCCCTTTGATTATTGTTTCAGTCTTGAATTCAAACCACCAGATGGGGGTAATTTCCGTAACTTCTTGTTGAGAGATCTGACGGAAATTGCAAATACAAGACTGAAAGGTGAGAGGAGCGTCATCCATATACTAGCTTATTGGAATTCACATCATTGGCTGCAGCTATTCTTACAACACAATAAAGCTTTAGCTGATGTATTGGATAAATACTCCCAGTGTCCATTCCATTACTGTTTTTCTCGCGATGATGAGATAAGCTTGGAAGCTGCCCAAATACTTATTCAAAGTGGTGCAGATATCAACGTGAGGAACATTGATGGCTTTAATCCACTCCATTTGCTCAAGGTTCATCAACAGTCAAAAGGGCCCTCAACAAAGATTCTGGTTTGTGATATTGTGAAGAGTGCAAATGGAGATGGTCTTTCTCCTATACATGTGGCTGCATTTAAGGGTGATATAGATCTAGTGCGATATCTTTGTGATTGTGGTGTGGATGTAAATATTTCTGATCATGATGGTTTTACACCAATACATTTAGCGGTATTCAAAGAACAAGTGCATACTGTGGAACTACTTTTACGCCACCAAGCTGACCCCAATGCCAGAAATCAGCAAAATCAAACTCCTTTGCATTATGCATCAGTGTTATCCAAGGCTAACTGCTCTACAGTGCTCTTGAAAGCGGGTGCCTCAGTAAACGCCACAGACAAATTTGGCATGAAAGCGATTCACAAGGCATCTGGCTGGGGAAAGTTTGAAGTAGTAAAATCATTAATCCAGCATGGATCTTCAATTGACCATGCAGACAGTTCTGGGAAATTACCAATACATTACAATGCCCTATATGGATCTTCAGATGTAGCAGAACTACTGGTGCTGAAGGGGTCAAAATTCGACACTCAAGATATCAATGGACAAACGGCTTTACATCTGGCAGCAATTGGTGATAAAATTGAGATATTAAAATTACTGCTCTTACATGGCTGTGACCCAAATGCCCAGGATAGCGAAGGACAGTCACCGTTACATCTAGCTTGCAGCAAAGGCAACAAGGAAGCTGTGAGGACGTTGATCAACAGAGGAGCCAGCAAGAACATCATGACTACTCGAGGGTTGACCCCAGTGCTGCTTGCTACAGAACGAGGGCACTACTCTGTGTTAAGTATTCTCCGAGAGCATAGACAGAGTCTGTCAATCTATGCTCCAGAGCAGTTGAAAACCTTTGAAATGTTTCGTAATTCCACTGCTCCCACTCGACTGGATGCTCTGGGTCAAGAGAGTGACAATGAAGAATAAACTAATCATGAAACGCATCTCAATATACAGACTTCAAGTAATCGAACATCTGTCATAAACAGTCAGAAGAATGAAATGAAAGTTTCAAAGAAAGAGAGTCTGAGGAAAAATAGCAACAAAAGAGGTGATGAAAATGAGAATCTGAAGACAGCAGATGGTGTTATCCACCAACGACATTCAGTGAATTCTGACCAGTGTTGTGTCCTGTTATAGAGAATATTTTTTTCTCATTGCATCGCCACATATATTACATGAGCCAGTTAGCATTTTATTGTGTAAGATTGTATTGCCTTTGATATGTGAAATCAATTAAATTTGAAAACTCATTGCTTACTAAATCCTATAACTGATATTTTATCATATTTTTCATTCATTCATAACTCGTATCTTACAAAACATGATGAACTTATAAAAGATATATTCAACACAGTGTAAAGTTCAATAGCTGGTAGGTTCTGGTTAGTCACTATTATTTTTGCTGCTATTAAAATAATATGGAAATCATATTGTGTGAAACGATTATACTTGTAATTTGAAATTTATGTTTGACTGTGGCATTGTTACATCTGCATGTGGAACGTCTGTGCAAATATCAACATTGAGTTTACAGTTGAAAATTACATAAACAAAATTGAAATTGTGGGTCTTCACCAAAAACAAAATCAGCTAATTGCACGGGACCACTGTCTGAGGCCTATCATAAATAATCAGCAGGCAGATTTTTGTTTATTACCAGTTTTAAGTGGTGGAGAAGTCCAGTTTCCGCGGCACTGATACAGTTTGAGGAACATTATGTAATATTTGTGTCTGGTAGTTTCATGGATGTAATACTTGAACAATGATTATGTACTGTAGTGATATTCCACTTTGTGCAGTGCATCTGTATGGTCTTTCCTTGTAACCTGTCAATATGAAGTATTTGTGGTTTCTTCACAGGGAAACGCTTGGAGAAATTGTTAGGAATAATAAGCTAATATGTAGTGAGACACACGTCACATTGCGATCCATGCCATGAAGTTCCTAACTCCATTGCGTCATCAACATGCCACATTCAACAGGGTTTGATATTATTCCCAGCAGGTTAATAACATTGCCCTAAATGTATGTGGAATAATGAAACCATTAATCAGCATGCAGTGTCAGCTGCCTGTTGTTTTGAAATTAAATTTCTTATTGTGCACAATTATTTGTTTAATATTGGCAGTATTCCTGATTTAACAAAAAAAACACAAAACGTTGTAATTTTAAAAATTGTTTAATCGTCCAATGATGTCACAGGTCTTGTTCTGGTTGCCAACATGTCTATTTTTCCATGGCCTTGAATCATTTTGCAAATATTCGCTGATGATGAAGATGTTCATGTATCACAGGACCTTGTTCTGTATTCAATCAAATGATTCCTGTCCAAATGTTTCATCTGGCCCTCCGAATATAATTTGATAAGTGGAATTAGAGGAATAGTTATTAATGGACACAGTAAGAATTGCATGTGCTTGCATTTACAAGGTAGACAAAATAAATATCAAAAATGATACGAACCATGATACCCAATTGTTACCAATGTTGATAAGTAGGCCTCGAATTTGTTTATATCAAGCAATTGTAAACTCATACTCACACATGTATAGTGTATTATGTAGGTGAGCATTATGGAAACCAATATTGGAAAAGTGACTTCAGGGTGGTTTTAAATATTGAGTTGTGACCTTTAATATGAGAGTAAATATGTTGTTAATAACAGTTCACGTTCATGCGATTGTAATACTGTACCAGTATAATGCATGTGTGTCAATTGTATCAATAACAATACAAAAACAAACAAACAAAAAATCCGCAGAGAGCAAATACTGGGCTGTCCTCATTTGTCAAATGAACCATAGATACCCCTATAACCTTAACAAAAATGAAGTCAAGGTTATTCGGGCTTAGGACAGAAACTATGTTAATAATGCGGGTGGTAAGTGCGTGCGATTCAGGCTAGCTATTAGTATAATAAGAAAAATAT
Organism: Terebella lapidaria; assembly: GCA_949152475.1. Taxonomy (NCBI): domain Eukaryota; kingdom Metazoa; phylum Annelida; class Polychaeta; order Terebellida; family Terebellidae; genus Terebella; species Terebella lapidaria. The sequence continues at coordinate 13,389,640 of OX424559.1, read as the reverse complement.
CAGCCTAAGGGCTAGGATTGGTTACCTCTCAGTTTTATTTTTTTTTTTGCAGGAATGACCTTGAAATTCACTAGTCAATGTCATCTTGGTCAAGTTCTGACTCACCAAAAGAGTAGCCATTTTAAGATTTCATATATGTTTACAATACAACACATAAGCTCAACCATTTTGTCTGTAGTGGCTAATGCACATTTGATGTCTGCTGTGACTTTGAAATTCACCTGAAGGTCATGTTGATGTGTAATATAAAACTTCATATATGTGCATAGTGCAAACCTAGGCTATTTGGCATGGGTTGTCACCTCACAGGTCAATTAACACATCAATCAGACGTGGGATTTAGTACTAATATGAGCCTAGGCTCTTTGGCAAGAATCGTAACCTCAGAGGCCAATTTACACACATCAATTCAGACGTGAGATTGAGCACTCAAGGTCGCCAGAAATCAAATCAAATGACACCATTAAGTATGCCATAGATGCAGATCCTATATGCTCATAATACAAACATAAGCTATGTCCACAAGCATTTTGTCTGGGTAGGCCAAATTACACATTTCCGTTCTGGCATGACAATGATATTCAGCCTGCAAGGTCATGGGAGGTGAAGTTGAAGTTGACCCGAGAAGCCAATTTCTGTATACCTTCATGTATTCTTTCATGGGCGTTCCGAGTCTACTTATCAAGGCTCAATTTAGGACTTTCAATCCGTATATGCAACACCAAGGACCTTAATTAACTTGTTTTGAAAAAAAATAACGAAATAGATGAGGTAGTTCCTGAGAAACAATAGACAATCTTCAATGAAGATGCCCGTTTCGAACCTTCAAGATCATTGAAGGTCAAATTCAAGGTCTTCACATAAATTGCCACATGTGACTTCTCATTTAAACATTGCTAATATTCAAGCTCTAGCTTCAAGCATTCTGGGTAAACATTTGTGGTAACTCCCATTATGGAGTAAAAGTTAGCCAAAGGGTTAAGATAGGTTACTGGACAATATGTGTTCTATATTTTAAATATAGTCATTTTGTCCGGCCATCTCATTGACTTGGTCAAATCCAAAGTCACGAGAATATTCAGCGTATATCACGCCTATAAATCCACATTTGTTTGCTGTAAATTCAATGCTAGAATATTTAGTAGCAATTGTGTTCTGGAACCTAGTAAATGAAGCCAGAAAATGATATGAATAATAGTATCTTGGCTTTGAACAATATCTCTTCATCGAACAACCCCTCAACCATGTTGTCATGGCAACTGGTCAAGTTTTTTCTGCCCCTACCTTATTAACAAAACTCCAGATAATTTACTTGTGGATATAATAAATATCAATTAGTGTGTATTTATAATTGCACGATTCAGGTAATAACGTTTATCAGTAAATTTGCTCCCTTTCTGTGCAAAAAGACTACTCTTACCACTGATGATATTTTTGTCTGAAAAATTATACCTTTTCGAGTTATATTATTTGTGTGCACAGTTGCACACAATAACACACCAAGATATGGGTACAACCAGACCCCATAACATTATCAACTCAGCTGGAAAGTGGGGTATTGTCAGTGAATACTAAAGTCAACGTCCACCCTGCCCTTCACGATCACTTACCTACTTGCAGGATCTATTTTTTATTTAATCACAATATCTTGTCTACAGCAACTGCAATAGAAATATATCAACAGTGCATTCAATTCCATTTGCTCCATCCCTAGACAATTGGATGAATGAGAATCAAGGACAACATTTAATGACGGATATAGTAATAATTGCAACCACTTGCTTCTAATCTGATTATGAAAATGTTTGACTCCAGGCTGTTCGGCATACAACTAAAAGAAAGTGTTGACGCGAAGCATGATGTCTGAGCATTATACATCGTTTTATATTCAGAAATTGTTAATTTATCTACTTGGTACATTATTCGCTTGTTCAATGGTGAGTACAACGTATGGGGTAGGATTTAACATCATACAGCATTAATGACGCATGTATGGGGTGATGCAAAATATATGATCATTGCAGACTGCCAGGTGATAAATATAAGTGTGTTTACTATCAGTGTTGAGCAGCTGCTCCGTGTGGGCAGGGCTAAGACCACTGTGGTCTGTGGGACCCACAACCCTATATTCGGGCTGGTGTTCTGGATCGTGCATTCGATCGAGGTTTTATCAAGTGAGCATTAATCATCGTCCTCAGATCGCAAACGTTGCAACCATCACTTGACCATAAATAATGCATGTCAAAGTATAATAATGTATACACTATATCCGGTGTCTTGATTTTGTTTCCACTAGGATGATAAATAAGGTGTTCCTTTTAAGAACATTAGAGTAAATTTCTACGCATATTCAATGCTCAGAAGGCATGCTATATTGTGGATTCACAGCTCAACAACAAGTTCATCTCCTTCTTCTTTGGATACGCATAATGATAAACATGAAATCAGTCCTTGTCATACGTATTTGGATAAACAAAACCAGATGGGTTAAAACATGTCGCAATCAAGATGAGCGATGTGAAAAATGGTATCGCAATTTGAGTATGGAGTGAATAAAGTGAATATTTGATCTGTAACAGTTCACGTTTACTTCCGCAGATTACAACATAGATGTAAATAATAATATATCTGATAAATCGTATAAAACTGACCTGAAGCATCGATTTACATTGACCAAACACTCCTCTGTCATCATGCCAGACACTTGTCAAATCCGCTGCTCAAACCATCAACAGCTGTCGTCAGCTGAAGTCCGATCTGGTGATATTCGTGGTTGTGACAAATGACGTGTTATTAATTCCCGTGGTAATTATGTGCAATTCAGGTTGGCTATGTGGTGAACTAAATTTATTAGCATAACCACTGGGGGAGACAAAAAAGTGAGAGGGGTCCAATTTATCAATAGCAAGAGTGGGGCCTAGTGTAACAAGTGTAAAATCCATACCCTGTCTGCTCCTCTCAAACTGTCATCTGTCTGGTGACGGCTTTAATTACTCTCCTCATCACCAATCCCGGTAGCAGCCACAGACTGAAATCCACCGGCTCTAACCAGCTGAATCTTGCAATATACCAGCTGTTGATCGTATTGAGTTAGCACTGGAGGGATTCACTCTCTGTTAACAATTGCTTTTGTCAAGTACTAATTGTCATTCATTGTTATTGGCACAACAAGTAAACTTGAATTCAAAAAGTTTTCAATCTGACTAAATTCCTTGAATTTGTTGGCAAATATCAATGAACATACATAAAGACACATGCTGGATACACTGTGTAAGATGACATCTGATTACCATGATTGATATCCCTAATAAAAGTAGATTATCCAGTGCTAGTTTGACTGGGGATCTAACTTTCCATTACCTTGTATGTGATGTGGAACGAGGCCAGTCATTGATGAGTTTTCAATGCTCTATACCAATTTATATTATCTATACACATTAAAACCACGGGTGTGATGTTTCAAGGCAATAAATTTAATATATACACTTACCGATTTATCCGCCTTGAATAACACATATATTGAATGAAATTATTAACTGACCATTTGAAAAACATGCCTCCATCAACAAATTACGGACCCATCCATGACCCGCATATTGTCACCAGTCAGTCTATTGCCTGCCAGCGATCCAACAGAAAGTCACTCCTTCCAGTACAGACTCGATATGATCAATATTTAGCCGATGTACGGCAATATTCAGCTCAACCAGTGACTTGCTGTGGTTGCTGCCAGGCTTCAACTCGTTAATAACAGAGTAAATAAGGCGGCCACCAGGCTGATGGCAGCTTGGCAGGATCAGACAAGGTGTGGTGTTAACACTTGTTACTTTTATATAAAATGGATTCCTCTCGCTTGTTTGTCTTTCTCAGTGGCTATTCTCATGCGAGAGTACCTTACTAGGAATATGTGCAGCGTTCTCTAGAAATACATATGGCATGGAAAATCCAAACAAGAATTGAATACCCAAATCAACTGATGAACCTGTCAAACTACGATAGAAGATAATTTTCAATGCCAATGAGAGTCAATTAGGTTTGCCTTCTGATATCATCTTCCTTCTGTTTGCCTTCTGATATCATCCCAAATATGGCGTTGCTTTTTTTTTTTAAAAATGGTTTCTTTGCGTTAATGTCCTATTCTTGATAGGCATTATAAACATTGATGCAGAAGTGGACAGTTCCCAATAGAAACAATACCCACTGGATATTCATGATAAAAACATACAGCGGCATCTCCAGGGACAGAAAGTGCGTTAGAAGTAGCAATATTTAAGCTATCGTTTTATCGTGCACATGTTGGAATTTGTTTGGTGTTCAGTTGCCCATCAACTGACTATCACAGTTTTGGAACGCAAAACGAACAATCAGCACCATTTTATAATAATACAAGAATGTTGAGGGGTATTTTTTTTGCCTGCTGATATTAACCACACTAGTCAAAAACAGGACGTAGGTGGCAAGTGTGACAAATGAGCACCACTCCATTTAGCAATCGTCTACATAATGTGGTTTATTGCCTGCAGGGAACTCACACACAATGCTCTAGTTGCCTGGACGAACCCCACATAAACCTAACTCAGTAAATCCTATAGTCAGCATTATGGCACACCAAACAAGAATTTTTATGAATATTTTTTTTCTATTCAGTTATTTATATTCTGTTTGAACTATACTATTTCAGTAACATACACTCACTTGCATTGCGTTGTTTTAGAAATGATGCTGGGAAATTTAAGAAGCTGCTCAATGGCAAATTGATGTCAATTATGACCAGTGTCACAAGCTATCAATTACAAACTTGTCCGAGGTACATGTATACTACAATGTAACTGGGCAACATAAAATATTTGCCAGGTCTGACAGTGTCAATATATACACAAGGCACGCTCGACTTCTGGTGACATTATGTTAACTCCTGCGGTTGGGTGATGGATGCTAATTAATGAACAGTTATATTATGGATTGTGCAGCATGATTGCTCAAGAAAGGCACTACTGTTACATGAGAATGAATGTCACAGTACTGTATGATCGAAACACAGATACATGCAATGCTATATAGCCCTTCACTCATATCACGTTTGAATGAAAATCATATTTCATTTCCAAACGAATCATAGATATAATAACACTTGTCTTAACACACTAAGCTAAATCAGAATCGATAGCTATAAAATTGGTGAAAATAGTGGAGAGAGACATTTTTGGAAGTCTGCAATAGTCCCCAAATCGCAACTGCTTTTTACATTTCCATGTTTTTGTAATTTCAGTGATTATCATTGTCTGATCTGTATTATTTCCTATATTTGCCAGGCATATGATCTTGAGAGCTTGCCCACTTTCACTGCTACGATCATAAATGCATGTTTCATCAGTTGCATCACACAGTTATATAAACAACTTACCTTGTCACAACAGTCACATACAAACATAAACACATATATCCCTCAAAGATCACGTTAACAAATCTGTATTGTTGTTTCTAAGATCATTAATAGTCATGTAGTGCTAAGTAATTCTCAAATCACTACATCAGGGAAATATCACTTTGTTGTAAACTATGTTGTAAACGAACAGGATATCCATAATTCACTTATAGTTTAAAGTATAAATAGTTTCAAACAGTTGTAGACATGCCCGATGGAGTTTCAACTTTGTATTAGCAACATTTTTATTTTAATTTTTCGACTGGAAGGAACCTGATATGGAAAACTTTTCACTGCATAATTCGAAACATAGTGCATAAAGCATAATGAACACAATGAAATTCTGTTCAGAAAACAAGTAGCGTGACACAGCAGGTTCGCAAGCTCTGTAGTAATGTTGGTCATTAAACTATTAAATAATCATGATAATTATATAATACAATGGCGCTTGAACATTTAGTATATTCACAATTTGTACTGATCCATTGTTGACTCCATATTTCCTATATATCACCATTTGAAATCAACCCGAAACACGAAAATTGACATGGTGATGTACCAATTTTCCAAATAACCAAACCTACAGCATCTGGAAATTGCAAGAATCAGAGCAGATCAATGTACCGGTAAATTGGGTTTGTGTGTCAACGAAAACCAAGGAGAAGAAACGGTCGAAAACCGATAAAGTGCCAACAACGAGGCCAATTAGGAGAGATTCGTTTAGCAATAGGAATCAAGGAGGAAGACGTCACAGGCGCTAATGGATTTATGGGATGTGCGTCTATAGATAGTGTCTTATGTTAAATCTTACATCTTCAAGCATTCTACATCCTTGTAACGGACATTTGACAAATAGCGTCGATGCCTGACGAATTGTTAAATGTTAATTTGAATGTTATGGCCACACTAAATTGGTGAACTAAAATCGGTTCAATATGATCAAGAACATGAATTAGGATGAAATAAGAGATATTGTATGTCCTATTATCTCTCATGTTTTAAGAAATTTAACTTTACCTAACATCCTGATCAGCATAATATATGTCCCCGGACTATGAGATTGGATAACGGACCCTGTTTTGTTTGCTCGGAATACTTGATACTGGGTATTGATTCCACGTCTATGTCTAATACTGTATACTCTGTTTTCGAAATGTAGAAAGCTTCCATCATCAAATTATTAAACCGAATACACGGAAAAATGCAGCACATCTTTAAATAAAAAAACATTATGTTTTCATGTTTTTGGCGAACAGATATCATTGAAAATTATATCATCATTGTACATACATTTTCCATCATATACAACGCAAGCACTGTTGTTTAATTGACAAATGGCGATACTTTATCTAATCTACTCTAATTTGCTAACCGCACATACATTAAACTGACAAACAAAAAACCACCATTATTGTATAGAAACACATTCTTGGAACATGTGCTGGTCCATATACAACAAAACATCTCCCCACACTGACCTATATGTATGTACTTTAATATGGGGTTTATTACTTTATCAGAAATTATAATTCAGTGCTTATGAATTTTCTGGACATAAGCCTGTTACATTATAATCACAAGGTACGGCGGCTCATCACTGCCAAACAAAAAAAAATGTTTCCAGCCACGTTCACTTTCCGCCGCATTCACTTTCCGCCCGGGCAATAACCTTTGTGCCAATGCGAAAACCTTCCCGCCTGGGCGATAACCTTTGTGCCTAGGCGAAAACTTTCAAGCCTCGGCGCTAACCTTCCCGCCTGGGTGATAACCTTTGTGCCTTGGCGAAAACCTTCCCACCTGGGCGAAAACCTTTCTGCCTGGGCGATAACCCTCTGGCCTCGGCAATAACCTTCCCACCTCGATGATAACCTTTCCGCCTGGGCGGAAACCTTCCCGCCTAGGCAATAACTTTCCCGCCTGGGCGATAACCCTCTGGCCTCGGCAATAACCTTCCCACCTCGATGATAACCTTTCCGCCTGGGCGGAAACCTTCCCGCCTAGGCAATAACTTTCCCGCCTGGGCTATAACCTTCCTGCCTGGGCGATAACCTTCCTGCCTGGGTGATAACTTTCCGGACTGGGTGAAAACCTTCCCACCTGGGCGATTACCTTTGTGCCTGGGCAAAAACCTTCCCGCCTGGGCGAGAACCTTCCCGCCTAGGCAATAACCTTCCCGTCTAGGCGATAACTTTCCCGCCTGGGCTATAACCTTCCTGTCTGGGCGAAAACCTTTCCGCCTGGGCAATAACATTCCTGCCTGGGCAAAAACAATCCCGCCTCGACCATAACAGGGTCGTGCTGGTATGATTGTATATTTAAATCAATCAGCGATTATTCAGCCGTAGATAAAAGTGTAGCGTAGCACCGAGATTAAAGAGCATGAGACACACCACAAGTTCGGGATAACAATGTGAACCGTTAATGATAAATTAATTCTTTATTTAACTACATGTATTCACTGAATAACATTATAACAACATAGTAAAGAATTACTTAATCTGTATGTGTAAATACTGAAAATTAGAATGCAGGGGCAGATCCAAGGATTTATGGAGGTGGGAGTGGACGGGTGGGCTACCCTAATTACCCGTTTTTCAACATTATGCCAACTTTTTTTTCAGATTTACCCTCAATTCCATCACTAGACGATAGGGATGTGAACGATTATCGATTTGGGTGATTTGTTGGAAACGTTTCAATTCGTGACTGAAACAATTGTTTCTGTAATACATTGAGTGACGTTGTGAATTATATATTTATTGTTGAAAATCATTAATATACTGTGAGTCTTATGGCATAGTTGGGGATCTCTAAATGAAGGTTATTAAAAAAGGTTTTAATCATCAATTGCAAATTGGAATAATCGATTGTAACAAACTGGCAGACTCGTAGATATATCCCCCTGATTCCCCCACCACATCAGTCAATAATACACTTTACAGCTATTGAACTTTACAGGTACTGTACAACTATTAAAGCTCATATTACTAGTAGCTTATCAACCCGACATGTTCTCAAGGAGAAATCCCCTGAATACTTTTGCACATATTCAGTGCCATTTGTGTTCAAATTATAGACAATTAGAGTAATCACAGACTGCATAATATCATTGTAATATAAGCTAACTCAAAAACTTCGAAATATTCATTATATCTTTTGAAAAATACAAGGCTTCGAGTATTTCTCAACATGCCTGTCCAATACCGCGATGATAACTATAATATCTGAGAACTTGTGCAAGGGATACAATCGTGGTATAGATTAAGTTGTAGATAATATACGCGGGAACGTTTTCGCCCAAGCAGGAAGGTTTTCGCCCAGGCGGGAAGGTTATTGCCCGGGTGGGAAGGTTTTCGCCCAGGCGGAAAGGTTTTCGCCCAGGTGGAAAGATTTTCGCCTGGGCGGGAAGGTTATTGCCAAAGCGGGAAGGTTTTTGCCCAGGTGGGAAGGTTTTCGCCTGGGCGGGAAGGTTATTGCCGAGGCGGGAAGGTTTTCACCCAGGCGGGAAGGTTATCGCCCGGGCAGGAAAGTTATCGCCTAGGCGGGAAGGTTTTCGCCCAGGCGGGAAGGTTTTCGCCCAGACTGGAAGGTTTTCGCCCAGACGGGAAGGTTTTCGCCTAGGCACAAAGGTTATCGCCAAGGCGGAAAGGGACGTGGCGGTGAGTGAACGTGGCTGGAAACTTTTTGTTTGTTTGACAGTAATGAGCCACCGTAACAAAAAATCAAATCAAACAAGGTCTATTGATACCATCTTTCGGTGACTTGTGAGAAACATTTGCCGGACATCGTTGCCATCAGCACCTTCATACAGATGTGTCTCACCAAGTTCTGCTTTGATGGACTCCACCAATGTGCTCATACGTAAGTTCGATGCAATGCTTTGCCTAAGGACAAACACATCATAGAGAATAATAACAACTAATAAATCTTGTCCCTTTCTTGTTCAGAGTATATCTTGTCCCTCATTTTGTTGCACACTTTCAGAAAATCCTAGTTGCCCGGTTTGTTTGTTTGTTTTGCTACTGTGTGACAACGCCAAATCATGTGAATGTTTGATGGACAGGGTGGTCCTCAAACGTGATTTACAACCTAGCATGCTACAATTTGTCTCTCCCTATTTTGTCAGTCCTGACTTGTCCTTGCGGATTTATCTAGAAGGACATTTTCATACTGAGCTGCTATGCTTCCAGATAGTCATGCTCTTGTAATTCAATATATGTATTTTTTGACATGGTAAAGATGGATATCATGCAAATATTCAGGTACCGTCAATGATGCAGTATATGTGAATATTTGAGCTGGGCAGCAATAGAGTCGTGTCCAAGAATAAATACTGCGACCTTCACGTCAAACAGGAGAAGCAGTTTGGAATGGTGAGAATCCATGTTCATAGAATGTTCTAGTCCCGTATTGGTCACTGGTTGAACGTGAGCATGGAGTATTCGTGTTATGTGCATACAGTAGGAGCATTCATATATGACATAGCGTCTATCATACATTGACAAAGTGATTATAAATGAAATTATGTTATTGTACATTAATCCAAAATGTTTGTGTTTAGTATTATTTGATAGCAATATAGCAATGTAGGCATGGTACTGCTGACTGGGTGATGCACACGTTATGTACGATAATTTACTTTCAGGTAGAGTGTGAATCTATTATCATACACAAGTAATATGTTGATATTCGTGTACGGTCTGTCTTAAGGCTTTGGGAACAACACTGCTGCTGGTGGGCTATAACTTGGTTGTTAAACTGATTAAACGGGTCATCAAAACCTTGTGTAATGTACATTTATCGCACCCACGGGCAATGGAGAGTTATTTGGGACAGAGTAAGACAGCACGAAACATCTTTGGGAGAAATAAATACTAATGTGGTATACAGGTTTTATGTGTGTAATGTCTCACTGTGAACAAGGAATAATGGTATGGATAAACATTTCTTACCTGCAAAAATTATCCACAGAGTAGCATGTTGAACCTTTGAACGCAAATTTATTTGTTTATGGCTGGGTTATATCAAATGATATCATGGTGTTGGTTCTATGTGAGTCAAAGATACATTAATACCACTGAATATAATCTAGCTCACCGCATAAAGAGAAAACCTGTGAATTCATGCAACAATATATATTTCATAAATTTATCTATTTGTCATTATTTTTATTATCTATTTTGGACCAACATATACTCACTCTAGAATCGTCGCCTGTTCTGCAGTGCTTGTTCATATGGCCAACACTTGCAATGCACACAAGAACGTTTGTAATTCTATCAGGCTACAGGGTGGTCGGATGACGTCATAAGCATTGCCTAGTTCGGCAATGAACATTAATATTTACGTTGCAGCTGGCATCAACAAATATTTAATAGCCGTCATGATGTCAATCGATTTGATGGGACTTGATTGATTTTCATCCTGTGACTATCTCTGAATATATTGCAACATCGAACAAAAATGCAAATATTGTCTCCAATTGTATTTCCAGGGACAATGTCCCAATGTCCAATGTCCACCCCTGTAGAAATAGTGTTCGATGTGTTACGTACAATCCTAAATAACTCATCTTTTGATACATGAATAGAAAAGATTGCAAACAATCATCCGTCACATTTAGTCACTGTACCACACATCAAATAAAGGTATTTGGTCTCGTCGATTTGATCAGAATTTCCAGTTTTAACCTTATTTTCATATCTCACACTTTTTCTGTAATGTCAACTATTCAGCATGTTCAGATAAAATGAACTGGGGTGGATATTATTAATAATATTGATATTTCCACTGATGACAATGTGGCGATTTAAGGATCAAAACTTGACTACGTAGATATCAGTAGAGTCATTAAACCTTGTCAAAATTACTGATAAATTTGACACTTTGAATTCATGTAAGTCTATACGAAATACCCCGTCCTCCTCTTTTTTTCGAGGTTATGCAACACTCATATCTGACATGAAACAATGAAACTGAAGAAATGCAATGATAATTCAGATCTTCTGATGAACCTGCCAAATTACCACAGAAGATAATTTCCAATGTCAATGAGGGTCAATTAGTCTTTCCTTCTGTTCGGACAAAAGTCAAAATATGGTGTGGCTGTTTTTTCCCTATTGGTTTCTTTGTGATAATGTCCTATTCACGATAGGCATTATAGACATGGACAAGGAACTGGAAAGCTTCCAGTAGAAACAATATCCACTCGATATTCATAATAGAAACAAACTGCAGCATCATCAGGGACAGAAAGTGCATTAGAAGTATAATGATTTGAGCTATTGTTTTAGTGTACACATGTTGGAATTTGTGTGGTACTCATTTGCCCAACAACAGACGAAAACTGTTTTGTAAACGCAAAGCAAACAATAAACACAATCTCATAATAATACAAGAATACTGAGGCGGGTTTATATTGCCTGCTGATATTAACCACACTAGTCGGTAACAGGACGTGGATGGCAAGTGTGATAAACGAGCGCCACTCGATGCAGCAATCGTGTACTTATGTGGTGTATTGTCTGCAGGTAACTCACAGACAATGCCCTAATTGCCTGGGTATTGGCTGGATGAATCCATAAACAAATTTAAATCAATAAATCATACAATCGAGATATGTCATACACCAGACAATCATTTTTATTAATATGTTTTTTTCTAATAATGATTTATCTCCAGTGTCAACTATACTGGTTTATTTACATGTACTCACTTGTATTGCGTTATTTTAGAAATGATGCAGGAACATTCAAGGAGGCTGTCCAGGGGCCAACTGACGTCACGTATGAAGCGTGTCACGAGCTATCAATTACAAACTCGACGGGGGTACATGTATACCCCAACGCAAATGGTCACCTTCAAATATTTGCCAGGTCTGACAGTGTCAATATATACATAGGGCACGCTCGACTTCTGGCGGTATTATGTAAACTCCTGTGGATGGGTGATGGGCGCGAATTAATGAACAGTTAAATGACGTATTGTACAGCATGATTGCTGAAGAAGAAAAACACTATTGTTCCATGAAAATGAATGTCACAGTATTGTATGATCGAAACACAGACACATGCAATGCTATATAGCCCTTCACTTATATCACAACTCACTGCCCATGATATTTTATCTTCAAACAAATCATGGATATAATAACACTTGTCTCAACACACAGAACCTAATCAATATCGAAACCTATATGGTAGGAAAATTATTCAATTCAGTGGTAAGTGACTAAAACCATTTTCGCGAGACTGCAATAGTCCCTAAATCACACAACTGATTCTTGTATGTCGAAATCTTTGTCATTTCAGTGTTGTTATGTATCAATATCCAATCTGTGTTATCTCATTTATTTGCCAGGCATATGATCCCGATAGGTTGCTATATTCACATATACATGTTTCATCAATTGCATCACACAAGTATAGAAACAACTTACTCTGTCACAACAGTCATATACAAACACGAACACATATCTCTCAAATATAGCTGTTCTTCTTCACTTTAGTATTTATTTCTCCCAGTGATGCTTATGGCTGTCTGACTCTGTCTTAATTACCTGTCGCTTGTCCACGGTTGTGATAAATGTGCAATACACTATTGTGTGATGTTCACATTCAATTTAATTTTCACACTCAATTAAGGACGAACTGCATGTAAAATCCCGAATCTGGAGCGCCAGTTCTCCAATCACTTATAATGTAGATATAAAGGTAACAAAATCATGAACTTGCAAACATCTATTTGGTACCAGAATTTACTGTGGCGACCTATAGCCACCAATGATCACCAATCGAGACTTGGTTCTTGACTAAATATGATTAATTGTCTGATAATTGTCATTTTCATATGTCATTTGCAGATGTCATTTGCAACTAGTAATGCTAGTAAGCTCACTGGTGAGTTGCGCTCGGGTGCACCAAATCCGCCTATTGTATTCCTCTCGCAGAAAGTCAAGTCGTATATGCATCTATTATTGGATGGTTACACAACAAAAAGTACGTACCAACAACAGCTTGTGTGTAACGCTGAAAATACGATGCGTTGTTTGCTGACGCATGTAAAAGCGATGTCTATAATCAACACTTTGTGCAATCCCTGTGATACTTTTTATAGAATCATGTCTCGGTTTCTCATCCATGGCTATACAAATCTCTGTTAATGAAGTTTCAGGAAGAAAGGTTGGGTAGTCTTGCTGATTTAGTTATCCTTTATGTTTACATTACAAATGAATGGGAGAGTGGCTCAACACAGTGTTTGGTTTGTTACCCGCATCCAATCCTTAAACTTACATCATATTTCAGACCGCCATTGTAAATTCAAAATGTCACAGGTTATACAAGATGCCCACATGAATTCGTGATATCACAGGTTACTCCACAGTGGCTGGCGTTTCAATAGCCATTCGATATCTTAGCGACGGTACCATATCAATAATTAAGCGACGGGGCCATATCAATATATCAAAATCAATTATTATTGATTCAATGTATACATGTTATGGATATTTGATGCGGATATGAGCAGCAATGCAGACATGCCCATACATAAATACTGTGCCCTGCAGGTCTCACTAAAGACGGGGATGGAGCTTACATTATACAAGCATCTGCAACAGTGAACCTGAACTGTGATGGATGCAATCTTCGCTCTTATGTCAAAAGTTTCAGTTTGATATTCAATATCACTCTGTGTGATATTCGGTGTCAGTTGTTTGTGCCCTTCTCCTGACTCCACCCATGAGCATTTACTACCAAATCATCATAAGAAGATTAATAGTTTGATCTTCTTGCATCTATAAGACCAAGTGATGAACTTTTACATTTACATTCGCTGATCAAATAAACTTCAAGTGCAATACGTGCTCTCTCATTTGAACATACTGAATATGTGTAAAACTCTCCATGTCTCATGGTAATGTACAGTGATCATAGGAAATGCAATAACTCCATAGATATGACTCAATTGTTGTAAAATAATAAAAAACTACCCATATGGTGTAACAAATTCTATTTCCAATATTCATCAAATTATCTAATGTTTGGAAATCATGGTTCGTATCAATATTTTCTCGTTGTTTTATGCCTAACTGGCTGGTGTCATTTGCTGGCATAACCGGATTGCACATGCAAATATTACTAGGTCCATGGCTTAATATTTTCTTTGACTTACATACATATAATTGTGTTCGGATGGGGCAGATGCAATCAAATGAATGTTTGATCTGGTGCCTTTGCAATCGCCCAAAACACGGTAATGCAATTTAGCACAAAAAGATTATGCCAATACTTGGACAGCAAATTTCGGATATAAGTACAATACCATGCAAGTATAGATCATGGAAAACAGAGCACGAGGCGTTATGTGACAGGACCATTGTTTCCAGAAATAAACTACTGTTGGTTGATTCTTAATTCAAATACATTGCCAAAGAATATACTAAATTTGTTTTTCAGTATGCACACAGTGAACAACGTGAGGTATACCAGTCTGCTAATATCATATCACGTATGGATTAATTAATTAACAAATTTCAAATGTTCACGAGAGTAAAAGCTTCTGTAATAAAGGGAATTGAATGAAGAAATCACTGGAGGTTAGCAAGAGCATAGAAAAAAAACTAAATGGGAAGGCCACGCTTTGATAATACACAACATTTATCTTATACTTCTGAAGTGTTTTATACAGTTTACACATAATTTTTTATACAAATACAAAACACTATTGTCGTTTGGGAAGATGCACTTCTGTTTCAGTAAGATATTTCAGTGAATGTAAAAGGGATATATCTATTTTTGTACGCCTATTTGGGATATTATGCATATATGCATATAATGTAAGGTTTAGGTTTAGGGCGAAAGGATCTTTTATGAACTGGCATGTGAAATGCATGCATATTCAATTACCATATTAGTCATGACATGATACAACACTGTGCAGAGTTCACTGGATGTCCTTGATGGATCACATTCTTCGATGTATGTAGGTTACCATTTTCATCACCTCTCTTGCTGTTTTCCTTCAAGCTTTCTCCCTTTGGAAATTTTAGTTCATTCTTCTGGCTGTCCATGATGGATGTTTGGTCAGTGGACACCTGTGCCTCAAGATGTGTGTCATTATTCGACACTGACTCTTTATTGTCACTCTCTTGACCGAAAGCATCAAGTCGAGTGGGAGCAGTGAAATTGCGAAACATTTCAAAGGTTTTTAACTGCTCCGGTGCATAGAGTGACAAACTCTGTCTATGTTCTCGCAGAATACTTAACACAGAGTAGTGTCCTCGTTCTGTAGCAAGCATCATTGGGGTCAACCCTTGGGTAGTCATGATGTTCTTGCTAGCTCCTCTGTTGATCAACGTTCTCACAGCTTCCTTGTTGCCTTTGCTACATGCTAGATGTAATGGTGACTGTCCTTCATTATCCTGGGTATTTGGGTCACAGCCATGAAAGAGCAGTAATTTTAGGATGTCAGTTTTGTCACTACTTGCTGCCAAATGTAAAACTGTTTGTCCATTGTTATCAGGACTGTCAAATTTTGAACTCTTCAGGACCAAAAGCTCTGTCACATCTGATGATCCATAAATAGCATTGTAATGTATAGGCAATTTGCCAGACTTGTCTGCTTCATCAATCAGAGATCCATGTTGAATTAATAACTTCACAACGTCAATTTTCCCCCAGCCAGCTGCTTTATGTATTGGTTTCATACCAAACTTATCTGTGACATTTACAAGGCTACCTGCCCGTAAGAGCACTGTAGAACAGGTGACCTTCGATAACACTGATGCATAATGCAAGGGAGTTTGTTCTTGTTGGTTTCTGGCATTAGGGTCAGCTTGGTGGTGTATAAGTAGTTCCACAGTGCGTACTTGTTCTTTGAATACTGCCAAATGTAATGGTGTGAAGCCATCCTGATCGAAAATATTTACGTCCACACCACAATCACAAAAATATCGCACTAAATCTCTATCACCATTCGATGCAGCCACATGTAGAGCACAAAGATCATCTTTCTTTCCAGAACACTTCACAATATCACAAACCAACATCTTTGTTGAGGGCCCTTCTGACTGTTGATGAACCTTAAGAAAATGGAGTGGATTAAAGCCATCAATGTTCCTCACGTTGATATCCGCTCCATTTTGTAGAAGTATTTGGGCAGCTTCCAAGCTGATCTCATCATCCCGAGAAAAACAGTAATGGAATGGACACTGGGAGTATATGTCCAATACATCAACTAAAGTTGTATTGTGTTGTAAGAATAGCTGCAGCCAATGGCGTAAATTCCAATAAGCCAATATATGGATGACGCTCCTTTCATCTTTCAGTTTTGTATTTGCAATTTCCGTCAAATGTGTTATCAAAAATTCGTGGAAGATATCTCCATCTGGCGGTTTGAATTCCAAACTGAAACAATAATCAAGTGGGCATCGTCTGAATGTATCCCGTTCATCCATATCCAATCCATTGTGTATCAGTTTAGACTCAAGATCAAAATCATGATATTCTATCGCAGTATGCAGTGTTGTTCTTAGCTGGTAACATGCGTGTTTGATATGAATATTGCTACAATTACGTTTGCTAACATAATTGCATGTTGCCATGCTTGTGTCTGTCTAGCGACAGGAACATCTTTGTATTCACCTCGTGGTATATAATGGCACTTTGCCCAGATGTTAATTTATATCCATTTCAAATAACTCGGCGGTGGATTTGTTGAATGCATAATACCATGATAACACTATTCACGCATACATATAGGTTGCAATATTGTAGGGTCCTTTATCCATCAAAATGAAGTGGATGTTTTCCCTACTATGTTACATTCATCTTTGGAGACAATACCACACATAATCCTAATAATGTATCCAGTGTTAGCATATCCATTCGATAATGGGTCCAATTTATATAATAGTACAAAGTGTTAAATTCACACCCGGTCTGCTCCTCTTAAGCTGCCATCCGCCTAGCGACGGCCTTATTTACTCCCCTCATCACGAGTTGAAGCCTGGTAGCAGCCACTGCAGTTCGTGGGCTCAACCGGCTGAATCTCGCGGCACACCAGCCATTGATCATACTGAGTCATTCGACGAGAGGTGGCGAGTGGCTCTCTGCTGGCTCGCTGGCAGGGAATGGACTGGCTGATATAGTTCGTGCAGGCTGTGCGGATTACTGTCTCTTTGTACGGAGGTGTGTTAATGTTATTTTTTCAATTTTAATGTTATCATGATCAGTTGATTATTTTATCCAATATATGTGTTATTAAAAGCTGATATGTCATGGACATATCTCAGTTATATTTATATAAGATCGATATCAGACCATTAAAATGCACAGCACTGTCTCAGGACTCAGTATACTTGATATAAAACCATACCATGTAATGAAAAGCTAGGTCGCACCACCAATCAGCACTAGATAACCCACGTTGATTAGCTAAATCAATCAAGCTAACATATTGTATCATACAGGGTATATTCAGCATGTGTCTCTATGTGACCATTCGGCAATATGTTCTCCGCATTATTTTGATGAAGGCATTATATGTGTTCATGTCAGCAGATAGTAAGACATTTCTAGAGTACATTAACCTGAACAAACAATTTTTATAAGATGCATTAATCATCGAGTTGAGTTGTGTTAGTAGATGCAAACTAACATTTCAATGCAAAATACAGTGCAACAAATAGCGATAACAAGTAATACAAACATTAAAACATATATGTCAGAGTGTCATTTCGTGCATGAACAAAGCACTTAACAAAATAGAAAATATAATTTGAAGAAATATTCCATAAAATGAGACAATCAAAGATCGCAGACCCTCGCCCTTCAGATTTAATCACTAAAATTAAAGCTGATAACCTTTGCATTTTCAACGTGGGCGATAATCAGGGATCTTGGCCATACAACAATTGGTCATATATCAAATGGTCAGTAATTGGCCATAGAAAAATACAAAAATCATGTGAGGATCAATCATCAATAAAAGAAGAGTTCCTGCGACTTCTCTATTTTGACCATATTCTCGACCACGCCCTGAATCCTTGACACTGACCTCCCAAAATATGCAAGCTCACTCAGATTTATACCGCATAAAATATTCTATTGAATATCTTCAGTGGTTTCTGAATTATTACTACTTGAAATATTACCAACTGGTAATTTCAGCTGATGACCCTTACATTCTCGACCTTGGGCAATAATGGGGAATTTTGATAGTACAACCATTGGTCATATAGCAAATGATGGAGAATTGACCACAGAAAATTACAAAATTATCAGGGAAAATTAATCATGCATATAAATGGAGTTATTGCAACTTTTCGCTTCTGACCTCTTCTGTGACCTTGACCTTGTCGTTCAATATTGAGCTATGAAATTTCACCGTAATGTTTCTATTATCAAGGCAAATCTCATGAACGAAAACGGTTTAAACAGATTGATAACTGGCTTCAAATATGGTCTCGAATCTCAGATCAATCACAAGTAATAGGGCACCAGAACACCCCCAAATTTTCGACCTTGAGCGATAATAAGAGTTTTGGTCTTGAAAACCATTCGCTTGAACGCCATACGATCAGGAATTGGCCAGAGAAAAATACAAAAATAGGTTGAGAATTTAATATTGGTTAGAACCTAAGTTATAGCCAAATATGTGATTTCTTCTTTCCGTTGCCATGGCAACCGTTTTTATCCAATTTTGTGGAGCCACTGCAAGTCTGAGGAGCCACTGGCATAACGCTCCATCCCTATAAATTTTACATCGATCGGACCATTTCTTTTCGAGATATGTGCGCGGACAGACAAACAGACAGGGAGACAGTCCCGAATGCAATACCCTACCTGGGCGAGAGTAATAACATTGAGCATTCCAAATCTGGCGTTAGTGGCCAAAAGATAACTTTGAACAGGCTGTGATGTAAATGAGCAGGATATCCGCAATTCAAGTCCAAAATATATCAATAATTTCAAACAGTTGTGGGCATGCCTACAACGTTTTTGTTAACTCTTCAACTGGGAGAAACCTTATGCAAAGACCTTTTCAGTACATAATTTAAAACATAGTACATAAAGAATAAGAACACAATGAAATCCTATTTACAGAAAACAGGTAGCGTGACACAGCTGGTTCACAAGCTCTGTATTATTGGTGACCATTATACTAACAAATAAATTTATAATACAATGGCGTTTGAACATTTAACTATATTCACAATATGTACTGTTCCAATGTTGATTCAATATTTCCTATATATCATCATTTAAAATTTACTCGAAACACGAAAATAGACATAGTGATGTACCAATGTTCCAAAAATCCAAACCTGCATCATCTGGAAACTACAAGAATCAGGACAGATCAATGTACCAGTAAATTTGGTTTGTTTGTCAACCAGAATCAAGGAGAAGAGACTGTCAACAACTGATAGAGTCCCAACAACGAGGTCAATTAGGAGATATTCTATTAGCAATAGGAATCACGGAGGCAGACGTCACAGGCATTAATGGATTTACAGGATGTGCATCTATATATAGTGTCCTATGTTAAATCTTTCATCTTCAAGTTTTCTACATTCTTGTAACAGACCTTTGACAAATAGTATTGATGTCTGACGAATTGCTAAATGTGAATTTGAATGTCATGGTCACACTAACTTGGTGTACTTTTATTTGTTCAATATGATTAAAAACATGATTCGTTATAACTTCATCTAACATTCTGATCAGTATAATATGATGTATACTTCAAACAGTTGTGGGCATGCCTACAACATTTTTGTTAATTCTTCAACTGTGAGAAACCTTATACAAAGACCTTTTCAGTACATAATTTAAAACATAGTACATAAAGAATAAGAACACAATGAAATCCTATTTAGAGAAAACAGGTAGCATGACACAGCAGGTTCGCAAGCTCTGTATTATTGATGACCATTATACTAACAAATAAATATATAATACAATGGCGTTTGAACATTTAACTATATTCACAATATGTACTGATCAAATGTTGATTCAATATTTCCTATATATCATCATTTAAAATCAACTCGAAACTCGAAAATAGACATAGTGATGTACCAATGTTCCAAAAATCCAAACCTGCATCATCTGGAAATTACAAGTATCAGGAGAGATCAATGTACCAAAAATCCAAACCTGCATCATCTGGAAATTACAAGTATCAGGAGAGATCAATGTACCAGTAAATTCGGTTTGTGTGTCAACGAAAACCAAGGAGAAGAGACTGTCAAAAACCGATAAAGTGCCAACGACGAGGTCAATTAGGAGAGATTCGATTAGCAATAGGAATCACGGAGGAAGACGTCACAGGCGCTATTGGATTTACGGGATGTGCATCTATATATAGTGTCTTGTGTCGAATCTTCCATCTTCAAGTATTTTACATTCTTGTAACGGACCTTGGACACATCGCATTGATGTTTGACAAATTGTTAAATGTGAATTTGAATCTTATGGCCACACTAACTTGGTGTACATATATGGGTTGAATATGATCAAGAACATGAATTAGGATGGGATAAAATATAGTGTATGTCCCAGTATCTTTCTTGTTGTACGAAATGTAACTTCACCTAATATTCTTATCATTATAATAGTGTATACTTTGTTTTCGAAATGTAGAAAGCTTGCATCATAAAATTATTAAATTGAAAATATCAGCACTTTGAGAGTATCTCATGATGCACATCTTTAGATTAGAGAAACCATTATGTTTTCATGTTTTTGGCGAACATCATTGAAAAGCCTATCATCATCACATATATACATAGTACACTATATACATAATTGACAAGTGACGATACTTTACTGTGAATCTACTCTACTCTGATAATTTGCTAACCGCGCATACATCCAACTGACAAACAAAACCCAACACCACTATTGTATAGAAACACATTCTTGGAATATGTGCATAGTCCATATGCAAGAAAACAAAACCTCTCCCCAAAGCGACCCATATATATGAAGTTTTTATTGGTTTTTTTTTTTGCTTTCATCAGAAATTGTTGTTCGGTACTTCAGTGCTCTGGACATAAGTCTGTTACATTTTCGGCACAAAGTCTGTTGACATAGCATGGCACCATCTTTCAGTGACTTGAGAGAAGCATTTGCTGGACATCGTTACCATCAGCACCTACATACAGATGTGTCTCAACAAGTTCTGCTTTGATGGACTGCACCAATGTGCTCATGCATAATTTCGATGCAATGCTTTGCCAAAGGACAAACACATCATAGAGAATAATAATAACTAATAAATCCTGTCTCGTTCTTGTTCAGAGTATATCTTGTCCCTCATTTTGTTGCACACTTTCAGAAAATCCTAGGTGCCTGGTTTGTTTGTTTGTTTTGCTACTGTGTGACAACGTCAAATCATGGGAATGTTTGATAAACAGGGTGGTCCTCAAACGTGATTTACACCCTAGTATGCTAAAGTTTTTCTTTCCCTATTCTGTCAGTCCTGACTTGTCCCTGCGGATTTATATAGAATGACAATTCCATACTGAGCGGCTATGCTTCCAGATAGTCAAGCTCTTGTAAGTCGATATATGTGTGAATTTTTTGACATGGCAGAGATGGAAAATCATGTAAATTTTTAGGCAACGTCAGTGATGCAATGTATGTGGATACAATAACAGCGTGTCCGAAAATAAATACTGTGACCTTCACGTCAAACAGGAACATTTTGGAATTATGAGAATTCATGTTCATAAATGTTACTTCTGTATTTAATATTGGTTTGATGTAGTATGGAGTATATGTGCTACGTGCATGTGGTAAAATAATCCATATAAGACATAGTTTCTGCACAGATACATTGACAAATGATTCTGGATGAAATTATGATACTGGATATTAGTCTAACAGTTTTGTGCTTGATGTTCCTCACCAGCAATATCAAATTCGCAGTATCCATGATACTGCTGACTGGATGATGCGTACAATATGTAAAATTCATTACATTTAGGTAGTTTGTGAGTGTAAATATAATAAAATACACGAGTAAAACGTTGATATTTCTGTGCGGTCTGTCGTAGGGCTTTGGGAACAACACTGCTGCTGGTGGGCTAGAAAAGGATTGTTAAACTGATGGAATGGGTGATCAAAACCTTGTGTAATGTACAATTATTGCACCTACGGGCAATGGAGAGTTGTTTGGGACCGAGTAAGACAGCGTCGAACACCTTTGGAAGAAGTAAATACCAATGTGAACATTGGTATTCACTTCAAACAAAAAATAATAGTCTGGATCAGCATTCCTTACCTGAAAAAAAATACCCACATAGTCATGATCATAGTAGCATGCTCTACATTTAAACGTACATTTCCGTATGTCTGGCTGGGTTATATCATATGTGGTATTGGTTATATGCCAATTAAAGATACATTAATATCACACAATATAATTTAGCTCACTGCATATAGAAAAACCGTGAATTAATTTGTCAGTATAAATTTCGTAAATCCATTTGTTTGCCAGCACATTCTTACCTTCAATTTTTTACCACCTTATACTAAACTTAGAATTGTCACCTGCTATGCTATGGTTGTTTATAATGGTTAACATTTGCAATGTACATGCATTCAAGAACGTGTGTAATTTGGGAGGTTTCAGGGTGGTCATATGACATCATATGCATCACCCAGTCAGGCAGTGGGAACTCATTATAACATTGCAGCTAGCATCAGCAAATATTTGAGAGCTAAATAAGTTCATGATGTCAAATAAGTTAATGGCACTTGATTTATTTCCACCATGTTACAATATCTGAATGTATTGCAACATCAAACATACATGCAAATACTGTCTCCAATTTCATGATGCATCTCCAGGGATTTTGAACAAAATTGAAAATCGATAGGTAAACCCAACGCCCTCCCCTGTAGAAATATTGTTCGATGAATTACATATGTAGAATATTTATTACTGTTATCGCCCCAAACCCCTCCCTTACACGATCTCTCACTCCACATACACGTCACAGATTCACCACTCACGCACAGACTTACCTTTCGTCATCCAGCACACACCGTCCTAGCCACGGCACCACATGTAAACAACTCTGCTTACGACGTCACTCTCCAGAGCCCCACCAATCACAACATTTCCAGACACCAGACCACGCCTCGCCAGACATGACATCATATTCAACCTATCGCAACACTACTTCCGCCCCACGAAGCAGGAAAATCCCAGACACTCGACACATGGCCCCAAACTTTCCCGTTCTTGTGTGTTTGATTCTGATAAGGGAAGATATAACGAAATATATAAAAGAAAATAACGACAATTAAGAAGAATATTGTGAAGATAAAAAGAAATCAAGAAGAAACTGAATATCATCGGACTTAGCAGAATACTGGACTATGTCTGGGATAACGTGTGAATGAGGCCGTGATCATGCATCGGAATCAATCATCCCAATAAACATCGGATTACTGAAGAAACATCAGACTATCTGTTTGTGTTTAGCACGAAATACATCGTAATATATGATCCTGTCGGCGTAATAACCACCGGAAGTAACGCTATTTCTTCACACATACATTGCTAAATAAATCACCTTTCATTATATAAATGGAAAAAAAATTGCAAACCTCCATCCGTCATATTTAGCCACTGAAGCAAAAATCCGTTGCAGTCTGCCTGGGATTCTAGCCACATACACTGATGTGAGTTACTTGATAAAATACCATCAATGTGATTTTTTAAAGCAGGGTCTGACTACTGTCTGGAATTTGGTACAAGTTGATATCCGGAACTACACATCACATTCTGTGATACACGATGAAATGAATGGGGAAAATAAAATTCATAATAACAAGTAATATAGACCTACTCTCATATATTTTGCAGGAGCATGATATTCATTGTGTTTGACCAATGTGTGTTTTTTTTGTATCAAAATAGCTATGTACATAAAATAGTGATGCCATATTCATGGCAACTCAGTCACACCAGTAGCAAGTCTGTGGAGAGTGATCTAAGTCATTCACAGTTTATCCAAGTCAGCAACGATAGTCCCACAATCTCGTTATTCATCTCGTTATACAACTGTCTACGTCAATGACATTATATCTTATCCCACATCATCCTGCACCTCATATTTCATCCCGATTTAGGGTCCAGATCATATTGAATGATTGCCCCATTCATTACCACCTCTGAATGGCCATAACATTTCACTTCGTAATTGAAACAAAAAAGTATTACCGATATTTAGAGAGTTGTCAAAGAATAATGCACTATTCACCAAGGAGCTATCAATTACAAACTCGACCGAGGTACATGTACACCACAATGCAACTGGGCCCCATCAAATATTTGCCATGTTTGACTGTGTCAATATACATACAGGGCACGTTCGACTTCTGGTGATATTATGTTAACTTCCTCGGTTGGGTGATTGATGCGAATTGACCATGTTGACCAACAGTATATGACTCAATGTGGGGCATGATCGCTGATGACAATAACTAGTGCTCAATAAAAATGAATGCCACCGTATTGTATGGTCGAAATGCAGACACCATTAGTGAACACAAACCTGAGACTGTGATTGGCCAGTCACATCAATATAAAACCATATTCTCAATATCTAATTTTGCACGTGCCACCTTCGATACGAGTTCCCTTATCACTTGCGAGTCTCGTATTAAGTCAATGATACACATGACTTTATTGTTGGGCAATTGTCTGTCCCCATGAGGCCGAGGATATAGACAGCTAGAAGACATAAATGTAATTCCATATTTCGTGAACAGACATGGGGTAACGAATTTATCACTGACTGGAAAACGAGACTCGCGAGGGATATGGGGGCCTCGAATCAAACATGGCGTGGGCCAAATTAGATATTCAGGATATGGGTATATATCACCGATGTGATTGGCCAAACACAGTCTCGGGTTTGTGTTCAGTCAGTGTTCAGTCAGTATTAAAGCTCTATATATCGCCTCTAACTGCCATTTATACTTCATTTTCAGCCAAATCATAATACAATAACAATTGTCTCAATGCGCAAAGCTAAATTAACACCAATAGCTAAATGATATGACTTAATCCTAAGTGACTGAACTATTTTCGGGAGACCGCAATAATCCTCAAATCACAATTGCTTTTTGCACTTCGACCTATGCCATTTCAGTCTTATAATGGAACAATGTCATAGAAATATGAGCTATGACTGCATTCACAGCTTTGTTCCTAATTGCCTGTTTCATCAATTGCTTCACACAATCGTAGAAACAATTTGCTCTGTCTTACATACAAACACTTACACAACTATTCCTCAATGTTCACCTTAACAAAACTTTGATGTTTTAAGATCATTCTAAGATCATTAGCGACGGTGCTGAATGAATACATTCCATCTCACACCACTCCCTATAAGGAAATATAATTCTGTTTTGTCGATAGAGAAAGACCTCATTCAAGTCTCTTGTTTGACGAAAAGATTTATTCTAATCATGTTTGTTTGAAAAATAGATTTATTCTAATCATGTATTGAAAATTGTAGCACAAGGAAAACCTTCTTTAGATCATGTAACTGATTATCGGACTCACATTCATCGCCACTAGAAAATATGACTTAGAGCCCGGTACCTCACATACACGTAACCAAAATATTCCACCAAATATATACGTTGCCTGATCGATCATAAATCTGGGCAATCATATGATAAGATTACCGGTGATTAATAGCAAATTATAATATTGTCATGGAGTAATCGTCTGTAATAATTACCAGAGAATCAGGTCATGGTCTGAATATGACCATATAACTGCGCTCCATCAAACATAGCGTCACTGGTATGCCATAGAAGGTCATAGTGCTTATAGGTTGCCGTGCTTACAGAGTGTCATATTTTCATGCTCGCACATGCCTCAATTCCCCCAATGTATGGTGTCCCTGACTGCTAAAATGTTTGCAGGATATGCATCTGCCATGTACTATGACAGAGTGTGGTTATTTCGTCCTCCCTTATCCAATTTGTTCTGTACAGTACACCATAAAACGGGTGGCATTGTTTGCATTAATGATTGATGTTGCAATGCTCTGGACATCATAATGGGAAAGAAAATATGTGCCCGTAATCAATATGGGGCTGCAACATATGTTGGTGCCTTTGGTACATATAACACCAGACTGACAGATTGGATAATCATTGACGTTAGATGACCATTCTGGAAACTTCTGTCATAAGGTGACATGAGGGGGATCTGTGTCAGGCAGGTGGTGATCTGATAGCATGTCTGATTACCATTATACAATTTAACGTAGTCCGCTACAAACAGTGAGGTCAAGAAGAGTCGAAATTTAAAAGTCATTTCTTGAATATTATCTCTTCAAAATGACATATTTTATAGAGTAAATGATCAGCATCCTAATACTGAAAAGAAAACAGGGGGTCACTGTGCTCGTTTCTTCTACATATTCGATCGAAATCACACACATTTACCTAAAATGACATAAATTATGGCATTTTCGCACATTTTTTCGTCCATATTCACATCTTGCATCGTGTTTTCCATGCGAACGGATACGATGACCCCCTATTTTTTTCAGTTTCAGGATGCTGAATAGTTATTCTATAAAATATATCATTTTGAAGCTCTAGATTATGCTGGCATAGTTATTTATTCTAAAAAAATTCTTTGACCCCCCCCCCCCTCCTTCACTGTTTGGAGCGGACTACCTTAATATATTGTTCATAGATAAGCACATATAAGAGACACACACGACCGGTAATGGGGTACATGAGTGCTCACCAAATGCATACTCATTGGTCAAAGAGTCACACTTTTATTGTCGCCTTGACGTGATATTCATCAGTTAAGTAAACAACGGTAATCCAGAAACCTACCAAACTCATTTTATTTGGGTCCAGAATGGCTTAAAATAAATAGTTTCATGTTGGTGCTGATAAAACAACATCTGGTATTGTACCTGCGAAAAGTTGAAAAAAGCAGCGACTTTCATTGAGCGCATTCTTTGCTGTTTAGTTTTTAGTTGTCCTATGCGTGGCAGAAATGACTGGGGATGACAATCTTTATGTCGAGTATGTGTTCCTTACCAGAAGCCAGTGATTTCTTTCTTTTGGTCCCTTTTGGGTATTGGAGGCCAGGCATGGATGAAGTTTCCTGTGCTCAAGGACATTGATACATCTCCTTCTGATGGTTTGCAGGGTTTGTAGTCTGAGTTGAATCCATGATGTGTATTATGCGAGTACTATCTAGTACAATCAGAGAGCAAGCACATCCTTATTGTGATAGTAATGGGTGATAATTAACTACATTTTTTGTCAGTTAGCACCTTATTCCTTGGAAATGACTGTTGTGTTGATCTGTAATGATTCTTGCTTCTGCCATACGACAAGGGTTTGTACTACTGAAATGTTGGAATTCTAGTCAATGGTGGACAACTCTTTTATTTGAAACAATTCTTTGAAGTTGCCTCACTAAGAATATTACCAGTTTTCAAGGTTCTGAACATAGTATATATCTTAAGGAATTTATTAAAAGAATGATTGCAACCTTTTTGTGTTGGTTTCATGATACAAAGTTTCATATATGTGTATCTTCACATGACAACAATAAGTATTTGTAATTTTTATGCATCTGAGACGTCATTTTCTACATCTGATCTGTTCCACGAATGTCCCTGCTATATTGGAATATTGGAATCTATTGTTCCTGTATATTGGAATCTATTTTATCTGTATCTATGTAATAATGGAAGCACATATAGCCACTTCTCATTACCTCTATACAAAATGTACTCTCTCCGTTACACATATTATCAATAAATCACTAGAAACTGGCATTGTGCCAACTGAGATGAAGACCGCAAAAGTAATCCCTATCTATAAATCATCGGATCCCAGTTTATTGAAAAACTACCGCCCCATCAGCCTACTCCCAGCTTTTTCCAAATTACTTGAGAAGATAATGTATGACAAAGTTGTTAAGTTCCTTAATGCACATTCACTCTTCTACAAACATCAATATGGATTTCGCTCAAAGCATTCAACCATACATCCCATAATCCATCTACTAAACCATTGTTTTGAATCAGCTAATAACTCGCCTTCTCAATTAACATTAGCTGTTTTATGTGATCTTTCTAAAGCATTTGACGTAATTAACCATCATATTCTGCTGAAAAAACTCAATACATATGGGATCAGGGGACTTGCATATAAGTGGTTTGAAAATTATTTGACTGACAGACAACAATATGTTGAATTCGATGGAAATAAATCTGAAATGTACGGTATTAAATGTGGTGTTCCACAAGGTTCCATTCTCGGGCCTCTTTTATATTTAATCTATGTAAACAACATTAACAAAGCAACCGATGCAAATATATTATCTTTTGCTGACGACACAACACTACTAACAAAATCGGGCGACATAAATAAATTGTACAATGATGCAAATAAACATGCCAATAACTTATTCACCTGGTTCTGCGCCAACAAATTGTCTTTGAATGCACAGAAAACAAAATATATGGTAATCAGACCCAAAAATAAGCATGTGAACTTTGAACATAAGTCAATATCAATAAACGGTACAGAACTATGCAGGATTGGTGAAGGATGCGAAGAAAAAACAACTAAATTTCTAGGTCTGTGCCTTGACGAACACTTAAACTGGAAATATCATCTAGATAGTGTCAACGTCAAATTGTCCCGCGCTATTTTTGCAATGAAACAGGCCAGTAAGTTCTTATCTAAAGATTCACTAAAGACTCTATATTTCGCTTTCTTCCATCCTCATTTATCTTATGGCATCACTGCCTGGGGAAACGCTAAAATATCAGTTCTATGTCGAGCTAACACTCTTCAAAAACGTGCCATACGCTTAATTAATTCTGCCCCCTACAATAGTCACACTGATCCACTATTCAAACAATCTGAAATATTGAAAGTTAGAGACCTATATGAGTATAATGCTAGCCTCTTCATGTTTGATTTTTTTCACAGTCGCTTGCCCATATCATTATACGGGTTATTTAAATTCAACCACCAAATTCAAAACAATCACATAACAAGGCAATCGCAAATGTTTTTCACACCAAAATGCAAAAATACATTCTCTTCGCAATTACCACCGTTCAAGTTGCCCAATATATGGAATATAACACATTCTCACATCGATCCACACCGCTTATCCAGAAATCAATTTAAACATTCCTCTAAATGTTCATACCTCGATCAGTATAGATCGCATGTCTCATGCTCAAGTCAATATTGTCAAAGTTGCAACACATAATTAAATTTTCTTGTTTTCGATGTCTTACTTCTTGTTCCTATTCATTTTCGGGAATATTTATTTCACCACACCACTTGCATCGTATTCATTGTCGACTCAGTCTCGGTCTGCCCCAAGCTCGCCATTTTCAATTGATATAATTGATCTAACTTTGTGATCGTTGATGCTCGTGTTGTTTCTCACCTGCGTCCTGTCAGCAACCCTAGGGCCCGTAGTAAGACAATCTTCGGGTTATACGGGTCCTCGTGTCTTCATTTAGTGTACGTAATTACCATGTGATAATTTTGTATATATATGTATCATGAGTTCACGAAATAAACTACTACTACTACTACTAATATAGAACCTGAAATCGTATGTGTAGATCCTGTAGCTTTGGTCCTGTAAGGTTATTATCACCAGTATGACTGCTGACAGGAACATATCACATGCCCTTGAATATTGTCCTCGACAAATCTGTTGGCAGGTCATTACATGAACACAATTTTTAAATTTAATGATTAACATGATTAACTTCGCTGATTAGTGCAGATTATCTCAGGCTAATCGGTCCCGTATCCCAGCATTTTATTGCATCTTATGTCGCACAGTATAAGGATGGATATTAGTCAGCATGTTGCGTTTATTGTAATGAATCAGGTGCATGCTTTGAATACAGTGCATGGGTGAGTATCGTATCCGCCTTTGCGATGCTTAACGGTATGATATTGTTGTTATATATACCTGCGGTATACTTCACCTATGAGCTGACTGGATGTGAAATCCATTGCCCAAGTGAAAAAAGTACAGCCCTGCAATGAACCGGGCCCTTTAAGCCCACACAGACACGTGCAACAGTCGGGCCACTGCCTGCCAGCGAGCCAGCAGAGCCACTCACCACCACTCCTCGACTGCAGACTCGACATGATCAATATCCTTGTTGCGGGATTCAGTTGAATAGAGCCAACTGATGAGAGTGGCTGGTATCAAAATTTCACCGCTGATGAGTGGAGTAAACAAGGTCGTCAACAGGCAGATGCCAGCTTGAGAGGAGAAGACAAGGTGTGGATTGAACACGTGTTGCTGCTGGATAAAATGGACCCCTCTTGCTTGTCTTCTCTCGTAGCCTGGCTTATAATGACGTATGCTACGGAAAATAAAATATATGTATAGCATTGTAGGGACTGACATCAGTTCGTTCTCGTCGTGTAACAACCTGCCATGCTGCGACATACATGCCTTTGTGAATGAGGCAATTATGCTATTTTTCCTTCAGATAATTCAGCAACATGTGAATATTTTCGTAGATATTTTTGAATTGGTGCCAGTGGATAATAATAGGAAATGAATACCAATGGATATGAAAATTATAGAAGTGCGAGGTGCATGTCAGAATAACAAGAAAGTGCTTCCGTGGTTTGACACTTTCAAGCCATGGCAACATGTACATACGTCATTAAACGAAATTGCAGCAATATCAGCATCGTCAACACATGCTACCAGCTTAAAACACCGCTGCATACTGCAATAGAAAGTCTGGATTTTGCATTTGCATCTCAATTGTTACAAAATGGAACAGATCCTGGCTCACTGGATGAATCTGGACTTTGCCCCCTTGATTATTGTTTCAGTCTTGAATTCAAACCACCAGATGGGGGTAATTTCCGTAACTTTTTGTTGAGACATCTGACGGAAATTGCAAACGCAAGACTAAAAGGTGAGAGGAGCGTCATCCATATATTGGCTTATTGGAATTCACATCATTGGCTGCAGTTATTCTTACAGAACAATGAAACTTTAGCTGGTGTCTTGGATAAATACTCCCAGTGTCCATTTCATTACTGTTTTTCTCGGGATGATGAGATAAGCTTGGAAGCTGCCCAAATACTTCTGCAAAGTGGAGCGGATATCAACATGACGAACATTGATGGCTTTAATCCACTGCATTTTCTCAAGGTTCATCAACAGTCAAAAGGGCCCTCAACAAAGATTCTGGTTTGTGATATTGTGAAGAGTGCGAATGGAGATGGTCTTTCTCCTATACATGTGGCTGCATTTAAGGGTGATATAGATCTAGTGCGATATCTTTGTGATTGTGGTGTGGATGTAAATATTTCTGATCATGATGGTTTGACACCCATACATTTAGCGGTATTCAAAGAACAAGTGCGTACTGTGGAACTACTTTTACACCACCAAGCTAACCCCAATGCCAGAAATCAGCAAGATCAAACTCCCTTGCATTATGCATCAGTATTATCCAAGGCTAACTGCTCTACCGTGCTCTTGAAAGCTGGTGCCTCAGTAAACGCCACAGACAAATTCGGCATGAAAGCGATTCACAAGGCATCTGGCTGGGGAAAGTTTGAAGTAGTAAAATCATTAATCCAGCATGGATCCCCAATTGACCGTGCAGACAGTTCTGGGAAATTACCAATACATTACAATGCTCTATATGGTTCTTCAGATGTAGCAGAACTTCTGGTGCTGAAAGGGTCAAAATTCGACACTCAGGATAACAATGGACAAACGGCTTTACATCTGGCAGCAATTGGTGATAAAATTGAGATATTAAAATTACTGCTCTTACATGGCTGCGACCCAAATTCCCAGGATAATGAAGGACAGTCACCATTACATCTAGCTTGTAGCAAAGGCAACAAGGAAGCTGTGAGGACGTTGATCAACAGAGGAGCCAGCAAGAACATCATGACTACCCAAGGGTTGACCCCAGTGATGCTTGCTACAGAACGAGGACACTATTCTGTGTTAAGTATTCTCCGAGAACATAGACAGAGTCTGTCAACCTATGCACCAGAGCAGTTGAAAACTTTCGAAATGTTTCGTAATTTTACTGCTCCCACTCGACTGGATGCTCTGGGTCAAGAGAGTCACAATGAAGAGTCAACTAATCATGAAACGCATCTCAATGTACAGACTTCAAGTAATCGAACATCTGTCACAAACAGTCAGAAGAATGAAATGAAAGTTTCAAAGAAAGAGAGCCTGAGGAAAAATAGCAACAATAGTGGTGATGAAAATGAGAATCTGACGACAGCAGATGGTGTTATCCACCATCGACATTCAATGAATTCTGACCAGTGTTGTGTCGTGTCATAAAGACATGTCATTTTTTCTTATTGCATCGCCACAATATGAGCCAGTTAGCATTTCATTATGTAAAATTTTATTGCCTTTGATATGATGAATCAATGAAATTTGAAAACTCATGGTATACCAAATCCTATAACTGATATTTTATCATATTTTTCAATCATTCATAACTCATATCTTTCAAAACATGATGAACTTATAATTGATATACTCAACACAACATAAAGTCCATTGGCTGGTGGGTTTTGGTTAGTCACCATTATTTTTGCTGCTAAAATTAGATGGACATCATATTATGTGAAACGATCATACTTGTAACTTGAAATTTATGATTGACTGTGACATTTTTACATCTGCATGTGGGACGTCTGTGCAGAGATCAACATTGAGCTTACAGTTGAAAACTACATAAACATAATTGAAATTGTGAGTCTTTGATAAAAACAAAATCAGCTAATTACATTTGACCACTGTCTGAGGCCTATCATAAATGATCAACAGGCATATTTTAGTTTATTACGAGTTTTGAGTGGTAGAGAAGTCCAGTTTCCGCTGCACTGTTACAGTTTGAGGAGCATTATGTAGTATTTTTGTCTGGTATTTTTATCGATGTAATACTTGAACAAAGATTATGTATTTGTAGTGATATTCCACTTTGCACAGTGCACCTGTATCATGTATGGTCTTTCCTTGTAACCTGTCAATATGAAGTATTTGTGGTTTCTCCACAGGGAAATGCTTGGAGAAATTGTTAGGAATAATAAACTAATATGTATCTAAAAGAGTGAGACACACGTCACATCGCAAACCATGCCATGAAGTTCCTAGCTCCATTGCGTCATCAGCATGCCACACTCAACAGGGATTGATAATATTCCCAGCAGGTTGATAACATTGCCCTAAACGTCTGTGGAATAATGAAGCCAGTAATCAGCATGCAGTGTCAGCTGACTGTTGTTTTGAAATTATTTTTTTATTGTGCACAATCATTTGTTTAATATTGGCAGTATTCCTGATTTAACAATAAACACAAAACATTGTAATTTTAAAAATTGTTCAATCGTCCAATGATGTCACATGTCTTGTTTTGGTTGCCAACATATCTATTTTTCCATGGCATTGAACCCTTTTGCAAATATTCGCTGATGATGAAGATGTTGATGTATCACAGGACCTTGTTCTGTATTCAATCATATGACTCCTGTCCAAATGTTTCATCTGGCCCTCCGAATATAATTTGATGAGTGGAATTAGAAGAATAGTTATTAATGGACACATTGAGATTTGCATATGCTGGCATCAACAAGGTAAATGATACGAACCACGATACCCAATTGTTACCAGTGTTGATGAGTAGGCCTCGAATTTGTTTATATCAAGCAATTGTAACTCATACTCACACATGCATAGTATATTATGTAGGTGAGCAATATGGAAACCAATATTGGAAAAGTGACTCCAGGGTAGTTTTAAATATTGAGTTGTGACCTTTAATATGGAGTAAATATGCTATTAATAACAGTTCACGTTCATGTGATTGTAATATTGTACAAGTATTATGCATGTGTGTCAGTTGTATCAATAACAAAACAAAAAAAAAACAAAAAAAACAGCAGACAGCAAAACACTGGGCTGTCCTCATTTGTCGAATGAACTATAGATACCCCTATAACCTTCGTAAAATGAAGTCAATGTTATTCGGGCCTAGGACAGAAGGTATGTTAATAATGCTGGTGGTAAGTGCGTGTGATTCAGGCTAGCTATTACTATAATTAAAAAATCAGCCCAAGGGCTAGGATTGGTTACTTTACGTTTTTAGTTTTAATTGTTGCAGGAATGACCTTAAAATCACAAGTCAATGTCATCTTGGTCAAGTTCTGACGCACCAAAAGACTAGAAATTTAAAGATATATATTCATATATATTCACAATACAACACACATACGCTCAACCATTTTGTCTGTAGTGGCTAATGCACATTTGATGTCTGCTGTGACTTTGAATTTTAGCCTTTAAGGTCACCTGAAGGTCAAGTTCAAATGATGTGCATATAAAACTTCATATACGTGCATGGTGCAAATCTAGGCTCTTTTGCATGGGTTGTCACCTCAGAGGCCAATTACCACATCAAGTCAGACGTGAGATTTATTACCAATATGAGCCTAGGCTCTTTGGCAAGAGTTGTAACCTCAGAGGCCAATTTACACATAGCAAGTCAGTTGTGAGATTGAGCGCTCAAGGTCGCCAGAAATCAAATCGAATGACATCATTATGTATGCCATATATGCAGATCCTATGTGCTCATAATACAAACATAAGCTATGTCCACAAGCATTTTGTCTAGGTAGGCCAAATTACACATTTCCGGTCGGGCATGACAATGAAATTCAGCCTGCTAGGTCATGGGAGTTGAAGTTCAAGGAGTCTGAGAAGCCAATTTCTATATACCATTCTTTCATGTGCGTTTCGAGCCTGCTCACAGGGCTGAATTTAGGGCTCTCAATCCTTACATGCAACTCCGAGGACCCTTATTAACTTGTTCTGAAAAAAATTAATGAAATAAATGAGGTAGTTTCTGAGAAAAAATAGACAATATTTCAGAAAAGAAAAATATTGAAAGAATATTTAATGAAGATGCCCGTTTCGATCCTTCAAGATCATTGGGATCAAATCAAAGGTCTTCACATAATTTGCCACATATGACTTCTCATTTAACATTGCTAATATTCAGGCTCTGACTTCAAGCATCCTGGGTTAACAGTTGTGGGAACTCCCATTATGGAGGAAAAATTAACCAAAGGGTTAAGATAGGTTACTGGAAATATATGTTCTATATTCTATATTTTAGATATAGTCATTCTGTCTGGTCACCTCGTCGACTTGGTCAAATCCAACGTCACGAGAATATTCAGCATATATCACGTCCTTCGATATCCACATTTGATTGCTGTAAATTCAATACTAAAATATATGATAGCAATTTTGTTCTGGGACCTAGTGATTGAAGTGAAAAGATGATATGAATAATAGCATCTTGGCTTCGAACAATATCTTTTCATTGAACAACCCCTAAATCGTGTTGCCATGGCAACTGGTCAAATTTTTTCTGCCCCTACATCAAGTTTTTTCTGCACGATTCGGGTGGTATCGTATATCAGTCAATTTGCTCCCTTTCTGAGCAAAAAGACTATTCCTGCCAGTGATGATATTTTTGTCTGAAAAATTCTCGAGTTATATTATTTGGATGCACAGTTGCACACGATAACACACCAAGATATGGGTTCAACCAGACCCCATAACAATGTTAACTCAGCGGGAAAGTGGGGTATTTTCAGTGAATACCAAAGTCAACGTCCACTCTGCCCTTCACGATCATTTACCTACTTGCAGGATCTATTTTTTATTTAATCACAATATCTTGTCCACGGCAACTGCAACAATGATATATCAACGGTGCATTCAATTCCATTTGCTCCGTCCATAGACAATTGGATGAATGAAAATCAAGGATATTAAATCACGGCCATAGTAATAATTGCAACCTCTTGTTTCCAATCTGGTTATGTCAATGATTGACTCCAGGCTGTTAGGCATGCAACTAACAGAAAATGTTGACACGAAGCATGACGTTTGAGCATTAAACATCGTTATATGATCAGAAATTGTTAATTTATCTACTTGGTACATTATTCGCTGGTTCAATGGTGAGTACAACGTATGGGGTAGAATTTAACATCATACAATGACGCATGTATGGGGTGATGCATATTATATGATCATTGCACACTGCCAGGTGATAAATATGAATGTATTTACTATCAGTGTTGATCAGCTGTTCCGTGTGAGCAGTGCTAAGACCACTGTGGTCTGTGGGACCCACAGCGAGTATATTTGTGCTGGCGTTCTGGATCGTGCATTCAATCGAGGTTTTATCAAGCGAACATTAATCATCGTCATCAGGCCGCAAACTTTGCAACCGTTACTTGATCGTAATGCATGTCAAAGTATAATAAAAGTATACATTATAACCAGTGTCTTGATTTTGTTTCCACGAAGATGATAAATAAAAAACATTAGAGTAAATTTCTACGCATATCCAACGCTCAGAAGACATGTTATATTGTGGAAATTTCAGCTCAACAACAAGCTAATTTGTCTTTGGATAGGCATAATGATAAATATATAATCAGTCCTTGTCATATGTATTTGGATAAACAGAACCAGATGGGTAAAACATGTCGCAATCAAGATGAACGATGTGAAAAATGGTATCGCACATTGAGTATGGAATGAATAAAGTGAATATTTGATCTATAACAGTTCAGGTTCATTTCCGCAGATTGTATTATACATGTAAACAATAATATATCTAATAAATCGCAAAAAACTGAATTGGCGCCTCAAATTTACATTGACTAAATACTTGGCTGTCATCATGCCACACACTTGTCAAATCCGCTGCTGAAACCATCAACAGCTGTCGTCAGCTGAAGTCCGATCTGGTGATATTGGTGACCTTGTGGTTGTGACAAATGACGCGTTATTAACCCTAGCTGCAATTATGTGCAATCCAGGTCGGCTATGTCGTGAGGTAACTTGATTAGCAAAGCCACTGGAGAAGACAAACAAGTGAGAGGGGTCCAATTTATCATTAGCAAGAGTGGGGTTCAGTGTAACAAGTGTAAAATCCACACTCTGTCTGCTCCTCTCAAGCTGTTTTCTGTATGGTGACTGTCTCAGTTACTCTCCTCATCACCAATCCCGGTAGCAACCACAGACTGTCATCCACCAGCTCTAACCAGCTGAATCGTGCCATACACCAGCTGTTGATCTTATTGAGTATGTACTGGAGGGTGTGACTCTCTGTTGACAATTGCTTTTGTCAAGTACTAATTGTCATTCATTGTTATTGGCACAACAAGTAAATTTGCATTTAAAATGTTTTCAATCTGATGAAGTTCATTGAATTTGTTGGCAAATATCAATGAACATACATAAAGACACATGCTGAATACACTGTGTAATATGCCATCTGATTACCATGATTGATATCGTTGATAAAGGTAGTTTATCCAGTGCTAGTTTGACTGGGGATCTAACGTTCCATTACCATGTATGTGATGTGAACGAGGCCAGTTATTGATGAGTTTCCAATACTCTATACCAATCTATAATATCTATACACATTCAAACCACGGGTGTGATGTTTCAAGGCAATAAATTTAATATATATATGTGGCGATTTTGCCCTAAGCACGCGGCAGGTGATTGTAAACATAAAAGCCATTTATGTGGCCTTTCTGTACTTGGCCTTGTTTTGACATGCTCCGTTCGAGCGTGCGTTGCCACGGCGACGTATTGTAATTTACGCTCCAGTAAACTATAACAATGGATCGATTTAACCTCGCGTGCGCCCTGCAGTTTCTGGTGTATTATATATACACTGGAAGCGACTCGTTCGAGGAGATTGTCCAAGATCGAGACTAGGACGCACACGAGGCTCGCCATGAGCTTTGTGTTCCCTGGGTCTGAGTAGTGGGCTCCTAGAGCCCTGGGGACGATTTCCGTGGGGAGGCCCGGGCTGGGAGAGACGAGTTGCTGACTCGGGGGCCTTCGGCCCTGTGGATCGCCAGCTCTCTCCCTTCCCGGGACATGTGACAGAGGCTCTGGCCAGCATGTCGGACTGTACGGGGTTCCGTCCCCGAGGCAGACCGCGGCTCGCCAGGCCCCGCCAGTTAACACCGTGGTGATGAACCAGTTTCTGAACGGTGTCCGTAGGCCTGGGAGTGTCGGGTGGGCTGTTACCTGGTTACCGTTAATGATGAAGTAGTTACCGTGTCCGCCGCGACCTCCGGTGAGCGGCCCTGCCGCGAGGATCCGGAATAGCGGATGCGCGTCCGCAAGGACTCGGATGAGAGAGGACTATCCTCGAGGATCCCGAAGAGCGGACGGTAGTCAATAACTTTACATTGGTGCCGTGACCAGGATCAGTCCGACAGTGTTCCATCGCAGCCTACCGTCACAGTGTTGTCGCCTCCTTAGTCCCTGGGGATCGCCCGCTCCTCAAGGACGTCTCGAAAAATGACAAGAGCGAAAGAGAAGGCCAAAGATAAGGCCGATGAATCCAAGGGGAGGGATAAGGGTGGAAATGTCGCGGACCACACCCGGTCGCGCGACAGCCCCCGTGAGACGTCTCCGGACGACTCCGGCGGCCGGAAGGAACGCGCGGAAACCTCCGTGGACAAGACCCCGTCCGCGGAGACGACTCCGGCGTCCCTGGCTCCGTCTTCGGACGTAGAGTCGGGCCCCGCGGGGCCGCAGCAGGAGTTGCCGTCAAGGCCGGACCTTGACGTGTTAGGCGCGGTGGGTGGAGCTGGCAACGGCTCTACGCCGCGCCCGCCCGTGCCCAGAACAGATCCGTGGCAATCGGCACCCTTCCATAAGACGCCTTCGAGCGTCCGGAATCGAGCGCCGATGCATGCGGGTCCTTCTGGACGAGCGGACCAGTCTTACCAGATGCCGCACCCGGCCGGGTGGGCTCCCTCGCGGGCCTCTGGCATGGGTTCTGGTCGGTCCGCACCGGGCAGTGTGGTGGATCAGCTCACCGACGCACTTGGCGAGCTGGCTCCCCTCGGGCGCTATGACCGCGCCCGGTCGCCCCATCAGGGACGATCAGACCGGCGGAACCGCTCCCCTTCTCCGCTGTCACAAGGCAACTCGGGGCCTTTGACGGAGAGGGAGAGGTGGCTGATATCCGAGGCGCTT
Source organism: Terebella lapidaria (assembly GCA_949152475.1). Classification (NCBI taxonomy): domain Eukaryota; kingdom Metazoa; phylum Annelida; class Polychaeta; order Terebellida; family Terebellidae; genus Terebella; species Terebella lapidaria. The sequence goes on along the minus strand of OX424559.1, from coordinate 13,350,048 downwards.
GTACTGTTCAAGCGGAATCAGCTGCATTCGAGCGTTGACCCGTCGGTCACCCTAAGTCCGGGGATGTCTGGGCCAGTAGCCCCTCCCCAAGTCCTGCCGAGTCTGCAGGCGCCAGTGGCCCCCGCAATGGGACCCGCGCCTGCCCCGCGGCTCGGAGGCACCACGTTGGCGACCGCGTCGACCGTTCCGACGGTTGGAGCGCAAGCCGCGTGGTCGACTTACCCTGGCACGTACAGTGTGTCGGACGGGCAGTGGCAACAGGCGGCTTCGGCCCCAAGCTTTGCCGCCCCTTCTGGAGCCTACCCAGTAGGTTCGATGGGAGCCCCGCCCGCACCTAGCCAGAGTGGGTTTTCAGCGGGAATGATCCCGGCGGCAAACGTGAGCTTCCCTGCTCCTATGTCCGCGGCGTCGATGTTTGCTCCGGCAGACTCCGCCGCAGGCGCGGGAAGCGCGCGGAACTTGCCGCAGTACACGGACGACCCCGGAGCCGGGACCGCACGTCGGGCGCGTAACAAACGCGATGACGGGCCCGACCACTCTTCGTGGCGGAAACGGTTCAACGGGGATAACGCCGACTTGGAGGACTACTTGCTCCAGGTATGGCGTACCGCCGTGTACGAAGGATGGTCCCAGCCTGAGGCTGGACACGTCCTCGCGGGGAGCCTGGAAGGGAAAGCTCTCCGCGTGATGCCGTGTCTGCCGGTAGGAACAGTGACGTTCGGCGAGGTTGCTCGTCAACTTCGCCTGCTGTTCCCGCCGACGACCAATCGGCGGCAGTCTGAACGAGAGTTCAAGGCGCGTATCCGCCAGCCGACTGAGTCCGTGACAGACTATGCGTACAGCTTACGCATACTCGGCCGGAGAGCCTTTCCGGACATGGACTCCAGACGGTTTGAGACGATGCTGATCGATCAGTTCATCGATGGCCAGCCTTACCACCTAGCGTACGGGCTGGCCACCCATGAAAAGCGATCGATGGAGGAGGCGATAGACTCCGCGCTTGCGCTTGAGATGGCTGTCCGTCCTAGACAGTTGCCTCCAGCCTCGGCTCCGGCCCCGGCTGTACCCGCGCAGGTGGCGACTCCTCCTCCGGTCAAGGCATCGCAGGTAACCCCGTGGCAGGACCCGGTCGTCCGGGAACCCGCCAGGGAACCTACCCAGCAGTGGGTTAGTGCGCCGGCACCCTCTACAGGGGCGCCCGCACATGCGGCACCGGTCGCCGCGCCGCGCTCGCCTTCGGACGAGTGCGACATAGAGGAATACGACCTCGGCGCCGCGCAGATGATTGCGCACTGCGCCGGGCTCGAAGCTCCGGGAGCCGCAGAATGTTGCGCGTTCACCTCCGGACCAGCTCAGAACCGTCCCTGCTACTTCTGCGGAAAGCAGGGACACTTTTGGCTGAAGTGTCCGGAGTTGTTGGAACGCCTGCGGTCGCGCGGATACCAGGGAGCTCTCCCTGGCCCGCAACGGAGGAATTCCTTCCGGTCTGGTCCTCCGGGACAGCAGAATCGGAACCCGCGGCAGGGAAACTAGATCCGGACGTGGTGGCGACCAACACTGCGTCCGGGGATAATTGTTCGGTGGCAAACGATGCCGCCCCACCCGCTGATGAGCAGGACGGACCCCAAGTGGATATGACTTCTCCGGAAGTAGTCCTTGGAGACCAGTCTAGCTCCTCCGCGGCTGAGGCGGATGGCGAGGACTCCGTAGATGAGCCCAGCGCGTGCGAAAGGTATCGCCCGACCTGCGCGCTGGTGAGGGACCCCTGCTGGTACCTGCCCCTGTCCTTCGGACGGGAGCCGGTCCGGTTCCTCATAGACTCAGGCTCGGAGGTGACCCTCGTGGCCGCCGGAACGTTTAGGAAGGAGCCCGCACTCCGCAACCTCGAGTTGCGAGATCCCGGACCGTACAAGCTCTACGGAGCGGGAGACAACCGCATCCGTATCCATGGCATCATCGATCTGCCTATTACCCTTGGGGACAAGGTGTACCTGACAGAGGCGATCGTGGCGGATATCGGAGCGGCCGGGATAATTGGGATGAATTTCCTACGGGTCCACCGGGTGATTGCCAACTTTAGCGCTGGCGAGTTCCGGATGGGAGAGGACACACACTTCCTCTTCCGCTCGGGCCCGATGCATTCATTCCAGATGCGGACATCGCGCACTGTAGTAGTGCCGCCGATGAGTGAGATGATCATCGAGACGAGGCCGCGGCGTCCCCGCATGCCCCTCGATGGTCGTCCGTGTATAGTGCAACCCGTGAGCAGTTTCGCCGCAGGAACTGGGCTCGTGCTGGGTGGGGCCCTGGTCATGTCCAACCCCCGCGCGATGCCCATCCTTGTGGTGAATCCTACGGATGCTCCGATTGTACTGAAGCGCGGATGCATAGCAGCTACTGCTATTCCCGCGGCTTCGAGTCGTGTCATCCCCGACGATCCGGTCTGCCGCGCTGCGTGCGCGGCGGCGGCCGCCGGAGATGATCCGTTCACCCTGCCGGACCATTTGGAATCTCGGGTTCCGAAGGACCGGTTGGATGAAGAGCAGCGCCAAGCGCTCCGCAGACTGCTGAGGCAGTATGCGGATGTGTTCATGGGTCCTGATGGTGCGGTTGGCAAGACTGACGTCGCCAAGCACCGCATCGACCTCGTGGACGAGCGTCCTCTCAAGCAGCGTCTTCGTCGGGCAGCAATAGTGCACCAAGAGGTCATAGACCAGGAGGTGCAAAAGATGCTCGACTTGGACATCATCGAACCCAGTGACAGCCCTTGGGCCAGTCCGGTGGTTATGGTGAAGAAGAAGGACGGCTCGTGGAGGTTCTGCGTGGACTATCGGAAACTCAACGATGCCACGCGGAAGGACTCATATCCTCTCCCGCACATTGAGGATACCTTCGATGCCCTGGCCGGGTCGCACTATTTCTGTGCTCTGGATCTGGCCTCCGGGTATTGGCAGGTGGAGATGGAGGAGAGTGATCGGGCGAAGACTGCCTTCGTTACCAAGAACGGGCTCTACCAATTCAAGGTAATGCCGTTCGGGCTCTGTAACGCACCAGCGACGTTCGAGCGCCTCATGGAGATGGTACTCAAAGGGTTCCTCTGGAAGCGATGTATGGTCTACATCGACGATGTCGTCGTGTATGGCCGGTCGTTCGAGGAAACCCTCACCAACCTTCAGATGGTGCTCCATCGCATCCGCGGAGCAGGGCTTAAATTGAAGCCAAGTAAGTGCGAGCTATTCGCGCAGGAAATCCTGTACTTGGGCTTCATGGTAACGGGCACCGGAGTGAGACCAGACCCCGCAAAGGTGGCGGCCGTGCAGAAATGGCCTCCGCCATGTAACGTGGCGGACGTGAGGTCCTTCTTGGGCTTCGCGAGCTACCACCGCAGGTTTATTCGCGGCTTTGCGGAGATCGCGCGTCCCCTTACTATCCTCACGGAAAAGGGCGCCGATTTTGTTTGGTCCGCCGAGCAGGCTAACGCCTTCTCGGGACTCCGGCAGGCCTTGGTAGTGGCCCCGGTGCTGCGGCACCCTCGTCCGGACTGCGAGTTCATCTTGGACACCGACGCGAGTAACTTCGCGCTCGGCGGTGTCCTCTCGCAGATCGTGGACGGGCAAGAGCGGGTAGTAGCTTATGCGAGTGTGGCCTTGAGCCGCTCTCAAATGAACTACTGTACCACTCATCGCGAGTTGCTCGCGGTGGTTACGATGACCAAGCGCTTCCGGCACTATCTGTTGGGACGCCATTTCCGTTTGCGGACTGATCATAGTTCGCTGAGATGGCTCCTCAACTATAGTGAGGCCGATGGCTTGGTGGCGCGGTGGCTCGTCAAACTCCAAGAGTATGACATGCAGATAGAGCATCGCGCTGGTAAGTTGCACGGCAACGCGGACGGCCTGTCCCGTTGTCATAAGTGCAAGAATCCGGGTTGTGCAGGGATGGCACCATTCCAGCAAGCCGCGGATTCGTCCTCAGACTCGGAATTGGACGTTCCGGGGAGACCGCAGGCCGCCGCCCCCTCTAACAACACGGCGGCCGGAGCGTCTAGGGCTCATCTCCGCGCGCGGACCCGCCGATATCGGCGAGGGCGTCCCGCATATGAAGCGGAGGTGCGGCTCAGCTCCAGCGAGTCTTCCTCGAGTCCGGCGGTGTACTCCTCGTGGGTACCCTCGTCCTCCGGAGAGTCTGAGTATGAGCGGTCCTTGCCCCCTGTGGTGATGGCCGCTGCGGCGCAGCCGGACGCGACGGATGAGGAGCCTAATTACTTGGGTGGCTACTCTCCGGCGCAGATAGCTGCGGCGCAGAGAGCTGACAGAGCTCTGGCACCGGTAATCACAGCCCTTGAGGCCGGCCAGAAGCCCTCGAAGGATGAGCGAAAGACCTACAGGGAGGAGACCTTGTCTCTAGTATCTCAGTGGGAACGACTCTCCTTGAGGGATGGCCTCTTATACCGGCGCTATGAGCCACCGACCCCACTGCCTCCAATATGGCAGTTGGTGCTTCCGGCGGAGCTGCGGAAAGAAGTACTCCACCAGTTGCATGACCTCCGGGTGACCGGTCACTTGGGAATCCGGAGGACCGTCCATAGGCTACAACAGCGCTTTCATTGGCCTGGTAGCGGCTTGGACGTGCAACGGTGGTGCGCAGCCTGCCCTCGGTGTCAAGCTCGCAAAGGAGTCCCGACTCCTGGCCGCCACCCCTTAACCACGGTTAAGGCGGGCGCGCCGTTTGATCGGATAGCTTTGGATATACTGGATACCCACCGGGTCACCCCGCGCGGTTTCCGGTACATCCTGGTGATATCCGACTATTTTACCAAGTATACCGACGCCTACCCACTGCGCCGCCAGACTGCGGACGAGGTAGCTCGGTTATTGGTGAATAGATGGGTGGTGTACCATGGGGTACCTAAACAGGTACATTCGGATCAGGGCACGCAATTTGAGAGCAACCTGTTCCGGAACCTAGCACAGATGCTAGGGAGTACCAAGGTGCGTACCACCCCCTACAGGCCCCAGTCTGATGGCCAGGTCGAACGCTTTAATCGATCGGTCCTCAACATGCTGGCGGCCTTTGTGAATGATCGTGCGAATGATTGGGATGACCACCTCCCGTATGTCTTAATGGCGTACAGGTCGTCGGTCCACTCTTCGACCGGAGTTACTCCGCACGCGATGTTGTACGGCCGGGAGTTAAATTTGCCCGTGGATATTATGTATCCAACTGCGGCAGAGACCGGCGCAGTACCCCAGTGCGGTCCGGAGTACGTGGAGTGGATTCGCCGCGCCCTGGCGAACGCCCATGATTTCGCGCGCGCGCGCCTGGACAAGTCTGCCCTCCGGCAGAAGCGAGGCTATGACGCCCATGCTAAGGGTAGGCCAGCTTTTGCGGAAGGCGACAAGGTGCGCTACTATTATCCGCCGCTTAAGCAAGGCAATAAATTTGCTAAGCCGTGGATAGGCCCGTTTACCGTACTGAAACAGGTGACAGATGTGGACTACCGGATCCGGAGGGATTCCGATCCGGACAGGGTTCTGGTTGTCCATATCGATAATCTGAAGAAGTACGAGGGCCCGCTGGTCATGGATCCGCTAATTCAAGATGCGGAACCGGATGATGCTCCCGTATGGGATCCGTCCGGTCAGCATCCGCGGACTCCGGACGAGCGTGTGCGCCGTATGGTGGGCCTCCCGGACCTCTCTGACCCGTCAGATGATGGGCTGGGTGGCTATCAGCCAGATGACGGCGATCCGCAGGTACCTCCACTCCCTCCAGTACCTGCGGATGACGGGCGGCCACGCCGGAAACCACGTGCGCCAGCCCGGTATGGGTGGGAATAACCTTCCGCCCATGCGGATGCGTCTGCGGTACCCGTCTATCATACTACGGACGGGTTTTAGGTCGTTCCGTGAGAGTCCGCACGACTTACCTCCGCGGGTGGCTACTTTGTGGCCATCTTCGGAGTTGAGGTCCGCGGAGACTTTCATGTCGTAACGCCGCCGCTCCGCATCCGCCCTCCTGTAGTTTCTAGCGCCAGGGACGTGCGGATGGCCGGTCCGCACCTTGTGGACGGCTGTCCGGCGTAATCCGTACAACGGTTACGCTGGCCGGACGAATTTACTGATTCGGCCGGACGCCCCTGGTCCCGGGACAACCTCTTATATGGCCAGACTGAGGTTGGGATTTACGTCCGCTACGGGAGAAGCGTCTTCCCACGGATTTGGGGAACTGGCTCTGGACGCGGGGATAGTGTCCGCAGATGAGGACTGATGTCCGCGGTTCGTCCGCGTGACTCGTCCGGCGTCCGCGGCGCTTTAAGATGACGCACTTCGGTGTAGTTATCCCCCGTGAGCCACTACTGTAATTGCGGTTATAGTAGATTAAGGTTTCTTACGGCAGGAAACCGACTGTCCATTATGATAATGGAGCGGTTGTTAAGTCCGCGTGTGCGGACCAGCCGCGGCAGCGGGTGACGCTCGTTCTCGTCCGGATCGTACCTTACAATACGCGGTCCGGCCGGAATGACCGGAACCCCGGCCTCCTTCTAAGAAGGGGGTCGTATATTACATGCGCAACACTTGTGGTGGCTTCTAATTCCAATTTCATCTTCATTGGATAAGGGCAATACGCCGTACAATGGTAGACGTCCGGCCTGGACTCCGTCCGCGGGCAGCCCCGGACGTCCGCCGGCTATTGCTTTCACCATCTTTGGGCGCCTCTAGATTGGGCGCCGGTATGAAGGGTTCGCCCCCTAACCAGTGCGGTTATGGACCATGCCGGCTCCGCGTCTAAATCTATTGGCTCCGCGCTCCGGTAGTCGTTTGAGGAGGCTCTGGGCTGGACCGGGCACCGCTCCGCGGCCGGGCAGTACGTCGGGGTTGCTAGTGGGCGCTTTGCAAACGCCCATAGGGCGCCCGATTGTCTGTCCGGACGTCATGGGTATGTCCGATCGCCCTGTAAGCGTGCCAGCGGCTATGGGGAGTGATTTTGTTTATTTTCCATCTCATTTATTATTTATGGGAGGATTATAAGCCACAAGTGTGCGGCATGTCTCTGGAGAATTCTGTTCTTGCTCATTTACTGATACAAAGTGAGTCAAGTATGTGAAATTTCCTTTCCGGTGCAATAGAGAGTAAGAAATCGGGAGATTTCTGCTTTCGCGAGAGGGGTGTAAGGAGTTGCGCTAATTTTGACAGTGACGGATTGCTGTGATATTTGAAAAGACTGGAGAATGACAATTTATTGTCGTTTTCGTCTGACATATTCGTACAAGCCACAAGTTAGTGGTTACTGTCAATTTTATGCCCAATTTCTACCTTGCTTTGGTGATTAGTTTCACGTCATTTACCGCCAGTGCGGAAGCTTTAGCTAATGACTGATCTTAATTACTGTAGTTATTTGCGAGGTCCCCCGGGATAGAAATGCGTTTCTACCCGTATACATGGTTTGATTTGGAGTCACCGGAGGGAAATGACTGCCTCCGCATGAGTTTTATGGTGTTTGTATGTTGGTACGGCAGTGTGTCAGTATGACCGGGGACAGAGTTTTGCAGCGACACCGCGTGCATTGCTGCACGTGTAGTATAGCTGTCATTTGTTACATGTATATATATGTAAAAATGTCGTTCTCGGATTTTCATTAATCTCCAGATGTGTAGCACATGTGTTTTGTGCCATCCGCATTTCGTCCGCCGATGCGGCGCTGGATTCCGCGGGATCCGCGTGTCCGGTGTTCGAGATGCGGGTGATTTTGTCAGTTGTAAACTCCCCATGCGGGCCGTGCTGAAGATGTGCGGGCGGGCGGGCGGCTGCATGAAAGTGCAGACGTCCGTCCATCTGCGTGTCTGTACACAGGCCTGTGCGGGTTGCAGTATACAGATACTGGCAGTCGATGCGGCTTGCCGCGTTGGCTTTGATAGCTGTCTGCGACAGCTGTCCGCAGGTGTATATGTGTCTGCTAGATGTACATATGTCATGCGGGCGTGCCGGAGTCGCTTCCGCGGCTCCGCCCTGCCTCAGACCCGTTCTGCGGATCTGAGGAGCCGGCCGGCAGGGCGGTCGGCAACATTTTAGAGGTACTATCACTTTTGATCACTCGGTGTGTCGTTTTACAAAATTTCTAAATTTAAAGTCTAACCTTAAGGATATTCCAAAGACTCGACACACCGTCCTTTTATAATGGATGACCTTTCAAGGTCATCACACGGTTTTGGACCACCTCGGTCAAAATTTTAGCTTGTTTATTAGGATTTATTCAAAATTGCAAAGCGCGTTATAGTTTACTCCATAAGTCCGGGGGTAGTCCCCCATTCTTCCAAAAGGGACTCTTAAAGTCCTAGTGTTTGCGCCGTGACTTCCGGGCGTTGCCATCGTGCCTTCTTCCGGCCCCCGCCATGCGAAGCCTTCGTCGGGTTTCGAGCATTTTGGGCGCGGGCGGAACATGTTGGGGACCAACATTGTAAGAAGGGGGTAATGTGGCGATTTTGCCCTAAGCACGCGGCAGGTGATTGTAAACATAAAAGCCATTTATGTGGCCTTTCTGTACTTGGCCTTGTTTTGACATGCTCCGTTCGAGCGTGCGTTGCCACGGCGACGTATTGTAATTTACGCTCCAGTAAACTATAACAATGGATCGATTTAACCTCGCGTGCGCCCTGCAGTTTCTGGTGTATTATATATACACTGGAAGCGACTCGTTCGAGGAGATTGTCCAAGATCGAGACTAGGACGCACACGAGGCTCGCCATGAGCTTTGTGTTCCCTGGGTCTGAGTAGTGGGCTCCTAGAGCCCTGGGGACGATTTCCGTGGGGAGGCCCGGGCTGGGAGAGACGAGTTGCTGACTCGGGGGCCTTCGGCCCTGTGGATCGCCAGCTCTCTCCCTTCCCGGGACATGTGACAGAGGCTCTGGCCAGCATGTCGGACTGTACGGGGTTCCGTCCCCGAGGCAGACCGCGGCTCGCCAGGCCCCGCCAGTTAACACCGTGGTGATGAACCAGTTTCTGAACGGTGTCCGTAGGCCTGGGAGTGTCGGGTGGGCTGTTACCTGGTTACCGTTAATGATGAAGTAGTTACCGTGTCCGCCGCGACCTCCGGTGAGCGGCCCTGCCGCGAGGATCCGGAATAGCGGATGCGCGTCCGCAAGGACTCGGATGAGAGAGGACTATCCTCGAGGATCCCGAAGAGCGGACGGTAGTCAATAACTTTACATATACTTACCGATTTATCGACCCTGAATAACACATATATTGGATGAGATTATTAACTGACCATTTGAGAAACATGCCTCCACTAACAAATTACGGACCCATCCATCACCCACAATCCGTCACCAGTCAGTCTATTGCGTGCCAACGAGCCAACAGAGAGTCACTCCTCCCAGTACAGACTCGATATGATCAATAGCCGGTGTACGGCAATATTCAGCTGCTTAAAGCCCGTGGCTTGCTGTGGCTGCTACCGGGCTTCAACTCGTGAAGCCCGGTCACTTGTTGCTGTTATATAAAATGCATTCCTCTCACTTGTTCGTCTTCCTCAACGGCTATTCTCATGCGGGGTTACCTTACTAGGAATATGTGCAGCGTTCTGTAGAAATACATATAGCATGGAATAAAACCAAACAAGGGTTGAAAACTCAGATCAACGGACGAACCTGTCAAATTACGATAGACCATACTTTTCAGTGTCAATGAGAGTCAATTCGGCTAACCTTCTGCTTTGATAATAGCCCAAATATGGCGTTGCTGTTTTTTTTTTTTCAATTGGTTTCCTTGTGATAATGTCCCATTCTTGATAGGTATTATAGACATTGATACGGAAGCGGAAAACTTTCAATAGAAACAATATGCACTCAATATTCATAATAAAAACAAACAGTGGCAACAACAGGGATAGTAAATGTGTATAGAAGTATCATTATTTAGGCTATTGTTTTATTGTACACATGTTGGAATTTATGTGGTACTCAGTTGCCCAACAACCGATTAACAACCGACATTTTTGGAAACGCAAAGCAAACGATCAACACCATCTTATAATAAACAAAAAAATCCTGAAGCGGCTTCATATTGCCTGCTGATATTACCCACACTAGTCAGAAACATGACGTAGATGGCTAGTGTGATAAATGAGCACCACTCGATGCAGCAATCGTCTATTTAATGTGGTTCTTTGCCTGCAGGGAACTCACAGACAATACTCTAGTTGTCTGGGTATTAGCTTTATTATTCTACAAACAAACTTCACTCAGTGAATCATACAACCGACATAAATCGTACACCAGACAATACGTTTGTTCAATATGTTTTTTTTCTTTCTAAAAAATGATTTCTATTCAGTATCAACTATACTGGTTCATTAACATGCACTCACTCGTATTGCATTATTTCAGAAATGATGCAGGGACATTCAAGGAGGCTGGCCAGGGGCAAATTGACGTCACGTATGGATAGTGTCATGAGCTATCAATTACAAACTCGACGGAGGTACATGTATACCCCATCGCAAATGGTCACCTTCAAATATTTGCCAGGTGCGACCATGTCAATATATACACAGGGCACACTCGACTTCTGTCGATATTATGTTAACTCCTGCGGTTGGGTGATGGGTGCGAAATAATGAACGGTTATATGATGCATTGTACAGTATGATTGCTGAAGAAAAAAAAACACTATTGTTCCATGAAAATGAATGTCACAGTAGTGTATTATCGAAATACAGACACATGCTATGCTTTATAGCCCTTTACTTATATCACATCACGTCTCACTTCCAATAATATTTTATTCTCAAGCAAATCATGGATATAATAACACTTGTCTCAACACACAGAACCTAATCAATATCGAAACCTATATGGTATGAAAATTATTTAATTCAATGATCGAAACACAGACACGTGCAATGCTATATGCCCTTCACTTATATCACGTTTTACTGCCAATAATATTTTATTCTCAAGCAAATCATGGATATAATAACACTTGTCTCAACACACATTACTTCATCAATATCGAAACCTATATGGCATGAAAATTATTTAATTCAGTGGTATGTGACTGAACCATTTTTGCGAGACGGCAATTGTCCCTAAATCACACAACTGCTTCTTGCATGTCGAAATCTTTGTCATTTCAGTGTTGTTATGTATCAATATTCAATCTGTGTTATCTTATTCATATGCCAGGCATATGATCCGGAGAGGTTGTCCACTTTCACTGTTATGATCACATATACATGTTTCATCAGTTGCATCACACAATTATAGAAACAACTTACTCTGTCGCAACAGTCATATACAAACACAAACACATATATCCCTCAAAAATAGCCGTTCTATTTCACATTGGTATTTATTTCTCCCAGTTATGCTTGTGGCTGTCTGACTCTGTCTTAATTAACTGTCCCTTGTCCGCGTTTGTGATAAATGTGCAATACACTGTTGTGTGATCTTCACATTTAATTTAATTTTCACAGTCAATTAAGGATGAACTGCATGTAAAATCCCGAATGTGGAATGCGCCAGTTCTCCATTCACTTATACTGTAGATATACAGGTAACTAAATCATGAACTTGCAAACATCCATTTGGCACCAGAATTTACTGTGGCGACCTATAGAGACTTGGTTCTTGGCTAAATATGATTAATTGCCTGATAATTGTCATTTTCAAATGTAATTTTGTGACTTATTTCTCAAAAGACAAGGTACACTCAAAACATGCCCAACGGCATGATTATTTTTTACTGAGGACAACTAGTAATGCAAGTAAAGCTCACTGGTGAGATGCGCTCGGGTGCACCAAATCCACCTATTGTTCTCCTCTCGCAAAAATTCAAGTCGTATATGCATCTATTATTGGATGGTCACACAACAAAACGTACATACCAACAACAGCTTGTTTGTAACGCTGAAGATACGACGCGTTGTTTGCTGACGCATGTAAAAGTGATATCTATAATCATCACTTTGTACAATCTCTGTGATACTTTTTATAGAATCATGTCTCGGTTCGTCATCCATGGCTATACAAATCTGTGTTAATGAAGTTTCAGGAAGAATGGTTGGGTAGTCTTGCTGATTTTGTTACCTTTATGTTTACATTACAAATGAATGGGAGAGCGGCTCACCACAGTGTTTGGTTTGTAACCCGCAGTCAATCCCTAAACTTACTTCATACTTCACTCTGCCATTGTAAATTTAAATGTCACAGGTTATACAACATGCCCACATGAATTCGTGATATCACAGGTTACTCCGCAATGGCTGGCGTTTCAATAGCCATTCGATATGGTATCGACGGTGCCATATCAATTATATAGCGACGGTGCCATATCAATGTATACATGGTATGGATATTTGATGCGGATATGGGCAGCAATGACATGCCCATACATAAATACTGTGACCTGCAGGTCTCACCGAAAACGGGGATGGAGCTGACATTATACAAGCATCTGCAACAGTGAACCTGAACTGTGATGGATGCAATCTTCGCTCTTATGTCAAAAGTCTCAGTTTGGTATTAAAAATCACTCCCTATGTGATATTCGGTGTCAGTTGTTTGTGCTCTTCTCCTGACTCCACCCTTGACCATTTACCCCTAAATCATCATAAGGAGATTAATAATTCGATCTTCCTGCATCCATAAGACCAAGTGATGAACTTTTACATTTACATTCGCTGATCAAAGAAACTTCAAATGCAAGACATGCTCTCTCAGTTGAACATACTGAATATGTGTAAAACCCTCCATGTCTCATGGTCATGTGCAGTGATGCAATCAGGTGAATGTTTGATCTAGTGCTATTGCAATCACCATGAACAAGGCAATGCAATTTAGCACAAAAAAGATTATGCAAATACATGGACACCATAACGCTCAGAAAATTTCGGAAATAGGTTCAATACCATGCAAGTATAGATCATGGTGGGAAGCAGAGCAAGAGGCGTTATGTAACAGGGCCATTGTTTCTAGAAATACACTATTGTTGGTTTATTCTTAATTCAAATGCATTGCTAATTAATATACCAAATTTGTTTTTGATTATGCACACTATCAACAACGTGAGGCATACCGGTCTACTAATATCATATTACATATAGATTAATTAACAAATTTCGAATCTTCATGGGAGTAAAAGCTTCTGTAATAAAAGGAATTGAACGAAGAAATCACTGAAATTTAGCAAGAGCATAGAAAAAACTGAATGAGAAGGCCACGCTTTGATACTACACAAAATTTATCTTATACATGTGAGGTGTTTTTTTCAGTTTACACATAATATTTATACAAATAAGAAACATTTTTGTCGTTTGGGAAGATGCACTTCTGCTTCAGTAAGGTATTCTAGTGAAAGTAAAAGGGATATATCTATTTTTGTATACTCTGATTTTTCTAACTTGTTTACACTGGTTTTTGAGGAAATCTTTGCGGTGCTAAATCGTATCGATCTATAACTTAGCATACTTCACCTGGGAGTCAAACGGCAATTTTCTACCGAATTTCAGACTTCTATCGCAATAATTGAAGAAGTTGCCAATCTACCTCAATGTTAAATTTCAGCCAAAAACGGGATCTCGAGAATCTGAGCATATTCGAGGATTTGATCCTGTTTACATCCACCAGGAATCGATGTATTGTTGTAATTTCAGACCAGAAGACACATTGGGGTGTATTCTACACAAACATGTTGATTTCAAAAGATTGCACCACTACAAAACCGAGCAAATGCACAAAATTGTGTGCGGACCCAGATATTAACTGACGGGGCTAAATTTAACATTGGTGTAGATTGCCAACTTTTTCAATTTCCGTGATAGAAGTCTGAAATTCGATTAATAATTGCCGTTTGACTCCCAGGTGAAGTATGCCAAGTTATAGAACGATAACATACAGCATCGCAAAAATATCAGCGAAAAACAGTGTAAACAAGTTAGAAAAATCAGAGTATATGCCTATTTGGGATCTTATGTATATATGACAGAATATCAATAAGCATCATATTATTTAATTATTATCACAAAATATAAGGATTAGATACTGTAAACGTACTTAATTTTGCAGGTATTTAATTTTACGGTTTTGTACCTGAGACGTTTTGCGGTGGATTTAATTTTGCGGTTTTACCTTCGTTTTACTTTATTCCTCCTTATGGACAAATTTTTGTGGTGGATTTAATGTTGCGGTTTTGATATTACCGCGAAATCCGAAAAATAAATCCACCGCAAAAATTACTACGTTTACAGTAGGGGCGAAAGAATCTTTTGTGAACTCGCATGTGAAATGTACGTAAATTTAATTAGCATATTAGTCATGACATGATACAACACTGTTCATAGTTCACTGGATGTCCTTGATGAATCACATTCTTTGATGTATGTAGGTTACCATTTTCATCACCTCTCTTGTTGTTTTCCTTCAAGCTCTCTCCGTTTGGAAATTGTATTTCATTCTTCTGGCTGTCCATGATGGATGTTTGGTCAGTGGACACCTGTGCCTCAAGGAGTGTGTCTTTATTCGACACTGACTCTTCATTGTCACTCTCTTGACCCATAGCATCCAATCGAGTGGGAGCAGTGAAATTATGAAACATTTCAAAGGTTTTCAACTGCTCTGGTGCATAAAGTGAAATACTCTGTCTATGTTCTCGCAGAATACTTAACACTGAGTGGTGTCCTCGTTCTGTAGCAAGCATCACTGGGGTCAACTCTTGAGAAGTCATGATGTTCCTGCTGGCTCTTCTGTTGATCAACGTTCTCACAGCTTCCTTGTTGCCTTTGCTACATGTTATATGTAATGGTGACTGTCCTTCATTGTCCTGGGTATTTGGGTCACAGCCATGTAAGAGCAGTGCTTTTAGGATGTCAGTTTTGTCACTACTTGCTGCCAAATGTAAAGCTGTTTGTTCATTGTTATCAGGCCTGTCAAACTTTGAACCCTTCAGGACCAAAAGCTCTGTCACATCGGATGATCGATAAATAGCATTGTAATGTATTGCCAATTTGCCAGACTTGTCTGCTTCATCAATCAAAGATCCATGTTGAATTAATAACTTCACAACGTCAAATTTCCCCCAGCCAGCTGCCTTATGTATTGGTTTCATGCCAAACTTATCTGTGACATTTACAAGGGCACCCGCTCTTAAGAGCATTGTAGAACATGTGACCTTCGATAACACTGATGCAAAATGCAAGGGAGTTTGTTCTTGTTGGCTTCTGACATTGGGATCAGCTCGGTGGCGTATACGTAGTTCCACCGTGTGTACTTGTTCTTTGAAAACTGCCAAATGTAATGGTGTGAAGCCATCCTGATCGGAAATATTTACGTCCTCACCACAATCACAAAGATATCCCACTCAATCTCTATCCCAATTCGATGCAGCCAAATGTAGAGCACAAAGAACGTCCTTCTTTCCAGAACACTTCACAATATCACAAACCAACATCTTTGTTGAGGGCCCTTTTGACTGTTGATGAACCTTGAGCAAATGGAGTGGATTAAAGCCATCAATGTTCCTCACGTTGATATCCGCTCCACTTTGCAGAAGTATTTGGGCAGCTTCCAAGCTTATCTCATCATCGCGTGAAAAACAGTAATGGAAAGGACACTGCGAGTATTTATCCAATACATCAGCTATCTGTTGTGTTGCAAGACTATGTGCAGCCAATTATGTGAATTCCAATGAGCCAATATATGGGCGACGCTCCTCTCACCTTTCAGTCTTGCATTTGCAATTTCCGTCAGATGTATGAGCGACAAAGTGTGGAAATTTTCTCTATCTGGTGGTTTGAATTCCAAACTGAAACAATAATCGAGTGGAGACCGTCTAGATGTATCCAGCGCGTCCACGTCCGAACCATTGTGTATCAGTTTAGACGCAAGGTCAAAATCATGACATTCTATCGCAGTATGCAGTGTTGCTCTTAGCTGGTAACATGGGTGTTTGATATGAATATTGCTGCAATTACGTTTGCTAACATATTTGCAAGTTGCCATTGCTTGCGTCTGTCTTGGGAAAGGGACATCTTTATATTAACCTCGTGGTTCATATACTGACATTTACTTTGCCCTGATATTAATTTATATCCATTTCAAAACTTGTCGATTATGAAAACGATTGGAAATGCATCCATGAAAATATTGACTGGGTGGTGTATTTGTTGAAGGCATAATGCCATGGTAACACTATTCACACATACTTGTAAGTTGCATTATTGCGGGGTATAAAAATGAAGTGGATGTTGTCCCTACTAGGTTATATTTATCTCTGGATACAATACCACACATATTCCCGGTAACATACCCAGTCATAACATATCCATTGGGGAGCGGGTCCAATTTACCGGGAATAACAAGTGTTAAATCCACACCTTATCTATTCCTCTCAAGCTGTCATCTGCCTAGTGATGACTTTATTTACTCCCTTCATCACGAGTTGAATCCTGGTAGCAGCCACTGCAATTCGTGGGCTCAAACCGTTGAATCTCGCTGCACCCCAGGTATTGATCGCATTGAGTTTTCTGTCGACGGAGAGAAGAATGCCTTTCTGCTGGCTCGCTAGCAGGCAATAGACTGACTGAGATAGTATGTGCAGGCAGGGAGGATTGTTGGCTTTTGGACGGAGGCGTGTTGATGTTATTCTTTCACATGGTAGATTGATTTTTTATCCAATATGTGTTTCATTTAAAGCTGATTTTTAACTTTTAAAAAAATATAACACAACCCAAGAAGGCGGTATTTCAGCGTTACTAAGCTCCATAAAAAACCATAAAAAATTCGAAAACTGGCATTGGTGACCAACAAACAGGAAAACAGGCTGTTTTGTATGCAAACAGGATATCCACAACTCAGTTCCAAAAAGTACCAATAGATTCAAACAGTTGTAGACATGCCAGATGTAGTTCCAATTTTGTATTAGTAACATTTTTATATTAATTCCTCCACTAAGAGAAACCAACGAAGTACCAACGACGAGGTCAACTAAACGTCAAGGCCTAAAGATGCCTTGGAGGCATTTCGGTGTGATGACTAATTTATAATATATACTAGATATTAACGAAAACGAAAAATGTCGACTCAGCAAAAAAAATTTACGGTAAAGGTCAAAGTCATCCATAATACCCCTTAGACGTGTTTGTCTAGGGCGACGAGTCCAAAAACAACATCTGTTTCACTCTACGACGCACCGTTTTTGAGATATCGTCAAAAACGAAAAATGCCGACTCGGCAGAAAAATTTCAGGTCAAAGTTCATCCATAATACCCCTCAGACATGTTTGTCTAGGGCGACGAGTCTCAAAATAACGTCCGTTTCGCTCTACAACGAACCGTTTATGAGAAATCATCGAAAATCAAAAATGCCGACTCGGCAAAAAAAATTCAGGTCAAGGTCAAATTTCACACAGAATACCCCCTCAGACATATTTGTTTAGGCCGACGAGTCCAAAAATAATGTCTGTTTCGCTCTACGATGCACCGTTTCTGAGATATCGACGAAAACGAAAAATGCCGACACGGCAAAAAAATTTCTGGTCAAGGTCAAAGTTCATCCATAATACCCCTCAGACATGTTTATCTAGGGCGACCACTCCAAAAATAACGTTCGTTTTGCTCTACGGTACACCGTTTCTGAGATATCGGTCAAAACGAAAAATGCCGACTCGACAAAAAAATTTCGGGTCAAGGTCAAAGTTCATCCATAATACCCCTTAGACCTGTTTGTCTACGACGACGAGTCCGAAAATAACGTCCGTTTCACTCCAGGATGTACCGCTTCCGAGATATGCAGGATGCCTCAAGGATGACTCAGCAAAAAAATTATTTCGACCTCTAGGATAAAGGTCGTTTGAGGTATCGATCCCAAAATCATTAGGGTTCTTCCCTGGTGGTTGATAAACCTCCATGCAAAATTCTGCAACTATTGCCTGAATATTTTATGAGTTATCGTCCGCAAACCAAGTCTCAAAATCAGCCTTGATTTCATCCTCACGGACCTCATGGACCTTGGAGCCGGATCAAAACAAAATTCCCCTTAGAGATGTTGACCGTTGGCTTTCACTGAGTACAGAGGCATTGGACCCTGACATCGACACACACACCAGCGGCCGTCAACTCACCTGTCTGCTGGATCGGCCGACGATCAGCAGAGAGATCAACGCAAACACAGCACAGAATTAAGGTAAACGGATTTCACTTCATTCAAAATTATCTAGGGCGACAAGTCTGAAAATAATGTCTGTTTCGCTCTACGATGCACGGTTTCTGAGATATGCAGGAAGACTCAAGGATGAATCAGCAAAAAATTATTTTGACCTCTAGGTCAAAGGTCGTTTGACGGATCGATCCCAAAATCAATAGGGTTCTTCCCTATTGGCATGTGAACATCCGTGCAGAGTTCTGCAACTATTGCGTGAATATTTCAAGCGTTATCGTCCGGAAACTAAGTCTCCAAATTAGCCGTGATTTCATCCTCACGGACCTTGGATCCCGGTCAAAAAGACTGGGGTTCTTCCACATATCATTTCTGACTTGTGGTGAAAATTTGACAAGGATCCATCAAGGCAATCTAAAGTTATCGTCCGAAAACCAAAACGGCGGAAGAAGAAAAAAAAATTCTGCTATAACCATAAAGTACAGTGCCCGTGATAGGACATGATGAAAAAAAAACCTACTTCGTTCGCACGAAGTACTACTTCGTTTGCACGAAGTACTACTTCGTTCGCATGAAATACTACTTCATTCACACGAAGTACTAAGTCGTTTGCACGAAGTAATACTTCATTTGCACGAAGTACTAAGTCATTTGTATGAAGTACTACTTCGTTTGCACGAAGTACTACTTCATTCGCACGAAGTAGTAAGTCGTTCGCACGAAATAATAAGTCATTCACATATCCATACATAGTATTCGAACATTGTAATAAGAATATGAAATGATTGATCCTAATGTTACCAATTAACTCTTGAATTATCATAGTCAATTTTCAGGGTGCTCGCTATGTCCTAAATCCGGACACCCCTATTTGCATTTATTAATCAACTAATAGACTAATGAATAGTCCATAGATACATATAAATTTACCTCAAATAATAGCAGAAGAGTGTATTCAGTATTATCTATTTGATCAAGATTATTTTAGTTTAAAATGACCACATTTTTGCTAGCGAAAGTACGGATGATTTAGAGCAACATGTGGTGCTTATGAAGATATGAGGCACCAAATTTGGAGCACAATGTGGAGCGCTATGTAGTGCTTTTTATTTATTGGGGTAAGATGAAGTAGATGGGTTTGTCAACTATGTAACATTCCATCGTGCAAACGATTTACTACTTCGTGCACACGACTTAACACTTCGATCAAACGAAGTAGTACTTCGTGCAAATGACTTAGTACTTCGTGCAAACGAAGTAATACTTCGTGCGAATGAAGTAGTACTTCATGCGAACGAAGTAGTATTTTTTTCATCATGTCCTATCAGGGGCACCGTAATAAAGGCATTTCTGCCGAAATGCCTTAATTAGGAGATATTTGATTAGCAACAGCAGTCACTGAGGAAGATGTCACAGGCAATAAATGATTTATGGGATGTGCCTCAATATATAGTGTATCCTCAGTTATTATTATACACAAGTTTGCAGAATGGTCATCTAACGTCAATGATTATCCAATCTGTCCGTCTGGTATTACATGTACCAGAGGCACCAAAATATGTTGCAGCCCCATATTGATTCAGGGCACAAATTTGTCTTTCTTTCCCATTATGATGTCCAGAGTATTGCAACATCAATCATTAATGCAAACAATGCCACCCGTTTTATGATGTACTGTACAGGACTAATTGGATAAGTGAGGACGAAATAACCACACTTTGTCATAGTACATGGCAGATGCATATCCTGCAAACATTTTAGCAATCAGGGACACCAAACATTGGGGGAATTGAGGCATGTGCGAGCATGAAAATATGAGACTCTGTAAGCACAACCACCTATAAGCACTTTGACATTCTATGGCCTACCATTGATGTTATGTTCAATGGAGCGCAGTTATATGGTCATATTCAGACCAGAACATGATTCGCTGGTAATTATTACAGACGATTATTCCGTGACAATATTATAATTTGCTAGCAATTACTGGTAATCTTATCATATGATTGTCCAGATTTATGATCGATCAGGCAACGTATATATTTGGTGGAATATTTTGGTTACCTGTGTGTGAGCTACCTGGTTTTAACTCATATTTTCTAGTGGCGATGAATGTGAGTCCGATAATCAATTACATGACCTAAAGAAGGTTTTTCTTGTGCTACAATTTTCAATACATGACTAGAACAAGTCTACGCTTGTTTTTGTCAAACAAAAGACTTGGACGAGGTCTTTCTCTTTCGACAACACAGAATTATATTTCCTAATAGAGAGTGATGTGAGATGGTAAGAATTCATTCAGCAACGTCGCTAATGATCTTAGAATCTTAGAATGATCTTAGAATGAAAACATCAAAGATTTGTTAACATGAACTTTGAGGAATAGTTGTGTTTGAGGAGTGTAAGTGTTTGTATGTGAGACAGAGCAAGTTGTTTCTACGATTGTGTGAAGCAATTGATGAAACAAGCAAATATGATCATAGCTGTGTATGCAATCATAGCTCATATTCCTATGACATTGATCCATTACAAGACTGAAATGGCAGAGGTCGAAGTGCAAAAAGCAATTGTGATTTGGGGATTATTGCGGTCTCTCGAAAATGGTCTAGTTGCTTACAATTAAGTCGTATCATTCAGCTGTTGGTATTAATTTAGCTTTGCGCATTATGATTTGGCTGAAAATGAAGTATAAATGGCAGCTAGTGGCGATATATAGAGCTTTATCACTGACTGAACACTGACTGAACACAAACCCGAGACTGTGATTGGCCAATCACATCAGTGATATATACCCATACCCTGAATATCTAATTTGGCCCACGCCATTTTCGATTCGAGGCCCCATATCCCTTGCGAGTCTCGTTTTCAGTCAGTGATAAATTCGTTACCCCATGTCTGTTCACGAAATATGGAATTACATCTATGTCTTCTAGCTGTCCATATCCTCGGCCTCATGGTAGACAGACAGTTGCCCAACAATAGTAATATGTATCACTGACTGAAAACGAGACTAGCAAGAGATACAGGAACTCGAAGGTGGCACGTGCTAAATTAGGTATTGAGAATATGGTTTTATATTGATGTGACTGGCCAATCACAGTCTCGGGTTTGTGTTCACTAATGGTGTCTGCATTTCGACCATACAATACTGTGACATTCATTTTATTGAGCACTAGTTATTTGTCTTTAGCGATCATGCCCCACATTGAGTCAAATACTGTTGGTCAATTCGCATCAATCACCCAACCAAAGAAGTTAACATAATATCACCAGAAGTCGAGCGTGCCCTGTATGTATATTGACACAGTCAAACATGGCAGATATTTGATGGTGCCCAGTTGTATTGTGGTATACATGTACCTCGGTCGCGTTTGTAATTGATAGCTCAAAACTCTAGACATTAGTGACGTCAGTCAGCTATTGAACAGTCTTCTCAAATTTCCCAGCATCATTTCTACAATACTGTAAAACGACTAATTTTGGCGGCTATCAAATTTGGTGGTTGCGAGCCCCACGTTATTTGGCGGAGATTTAATTTGGCGGTTTCAAAACCATATATGCATCTTAACATATACATATCCTGTATCTAGTAAATTTGGCGGACAATATAATTTGGCAGTTTTTCCCCTACCGCCAAATCCGCTAAATAAATCATCCACCAAATTAGTCGTTTTACAGTAATGCAATGCCATTGAGTGCATGTTAATGAACCAGTATAGTTGATACTGAATACAAATCATTATTAGAAAAAAAAACATATTAATAAAAATGATTGTCTGGTGTATGATATATCTCGATTGTATGATTTATTGAGTGAAATTTGTTATGGATTCATCCAGCTAATACCCAGACAACTAAAACATTGTCTGTGAGTTCCCTGCAGGCAATAAACCACATCGATTGCTGCATCGAGTGGTGCTCATTTATCACACTTGCCATCCACGTCCTGTTACTGACTAGTGTGGTTATTATTAGCAGGCAATATAAACCCGCCTCAGCATTTTTGTATTATTATGAGATGGTGTTTATTGTTTGCTTTGCCTTTTCCTAAACAGTTTTCATCTGTTGTTGGGCAACTGAGTACCACACAAATTCCAACACGTGTACACCAAAACAATAGCTTAAATAATTATACTTCTAATGCACTTTCTGTCCCTGATGATGCTGCTGTTTGTTTTTATTTTGAATATCAAGTGGATATTGTTTCTACTGGAAGCTTTCCAGTTCCTCGTCCATGTCCTCGTCCATCACGAATAGGACATTATCACAAAGAAACCAGCAGGGAAAAAACGGTCACACCATATTTGGAATTGGTGTCGAAACAGAAGCAAAGACTAATTGACCTTCATTGACATTGAAAATTATCTTCTATGGTAATTTGGCAGGTTCATCAGAAGATCTGAATATCATTGCATTTCTTCAGTTACATTGTTACATGTCAGATATGAGCGTAACATAACCTCGAAAAAGAGGGAGAGGGGGTATTTCATATAGATCTACATGAATTCAAAGCGTCAAATTTATCAGTAATTTTGACAAGGATTAATGACTCTACTGATATCTAAGTAGTCAATTTTTTATCCTTAAATTACCACATTGTCGTCAGTGGACGACATTGTATCAATATTATTGTATCCCCCGAACGAAGTTCGGCGGATACTATGGATTTGTCTTCGTCGCGCCGCGTCCGCGCCCGCGTCCGCGTCCGCAGACACTTTCTTGTGAACGCGCTACAGGTTGCAAATCTTAACCGATTCTAATAATTTTTTATACAGACACATCTTATGGTAAGATCCCGACACCAATCGATTTTGGTTGCCATAGCAACCAAATTGGCCGATTGGCGACACATTTTATGCTCAAATTAGCCTGTTTAACACACATGGCTTGTGAACGCTCTACGAGTGGGAGTTTTCAATGAATGATGATGAAATCGCACAGACTCGGAGTGGAAGACCCTCACACGAAACCTTTCGTTTTTCAGAATGATCGAATAAATATTAATTAGTTAACGGACTAACTTTTACGACCGTTAAAATACCGACTTGAACATCTGTGATCAATCCAATACCCTGTACTATGAAAACAAATAGCACTGGATTCTTGTTCAGAATAGAGGACTGATGTTTTTAGTGAAAACAGATCGATATTATCGAATAAGTTAACCTGAATTTTACTAGTTAAGTCTATTATTGACCACAATTAAAATAGTTAAGATGAAAAACATTTATTATTGAGCTCAACAAGGTGAAGGTTTTGTCCAGTACAGATTTCATGAGTGTAACCGAATAAGTTAACCTTATTATTACTAGTTAAGTCTATTATTGACCACAATAAAAATAGTTAAGACAAGAAATATTTATCATTGGGCTCAACAAGGTAAAGGTTCTGTCCAGTAGAGATTTTATGGCTGTAACCGAATAAGTTAACATTATTTTTGCTAGTTAAATCTATCGTTGACCTCAATAATAATAGTTAAGACGAGAAACATTTATTATTGAGCTCAACAAGGAAAACGTTTTGTCCAGTAGAGATATCTGGGTGTAACTGGATAAGTTAACATTATTTTTACTAAAACATTGATCTGGCTCGAATTTCATCATCTTAAAAGTGCAGTTTTGGTAAGCTTTTACTTTGAATTTCAGCTTGAAACCACGTTTGATACATATTATGAGTCAAAATATAACTTATAGTAAAAAGTTCAACCTGGCTCCAATTTCGTCATCTTAAAAATGCAGTTTTGGTAAGCTTTTACTTTGAATTTCAGCTTGAAACCAAGTTTGGCACATATTATGAGTTAAAATATAACTTATGGCGAAGAGTTCAATCTGTCTCCAATTTTGTCATCTTGAAATGCAGTTTTGGTCAACTTTTACTTTGAATTTTAACTTGGAAACAAGTATGTCAAAAATCCTGAGTTGGAATATAACTTTAGGTGAAAAGTATGATCTGGCTGTGATTTCGTTTTTGTTATCGAACATGTCGAAATGGACATTCATATGCAGTGGTTTCAGTGGTGATCTTGAATTCGCCCTTCAATAACCTTGAAAGATTAATTTAGCAATTCTGGTGGGGAAAAAAACAGTTGTGGCCTAAGATTTTACATTTCTCTGGTGATCTTCTCTATCCCTTGTTCTAGTTTTTCACACTTATTAGTAATATATTTGGGGCATGAGGAATGATAGTGCTACGGGGGATACACCCAAGCGGTCGTAGGCGACCGGAAGCGTCTAGTTAATAATATCCACTCCAGTTCGTTTTATCTGAATAGTTGGCATTACAGGGAAAGGGCGAGATATGAAAATAGGTTAACACTGGAAATTCCAATCAAATCTACAAGGCCAAATAACTTTATTTGATGTGTGGTACATTGGTTCAATGTGACGGATTAGGGTTTGCAATCCTTTCTATTTATGTCTCAAAAGATGATTTATTTAGCATTATGCATAATGCATCGAACACTATTTCTACAGGGGTGGACATTGGTTTGAATGTCCCTGGAAATACATCATGAGATTGTCACAGGATGATAATGAATTCATGATGGCTATCGAATATTTGTTGATGCCAGCTGCAACGTAAAAATTAATGTTCCATTGCCGAACTGCTTAGGACGTCATCCGACCACCCTGAAGCCTGATAGAAATACACACGTTCTTGTGTACATTGCAAATGCTGACCATATGAACAAGCATTGCAGAACAGGCGACAATTCTAGGGTGAGTATCCTAACTCATGTTCTTGATCATATTCAACCCATATAAGTACACCAAGTCAGTGTGGCCATAACATTCAAATTCACATTTAACAATTTGTCAAACATCAATGCTATTTTTTCCAAGATCCGTTACAAGAATGTAGAATAATTGAAGATGGAAGATTTGACACAAGACACTATATATAGATGCACATCCCGTAAATCCATTAGTGCCTGTGACGTCTTCCTCCGTGATTCCTATTGCTAATCGAATCTCTCCTAATTGACCTCGTCGTTGGCACTTTATCGGTTTTTGACAGTCTCTTCTCCTTGGTTTTCGTTGACAAACCAACAAAATTTACTGGTACATTGATCTGTCCTGATTCTTGTAATTTCCAGATGATGCATGTTTGGATTTTTGGAATATTGGTACATCACTATGTCTATTTTCGTGTTTCGAGTTGATTTTAAATGATGATATATAGGAAATATTGAATCAACATTGGATCAGTACATATTATGAATATAGTGAAATGTTCAAACGCCATTGTATTATATATTTATTTGTTAGTATAATGGTCACCACTACTACAGAGCTTGCGAACCTGCTGTGTCACGCTACCTGTTTTTTGTAAATCGGATTTCATTTTCTTATTCTTTATGTACTGTGTTTAAATTATGTACTGAAAAGGTCTTTGTATAAGGTTTCTCCCAGTTGAAGAATTAACAAAAATGTTGTAGGCGAGCCCACAACTGTTTGAAATTATTGATACATTTTGGAACTGAATTGCGGATATCCTGTTCATTTACATCACAGCCTGTTCAAAGTTATCTGTTGGCCACTAACGCCTGATTTGGAATGCTTTATGTTATTACCCTCGCCCATGTAGTGGTGCGAGGGTATTGCATTTGGGACTGTCTCCCTGTCTGTTTGTCTGTCTGTCCGCACGCATAACTTGGAAAGAAATGGCCGATCGATATGAAATTTATAGGGATGGAGCGGTATGTCAGTGGCTCCTCAAACTTCGTCTAAATCAGATGAAAATGGTTGAAATTGCAACGGAAAAAGTGATAAGTTCATAATTGGCTCTAACTCCGGTTGTACTTGATATTAATTTTCCAACTATTTTTGTATTTTTCTTTGGCCAATTCCCGATCGCATGGTGTATCACCAATGGTCGTATGATGAAAACTCAATTATCGCCTGATGTGGAAAAATTGGGGATCACCATTTTGATTATTCTTTGACAGTGACGTTTCGGTGGAAATGTCTATGCTCATAACTCGAGGGCAAATGGTTCGATCGATCTGAAATTCATAGGGCTGGAGTGCCATGGAAGTGGCTCGGTTCTAATTTTGTCAAAATCGGATAAAAACGGTTGCCATGGCAACGGGAAAAAGAAATCACACAATTGGCTATAACTTCGGTTCTAATCAATATTAAATTTTCAACCTATTTTTGTATTTTTCTTTGGCCAATTCCTAATCGTATGGCGTACAACCGATGGTTTTAAGACCAAAACTCTTAATTTTCGCTCAAGGTCGAAAATTTGGGGGTGTTCTGGTGTTCTATTACTTGTGAGTGTTCTGAGATTCGAAACCATATTGTGAAGCCAGTTATCAATCTGTTTAAACCGTTTTGGTTCATGGGATTTGTCTTGATAATAGAAACATTACGCTGAAATTTTACAGCTCAATACTGAACGACAAGGTCAAGGTCACTGAAGTATCGAAAAGTTGCAATAACTCCATTTATATTCATGATTAATTTTATCTGATAATTTTGTAATTTTCTGTGGTCAATTCCCCATCATTTGCTTTATGACCAATGGTCGTATGATCAAAATTCCCCATTATCGCCCAAGGTCGAGAATGTAAGGGTCATCAGCTGAAAATACCAGTTGGTAGTATTTCAAGTAGTAATAATTCAGAAACCACTGAAGATATTCAATAGAATATTTTATGCAGTATTAATCTGAGTGAACCTGCAAATTTTGGAAGGTCAGTGTCAAGGATTCAGGGTGTGGTCGAGAATATGGTCAAAATAGAAAAATCTCAGGAACTCCTCTTTTATTAATAATTAATCTTCCCATGATTTTCGTATTTTTCTATGAACAATTCCTGACCACTTGATATATGACTAATTGTCGTATGACCAAGATCCCCGATTATCGCCCACGTTGAAAATGCGAAGGTTATCAGCTTCAATTTTAGTGACTAAATCTGAAGGGCGAGGGTCTGCAATCTCTGATTGTCTCATTTTATGGAATATTTCGTTGAATTATATTTTCTATTTTGTTAAGTGCTTTGTTAATGCACAAAATGACACTATTAAATATATGTTTTTATGTTTGTTTTACATGTTATCGCTATTTGTTGCACTGTATTTTGCATTAAATGTTTTTTTGCATCTACTAACACAACTGAACTGGATGAATAATGCATCTTGTTGTTTGTTCAGGTTAATGTACTCTAAAAATGTCTTACTATCTGAAAACATGAACGCATACAATGTCTTCATCAAAATAATGTGGAGAACGTATTGCCAAATGGTCACATAGAGACACACGCTGAATATACTCTGTATGATACAATGTGATATCTTGATTGATTTAGCGAATAAACGTGGGTTATCTAGTGTTGATTGTTGGCGCGACCTAGCTTTCCAATACATGGTATGGTTTTAAATCAAGTAAATTGAGTCCTGAGACAGTGCTGTGCATTTTAATGGTCTGATATCGATCTCATATAAATATAACTGAGATATGTTCATGACATATCAGCTTTTAATAACACATATATTGGATAAAATAATCAATTGATCATAATAACATTAACATTGAAAAAAAATAACTTTAACACACCTCCGTACAAAGAGACAATAATCCTCGCAGCCTGCACGAACTATATTAGCCGGTCTATTCCCTGCCAGCGGGCCAGCAGAGAGCCACTCCCCACCTCTCGTTGACTGGCTCAGTACGATCAATGGCTGATATGCCGCGAGATTCAGCGGGTCGAGCTCACGAACTGCAGTGGCTGCTACCAGGCTTCAACTCGTGATGAGGGGAGTAAATAAGGCCGTCACTAGGTGGATGGCAGCTTAAGAGGAGCAGACAGTGTTTAAATTTTAACACGTGTTACTATTATATAAATTGGACCCATTATCCAATGGATATGCTAACACTGGATACATTACTAGGATTATGTGTGGTATTGTCTCCAGAGATGAATATAATCTAGTAGGGACAACATCCACTTCATTTTGATGGATGAATAGTGATATCATTGTATTATGCATTCAAAAAATACACTGCCCAATTAATTGAAATGGATATAAATTACCATCTGGGCAAAGTGCCATTATATACCACGAGGTGAATACAAAGATGTTCCGCTAGACAGACACAAGCCATGGCAACATGCAATTATGTTAGCAAAGGTAATTGTAGCAATATTCATATCAAACACGCATGTTACCAGCTAAGAACAACACTGCATACTGCGATAGAAAACCAGGATTTTGATCTTGCGTCTAAACTGATACACAATGGATCGGATATGGATGCACCGGATACATTCAGACGGTGCCCACTTGATTATTGTTTCAGTTTGGAATTCAAACCGCCAGATGGAGATACATTCCACAAATTTTTGATAACACATTTGACGGAAATTGCAAATGTAAAACTGAAAGGTGAGAGGAGCGTCATCCATATACTGGCTTATTGGAATTTACATCATTGGCTGCAGCTATTCTTACAGCACAATAAAATTTTAGCTGATGTATTGGATAAATACTCTCAGTGTCCATTTCATTACTGTTTTGCTCGCGATGATGAGATATGCTTGGAAGCTCCCCAAATACTTCTACAAAATGGAGCGGATATCAACATGAGGAACATTGATGGCTTTAATCCACTCCATTTTCTCAAGGTTCATCAACAGTCAAAAGGGCCCTCAACAAGGATGTTGATTCGTGATATGGTGAAGTGTTCTGGAAAGAAAGATGTTCTTTGTGCTCTACATGTGGCTGCATCGAATGGTGATAGAGATTTAGTGCAATATCTTTGTGATTGTGGTGTGGATGTAAATATTTTCGATCAGGATGGCTTCACACCATTACATTTGGCAGTATTCAAAGAACAAGCACGCACTGTTGAACTACTTATACACCACCAAGCTGACCCTAATGCCAGAAACCAACAAGAACAAACTCCCTTGCATTATGCATCAGTGTTATCGAAGGTCACCTGTTCTACAGTGCTCTTGAGAGCGGGTGCCCTTGTAAATGTCACAGATAAGTTTGGCATGAAACCAATACATAAAGCAGCTGGCTGGGGGAAATTTGACGTTGTGAAGTTATTAATTCAACATGGATCTCTGATTGATGAAGCAGACAAGACTGGCAAATTGCCAATACATTACAATGCTATTTATGGATCATCAGATGTGACAGAGATTTTGGTCCTGAAGGGTTCAAAGTTTGACAGTCCTGATAACAATGGACAAACAGTTTTACATTTGGCAGCAAGTAGTGACAAAACTGACATCCTAAAATTATTGCTCTTACATGGCTGTGACCCAAATACCCAGGATAATGAAGGACAGTCACCATTACATCTAGCATGCAGCAAAGGCAACAAGGAAGCTGTGAGAACGTTGATCAACAGAGGAGCCAGCAAGAACATCATGACTACCCAAGGGTTGACCCCAGTGATGCTTGCTACAGAACGAGGACACTACTCTGTGTTAAGTATTCTACGAGAACATAGACAGAGTCTGTCACTCTATGCACCGGAGCAGTTGAACACCTTTGAAATATTTCGTAATTTCACTGCTCCCACTCGATTGGATGCTCTTAGTGCAGGTTCTTTGCAAAAAAATTGTTCACATTGTGATAAAAGCATGAAACTTTGCAGAGGGGTGGAGTATCACTCACTGATCAATATAAGCTAGGGAGCCATTCTCAATATGGCCTGTGGCGGATATGGCAGCCATTTTTCAAACGGCCGGTTTGCGAAATTCGTTATTTCTACCTATGCCTGTCAAATATTATCTAATATCCACAAAATTGGTATCAAACGGACCGGAATGACAAAACCAAATCACTTATAATGAAAAAAATTAATTATATTGAATGTTCTGCAGCAATATGTAAGAAACCCCAGTTTTTTGCTTGAATTTTGCGAATTATTCACGGATCTCCTAGTCGGGCATGTATAATAGGTGTGCCTGCATCCTCATTAATGTGTCCTGCGATACATTCGTTGGGGAATTTAAGCGAATTTTGGATCATTGTGCACCTGTCAAACGTGTGGTCATACCCCACCGGTACATACAGCGAGAGACGTGGATAACCACCACACTTGTCAAATGCAGTAGGAAACGCGATAGACTGTATGGTAAAGCAGTTGGCAGGCCTAGGGATAGTGTACAGTACATCAAATATATACGCTATAGAAATATTTATAATTCTGCAAAGAGGCAGGCAAAGGTTCTGTATTACAGAAAATTATTGACTGATTACAAAGACGACATTCGTAAAACATGGAGGGTTTTAAATTCAGTGATAGGACGTGCTAGAGACAAGAGTACACTCGTTGATACATTTATGGTTGACGGTGTGCCTGTAAATAACAGTGACACAGTAGCTAATGAGTTCTGTAAATATTTCTCGAATATCGGAAAACAATATGCGGAAGCCATACCTGCTTCCTCAAAATCGTCCCAATACTATATGGGAAACAGCCCCAATCAAAACTCATTCTTCCTTTTCCCTACTAACACGGACGAAGTATGTGAATTGATTAATTCATTTAAATCCAAAAAATCGTGTGGTGACGATGGAATTTCTATGTCACTTTTGAAGGACCTCCGAGAATGCTGCAGCCACCCTATATCCATATTGATCAATTTATCATTTGAAAAAGGGTCAGTACCGGACTCTATTAAATTGGCACGTGTCATTCCTATTTACAAGTCCAAGTCGAAAGATCAATTCACAAATTACAGACCAATCTCACTTCTTTCGAATATATCCAAAATCGTCGAGAAAGCAGTCCACCAACGCCTGTATTCATTTGTCACGCGAAATTCAATCTTATATGAAGGGCAATATGGCTTCAGACCGAAACGATCTACAATCGACGCCCTTGTGGACTTCACGGCCAATGTATTGCCCGCCCTTGATAAAGGTGAAAAGTGCATTGCGGTGTTTCTGGACCTCTCCAAGGCATTTGACACTATTAACCATAACCTTCTATTGGATAAGCTCCAATACTATGGTATTCGCGGTCTTGCCTTGGAGTGGTTCAGGAGCTACTTATATGATAGACGGCAGTATGTCCTTTATAAGAACACCTGTTCTATCCCTCGCTCCGTGGAATTTGGCGTTCCACAGGGGTCAGTGCTAGGTCCGTTATTGTTTATTTTATATGCAAATGATATACCCCGATCATTACATCATAGTAACGTAATTTTGTTCGCAGATGATACGACTGTTTTTCTCACAGGGAAAAATGAATCGAGTTTGTACAATCAAATGAACATTGACCTCAATATCTTGGGCGATTGGTTTAGAGCAAACCAACTATCGGTGAATGCTTCCAAAACTAAATACATACTGTTTTCCAGGAAGACCAATATTGCGGCGGAACATCATCATTTATATGTTGGCGGAGATCTCATAGAGAAGGTACAAGTCATGAAATTTCTAGGAATTTATATGGACCAAAATTTCACCTGGGAAACCCATCTTGAGTACGTCAAAAAGAAAGTTGCTTCTGGTCTATTTGCTATCAATATGTCAAAACGATGCCTTTTTGAGGCGCACAAAAAAATCCTGTACTACAGCTTGATTTATCCATTCTTAACATACGGTGTCTTGCTCTGGGGAAATGCTTATCAGTGTTATTTGAATAAAGTTTTTGTCATACAAAAACGAGCGATACGAGCAATTACAGGTGCAAAATATAATGATTCCTCCTCTCCTCTCTTTAAACATTTAGGTGTGTTGAAACTAAGCGATATTTATAAATTGAATATGGGTATTTTCTGCATACGTTTTTCATTGAACGAACTACCTGATGCATTGCTAAACATTTTTGTTCAAGGTGCGGTATGAGCATATTAGTGAGCTATGGTATATTTGAGTTGGTGCTAGGGGTCTATCTAACCAATGAGGGGGGTTAGATCACCATGGTGAAAGTCGAATACCGCACCTTACTCACATTTTTGAGGTGCATGGTAGTACTCATGGACACAATACACGTCACAGTAATGACCCCCAGCCGCCGCGGGTAAATTATGACATTATGAAAAGGAGCTTTCTGTATTCCTGCCCTCGTTATTGGCTAACACTTGATGAACGTATCAGGACGTCCTTGTCGAAAGCCATCCTCAAAAGAAAACTCTCGAACCATCTCCTGAGCTCATATTAACCAGTGTTAACTGCTAGTACATTTTAGCCGTATAATGTGTCACTGTTTTATATGCCCACTATGTAGTTTTTTTCGAATTTTAAATGTTGTGTACACTCTCTGAATCTCAGCTGCTTCATGATCTCGCATCAGTAGCTTGAAGTTAAACTTAGTCAAGATGGGAGGTTTCTCAACCACCTCTTTACAGTGTATTAACCCTGGAGCACTTTACACCTTTACCTAGTTGCAATGAAACACCCAATTATCACTCTGTAGCTACTATTCTTACCAGAGCTTGGTCCTTCATCATCCCTTATTTGTCATGTCCTCTGTATATTTATACTAGTGACTTACATATAAGTTATTCGTCATTAATTTCATTGTTCCTGTCTGTGTACTATGTATTATATGCTATAATTTATCTGTATGGAAGTCACGGCACTCGCGTGTTACAGACAATTGTCTCCCGTGGCTTCCATGAATGTGCAGCAGCCATGTACTATCGTATTATATTGTTATAAGAAATTATTTGCTACAGTGCACATTTGAAATAAACTCTATCTCTATCTATCTATCTCTCCTCCCCCTCCCCCCGATGATTTTCTGAATATAATTTTCTTAGTCAATTTCGAATATATTACTGATTATTAATACTGTTTCTAGAGACCCACCGCTGGCAAATATGGTTTTCTGGACCGCTTTCAAAATGACCACCGTTGAAAACTCTGAAATCATATTTTGGGCTATATCTAGCCCAAAGGTAGAGACATGGTTTTGGTGTCTATACCTATGTTTTTGATTTTGATACTGGGGAATCCAATTTTATCAATGCTGAATACCTGTGACTGTTGATTGCTTTCTAATTACAATGAAACTGGCGAAAAACACATTTCCAACCATGGTGCGACTGATATGAGTAGAAATCCTAAAAGTGGCCAGATTGATGGTAACAGTAGTTCCATTCCCACATACTATCAAGCTCAAAAGATAAGAATCAATTTACAGAATTAGTGCCAAGGTGGATTCTTTTGAATTTCTGGATACATGACTCGATGATGAATGCGATGCTCGTTTGTGGTCTCAGGAAAATATTGTATTTTCCTGGCATTTACCCAGTAAGATGTTGAAAAATACAAATGAACTAGTATTTAGGGTCTGCAGAAGCCATCATTATCAGTTGTGCATGGAATGCAACACTTTTTACTTCACAGAAATCAAATCCAAGATGGCCCTCATGGCCAAAAGCTAATTTCTTAATTTAAGCAAGGCCTCTGCATAAAAATTACCAGTAATGATAAAACTAAACAATCCAATAATAGACCAGTACGGATCCTGTAATTTCTTTTCTATTGCATTGGAATCAAGGCACCATAGAATGCCACTAAAGGTCACTTCTACCACGTGCCATTAACATGGGAAATATCTCTGCCTCAACACCCATGCACCAGTTTTGTTCTGCGTGGCAAATGGAGCATATTCATTGTTGATTGGTTTCCGGTTGACGCAGGAGTTGCCCCTTATGTACGATACAGTAATAACATGTGATTTGTTTGTCCAGAACGATATGACAGTTACCTGAAAACAATGCAGTAGCTCAAGATAAATGTTCTATGCCAATGATAGCTTTGACCTCTAGTCTCAAGAATGATTACACGGCAAATTTGGAATGGCATTTACATGTATACATTCCAAGTTAGGCCTTTTTGCATTCGTAAAATTGACAGGGGTTTGTGCAATGACATTTGACATCAAGAACAAAGACATCCCTGACACAAGATATTGTGGTTAACATGGGAAATTTCTTACCGTCTTTCTCATTCCATCCATGCCCTGTAGGGTTTTGAACAACCCCTAGTGGTTAATGGGCTCTAGTCCCTGTGCTTACGAGGTCAATGTTGATATCATAAACAATAGAATCAATGAAGGACAGCCCACAGACCAATTGCATCATCATAGACCAATTGCATCGTTTCAGCTCAGATGATACTAACATATGAAGGAGGACGCGCTGTCAGATCCAGTGAATGCATAAAATAGGATCATGAATTCATCACTGATGACATCATCGTTGACCTTGTCGGGATGAAGGTTCTCTTACACAAGATCAGTCATATGTAATGAATTCCTGAAACAAATGATGTGCTAGAACAACATATCAGAAGACCTCCAATTAAGGACACGAACTAGAGCCCATTAACCAGTAGGGGCTGTTCAAAACACCACAGACCATGGATGGACTGAAACAGACAACAAAGATGGTTCCCATCTAGACCATACTGCCTTTTGTCAAGGATGTCTTTGACCTTTGTGTATAATGCCACTGCACAAAATATAGTTCACCTTGCGAATCCAGGAGATCCAAGTTGGAATGAACATGTATATGCCATTGCTTATTTGCTGTGTAGTCGTTCTTGAGATTAGAGGTTAAGCTGGGATTGGCATATAATTTGTCGGGAGCTACTGCATTGTTTTCAGTTCACTGTCATACCGTGCTGCACAAAAATTACACATATTTCTGTGCCATACATAAGGGGTAATCATTTTTATTGTATTAAACACATCAGCACGATTAAGCTACTGTGTCAACAGGAAATGTTTTCAATATCACTGTAGGAACCCCACTACCGTAACGCGGCGTTACGGTAGTACGGCACGATGGCGGCAGGGGAATGGTTCGATTGGTTTTCTTGAGAATATCGTTTATAGAACACATGTCACTCTTCTCCGACGGTGTGCTTTGATGCCTCTTGAAGTTTCGCATCTATTGGCGTATTCTTTTGTGGGAATATTGCTCTTAATTAGTCAGAAAATGGAAAATGAAAATCAAGTGATTACTACGGTAACGTCAGATCAGTAGATGCGGAGTACTACCGTAACGCCAAGCATGTACTACCGTAACTTTAATCTTGGTCTCGCACTAGGTCTTTCGTAATATGCCTTTCGCATCATTTCAGATAAGAATTTCGAATATAAGGAGCTTGCATATACGGAATTGATTTCGAGGTACAATTCTTTATTATATTATACTACTGATACTATACGACGTCATGTAAAATGACGAAATGTGGTGTTTTGGGACGTCTATAACTGAACACGGGATTGTCGAAGGAGCAGAAAGTGAGCAAGCACATAAGCAATGTTTATACATTGAATGATGACATTTTCGAATGTTACCCCAGCGTAGAAAATTTTGTTGTACTAATTTTATGATAAGGTATGAGTGAGGAAATAATATTGAGAAGATACTTTTATCTTAACTAAGATAATGAGATACATTTGTGTATTCCGAGCCGTATAATTTACACGTACATGCAAACGTTGACCGTTGCACAGCATTACACACTCGTCTGAGGAAAAAGTAATGAAGTTTACAACAATGATTTAATTGGCATCAATTTTGATTATAGATTCGCACAGTGATATGCATAAGGTATGTTCTCTTTTTGACAATTGATTTTTTTATCGATGTCTGTGAAATCATATCAAAAGATAATGCATACTATGAAAGAGTGAATCCTTATTTATGCACCATGTTAAATTTGGTGTCAGTCAAACCTTTAAACGTACGGTATGAGATGAACTTCAACTTTGAGGTGAACTTGATAAGGTCGCCACTGGTCCAACCGCAAGGAATTCACGGAAGAACGGCAAAGCTTTGCTCTTAAATACACCGTCCCCAAAAATATCATCGTCAGAAGGCTGTAACGATTATTGAATTTCTGTCAGGATACCAGGTATTCTCTAATTACAGTTTATGATTAAGTGTCTGGAGTCAAAATCGTACCAGGACCCAAAGCCTCGAACTCCATTCCAAAGTGAACGGAACACCGTGAATCATTACCAGATTCATCGTCTAGACATCTAAGTCTGATGCTAAAATTAGACTTTGAATGATGTTCAATAACACGCTCTAAAATTCTGTTTGGCGAATGGATGGTCAAAGGGCAGTAATAACATATATGTATCCTGACATATTTTCACATAGGCTACATATGCATGACAAATTCCCAAAAATTGATTATGATCATCGATCTACAACAATATTTGTACTATGTATGTATCAAAAATTCTAAAATATGATCAAAATCAAAGTTTTACATCATGGTAATTTTATAAATATGCAAGCGTTACGGTAGTACTTGAAATCTGGAAATTGGCGTTACGGTAGTGGGCCGCTAACGTTACGGTAGTAATCGTCGCATATTTCAAACCGTTTTTACTCGCAAATCGATCAGATTCACAGTTTAATTATATTGTCACACTATAAAGCATATCTAGACAATTCGCCTCGTGTAGGTGTTATGTGCGAAACCTGTCTAATACCTAGTTTATCGTGAAATAACTTTTCGAAGCTAATAACCTTCCGCCATCGTTAGGACTACCGTAACGTCGCGTTACGGTAGTAGGGTTCCTACAGTGAATATGACCATGCTTCATTTGCCACGCAGAACAAAACTGGTGGGTGTTGAGGCAGGGACCCTTCCCATGTTCATGACAGCTGATAAAACGATCGAAGAATGATAGGGAACTTTACTGGCATTTTATTGTGCCATGATTACAATGCAATAGAAGGGAAATTACAGGATATGTAATAGTCTTTTTTTGGATTGTTCAATTCCAATACTGATAATTCTTAAGACCTTGAGAGACCTTGCTTATATCAAAAAATTATCTTTGGCTTTGATAGCCATCTTGGATTTCTTTGTTTTCTCATGGAACTAGTATAATTTGCATGTGCAGTCCGGTTATGTCATCACATGACATCGTCCAGTTAGTCATAAACAACGAGAAAATAGTGATACGAACCATGATTTCCAAACATTAGATACTTTGATGAATATTGGAAATAGAATTTTATTGTGCCATGATTACAATGCAATAGAAGGGAAATAACAGGATATGTAATAGTCTTTTTTTGGATTGTTCAGTTCCAATACTGATAATTCTTATGCAGAGACCTTGCTTATATCAAAAAATTATCTTTTGGCTTTGATAGCCATCTTGGATTTCTTTGTTTTCTGTGAAGTGAAAATGTGTTGCATTACATGCACAACTAATAAAGATAGCTTCTGCAGAACCCAAATACTGATTCATGTGCATTTCTTGACTTTCTTACCAGGTCAAATGACAGAAAACTGCACTCTTTTTTTACTACAAGCGAGCGCGACGTCGCAATCATCATCAAATCATGTGTCCAGGAATTCAAAAGAATTTACTTTGGCACTATTTCTGTAAATTGATTTTTATCTTCTGAGCTTGTTATGTGGGAATGGAACTGCTTTCACTATCAATCTGGTCCCCTCTCAGGGTTTCTACACATATCATTCGCACCTTGTCAGACATTCTTATTTTCTGAAGCAACCAACAGACACAGGTACTCAGCAATGACAGAATTGGATTCTTCAGTATCAAAAACATGGGTATAGACACCAAAATCATGTCTCTACCTGCAATACAAGCCGAGTTATAAACCCAGAACATGATTTCGGCATTTTAGATGGTGGCCATTTTGAAAAAGGCCCAAAACGAACATTGTCGACAGTGGTGGGTCTCTGGAATCTCCCTTATAATCAATAATAGAATGAAATCTAACTAAAAAATTGATTTCAGATGATCATGCGGTGAGGGGGTGCAGGCACACCTATTGTACATGTCCGACTGCAAGATCCATAGATAACTTGTCAAAATTCAAGCAAAAAAAAAACTGTTTTTTTTACATATAGCTGTAGAATGTTCGATATAATTATCTTTTTCTGTTAAAAGTGATTTGGTTTGGTTATTCCGGTCAGTTTGATACCAATTTTGTTGATATTGGATAATATTTGACATGCACGGGAGAAATAACCAATTTCTCGAACAGGCCATTTTAGGTCGATTTATTGCAAAAAGAAAAATGGCTGCCATATCCGCCACAGGCCATATTGAGAATGGCTCCCTAGCTTATATTAACCAGTGAGTGATACTCTACCCCTCTGCAAAGTTTCATGCTTTTATCACAATGTGAACAATTCGTCCAAAAATTTGAGCTAAGAACCTGCACTATCTGGGTCAAGAGAGTGACAATGAAGAGTCAGTGTCGAATAAAGACACAAACCTTGAGGCACAGGTGTCCACTGACCAAACATCCATCATGGACAGCCAGAAGAACGAACTAAAATTTCCAAAGGGAGAGAGCTTAAAGGAAAACGACAAGAGTGGTGATGAAAATGGTAACCTACATATATCAAAGAATGTGATTCATCAAGGAAATCCAGTGAACTCTGAACAGTGTTGTGTCATGTCATGACTAATATGCTAATTAACCCCTTCACTGCCTATTGCCAGAGAAGGTCTCGGGCAATAACGTCAATTCCAGTGTGTGTATAGCCCGAGAAGGTCTCGGGCTCTGAACAATGTGTGATAAGTCAGTGTGGAGTGTCAAGATCGTTATGATATTTCACATAAGTTTGGCGAACATGCATGGGCACTCTAAGATAATGCAGTGAGCACTCTTCGGCCAGTCATCTCAAACTTATATGTACCTCTTTAGATTGATATCTGCAAAAGAGAAGAGAATCAGCATGTATTTTGTCTACATGCGAATTTTGATTTATATGTATAGCTGTATACATACCGGTATGCATAGATGTCATTTACAATATTTATATGCTGTTCAGTTTGACAGTTATGATTGCAACATGCTGCTCAGCAATCGTGAACTATTTAAGTTAGCTCTTACATAATATATCTGATCAGGTCAATGGAAATGCAGACATGAGTTTGTGTCTGATGGGAATAATTTAGTGTCGTGTGAAAGGCATGCTTTGTTTGTTGAAATGTGATCGTTGCCATGGTAACCTGCTACATAGCAAACACATTGTATTGGCGTTGCTGCTGTATTGGTCATGTTGGTGAGAATAAAGTTTAGTACCATATATATATAATTTTTACAATCATATTCCCAATTCTTTGTTGAAAAATTCAAAATATCTGAGAATATATCATATTTTGTTATTTTTCCTCCGCACAGATGATTTCACTGAGCCCCGCAGTGAAGGGGTTAAATATGCATACATTTCACATGCCAGTTCACAAAAGATCCTTACGCACTTAATCTAAACCTTATATTTTGCGATAATAAGTAAATAATAATGATGCTCATTGATATTCTGTCATATACGCATAAGATCCCAAATAGGCCTACAAAATAGAAATATCTCTTTTACTTTCATTGAAATCCTTTACTGAAACAGAAGTGCATCTTACTGAAAGACAATAATATTTTGAATTTGTATAAAAATTATGTGTAATTATGAATAAAACACCTCACAAGTAAAGATACATTTTGTGTAGTATCAAAGCGTGGCCTTCCCATTCAGTTTTTTCTATGCTCTTGCTAACCTTCAGAGATTTCTTCGTTCAATTCCTTTTATCACAGAAGCTTTGATTCCTATGAAGATTTGAAGTTTGTTAGTTAATTAATCTTTATGTAATATGATATTAGCAGGCTGGTACTCCCCACGTTGTTGATAGTGTGCATAACCAAAAACAAATCTGGTATATTCATTGGCAATGTATTTGAATTAAGAATAAATCAACAATAGTTTATTCCTAGAAACAGTGGTCACATAACACCTCTTGCTCAGTTTTCCAGCATGACCTATACTTGCATGATATTGAAGCTATCTCCGAAATTTTCTGAGCGCTATGGTGTGCATGTATTTGCATAATCTTTTTTGTGCTAAATCGCATTACCTTGTTTATGGTGATTGCAATAGCAATAGATCAAAAATTCATTTGATTGCATCTGTCCCATCCAAACACAATTATATGTATGTAAGTCAAGGAGAACATTAAGTCATGGAACTAGTATAATTTGCATGTCCAGTCCGGTTATGTCATCACATGACATCGTCCAGTTAGTCATAAACAACGAGAAAATAGTGATACGAACCATGATTTCCAAACATTAGATACTTTGATGAATATTGGAAATAGAATTTGTTACACCATATTGGTAGATTTTTTTTATTTTATTTTACAACAATCGAGTCATATCTATGGAGTTATTACATTTCCTATGATCACTGCACATTACCATGAGACATGGAGAGTTTTACACATATTCAGTATGTTCAACTGAGAGAGCATGTATTGCATTTGAAGTTTCTTTGATCAGCGAATGTAAATGTAAAAGTTCATCACTTGGTCTTATTGATGCAGGAAGATCAAATTATTAATCTTCTTATGGTGATTTGGTAGTAAATACTCAAGGGTGGAGTCAGGAGAAGGGCACAAACAACTGACACCGAATATCACATAGGGGGTGATTTCTAATACCAAACTGACACTTTTGACATAAGAGCGAAGATTGCATCCATCACAGTTCAGGTTCACTGTTGCAGATGCTTGTATAATGTCAGCTCCATTCCCGTCTTCAGTGAGACCTGCAGGTCACATTATTTATGTATGGGCATGTCTGCATTGCTACTCATATCCGCATCAAATATCCATACCATGTATACATTGAATAAAATAATAATTGATATTGATATGTTGATATGGCACCGTCGCTATATAATTGATATGGCACAGTCGCTACCATATCGAATGGCTGTTGAAACGCCAGCCGTTATGGAGTAACCTGTGATATCACGAATTCATGTGGGCATGTTGTATAACATGGGAATTTGATGGCGGAGTGAAGTATGAAGTAAGTTTAAGGCTTGGATGTTGGTAACAAACCAAACACTGTGGTGAGCTGCTCTCCCATTCATTTGTAATGTAAACATAAAGGTAACAAAATCAGCAAGACTACCCAACCTTTCTTCCTGAAACTTCATTAACAGAGATTTGTATAGCCATGGATGACGAACTGAGACATGATTCTATAAAAAGTATCACAGGGATTGCACAAAGTGTTGATTATAGATATCACTTTTACAGGTGTCAGCAAACAACGCGTCGTATCTTCAGCGTTACAAACAAACTGTTGTTGGTATGTACGTTTTGTTGTGTGACCATCCAATAATAGATGCATATACGAGTTGTCCGCAGTAAGAAATAATCCTGCCATTGGGCATGTTTTGAGTGTTACCTTGTCTTTTGCGAAATAAGTCACAAAATGACATTTAAAAATGACAATTATCACACAATTAATTATATTAAGTCAAGAACCAAGCCTCGGTTAGTGATCCATGATGGCTAGAGGTCGCCACAGTAAATTCTGGTGCCAAATGGATGTTTGCAAGTTCATAATTTTGTTACCTTTATATCTACATTAAAAGTGAATGGAGAACCGGCGCATTCCAGATTCGGGATTTTACATGCAGTTCGTCCTTAATTGAATGTGAAAATTAAATTGAATGTGAACATCACACAACAGTGTTTTGCACACTTATCACAACCGTGGACAAGGAACAGTTAATTAAGACAGAGTCACATAGCCATAAGCATCACTGGGAGAAATAAATACTAATGTGAAGAAGAACCGCTATATTTGAGTGATATATGTGTTCGTGTTTGTATATGACTGTTGTGACAGAGTTAGTTGTTTCTATAATTGTGTGATGCAATTGATGAAACATATGTGATGATAGCAACCTCTCCAGATCATATGCCTGGCAAATAAATGAAATAACAGATTGGATATTGATACATAACAACACTGAAATGACAAAGATTTCGACATACAAGAATCAGTTGTGTGATTTAGGGACTATTGCAGTCTCGCGAAAATGGTCCTGTCACTTTCCACTGAAATTAAATAATTTTCATACCATATAGGTTTCGATATTGATTAGGTTCTATGTGTTGAGACAAGTGTTATTATATCCATGATTTGCTTGAAAATAAAATATTATTGGCAGTGAGACGTGATATAAGTGAAGGGCTATATAGCATTGCACGAGTCTGTGTTTCGATCATACAATACTGTGACATTCATTTTCATGGAACAATAGTGGTTTTTTTTTTCAGCAATCATGCAGTACAATGCATCATAAAACTGTTCATTAATTCGCACCCATCACCCAACCACAGGAGTTTACATAATAAGTTGAGCTTGCCCTGTGTATATATTGACACCCAACCGCAGGAGTTTACATAATAAGTTGAGCTTGCCCTGTGTATATATTGACACTGTCACACCTGGCAAATATTTGAAGGTGACCATTTGCGTTGGGGTATACATGTGCTTCCATCGAGTTTGTAATTGATAGCTCGTGACACTATCCATACGTGACGTCAATTGGCCACTGAACAGCCTCCTTAAATGTCCCTGCATCATTTGAAAAATAACGCAATACACATGAATACATGTTAATGGACCAGTATAGTTGATACTGAATATAAATCATTATTAAATAAAACATATAGATAAAAATGATTGTCTGGTGTACGATTTATGTCGGTTGTATGATTGATTGAGTAAAGTTTATTTGTAGATTAATAAAGCTAATACCCAGGCAACTAAAGTATTGTCTGTGAGTTCCCTGCAGGAAAGAAACCACATTAAATAGACGATTGCTGCATCGAGTGGTGCTCATTTATCACACTTGCCATCTACGTCATGTTACTGACTAGTGTGGGTAATATCAGCAAGCAATATGAAGCCTGCTATCATTTACTATCCCTCTTGTTGCCACTATTTGTTTTTATTATGAATATTGAGTTTGTATTGTTTCTATTGAAAGTTTTCCGCTTCTGTATCAATGTCTTTAATACCTATCAAAAATAGGACATTGTCACAAGGAAACCAATTGAAAAAAAACAGCAACGCCATATTTGGGCTAATATCAAAGCAGAAGGTTAGCCTAATTGACTCTCATTGACACTGAAAAGTATGGTCTATCTTAATTTGAGAGGTTCGTCAGTTGATCTGAGTTTTCAATTCTTGTTTGGTTTTATTCCATGTGATATGTATTTCTAGAGAACGCCGCACATATTCCTAGTAAGGCAACCCCGCATGAGAATAGCCACTGAGGAAGATGAACAAGTGAGAGGAATCCATTTTATATAACAGCAACAAGTGACACCACACCTTGTCTGTTTCTGTCAAGCTGTCATCAGCCTGGTGACTGCCTTATTTACTCTGCTTTTCACGAGTTGAAGCCCGGTAGCAGCCACAGCAAGCGGTGGTCTCTAACCAGCTGAATATTGTCGCAATAGACTGACTGGTGAAGGTATATGCGTGTTTGATGGGTCCGTGATTTGTTGGTGGAGGCGTGTTTTTCAAATGGTCAATTGATAATTTCATCCAATATATGTGCTATTCAGGGACGATAAATCGGTAGGTATAAATTTATTGCTTTGAAACATCATACCCGTGGTTTTGATGTGCATAGATAAAATAAATTGGTATAGAGTGTGGAGATTTTGCCCAAAGATCGCGGCAGGTGTCTTTCTTAAAACATTCTAGTTTTACGGCCTATTTTTAGACTGCTTCCGCTCGAAGCGTGCGTTGCATGGCAACGCCCAGTAAGCCTTTCGATTCCCAGTAAACTATAACAATGGTTTGACCTAGTTTATCTTCGTCTCTCGTGATTCTGGTGTAATAAATACACTGGAAACGGTTTGATCTAGGAGATTGTCCCAGAGAAATCTAGAGGCAGGACGAGGAACTCACCATGGGTTCTATGTCCCAGTACTTCTGCTAAAGCCCTCGTGGGCTCCTGGGGACGATTTCCATAGGGGGCCCGGGCTGGGGGGGAGATCGTGCTGACTCGGGGGCGCAAGCCCTGTGGATCACCGGTCTTTTCCCACCCGGGATAGTGCGACACAGGCTCTGGCGAGTTGTCGGGCTGCTAGGGGTGCCGCAGTGAGCCGGCCTTTACAGCTCACGTCACGGTGATGATCCTGTATCTGAGTGACGTCCGTACGTAGGGGCTTGCTGGGTGGGCAGTTTCTAGGTTAGAGTTCAATGCTAGAGATGTTGCTGCGCCCGCAGTGACCTTCGGTGAGCAGTCCACTGCAAGGATCCGGAGAGAGCGGGTACGCGTCTGCAAGGACACGTGGTGAGAGGGTCATCCTTGAGGATCCCGAAGAGCGGACGAAGTTTAAGTACGAGTAATAACTTTACAGAGCATTGAAAACTCATCAATAACCGGCCTCGTTTCACATCACATACAGGATAATGGAAAGCTAGATCCCCAGTCAAATTAGCACTGGATAATCTACTTTAATTAACGATATCAATCATGGTGATCAGATGGCATCATATACAGTATATTCAACATGTGTCTTCATGTATGTTCATTGATGTTTGCCAACAAATTCAATGAACTTAATCATATTGAAAGCATTCTAACTGCAAGTTTACTTGATGTGCCAATAACAATGAATGACAATTAGTACTTGACAAAGGCAA
Organism: Terebella lapidaria; assembly: GCA_949152475.1. Lineage (NCBI taxonomy): Eukaryota > Metazoa > Annelida > Polychaeta > Terebellida > Terebellidae > Terebella > Terebella lapidaria. The sequence goes on along the minus strand of OX424559.1, from coordinate 13,305,436 downwards.
TTGTCAACGAGAGTCACTCCCTTCAGTACATACTCGACGATCAACAGTTAGTGTATGGCAAGATTCAGCTGGTTAGAGCCCGTGGATTGCTGTCTGTGGCTGCTACCGGGATTGGTGATGAGGAGAGTAAATAAGGCCGTCACCAGACAGATGACTGCTTGAGATGAGCAGACAAGGCATGGATTTCACACTTGTTACACTAAGCCCTACTCTTCCTAATGATAAATTGGACACTTCTCACTCGTTTTTCATCTCCAGTGGCTATGCTAATCAAGTTATCTCACCACATAGCCAACATGAATTGCACATATTATGTGCAGCTAGGGTTAATAACGCGTCATTTGTCACAACCACAAATATCACCAGATCGGATTTCAGTCGATGTAGGATGTTGTTGGTTTTGCAGCAGATTTACCAAGTGTCTGGCATAATGACAGCCAAGTGTTTGGTCAATGTAAAGCTGATGCCTCAAGTCAGTATTATACGATTTATCATATATATTATTACTTACATGTATATTACAATCTGCAGAAATGAACGTCACTTCTTATGGATGAAATATTCCCTGTTATATCAAATTTTTCAATTTATAACAATATTTACTCTATATTCAATGTGCAGAATCAGGTTTCATATCATCTATATTGATTGCGACATGTTTTACACCCAAATGCTCTTATTCACCCAAATCCTTATAACAAGTACGAATCATACGTTCATCATCATGCACACCGACAGAAGCAGTTGATAAAATTGTTGTTAAACTGTAAATGCACTATATAACATGCCTTCTGAGCAATTAATATGAGTAGAATTGTACTGTTATGTTCTCCAAAGGAACACATTACTTAAATTCTTAATGAAAACAACATCAAAACACCAGATACAATATATACTTTTATTTTGATTTGGCATGCGTTTCGGTCAAATGACGGTGGCGGACTGAGGGCGATGATTAATGCTCGCTTGATAAGACCTCGATTGAATGCATGACAATTTTGACACAAACATTGGCATAACCAGGATGGAAAGAAGAGGATGCAATTATTACTATTAGTGCAGGTTCTTAGCAAAAAAATTGTTCACAATGTGATAAAAGCATGAAACTTTGCAGAGGGGTGGAGTATCACTCACTGATCAATATAAAGTAGGGAGCCATTCTCAATATGGCCTGTGGCGGATATGGCAGCCATTTTTCTTTTTGCAGTAAATAGACTTCAAACGGCCGGTTTGCGAAATTCGTTATTTCTACCTATGCCTGTCAAATATTATCTAATATCCACAAAATTGGTATCAAACTGACCGGAATGACAAAACCAAATCACTTATAATGAAAAAAAATTAATCATATTGAATGTTCTGCAGCAATATGTAAGAAACCCCAGTTTTTTGCTTGAATTTTGCGAATTATTCACGGATCTCCTAGTCGGGCATGTATAATAGGTGTGCCTGCATCCTCTCCTCCCCCTCCCCCCGATGATTTTCTGAATATAATTTTCTTAGTTAATTTCGAATATATTACTGATTATTAATACTGTTTCTAGAGACCCACCGCTGGCAAATATGGTTTTCTGGACCGCTTTCAAAATGGCCACCGTTAAAAACTCTGAAATCATATTTTGGGCTATATCTAGCCCAAAGGTAGAGACATGGTTTTGGTGTCTATACCTATGTTTTTGATTTTGATACTGGGGAATCCAATTTTATCAATGCTGAATACCTGTGACTGTTGATTGCTTTCTAATTACAATGAAACTGGCGAAAAACACATTTCCAACCATGGTGCGACTGATATGAGTAGAAATCCTAAAAGAGGCCAGATTGATGGTAACAGTAGTTCCATTCCCACATATCAAGCTCAAAAGATAAGAATCAATTTACAGAATTAGTGCCAAGGTGGATTCTTTTGAATTTCTGGATACATGACTCGATGATGAATGCGATGCTCGTTTGTGGTCTCAGGAAAATATTGTATTTTCCTGGCATTTACCCAGTAAGATGTTGAAAAATACAAATGAACTAGTATTTAGGGTCTGCAGAAGCCATCATTATCAGTTGTGCATGGAATGCAACACTTTTTACTTCACAGAAATCAAATCCAAGATGGCCCTCACGGCCAAAAGCTAATTTCTTAATTTAAGCAAGGCCTCTGCATAAAAATTACCAGTAATGATAAAACTAAACAATCCAATAATAGACCAGTACGGATCCTGTAATTTCTTTTCTATTGCATTGGAATCAAGGCACCATAGAATGCCACTAAAGGTCACTTCTACCACGTGCCATTAACATGGGAAATATCTCTGCCTCAACACCCATGCACCAGTTTTGTTCTGCGTGGCAAATGGAGCATGTTCATTGTTGATTGGTTTCCGGTTGACGCAGGAGTTGCCCCTTATGTACGATACAGTAATAACATGTGATTTGTTTGTCCAGAACGATATGACAGTTACCTGAAAACAATGCAGTAGCTCAAGATAAATGTTCTATGCCAATGATAGCTTTGACCTCTAGTCTCAAGAATGATTACACGGCAAATTTGGAATGGCATTTACATGTATACATTCCAAGTTAGGCCTTTTTGCATTCGTAAAATTGACAGGGGTTTGTGCAATGACATTTGACATCAAGAACAAAGACATCCCTGACACAAGATATTGTGGTTAACATGGGAAATTTCTTACCGTCTTTCTCATTCCATCCATGCCCTGTAGGGTTTTGAACAACCCCTAGTGGTTAATGGGCTCTAGTCCCTGTGCTTACGAGGTCAATGTTGATATCATAAACAATAGAATCAATGAAGGACAGCCCACAGACCAATTGCATCATCATAGACCAATTGCATCGTTTCAGCTCAGATGATACTAACATATGAAGGAGGACGCGCTGTCAGATCCAGTGAATGCATAAAATAGGATCATGAATTCATCACTGATGACATCATCGTTGACCTTGTCGGGATGAAGGTTCTCTTACACAAGATCAGTCATATGTAATGAATTCCTGAAACAAATGATGTGCTAGAACAACATATCAGAAGACCTCCAATTAAGGACACGAACTAGAGCCCATTAACCAGTAGGGGCTGTTCAAAACACCACAGACCATGGATGGACTGAAACAGACAACAAAGATGGTTCCCATCTAGACCATACTGCCTTTTGTCAAGGATGTCTTTGACCTTTGTGTATAATGCCACTGCACAAAATATAGTTCACCTTGCGAATCCAGGAGATCCAAGTTGGAATGAACATGTATATGCCATTGCTTATTTGCTGTGTAGTCGTTCTTGAGATTAGAGGTTAAGCTGGGATTGGCATATAATTTGTCGGGAGCTACTGCATTGTTTTCAGTTCACTGTCATACCGTGCTGCACAAAAATTACACATATTTCTGTGCCATACATAAGGGGTAATCATTTTTATTGTATTAAACACATCAGCACGATTAAGCTACTGTGTCAACAGGAAATGTTTTCAATATCACTGTAGGAACCCCACTACCGTAACGCGGCGTTACGGTAGTACGGCACGATGGCGGCAGGGGAATGGTTCGATTGGTTTTCTTGAGAATATCGTTTATAGAACACATGTCACTCTTCTCCGACGGTGTGCTTTGATGCCTCTTGAAGTTTCGCATCTATTGGCGTATTCTTTTGTGGGAATATTGCTCTTAATTAGTCAGAAAATGGAAAATGAAAATCAAGTGATTACTACGGTAACGTCAGATCAGTAGATGCGGAGTACTACCGTAACGCCAAGCATGTACTACCGTAACTTTAATCTTGGTCTCGCACTAGGTCTTTCGTAATATGCCTTTCGCATCATTTCAGATAAGAATTTCGAATATAAGGAGCTTGCATATACGGAATTGATTTCGAGGTACAATTCTTTATTATATTATACTACTGATACTATACGACGTCATGTAAAATGACGAAATGTGGTGTTTTGGGACGTCTATAACTGAACACGGGATTGTCGAAGGAGCAGAAAGTGAGCAAGCACATAAGCAATGTTTATACATTGAATGATGACATTTTCGAATGTTACCCCAGCGTAGAAAATTTTGTTGTACTAATTTTATGATAAGGTATGAGTGAGGAAATAATATTGAGAAGATACTTTTATCTTAACTAAGATAATGAGATACATTTGTGTATTCCGAGCCGTATAATTTACACGTACATGCAAACGTTGACCGTTGCACAGCATTACACACTCGTCTGAGGAAAAAGTAATGAAGTTTACAACAATGATTTAATTGGCATCAATTTTGATTATAGATTCGCACAGTGATATGCATAAGGTATGTTCTCTTTTTGACAATTGATTTTTTTATCGATGTCTGTGAAATCATATCAAAAGATAATGCATACTATGAAAGAGTGAATCCTTATTTATGCACCATGTTAAATTTGGTGTCAGTCAAACCTTTAAACGTACGGTATGAGATGAACTTCAACTTTGAGGTGAACTTGATAAGGTCGCCACTGGTCCAACCGCAAGGAATTCACGGAAGAACGGCAAAGCTTTGCTCTTAAATACACCGTCCCCAAAAATATCATCGTCAGAAGGCTGTAACGATTATTGAATTTCTGTCAGGATACCAGGTATTCTCTAATTACAGTTTATGATTAAGTGTCTGGAGTCAAAATCGTACCAGGACCCAAAGCCTCGAACTCCATTCCAAAGTGAACGGAACACCGTGAATCATTACCAGATTCATCGTCTAGACATCTAAGTCTGATGCTAAAATTAGACTTTGAATGATGTTCAATAACACGCTCTAAAATTCTGTTTGGCGAATGGATGGTCAAAGGGCAGTAATAACATATATGTATCCTGACATATTTTCACATAGGCTACATATGCATGACAAATTCCCAAAAATTGATTATGATCATCGATCTACAACAATATTTGTACTATGTATGTATCAAAAATTCTAAAATATGATCAAAATCAAAGTTTTACATCATGGTAATTTTATAAATATGCAAGCGTTACGGTAGTACTTGAAATCTGGAAATTGGCGTTACGGTAGTGGGCCGCTAACGTTACGGTAGTAATCGTCGCATATTTCAAACCGTTTTTACTCGCAAATCGATCAGATTCACAGTTTAATTATATTGTCACACTATAAAGCATATCTAGACAATTCGCCTCGTGTAGGTGTTATGTGCGAAACCTGTCTAATACCTAGTTTATCGTGAAATAACTTTTCGAAGCTAATAACCTTCCGCCATCGTTAGGACTACCGTAACGTCGCGTTACGGTAGTAGGGTTCCTACAGTGAATATGACCATGCTTCATTTGCCACGCAGAACAAAACTGGTGGGTGTTGAGGCAGGGACCCTTCCCATGTTCATGACAGCTGATAAAACGATCGAAGAATGATAGGGAACTTTACTGGCATTTTATTGTGCCATGATTACAATGCAATAGAAGGGAAATTACAGGATATGTAATAGTCTTTTTTTGGATTGTTCAATTCCAATACTGATAATTCTTAAGACCTTGAGAGACCTTGCTTATATCAAAAAATTATCTTTGGCTTTGATAGCCATCTTGGATTTCTTTGTTTTCTCATGGAACTAGTATAATTTGCATGTGCAGTCCGGTTATGTCATCACATGACATCGTCCAGTTAGTCATAAACAACGAGAAAATAGTGATACGAACCATGATTTCCAAACATTAGATACTTTGATGAATATTGGAAATAGAATTTTATTGTGCCATGATTACAATGCAATAGAAGGGAAATAACAGGATATGTAATAGTCTTTTTTTGGATTGTTCAGTTCCAATACTGATAATTCTTATGCAGAGACCTTGCTTATATCAAAAAATTATCTTTTGGCTTTGATAGCCATCTTGGATTTCTTTGTTTTCTGTGAAGTGAAAATGTGTTGCATTACATGCACAACTAATAAAGATAGCTTCTGCAGAACCCAAATACTGATTCATGTGCATTTCTTGACTTTCTTACCAGGTCAAATGACAGAAAACTGCACTCTTTTTTTACTACAAGCGAGCGCGACGTCGCAATCATCATCAAATCATGTGTCCAGGAATTCAAAAGAATTTACTTTGGCACTATTTCTGTAAATTGATTTTTATCTTCTGAGCTTGTTATGTGGGAATGGAACTGCTTTCACTATCAATCTGGTCCCCTCTCAGGGTTTCTACACATATCATTCGCACCTTGTCAGACATTCTTATTTTCTGAAGCAACCAACAGACACAGGTACTCAGCAATGACAGAATTGGATTCTTCAGTATCAAAAACATGGGTATAGACACCAAAATCATGTCTCTACCTGCAATACAAGCCGAGTTATAAACCCAGAACATGATTTCGGCATTTTAGATGGTGGCCATTTTGAAAAAGGCCCAAAACGAACATTGTCGACAGTGGTGGGTCTCTGGAATCTCCCTTATAATCAATAATAGAATGAAATCTAACTAAAAAATTGATTTCAGATGATCATGCGGTGAGGGGGTGCAGGCACACCTATTGTACATGTCCGACTGCAAGATCCATAGATAACTTGTCAAAATTCAAGCAAAAAAAAAACTGTTTTTTTTACATATAGCTGTAGAATGTTCGATATAATTATCTTTTTCTGTTAAAAGTGATTTGGTTTGGTTATTCCGGTCAGTTTGATACCAATTTTGTTGATATTGGATAATATTTGACATGCACGGGAGAAATAACCAATTTCTCGAACAGGCCATTTTAGGTCGATTTATTGCAAAAAGAAAAATGGCTGCCATATCCGCCACAGGCCATATTGAGAATGGCTCCCTAGCTTATATTAACCAGTGAGTGATACTCTACCCCTCTGCAAAGTTTCATGCTTTTATCACAATGTGAACAATTCGTCCAAAAATTTGAGCTAAGAACCTGCACTATCTGGGTCAAGAGAGTGACAATGAAGAGTCAGTGTCGAATAAAGACACAAACCTTGAGGCACAGGTGTCCACTGACCAAACATCCATCATGGACAGCCAGAAGAACGAACTAAAATTTCCAAAGGGAGAGAGCTTAAAGGAAAACGACAAGAGTGGTGATGAAAATGGTAACCTACATATATCAAAGAATGTGATTCATCAAGGAAATCCAGTGAACTCTGAACAGTGTTGTGTCATGTCATGACTAATATGCTAATTAACCCCTTCACTGCCTATTGCCAGAGAAGGTCTCGGGCAATAACGTCAATTCCAGTGTGTGTATAGCCCGAGAAGGTCTCGGGCTCTGAACAATGTGTGATAAGTCAGTGTGGAGTGTCAAGATCGTTATGATATTTCACATAAGTTTGGCGAACATGCATGGGCACTCTAAGATAATGCAGTGAGCACTCTTCGGCCAGTCATCTCAAACTTATATGTACCTCTTTAGATTGATATCTGCAAAAGAGAAGAGAATCAGCATGTATTTTGTCTACATGCGAATTTTGATTTATATGTATAGCTGTATACATACCGGTATGCATAGATGTCATTTACAATATTTATATGCTGTTCAGTTTGACAGTTATGATTGCAACATGCTGCTCAGCAATCGTGAACTATTTAAGTTAGCTCTTACATAATATATCTGATCAGGTCAATGGAAATGCAGACATGAGTTTGTGTCTGATGGGAATAATTTAGTGTCGTGTGAAAGGCATGCTTTGTTTGTTGAAATGTGATCGTTGCCATGGTAACCTGCTACATAGCAAACACATTGTATTGGCGTTGCTGCTGTATTGGTCATGTTGGTGAGAATAAAGTTTAGTACCATATATATATAATTTTTACAATCATATTCCCAATTCTTTGTTGAAAAATTCAAAATATCTGAGAATATATCATATTTTGTTATTTTTCCTCCGCACAGATGATTTCACTGAGCCCCGCAGTGAAGGGGTTAAATATGCATACATTTCACATGCCAGTTCACAAAAGATCCTTACGCACTTAATCTAAACCTTATATTTTGCGATAATAAGTAAATAATAATGATGCTCATTGATATTCTGTCATATACGCATAAGATCCCAAATAGGCCTACAAAATAGAAATATCTCTTTTACTTTCATTGAAATCCTTTACTGAAACAGAAGTGCATCTTACTGAAAGACAATAATATTTTGAATTTGTATAAAAATTATGTGTAATTATGAATAAAACACCTCACAAGTAAAGATACATTTTGTGTAGTATCAAAGCGTGGCCTTCCCATTCAGTTTTTTCTATGCTCTTGCTAACCTTCAGAGATTTCTTCGTTCAATTCCTTTTATCACAGAAGCTTTGATTCCTATGAAGATTTGAAGTTTGTTAGTTAATTAATCTTTATGTAATATGATATTAGCAGGCTGGTACTCCCCACGTTGTTGATAGTGTGCATAACCAAAAACAAATCTGGTATATTCATTGGCAATGTATTTGAATTAAGAATAAATCAACAATAGTTTATTCCTAGAAACAGTGGTCACATAACACCTCTTGCTCAGTTTTCCAGCATGACCTATACTTGCATGATATTGAAGCTATCTCCGAAATTTTCTGAGCGCTATGGTGTGCATGTATTTGCATAATCTTTTTTGTGCTAAATCGCATTACCTTGTTTATGGTGATTGCAATAGCAATAGATCAAAAATTCATTTGATTGCATCTGTCCCATCCAAACACAATTATATGTATGTAAGTCAAGGAGAACATTAAGTCATGGAACTAGTATAATTTGCATGTCCAGTCCGGTTATGTCATCACATGACATCGTCCAGTTAGTCATAAACAACGAGAAAATAGTGATACGAACCATGATTTCCAAACATTAGATACTTTGATGAATATTGGAAATAGAATTTGTTACACCATATTGGTAGATTTTTTTTATTTTATTTTACAACAATCGAGTCATATCTATGGAGTTATTACATTTCCTATGATCACTGCACATTACCATGAGACATGGAGAGTTTTACACATATTCAGTATGTTCAACTGAGAGAGCATGTATTGCATTTGAAGTTTCTTTGATCAGCGAATGTAAATGTAAAAGTTCATCACTTGGTCTTATTGATGCAGGAAGATCAAATTATTAATCTTCTTATGGTGATTTGGTAGTAAATACTCAAGGGTGGAGTCAGGAGAAGGGCACAAACAACTGACACCGAATATCACATAGGGGGTGATTTCTAATACCAAACTGACACTTTTGACATAAGAGCGAAGATTGCATCCATCACAGTTCAGGTTCACTGTTGCAGATGCTTGTATAATGTCAGCTCCATTCCCGTCTTCAGTGAGACCTGCAGGTCACATTATTTATGTATGGGCATGTCTGCATTGCTACTCATATCCGCATCAAATATCCATACCATGTATACATTGAATAAAATAATAATTGATATTGATATGTTGATATGGCACCGTCGCTATATAATTGATATGGCACAGTCGCTACCATATCGAATGGCTGTTGAAACGCCAGCCGTTATGGAGTAACCTGTGATATCACGAATTCATGTGGGCATGTTGTATAACATGGGAATTTGATGGCGGAGTGAAGTATGAAGTAAGTTTAAGGCTTGGATGTTGGTAACAAACCAAACACTGTGGTGAGCTGCTCTCCCATTCATTTGTAATGTAAACATAAAGGTAACAAAATCAGCAAGACTACCCAACCTTTCTTCCTGAAACTTCATTAACAGAGATTTGTATAGCCATGGATGACGAACTGAGACATGATTCTATAAAAAGTATCACAGGGATTGCACAAAGTGTTGATTATAGATATCACTTTTACAGGTGTCAGCAAACAACGCGTCGTATCTTCAGCGTTACAAACAAACTGTTGTTGGTATGTACGTTTTGTTGTGTGACCATCCAATAATAGATGCATATACGAGTTGTCCGCAGTAAGAAATAATCCTGCCATTGGGCATGTTTTGAGTGTTACCTTGTCTTTTGCGAAATAAGTCACAAAATGACATTTAAAAATGACAATTATCACACAATTAATTATATTAAGTCAAGAACCAAGCCTCGGTTAGTGATCCATGATGGCTAGAGGTCGCCACAGTAAATTCTGGTGCCAAATGGATGTTTGCAAGTTCATAATTTTGTTACCTTTATATCTACATTAAAAGTGAATGGAGAACCGGCGCATTCCAGATTCGGGATTTTACATGCAGTTCGTCCTTAATTGAATGTGAAAATTAAATTGAATGTGAACATCACACAACAGTGTTTTGCACACTTATCACAACCGTGGACAAGGAACAGTTAATTAAGACAGAGTCACATAGCCATAAGCATCACTGGGAGAAATAAATACTAATGTGAAGAAGAACCGCTATATTTGAGTGATATATGTGTTCGTGTTTGTATATGACTGTTGTGACAGAGTTAGTTGTTTCTATAATTGTGTGATGCAATTGATGAAACATATGTGATGATAGCAACCTCTCCAGATCATATGCCTGGCAAATAAATGAAATAACAGATTGGATATTGATACATAACAACACTGAAATGACAAAGATTTCGACATACAAGAATCAGTTGTGTGATTTAGGGACTATTGCAGTCTCGCGAAAATGGTCCTGTCACTTTCCACTGAAATTAAATAATTTTCATACCATATAGGTTTCGATATTGATTAGGTTCTATGTGTTGAGACAAGTGTTATTATATCCATGATTTGCTTGAAAATAAAATATTATTGGCAGTGAGACGTGATATAAGTGAAGGGCTATATAGCATTGCACGAGTCTGTGTTTCGATCATACAATACTGTGACATTCATTTTCATGGAACAATAGTGGTTTTTTTTTTCAGCAATCATGCAGTACAATGCATCATAAAACTGTTCATTAATTCGCACCCATCACCCAACCACAGGAGTTTACATAATAAGTTGAGCTTGCCCTGTGTATATATTGACACCCAACCGCAGGAGTTTACATAATAAGTTGAGCTTGCCCTGTGTATATATTGACACTGTCACACCTGGCAAATATTTGAAGGTGACCATTTGCGTTGGGGTATACATGTGCTTCCATCGAGTTTGTAATTGATAGCTCGTGACACTATCCATACGTGACGTCAATTGGCCACTGAACAGCCTCCTTAAATGTCCCTGCATCATTTGAAAAATAACGCAATACACATGAATACATGTTAATGGACCAGTATAGTTGATACTGAATATAAATCATTATTAAATAAAACATATAGATAAAAATGATTGTCTGGTGTACGATTTATGTCGGTTGTATGATTGATTGAGTAAAGTTTATTTGTAGATTAATAAAGCTAATACCCAGGCAACTAAAGTATTGTCTGTGAGTTCCCTGCAGGAAAGAAACCACATTAAATAGACGATTGCTGCATCGAGTGGTGCTCATTTATCACACTTGCCATCTACGTCATGTTACTGACTAGTGTGGGTAATATCAGCAAGCAATATGAAGCCTGCTATCATTTACTATCCCTCTTGTTGCCACTATTTGTTTTTATTATGAATATTGAGTTTGTATTGTTTCTATTGAAAGTTTTCCGCTTCTGTATCAATGTCTTTAATACCTATCAAAAATAGGACATTGTCACAAGGAAACCAATTGAAAAAAAACAGCAACGCCATATTTGGGCTAATATCAAAGCAGAAGGTTAGCCTAATTGACTCTCATTGACACTGAAAAGTATGGTCTATCTTAATTTGAGAGGTTCGTCAGTTGATCTGAGTTTTCAATTCTTGTTTGGTTTTATTCCATGTGATATGTATTTCTAGAGAACGCCGCACATATTCCTAGTAAGGCAACCCCGCATGAGAATAGCCACTGAGGAAGATGAACAAGTGAGAGGAATCCATTTTATATAACAGCAACAAGTGACACCACACCTTGTCTGTTTCTGTCAAGCTGTCATCAGCCTGGTGACTGCCTTATTTACTCTGCTTTTCACGAGTTGAAGCCCGGTAGCAGCCACAGCAAGCGGTGGTCTCTAACCAGCTGAATATTGTCGCAATAGACTGACTGGTGAAGGTATATGCGTGTTTGATGGGTCCGTGATTTGTTGGTGGAGGCGTGTTTTTCAAATGGTCAATTGATAATTTCATCCAATATATGTGCTATTCAGGGACGATAAATCGGTAGGTATAAATTTATTGCTTTGAAACATCATACCCGTGGTTTTGATGTGCATAGATAAAATAAATTGGTATAGAGTGTGGAGATTTTGCCCAAAGATCGCGGCAGGTGTCTTTCTTAAAACATTCTAGTTTTACGGCCTATTTTTAGACTGCTTCCGCTCGAAGCGTGCGTTGCATGGCAACGCCCAGTAAGCCTTTCGATTCCCAGTAAACTATAACAATGGTTTGACCTAGTTTATCTTCGTCTCTCGTGATTCTGGTGTAATAAATACACTGGAAACGGTTTGATCTAGGAGATTGTCCCAGAGAAATCTAGAGGCAGGACGAGGAACTCACCATGGGTTCTATGTCCCAGTACTTCTGCTAAAGCCCTCGTGGGCTCCTGGGGACGATTTCCATAGGGGGCCCGGGCTGGGGGGGAGATCGTGCTGACTCGGGGGCGCAAGCCCTGTGGATCACCGGTCTTTTCCCACCCGGGATAGTGCGACACAGGCTCTGGCGAGTTGTCGGGCTGCTAGGGGTGCCGCAGTGAGCCGGCCTTTACAGCTCACGTCACGGTGATGATCCTGTATCTGAGTGACGTCCGTACGTAGGGGCTTGCTGGGTGGGCAGTTTCTAGGTTAGAGTTCAATGCTAGAGATGTTGCTGCGCCCGCAGTGACCTTCGGTGAGCAGTCCACTGCAAGGATCCGGAGAGAGCGGGTACGCGTCTGCAAGGACACGTGGTGAGAGGGTCATCCTTGAGGATCCCGAAGAGCGGACGAAGTTTAAGTACGAGTAATAACTTTACAGAGCATTGAAAACTCATCAATAACCGGCCTCGTTTCACATCACATACAGGATAATGGAAAGCTAGATCCCCAGTCAAATTAGCACTGGATAATCTACTTTAATTAACGATATCAATCATGGTGATCAGATGGCATCATATACAGTATATTCAACATGTGTCTTCATGTATGTTCATTGATGTTTGCCAACAAATTCAATGAACTTAATCATATTGAAAGCATTCTAACTGCAAGTTTACTTGATGTGCCAATAACAATGAATGACAATTAGTACTTGACAAAGGCAATTGTCAACGAGAGTCACTCCCTTCAGTACATACTCGACGATCAACAGTTAGTGTATGGCAAGATTCAGCTGGTTAGAGCCCGTGGATTGCTGTCTGTGGCTGCTACCGGGATTGGTGATGAGGAGAGTAAATAAGGCCGTCACCAGACAGATGACTGCTTGAGATGAGCAGACAAGGCATGGATTTCACACTTGTTACACTAAGCCCTACTCTTCCTAATGATAAATTGGACACTTCTCACTCGTTTTTCATCTCCAGTGGCTATGCTAATCAAGTTATCTCACCACATAGCCAACATGAATTGCACATATTATGTGCAGCTAGGGTTAATAACGCGTCATTTGTCACAACCACAAATATCACCAGATCGGATTTCAGTCGATGTAGGATGTTGTTGGTTTTGCAGCAGATTTACCAAGTGTCTGGCATAATGACAGCCAAGTGTTTGGTCAATGTAAAGCTGATGCCTCAAGTCAGTATTATACGATTTATCATATATATTATTACTTACATGTATATTACAATCTGCAGAAATGAACGTCACTTCTTATGGATGAAATATTCCCTGTTATATCAAATTTTTCAATTTATAACAATATTTACTCTATATTCAATGTGCAGAATCAGGTTTCATATCATCTATATTGATTGCGACATGTTTTACACCCAAATGCTCTTATTCACCCAAATCCTTATAACAAGTACGAATCATACGTTCATCATCATGCACACCGACAGAAGCAGTTGATAAAATTGTTGTTAAACTGTAAATGCACTATATAACATGCCTTCTGAGCAATTAATATGAGTAGAATTGTACTGTTATGTTCTCCAAAGGAACACATTACTTAAATTCTTAATGAAAACAACATCAAAACACCAGATACAATATATACTTTTATTTTGATTTGGCATGCGTTTCGGTCAAATGACGGTGGCGGACTGAGGGCGATGATTAATGCTCGCTTGATAAGACCTCGATTGAATGCATGACAATTTTGACACAAACATTGGCATAACCAGGATGGAAAGAAGAGGATGCAATTATTACTATTAGTGCAGGTTCTTAGCAAAAAAATTGTTCACAATGTGATAAAAGCATGAAACTTTGCAGAGGGGTGGAGTATCACTCACTGATCAATATAAAGTAGGGAGCCATTCTCAATATGGCCTGTGGCGGATATGGCAGCCATTTTTCTTTTTGCAGTAAATAGACTTCAAACGGCCGGTTTGCGAAATTCGTTATTTCTACCTATGCCTGTCAAATATTATCTAATATCCACAAAATTGGTATCAAACTGACCGGAATGACAAAACCAAATCACTTATAATGAAAAAAAATTAATCATATTGAATGTTCTGCAGCAATATGTAAGAAACCCCAGTTTTTTGCTTGAATTTTGCGAATTATTCACGGATCTCCTAGTCGGGCATGTATAATAGGTGTGCCTGCATCCTCTCCTCCCCCTCCCCCCGATGATTTTCTGAATATAATTTTCTTAGTTAATTTCGAATATATTACTGATTATTAATACTGTTTCTAGAGACCCACCGCTGGCAAATATGGTTTTCTGGACCGCTTTCAAAATGGCCACCGTTAAAAACTCTGAAATCATATTTTGGGCTATATCTAGCCCAAAGGTAGAGACATGGTTTTGGTGTCTATACCTATGTTTTTGATTTTGATACTGGGGAATCCAATTTTATCAATGCTGAATACCTGTGACTGTTGATTGCTTTCTAATTACAATGAAACTGGCGAAAAACACATTTCCAACCATGGTGCGACTGATATGAGTAGAAATCCTAAAAGAGGCCAGATTGATGGTAACAGTAGTTCCATTCCCACATATCAAGCTCAAAAGATAAGAATCAATTTACAGAATTAGTGCCAAGGTGGATTCTTTTGAATTTCTGGATACATGACTCGATGATGAATGCGATGCTCGTTTGTGGTCTCAGGAAAATATTGTATTTTCCTGGCATTTACCCAGTAAGATGTTGAAAAATACAAATGAACTAGTATTTAGGGTCTGCAGAAGCCATCATTATCAGTTGTGCATGGAATGCAACACTTTTTACTTCACAGAAATCAAATCCAAGATGGCCCTCACGGCCAAAAGCTAATTTCTTAATTTAAGCAAGGCCTCTGCATAAAAATTACCAGTAATGATAAAACTAAACAATCCAATAATAGACCAGTACGGATCCTGTAATTTCTTTTCTATTGCATTGGAATCAAGGCACCATAGAATGCCACTAAAGGTCACTTCTACCACGTGCCATTAACATGGGAAATATCTCTGCCTCAACACCCATGCACCAGTTTTGTTCTGCGTGGCAAATGGAGCATGTTCATTGTTGATTGGTTTCCGGTTGACGCAGGAGTTGCCCCTTATGTACGATACAGTAATAACATGTGATTTGTTTGTCCAGAACGATATGACAGTTACCTGAAAACAATGCAGTAGCTCAAGATAAATGTTCTATGCCAATGATAGCTTTGACCTCTAGTCTCAAGAATGATTACACGGCAAATTTGGAATGGCATTTACATGTATACATTCCAAGTTAGGCCTTTTTGCATTCGTAAAATTGACAGGGGTTTGTGCAATGACATTTGACATCAAGAACAAAGACATCCCTGACACAAGATATTGTGGTTAACATGGGAAATTTCTTACCGTCTTTCTCATTCCATCCATGCCCTGTAGGGTTTTGAACAACCCCTAGTGGTTAATGGGCTCTAGTCCCTGTGCTTACGAGGTCAATGTTGATATCATAAACAATAGAATCAATGAAGGACAGCCCACAGACCAATTGCATCATCATAGACCAATTGCATCGTTTCAGCTCAGATGATACTAACATATGAACGCGGACGCGTTGACCTTGTCCGGATGAAGGTTCTCTTACACAAGATCAGTCATATGTAATGAATTCCTGAAACAAATGATGTGCTAGAACAACATATCAGAAGACCTCCAATTAAGGACACGAACTAGAGCCCATTAACCAGTAGGGGCTGTTCAAAACACCACAGACCATGGATGGACTGAAACAGACAACAAAGATGGTTCCCATCTAGACCATACTGCCTTTTGTCAAGGATGTCTTTGACCTTTGTGTATAATACCACTGCACAAAATATAGTTCACCTTGCGAATCCAGGAGATCCAAGTTGGAATGAACATGTATATGCCATTGCTTATTTGCTGTGTAGTCGTTCTTGAGATTAGAGGTTAAGCTGGGATTGGCATATAATTTGTCGGGAGCTACTGCATTGTTTTCAGTTCACTGTCATACCGTGCTGCACAAAAATTACACATATTTCTGTGCCATACATAAGGGGTAATCATTTTTATTGTATTAAACACATCAGCACGATTAAGCTACTGTGTCAACAGGAAATGTTTTCAATATGACCATGCTTCATTTGCCACGCAGAACAAAACTGGTGGGTGTTGAGGCAGGGACCCTTCCCATGTTCATGACAGCTGATAAAACGATCGAAGAATGATAGGGAACTTTACTGGCATTTTATTGTGCCATGATTACAATGCAATAGAAGGGAAATTACAGGATATGTAATAGTCTTTTTTTGGATTGTTCAGTTCCAATACTGATAATTCTTATGCAGAGACCTTGCTTATATCAAAAAATTATCTTTTGGCTTTGATAGCCATCTTGGATTTCTTTGTTTTCTGTGAAGTGAAAAGGTGTTGCATTACATGCACAACTAATAAAGATAGCTTCTGCAGAACCCAAATACTGGTTCATGTGCATTTCTTGACTTTCTTACCAGGTCAAATGACAGAAAACTACACTCTTTTTTTACTACAAGCGAGCGCGACGTCGCAATCATCATCAAATCATGTGTCCAGGAATTCAAAAGAATTTACTTTGGCACTATTTCTGTAAATTGATTTTTATCTTCTGAGCTTGTTATGTGGGAATGGAACTGCTTTCACTATCAATCTGGTCCCCTCTCAGGGTTTCTACACATATCATCCGCACCTTGTCAGACATTCTTATTTTCTGAAGCAACCAACAGACACAGGTACTCAGCAATGACAGAATTGGATTCTTCAGTATCAAAAACATGGGTATAGACACCAAAATCATGTCTCTACCTGCAATACAAGCCGAGTTATAAACCCAGAACATGATTTCGGCATTTTAGATGGTGGCCATTTTGAAAAAGGCCCAAAACAACCATTTTCGACAGTGGTGGGTCTCTGGAATCTCCCTTATAATCAATAATAGGATGAAATCTAACTAAAAAATTGATTTCAGATGATCATGCGGTGAGGGGGTGCAGGCACACCTATTGTACATGTCCGACTACAAGATCCATAGATAACTTGTCAAAATTCAAGCAAAAAAAAACTGTTTTTTTTTTACATATAGCTGTAGAATGTTCGATATAATTATCTTTTTCTGTTAAAAGTGATTTGGTTTTGTTATTCCGGTCAGTTTGATACCAATTTTGTTGATATTGGATAATATTTGACATGCACGGGTAGAAATAACCAATTTCTCGAACAGGCCATTTTAGGTCGATTTATTGCAAAAAGAAAAATGGCTGCCATATCCGCCACAGGCCATATTGAGAATGGCTCCATAGCTTATATTGACCAGTGAGTGATACTCTACCCCTCTGCAAAGTTTCATGCTTTTATCACAATGTGAACAATTCGTCCAAAAATATGAGCTAAGAACCTGCACTATATGTCCATGATTCAATATTTTCCTTGATTTCCATTTATCCAATTGTCTAGGAATGGAGCAAATGGAATTAAATGCTCCATTGATATATTGCTAGTGCAGTTGCATGATCTATTTCATAGAGTAACTGATCACCATCCTAATATTGAATAGAAAATAGGGGGTCACCGTGCTCGTTTCTTCTGCATATCGATCAAAATCACAAGCAATTACCTAAAATGACATAAATTATGGCATTTTCGTGCATGTTTTGTCCATATTCACATCATATTCACATCATATTCACATCATTCAACATTTCAGGACGTTAAACATTTTACTCTGTAAAATATATAATTTTGAAGCTCTAGATTACGTTGACACAGTTAACTTAGTTGAAAAAAAAAACAACTATTTGAGCCCTCCCCTCACTGTCGGGAGTGGACTACCTTAAATAAAACTAGATCCTAATCAAATGCGGATTTATAGGAAAATGAGACATGCTGAATATTCTTGTGACCTTTGATTTGACCAAGCCGACAAAATGACTATATCTAAAATATAGAACATATATTGTCCAGTAACCTATCTTAGACCTTTGGTTAATTTCTCCTCTATAATGGGAATCGAAGTGTATATATGGCATACTTAGTGGTGTCGTTTGAATTTGATCTCTGATGACCTTGAGTGCTCAAACTCATGCCTGACTAGATATATGTAATTTGGCCTCTAATTTACTACTCTTGCCAAATAGCTTAGGTTCATATTATACGCACATACATGTATGAATTTTATATTGTACATCATTTGAACTTGATCTTCAGATGACCTTGAAGGCCTAATCTCAAGGTCCCACATGGCTTTAAATAGTTGAGTTTATATGTTGTATTATTACCATACATGAAATCATATAAAGGCTACTTTTTAGTGAGTCTGAACTTGACCAAGATGACATCGACTGGTGAAATTCACAGTCATTCCTGCAAAAAAACAAAAATAAAACTGTGAGGTAACCAATCCCAGTTCTTGGGCCAATTTTTGTTATTATAGTAATCATAGCTAGCCTGAATCGCACGCACTTCCCATCAGCGTTTTTAATATACCTTATGTCCTAGGCACAAATAACATTGAATTTCATTTCACGAAGGTTATGCGGGTATCTAACGTTCAGTTGACAAATGAGGACAGCCGAGTATTTGCTCTGTGTGATTGTTTTTTGTTGTTGTTGTTGATAAATTTAACACACACATGCATTATACAATATAGTAAGAGCATGAACGCGGACTGTTATTATTAAAATATTTACTCTCAGATCAAAGCTCTCAACTCAATATTGAAAACCACTCTAAAGTCACTATTCCTATAGTGATTTCCATAATACACACATGGATTTCATATAATCCTACCCTTTGCATATGTATGAGTTTACAATTGCTTGATATAAACACATTCAAGGCGTACTGTACATCAAAACTGGTAACAATTGGGCATCATGGTTCGTATCATTTTTTTTATATTTGACCATCTGGTTAGTGCAAAAATATGAAAATGTGTTTATAAACAATTATTCTTCTAATTCCACTTATCAAATTATTTTCGGAAGGGCCAGATGAAACAGTTGGACAGGATACTGTGATTGAAGAGCAAGGTCACATGATACATCAACATCTTCATAACCGGCGAATATTTGCAAAATGATTCAATGCCATGGAAGGATAGACATGTTGGCAACCAGAACAAGGCCAGTGACATCATTGGACAAATAAACAATTTTATAGAACTACACTGTTTTGGGTTTGTTGTTAATTCAGGAATACTGCCAATATTATACAAATAATTGTGCACAACAAGAAATTCAATTTGAAAACAACAGTCAGCTGACATTGCATGCTGATCACTGGCTTATTCCACATACCTTTAGACCAATGTTATCAATCTGCTGGGAATATTCTCAATCCCTGTTGAATGTGGCATGTTGCTGACGCAATAGAGCTCGGAATATCATGACATTATTTGCGAGGTGACATGCGTCTCACTCATCTAGATACATAATATATTATTAATCCTAACAATTTCTCCAAGCACCATTAAAATGAAAGTTTTCTTGTGAAGAAACCACAAATACTTCATATTGACAGGTTACTAGGAAAGACCATACAGGTTTACTGCGCAAAGTGGAATATCACTACAATACATCATCGTTGCTCTAGTATTACATTAATAACATACCAGTCACAAATATAACATATTGCTCCTGAACCTAAAACTGTGACACTACAGCAGAAACTGAACTTCTCTACCACTCTCAAACGGTAATAAACAAGAATCTGCCTACTGGTTGCTCATGATAGACCCCACACAGTGGTCCCATGTAATTACTTGTCTTTGTTTCTGGTGTTTTCAACTGTAAACTCAATGTTGATCTTTGCACAGATGTCTCACATGCACACGTAACAATGTCACAGTTGACAAGTATAAGTTTCAAGTATTGCTGTTTCATGTAATATGATGTCCATAGTATTTTATTAGCAGCAAAAATAACGATGACTAACCAGAACCCATCAACCCCTGGACTTTATATGTGTTGAATCTATCAATCATACGTTCATTATGTTTACGAGTAGTAAGATATGGGTTATGAATAAATGAAATATGATGAAATATCAGTTATACAATTTGATTACATGGAGTGTTCAAATTTAATTCATCCCACATATAAAAGGCAATACAATATATTATTATGTCAGCTGGCTTGTGCCACATGCGGTGATATAATAAGAAAACTATTCTCCACGACTACGAAAAAAATTCTCTACGACATGACACAACACTGGTCAGAATTCACTGAATGTCTTTGATGAATGACATCATCTGCTGCATTCAGATTATCATTTTTATCACCTCTTTGAAACTTTCAGTTCATTCTTCTGACTGTTTATGACAGAATCTGATGTCCGATCACTGGAAGTCTGTACATTGAGACGTGTTTCATGATTATTTGACTCTATGTCGCTTTCTTGACCTAAAGCATCAAGTCGAGTGGGTGCAGTGGAATTACGAAACATTTCAAAGGTTTTCAACTGCTCTGGTGCATAGAGTGACAGACTCTGCCTATGTTCTCGCAGAATACTTAACACAGAGTAGTGTCCTCGCTCTGTAGCAAGCATCACTGGGTTCAACCCTTGAGTAGTCATGATGTTTTTGCTAGCTCCTCTGTTGATCAACGTTCTCACGGCTTCCTTGTTGCCTTTGCTGCAAGCTAGATGTAATGGTGAGTGTCCTCCTTTATCCTGGGTATTTGGGTCACAGCCATGTAAGAGCAGTAATTTTAAGATATCAATTTTATCACCAATTGCTGCCAGATGTAAAGCCGTTTGTCCATTGTAATCCTGAGTGTCGAATTTTGATCCCTTCAGCACCAGTAGTTCTGCTGCATCTGAAGATCCATATAGGGCATTGTAATGAATAGGTAATTTCCCAGAACTGTCTGCATGGTCAATTGGAGATCCATGCTGGATTAATGATTTCACTACTTCAAACTTTCCCCAGCCAGATGCCTTGTGAATCGCTTTCATGCCGAATTTGTCTGTGACGTTCACTGAGGCACCTGCTTTCAAGAGCACTGTAGAACAGTTAGCCTTGGATAGTACTGATGCATAATGCAAGGGAGTTTGATCTTGCTGATTTCTGGCATTGGGGTTAGCTTGGTGGTGTAATAGTAGTTCCACAGTACGCACTTGTTCTTTGAATACCGCTAAATGTATTGGTGTGAAACCATCATGATCAGAAATATTTACATCCACACCACAATCACAAAGATATCGCACTAGATCTATATCACCCTTAAATGCAGCCACATGTATAGGAGAAAGACCATCTCCATTTGCACACTTCACAATATCACAAACCAGAATCTCTGTTGAGTGCCCTTTTGACTGTTGATGAACCTTGAGAAAATGCAGTGGATTAAAGCCATCAATGTTCGTCATGTTGATATCTGCTCCACTTTGCAGAAGTATTTGGGCAGCTTCCAAGCTTATCTCATCATCCCGAGAAAAACAGTAATGGAATGGACACTGGGAGTATTTATCAAAGACATCAGCTAAAGTTTCATTGTTCTGTAAGAATAGCTGCAGCCAATGATGTGAATTCCAATAAGCCAGTATATGGATGACGCTCCTCTCACCTTTTAGTCTTGCATTTGCAATTTCCGTCAGATGCCTCAACAAAAAGTTACGGAAATTACCCCCATCTGGTGGTTTGAATTCAAGACTGAAACAATAATCAAAGGGGCAAAGTCCAGATTCATCCAGTGTGCCAGGATCTGTTCCATTTTGTAACAATTGAGATGCAAGTGCAAAATCCAGACTTTCTATTGCAGTATGCAGCGGTGTTTTAAGCTGGTAGCATGTGTTGACGATGCTGATATTGCTGCAATTTCGTTCAATGACGTATGTACATGTTGCCATGGCTTGAAAGTGTCAAACCACCGAAGCACTTTCTTGTCATTCTGACATGCACCTCGCACTTCTATAATTTTCATATCCATTGGTATCCATTTCCTATTATTATCCACTGACACCAATTCAAAAAATATCTACGAAAATATTCACATGTTGCTGAATTATCTGAAGGAAAAATAGCATAATTGCCTCATTCACAAAGGCATGTATGTCGCAGCATGGCAGCTTTATTCCACTTCGAGAACGAACTGATGCCAGTCCCTACAATGCTATACATATAACTTATTTTCCGTAGCATATGCCATTATAAGCCAGTCTACGAGATAAGACAAGCAAGTGAAAGGGGTGCAATTTATCCAGCAGTAACACGTGTTTAATCCACACCCTGTCTTCTCCTCTCAAGCTGTCATCTGCCTGTTGACGACCTTGTTTACTCCACTCATCAGCGGTGGAATTTTGATAGCATCCACTCTCATCAGTTGGCTCTATTCAACTGAATCCCGCGAGAAGGATATTAATCGTGTGGAGTCTGCAGTTGAGGAGTGGTGGTGAGTGGCTCTCCTGGCTCGCCGGCAGGCAGTGGCCCGACTGTTGCACGTGTCTGTGTGGGCTTGGAGGTCCCCCGTTCACTGCAGGGCTGTATTTTTTATTCACTTCTACAATTCATTTCACATCCAATCAGCTCATAGGTGAAGTAAACTGCAGGTATATATATAACAACAATATCAGAACGTTAAGCATCACAAAAGCGGATATGATACACACCCTTGCACTGTATTCAAAGCATGCACCTGATTCATTACAATAAACGCAACATGCAGACTAATATACTTCCTTATTATGTGCGCCATAGCATGCAATAAAATGCTGAGATACGGGACCGATTAACCTGAGATAATCTGCACTGATCAGCGAAGTTAATCATGCTAATCATTAAATTTAGAAATTGTGTTCATGTAATGACTTGCCAACAGATCTTTCGCAGACGATATTCAAAGGCATGTGATATGTTCCTGTCAGCAGTCATACTGGTGCTAATAATCTTATAGGACCAAAGCTACAGGGTTTACCCATACGATTTCATGTTCTATATTATATTAATAATGAACATCATCATTAATCTGCCTTGGCTAAGTGGTTCCATTATTAGATAGATACAGATGAAATAGATTCTAATATACAGGGACAATAGATTCCAATATTCCAAAATAGCAGGGACATTCGTGGAACAGTGATGTAGAAAATGACGTCTCAGATGCATAGAAATTACAAATACTTATTGTTGTCATGTGAAGATACACATATATGAAACTTTGTATCATGAAACCACCACAGAAAGGTTGCAATCATTCTTTTAATAAATTCCTTAAGATATATACTATGTTCAGAACCTTGAAAACTGGTAATATTCTTAGTGAGACAACTTCAAAGAATTGTTTCAAATAAATAGGTTGTCCACCATTGACTAGAGTTCCAACATTTCAGTAGTACAAACCCGTGTCATATGGCAGAAGCAAAAATCATTACAGATCAACACAGCAGTCATTTCCAAGGAATGAGGTGCTAACTGACAAGAAATGTAGTTAAATGGCTCCCATTACTACCACAATAATGATGCGCTTGCTCTCTGATTGTACTAGATTGTACTTGCATAATGCACATCATGGATTCAACTCAGACTACAAACCCTGCAAACCATCAGAAGGTGATGTATCAATGTCCTTGAGCACAGGAAACTTCATCCGTGCCTAGCCTCCAACACCCAAAAGGGACCAAAAGAAAGAAATCACTGGCTTCTGGTAAGTTACACATACTCGACATATAGATTGTCATCCCCAGTCATTTGTGCCACCCATAGGACAACAAAGAATGCGCTCAACGAAAGTCGCTGTTTTTTTCAACTTTTCACAGGTACAATATCAGATGTTGTTTTATTAGCACCAACACAAAACTATTTATTTTAAGCCATTTTGGACCCAAATAAATGAGTTGGGTAGGTTTCTTAATTACCATTGTTTACTCGCATGATGAATATCACTTCAAAGCGACAATAAAAGTGATTCGTTGGCAAATGAGTGTGCATACGGTGAGCACTCATGTACACCATAATCAGTGGTTCGTGTATCGCCTATATCTGCAACACCATACCTATGAACGCCACATGGTTTGGTATGTTGAATGTGTATGGTTGTTTGATCGTATATGGTTTTTGACAATAGTAGCCAACTTTTACTGATGCTAATCTGCCTTGTGATCAGCACATCCCTGACACAGATCCCGCTCATGTCACATGATGTCAGAAGTCCCCAGAATGGTAACCTGATGTCAATGAGTATCCAATCTGTCATCCAATCTGTCATTCTGATGATATATTCACACCAATGTCAGCAATAGGTTGCAAGTTGCAGCCCCTATGAGTGAAGGGCTATATAGCATTGCATGTATCTGTATTTCGATCATACAGTACTGTGGCATTCATTCTCATGGAACAGTAGTGCCTTTCTTGAGCAATCATGCTGCACAATCCATAATATAACTGTTCATTAATTAGCATCCATCACCCAACTGCAGGAGTTAACATTATATCACCAGAAGTCGAGCGTGCCCTGTGTATATATTGACACTGTCAGACCTGCCGAATAATTGATGTTGCCCAGTTGCATTGTGGTATACATGTAACTCGGACAAGTTTGTGATTGATAGCTCATGACACTGGCCATAATTGACGTCAATTTGCCATTGAGCAGCTTCTTAAATTTCCCAGCATCATTTCTAAAACAACGCAGAACAAGTGAGTGTATGTTACCATGGTTACTGAAATAGTATAGTTCAAACAGAATATAAATAACTAAATAGAAAAAACATATTCATACAAACTCTTGTTTGGTGTACCATAATGCCGACTATAAGATTTATTCAGTTATGTTTATGTGGGGTTCATCCAGGCAACTAGAGCATTATCTGTGAGTTCCCTGCAGACAATAAACCACAATATGTAGACAATTGCCAAATGGGGTGGTGGTCATTTATCACATTTGCCATCTACGTCCTGTTTTTGACTAGTGTAGTTAATATCAGCAGGCAAAAAAAACTCCTCAGCATTCTTGTATTATTATAAGATGGTGCTGATTGTTTGCTTGCGTTCCAAAACTGTTTTAGTCAGTTGATGGGCAACTGAGCACCACACAAATTCTAACATGTGCACAATAAAACCATAGCTTAAATATTAATACTTCTAACGCACTATTTGTCCCTGGAGATGCCACTGTTTTTATCACGAATATCGAGTGGGTATTGTTTCTATTGGGAACTTTCCAGTTCTGCATCAATGTCTATAATGCCTATCAAGAATAGGACATTACCGCAAAGAAACCAATTTTAAAAAAAAAGCAACGCCATATTTGGGATAATATCAAAGCAGAAGGCAAACCTAAATGACTCTCACTGACATTGAAAATTATCTTATATCGTAGTTTGACAGGTTCATCAGTTGACTTGGGTACTTAATTCTTGTTTGGTTTTATTCCATGCCATATGTATTTCTAGAGAAAGCCAAACATATTCCTAGTAAGGTACTCCCGCATGAGAATAGCCACTGAGGAAGACAGACAAGCGAGAGGAATCCATTTTATATAAAGTAACAAGTGTTAACAGCACACCTTGTCTGATCCTGCCAAGCTGCCATCAGCCTGGTGGCCGCCTTATTTACTCTGCTCTTCACGAGTTGAAGCCCGGTAGCAGCCACAGCAAGCCACGGGCTGAATATTGCCGTACATCGGCTATTGATCTTATCAAGTCTGTATTGGAAGGACTGACTCTCTGTTGGCTCGCTGGCAGGCATTAGACTGACTGGTGACGGTATGTGGGTGATGGATGGGTCCGTGATTTGTTGGTGGAGGCATGTTTTTCAAATGGTCAGTTAATAATTTCATTCAATATATGTGTTATTCAGGGCGGATAAATCGGTAAGTATATATATTAAATTTATTGCCTTGAAACATCACACCCGTGGTTTTAATGTGTATAGATAATATAAATTGGTATAGAGCATTGAAAACTCATCAATAACCGGCCTCGTTCCACATCACATACAAGGTAATGGAAAGTTAGATCCCCAGTCAAACTAGCACTGGATAATCTACTTTTATTAGGGATATCAATCATGGTAATCAGATGGCATCTTACACAGTGTATCCAGCATGTGTGTTTATGTATGTTCATTGATATTTGCCAACAAATTCAATGAATTTAGTCAGATTGAAAACATTTTGAATGCAAGTTTACTTGTTGTGCCAATAACAATGAATGACAATTAGTACTTGACAAAAGCAATTGTTAACAGAGAGTGAATCCCTCCATTGCTAACTCAACACGATCAACAGCTGGTATATGGCAAGATTCAGCTGGTTAGAGCCCGTGGATTGCAGTCTGTGGCTCCTACCGGGATTGGTGATGAGAAGAGTAAATAAGGCCGTCACCAGACAGATGACAGCTTGAGAGGAGCAGACAGGGTGTGGATTTTACACTTGTTACACTAGACCCCACTCTTGCTATTGATAAATTGGACCCCTCTCACTTTTTTGTCTCCCCCAGTGGTTATGCTAATAAATTTAGTCCACCACATAGCCAACCTGAATTGTACATAATTACCACGGGAATTAATAACATGTCATTTGTCACAACCACGAATATCACCAGTTCGGACTTCAGCTGACGACAGCTGTTGATGGTTTGAGCAGCGGATTTGACAAGTGTCTGGCATGATGACAGAGGAGCGTTTGGTCAATGTAAATCGATGCTTCAGGTCAGTTTTATACGATTTATCAGATATATTATTATTTACATCTATGATGTAATCTGCGGAAGTAAACGTGAACTGTTACAGATCAAATATTCACTTTATTCACTCCATACTCAATGTGCGATACCATTTTTCACATCGCTCATCTTGATTGCGACATGTTTTAACCCATCTGGTTTTGTTTATCCAAATACGTATGACAAGGACTGATTTTATGTTTATCATTATGCGTATCCAAAGAAGAAGGAGATGAACTTGTTGTTGAGCTGTGAATCCACAATATAGCATGTCTTCTGAGCATTGAATATGCGTAGAAATTTACTCTAATGTTCCTAAAAGGAACACCTTATTTATCATCTTAGTGGAAACAAGATCAAGACACCGGATATAGTGTATACATTATTATACTTTGACATGCATTATTTATGGTCAAGTGACGGTTGCAACGTTTGCGATCTGAGGACGATGATCAATGCTCACTTGATAAAAGCTCGATCGAATGCACGATCCAGAACACCAGCCCGAATATACCGTTGTGGGTCCCACAGACCACAGTGGTCTTAGCCCTGCCCACACGGAGCAGCTGCTCAACACTGATAGTAAATACACTTATATTTATCACCTGTCAGTCTGCAATGGTCATATATTTTGCATCACCCCATACATGCGTCATTAATGCTGTATGATGTTAAATCCTACCCCATACGTTGTACTCACCATTGAACCAGCGAATAATGTACCAAGTAGATAAATTAACAATTTCTGAATATAAAACGATGTATAATGCTCAGACATCATGCTTCGCGTCAACACTTTCTGGTAGTTGTATGCCGAACAGCCTGGAGTCAAACATTTTCATAATCAGATTAGTGGTTGCAAGTGGTTGCAATTATTACTATATCCGTCATTAAATGTTGTCCTTGATTCTCATTCATCCAATTGTCTAGGGATGGAGCAAATGGAATTGAATGCACCGTTGATATATTACTATTGCAGTTGCTGTAGACAAGATATTGTGATTAAATAAAAAATAGATCCTGCAAGTAGGTTAGTGATCGTGAAGGGCAGGGTGGACGTTGACTTTAGTATTCACTGACAATACCCCACTTTCCCGCTGAGTTGATATTGTTATGGGGTCTGGTTGTACCCATATCTTGGTGTGTTATTGTGTGCAATTGTGCACACAAATAATATAACTCGAAAAGGTATAATTTTTCAGACAAAAATATCATCAGTGGTAAGAGTAGTCTTTTTGCACAGAAAGGGAGCAAATTGACTGATAAACGTTATTACCCGAATCGTGCAATTACAAATACACACTATTTGATATTTATTATATCCACAAGTAAATTATCTGGAGTTTTGTTAATGAGGTAGGGGCAGAAAAAACTTGACCAGTTGCCATGACAACATGGTTGAGGGGTTGTTCGATGAAGAGATATTGTTCAAAGCCAAGATACTATTATTCATATCATTTTTTGGCTTCATTTACTAGGTTCCAGAACACAATTGCTACTAAATATCTTAGTATTGAATTTACAGCAAACAAATGTGGATTTATAGGAGTGATATACGCTGATTATTCTCGTGACTTTGGATTTGACCAAGTCGACGAGATGCCCGGACAAAATGACTATATTTAAAATATAGAACACATATTGTCCAGTAACCTATCTTAACCCTTTGGCTAATTTTTACTCCATAATGGGAGTTGCCACAAATGTTTACCCAGAATGCTTGAAGCTAGAGCTTGAATATTAGCAATGTTTAAATGAGAAGTCACATGTGGCAATTTATGTGAAGACCTTGAATTTGACCTTCAATGATCTTGAAGGTTCGAAACGGGCATCTTCATTGAATATTGTCTATTGTTTCTCAGAAACTACCTCATCTATTTCGTTATTTTTTTTTCAAAACAAGTTAATTAAGGTCCTTGGTGTTGCATATACGGATTGAAAGTCCTAAATTGAAAGTCCTCGGAACGCCCATGAAAGAATACATGAAGGTATACAGAAATTGGCTTCTCGGGTCAACTTGAACTTCACCTCCCATGACCTTGCAGGCTGAATATCATTGTCATGCCAGAACGGAAATGTGTAATTTGGCCTACCCAGACAAAATGCTTGTGAACATAGCTTATGTTTGTATTATGGGCATATAGGATCTGCATATATGGCATACTTAATGGTGTCATTTGATTTGATTTCTGGCGACCTTGAGTGCTCAATCTCACGTCTGAATTGATGTGTGTAAATTGGCCTCTGAGGTTACGACTCTTGCCAAAGAGCCTAGGCTCATATTAGTACTAAATCTCACGTCTGATTGATGTGGTAATTGACCTGTGAGGTGACAACCCATGCCAAATAGCCTAGGTTTGCACTATGCACATATATGAAGTTTTATATTACACATCAACATGACCTTCAGGTGAATTTCAAAGTCACAGCAGACATCAAATGTGCATTAGCCACTACAGACAAAATGGTTGAGCTCATGTGTTGTATTGTGAACATATATGAAATCTTAAAATGGCTACTCTTCTGGTGAGTTAGAACTTGACCAAGATGACATTGACTGGTGAATTTCAAGGTCATTCCTGCAAAAAATAAACTAAAACTGTGAGGTAACCAATCCTAGCCCTTAGGCTGATATTTTTTTTATTATACTAATAGCTAGCCTGAATCGCACGCACTTTCCACCCGCATTATTAACATAGTTTCTGTCCTAAGCCCGAATAACCTTGACTTCATTTTTTTAAGGTTATAGGGGTATCTATGGTTCATTTGACAAATGAGGACAGCCCAGTATTTGCTCTCTGCGGATTTTTTGTTTGTTTGTTTTTGTATTGTTATTGATACAATTGACACACATGCATTATACTGGTACAATATTACAATCGCATGATGTGAACTGTTATTAATAACATATTTACTCTCATATCAAAGGTCACAACTCAATATTTAAAACTACCCTGAAGTTCACTTTTCCAATATTGGTTTCCATAATGCTCACCTACATAATACACTATACATGTGTGAGTATGAGTTTACAATTGCTTGATATAAACAAATTCGAGGCCTACTCATCAACATTGGTAACAATTGGGTGTCATGGTTCGTATCATTTTTGATATTTATTTTGTCTACCTTGTAAATGCAAGCACATGCAATTCTTATTGTGTCCATTAATAACTATTCCTCCAATTCCACTTATCAAATTATATTCGGAGGGCCAGATGAAACATTTGGACAGGAATCATTTGATTGAATACAGAACAAGGTCCTGTGATACATGAACATCTTCATCATCAGCGAATATTTGCAAAATGATTCAAGGCCATGGAAAAATAGACATGTTGGCACCCAGAACAAGACCTGTGACATCATTGGACGATTAAACACTTTTTAAAATTACGTTTTGTGTTTTTTTGTTAAATCAGGAATACTGCCAATATTAAACAAATAATTGTGCACAATAAGAAGTTTAATTCCAAAACAACAGGCAGCTGACACTGCATGCTGATTAATGGCTTCATTATTCCACATACATTTAGGGCAATTTTATTAACCTGCTGGGAATAATATCAATCCCTGTTGAATGTGGCATGTTGATGACGCAATGGAGTTAGGAACTTCATGGCATGGATTGCAATGTGACGTGTGTCTCACTACATATTAGTTTATTATTCCTAACAATTTCTCCAAGCGTTTCCCTGTGAAGTAACCACAAACTCTTCATATTGACAGGTTACAAGGAAAGACCGTACAGGTGCACTGCGCAAAGTGGAATATCACTACAGTACATAATCATTGTTCAAGTATTACATCCATGAAACTACCAGACACAAATATTACATAATGTTCCTCAAACTGTAACAGTGCCGCGGAAACTGGACTTCTCCACCACTTAAAACTGGTAATAAACAAAAATCTGCCTGCTGATTATTTATGATAGGCCTCAGACAGTGGTCCCGTGTAATTAGCTGATTTTGTTTTTGGTGAAGACCCACAATTTCAATTTTGTTTATGTAATTTTCAACTGTAAACTCAATGTTGATCTTTGCACAGACGTTCCACATGCAGATGTAACAATGCCACAGTCAAACATAAATTTCAAATTACAAGTATAATCGTTTCACACAATATGATTTCCATATTATTTTAATAGCAGCAAAAATAATAGTGACTAGCCAGAACCTACCAGCTATTGAACTTTACACTGTGTTGCATATATCTTTTATAAGTTCATCATGTTTTGTAAGATACGAGTTATGAATGAATGAAAAATATGATAACATATCAGTTATAGGATTTAGTAAGCAATGAGTTTTCAAATTTCATTGATTTCACATATCAGAGGCAATACAATCTTACACAATAAAATGCTAACTGGCTCATGTAATATATGTGGCGATGCAATGAGAAAAAATATTCTCTATAACAGGACACAACACTGGTCAGAATTCATTGAAAGTCGTTGGTGGATAACACCATCTGCTGTCTTCAGATTCTCATTTTCATCACCTCTATTGTTGCTATTGTTCCTCAGGCTCTCTTTCTTTGAAACTTTCATTTCATTCCTCTGACTGCTTGTGACAGATGTTCGATTACTTGAAGTCTGTACACTGAGAAGCGTTTCATGATTAGTTGACTCTTCATCGTCACTCTCTTGACCCAGAGCATCCAGTCGAGTGGGAGCAGTGAAATTACGAAACATTTCAAAGGTTTTCAACTGCTCTGGTGCATAGATTGACAGACTCTGTCTATGCTCTCGGAGAATACTTAACACAGAGTAGTGCCCTCATTCTGTAGCAAGCATCACTGGGGTCAACCCTCGAGTAGTCATGATGTTCTTGCTGGCTCCTCTGTTGATCAACGTCCTCACAGCTTCCTTGTTGCCTTTGCTACAAGCTAGATGTAATGGTGACTGTCCTTCATTATCCTGGGCATTTGGGTCACAGCCATGTAAGAGCAGTAATTTTAATATCTCAATTTTATCACCAATTGCTGCCAGATGTAAAGCCGTTTGTCCATTGTTATCCTGAGTGTTGATTTTTGACCCCTTCAGCACCAGTAGTTCTGCTACATCTGAAGATCCATATAGGGCATTGTAATGTATCGGTAATTTCCCAGAATTGTCTGCATGGTCAATTGAAGATCCATGCTGGATTAATGATTTTACTACTTCAAACTTTTCCTACTATTATCCACTGGCACCAATTCAAAAATATCTAGGAAAATATTCACATGTTGCTTAATTATCTGAAGGAAAATATGAAATAATTGCCTCATTCACGAAGGCATGTACGTCGCAGCATGGCAAGTTGTTCCACCACGAACGAGAACTAACTGATGTCAGTCCCTACAATGCTATACGTGTATCTCATTTTCCGTAGCATACTCCATTATAAATCAGGCTACGAGAGAAGACAAGCGAGTCAGAGGGGTGCAATTTATCCAGCAGTAACACGTGTTTAATCCACACCTTGTCTGCTCCTCTCAGGCTGGCATCTGCCTGTTGACGACCTTGTTTACTCCATTCATCAGCGGTGGAATTTTGATAGCATCCACTCTCATCAGTTGGCTCTATTCAACTGAATCCCGCAACAAGGATATTGATCATGTCGAGTCTGCAGTCGAGGAGTGGTGGTGAGTGGCTCTGCTGGCTCGCTGGCAGGCAGTGGCCCGACTGTTGCACGTGTCTGTGTGGGCTTAAAGGGCCCGGTTCATTGCAGTGCTGTACTTTTTTCACTTGGGCAATGGATTTCACATCCAGTCAGCTCATAGGTGAAGTATACCGCAGGTATATATAACAACAATATCATACCGTTAAGCATCGCAAAGGCGGATATGATTCTCACCCATGCACTGTATTCAAAGCATGCACCTGATTCATTACAATAAACGCAACATGCTGACTAATATCCATCCTTATACTGTGCGACATAAGATGCAATAAAATGCTGGGATACGGGACCGATTAGCCTGAGATAATCTGCACTAATCAGCGAAGTTAATCATGCTAATCATTAAATTTAAAAATTGTGTTCATGTAATGACCTGCCAACAGATTTGTCGCGGACAATATTCAAGGGCATGTGATATGTTCCTGTCAGCAGTCATACTGGTGATAATAACCTTACAGGACCAAAGCTACAGGATCTACACATAGGATTTCATGTTCTATATTATATTAATAATGAACATCATCATTCATCTGCCTTGGCTATATGTGCTTCCATTATTACATAGATACAGATAAAATAGATTCCAATATACAGGGACAATAGATTCCAATATTCCAATATAGCAGGGACATTCGTGGAACAGATCAGATGTAGAAAATGACGTCTCAGATGCATAGAAATTACAAATATTTATTGTTGTCATGTGAAGATACACATATATGAAACTTTGTATCATGAAACCAACACAAAAAGGTTGCAATCATTCTTTTAATAAATTCCTTAAGATATATACTATGTTCAGAACCTTGAAAACTGGTAATATTCTTAGTGAGGCAACTTCAAAGAATTGTTTCAAATAAAAGAGTTGTCCACCATTGACTAGAATTCCAACATTTCAGTAGTACAAACCCTTGTCGTATGGCAGAAGCAAGAATCATTACAGATCAATACAGCAGTCATTTCCAAGGAATGAGGTGCTAACTGACAAGAAATGTAGTTAAATATCTCCCATTACTATCACAACAATGATGTGCTCGTTCTCTGATTGTATTGGATAGTACTCGCATAATGCACATCATGGATTCAACTCAGACTACAAACCCTGCAAACCATCAGAAGGAGATGTTTCAATGTCCTTGAGCACAGGAAACTTCATCCGTGCCTAGCCTCTAATACCCAAAAGGGACCAAAAGAAAGAAATCACTGGCTTCTGGTAATAATAATAATAATAATTTATATTTCTATAGCGCCTTACAATGGACACATTCTCAAGGCGCTTGACAACAAAACATGAAATACAAATACAGCACCAAAAAATACAAAAAGGACACGTAAACATAAAACACTAAGACAATGACTAGATACTAGACAGCAATAGAAACACGGTTAAGAATAGGCCTGAGTAAAAAGGTACGTTTTTAAATCAGTTTTAAAACGTTCAATATTGGATATTTGCCGAATGTGCAGTGGGAGCTTGTTCCACAGACGAGGATCTGACACCTCAAAGGCTCGGTCACCGTATGTGACGGTGTTCGACTTGGGGATAGACAATGACAGTTGCTGAGAGGATCTGAGATTCCTGGTTGGCTCCCTAATACTCACAAGGGAAGAAAGATAAGCTGGTGCAGTCCATTGAAGGCACTTAAACACTGTGAGTAGTACCTTGTACTGGGCCCTAAAGGCGACTGGGAGCCAGTGTAGACCTTTAAGAACTGGCTGAATGTGGTCAGACTTTTTAGTCCGAGTGATCAGTCGAGCTGCACTGTTTTGAAGTCTCTGGACACGCTGAAGACTTGCTTTTGGGAGTCCGTACAGGAGAGAATTGCAGGTGTCCAGTCTCGATGTCACAAATGCATGGACCAACCTTTCTGTTGAAGATACATCCAGGTAGCGACGGATCGGTCCAATGTTGTGGATGTGGAGAGATGCAGCCCGTGTCAATGACGTAATGTGAGAGGCCATGGTCAGATGAGTGTCAAAAGTGACGCCTAAATTCCTCACACAAGAAACAGGCTGGACCACGGCATCACCAACAGTGCAGGTGGGGGCAGGAGAGTCACCACTGAACCGCGAGGAGTAATGTATCAATTCAGTCTTTGCGTCGTTCAGTTTGAGTCTATTTTGAGACAACCAGGCTTTCACGTCAGCGAGACATGCATTTAGTCTGGATAAGACATCCGACTGCTGTGATGGGTGATATGAGCAGTAGATTTGTGTGTCATCTGCATAGAATATGTATTCAAACCCGTGTTGTTTTATCGGGTCTCCTAGTGGTGACATATATAGGGCAAAGAGGGTCGGCCCGAGTACCGAGCCCTGCAGTACGCCGCAATTCAAGGAGGTTAGCTGTGAGAGTGTTCCATTGATGTTGACAGTCTGAGTACGTTGTGACAGGTACGATGTCAACCAGTCCAGTGCTTGGCCATTTATTCCGAACCGAGATGACAACCGGTGGAGGAGAATCTCATGAGTGATCGTGTCGAAAGCCGCCGACAGGTCTAGCATCTGTGATAGCATCAGGTCTAGCATCTAGCAACTGTGATGCGGCCATTGTCGGCGGCTATGAGAGCATCGTTGGAGATTCGTAGGAGTGCCGTCTCCGTTGAATGACCAGCCCGATAAGCACTCTGCCTTGGTTCATAGAGATTATTGGCTTGGAGGTAGGTGTCCAGCTGTTTCAGGATGGCTCGCTCCATCACTTTAGAAACAAATGGCAAATTAGAGACTGGACGGTAATTTGTCATGTCATCAACTGCCAGTCCAGGTAAGTTACACATAATTGACATATAGATTGTCATCCCCAGTCATTTTCGCCACACAACGAAAAAATAAACAGGAACGTGCTCAATGATATTCACAGCCTTTTGTTTTACCTTTTTTGTCAACTGTTCAAGTTACAATATCAGATGTTGTTTCATCAACACCAACAGAAAAGTACTCATCCTAGGTCATTCTGGAAGCAAATAAAATGAGTTCAGTGGGTTTCTTGATTGCCATTGTTAACATCACCACTTCAAAACGACTGTAAAACTGTGATTCTTTGGTGAATTTGTTGTAGTGTGTTGTGTTGTATTGTTTATTGAGTATTTTAGGCTATTCAGCCCACATACTACATTTCACATAGGCATCCAGTTAGGACAAATACATAATTTACGCACATGTAATGGAATTTGGTAGGTAGAGAACACCCTAAACAATATGTATATAGTTGTCTATAACTCTAAATGTAGAGTTAGTATGTGCATGTGGTGATCACTCATGTACACTATTACCGATGGTTTGTGTATCTCTCACATCTGCAACATCATACCTATGAACGCTACAGTTTTTGGTTTGCTAAGTGTGTATGCATATTTTACCATGCACCCTTTATGGTAATCTGCCATGTTATCAGATCGCTATATACCTGACACAGATTCCACTCATGTCACATTTGAGAAGTTCACAGAATGATCATCTGATGTCAGTGAGTATCCAATTCGTCAGTACTCTGAAGTGAAAAGTTGCAGCCCCTACTAATTTCCATAAACTCCTGGAAACCTATTTGCCTTTCGGTCCCATCATGTTATCCAGAACATTGCAACATCAATCACTAATGCAAACAATGCCACCCATTCCATGATGTATCACGCAGAACAAATTGGATAAGGGAAGGAGAAACAACCATACTGTGTTCATATATGACAGAGGGAATATCCTACAAATATTTGAGCAAAGCCAGAGCTACCAAACATTATGGAATTGAAGCATGTACCAGCATAAACGCTACGACCTTTCATAAGCATCCGTGACTTTCTATGGCCTACCAATGACGTTATGTTCAATGGTATTGGAGTTATGTGGTCATATTCAGACGAAATCATGATTCTCATATAGTTATAACAGACTATTACTCCGTGACTAGTAATCGCCAGTAATCTTATCATATGCTTGTCCAGATTTAAGTTTGTTCAGATTATAAGAACAACGTATAATTATGACTAATGGAATACTCTGGTCACCTGTATGTGAGATACTGGGCTTCCAAGCATATTTCCTTAGTTGCGATGAATGTCAGTCCAATATTCAATGACATGACTTTGAGAAAGTTTTCATTGGGCCACAATTTTCAATAAAGGCAAGGCAAATGTGTGCTAGTTTCTGATGCACAAACGTCTGGAGTGGGAATGATGTTGATCTCTCCTGGAGAGTAAAATTTGTTATAGTTTTTCCCCAACAGAGTGATGTGAGAAGGTAGGTAATAACTTACATGACTCCATGAAAATCTAATCTTATCTTTCTAATCTTATCTTAGAAACAGCAATAAAGTTTCTTTGACGTGATCTTTGAGGGATATACATGTATGTGTTTGTGTTTGTATGTGGCAGTTGTGTCATATTAAGTTGTTTCTATAATTGTGTGATGCAACTGATGAAACATGCATATGTGATCCTAGCAGTGAAAGTGGACAACCTCTCCGGATCATATGTCTGGCAAATGAATGAGATATTACAGATCGGACAATGATACATAGTATCACTGAAATGACAAAAACATCAGCATACAAAAAGCAGTTGTGATTTGGGGACTATTGCAGACTTCCAACAATGGTCCAGTCTCTTACCACTAGTTCACCAATTTTTATACCATATAGGTATCGATATTGATTTAGCTCAGTGTGTTGAGACAACCGTTATTATCTCTATGATTTGTTTGAAAATAAAACCTGATTGGCAATTAAACGTGATATAAGTGAAGGGCTTTATAGCATTGCATGTGTCTGTGTTTCGATCATACAATACTGGGACATTCATTTTCACGGAACAATAGTGTTTTTTCTTCAGCAATCCTGCTGTACATCATATAACTGCTCATTAATTCGCATCCATCACCCAACTGCAGGAGTTTACATAATATCGCCAGAAGTCGAGCATACCCTGTGTATATACTGACACCATCACACCTGGCAAATAATTGAAGGTGACCACTTGGGGTATGGGGTATACATGTACCTGGGTCGAGTTTGTAATTAATAGCTTGTGACACTAGCC
Source organism: Terebella lapidaria (assembly GCA_949152475.1). Taxonomy (NCBI): domain Eukaryota; kingdom Metazoa; phylum Annelida; class Polychaeta; order Terebellida; family Terebellidae; genus Terebella; species Terebella lapidaria. Next base: position 13,267,525 of record OX424559.1, on the reverse strand, counting down.
ATTCGTGACGTCAATCGGCCATTGAACAACCTTCTTGAATTTCCCAACATCATTTCTACACTAATGCAATCCCATTGAGTGCATGTTAACGAACCAATATTGATGATACTGAATATAAATCATTATCAGAAAAAAGCATATTCATAAAAATGATTGTCTGGTGTACGATATATCTCGGTTGTATGATTCACTGAGTTCAGTTTGTTTATGGATTCATTCTGCTAATACCTAGGCAACTAGAGCATTGTCTGTGAGTTCCCTGCAGGCAATAAACCACATTACGTAGACGATTGCTGCATCGGAGTGGAGTTCGTTTATCACACTTGCCATCTACATCCTGTTACTGATTAGTGTGTTTAATATAAGCAGGCAATATAAACCCGCCTCAGCATTTTTGTATTATATACGATGGTGTTGATCCTTTGCTTTGCATATCCAAAACTGTTTTAATCGGTTGTTGGGCAACTGAGTACCACACACAGTGTACAAGTGTACAATAAAAGTTTGAATAATGCTACTTTTAATGTACTTTCTGTCTCTGATGATGAAGCTGTTTGTTTGCATTATGAATATCGAGTGGGTATTGTTTATATTGGAAACTTTCCAGTTATGTATCTATATCTATGATGCCTATCAAGAATAGGACATTATCACAGAGAAACCAATTGAAAAAAAACAGTAGCGCCATATTTGGGCTAATATCAAAGCAGAAGACACGCCTAATTGACTCTCATTAACACTGAAAATTATCTTCCATCATAATTTGGCAGATTCATCAGTTGATCTGACTTTTCATTTCTTGTTTTGTTCCATTGGTATATGTCAGATATGAGTTCGTGATGCATAACATTGAAAGGGCGTGGGCGGTATCTGGTCTACATGAATTTAAGGTGTTAAATTTATCTGTAATTTTGACAATTGTCCATTGTTATCTACAGAACGTAGTCAAGGTTTGATTGTTTACCACATCATCAGCAGTGGAGGTGTCAATAATATTAATAATATTCACCCCAGTTCATTTTCCCTGAATAGATGACAGGAAAAAAATGTTTGAGATAGTGAAATAAGGGTTAATTTGGAAACTCACAATAACCCTATACAAATTGATGATTCTTTCCTGCAATTTTTCTAAGACCAAATTCCTTCATTTAGAGCAGCTGCCGTCGAAACCAGTCAATATTTTTTGAAAACTATATTTCATATTAAACATGCTAAACTAACTGAATGAAACATACTCACATCAAATGTAATGAAAATAACCAGTCCTCAGGAAAATTTTGCTCATTTGAACAGGCCATCACACGCAGTTGTAAACAAAGCACAGAAGTGCGAGATAGACTGACAATTCCGCGCACATCATGTTATATCACTGATCATTTTCTCACAACTACACTATATATGCACATACAAACTAAAAAAAAATGTACTTGATGTGGACTTTTAAGCGCGATTTGAGCATTTGTTTACATTCGGGTTTGATGGATACACTCCGTTTGTTTGTTACAAAACCGGTACAAAATGGGCACTAAAACGGATGAAAAGACAACTCGGACGGACTGTAACCGTCAGAATCATTGAGCACACCTTTTGTTATATTGCATTAGATGTGTTTAACAAAAAAATTGGTTTTGAAAAAAATATTGCATACATTCGAAGGCAGCAGCTTTAATGTGTGCTACAGTGAATAAATCTGACGGATGGAGGTTTACAATCTTTTTGTTTCCATTTATATATTGAAAGATGGTTTATTCAGCAATGTATGTAAAACTTCAAACCATATTTCTACCAGGGTGGTCTTAGGGTTTGCCTGTCAATTTCTCAATCTGTTCTGATGTCCTTCGAAATGCATCATGAGATTGGAGACAGTATTTGCATAGCAATACAATGAGATACTGTAGCATGAGGGGAATCAATCAAGTTGCATTAACTCACTTGACATCCAGATGGTTATCAAATATTTGTTGATGCTAGCTGCAACGTTATAATGATTGCCCCATTGTCAAACTGGGCAATGCATATGACGTCATCTGACCACCCTTCAGCCTCATAAAATTACACACATTCTTGATCAAGAGCACATTGCAGATGTTGACCATTGGAACAAGCATTGCAGAACAGGCGACAATTCTAGTGTCAGTATAAGGTGGCCCAAAATGGGTAAAATATGCTGGCAAATAAATGGATTTAGGAAATCTGTATCAATTCAAATCTATTCACGGGTTTTCCTTTATGCAGTTAGCTAGATTATATTTTGTGGTATTAATGTATCTTTGATTCACATAGAACCAACTTACACCACGTATGATATACATGCAACACAGCCAGAAACAATTAAGTTTGCATTCAAACGTTGAGCATGCTGCTCTGTGGGTATTTTCTCTGGTAAGAAATGTTCATCCAGACCAGTATTCCTTGTTCACAGTGGGACATTAGCATAAAAAAAACATAAAGCCTGAAATTACCATTAGTATTTATTTCTCCCAGTGATGTTTGGCGTTGTCTTACTCAGTCCCAAACATCTCTCCATTGCCCGTGGGTGTAATAAATGTACGTTAAACAAGGTTTTGATCACCCATTTAATTAGTTTGACAACCCATTTATATCCTACAAGCAGCAGTGTTGTTCCCTAAGCCCTACGGCAGGCCGCTCACTGATAAGATTTCAGCCGTACATATATTATATTTACACTCACACACTGCCTAAACGTAGTGAATTGTACTTAAGATATGCATCATACAATCAACAGTATCATGGGTACTGCGAAATGTATATTGCTAGCAAAGAACATCAAACACAAACCTCTTAGAATGGTGTACATCATTATAATTTCATCCATAATCACTTTGTCAATAAATCCTGCGCAGACACTATGCCATATATGGGTGATTCTAATGCATGCACATAGCACACATACTCCGTGCTTATGTTCAACCAGTATCCAATACAGAACTAACATTTCATGAGCATGAATTCTCATCATTCCAAACTGCTCCGTCTGTTTGACGTGAAGGCCACAGTATTTATCCTTCAACACGCCGCTATTGATACCCAACTCAGCATCAAATATCCACATACATTGCATCACTGACGTTGCCTAACATCAAAAAAAATCCACACACATGTCGATTTACAAGAGCATGACTATCTGGAAACATAGCCGCCCCATATGGAAATGGCAATGGTCCTTCTATATAAATCCACAGCGACAAGTCAGGGATGCCTAGAGAGCGATAGACAAATTGCAGCATGCTAGAAATAAATCACGTTAACTTTGAGGACCACCCTGTCAATCAAACATTCCCATGATTTGGGGTTCTCTCACAGTAGCAAAACACAAAAACGAACCAGGCATCTAAGATTTTCTGAAAGCATGCAGCAAAATGAGGGCCAAGATATACTCTGAACAAGAACGAAACAAGATTTATTGGTTATTATTATTCTCTGTGATGTGTTTGTCCTATGTTTGAAGCATTGCATCTAACTTATGAATGAGCACAAGATGTGATGCATCAGTTACATTAACATCTTTCAGTGTATTCGGTTTGATAATTTGATGACACAAGCTTTTTACATTTCGAAAACAAAGTACAGAAAATTATGTTAGGTGAAGTTAAATTTCATACAACATAAGAGATAATAGGACATACAATACATTTTATTGCATTTTAATTCATGTTTTTGATCATTTCGAACCCATATAAGTACACCAAGTTAGTGTGGCCATAACATTCAAATTAACATTTAGCAATTCTTCAAACATCAATGATATTTGTCAAAGGTCCGTTACAAGAATGTAGAATACTTGGAGATGGGAGATTTGACACAAGACACTTTATATAGATGCACATCCCGTAAATCCATTAGTGCCTGTGAAGTCTTCCTCCGTGATTCCAATTGCTAATTGAATCTCTCCTAATTGACCTCGTCGTTGGCACTTTATCGGTTTTTGACAGTCACTTCTCCTTGGTTCTCGTTGACACACAAGCCCAATTCACTAGTACATCGATCTGTCCTGATTCTTCCAATTTCCAGATGCTGTAGGTTTGGTTATTTGGAAAATTGGTACATCACCATGTCAATTTTCGTGTTTCGAGTTGATTTCAAATGGTGATATATAGGAAATATGGAATCAACATTGGATCAGTACATATTGTGAATATACTAAATGTTCAAACGCCATTGTATTATATATTTATTTAATAGTATAATGACTGCCATTAATACAGAGCTTGCGAACCTTCTGTGTCACGAAACCTGTTTTCTGTACATAGGATTTCATTGTGTTCTTATGTTTTATGCACTATGTTTCAAATTATGCAGTGAAAAGGTCTCCATATCAGGTTCCTCCCAGTCGAAAAATAAAAATAAAAATGTTACTAATACAACATTGAAACTCAATCAAACATGTCTACAACTGTTTGAAACCATTTATACTTTAAACTATAATTGAATTGGGGATATCCTGTTCGTTTACAACACAGTTTACAACAAAGTGATAGTTCCCCGATATAGTGATTTGAATATTATTTAGCACTCCATAACTATTAATGATCTTAGAAACAACAATACAGATTCGTTAACGTGATCTTTGAGGGATATATGTGTTTGTATGTGACTGTTGTGACAAAGTAAGTTGTTTCTATAAATGTATGATGCAACTGATGAAACATGCATTTGTGATCATAGCAGTGAAAGTGGGCAAGCTCTCCAGATCATATGCCTGGCAAAAATATGAGATAATACAGATCGGACAATGATACATAGCATCACTGAAATTACAAAAACAAGGACATGTAAAAAGCAGTTGCGATTTGGGGACTATTGCAGACTTCCGAAAATGTCTCTTACCACTATTTTCACAAATTTTATAGCTATTGAGTCTGATTTAGCTCAGTGTGTTGAGACAAGCGTTATTATCTCTATGATTTGTTTGAAAATGAAATGTGATTGTCAGTTAGACGTGATATGAGTGAAGGGCTATATGGCATTGCATGTATCTGTGTTTCGATCATACAGTACTGTGGCATTCATTCTCATGGAGCAGTAGTGCCTTTCTTGACCAATCATGCTGCACAATCCATAATATAACTGTTCATTAATTAACATCCATCACCCAACCGCAGGAGTTAACATAATATCACCAGAAGTCAAGCGTGCCCTGTGTATATATTGACACTGTCAGACCTGGCAAATATTTGATGTTGCTCAGTTGCATTGTGGTATACATGTACCTCGGACGAGTTTGTAATTGATAGCTCGTGACACTGGTCATAATTGACGTCAATTTGCCATTGAGCAGCTTCTTAAATTTCCCAGCATCATTTTTAAAACAACGCAATGCAAGTGAGTGTATGTTACTGAAATAGTATAGTTCAAACAGAATATAAATAACTAAATAGAAAAAATATTCATAAAAATCTTTGTTTGGTGTACGATAATACCGACTAAAGGATTTACTGAGTTATGTTTATGTGGGGTTCATCCAGGCAACTAGAGCATTGTCTGTGAGTTCCCTGCAGGCAATAAACCACATTATGTTGACGATTGCTAAATCGAGTGGTGCTCATTTACACACTTGCCATCTACGTCATGTTACTGACTAGTGTGGTTAATATCAGCGGGCAACAAAATACTCCTCAGCATTCTTGTATTATTATAAGATGGTGCTGATTGTTTGTTTTGCGTTTCCAAAACTGTTTTAGTCGGTTGATAGGCAACTGAGCACCACACAAATTCCAACATGTGCACAATGAAACGATAGCCCAAATATTGATACTTCTAACGCACTTTCTGTCCCTGGAGATGCCGCTGTTTGTTTTCATTATGAATATCGAGTGGGTATTCTTTCTATTGGAAACTTTCTAGTTCTGCAGCAATGTCCATGATGTCTATCAAGGATAGGACATTACCGCAAAGAAACCAGTTATTTTTTCAAAGCAACGCCATAATATTTGGGATAATATCAAAGCAGAAGACAAACCTGATTGACTCTCATTGACATTGAAAATGATCTTCTATTCTATTGACAGGTTCATCAGTTGACCTGGGTTCTCAGTTCTTGTTTGGTTTTATTCGATGCCATATGTATTTCTAGAGAACGCCGCACATATTCCTAGTAAGGTACTCCCGCATGAGAATAACCACTGATTTTATATAAAGTAACAAGTGTGAACACCACACCTTGTCTGTTCCTGTCAAGGTGTCATCAGCCTGGTGACCGCCTTATTTACTCTGCTCTTCACGAGTTGAAGCCCGGTAGCAGCCACAGCAAGCCACGGGCTTTAAGCAGCTGAATATTGTCGCACACCGGCTATTGATCTTATCAAGTCTGTATTGGAAGGATTGACTCTCTGTTGGCTTGCTGGCAGGCAATAGACTGACTGGTGAAGGTATACGCGTGCTTGATGGGTCCGCGATTTGTTGGTGGAGGCGTGTTTTTTTGAAATGGTCAATTGATAATTTCATCCAATATAATGTGCTATACAGGGACGATAAATCGGTAGGTATAAATTTATTGCTTTGAAACATCATACCCATGGTTTTGATGTGCATAGATAAATATATAAATTGGTATAGAGCATTGAAAACTCATCAATAACCGGCCTCGTTCCACATCACATACAGGGTAATGGAAATTTAGATCCCCAGTCAAATTAGCACTGGATAATCTACTTTTATTAACAATATCAATCATGGTGATCAGATGACTTATGATACACAGTGTATTGCATGCGTCTTTTTGTATGTTCATTGATTTTTGCCAACAAATTCAATGAACTTAATCAGATTGAAAGCATTTTAACTGCAAGTTTACTTGATGTGCCAATAACAATGAATGACAATTAATACTTGACAAAGGCAATTGTCAACGAGAGCCACTCCCTTCAGTACATACTCGATACAATTAACAGCTGGTGTATGGCAATATTCAACTGGTTAGAGCCCGTGGATTGCAGTCTGTGGCTGCTACCGGGATTGTTGATGAAGAGAATAAATAGGTCCGTCACCAGGCAAATGACAGCTTGAGAGGAGCAGACAGGGTATGGATTTTACACTTATTACACTGAACCCCACTATTGCTAATGATAAATTGGACCCCTCTCACTTGTTTGTCTTCTCCAGTGGCTATGCTAATCAAGTTACCTCACGACATAGCCGACCTGGATTGCAATAATTGCAGCTAGGGTTAATAACGCGTCATTTGTCACAACCACAAATCTCACCAGATCGGATTTCAGCTGACGAAAGCTGTTGATGGTTTTAGCTACAGATTTGACAAGTGTCTGGCATGATGACAGCCACGTGTTTAGTCAATGTAAATCTGAGACTTCAAGTCAGTTTTATACGATTTATCCGATATATTATTATTTACATGTATAATGCAATCTGCGGAAATGAAGGTGAACTGTTATGGATCAAATATTCACTTTATTCACTCCATACTCAATGTGCGATACCATTTTTCACATCGTTCATCTTGATTGCGACATGTTTTAACCCTTCTGGTTTTGTTTATCCAAATACATATGACAAGGACTGATTATATATGTACCATTATGCCTATCCAAAGAAGGAGATGAGCTTGTTGTTCAGCTGTAAATCCACAATATAACATGTCTTCTGAGCGATGAATATGCATAGAAAATCACTCTGATGTTTCTTATTTATCATCTTCGTGGAAAAAAAATCGAGACACCGGATATAATGTGTACTTTTTTATACCTCCATTGAATGCTTAATCCAGAACGGCAGCCCAAATATACCCGTTGTGGTTCCCACAGACCACAGTGGTCTTAGCCCTGCCCACACGGAACAGCTGTTCAACACTGATAGTAAATACATTTATATTTATCACATGGAAGTGTGCAATGGTCATATAATATGCATCACCCCATACATGCGTCATTAATGCTATATGATGTTAAATCCCATACGTTGTACTCACCATTGAACCACCGAATAATGTACCAAGTAGATAAATTAACAATTTCTGAATATAAAACGATGTATAATGCTCAGACAGTCATGCTTCGCGTCAACACTTTCTGGTAGCTGTATGCCTAACAGCCTGGAGTCAAACATTGGCATAATCAGATTGGAAGCAAGAGGTTGCAATTAGTATTATGTCCATGATTCAATGTTGTCCTTGATTTTCGTTTTTCCACTTGTCTAGGGATGGAGCAAATGGAATAGAATGCACTGTTGATATATTACTATTGCAGATGCCGTAGACAAGATATTGTGATTAAATATAAAATAGATCCTGCAAGTAGGTTAGTGACCGTGAAGGGCAGGGTGGACGTTGACTTTAGTATTCACTGACAATACCCCACTTTCCCGCTGAGTTGATATTGTTATGGGGTCTGGTTGTACCCATATCTTGGTGTGTTATTGTGTGCAACTGTGCATACAAATAATATAACTCGAAAAGGTAGAATTTTTCAGACAAAACTATCATCAGTGGCAAGAGTAGTCTTTTTGCTCAGAAAGGGAGCAAATTGACTGATAAACGTTACCACCCGAATCGTGCAATTATAAAAACACACTAATTGATATTTTTTTATATCTACAAGTAATTTATCTGGAGTTTTGTTAATGATGTACGGGCAGAAAAAACTTGACTAGTTGCCATGACAACACGACTTAGGGGTTGTTCAATGAAGAGATATTGTTCAAAGCCAAAATGATATTATTCATATCATCTTTTCGCTTCATTTTTTAGGTCCCAGATCAAATGCAATCAAATGTGAATATATAGGAAGTGATATACGCTTATTCTCGTGACTTTGGATTTGACCAAGTCGACGACGTGAGCAAACAAAATGACTATATCTAAACTATAGAACATATATTGTCCAGTAACCCTTTGGCTAATTTTTCCTCCATAATGGGAGTTGCCACAACTGTTCACCCAGAATGCTTGAAGCTAGAGTTTGAATATTAGCAATATAAATGAGAAGTCATATGTGGCAATTCATGTGAAGACCTTGAATTTGACTTCCAATGATCCTGAAGGGTCGAACTGGGCATCTTCATTGAATATTGTTTTTTTTTCAGAAACTATCTCATCTATTTCATTAGTTTTTCAGAACAAGTTAATTATGGTCCTCGGTGTTGCATATAAGGATTAAGAGCCCTAAATTTAGTCCTGATCAGTAGGCTCGAAACGCCCATGAAAGAATGGTATACAGAAATTGGCTTCTCGGGTCAACTTGAACTTCACCTCCCATGACCTTGCAGGCTGAATATCATTGTCATGCCCGACCGGAAATGTGTAATTTGGCCTACCCAGACAAAATGTTGTGGACATAGCTTATGTTTGTATTATGAGCATATATAATCTCCATATATGACATACTTAAAGCTACTGCCTTCGAATGTATGCCTTCGAATGCTTACGTAAATAACCAAACGAAATGTATCCATCAAAACCGAATGTAAACAAATGCCCAAATCATGCTTAAAAGTCCACATCGAGTACATGTTTCCAGTTCATATGTGCATATATGATGTAGTTATGAGAAAATAATCAGTGATATACCATGATGTACGTGTACGTGCGTGTGATGGATACAGTTTTTGTGTTTAAGCAAGAATCGCCTGATCGAATGAGCAAAAAACCCAGAGAACTGGTTATAGTCATTACATTTGGTGTGAATATGTTTCATTCAGTTCATTTAGCATGTTTAATATGAAATATAAATTTTAAAAAATATTGACAGGTTCGAAGGCATTTCCTTTAATGGTGTCATTCGATTTGATTTTTGACAACCTTGAGTGCTCAATCTCACGTCTGAATTGATGTGTGTAAATTGGCCTCTGAGGTTACGACTCTTGCCAAAGACCCTAGGCTCATATTAGTACTAAATCACACGTCTGACTTGATGTGTTAATTGACCTCTGAGGTGAAAACTCATGCCAAAGAGGCTAGGTTTGCACTATGGACATATATGAAGTTTGATATTGCACATCGTTTGAACTTGACCTTCAGGTGACCTTAAAGGCTAAATTTCAAAGTCACAGCAGACATCAAATGTGCATTAGCCACTACAGACAAAATGTTTGAGCTTATGTGTTGTATTGTGAACATATGTGAACTCTTAAAATGGCTACTCTTTTGGTGAGTCAGAACTTGACCAAAATGACATTGACTGGTGAATTTCAAGATCATTTCTGCAACAATTAAAACTAAAACTGTAAGGTAACCAATTCTAGCCCTTGGGCTGATTTTTTCATTATAGTAATAGCTAGCCTGAATCGCACGCACTTAACACTAGCATTACATACCTTGTGTCCTAAGCCCTGCTAATATTAACTTCATTTTATGAAGGTTATAGGGATATCTATAGTTCATTTGACAAATGAGGACAGCCCAGTGTTTGCTCTCTGCGGTTGTTTTTTTTTTTTGTTTTTTTTTTTTTGTTATTGATACAATTGACACACATGCATTATACTTGTACAATATTACAATCACATAAACGTGAACTGTTATTAATAACATATTTACTCACATACTAAAGGTCACAACTCAATATTTAAAACCACCCTGAAGTCAATTTTCCAATATTGATTTCCATAGCGCAAACCTAAATAATACGCTATGCATGTGTGAGTATGAGTTTACAATTGCTTGATATAAACAGATTCGATGCCTCTCATCAACATTGGCAACAACTGGGTATCATGGTTCATATCATTTTTTTATTCATTGTGTCTGCCTTGTTAATGCGAGCATATGCAATTCTTTCTGTGTCCATTAATAACTATTCTTCTAATTCCACATTTCAAGCTATACTCGGATGGCCAGATGAAACATGGATACTCTGATTGAAGACAGACCAAGGTCCTGTGATACATCGCCACCTTCATCATCAGCGAATATTTGCAAAAGGATTCAATGCCATGGGAAAATAGACATGTTGGTAACCAGAACAAGACCTTTGACATCATTGGACGATTAAACATTTTTTTTAAATTACAACGTTTTGTGTTTATTGTTAAATCAGGAATATTGCCAATATTAAACAAATAATTGTGCACAATAAGAAACTTAATTTCAAAACAACAGTCAGCTGACACTGCATGTTGATTACTGGCTTCATTATTCCACAGACGTTTAGGGCAATGTCACAACCTGCTGATAATATTATCAATCCCTGTTGAGTGTGGCATGTTGATGATGCAGTGGAGCTAGGAATTTCATGGCAGGGTTTGCGATGTATTATCAATTCCTGTTGAGTGTGGCATGTTGATGACGCAATGAAGCTAGGAACTTCATGGCATGGTTTGCGATGTATCATCAATCCCTGTTGAGTGTGGCATGTTGATGACGCAATGCAGCTAGGAACTTCATGGCATGGTTTGCGATGTATTATCAATCCCTGTTGAGTGTGGAATGTTGATGACGCAATGGAGCTAGGAACTTCATAGCATGGTTTGTGATGTATTATCAATCCCTGTTGAGTTTGGCATGTTGATGACGCAATGGAGCTCGGGACTTCATAGCATGGTTTGTGATGTATTATCAATCCCTGTTGAGTGTGGCATGTTGATGACGCAATGGAGCTAGGAACTTCATGGCATGGTTTGCGATGTATTATCAATCCCTGTTGAGTGTGGCATGTTAATGACGCAATGGAGCTAGGAACTTCATGGCAAGGTTTGTGATGTATTATCAATCCCTGTTGAGTGTGGCATGTTGATGACGCAATGGAGCTAGGAACTTCATGGCATGGTTTGCGATGTATTATCAATCCCTGTTGAGTGTAGCATGTTGATGATGCAATGAAGCTAGGAACTTCATGGCATGGTTTGCGATGTGACGTGTGTCTCACTCTTTTAGATACATATTAGTTTATTATTCCTAAGAATTTCTCCAAGAATTTCCTTGTGAAGAAACCACAAACACTTCATATTGACAGGTTGCAAGGAAAGACCATACAGGTGCACTGTGCAAAGTGGAATATCACTACAATACATAATCGTTGTTCAAGTATTACATCGATAAAAATACCAGACACAAATATCACATAATGCTCCTCAAACTCAAACTGTAACAGTGCAGTGGAAACGGGACTTCCCTACCACTCAAAACTAGTAATAAAAAAATCTGCCAACTGATTATTTATGATAGGCCTCAGACAGTGGTCCCAAGTAATTAACTGATTTTGTTTTTGGTGAATACCCACAATTTCAATTTTGTTTATGTAGTTTTCAACTGTAAACTAAAGTCAAACATAATTTTCAAGTTACAAGTATAATCGTTTCACATAATATGATTTCCATATTATTTTAATAGCAGCAAAAATAATGGCGACTGACCAGAACCTACCAGCCATTGAACTTTACGTTGTGTTGAATATATCAATTATATCAATTATAAGTTCATCATATTTGGTAAGATATGAGTTATGAATGAATGAAAAATATGATAAAATATCAGGTATAGGATTTGGTATACCATGAGCTTTCAAATTCCATTGATTTCACATATCAAAGGCAATACAATCTTACACAATAAAACGCTTACTGGCCCATGTAATATATGCGACGATCCAATGAGAAAAAATATTCTTTATGACACGACACAAAACTGGTCAGAATTCACTGAATGTCGTTGGTGGATAACACCATCTACTCTCTTCAGATTCTCATTTTCATCACCTCTTTTGTTGCTATTTTTCCTCAGGCTCTCTTTTTCGAAACTTTCATAACAGTCTTCTGACTGTTTATGCCAGATGTTCGATTACTTGAAGCCTGTATATTGGGATGCGTTTCATGATTAGTTGCATCTTCATTGTCACTCTCTTGACCCAGAGCATCAAGTCGAGTGGGAGCAGTGGAATTACGAAACATTTCAAAGGTTTTCAACTGCTCTGGTGCATAGATTGACAGACTCTGTCTATGTTCTTGGAGAATACTCAACACAGAATAGTGCCCTCGCTCTGTATCAAGCATCACTGGGGTCAACACTTGAGAAGTCATGATGTTCTTGCTGGCTCATCTGTTGATCAACGTCCTCACAGCTTCCTTGTTGCCTTTGCTACAAGCTAGATGTAATGGTGACTGTCCTTCACTATCCTGGGCATTTGGGTCACAGCCATGTAAGAGCAGTAATTTTATTATCTCAATTTTATCACCAATTGCTGCCAGATGTAAAGCCGTTTGTCCATTATTATCCTAAGTGTCGAATTTTGACCCCTTGAGCACCAATAGTTCTGCTACATCTGAAGATCCATAAAGAGCATTGTAATGTATTGGTAATTTCCCAGAACTGTCTGCACGGTCAATTGGAGATCTATGCTGGATTAATGATTTTACTACTTCAAACTTTCCCCAGCCAGATGCCTTGTGAATCGCTCTCATGCCGAATTTGTCTGTGACGTTTACTGAGGCACCCGCTTTCAAGAGCACTGTAGAGCAGTTAGCCTTAGATAATACTGATGCATAATGCAAGGGAGTTTGATCTTGCTGATTTATGGCATTGGAGTTAGCTTGGTGGTGTAAAAGTAGTTCCACAGTATGCACTTGTTCTTTGAATACCGCTAAATGTAACGGTGTAAAACCATCATGATCAGAAATATTTACATCCACCCCACAATCACAAAGATATCGCACTAGATCTCCATCACCCTTAAATGCAGCCACATGTATAGGAGAAATACCATCTCCATTTGCACTCTTCAAAATATCACAAACCAAAATCTTTGTTGAGGGCCCTTTTGACTGTGGATGAACCTTGAGCAAATGGAGTGGATTAAAGCCATCAATGTTCCTCACGTTGATATCTGCTCCACTTTGCAGAGGTATTTGGACAGCTTCCAAAACAGTAATGGAATGGACACTGGGAGTATTTATCCAAGACATCAGCTAAAGTTTTATTGTGTTGTAAGAATAGCTGCAACCAATGATGTGAATTCCAATAAGCCAGTATATGGATGACGCTCCTCTCACCTTTCAGTCTTGCATTTGCAATTTCCCTCAGATGTCTCAGCAAAAAGTTGCGGAAATTAACCCCATCTGGTGGTTTGAATTCAAGACTGAAACAATAATCCAGTGGGCAAAGTCTAGACTCATCTAGTGTGCCAGGATCTGTTCCATTTTGTATCAATTGAGATGCAAGTGCAAAATCCAGACTTTCTACTGCAGTATGCAGCGGCGTTTTATGCTGGTAGCATCTGTTATGGATGTTGATATTGTTACAATTCCGTTTGCTGACATATGTACGTGTGGCCATGACTGGAATATGTCATGTCAATAGAAACTCTTGCTTGTTATTCGGACACCGACTTCGCACTTGTACAATTTTCATATCCATTTGTATTTATTTCCTAGTATTATCCTCTGGCACTATTTTAAAAATATCTACGTAGTAGTTAAAGCCCGAGGAGCGCTCCATTACCTATTGGTATTGGAGACCGAGGGCGAAGCCCGAGGTTTCCAATACCAATAGGTAATGGAGCGTGACGAGGGCTTTGACTAATGTAAAGTCCACCACCCCAGAAAATACCCCACACACAATCACTATAGCTCAAGATGTACGACTTGTGAAGACGTGAGCACAAATGTTTTATATAAGAGAGATGTACGGGAAATGGCTGCATTCATTGCACAAACAAAAATTGAAGGGACGACATCGTATTGTTCAAGTGAAATTCGCACTATATTCAAATGTTCACGATACAATATATACTCATCCTCTGCTGTGAAAGCTGAATGCAGCCAGCCGTGGATATGATTCTATCTTGCAGGCATAACTTGGAATAATCACACACGCTTTCATACATGCCACGGATATAATTATAACTTGCAGGGACATTTCTTGTTTCTTTTGGATAAATAAGCACACACAATGCGATGGATATTGCGAAATTGGATATTGCTTCACATGTAACTAATAATGGATATTATATGGAATTGTTAGACCAGTGCCCCAAGTAACTTGTGCTGCTCGTCGTTCCGGTATATAAAATAAGGATTAAAACAATGTGTCAGACGGATTGAATGTTATGTGTACAGTGCTCGAGGTAGTAGTTATGGAGCAGTACAAGATACCTGGCCAAAGTACGCTTTATGGGAGAAGAGTTCAAGAATGAGTGGCTACATGTCAATTGCAATTTGTCAATTGGCAATACTCATGATACTGCACATACATGCATGTACACATGATTTAATCCCGTTGTTTTGCAATCAATGAAGCGAGCAAAACTTCTCTCAATATTTCACAGTTTAGCTCAGCTCCAATACTTCTCCAATATCCGCACGTAGCTCTCCATTACCTATTGGTAATGGAGAGATAGACAATAGAGTGACGTCACAGGTGGACTTTACGAAAATATTCACATGTTTCTAAATTATCTGAAGGAATAAGTGACATAATAGCCACATTCACAAACGCCTGTACATCACAGCATGTCAGGTTTATTCCACTTCGAGAATGAACTGATGCCAATCCATACAATGTTATACATATAACTTATTTTCCGTAGCATACTCTATTATAAGCCAGACCACGAGAGAAGACAAGCAAGTGAGTGGGGTGCAATTTATCCAGCAGTAACACGTGTTTAATCCACACTTTGTCTTCTCCTCTGAAGCTGGCATCTGCCCGTTGACGGCCTTGTTTACTCCACTCATCAGCGGTGGAATTTTGATAGCATCCACTCTCATCAGTTGGCTCTATTCAACTGAATCCCCACAACAAGGATATTGATCGTGTCGAGTCTGCAGTCGAGGAGTGGTGATGAGTGGCCCTGCTGGCTCGCTGGCAGGCAGTGGCCCGACTGTTGCACGTGTCTGTGTGGGCTCAAAGGGCCCCGTTCATTGCAGGGCTGTATTTTTTTTCCACTTGGGCAATTGATTCCACATCCAATCAGCCTATAAATAAGTATACCACAGGTATATATAACAAAAATATCAGAACGTTAAGCATCGCAAAGGCGGTTATGATATAACCTGTAGCTTTGTTCCTATAAGATTATTAGCACCAGTATGACTGCTGACAGGAACATATCACATGCCTTTGAATATCGTCTGCGAAAGATCTGTTGGCAAGTCATTAGATGAACACAATTTCTAAATATAATGATTATCATGATTAACTTCACTGATTAGTGCATATTGTCTCAGGCTAATTGGTCTTTCATCCCAGCATTTTATTGCATGTTATGTTGACAGTATAAGGATGGATATTAGTTAGCATGTTGTGTTTATCATATAGAATCAAGTGCATGCTTTAAATACATTTTTATGTCCTATATTATATTAATAATGAACATCATCATTCATCTGCCTCTGCTATATGGGGTTCCATTAATAAAATGATACAGATACAGAAATGTATTGAAATATACAATATAGCAGGGACATTCATGGAACAGCGTTCACATATATTTGAAACATGTAATACATTACGTTCTAGGTGCATAGAAATCACAAATACTCATTATTGTCATTTGAACATACAAATATATGAAAGTTTGTATCATGAAACCTCCACAAAAAAGGTTGCAATCATTATTTTATTAAATTCCTTAAGATATATACTTTGTTCACATCCTTGAAAACTGGTCATATTCTTCGTGAGACAATTTCAAATACCTTAACCTTGTTTCAAATGAATAAGTTGTCCACCATTGGCTATGGAAACCACTTATAATCATGAGAGCTAGAGCTCCAACATTCCAGATAGTACAAGCCCGTGTCTTATGGCAGTAGCAAAAATCATTGCAGGTCAACCCAGCAGTAAATTGGGGTTTCGTGTTCACAGAAAGCGTGGAGACAGGACTGCCAAAAACCAATAACATGCCAAAGACGTGATCAATTAGAAGAGATTCGATTAGCAATATGAATCACTGGGGAAAGACGAGAGAAGCACTAATGGATATACTTGATGAACATCTCCATAGAGTGTTCTCTACTGGCTCTTGCATCGTCAAGTAAAATTTGATTGCTGGATCCTTGGTAAATAGTGCATTATTCTTTGACAACTTTCTAAATATCGGTAATACTTTTTTCAATTATGAAATGAAATATTATGGACATTCAGAGGTGGTAATGAATGGGGACAATCATCCAATATGATCCGGACCCTGAATCAGGATGAGATATGAGGTGCAGTATGATGTGGGATAAGCTAGAATGTCATTGACGTAGACATTTGTATAAATAGTCTAAGAGGAATAACGAGATTGTGGAATAAGGATGCCGACTTAGATAAACTGTGAAGGACGTAGGTTACTCATAACAGACTTGCTGGTGATGCGACCGTGTTGCCGTGAATGTGCCATCATCATTCGTTTTTTGGAGTTATTGTCATTCCAAATAAAGTATCTGTGCCCCTAGCACATCACTTTCGTCTCATACGATCAAAACGCAGGTCTAGTGGAGCCTGGTGAAATCCAATCACTTTACAGTCACTTTTAATATGTGCAGGTACACCTAATTGGCTGGTATTTTAACACAAACAATGGATAATATTACATATGGACATGGCTATATTGATAAAAATTGGAACACAATTGGACAAACACAATGGATATCATGCCTCTGCAAACAAGATGAGAGAATATCACGCATTGTAATCAATTTTATTTTCCCCATTCATATCAGCGTGTATCAAAGAATGTGATGTGTGGTTCTGGATAGCAACTTGTACCGACTTCCAGACAGTAGTCAGACCATACTTAAAAATCACATTAATGTTTTTTTATCAAGTAAGTCACATCAGTATATAATTAGAATCATAGGCAGACTGCAACTGATTTTTGCTCATATCATGGTTAAAATAATCAATGATCACAATATACTGATCGCCCTGACGTATTGACAATTTCACTATATGTACTTGTTAAATTATGTCAGTGGATATTGTAATGTGCGTTGTTATTGAGGGTGAAATTATTATTATGTGATTTCATAATACATGTGTAAATTACCATACTTGATCTACCTTTTATTGTTTGCCTCATGAACCATTTGAGTGAGTATTACAAACCAACACATAGTAGTTATCTCATGAATTTCTCCGTATATACATGGTAATCATGTTACGATAACGGTATTGTTGAAATTCCAATACTTTGGTTCTAAAGCAATTTGTATGAATATTGACTGACCGAGTTATTGTTGATAGTGTGTTGTCGTACACATGATATAAGTTTATGTGTAAGCCATTCATTCGTATTCCACAACATTGAGAACAATAAAACAGAATGGTTAAGTTGCTCAAATATATGTACTAAATCAACAAGTTCATTACTATAGGCTACAATCATAGGTGTAAGGCTTCATGCCAATAGAAGCAACTGTGGATGATCATCACAAACTCTCATTATATAGCGATCAACCAAAATTGCTCTGGTCACGAATAACCAGGTTCATCACCTGCTGTGACGTCAAAATATCAATTCCAACGTATGATTTCCAATTAACAAAAGATAATTATGGAAATATGATAATGTTGTACGTGAATTATTTTGAGGAAATCACTGACTACATTGAAATGTACCAACGTTATCCCTCTGTGAGAGAAGTCAGTCCTGTAACATCAACATTATGAAAACATGTTATTTAATGTATCAAACACCAGAGCAATAAACACGATAGTGGGTGCTTTCATCTTTACACATTCTGTTTCATGTTCAATGCAATATTGCAAAGTGAATCTTGGGGAAAATGAAACCACCTACAATTAATGTATGTATCAACCTATTACTAAAAAAGTAACTGTCCAGACAATGAAAGCATATTCAATCAAAATCGAGTCAATCAAAATTTAATTTTAAAAAACTAGGTCTTCCCTGAAACACAGGGCATTTCTTTATCACAGTGGCACCTGTCATGAGTTTTTAATTATGTTTTTCACAAGAGGCAAATGTTTGTATTTCTAACTTTACTCTAATTTCGTCACATCATCAACCTGCAAGGAACTACACTGTACTACCCACATTTGCCAACTAAACGGTTCCATTGTTTCAACTAGTCCTTGGTTCATGTCCAAGGAATAAGGTGCTAACTGACAAGAAATGTAGTTAAATAGCTCACATTACTATCACAATAATGATGTGTTTGCTCTCTGATTGTACTAGATAGTACTCGCAAAATGCATATCATGGCTTCAACTCAGACTACAAACCCTGCAAACCATCAGAAGGAGATGTTTCAATGTCCTTGAGCACAGGAAACTTCATCCGTGCCTAGCCTCTAATACCCAAATGGGACCAAAAGAAAAAAATCACTGGCTTCTGGTAAGGTACACATACTCGACATATAGATTGTCATCCCCAGTCATTTTTGCCACGCATAGGATAACTTAAAACTAAACAACAAAGAATGCGCTCAATGAAAGTTGCTGTTTTTTTCATCTTTTCGCAGGTACAATATCAGATGTTGTTTTATCAGCACGAAATCAGAAACTATTATTTTAAGCCATTCTGGACCCAAATAAAATGAGTTTGGTAGGTTTTATGTCTGGATTACCGTTGTTTACTCACCTGATGAATATCACTTCAAAGCGACAACAAAAGTGTGACTCTTTGACAAATGAGTATGCATATGGTGAGCACTCATGTACCCCATTACCGGTGGTTTGTGTCTCTTATATGTGTTTATCTATGAACAATAAATATTTTGTTATAATAAATTGTATGATGGTAATCAGACATGTTATCAGATCGCCACCTGCCTGACACATATCCCTCTCATGTCACCTTCTGACAGTCTGGTGTTATATGTACCCCAAAGGCACCAAAATATGTTGCAGCCTCATATTGAAATCGGGCACATATTTGTCTTTCTCTCCCATTATCATGTCCAGAGCATTGCAACATCAAGCATTAATGCAATAATGCCGCCCGTGTTATGATGTACTGTACAGGACAAATTGGATAAGGAAGGACGAAATAACCGCACTTCAATACATGGCAGATGCATATCCTGCAAACATTTGAGCAAAGTCAGGGATACCAAACATTGGGGAAATTGAGACATGTGCGAGCATACAAATATGAACTTCTGTAAGCACGGTGACCTATAAGCCCTATGACCTTCTATGGCCCACCAGTGACGTTATGTTCAATTCATCGCAGTTATGTGGTCATATTCAGACCAGAATATGATTCTCAAGTAATGATTATAGACGATTACTCCGTGACAATATTATAATTTGCTAGTAATTACCAGTAATCTTATCATATGCTTGTCTTGAACACAATAGCTGAGTCAAAAATTTCAAAGGTTCCATCATGGGAATTGAAAACTCCCATAACTGACTTCTCTCTCAGGATTGGGAAGAAGTCTACCATCAACCTTTTGGATTTTCACAGTAGTTTTAGTGATGTTCAGTTAAATTATCCAAATTTTAAGTTTATGTATATTGATGGTTCTAAGGATGGTTGTATAGTAGGCTGTGCCGCTGTCACCTCAGGGAGAACCTACAAACAACGTCTCCCTGATGTGTGTTCAGTGTACACAGCTGAGTTGAAAGCAATACTGTTATCACTGTCCCACATCTGCCGGTCCGGGGAAGTGGGTTTTGTCATTTGTTCAGATTCTCTATCAGCCCTGCAAGCTATAGAGAATCGTAATATTAACCATCCTCTACTTTTGGATATTTTAACTGAACATCAGCATATTTTTCAAATGCATAAAATTGTAGTATTTTGTTGGGTACCCAGTCATGTGGACATTCCTGGGAATGAGCATGCCGACAAGGCTGCCAGGGCAGCTCTTGATCTGGACGTCACATTTTCCAGGGTGCCACATTCTGATTTCAAGCTGCTCATCCACACGTACTTGTACGCAGAATGGCAGTCATTCTGGGATGAGCAGGTTGATAACAAATTACACAAAGTCAAACCAACGCTCGGTTGTTGTACCCCAATAAACGAAATGTCCAGGCGTGATCAACTGGTCATGTCACGGGCTCGTATAGGGCATACATACCTTACTCAGGGTTACCTGCTCCGTGGGGAGAACGCCCCTGTGTGTGTGCCCTGTCGAGAGTGGCTGACCGTTGAACATGTCCTGGTACATTGTCAAGATTTGGCTGACACTCGTCGCATGTTCTACGAGTGTCAGTCCATATACACACTTTTCAAGGATTTTAATATTTATAAAATCCTCAATTTCCTTTGGGAAACTTTGGTATATTTCTATTTTTAAACATACAAATCTAGTCAATTCCTTTGAATCTAGATCTAGTCATCAATTCTTCACCACTAACCTTGTAAGCTTTTACTGTTCACTACCAATTTTTAATTGTAGAACTTGCGGTTTTATCATTCTTGATACTACTTTTATATCTTTGTTTGGCACTGAAATGGCCTTCTTGAGCCCAAAGTGCCATTAAGCTTTATTTCTTCTTCTCCTTCCTCTTTAAGTTGTAATTTCGCGAGAACAACTACCTGCAAATCTCGCAATCCATTCTGTTTGGTCCTTTGCACACTTGAGTGCCTTCTCAAATGCTCCGCCCTCGAGAATCTTCTCCCGTATTCTGCGCAAATTTCTTTGCTGTCAAAATAACAATAATAATAAAAATAAATAAATATGTATATAATAGAATAAAATAATTGTGACAACACCTTTAATGATAATAATAATAATAATAGTAATAATAATAATAATAATAATAATACCTTCTTCTCATCGATTGTCGTGTATCACATATGGATTGGGGAGCTGATCATGACGTGCTGCTCCGTTTATACAGACTACTTTTATATCTTTGTTTGGCACTGAAATGGCCTTCTTGAGCCCAAAGTGCCGTTAAGCTTTATTTCTTCTTCTTCTTCTTATCATATGCTTGTCCAGATTTATGATCGATCAGGCAACGTATATATTTGGTGAAATATTTTGGTTACCTGTGTGATCTACTGGGCTTTCATTCATATTTTCAAGTGGTGATCGATGTCAGTCTGATAATCAATTACATAACATAAAGTAGGCGTTCATTGTGGCCCAATTTTCATTAGATGACCAGAATAACATGAATAAATTTATGCTGGTTTTTTGTCATACAAAGACTTAAATGATGTATTCTATCGACGAGCAGAATGATATTTCCCAATAAATTTGGCACTCTGTGGCTAATGATCTTGGAATGATCTTAAGAACATCAAAGTTTTGTTGACGCGAACTTTGAGGAATAGTTGTGTAAGTGTTTGTATACAAGACAGGGTAGGTTATTTCTACTTGTGGGAATCAAATGATGAAACAGGTTAATGGGATCATAGCTGTGAATGCAATCATAGCTCATATTCCTATGACATTGGTCCATTACAAGACTGAAATGGCAGAGGTTGACGTGCAAAAAGCAAATTGTGATTTGGGAAATATTGCAGTCTCTCGAAAGTGGTCCAGGCGCTTACAAATGGGTCATACCATATAGTTATTAATATTAATTTGGCTTTGCGCGTTGAAACAATAGTATTATATTATGATTTGCCTGGAAATGAAGTATAATTGGAATGTAAGTATCAATCTATTACCATCTATACAATCAGATTTTGATGATGCCAATAAGAAACGTAAAATACAACATTTTGCAATAGAAACAAAGCCCGACCAAATAGTTCATCCAAAGACACACTGGCGTCATCAGGGGCAGACAGTGTGTTAAAAAAGTTGTTTCTACTGTACACCTGATGGAATTAGTATACAACTGCCCAACAACCTATGGAAACAATTTAAAAATCCGAAACTAACCCCATGGAATAGATACATGACAAGTACAAAAGTACCCAATCACAAGCCAGAAGGCTACTGAGTTGATGGTATCCTCGGGGACAGATTTAACGTCCGCCAGCAGTGACACCGACTCAGTGGTCTGAATGTAAGTATCAATCTATTACCACCTATACAATCAGATTTTGATGATGCCAATAAGAAACGTAAAATACAACATTTTGCAATAGAAACAAAGCCCGACCAAATAGTTCATCCAAAGACACACTGGCGTCATCAGGGGCAGACAGTGTTTTAAAAAAGTTGTTTTGAGTTGGAACCATCATAAGGCAAACCCTTCTGATGGTTTGCAGGGTTTGTAGTTAAGTTGGAAGTTAGATGCGATATATGCACCTTTAGTACTGGCTGTACACAAACCTGAGACTGTGGATTGTCAATCACAACGGTGAAATATACCCATAGCCTGAATATCTGATTTTGAATGTGCCACCTTCAGTACGTATACCTTGCGAATTTCGTTTTCAGTCATTGATAAATTCGTCTGTTCACGAAATACGGAATTATATCTATGTATAACTGTCCATATCCTCGGCCTCATAAGATACTGACAGTTGCTGAACAAAAAAGCCATATGTATCACTGACTGAAGGGACCCGATGCAGCTCAACTCAATTGCAATGTACTGAACTATACTCCTCTGTGTTGTTCTGTATTCTACTATACTGCTATTTACTGTGCTGTACTCTACAGCATGTTTTCTCATGTATTGTACTGTGCTGAACCTTACTGCATTGTACTATGCTGTACTCTGCTGCTTCGTTCTGTACTGTACAGAATGGTATGATCACTATGGTTTTGTACTGTATTCTATTGCATCACACTCTGCTGTATCATGCTGTACTGCATTGTACTATGTTGTATTCTTCTGTGTTGCTCTGTATTATACAACTGTACTGTGCTGTACTGCATTGCATTGCAATGCAATGTACTCTTGTGAGATGACCCTGCCCCTCCCTCCGGAATTATAGAGCCGATTGGGCCTAGCTGTGCTTCCAGGGACAAGCGGCTCGCTGAGCACGAATGCTTGCTTTTATATCAAATACCGAGCCGATTGGCCCTTGGCATTGACTGGATTCTGTCAGTTTCTGACACTAATATGATCCTGAAAACGTCGATTTTTGACGTTATTTTTCATTAATTTATATTTTTCATTAATTGATATACATAAATATACACACATGGGTGACTTGTAAAGTATTTCGTGGGTGGCTCACGATAATTGACTGCTCGCAAATCAACCTGATACAACTCGAATGAACTCAGCGCAATTTAACCTTTTCGCTACTGACCCACCCCTCAGCCTCCATACTGAGCCGATTCATGTATGAATTGATATGATCTCTATATGTTTGATTATTCTTATTAAAAGATGTCTCGGTGTGAAAATAAAGTCATATTTTAGTGTGCTATTTCTATATAGTATATTTTTCAACCCCATTTCATCGGTTACCGTGGAAACAAGAAAAAAATCTAGGGACTAAACAGATGGCTATTTCCATTTTCTTTATCATACAGCCATATTCGAATTTGTAATGAGATATAATCCAATACGTTTTACTTGAGGACTTGTAGTCTTCTATATTTGTGATGAAGTGATTATCGTGGGTTTTGATAGTGTTTACAGCATGTCAATATCTTGATTAGTTAAGGAGATATTAAAGTTTTAGTGAAAATTGTCAGTAGTCTGACCCATTGTAATCGGTACCTGTGACGTCACAAGGTTGATGACAAATTAATTATTCAATTAACTAAGCAGTCAATTAAGCTCCTAAATTTTAATCGATCGCAATATGTATGTGCTAGTTTAGCGTGTTGGTACATTCTAGGGTATATATAACATTAAATACAATCAGTGGACAATTACCTATACACTTATTGGTTGTCAAAGTTATGGTTACGCAGCGTAACCATCAGTACAGCAGGAGGGGTGTGGTATGGTTACGCAGCGTAACCATGAGTAGTGAAAAGGTTAACCCGATAAAATACAATTCAAAGACACTGCGATGCATGTTTTCTACTGTATTGAATTGTACTGTGCTGTACCCTACTACATCATACTGTACTGTATTGTCCTGTATTCTACCGCATGTATGCTATTGTACTGCACTGCATCATGCTGTGCTGTACTCTACTGCATGTATTCTCCTGTTCTGTACTGCATTGTACCTGATACGGTTGTACTGCATTGTACTGTACAGCATTGTACTGTACTGCATGCATTCTCCTGTACTGCACTCTGTTGTACTGTACTACATTGTATTACACACTGTTGTACTGTACTGTATTGTACTGTACCCTGTTGTACTGTACTACATTGTACTGTATACTGTTGTACTATATTGCATTGTACTGTACTCTACTGCATTGTACTGTACTGTAATGTACTGCTTTGTACTGTACTCTGTTGTACTGTACTACATTGTTCTGTACTACATTGTACTGTTGACATTTGTACTGTACTCTACTGCATCGTGCTCTATTGTACTGCACTGCTTTGTACTATGTTCTACTGCATTATTCAGTATTGTACTGTACTGTAGTCCTTCCATTGTACTGTACTTTATTCTATTGCACTGTATTCTACGTTACTATGCTTGTAGAGTACCACGATATACTGTACTCTTTGAGCTGACTCCACCCCCTCCCTCTGTAGTCTTGTTGAAGGTGGGGGACACTCGCAAGGGATACGGGAACTCATATCAAAGGTGGCACATGCCAAATTAGATATTCGAGATACGGGTTTATATCACTGATGTGCTTGGCTAATTACAGTTTCGGGTTTGTGTTGACTAATAGTGTTTGCGTTTCGACCATACAATACTGTGACATTCATTTTTATTAAGCAATAGTTATTTAGTTAGGGAGCATGTTAGCAATAGTTAGGGATCAAGCCCCGCATTGAGTAATATAACTGTTGGTCAATTCACATCAATCACCCAACCAAAGAAGTTAACGTAATATTACCAGAAGTCGAGCGTGCCCTGTTTTATATTGACGCAGTCAGACCTGGCAAATATTTGATGGTGCCCGGTTATATTGTAGAATACATGTACCCCGGTCAAGTTTGTAATTGATAGCTCATGACACTACCCATATGTGACGTCAATCGGCCATTGAACAGCCTTCTAAAATTTCCCAGTGTCATGATATTGAGTGCATGTTAGTGAAATAGAATAGTTGATACTGAATATAAATTATTATGAGAAAAAAAACATATTCATAAAATTACCGTCTGGTGCATGATATATGTCGGTTGTATGATTTACTGAGTTAAGTTTGTTTATGGATTCATCCAGCTAATACTCAGGCAACTAGAGCATTGTCTGTCAGTTCCCTGCAGGCAATAAACGACATTGAGTAGACGATTTCTGCATCGAGTGGAGCTCATTTATCACACTTGTAAGCTATGTCCTGTTACTGACTAGTGTGGTTAACACCAGCAGGCAATATAAACCCGCCTCAGCAGTCTTGTATAAATATGAGATGGGGTTGATCGTTTGCTTTGGGTTTCCAAATCTATTTTAATCGGTTGCTGGGCAACTGAGTACCACATAAAATCCAACATGTGTACAATAAAACAATAGCTTAAATACTGATACTTCTAACGCACTTTCTGTCACTGGTGATGCCGCTGTTTGTTTTTATTATGATATCGAGTGGGTATTGCCTCTATTGGAAGCTTTCCATTTCGGTATCAATGTTGATAATGCCTATCAAGAAGAGGACATTTTCACAAAGAACCCAATTGAAAAAATAAAACAGCAACGCCATATTTAGGCTAATATCAAAGCAGAAGGCAAGCCTATCTGACTCTCCTTGACACTGATAATTATTTTCTATGGTAATTTGGCAATTTCATCAGTTGATGCGAGTTCTCAGCTCTTGTTTGGTTCCATTGGTGTCAGATACGAGTTCGTTTTGCATAACCTTGAAAGGGAGGGGCGGTATCTCGGATACACGAATTTAAGGTGTCAAATTGATGTGTCATTTCGACAATGGTTGATGACAATTGTCCATTGTTATCTACGTAGTCAAGGTTTGATTGTTTACTTACCACATCATCAGCAGTTGAGGTGTCAAAAATATTAATAATACTTACCCCAGTTCATTTTTCCTGAATAGATGACATCACAGGAAAATGATATATTGATATATTGAAATTAGGTTTAATTTGGAAACTCACCTAATCCTAAATTGCACGTGACGAGTCTGCATGCGATTTACAATTCAATTGGTTTCTTCGTGAGATATTTGATTGAACAATCAGTTGTATATGAATTTGAAAGCAATTGTTCATAATTACACGGATGATAACACGATTTCTCATGCACATGATGATGTTTCTGTAATTGAACAAGTCCTCAAAGATGCTCTCATGTTGATAGATTGTTTCTGGGGTAACCTGATGCAGGTCTACCACTGACCAGAGTTCCAGCATTCCAGAAGCAAGAAACATTACAGATCAACACAGCAGTAAATTGGGGTTTCGTGTTCACAGAAAGCCTGGAGACAGGCCTGCCAAAAACCAAAAACGTGCCAAAGGCGAGGTGAATCTCAATCAGAGATTCGATTAGCAATATGAATCATTGGGGAAAGACGAGAAAAGCACTAATGGATTTACTTGATGTTCATTTCTATAGGGTGTTTCTGCTGGCTCTTGGATGGTCAAGTAAAATTTGATTGATGAATCCTTGGTAAATAGCGCTAATTTCTTTGACAACTTTCTAAATATTGGTAATATTTTCTTTTCCAAATACGGAGTGATATGTTATGGCCATTCAGAGGTAGAAATGAATGGGGCAATCCTCCAATATGATCCGGACCCTAAATCGGGATGAAATATGAGGTGCAGTATGATGTGGGATAAGCTAGAATGTCATTGACGTAGACAGTTGTATAAAGAGTCCAAGAGGAATAACGAGATTGTGGAATTCACGTTGCCGACGTGGATAAACTGTGAAGGACTTAGATCACTCTTCACAGACTTGTTACCAGTGTGACTGAGTTGCCGTGTATATGCCATCACTATTTTATGTACATGGCTATATTGATAAAAAAACAACACACATTGGTCAAACCCAATGGATATCATGCCCCTGCAAAAATTATGGGAGTACAAATGTATATTACTTATTATTATAAATTTATTTTCCCCATCCATATCAGCGTGTATCACAGAATATGATGTGAACTGCACAATATTCTTTTTAGCTCTCATTATTTTCTTCTATATATTTCATTTATGTCTTCTCTTATCAGAATCAACACACAAGAGCGGGAAAGCTCGGGGCCATGTGTTGAGTGCCTGGGATTTTCCCGCTTCGAGGAGCGGAAGTAGTGTTGTGATACGTTGAATATGATGTCATGTCTGGAGAGGCGTGGTCTGGTGTCTGGAAATGTTTTGATTGGTGGGCTGTAGAGAGTGACGTCGTAAGCAGACTTGTTTACATGTGGTGCGGTGGCTATGACGGTGTGTGCTGGATGACGTAAGAAAATTATGTGCGTGGGCGGTGAATCTGTGACGTGTATGTTGAGTGAGAGATCGTGTAAGGGAGGAGTGTTGGGCGATAACAGTAATAAATATTCTACACATGTAATTCATCGAACCATATTTCCACATGGGGTGGGCGTAGGGTTTAATTATTGATTTCCAATTTTGCTCGAAAGTCCCTTCAAATGAATCATGAAATTGGAAACAGTATTTGCATGTCTGTTTGATGTTGCAATACATTCAGATATTGTAACATGGTGGAAATCAATCAAGTGCCATTAACTTATTTGACATCATGAACTTATTTGGCTCTCAAATATTTGCTGATGCCAGCTGCAATGTTATGATGAGTGCTCACTGCCTGAATGGGTGATACATATGATGTCATATGACTAGCCTGCAGCCTCCTAGAATTACTCACGTTCTTGAATGCATGTACATTGCAAATGTTAACCATTATAAACAACCGTAGCATAGCAGGTGACAATTCTAAGGTTAGTATTAAGGTGGTTAAAAATTATAAGTAAGAATGCGCTGGCAAACAAATGGATTTACGAAATATATACTGACAAATTAATTCACGGTTTTTCTATAGCCAGTGAGCTAAATTATATTATGTGATATTAATGTACCTTTGATTGGCATATAACCAATACCACATATGATATAACCCAGCCAGACACACGGAAATGCACGTTTAAATGTAGAGCATGCTTCTATGATCATGATTATGTGGGTGTTTTTTTTCAGGTAAGAAATGCTCATCCAGACCATTATTTCTTGTTCAGAGTGAATATCAATGTTCACATTGGCATTTATTTTTCCCAAAGATGTTCGACGCTGTCTTACTCGGTCCCAAACAACTCTCCATTGCCCGTGGGTGCGATAAATGTACATTACACAAGGTTTTGATCACCCATTCCATCAGTTTAACAATCCATTTATAGCCCACCAGCAGCAGTGTTGTTCCCAAAGCACTACGACAGGCAGCACAGAAATATCAACGCTTTACTCGTGCATGAAATCAGAATTACACTCACACACTGCCTAAACGTAATGAATTGTACATAATGTAAGCATCATCCAGTCAGCACTATCACGGGTACTGCGAATTTGATATTGCTAGTGAGAAACATTAAACACAAAACACTTAGAATAATATCCAGCATCATAATTTAATCCAGAATCATTTGTCAATGTATATATGCAGACACTATGTCTTATATGGATTATTTTACCGCATGCACATAGCACATATACTCCATACCATGTTCAACCAGTTTCGAATACAGTAGTAACATTTATGAACATGAATTCTCATTATTCCAAACTGCTCCTGTTTGACGTGAAGGTCACAGTATTTTTCTCGGACACGCTGTTATTGATGTCCAACTCAGCATCAAATATCCTCATACACTGCATCGCTGACGTTGCCTAAAGATTTACATGATTTTCCATCTCTGCCATGTCAAAAAATTCACACATATATTGACTTACAAGAGCTTGACTATCTGGAAGCATAGCCGCTCAGTATGAAAATGACATTCTATATAAATCCGCGAGTCAGGACTGACAGAATAGGGAAAGACAAATTGTAGCATATTAGGGTGTAAATCATGTTTGAGGACCACCCTGTTCATCAAACATTCCCATGATTTGGCGTTGTCACACAGTAGCAAAAGAAACAAACAAACCAGGCACCTAGGATTTTCTGAAAGTGTGCAACAAAATGAGGGACAAGATATACTCTGAACAAGAACGAGACAGGATTTATTAGCTATTATCATTCTCTATGATGTGTTTGTCCTTTGGCAAAGCATTGCATCGAAATTATGTATGAGCGCATTGGTGGAGTCCATTGCATTGGTGGAGTCCATTGTATTATATATTTATTTGACAGTATAACGGTCACCATTACTACAGAGCTTGCGAACCTGTTGTGTCGCGCTACCTGTTTTCTCTAAATAGGATTTCATTGTGCTCTTATTCTTTATGTACTATGTTTTGAATTATGTACTGAAAAGTTCTTTGTATAAGGTTTCTCCCAGTTGAAGAGTTAACAAGAATGTTGTAGGCATGCCCACAACTGTTTGAAATTATTGATACATTTTGGAACTGAATTGAGGATATCCTGTTCATTTACACCACAGCCTGTTCAAAGTTATCTGTTGGCCACTAACACCAGATTTGGAATGCTTTATGTTATTACCCTTGCTCACGTAGGGGGGCGAGCGTATTGCATTTGGGTCTGTCTCTTTGTCTTTTTTTCTGTCTGTCCAAGCGCATAACTCGAAAAGAAATGGTCCGATTGATGTGAAAGTTATAGGGATGGAGCGGTATGTCAGTGGCTCCTCAAACTTTGTCAAATCAGATGAAAACGGTTGCCATGGCAACAGGAAACGTGATAATCTCATAATTGGCTCTAACTCTGGTTCTACTTGATATTAATTTTCAACTATTTTTGTATTTTTTTTTGGCCAATTCCCGATTGTATGGTGTACGACCGATGGTCGTATGATGAAAACTCAATTATCGCCTGATGTCAAAAAATTTGGGATCACGATTTTGATTATTCTTTGCCAGTGATGTTTCGGTGGAAATATCTATGCTCAAATGGTCCAATCGATCTGAAATTTATAGGGCTGGAGTGCTATGGAAGTGTCTCGGTTCTGATTTTTGTCAAAATCGAATAAAAACGGTTGCCATGGCAACGGAAAAAAGAAATCACATAAATGGCTACAACTTCGGTTCGTATCAATATTAAATTCTCAACCTATTTTTGAATTTTCCTTTGGCCAGTTACTGATCGTATGGTGTACAACCGATGGTTTTAAGACCAAAACTCTTAATTATCGCTCAAGGTCGAAAATTTGGGGATGTTCTGGTGTTCTATTACTTGTGAATATTCTGAGATTCGAGACCATATTGTGAAGCCAGTTATCAATCTGTTTGAACCTTTTTCGTTATCGAGATTTGCCTTGATAATAGAAACATTATGATGAAATTTTACAGCTAAATATTTAACGACAAGGTCAAGGTCACAGAAGATGTCAAAATCGAAGAGTTGCAATAAATCCATTTATATGAACTTAATAATTTTCCCTGACAATTTTGTAAATTTCTGTGGTAAATTCTCCTTCAGTTGCTATATGACCAATGGTCGTACGATCAAAATTCCCCATTATTGCCCAAGGTCGAGAATGTAAGGGTCATCAGCTGAAATTACGAGTTGGTAATGTTTCAAGTAGTAATAATTCAGAAACTCCTGAGGATATTCAATAGAATATTTTACGCAGTATTAATCTGAGTGAGCTTGCAAATTTTGGAAGGTCAGTGTCAAGGATTCAGGGCGTGGTCGAGAATATGGTCAAAATAGAGAAATCGCAGGAACTCCTCTTTTATTGTTGATGAATTTGTCTCCCATGATTTTTGTATTTTTCTATGGTCAATTCCTAACCATTTGATATATGACCAATTGTCGTATGGCCAAGATCCCCAAATATCACCCACGTTGAAAATGCAAAGGTTATCAGTTTTAATTTTAGTAACTAAATCTGAAGGGCGAGGGTCTGCAATCTCTGATTGTCTCATTTTTTGGAATATTTCGTTAAATTATATTTTCTATTTTGTTAAGTGCTTTGTTCATGCACAAAATGACACTCTGACATATATGTTTTAATGTTTGTATTACATGTTATCGCTATTTGTTGCACTGTATTTTGCATTAAATTGTTATTTTGCATCTACTAACACAACTCAACTCGATGAATAATGCATCTTATAAAATTGTTTGTTCAGGTTAATGTACTCTAAAATGTCTTACTATCTGCTGACATGAACGCATACAATGTCTTCATCAAAATAATGTGGAGAACATATTGCCGAATGGTCACAAAGCGACACATGCTGAATATACCCTGTATGATACAATGTGTTATCTTGATTGATTTAGCTAATGAACGTGGGTTATCTAGTGCTGATTGGTGGCGCGACCTAGCTTTTCATTACATGGTATGGTTTTATATCAAATATATTGAGTCCTGAGACAGTGCTGTGCATTTTAATGGTCTGATATCGATCTTATATAAATATAACTGAGATATGTCCATGACATATCAGCTTTTAATAACACATATATTGGATAAAATAATCAACATTAACATTGATCATAATAACATTAACATTGAGAAAATAACATGAACACGCCTGTGTACAAACAGCCAACACTCCCTACAGCCTGCACCTACTATCGCAGTCAGTCCATTCCCTGCCAGAGAGCCAGCAGAGAGCCACTTCCCACCTCTCGTCGACTGACTCATTACGATCAATGGCTGGTGTGTCGCGAGATTCAGCGGGTTGAGCCCACGAACTGCAGTGGCTGCTACCGGGCTTCAACTCGTGATGAGGGGAGTAAATGAGGCCGTCGCTAGGCGGATGGCAGCTCAAGAGGAGCAGACAGGGTGTGAATTCAACAGTTGTTACTATTATATAGACTGGACCCATTATCCAATGGATATGCTAACACTGGATACATTACTAGGATTATGTGTGGTATTGTCTCCAAAGATGAATATAACCTAGTAGGGAGAACAATCCACTTCATTTTGATGGATAAAGGGCCCCACAATATTGCAACCTATATGTGTGTGTGAATAGTGTTATCTTTGTATTATGTATTCAACAAATACACCGTCGAGTTATTTGAAATGGATATGAATTAACATCTGGGCAAAGTGCCATTATATAAAATAAGGTGAATACAAAGATGTTAATGTCGCTAGACAGACACAAGCATGGCAAGATGCATTTATGTTAGCAAACGTAATTGTAGCAATATTCATATCAAACACGCATGTTACCAGCTAAGAACAACACTGCATACTGCGATAGAATATCATGATTTTGATCTTGCGTCTAAACCAATACACAATGGATCGGATATGGATGCACGGGATACATTCAGATGGTGCCCACTTGATTATTGTTTCAGTTTGGAATTCAAACCGCCAGATGGAGATATATTCCACGAATTTTTGATAACACATTTGACGAAAATTGCAAAGGCAAAACTGATGAATACTCCCAGTGTCCATACTCCCAGTGTCCATTCCATTACTGTTTTTCTCGCGATGATGAGATAAGCTTGGAAGCTGCCCAAATACTTCTACAAAGTGGAGCGGATATCAACGTGAGGAACATTGATGGCTTTAATCCACTCCATTTTCTCAAGGTTCACCAACAGTCGAAAGGACCCTCAACAAAGATGTTGGTTTGTGATATTGTGAAGTGTTCTGGAAAGAAAGATGTTCTTTGTGCTCTACATGTGGCTGCATCGAATGATGATAGAGATTTAGTGCAATATCTTTGTGATTGTGGTGTGGACGTAAATGTTTTCGATCAAGATGGCTTCACACCATTACATTTGGCAGTATTCAAAGAACAAGCACGCACTGTGGAACTACTTATACACCACCAAGCTGATCCTAATGCCAGAAACCAACAAGAACAAACTCCCTTGCATTATGCATCAGTCTTATCGAAGGTCACCTGTTCTACGGTG
This sequence comes from Terebella lapidaria, assembly GCA_949152475.1. NCBI lineage: Eukaryota > Metazoa > Annelida > Polychaeta > Terebellida > Terebellidae > Terebella > Terebella lapidaria. The sequence goes on along the minus strand of OX424559.1, from coordinate 13,233,731 downwards.
CTTTTAAGAGCGGGTGCCTTTGTAAATGTCACAGATAAGTTTGGCATGAAACCAATACTACAGCAGCTGGCTGGGGGAAATTTGATATTGTGAAATTATTAATTCAACGTGGATCTCTGATCGATGAAGCAGACAAGTCTGGCAAATTGCCAATACATTACAATGCTATTTATGGATCATCAGATGTGACAGAGCTTTTGGTCCTGAAGGGCTCAAAGTTTGACAGTCCTGATAACAATGGACAAACAGTTTTACATTTGGCAGGCAAGTAGTGACAAAACTGACATCATGAAATTACTGCTCTTACATGGCTGTGACCCAAATAACCAGGATAATGAAGGACAGTCACCATTACATCTAACATGTAGCAAAGGCAACAAAGAAGCTGTGAGAACGTTGATCAACAGAGGAACCAGCAAGAACATCATGACTACCCAAGGGTTGACCCCAGTGATGCTTGCTACAGAACGAGTACATTACCCTGTGTTAAGTATTCTGCGAGAACATAGACAGAGTCTGTCACTCTATGCACCGGAGCAGTTGAAAACCTTTGAAATGTTTCGCAATTTCACTGCTCCCACCTTGAGGCACAGGTGTCCACTGACCAAATATCCACCATGGACAGCCAGAAGAATGAACTAAAATTTCCAAAGGGAGGGAGCTTGGAGAAAACAACAAGAGAAGTGATGAAAATGGTAACCTACATACATCAAAGAATGTGATTCATCAAGGACATCCAGTGAACTCTGGACAGTGTTGTATCATGTCATGATTAAAATGCTAATTAAATATGCATTTATTTCACATGCCAGTTCACAAAAGATCCTCACGCACTTAATCTAAACCTGATGTTTTGTGATAATAAGTAAATAATATGATGCCCATCGATATTCTGTCGTATACGCATAAGATCCCAAATAGGCTACAAAATAGATATATCTCTTTTACTTTCACTGAAATCCTTTACTGAAACAGAAGTGCATCTTACTGAACGACAATAATGTTTTGTATTTGTATACAAATTATGTGTAATTTGAATAAAACACCTCACAAGTATGAGATAAATTTTGTGTAGTATCAAAGCGTGGCCTTCTCATTCAGTTTTTTCTATGCTCTTGCTAACCTTCAGTGAATTCTTCCTTCAATTCCTTTTATCACAGAACCTTCGACTCCTATGAAGATTTGAAGTTTGTTAGTTATTTAATCTTTATGTAATAAGATATTAGCAGACTGGTATTCCTCACGTTGTTGATAGTGTGCATGATCGAAAACAAATCTGGTATATACATTGGCAATGTATTTGAATAAAGAATAAACCAGCAATAGTGTATTTCTAGAAACAATGGTCAACATAACACCTCTTGCTCAGCTTTCCATCATGATCTATACTTGCATGGTATTGAAGCTATCTCCGAAATTTTCTGAGCGTTATGGTGTCCATGTATTTGCATAATTTTTTTTGTGCTAAATCGCATGACTTCGTTTATGGTGATTGCAATAGCACTAGATCAAACATTCATTTGATTGCATCTGCCCCATCCAAACACAATTATATGTATGTAAGTCAAGGAGAACATTAAGTCATGGACCTAGTATTATTTGCATATGCAATCCGGTTATGCCAGCACATGACATCAGCCAGTTAGGCATAAAGCAACGAGAAAATATTGATACGAACCATGATTTCCAAACATTAGATAATTTGATGAATATTGGAAATAGAATTTGCTACACCACATGGGTAGTTTTTTTATTATTTTACAACAATTAAGTCATATGAATGGAGTTATTGCATTTCCTATGATCACTGTACATTACCATGAGACATGGAGAGTTTTACACAAATTCAGTATGTTCAACTGAGAGAGCACGTATTGCATTGAAGTTTCTTTGATCAGCGAATGTAAATGTAAAAGTTCATCACTTGGTCTTATAGATGCAGGAAGATCAAATTATTAATCTTCTTATGATGATTTGGTAGTAAATGCTCATGGGTGGAGTCAGGAGGAGGGCACAAACAACTGACACTGAATATCACACAGAGTGATTTTGAATATCAAACTGAGACTTTTGACATAAGAGCAAATTTTGCATCCATCACATTTCAGGTTCACTGTTGCAGATGCTTGTACAATGTAAGCTCCATCCCCGTCTTTAGTGAGACCTGCAGGTCACAGTATTTATGTATGGGCATGTCTGCATTGCTGCTCACATCCGCATCAAATATCCATACCATGTATACATTGAATCAATAATAATTGATTTTGATATATTGATATGGCCCCGTCGCTCAATTATTGATATGGCACCGTCGCTACTATACGAGACGCCAGCCATTTTGGAGTAACCTGTGACATTCGAATTTACATTGGCGGACTGATGTATGAAATAAGTTGAAGGATTGACTGCGGGTAACAAACCAAAAACTATGGTGAGCCGCTCTCCCATTCATTTGTAATGTAAACATAAAGGTAACAAAATCAGCAAGACTACCCAACCTTTCTTCCTGAAACCTCATTAACAGATATTTGTATAGCCATGGATCACGAACCGAGGCATGATTCTATAAAAGTATCACAGGGATTGTACAAAGTGATGATTATGGATATCACTTTTACACGCGTCAGCAAACAACGCGTCATATCTTCAGCGTTACAAACAAGTTGTTATTGGTATGTACGTTTTGTTGTATGACCATCCAATGATAGGTGCATATACGACTTGAATTTCTGCGAGAGGAATACAATAGGCGGATTTGGTGCACCCGAGTGCAACTCATCAGTAAGCTTTACCAACCTTACTAGTTGTCTGCAGTGAAAAATAATCCTGCCGTTGGGCATGTTTTGAGTGTACCTTGTCTTTTGAGAAATAAGTCACAAAATGACATATGAAAATGACAATTATCAGAAAATTAATCATACTTAGTCAAGAACCAAGTCTCGGGTTGTGATCCTTGATGGCTATAGGTCGCCACAGTAAATTCTGGTGTCAAATGGATGTTTGCAATTTCATGATTTTGTTACCATTATATCTACATTATAAGTGAATGGAGAACTGGCGCATTCCAGATTCAGGAATTTACAGGCAGTTCGTCCTTAATTGAATGTGAAAATTAAATTGAATGTGAACATCACACAGCAGTGTATTGTACATTCATCACAACCGTGGACAAGGGACTATTAATTAAGACAGAGTCAGACAGCCATAAACATCACGGTGAGAAATAAATACCAATGTGAAGAAGAACGGCTATATTTGAGGGTTATATGTCTTCGTGTTTGTATATGACTGTGGTGACAGAGTAAATTGTTTCTATAATTGTGTGATGCAACTGATGAAACCTGCACATGTGATCATAGCAGTGAAAATGGACAACCTCTCCCGATCATATGCCTGGCAAATAAATGAGATTGGAACACAGATTGGATATCGATACATAACAACACTGAGATGACAAAGATTGTTATTGCAGTCTCGCAGTCTCCAGTAACTTACCACTGAATTAAATAATTTTCATACCATATAGGTTTCGATATTGATTAGGTTCTGTGTGTTGAGACAAGTGTTATTATATCCATGATTTGCGTGATATAAGTGAAGGGCTATATAGCATTGCATGTGTCTGTGTTTCGATCATACAATACTGTGACATTCATTTTCATGGAACAATAGCTGTACAATGCATCACAAAACTGTTCATTAATTCGCACCCATCTCCCAACTGTCACACCTGGCAAATATTTGAAGGTAACCATTTGCGTTGGGGTATACATGTGCCTCGGTCGAGTTTGTAATTGATAGCTCATGACACTATCCACACATGACGTCAGTTGGCCACTGAACAGCTTCCTTGAATGTCCCTGCATCATTTCAAAAATAACGTAATACACATGAGTACATGTTAATGAACCAGTATAGTTGATACTGAATATAAATTATTATTAGAAAAAAAAAGCATATGGAAAAAAATGATTGTTTGGTGTACGATTTATGTCGGTTGTATGATTTATTAAGTAAAGTTTGTTTACAGATTCATCCAGCTAATACCCAGGCACCTAGAGTATTGTCTGAGAGTTCCCTGCAGGCAATACACCACATTAAGTAGACGATTGTTGCATCGAGGGGTGCTCATTCACGTCCTGTTACTGACTAGTGTGGTTAATATCAGCTGGCAATATAAACCCGTCTCAGCATTCTTGTATTAATATAAGATGGTGCTCATCGTTTGCTTTTCGTTTTCAGAAATGTTTTAATCGGTTGTTGGGCAACTGAGTACCAGACGAAGTCAAACGTGTACAGTAAAGCAATAACTTAAATAATAACCCTTTTGAAGCATTTTCTGTCATTGATGACATCATTTCATGTTTCAATATGAACATCTAGCGAGGAATTAGTCTACTGGAAGTTTTTCAGTTCTGTGTTTATGTCTATAATGTTTGAATCGAATAGGACATCATGACAAACAAACCAATACGAAAAAATAACCAATTATATTTGAGTTAGTATCGAAGCACAAGGTAAGCCTAGGTGATCCTCATTAACATTGAGATTTATTTTCCATGGTAATTCGGCATGTCCATCAGCTGGTCTGGATTATCATTCCCTTTCTTTGGTTTCATTGCTACATGTCAGATATGAGTATTGCAAAACCTCGAAGAAGAGGGGGAGATTGTATTTCATCTAGATCTACATGAATTTAAAGTGTCAAATTTATCAGTAATTTTGACAAGGATTAAGGACTCTACTGATATCTATGTAGTCAATGTTTGATAGTTAAATAACCACATTGTCGTCAGTGGAAGTGTCAATAATATTGATAATATCCACCCCAGTTCATTTTATCTGAATAGCTGACATCACAGGGAAATGGTCGAGATATGAAAATGAGGTTAAAACTGGAAATTCCAATTAAATTGACCAAATGCCTTCATTTGATGTATGGTACAGTGACTAAATGTGACGGATGAGGGTTTGAAATCATTTTTATTCATGTCTCAAAAGATGGTTTATTTGGCATTGTATTTAGTTCATCAAACACTATTTCTACAGGGGTGGACATTCGTTCGAATGTCCCTGGAAATACATCAAGAAATCAGAGTATTTGCATCTTTGTGTGATGTTGCAATAAATTCAGAGATTGTAACAGGATGCAAATCAATCAAATCCCATTAACTCAATTCACGTCATGACATCTATGAAATATTTGTTGGTGCCAGCTGCAACATTATAACGAATGTTCTGTTGCTGAACTGGGCAATGCTTATGACGTCATACGACCACCCTGAAACCTCATAGAATTACACACGTTCTCGTGTACATTGCAAATGTTGACCATATGAACAAGCATTGCAGAACAAGCGACAAGTCAAGGGTGAGTATCAAGTTGTTCAAAATAGGCAAAAATATGCTGGCAAATAGATTAATTTGTAAGATATGTAATGTCAAATCAATTCACGGTTTTTTATGCAGTGAGCTAGCTTATATGTTGTGGTATTAATGTATTTTTGATTCACATGGAACCAACACCATGATATGATATAACCCAGCCAAAAACAATTAAGTGTGCGTTCAAAAATAGAACATGCTACTCTGTGGGTATTCTCATGTAACAAATGTTCATCCATTATTTCTTGTTCACAGAGGGACATTAGCATAAAAACATAAGCCTGGAATTCCCATTCGTATTTACTTCTCCCAGTGATGTTTGGCGCTGTCCTACTCGGTTGCAAACAACTCTCCTTTGCCCGTGGGTGTAATAAATATAAATCACACAAGGTTTTGTTCACCCATTCCATCAGTTTAACAATCCATTTAAAACCCACCAGCAGCAGTGTTGTTCCCAAAGCCCTACGACAGGCAGCACAGAAATATCAACGTTTTACTCTACATGATATTAGAACTACACTCACACACTGCCTAAACGTATGAATTGTACCTAATATATAATTCATCCAATCAGCAGTATCACGAGCACTGCGAATTTTAAATTGCTAGCAAAGAACATCAAACACAAACCTCTTAGAATGATGTGCATCATTATAATTTCATCCATAATCACATGTATCCTGCTCAGACACTATGTCATATATGGATGATTCTACTGCATGCACGTAGCACACATACCCCTTGCTCATGTTCAACCAGTAAACAATACAGAACTAACATTTCATGAACATGAATTGTCATCATTCCAAACTCCTCCTGTTTGACGTGAAGGTCACAATATTTATTCTTGGACACACTGCTATTGATGCCCAACTCTGCATCAAATCTCCAAATACATTGCATCACTGACGTTGCCTAAATATTTGCATGATATCCATCTCTGCCATGTCGAAAAATTAACACATATATTGACTTACAAGAGCATGGCTATCTGGAAGCATACCCGCTCCATTTAGAGATGTCCTTCTATATAAATCCGCAGTGACAAGTCAGAGGGCTGCCAAGATAGCGAGAGACAAATGGCAGCATGCTAGAGTATAAATCACTTTTGAGGACCACCATGTCCATCAAACATGTTTGTCACACAGTAGCAAAACAAACGAACCAGGTGCCTAGGATTTTCTGAAAGCATGCCGCAAAATGAGGGCTAAAATATACTATGCACAAGAAATAGATAAGATTTATCAGTTATCATTATTCTCTAAGATGTCTTTGTCCTATGTCCAGAGCATTGCATCGAACTTATGTATGAGTACGTTGGTGGCGTCCATCAAACAGAACTTGTTGAAACACATATGCATGAAGGTGCTGATGGCAACGATGTCCAGCAAATGCTTCTCTCCAGTCACTATGTCAATAGACTTTGTGCTCAAAATATAACAGGCTCATGTCCATAAAATTCATCAGCACGGAACTACAATTTCTGGTAAAAGTCATAAACCCCATATTGAAGTACATATATATAGGTCGTTTTGGGATAGGTTTTCTTTTGTTGTATATGGACTTGAAAATGATCCAAGAATGTGTTTCTATGTATGGTGGTTTTGTTTTTCAGATGGATGTATGTGCGGTTAGCACATTTTCAGAGCAGAGTAGTTTCATAGTAGATTATCCTCATTTGTTAATTAAACAACAGTGCTTGTGATGTATACATTGTGCTATGTATATATAATGATGATAAACTTGTCAATGATATATGTTCGCCGCATAAAACACAATGGTTTCTCTGATCTAGAGATGTGCTGCATAAGTTACATTCAAAGTGCTGACAATTTTCATTGCATTGGTTTGATAAGTTGATGATGCAAGCTTTCTGCATTTCGACAAATAAAGTATACAGCATATTATATTGATCAGAATGTTAGGTGAAGTTAAATCTCTTAAAACGAATCATGTTTTTAATCACATTGAACAAATAAAAGTACACCAAGTTAGTGTGACCATAACATTCAAGTTCACATTTAGCAATTCGTCAGACATCAATACTATTTGTCAAAGGTCTGTTACAAGAATGTAGAAAACTTGAAGATGAAAGATTTCACATGGGACACTATATATATATGCACATCCTGTAAATCCATTAGTGCCTGTGACGTTTTCCTCCGTGATTCCTATTGCTAATAGAATATCTCCTAATTGACCTCGTCGTTGGGACTTTATCAGTTGTTGACAGTCTCTTCTCCTTGATTCTGGTTGACAAACAAACCCAATTTACTGGTGCATTGATCTGTACTGATTCTTGTAGTTTCCAGATGATGCAGGTTTGGATTTTTGGAACATTGGTACATCACTATGTCTATTTTCGTGTTTCGAGTAAATTTTAAATGATGATATATAGGAAATATTGAATCAACATTGGAACAGTACATATTGTGAATATAGTTAAATGTTCAAACGCCATTGTATTATATATTTATTTGTTAGTATAATGGTCACCATTACTACAGAGCTTGCGAACCTGCTGTGTCACGCTACCTGTTTTCTGTAAATAGGATTTCATTGTGTTCTCATTCTTTATGTACTATGTTTTAAATTATGTACTGAAAAGGTCTTTGTATAAGGTTTCTCCCAGTTGAAGAATTAACAAAAACGTTGTAGGCATGCCCACAACTGTTTGAAATTATTGATACATTTTGGAACTGAATTGCGGATATCCTGTTCATTTACATCACATCCTGTTCAAGGGTGTCTTTTGGCCACTAACGCCAGATTTGGAAGGCTTAAAGTATTGCGTTCGGGACTGTCTCCCTGTCTGTTTGTCTGTCTGTCCACGCACATAACTCAAAAAGAAATGGTCTGATCGATGTGAAATTTATAGGGATGGAGCGGTATGTCAGTGGCTCCTCAAACTTTGTCGAAATCAGAAGAAAATGGTTGCCATGGCAACGGAAAATGTGATAATCTCACAATTGGCTCTAACTCCGGTTCTATTTGATATTAATTTTCAACTAATTTTGTATTTTTCTTTGGCCAATTCCCGATCGTATGGTGTACGACCAATGGTCGGATGATGGAAACTCAATTATTGCCCGATGTCGATAAATTGGGGATCACGATTTTGATTATTCTTTGCCAGTGACATTTCAGTGGAAATGTCTATGCTCATAATTCGAGAGCGAACAGTCCGATCCATCTGAAACTTACAGGGCTGGAGTGCTATGGAAGTGGCTCGGATCTGATTTTGTCAAAATTGGATAAAAACGGTTGCCATGGCAATGGAAAAAAATCACATAATTGGCTATAACTTCGGTTCTAACCAATATTAAATTCTCAACCTATTTTTGTATTTTTCTTTGGCCAATTCCTGATCGTATGGCATACAAGCGAATGGTTTTAAGACCAAAACTCCTATTATCGCTCAAGGTCGAAAATTTGGGGGTGTTCTTGTGTCCTATTACTAGTGAGTGTTCTGAGATTCGAGACCATATTTGAAGCCAGTTATCAATCTGTTTAGACCGTTTTCGTTCATGAGATTTTTGCCTTGATGATAGAAACATTATGGTGGAATTTTACAGCTCAATATTGAATGACAAGGTCAAGGTCACAGAGAGGTCAAAATTGAAAAGTTGCAATAACTCCATTTATATGCATGATTACTTTTCTATGATAATTTTGTAATTTTCTGTGGTCAATTCTCCATCATTTGCTATATGACCAATGGTCGTACGAACAACATTCCCCATTATTTCTCAAGGTCGAGAATGTAAGGGTCATCAGCTGAAATTACCAGTTGGTAATATTTCGAGTAGTAATAATTCAGAAACAACTGAAGATATTCAATAGAATATTTTATGCAGTATTAATCTGAGTGAGCTTGCAAATTTTAGAAGGTCAGTGTCAAGGAATCGGGGTGTGGTCGAGAATATGGTCAAAATAGAGAAATCGCAGGAACTCTTCTTTATTTATGATTAATCCTCCCATGATTTTTGTCTTTTTCTATGATCAACTCCTAACCATTTGATATATGACCATTTGTCCCCAAGATCCCCAATTACCACCCACGTTGAAAATGCAAAGGTTATCAGTTTTAATTTTAGTAACTAAATCTGAAGGGTGAGGGTCTGCAATTTCTGATTGCCTCATTTCATGGAATATTTCGTTAAATTATATTTTCTATTTTGTTAAGTGCTTTGTTCATGCACAAAACGACACTCTGATATATATATGTTTTAATGTTTGTATTAAATGTTTTTACTATTTGTTGCACTGTATTTTGCATTGAAATGTTATGTTGCATCTACTAACACAACTCAACTCGATGAATAATGCATCTTATAAAAATTGTTTGTTCAGGTTAATGTACTCTAAAATGTCTTACTATCTGCTGACATGAACGCATACAATGTCTTCATCAAAATAATGTGGAGAAGATATTGCCAAATGGTCACATAGAGACAAATGCTGAATATACCCTGTATGATACAATGTGTTATCTTGATTGATTTAGCGAATCAACGTGGGTTATCTAGTGCTGATTGGTGGCGCGACCTAGCTTTTCATTACATGGTATGGTTTTATATCAAGTATACTGAGTCCTGAGACAGTGCTGTGCATTTTAATGGTCTGATATCGATCTTATATAAATATAACTGAGATATGTCCATGACATATCAGCTTTTAATAACACATATATTGGATAAAATAATCAACATTAACATTGATCATAATAACATTAACATTGAGAAAATAACATGAACACGCCTGTGTACAAACAGCCAACACTCCCCACAGCCTGCACCTACTATCGCAGTCAGTCTATTCCCTGCCAGCGAGCCAGCAGAGAGCCACTTCCCACCTCTCGTCGACTGACTCATTACGATCAATGGCTGGTGTGCCGCGAGATTCAGCGGGTTGAGCCCACGAACTGCAGTGGCTGCTACCGGGCTTCAACTCGTGATGAGGGGAGTAAATGAGGCCGTCGCTAGGCGGATGGCAGCTCAAGAGGAGCAGACAGGGTGGGAATTTAACACTTGGTACTATTATATAAATTGGACCCATTATCCAATGGATATGCTAACACTGGATATATTACTAGGATTACGTGTGGTATTGTCTCCAGAGATGAATATAAACTAGTAGGGAAAACATCCACTTCATTTTGATTGATAAAGGACCCCACAATATTGCAACCTACATGTATGTGTGAATAGTGTTATCATGGTATTATGCATTCAACAAATACACCGCCGAGTTATTTGAAATGGATATAAATTAACATCTGGGCAAAGTGCCATTATATACCACGAGGTGAATACAAAGATGTTCATGTCGCTAGACAGACACAAGCATGGCAACATGCAATTCAATTCAATTCAATTCAATTCATTTTATTCAACACAACATCCAACATTACAAGTATGGTTAATACAATAAAATTGAAATAATTGTGTTGAAAGGAGAATGCAAGAAGCGAAAGCTTGTACAAGGCTTTCCCCAATAACAATAATAATAATAATAATAATATAAGAATTACCCAAATTATGATACATTATACTTCAGAAAGTAGTAATGTACAACACAGTAACTTGAGGAAAAAATAAAAAATAAATAAATAAAAAATATATGTCAATCTTGTGCTTGTACTGGATTATAATCTGAAATGTATTTTGCTTTTAGACAAGTTTTGAATCTGGTAATATGTCTAATGCTACGAAGTTCTTCATTTATATCATTCCATAACTTAACACCTTTTACACCTAATGCCATTGATCTGAACTTGGTTCTACAACTATGTTATTATATTATTATTAGCTAACAATTATGTTAGCAAAAGTAATTGTAACAATATTCATATCAAACACGCATGTTACCAGCTAAGAACAACACTGCATACTGCGATAGAATATCATGATTTTGATCTTGCGTCTAAACTGATACACAATGGATCGGATATGGATGCACGGGATACATTCAGACGGTGCCCACTTGATTATTGTTTCAGTTTGGAATTCAAACCGCCAGATGGAGATATATTCCACGAATTTTTGATAACACATTTGACGGAAATTGCAAATGCAAAACTGAAAGGTGAGAGGAGCGTCATCCATATACTGGCTTATTGGAATTCACATCATTGGCTGCAGCTATTTTAACAACACAATAAAACTTTAGCTGATGTCTTGGAAAAATACTCCCAGTGTCCATTCCATTACTGTTTTTCACGCGATGATGAGATAAGCTTGGAAGTTGCCCAAATACTTCTGCAAAGTGGAGCGGATATCAACATGACGAACATTGATGGCTTTACTCAACTCCATTTTCTCAAGGTTCACCAACAGTCGAAAGGACCCTCAACAAAGATGTTGGTTTGTGATATTGTGAAGAGTTCCGGAAAGAAAGATGTTCTTTGTGCTCTACATGTGGCTGCATCGAATGGTGATAAAGATTTAGTGCAATATCTTTGTGATTGTGGTGTGGACGTAAATGTTTTCGATCAAGATGGCTTCACACCATTACATTTGGCAGTATTCAAAGAACAAACACACACTGTTGAACTACTTATACACCACCAAGCTGATCCTAATGCCAGAAACTAACAAGAACAAACACCCTTGCTATATGCATCAGTGTTATCGAAGGTCACCTGTTCTACAGTGCTTTTAAGAGCGGGTGCCCTTGTAAATGTCACAGATAAGTTTGGCATGAAACCAATACATAAAGCAGCTGGCTGGGGGAAATTTTACATTGTGAAGAAGAGGCTCCACCTGGCGATTGTGTCATGTTTGAAACTCTTCAAAAAGGGTTCAATAAATTTTGAAATCCTCATATCACGCTCACAACAAAATTCACGAATACCCATTGATGAAAATCCAAATCTACTTCATGTAATTAATGTATTGAATATATAGGCCCTTTCAGAATTATGACAGAAAAGCCAAAAAAACAGTGCCAGAAGACTGACCTGGGGATTCCACAAATGCCCAGTGCATTTTATGTGCATCAGCCAATAAATATATCCAAAGTTATCTATAAACAGTATAGAACAATGTACCACTGTGTAATTATGCTCATACTTCATCATACTCCGTGCATAAGGGTCCAAAAGGGGCACTGTTTGGCCAAGAACTGAAATAAAAAATCAATATGGCCGACTATAATGTTATTGGAACTACTTTTTGTGCTAGGAATTAACCCTTGGCTTGTCACATTATTGGTGCTCATTCAGGGAGAACTCATTTTCTGAACAAGACAATAAATATGAACATGGTATGTGAAATGTAAATATTTTATTTTGTCAACATTTCATGAAAAGAAGATCAATTTCATAATGCGTAACATCAATGAGAAAGTCGAAAATCATAACGTGTACATTTTCATGGAAGTTACCTGTATCTGTGAGGATCATGTTCTACATGCAATATATATCACAGCAAGATGGTAGGAGGTATTGTTAGTTTCGTTACAAACATGAACAATACATACATTCTAAAAATGTGTAACTATGGTAACATACACAGGTAAATTGATTGCATTTAAGGTTAATAAGTGTAATAAATCCAAATTACCGAAAAATTTAATATGAAGTATGCACCGTATGCTTACTGCAGGTGGGTTGATTATATCTTTTTTATGGTGGAATAAGGCATGTGCATTTATAAATGTAATATTTCGAATCAGCATACATAGTCGCCTCATCTCTCCCCTAACAAATGAAGTATATGTAAAGGTTGTTGTGAATGTACACATTTCATTTCGCAGTATTTTAATAATTAATTTACTAAGGAATGACATAATATTACACATAATATTTTGTGGGAGCTGTGTTGGAGATGATCACCGAGTTGTGGAGAACACTTCGAGGAAGCTCTGTTGCAGATGTTCAAGAGTGTTGAAGAGCAGTTCGAGTAGCTGTCTTATAGATGTTCACCGAGTGTTGAAGAACAGTTCGAGTGTGCTGTCTTGGAGATGTTCACTGAGTGTTGAAGAATAGTTGAAAGAAAAAAAAACGAAACTGAAGAAGTCTGAAAAAAGCCGTAAAAATATTTATAATTCTCGTTTGTAGTAAATGACAGGTTTGTTGAGCTCGGTTTGAAGTCCAGATAGTGTTTGCCGTTAGGGAATCCAGTTAAACAATCTTTAGTTTGTTAAGAACTGTACCCTGAAATGGGTTGAAGTTATGTGATAACCTTTTACTAATGGACTGAAAAGGTGTGGACATGTAACAAACCGCCGAACTGATAACGAGGCTGGGAGAGTTCATGACCTGACCCTGATTGATAATCGAGGCAAGGTTATGACCCTTGGTGGCCCACATAGAAACCGGGAAATGAATGTTTACACCGTAACCCTACACGGCCGGGAGCCAACTCAATTCTAAATACAATTAAGTCGTTATTCTTAATTGTTTATATATTTTACATGCATAGATATATTTATATGGAAAAAAAACCAGGAGAAATCGAAACATTTGAAATTCATAATAAAATGGCCTTCATGAAAACATACCTTGTTTTAGGTTATGTAGTATGGTGCTGGGGATGTTCCTGTGCATTGTGCATGGCTGGCCTGATATGGTGCAATGGTGACAAACTGTAAAATAAAGTAAGAGTAGAACACCTCAAATTTCATTGTCAGGTGTTGTTGTTTCCCACAACAAACCAAGATAAACTAGACGTCAAGGCCTAAAGGCCTTGGAGGCATTTCAGGGTGATGCATGAAAAAAGACAAAATGTTTGTTTTTATATGTTTGTCTAGGACCACGAGTCTGAAAATCACAGGGCTCTACGATGTACCATTTCTGAGATATCGACGGAAATGAAAAATTTCAGGTCAAGGTCGAAGTTCATTCCTAGTACCACTCAGATATGTTTGTCTAGGGCCACGAGTCCGAAAATAACATCCGTTTCCCTCTACGATGCAGCGTTTCCAAGATATCGATGTAAACGAAAAATGCCGACTTGGCAAAAAAATTTCGGGTCAAGGTCAAAGTTCATCCATAACACCCCTTAGACATGTTTGTTTAGGATGACGAGTCCGAAAATTACGTCCGTTTCGCTCTACGACGCACCGTATATATGAACCTCCATACAAAGTTCCACAATCATTGGCAAAATACTTTTTGAGTTATCGTGCGGAAACCAGAAACATTAATTTCATCCTCACGGACCTCACAGACCTCGGGAGCCGGCAAAAAAACAATAGGCTTCTTCTACACAACATTTCTGACCAGCGTTGAAAATTTGGCGAAGATTCATCGAGGCAAACTGAAGTTATCGTGCGGAAACCAAAAAGTGAAAAAAAGAAAAAAATTCTGCTGAAATGCCTTAATTAGAACATGGAGACTGTAGTTTTTTGTCCATATCTTTATAGTTCATATTATCATTCTATTATGAGCATATACTCAGCACAAAAGATGCTACTCACATTAAACTCAAATCATTTGAACATCCCCAGCATGGAAGTCCTCCACAAGATGAGTGACATCACAGATCTCGGACTCGGATCCACTCCCGTCATACTCCACCCGATAAACAGCAGAAGTGGTGCCCGCTCTTCCTTTGAGGAGCTTTGAAACTTTCCCTGTAAACATGGTAAAAGTATATATAAATGGAATAGACAAATGGAGAATATTGGTCAGTTCAATGGAACAATGTGGAATAGACAAATGGAGAATATTGGTCAGTTCAGGTTCAGAGTGTACATACGAGTGCTCAGTGCTTACCGGTGTACCACTTCGGCTGGCCCGGCTCGTCGAGAATCCAGCGGTGCTTGATGTGCTTCCCGACGAGCTTCGGAACCTTCCTTCGGGTGGATCTTTTCTGGGAGTAGACAGCAACCTGTGTCTGGAGCCTCGAGATGTGAGGGTGAAGGACTCCCAGGTGCAGTGGCTTTCCTATTGATACAAACATACAGACTCAATATTCATATTTCAAAATGACAAAAGCACTACAAAGACAATGTTTAATTATGTTATTTGTGTTAATTTGTATATGATGATCGAGCCTCACCTTTTGGTAGCATGGGCAGAAGCACAGGCCTCAGGGATCTGCTGAATAGGTTCCACCTGTAAAGGAGGAATCATAAAGATAAATCATAGATATACAGGTATTGGCTATACACATCAGGCTAATCTTGCACTGATACATGCAATATGTAGTATTTCCCTTTCCGAGGCGCCGCCAACTCAGGTAGATAAGTGTCGATCCCACGTGTGTGCATGAACAACATGTGTACTGTTATGGACAGCAAATGATATGGAACCAACCGTCTGAGCCAGGTCTGAGCACTGAGTGTTTTTGAGAAAAATAACTCTTACCAATACATGATAGCCTGGTGGTGGTGAGTCCTGCTACACTACAGCTCGTGAATCTCTGGGCGTTGTACACCATGTCACATATCAGCATATTGCGCTGTTCTTGATTCCCACCTGGGAATGCATGACGAGTGGGTCGTAATTTTGTGTTCGTGAGCAGGTGTCCACAGTACTCTAGGCCTATATTTATCTGTAAACAACAAGTGTGGATGTGTTTTTCATTTCCACTGATCCCGTACGGGAATCGATGAAGGATCTAAAACAATGTTACGCACACGTGTGTGATAGGCCTATGTACTTGAAAATATCCCATTACAACACATTAAAAAAAGGGTTAACACTCACCATTTGTATTGTTTTGTCGGTTCCGCTCAGCCACCCATCCGTCCACATGTCAGTCATGTGACTTATCGCACGTGGGTCTTGGTAAAGTACTGTCAAGTTCTCAAATTCAAATAAAGCCGTAAGAAACCGACTTTGTGCAAATACGATGTTTTTTTTATATTGCGGGAAATAATATGAAATGAAATTATGTTGTAGCAACATAAAATATAAAAAAAGAATCACATAGCAAGTGCTGATTTGCCCTTGACCTTCGTGTAACATTCTCATCACATGATCTCACTTGTATGTTACCATATGTATCGTTAGCCTAAAGAAATAGTCCAACAGAATTGGGTAACTTTTGTGGTATAATACACATTGACATGAGATATACCTTATTTATTTGGTACATATATGCTCATTCACGAACAAATATATCACTTTACTTGTACTTCACTATAAGTGATGGGAATTATGATTTCGTGTGTATTAATATCTGCAAATTGGGTCATCGTGATTAGCGTCTATGATACGGGAACTACTTTATCATCGTGAAATTGAAAATCGTTGATGCGTCAAAATATAAACAGCATCTTATGTGTTAAAATTACGGAAACAATCACCATGGATACACAAAAGAAACACACAGTTTCATGCATCAACTGACATAGAATAGCTGTCGACTTCGGTGAGTAAATTCGATCGTTAATTTCGTCAAACCAGACCTCTGTGCAACCCGGTGTCAACACGCGTTTGGCCGCCATTTCTGATTTTTTTCGTGCCACATAGTTTGAGGTCATAATTTGTAAAAATGTAAACAAATAGAAGATGACACTGATATCATAATTGATTGGTCGTACATTGTAGATGTTGCCCTGGTGTTGTTCTAGTATATTTTTGTGTTCATTGTTACTCCTTGCAACATGTATTTTTTTTGGAATCCAAAAGTAGGTATTTTAGTCATAGATTTTCTCATGTAAATAATGAACTGGAAAATATAATTTTTGCAGGAACATAACTGAAATTGTGTATAGATTCAGGATATATGTTGATTAACTGGATTATATCTTCATTTTATTGACACAACCAACAGATTACTTTGCCAAATATTTTCTGGCACACACACATCCAACATGGATTCTAGGATGCAGCCTCCTCTGAAGTTATTGATTCAACATGGATCTCTGATTGATGAAGCAGACAAGTCTGGCAAATTGCCAATACATTACAATGCTATTTATGGATCATCAGATGTGACAGAGCTTTTGGTCCTGAAGGGCTCAAAGTTTGACAGTCCTGATAACAATGGACAAACAGTTTTACATTTGGCAGCAAGTAGTCACAAAACTGACATCCTGAAATTACTGCTCTTACATGGCTGTGACCCAAATACCCAGGATAATGAAGGACAGTCACCATTACATCTAGCATGTAGCAAAGGCAACAAGGAAACTGTGAGAACGTTGATCAACAGAGGAGCCAGCAAGAACATCATGACTACCAAGGGTTGACCCCAGTGATGCTAGCTACAGAACGAGCACACTACTCTGTGTTAAGTATTTTACGAGAACATAGACAGAGCCTGTCAATCTATGCACCAGAGCAGTTAAAAACCTTTGAAATGTTTCGTAATTTCACTGCTCCCACTCGACTTGATGTTTTGGGTCAAGAGAGTGACAATGAAGAGTCAGTGTCGAATAAAGACACACATCTTGGGGCACAGGTGTCCACTGACCAAACATTCATCATGAACAGTCAGAAAAATGAACCAAAATTTCCAAAGGGAGAGAGCTTGAAGGAAAACAACAAGAGAGGTGATGAAAATGGTAACCTACATACATCAAAGAATGTGATTCATCAAGGACACCCAGTGAACTCTGAACAGTGTTGTTTCATGTCATGACTAATATGCTAATTAAATATACATACATTTCACATGCCAGTTCACAGAAGATCCTTTCGCCCTTACTGTGAACGTACTAATTTTTGCGGAATTACCGCAAAAATTTGTCTATACGGGGGAATAAAGTGAAACGAAGGTAAAACCGTGAAATTAAATCCACCGCAAAACGTCTCAGGTATAAAACCGCAAAATTAAATACCCGCAAAATTAAGTACGTTTACAGTATCTAAACCATATATTTTGTGATAATAATCAAATAATATTATGCTCATTGATATTCTGTCATATACGCATAAGATCCTAAATAAGTGTGCAAAAATAGATATATCCCTTTTACTTTCACTAGAATCCCTTACTGAAGCAGAAGTGCATCTTCCCGAACGACAAAAATGTTTTTTATTTGTATAAAAATTATGTGTAAACTGAATAAAACACCTCACAAGTATGAGATAAATTTTGTGTAGTATCAAAGCGTGGCCTTCCCATTCAGTTTTTTTCTATGCGTTTGCTAACCTTCAGTGATTTCTCCCTTCAATTCCTTTTATTACAGAAGCTTTGACTCCCATGAAGATTTGAAATTTGTTAATTAATTAATATATATGTAATATGCAGACTAGTATGCCTGACATTGTTGATAGTGTGCATAATCAAAAACAATTTTTTTATATCAATTGGCAATGTATTTGAATTAAGAATATACCAACAATAGTGTATTTCTAGAAACAATGGCCCTGTTACATAACGTCTCTTGCTCTGCTTTCCACCATGATCTATACTTGCATGGTATTGAACCTATCTCCGAAATTTGCTGAGCGTTATGGTGTCCATGTATTTGCATAATATTTTTTGTGCTAAATCGCATTACCATATTTAGGGTGATTGCAATAGCACTAGATCAAACATTCATTTGATTGCATCTGCCCCATCCAAACACAATTATATGTATGTAAGTCGAGGAAAACATCAAGTCATGGACCTAGTATAATTTACATATGCAATCCGGTTATGCCATCACATGACATCAGCCAGTTAGGTGTAAACAACGAGAAAATATTGATACGAACCATGATTTCCAAACATTAGATAATTTGATGAATATTGGAAATGGAATTTGTTACACCATATGGGTAGTTTTTATTCTATTCCACAGCAATCGAGTACCTTTGGAGTTTACTTTCGTATGATCACTGCACAATACCATGAGACATGGAGAGTTCAACACATATTCAGTATGTTCAACTGATAGGGCACATATTGCATTTGAAGTTTCTTTGATCAGCGAATGTAAATGTATAAGTTCAGAAGATCAGATTATCAGTAATCTTCTTATGATGATTTAGGTGAATGCTCAAGGGTGGAGTCAGGAGAAGGGTACAAACAACTGACACCGAATATCAGATAGGGAGTGATTTTTAATACCAAACTGAGGCTTTTGACATAAGAGTGAACATTGTATCGATCACCGTTCAGAATAACTGTTGCAGATGCCTGTATAATGTAAGCTCCATCCCCGTCTTTGTGGGACCTGCAGGTCACAGTATTTATGTATGGACTCGTCTGCATTGCTGCCCATATACGCATCAAAAATCCATACGATGTATACATTGAATCACTGACTTTTCTCAAATAATTGATAGAGTCCTGTCGTTACCATATCGAACGCATATTAAAACGCCAGCCATTATGTATGAATAAACATGGAATCAATACCCAAGTATAACATATTCCAAGGAAATAAAACCGAGCCTGTCATGCAATCTGAAAGTTCAGTGTGAGGAAAATGTATTTCTCAAAATTAGAGTATTGACTATTCACCCCACAGTTTCCTGGGAATTCCGGTAATTTTGATATTAGTGCTGGCCCACCCGGTTGGCAAATCTCTGTAGGATACCTCGTTTTACCTGCTAGCAAACTACAAATACCTCCACAGTGATATATTTTCAGTGGATTTTAAATGATGGAAGCTGTACGCTTCGCAAGCAATCTCAACAACACCGATTCAACAAAAACGTCCGACTTTAATGTTCTGCTTTGAACATGTTGTGTATCAAAAAATAAAACTGCATCAAATCGTCTTTTATACTCACCCAAAAAAGGTACCTGTGAAACACAAATGACTAAAGATATAATTGAAAAAATCTACTGTATTCTTGGCAAATAATCTACAGATTTAGTTTTTTAACACGCCCACAAAATGTGAACATAGTCCCAAGGGTCCTGCATCCCCAGAAGATTTCATCAAATGGATATAGATAGGTTAATTATAGATATGTGGTCCATATATGATTTTTTTTATCAGATGCAATATGTTCATCATGCAATACTAAGCCCTATCTTCAACAAAATTTTGTCGCTAGGGAGCAATTCTCATATTCAATGTGGACTTAACCTTGACTCTCATCCAATGTCATCTTAGGTCGAGTTCAGGGTCAGCAGAAATATGTGAAATATAATGATTCCCCAAAATCACCCAAAAACAAACTCAAAACGTTTCCGAAAAGAGTGATGTACGAGGATTATCTCAAGCCAATAAGGATTGTCTCATGTCAATAATGTCAATATACAGGCACATCAATGCCAGTGATGAACATCAGTTTAAAATTGTGCTTCCCATCCTCTGTTTTTTAAAATTTCGTTTATCTTACTATGCATTAATATCTACATGAATCAATTATTCAGGCTTAGTAGGCCTATCTTTTAGCAAAGTAAGTAAGTCTGTGCAGATCACAACTTGTTTATTGTTTACTCAGTAAGAAAAGAAACATTTGTGTCATGAACAACAACACGCGACCCTAATACGCTTCCCTCGATTACACTTTATACATGTGATATGAAATCATTGAACAATCCTACCAACAGTACTACCAATATAGTTCTACGAATGAAGTGAGGTGACAAGATAATATATAATCGTTCCTTCTGTGCCGAGTTTCTGAAATGCTAATCAACATCTTGAATTTGCCGACTTGCATATATAATAATCAACTCACTTGGCAGCTGTCCAAACGTTAATGCATGCGAAGACATACATTTATACATAATGACTGCATACACCTGACGCCTATATTACCAGGGGCGGGTTTAGGGGGGCAAGGGGGCCTTGCCTCATTAAAAAAAAGAAGGAAAAAGAGAGAAAAAGAAGGAAAAAGAGAAAAAAGAAGGAAAAAGGGGGAAAAGAGAGAGGAGGAAGTGTTTTTAAGATAAATTACACCAGAAAGTAGCTTTAACTTCCGGACCCATGTCGCAAGCAGTGTATTCACTCTATAGCCAACCCACTTGTTCTCAGTGAAAGCACTTTATGCCATTCACCTTCTATAAATGATTTGAGAGCATTGAATGACCAAATGCACCTAATCTTTTGATGGGGTCCAAAATCAAGTAATATTGTCATATTTTGTTTCAACTGCAGTGACCATGCATTTATGGAAGTTAAGTAACACTTGATAGTTAGACCCAGGAGAGCTCTGGGATGCTGTATTAGGCACACGAATACCGCCAGCTTCTGGGGCCCGCTCAAGGGCCCCAGACCCCTGGCCGACAGGGGCTTGCTTCAACTTGCTTAACGACATTTCACAACTAGGCCTTCCGTCGAGATCCGACATTTGGCTGAATCAGCCATGCAAACACTCTTTAGGAAAATGGAGAATGGACCAAAGGAAACCTATAAAACACACCACTGCAAATCCTTCAGCTCCTGAGACCCTCAAGCACGTTCCAGACCCTCGGTCTTCACCACCTCGCTTTGCCACATTTCATATCTAGGCACTCCTTCAGAACCCTGAATTAACCCAAGATCAGGTATTCATAAACTCTCCAAAGCCATGGAAATTGGATCAAGGAGAGCCCTAGAACACATCATTGGGGATGCATAAACCCTCAGCGTCTGAGGCCCTTGAGCGGGACCCAGACTTTGGCCGACAGGAGCTTGCTTCACCTGGCTTAGTAACATTTCACAAAATGGGCCTCCTCTTGCATCCCAGATCTGCTCTGAATTAGCCATGCAAAAATTCTTAGGGGAATGGGGAATGGACCAAAAGACATCTCTAAAAAATACACTGGGTTGGCATATCCTTTCAGCTTCTGGGGCCCTAAAGCGGGCCACAGACCCTCGGCCTTCGCCAACTCGCTTCGCGACATTTCACATCTTGGCCCTCTTTCAGAACCCTCGATCCGCCCCAGATCAGGCATTCATAAACTCTCTTAGGCCATAGAATTGGACCAAGGAGAGCCCTAGAATACACCATTGGGGTGCATAAACCTTCAGCGTCTGGGACACTTGAGCGGGCCCCAGACCCCCGGCCGACATGGGTTCGCTTCGCTCGCCGCTATGTCGGTCAAAGGTTTTGCCCCCCCCCCCCTCCCAAAATCCTATACCCGCCCCTGATTACACCCAGCACCACCCTGAGGAAAAATAGCTGGGCCAGATAGTGCGTGTCGATGTTCACTTTCCCTTAATATGCCTGACGAAAACACGTCATCACAGTGTCAGGGCGTGTGAGTCACTAGATACTCTCAGTATCGGATCAGATCGGTATTTTATGTGGTAACTTTGGTTCAGAAGGATTTCGGAGACATATAGTGATGCATATATGATCTAGTGAATACCGGCACAATTGGGTATGTATTCATCATGCTATAATCTGTGAAGTGCTGTACACATCGATTTTTTGATTGGATATTCAATTTAGTAAAGGAAATGCGAATCACAAATATGTACAAACACACAGCTCTATATACCCTAAATTCGCGTGATGATATCGCCCATAACTTTCATTATTGATCAGTGTACTTCTCATGACTGTGGTGATTTTATTGATAACAATCAATGGGCTTTATACCAGATCTAAGAAAAGTTAGATGCACCTCGCGTACACGTCAAGGTGGTACCTATATTATCTAAATGTGGATTGAAACTGGACGACCGATGTATTTATACATTATTTTATCAGAACCTGACTTGTCCACACAACATCACAATGGGCAGATTAATAAACGAGGTATTCTGGGAATAATGAATATTAATTGAAAGTTTTTTTAGGTTACCAGACCTATGGTCCGATAACCTATTGGCATTGCGTTGCGTCCGTCGTCCACATTTTTATCTTTAAAGTTTACGGTCAGATTTTTCTGAAATTTTGCACAAAAATACCTAAAAATATTTCAAGAAGAGATATTTTTTATTTTTTTTATTTTCGCAATTCTTTCAAAATGACGGCCATTTTTGACGAAAAATGGCCAATTTTTTTATTTGGCGGTCGTTTTCTCAAAAACTGTCCGATCAGATTTGAGATTTTTGTTTCAAAAGATTTCCCTCATATACGTCTGTCTGTTTTGTAGCCATTCAATCGCCGGTCTGCGTGTGGCAGCCATTTTGACTTTTTTGACGGGTCCCAAACGGCACTTTCCCATGTTAAATGATTCAATTGTGGACCTATAGGAAATGATACATGCTGAATATTGTCATGACTTTAAATTTGACCTTTGACCTCATTTTTGAGGTCAGAGCACAAAATGGCCAATCTGGTGACTTTGAATTTGACTTTTGACCTCATTTTCGAAGTCACAGGACAAAACGGCTAATATCTTGCTTATTATCGACTTGACAGCTTAGGAATCAATTGTGGACATAAAGAAAATGATATATTCTGAACATTGTCATGACCTTGAACTACACTTTTGACCTAATTTTCAAGGCCACAGGACAAAATGGCAAATAACTCGCTTATTATCGACTTTACAGCTTAGGAATCAATTATGAACATATAGGAAATGATATATGCTGAATATTGCTATGACCTTGAATTCGACCTTTGACCTCATTTTCAAGGTCACATTACATATGGCTAATATCTCGCTTATCATTGACTTTACAGCTTAGGAATCAATTGTGGACATACTAGAAACGACATATGCCAAATATTATCATGTCCTTGAATTGACCAATGACCTTATTATCAAGGTCACGAGACAAAATACTAATATCTTAAATATATATTGTCTGGTAACCTGGTAACCTTTCTTAGCCCTTGGGCTAATTTTTTAATCTTGAAAATACACAGATAGCCATGACAGGTATTATAGTTATAGTCTAGGACCCTGCGTAGGTATGCTAATGAATCTGCCATATCTGCGCAAGGTGAATGAGACCCACGTAATATTGTATTATTGTCAACACTTCCAAAATAATTGCTGCTACTCATTCACTAGTACAGTCCTACTGCTGAGTAGAGCAGCTGTGAGGATTTCTCAGTCCACGGTTCTATTGTTCTTCGCAGTAGATTATTTTTCAGAATCTACTGGGAGACGGTTCCCAGTAGAATATTGCAGTAGATTAATCTTTCCAATAATCTACTGCAATATAATCTACTGTGCGTAAAACCAACAACTGCCAGTGTGCGAGCTGCATCTGCTCAAACAAGACGCGTTTGTTTGCGTACTAGCGAGTCGTTTTCATCATTACCCAAACCTAATTCGTTTGATGCCATGGAACCTTGGTCGAGGCCAATATAATGTAGATGTGAAGGTGAACAATAGATGTTATGTTACTGTTGAGTCCCAATTCTGAATTCACCAAGACACTGAAAGGTGGTAGCACAAGCAGTGGGCATGGTCGTGAATCTAAAACCCTATTTGTATTCATGATTCATTCATAATCCGGGACTGATATATATTCATCATTATCATGCAAACCATTCTTTAGACGCAGACATCAGTTAGCAAAATTTGGTAAACACCGTGTTGTATATCGTTGAAAACTACGAGAACAGCAAGTGGACATGTACTTCTATTCTCATGATATAATAATGGCGACAAACTTCATCACAAATTCAGACAGTGTCGCCCTTTGTTTCTTAACACTGTTGAAGTGTGACGGTATAGTTGTACACGCAGATTACTACTCGCAGGTGTAAATGCGGGTGGAGATTTAGTTGAGTTGAATTGGAACCGTGAACTAAGTCGGATAATCGGTTCAGTGTCGCTCCACTTGACCGATTGTCTTATACATAAACAACAAATACTGCAGTGCCAGCGCTGGGACGGCCCATGTAGCGCAGCTTACTATTTCTTCTAAATTCAATGAAGATTAAAAATGTGACAGACGGATTAAATATGGTATACATTCAGTGGGTGAGTAGTATTAACAGAGTAAGGTGCGCTACTTGGGCCGCTGGGACTTGACCAAGCACTATGCAAAATACGCTTCCGATACACCCATTGCACTATTGGAAATTCGGTATTATCACCCTATTGTTTTTCCCCTACTGTACACTGCAACCACTGTACCAGCTTCCCTAAATCGTATGAGTACATTGTAGATTTATATATCGACTGTTCAATTATCATACACGTTTCGGCCCAAGTACCGTACACTGCTCCTTAATACTACTCGTCCACTGAAAAAATACCACTTAATCCGTCTCGCACCTATTTAATCCTTAATGAATATAGAGGAAGGCGCAGGTTATGATACTTGGGCCCATGTTTCATTGCCCGCGTGGCAAGAGTAGTACACCATATGGGATTCCACCTGTCGAATTCACTGCCCTTTTAAAATCCACCACAAAATGACATAATATTATATTCCTTGTGAGTCACGCCAAAATGTTTACTTGGATGACTTTTTAATCGGGTAAGATTCACGCACTAAGGAAGCGATATACTGTTGTTGAAATGCTCCAAAAACACTTCTTTTTACAAATGTTCTCATCTCGTTTATAATATGTCAATGTCTGAGTGCCTACTTCTAAGGTTTTGGGGTATTAACGGTGGTGTTTTTTTTTGCACAAACAATGGGTCTGATATCCAGCGAAACGGAGCATGAGTCTGGCCTGAAGGAGTCACCAAAATCATGTAACACAATGAAGCAAACAAAGTAGAGGGCGAAACAAGTTGAAACATTTTCTCAAGTTCAATCGACAGGAATCTGTCACATATTTCTTTAACAGCGATCGTGACTGAGCAAAAAAGTGAAATAAAAACGTATAGAGAAGCAGATCTGTAATTATGCGTTATATTTGAAGAAACTACGAGTATTTTTTGAAAGCCTTTGACAGGTTGTTTGTCAGTTGAAACCATACCAAAAAATGAGAGGGTTTGACCCAGCATCATCACACCACTATCAACTATACACAACCGCACAGAAGGGCGCAGATAAGTGTACCCCGACAATACAGACACAGTAATTGTGTTGTGCCGACAACGTCTGTTCAAAAACAGCTAAACAAATCAATGCCCTGTCAAGGATTAACAATATTCTAGATGTCAAAAGTAGGAAATCGATATACAATGCTTTTATTGTCTCTAATCCTAACTATTGTTCAAATGTATGGATGTTTTCCAGCAAATCCAATTTAGAGCGGCTAGATAAGTTGAACAAAAGAGCACTCAGACTAGTTTATCAAGATCGTAATTCTACATACGAGGATCTACTACTCAAGGATAATTTGTTAGATGTCTATAAAAGGTGTATAATGCTAATGTCTATCGAAGTTTTTAAAATTCGCAATTCTTTGTCCCCCTCTTATTTGCGTACTTTACTGGAGGAAAATGTGTCCCCATACAATCTTCGTGATCAAAGTACCTATAATCTACCAAAATATAACACTAAAAGATACGGTTATCACTCACTTAAATATATTGCAAGCAAACTTTGGAAGATGTTGGATTTTTCGGATAAAAATACTACATCTCTGTCACAATTCAAGAGAAATATGAATATCTGGATAAAAATAATGGATGTATCACAAATAAGATCTATGTATTTTTAATAACCATCGTCAACTGTCTCTTTTATGCAAATTGTTCATTATATGTATGTTGTATCTCACAATATGTGTGAATCTTGGTTTTATCTAAGCATCGCACAGAAGCTCGCGAGCTTATATTATATACAAATTTGTACATAATTGATTGCATGCGATGTTAAATAAACTTCATTCATTCATTCATTCAGTAAGAAACGTCCTTTTGTCGAACATTCCTAGCAACATCAGATTGGGTATTATGCTCTGCAGTTTTTAGTGGTGATGGTGATCTACATACATAAGACACCTAATATCCATATTCATCGGTGCTACACTCGGCTCCCCCCTTTATAAAATATATTGGTCATAGAGCGTGTCGATATTCACTTTTCTTTCATTTACCTGGTGAATACACGTCACCACAGTCAGTCTGTGTCAGGGCACGTTAATAACTAGATACTCTCAGTATCGGACCAAATCGTTATTCTCTGTGGTAAATTTGGTTCAGAAGGATTCCGGACGCCTATAGTTAAGTGTACACATGATCAAGTGGACACCAGTGTAGTTGGGTATGTATCCACCATGCAATAGTCTCATAGAAACGTTGTGTCAACCGTGAGAAATAAGTAACTCAAACCAAAGGGTGACGCTTGTGAATCATATTATCTAATTGAAAACAATATATTCCTATGTTGAATGGATTCTTAAATGACAAAGATATACATGACACACACGGAGATAATCAGACGTCACAGTTATATGTTGTTATGATTTACATAGGTAAGGTGTGCATATCGAGTTTATTGCTGAAACATTTTTTTTTGCTAAGGTACAAAGCTGTATGAATCTCACCTGCTGATTTTCAGAATCAGAAAGATAGATACACGGTTTAACTGTTTAACGTATTAATGTTCAATAATTCATGGTGGTTTTATTGTAAGATAGTTAGCATTTTTACACTATGGTGTAATTGACCCCAGTAGTTGGTCAGTTCAACATATTATAAGTTGTGCTTTTTAAAAACAAATAACCATTGGCAATTTATTCTCATTCCCACTTTTATTCGAGGATGCAGACATTAATTTTAAAGTGAATAAAGCACCAGGTTAAGTGATATTAAAGGTAATATGGTTATTGAGTGTATGGTGCAAATGGTGATAGTAGGAGTCTGGCATGGGAGAATTCCTTTCCATTTCCAAAAAAGAGGCCAAAATAGTTGGAATACGCAACTACAGTGGAACACTTTTTTTTAGACCCAGTCGTTTCCCACCCTACTCTCACCGCCCTATGAACGAGTCCATGATTATATGTGTGATGGTAAAATGACTAGTATTTGCCTGATAAATAGACGTCATGGTGTGCAGGCACATTTGGCGAATCCAACTGAACAGTCCAGCCGAAAGATATATGCCCTGCATTTCTTTGCCAGCGATCGTGAATCTAAGCATCTAAGATAATCTGAGATAATAAATCAGGGACAATCCTGAATATAGGGTGAATCTTTTCT
Organism: Terebella lapidaria; assembly: GCA_949152475.1. NCBI lineage: Eukaryota > Metazoa > Annelida > Polychaeta > Terebellida > Terebellidae > Terebella > Terebella lapidaria. The sequence goes on along the minus strand of OX424559.1, from coordinate 13,205,556 downwards.
AGTTTTTCACTCTCGAAACGCCACAATTACGTATGTTTATTGCAAAAGAACATCGTGTTTATATATATTTCGCTACATATATATCCACCAAAACTAGTCCTATACATGTACATTACCCCCATTTCAGGCGGTTAACCCATACAGCCTACTTAAAATATGTCTCCCACATAGTGAAGCCCCCTATGCGAAATACTAAGGAATAACCTCACTTTTACGGAGCACATGATATCACACTCAGCTGAATGGGTGTCTTGAATGTTCACGTGGCTTTGACTTTGATACTTTAGTATCACTTGGATTTGACCACGTACATTGATTTTGTAAAATTCATCCATAAATTAGGTCTTGGAATATGAATTTGTCTCTTTGAAGGTATCCATTCTATTTCCCCAACGAAGTCACCAGGTGGCAGAACAGTGTCAACTCCTCCCATTTTCCTCTCATCAGAACAACACCACTTTTAACCTTCTCTTATAATCGGTGTTTTTATGGTAGCTTTTCACCAACTAGGATTGTTGGAATCACCAGAATCATCCCTCTTGGGGCCCGGCCTCCGATGAGAACTCTATTAACGAGTAGAATCGGGTTTCAGGCCGGTCGACTGGCCCTGTTTGGGTCCAGACCCCGGGCCGGGTCCTGGTAGGAACCTGGTTTCCATTGGGGCAATCAATCCCGATGCTGTCAGCAGTGATTCTCCACATCTTCTACTTGGACATTTGGGTCGAATGTCCTCTCTCCTAGACGATGTCTCAGCCTTGAGTCTTGTCTTCGCCGCCGCCATTGCAACAAGAGATTCAGACCTCTCTTGGCTTTGGGAATGCTTCTTTTCTTCTTTCCATGTCCGTGGGACTCCATGGGATTCCCGGCTAAGGCTTTTTCCGTAGGAATTCTGTCAGGTACAACAATACCCTCAGGGGCTACTCCAAAGATCTCAGGCAGTTGGAGATAAGCTTCGGTGCTTGTTTCATGTTTCAGCACCAGGAAATGTTTAGTTCTATGAGTCAGTAGCTGAAAACTCAGATGACACATCGATTCTTGCATGCCAGCCTGAATAGGAGCTGTCTCCGCCCGGTATCTTCCGGCTTCTCACAGGTTCAACACAGGAAGCCACGTGCAGCTGACTGTCATCCCCGCTTCGATGTTGCCAGGCTCTCCAGTCCTGGGCTCGTTCTGAAGGGAGCAGTTTCTCGCGGCTACTCTGGTACAAAGTTTTTTTTTACGTTCCAATTGCCTTCCCTGTGCTTGGTTACACTAGACCAGCCTCAGCGACCGATCAAGCTGTCACTGGGTCCACTCTATCTGTTTTCCTCGTTGGTATTCCACCCATTGAAATGCCATCACCAGAAGGAGTCTCCATGGGGGTGGGTGAGCTCGACCAGACCCATCGCTGGTTCCCAGGAAGTGGATGGCAGGACTTACTCTCCAAGGAAGCTCTTTCTCGTGCATTCACGCCTGGGGTCACAGTTCCCACCTGAACCCCCAATTAAGCCTTCCAATACATCCAGCTGAAGTCTATCAGCAGTTGCCTCCGAGCTGGAGTGTTTGCCAAGCTTTCAAACGCCGTTGGTAGGGAGATCTTAAGAACAAGAGAGACAATGCCAAATCGAAACTATGCAAGCTCTTTGAACTTTCACAGAAAGACTTTCTTGCCAAGCTGTTTTGGCCCTTCCGAGGAGGCGTTGCACCATTTATCTACCCCTACCTCGGTGTGTGTGCCCATGTCTCAGCCAGGGGAGGTCCAACGATCCCTACAGTCTGAAGTCTTGATAGACTCTTCCCTGGATTGGCCGGCAGCTGCTACAATATAATATACTTGAGCAGCTAGTCTCATGTGGGGTCTGAGGAAATGTCTTCTGGACGAAGTTGATTGCCTCATATTGGCATCCTGTGCTCAAGAAACATGGAAAAAATACCCAAGTACATTCATCATTCACATAATCTGTTATTCCTTCACATCTTGTCGTGTTACATTTCAAAACAAAACGTGTTGAATGGTTTATGATGAACCCACTGAAAACAAAACTGACATGATGACTTTGCTTGTAAAGAGCACGCACCGGCCAATATATGGAATCTCAATGTCTCGGATCCAGTATATTGGATGGGTCAACTTTGTAGTAATGGCCTGTTATTAGGTCGAAATTCGCTACTTAGTTGCTTTTTATTCAGCCGGATGCCTCAGTTTCTCGTCTCTTCGGCTGGTGCCCTTATGCTCGGGAGGCTCCAGTACTCCGATTGCAGGCGTACTTCGGGAAGCTTTGTTACTCCGGCTGCAGGCCGTTTCTGGCGACTGGTTCTGCGGCTGCAGGGGTACTTCAGGAGACTCTGGTACTCCGGCTGCAGGCCGTCTCAGGCGACTCTGGCTTCTCGGCTGCAGGGGTATTTCGTGAGGCTCCGGTACTCCAGCTCCAGGCCGTCTCGGGCGACTCTGGTCCTTCGGCTGTAGAGGTTCTTCCGGCTGCGGTCTGTTTCAGTGATAGCGTGTTTTCGTTTCTGCAGCTCCCCGTGTCTCCTCGCGTCGCCAATCATTCAGGTTCGAGTTCATCTTCTTCTATCGGCCTCTTCTTCTTCGGCTGGATGTTTGGTTGATTGCTTGGGTTCTGAGCTTTGTTTCAACCCGACTGGCCTTCCAGTCAATTTCTCATTACTTCAGCTGACTTTACTTCTAGAAATTATCTAAGTCCAACTTCGGTTTCAATTCATATCTATACTCGAACACGGAGTCGGCTGGGCCGGCTCAAGTATCAACTCTCTGTTACAGCTCCAAATTCACCTAGAGATGACACTCGTCAGTAGCTCCCACTCTTCAACCAATTGATATCAGTTCGGTTGTACCGCGATGTGAACTGGCTGGTGTCCCAGGTTCAAAAGGCACTGATTCCCGTGAGTCGGCAGTATTTATACATTTTGGGGTAGGTGTCACGTGACCTACTCCAATCAATCAAAACTGATGTTTTCACCGGATATTTTTTTTTATTGCTAACCAATCAGGAACCGCCACGTAACAATATACATTGTTCCAAATCCATTTCGAATCACTTTTACCTAATCATGTATTTTGACCATCAAGGTCTGAGTTAAACCGAAAAGCAACAGAAGCCACCGAAAAATACATGAACATTTATCGAACGTATATACACTTATAAAATCAATTGTAAACCTTTCTAAACACCAAAGAACATTAGTTAACCACATATAACGTTTAGTGAACATGCACTAAACAAACACAACACTAAACAAAAACAAACACAATTTTTTGGCTTACAATCGTTACACTATAATATTTTGTCATTGTGTGGTCCTAATAAAAAAATATCACTCACTTCCGATTTTAACGCAATTTACTTGTGTCGGATGATAATATAAATATATATGATATTTGCAGTTTTCCCTAAGTTATGTATCCTGCATCTACCACTCGTTTATGAACAAAAATGAAAATAGCAGTATTCATTTGACTGTCACTTTACCCTAATAGTGAAAACACTACACCCTAGTCATGGATTCCCGTCTATGACACTTTACCCTAAGTCGCCGATATAATCCGCCGATGAACGTCGTTTTATAAATCAAAATCAACAATCAACGCATTTTATCAGTAGACCATTATACAGCACATAAAACTAATTCCATTAACCGCCTTGATTCTCCAAGCAAAAATCGAACCTGCATGTACCTGTCGCCATCTTTGACTAGGGTAAAGCATTTTACCCTACTCCATGTCTGCACTGTGAATCTATCATGGAAGAGTCCTCCCCTCCCACCCTCAAATAGTCAAAGTAGAGGGCGAACAAACTGACGGAAGGCAACCATTTGGTATCAAAACGAGACAATCAGAGATTGCAGACCCTCGTCCTTCAGATTTTAGTAACTAAAGGTCACCTGATAAGCTTTGTATTTTCAACGTGGGCGATAATCTGGGATTTTGGTCACACGATAATTGGTCATATATCAAATGGTCGGTAATCAGCCATAGAAAAATACAAAAATCCTGGGAGAATTAATCATTGAAAAGGTGGAGTTCCTGCTATTTCTCTATTTTGACCACATTCTCGACCACGGCATGTATTCTTGACACTGACCTTCCAAACTTTGCAGGCTCACCCAGATTTATACTGCGTAAAATATTCTATTGAATATCTTAAGTGGTTTCTGAATTATTACTACTTGTAACATCATGAATCGGTAATTTCAGCTGATGACCCTTACATTCTCGACCTTGGGTGATAATGGGGAATTTTGATCGTATGACCATTGCTCTTATAGCAAATGATGGAGAATCGACCACAAAAAATTAAAAAATTATTAGGGAAAATTAACCATGAATATAAACAGAGTTATTGCAACTTTTCGATTTTGACCTCTTCTGTGACCTTGACCTCGTAGCTCAATATTGAGCTGTAAAATTTAACCGTAATGTTTCTATTATCAAGGCACATTTCATGAACGAAAACGGTTTAAACAGATTGATAACTGGCTTCACAATATGGTCTCGAATCTCAGAACACTCACAAGTCATAAAATCGTGACCCCCAAATTTTAGACCCTGGTCGATAATTGAGAGTTTTGGACTTAAGACCATCGGTTGTACGCCATATGATCGGGATTTGGCCAAAGAAGAATACAGAAATAGGTTAAAAATTTAATATCAATTAGAACCGGAGTTGTAGCCAATTATGTGATTTTTTTCCGTTGCCTTGGCAACCGTGTTTATCTGATTTTGGCAGAATTTGAAAGAGACTGAGCCACTACCATAGTACTCCAGCCCTATAAATTTCAGATCGATGAAACATCGCTGGCTAAAAATAACCAAAATTGTGACCCCCAAATTTTCGACATCAGGCGAAAATGGAGAGTTTTCAGAGTACGACTATCGTTCGTACACCATACGATCGGGAATTGGCCAAAAAAAAAATACAAAAATAGTTGGAAAAATTAATATCAAGCAGAACCGGAGTTAGAGCCAATAATGTGATTTTTCACTTTTTCCGTTGCCATGGCAACCGTTTTCATCCGATTTTGACCAAATTTGAGGAGGACCAAGCCATTGAAATACCGCTTCATCCCTATAAATTCCCTATCGATCGGACCATTTGTTCCCTAGTTATGCGCGCGGAAGGACAGACAGACAGGGAGACAGGGAGACAGACAGACCCAGATGCAATACCTTCGGCCCCCCCCCCCTTCTACCGGAGCGAGGGTAGAAAGGCCAAAAAAATAGCTTAAATACGCAATTACAGTGGAACAGGTTTTCACAGTCAATCCTCCCCCCCCCCCCCCTCTCCGCCTTATGAACGAGTTCATGATTTAAACGTATGGCGGTGAAATGGCTGTTAATTGCTTGGTGAATAGGCGTCATGGTGTTCAGGCACATTTGGCGAATCATGCACTTTTCACCACCTGTAAGCGGGGCAGCGGTGAAGTGGTTTTATCCGGGCATGTGGAGGGTTTTGCTTGGGCAGTTCATGGGTTTGCTCGGGCAACACTGCTGATGCTAGGTGAAGATCAATTACTCTTTCGTTATTCTGTTGCAGCATCATATTTTGGTGGTACTAGTTGAACAAGTTAGCATTAGGAAATGTAGTAAAAGACATGTGTTGCCTCTCAGCACTACATAGCTCGACTCTAATGTGGGGAATGGGAAGTTTATTTGAGTCTGCATTGCTGTAGTTTTGACATACTGCAATTATAGTCACATTGTTTTCACTATTCTGTGAATAACAAGATCAGGGACTTTGCTGACTCAAAAATGGAACAATTTCCAGACCTTTTCCAGACCCATATCAATTCGAAACACCTATGCACGATAGCTCGTTAATATAAATTCAACATGCTGCATAACTTAATTTGTTTATATAGTATTCGATCTGTAAAACAACATTTTTTTTGGTTGAAATATTTCGTCAAACTGCATCGAACGAGAAAGCTCGGTATAAAACATATTTCCGCAAAGCCTTGTGCACCCTGTCACCAGTACGGAGTAGAAAATCGATACAGACACAGCGCCGTGTCAGCGGTGTTTGTTCACCCGTCCCCTTTTGCCTGTTTTAACTGACTGTCATATCAATATAATTCCATGAAGATTGTGTAGATTTGAAGAGATTCCTATAAATACAAATGCCTTATATTTCTAAGTTTTCGTTAAATGCTGCAAAATAAATGCCCAATCAATCATGTTCAAAACTTCATGATCGCAAGTATACTGGGTACATTGGTTGATAAGAAAGGAACCAGTACGTGCATGGATATTTTTTGACAAACTTTTTCCCCGACAATTTGAATGGTGGGCAATACGTTCTCATTCAATCTTTCGGAACAGTGCTCAAGCCATGATGATATAAACAAGCCATCCCCACGCAGTCGGGGAATTCCAGGGAAGCTGCTGTCTGATCGGTCAAATCTATCGAAGTACTCGCAATAATTTGCGGTTGTCAGGCATGAAGAAAATTTGAGAACGTTTCACAATCTAACTGTAATATTTTTTTAGTGACTGCCTCCATCTGCTTGTTGACACTAAAAATTTTGAAACAAACGCTGCGGTACAATTGCAGGACCGGACCAACGCATCTTTCCATGGGCCGTTTTTATCGTATTTGAGTATGTCGCCTCCTTATGGAAGCGACAATAATATAACAAGGTATGTGTCTCATAATTTCGGTGACAAGAAGGATGTTTTGAAAGCAAATTAACAATGAAATGTACGAGTATGTATTTCTTCATGAAATAGCGGATATGGATTTCGTAATCACTTAGCACAGTTCGCAGGTACTTGACTATCAAAGCTTATGATATTCTGGATTATTTTTGGCGATATCTGAACTTGTGAATGAATAGTATGTGCCCAAAAATAATGCGTGTTGTACATACTGTCCGTGATAGCGAGCAAAACCAACCGAACAAAACCACTCCACTGCTTCGTCACTTACAGGGGGTGCATTTGGAATATGTCCAGCATTTCCTTGCCAGCGATCGTGAATCTAAGCAAAGTGAAAATAAAAACGTATGAAAAAGCAAAACGTATAGACGCATTATTTATGAACAAACCAGAAAGATCATTCATTTGAAAGCTTTTGATGGGATGTTTGTCAGTTAAAATCATACAATAACACGAAGGTGTTTTAACCAGCGTCATCACACCACTATCGATCATATACAACCACACAGAAGGGCACCTGGACCCGCTCCTAAACACTTTGACAATATACACCCAGTAAGAAGCTTTCTCCTGCCGAACATTCATAAAAAGAATCCAGGACGTTTTGGCCATGGACGTTTTGACCCGGGAGGTTCTTTACAAGCCACATCATGTGATCATATGTTTTTGCAATAAGCAAAATAACGCCATTGAGTTCAAAATATAAGAACTTCGTCAATACGTCCTACCCTGAAAAACAATGCTGGCCTAATCGTCTGGGCCAAAACACGTCCAAGCACCATGTTCTGATATAAAATATTATTTGATACCACTGTAGTTTTTACTTTTCAAGGTTACTGTTAACAACAGTTTCTTTTCAATTTTACTTTCTTCAAAATGGCGGCTATTGTTGCACCAAGAACAACAGAATGTTGGTTCTTACAGCAAAGTTTTCGATGATTTTTTTTTTTAGGTTACCGGACCTTTGGTCCGATAACCTATTGCCGTGGCGTTGCGTCTGTCGTCCGTCGTCGTCCGTCGTCGTCCGTCTACATTTTTATCTTTAATGTTTATTATCGAATCTTTCTGAAATTTAGCACAAAAATGCCTAAAAATATTTCGAGGGGGAGGTATTTTTTAGTTTTTTTATTTTCGCAATATTTTCAAAATGGCGGCCATTTTTGACGAAAAACTACCAATTTTTTTACTTTGACGGTCGTTTTCTCAAAATCTGTTCAGTAACTTTTTTTCTTATTGATGCATAACACTCCTCATATGTACCTCTGTGACATGTATAAGTTTCATTGCCCGTGAATCGTTCGAAGTGGGCCATTTTGTGCCCAAACTCGGCCTAAATGGTACTTTCTCATGTTAAATTCTCCTATGCTTTATAATGTGACACATTATTGCCAATATCTCACCTAATATTGAGATTAGATACTAGGAATCAATTGTGGACATATAGGAAATGATATATGCTGAATATTCTTGTGACATTGAATTTGACCTTTGACCTCATTTTCAAGGTCACAGGACAAAATGGCTAATATCTTACTTTTTATCGACTGTACAGCTTAGGAATCAATTGTGAACATATAGGAAATGATATATCCTGAATATTGTCATGACCTTGAATTTGACATTTGACCTAATTTTCAAGGCCACAGGACAAAACGGCTAATATCTCGCCTATTATCCACTTTACAGCTTAGGAGTCAATTATGAATATATAGGAAATGACATATACTTAATATTCTCATGACCTTGAACTTTGACCTCACTTTCAAGGTTACATCACAGAATAGCTAATAACTCACTCATTATCGACTTTACAGCTGAGGGATCAATTGTGGACATACTAGAAGTGATATTTTTGTTGAATATTTTCATGGCCTTGAATTGATTAATGACTTTATTTTCAAGGTAACTGGACAAAAGGCTAATATCTAAAATATATATTGTCCAGTAACCTGTCTTAGCCCTTGGGCTAATTTCTTTATTTGAAAAATAACCATTTGCCTATAAAGGGAAAAATTTCAAACATCTTTTGCTCCCAGACCACTGAATGGAATGTTGGTAATTTGATTTTTGATACTATTGTGGTTTTTTCACAGATTGATTCAAGGATTGGAAACTTTTAATTCACTCACAACGAAAGTATATATAGACTGATTTGTATTCTTGTACAAGGTAGTCAGTGGAATTGCTCCGCATATTGAGGCAAATGTTTGCATCAAATTGAAGTAGAAGACATTAGGATTCCGTGTGCAATATGATGGACCACTGTAATATAGGTAGTGAATATTATACTAAACTGTTGTAATTATATACTTATACAATATTATTGATCCCAGTAATCAGTCAGTTTGGGGCCTAACTCTGTTCGACCACAAACAAACCATACTCCTGACTGAAATTGACACAAATGCGTCCATTGATATATGAGGAAAACTTTTGTACATTGGTTGGCTCAATTGCACAGATCTACATGTATGTGTCAATTATTCTCCATGCATTGTTTTCGAAGTACCAAACATAATATTGCTTTATGAGGTACGACATGTGGGATATTCCTTAACCTGTGATGAATGTAGACAAGCAAATAATGAGTTGTTTCATATGACCCTCATCTAATTAGATCTACCTAATTAGATCCATTTTATTAAATTATTGTCATATTAAGATGCTGTTAAATTGCTCCAAGAACATTGAATTTCATTATTTTCTTCCAAACTTTATTTTCCGTCGATTTATGTATGTGTAATATTCTATGGATTGGAGGCGCTACTTTCTCACTTGTTTGCACATACAATGGGTCTGATAACCAGCCAAATGGCGCACGGTTGGAGTCTGGCCTGGAGGAGTTAACAAAATTATGTAGAAAAAAAATAAAGTAGTGTTCAAAGAAACGTACAGACAAGCGACCATTCCGTATCAAAAACAGGTCAAAACATGTTTCTCTCATTCACAAACCATCATTTTAGGTAGATGTTTTTTTTGTGCGAAACCATATTTAGAAATGCTGCTTGAAATACGCCCCTACAGTGGAGCACCGCTAATGGCACAAACTGGCTGTTCTTTTGAGATCTTGCCCCCATCACGTTACCCCCCCCCCCCGCCCTCCTCGCTACGCTATAGAAGAGGTGTTTTCATGTGCCTGGTGAATAGGAGTGATGGTCTGCAGCCACATAGGCGAACACGAATAGATAGTCCAACCAATCTGAACGAGTCGTGTATTTCTTTAACACCGTCCGTGACTGAGAAAAAGTGAAAATAAAAACATATAGAGTAGCAGACCATCTATATAATATATGCGTTATCTTTGAAGAAACTACGAGTATTTATTTGCAAGAAAAATTGTTTGTCAGTTGATACCTAGCAAAAACATGAAGGGGTTTACCTGCGTCATCTCACCACTATATATAACATAAACAGTCACGCACACCTTATACATACACACAGAAGGGCATAATACCGAATTGTATTAACATTACAGACACAGTAAGAAACGTCCGTCTGAGGAACATTCCTTCCTTCTTTTTCTTGTGTCGGATATGATGATCATTGCAGTTTTCCCTAAGTTATGTATTCCACATCTACCACTCGTTTATGAACAAAAATGAAGGTAACAGCTTTCATTTGACTGTAACTTTGCCCTAGTAGTGAAAACACTTCACCCTAGTCATGAATTTCCGTCTATGACACTTTACCCCAATCCACCGAAAAAATTGAACGCCGATTTATAAATCAACAATGTGCAGTTTTCATCATAATAGTATCGCATTTTATCAAAACATCATTACCTAATAGCTGAGTATATACAGCACATAGAACTGATACCGTTAACAGCCTTGATTCTCAAAGCAAAAATCGAACCGCATGTACCTGTCACCATCTTGGACTAGGGTAAAGCACTTTACCCTAGTCCGTGTCTGCACTGTGAAACTGGCATGGAAGAGTTCGGGTTTGGGCCCCCTCACACCCTCAAACAGTCAAAGTAGAGGGCGAACAAACTGACGGAAAGCAACCATTTCGTATCAAAAAAGGCCAAAAAAAAAATAGTTTAAATACGCAATCACAGTGGAACAGGTTTTCAGACTTTTCATGGCTGTTATTTGCTTGGTGAATAGGCGTCATGGTGTTCAGGCACATTTGGCGAATCAGAGACATTTCACCACCTGTAAGAGGCGCAGCGGTAAAGTGGTTTTATCCGGGCATGTGGCGAGTTTTGCTTGGGAAGGTCATGAGTTTTGCTCGGGCTGATGCTGGGTAAAGATCAATTACTCTTTCGTTATGCTGTTGCAGCATCATATTTTGGTGGTACTAGTTGAATGATATAACAAGGTATGTGTCTCATAATTTTGGTGACAAGAAGGATGTTTTGGAAGGAAATTAACAATGAAATGTACAAGTATGTATTTCTTCATAAAATAGCGGATATGTATTTCGTAATCCCTTAGCACAGTTCGCAGGTACTATGAAAGCTTGTGATATTCGGGATTATTTGGAGGCGATATCTAAACTTGTAAATGAATAATATGTGCCCAAAAATAATGCGTGTTGTACATACTGTCCGTGTGACCGAGCAAAACCCACCGCATGCCCGAACAAAACAACTTCACCGCTGCGCCGCTTACAGGGGGTGCATTTGGAATAATATTATGTCCAGCATTTCCTTGCCAGCGATCGTGAATCTAAGCAAAGTGAAAATAAAAACGTATGAAAAAGCAAAACGTATAGACGCTTTATTTATGAACAAACCAGAAAGAGCATTCATTTGAAAGCTTTGATGGGATGTTTGTCAGTTCAAATCATACAATAACACGAATGTGTTTAAACCAGCGTCATCACACCACTATCGATCATATACACAGAAGGGCACCTGGACCCGCTCTCTAACACTTTGACAATATACACCCAGTAAGAAGCTTCGGTCTGCCGAACATTCATAAAACGAATCCAGGACGTTTTGGCCATGGACGTTTTGACCCGGGAGGTTTTTATACAGGCCACGTCAGGTGATCATATTTTTTGCAATAAGCAAAATAACGCTATTGAATGTTAAGTTGAGATACAAAATATAAGAACTTGGTCAAAACGTCATACCCTGGAAAACATTGCTGGCCTAATCGTCTGGGCCAAAACACGTCCAAGCACCATGTTCTGCAGATTATAGTGCTGATATAGAAAATATCATTTGATACCACTGTAGTTTTTACTTTTTTAGGTTACTGTTAACAATATCAAGATGTATTTCTAGTTTCTCCTCAATTTTACTTTTTTCAAAATGGTGACTATTGTTGTACCAAAAAACATCACTTTTTGAAAGTTTCAAACGTCTTCTCCTCCAATACCACTTGATGAATTCTTTTGTATGGTGATAATCTGGATCTTTTCAGAATGTTGGTTCTCGCAGCAAAGTTTTTGATGAATGTCTTTATTTGAAGAATTACCATTTGCCTATAATAGGAGAAATGTCAAACATCTTTTGCTCCCAGACTACTGAATGAAATGTTGGTAGTTTGAATTTTGATGCAGATTGATTCAAGGACTGAAAACTTTTAATTGACTCACAACGAAAGTATATATAGACTGATTTGTATTCTTGTACAAGGTTGTCAGTGGAATGGCACCGCATATTGAGGCAAACTTTTGCATCAAATTGATGTAGAATGACATCAGGATTCAGTGTGCAATCATGACGGTTCACTGTAATATAGGTAGTAAATATTATACTAAACTATTGTAGTTATAAACTTATACAATATTATTGATCCCAGTAATCAGTCAGTTTGGGGCCTGACTGTGTTCGACCACAAGCAAACCCTGACTGAAATTGACACAAATGCGTCCAGTAAATTATGAGGGAAACTTTTGTACATTGGTTGACTCAATTGCACATATCTACCTGTGTGTGTCAATTATTTTCCATGCATTATTTTCGAAGTGTCAAATATAATGTGGCGATTTTGCCCAAAGATCGTGGCAGGTGGTTCTTTGTTAAACACTGTAGTTTAACGGCCATTGTTTTGGACGCTTCTGTTCGGAGCATGCGCTGCCTAGCAACGCTCTCTAACTCTCTCCACGAGTAAGCTATAACAATGGTCTTACGTCATCTCCTTCGTTTCTGGTGCTCTGGGGTATAAATACTCTGGAGGCGTTTTGGTCTGTGAAGTTGCTCAGAGCAAGGCGAGAGAGACGACGTATAGCTCGACCATGGGCTCTACCTCCTCGCTCCGTGGCTAAGGCCCTCGCGGGCCCATGGGGACAATTTCAATAGGAGGCCCGGGTGGGAAAGACCGATGTGACTCGGGGGCTCACGCCCTGTGGATCACCGGTCTCTTCCCATCCGGGATGGTGCGACACAGGCTCTGGCAGACCGTCGGGCTGTCCAGAGTTCTATCCCTGTGGCAGTGCCGTCGGCGAGGCCGGCCAGGAACATGCCCATGTGCGCGAGTTCTGTGGTGCCGCTCCCATGGCATTTCAGGCTCCGCACACGGCTACATTACCATAACTATGTACTATGCATGTGGTATATGATGTTGTTGATGTTGGTGATGATGATGGTGATGGTGATGTGTTATGATGTGATGTATGACGGCCGGACTCGTCCGGACAGACTGTTACCTGGTTGTAGTGCTAGTAATTACCGGCGCCCGCCGCAGGCGCAGAACTTTACAATAATATTCCTTTTTGAGGTACGAAGTGTGGGATATTCCTTACCCTGTGATAAATGTAAACAAGCAAATATTGAGTAGTTTCCAATGACCCTCATCTAACCAGATCTACTTATCTGCAAATATTCGGGGTAGGAATACATGAACATTTTTTATTAAATCATTGCCATATATGATGCTGTTGAAGTGCTCCAAGAACATTAAATTTCAGAATTTCCTTCTAAACTTTATTTTCCGTCAATTTACGTATGTGTACTAAAATGCAACTAGATCTATTTTCATGTTAATTTTGGGGAATTCATGACGGGTGCCACTAGTGGGGCAGGAAATGCTCACTCTTTCCGGAACACCTGATTTCACCTCCTAATGGCCATTTTTGGGGGTTCATGAGTTTCCCTGTCAATTTTGTTTTCTCTCACTTCGTATGCCTGATATGACTTTCTGTCCCCGGACTATGAGATTGGATAACGGACCCTGTTTTGTTTGCTCGGAATACTTAATACTGGGTATTGATTCCACGTCCATTCCATGGCCTGGAGGCGCTACTTTCTTACTTGTTTGCACATACAATGGGTCTGTCAACCAGCTAAATGTTGCAATGGTGCAAGAAGTCTGGCCTGGCGAAGTCAACGAAATTATGTTAAAAAAAAACTCAAAATAAACAAAGTAGTGGGCGAACAAACTGACAGACAAGCGATCATTTCGTATCAAAAAAGGTCAAAACATATTTTTACTCATTCACAAACCATCTGATCTGAACTGATATGACTTTCTGTCCCCGGACTATGAGATTGGATAACGGACCCTGTTTTGTTTGCTCGGAATACTTAATACTGGGTATTGATTCCACGTCCATTCCATGGCCTGGAGGCGCTACTTTCTTACTTGTTTGCACATACAATGGGTCTGTCAACCAGCCAAATGGTGCAATGGTGCAAGAAGTCTGGCCTGGCGAAGTCAACGAAATTATGTTAAAAAAAAAACTCAAAATAAACAAAGTAGTGGGCGAACAAACTGACAGACAAGCGATCATTTCATATCAAAAAAGGTCAAAACATATTTTTACTCATTCACAAACCATCATTTTACATGGATGTTTTTTTTTATGCGACCCATGGCCATATTTACAAATGCTGCTTGAAATACACCCCTACAATGGAGCACCGCTGATGGCACAGACTGGCTGTCCTATTCACCTCTTTGCCCCATCACACCCCCCGCCCTTGCCTGGTAAATAGGAGTCATTGTTAGCAGCCACATAGGCGAACACGAATAGGGCAACCAAAAGGAATGAGTCGTGCATTACTTTAACAACGATCGTGACTGCGAAAAAGTGAAAATAAAAACGTATAGAGCATCAGACCATTTATATAATATATGCGTTATCTTTGAAAACACTGCGAGTATTTCTACGCAAGCCTTTGAAAAGTTGTTTCTTAGTTGATACCTATCAAAAACATGATGTATTTTACCAGCGTCATTTCACCACTATATATGACATAAACAACCACGCCATATATACATACACACAATAGGGCATAATACATAATTGTACTAACATAACAGACACAGTAAGAAACGTCCGTCTGAGGAACATTCCTACTAACATATGCTTGGCTGTTATGCTATGCAGTGTATAGTGCTCTTATATAATATACTATTGATATAACTGTCCATGTTAATTTTTAACTTACTGTGACTTCCATGAGTGTATTTGATGTAGTGACTTCCATGAGTGTATTTGATGTAGTGACTTCAATGTGTGTATTTGATGTAGTGACTTCCATGAGTGTCATGATGTAGTGACTTCCATGAGTGTATTTGATGTAGTGACTTCCATGAGTGTCATGATGTGGTGACTTCCATGAGTGTCATGGTGTAGTGACTTCCATGAGTGTCATGATGTAGTGACTTCCATGAGTGTCATGATGTAGTGACTTCCATGAGTGTATTTGATGTAGTGACTTCCATGAGTGTCATGATGTAGTGACTTCCATGAGTGTCATGATGTAGTGACTTACATGAGTGTCATGATGTAGTGACTTACATGTATGTATTTGATGTAGTGACTTCCATGAGTGTATTTGATGTAGTGACTTCAATGAGTGTATTTGATGTAGTGACTTCATAGCTTCACTACATTTGATGTAGTGACTAGTATAGCTTGTATACTAATTCCATCAGGTGTACAGTAGAAACAACTACATTCAACACACTGTCTGCCCCTGATGACGCCAGTGTGTCTTTGGATAAACTATTTGGTCGGGCTTTGTTTCTATTGCAAAATGTTGTATTTTACGTTTCTTATTGGCATCATCTAAATCTGATTGTAATGGTGGTAATAGATTGATACTTACTTCCATGAGTGTATTTGATGTAGTGACTTCCATGAGTGTCATGATGTAGTGACTTCCATGAGTGTATTTGATGTAGTGACTTCCATGAGTGTATTTGATGTAGTGACTTCCATGAGTGTCATGATGTAGTGACTTCAATGAGTGTATTTGATGTAGTGACTTCCATGTGCGTATTTGATGTAGTGACTTCCATGAGTGTATTTGATGTAGTGACTTCCATGTGTGTATTTGATGTAGTGACTTCCATGTATGTATTTGATGTAGTGACTTCCATGAGTGTATTTGATGTAGTGACTTCCATGTGCGTTTTGATGTAGTGACTTCCATGTATGTATTTGATGTAGTGACTTCCATGTGCGTATTTGATGTAGTGACTTCCATGTGTGTCATGAGGTAGTGATTTCGTTGTGTAATTTTGATGTAGCGACTTCAATGTGTGTATTTGATGTAGTGATTTTCGTGTGTGCACTTGAAGTAATGACCTCCATGTGATTACTGATGATTGCATGCAGGGTCCCAGCCGTCCCAGCCTGATATTGACTCGCCTTACTACTGTTGTTCCTATCTAGATAAAGTATTGTCATCTGATTTTTCGTCGTACTTTTAAATTACATGCACGCATAATAAACAATAATCCAGATAATGCTGGAAAGGTATTTCAATGCTGATTTCAATGGAGTATAACATGAAATGATCGCGGTGACCTGGACAGCAAAAAATAAATGATGTAAAGTATACCCTCTAAAGTGTTGCTTTTTTGAGTGAAAATAGCATCAAGCTGCATGTCACCAATGAGGTTATACTGGAAATCATAAGGTAAATCTTCGATACAAGTAGAAAAAGCAGATGTCATTAGAAAGGCAATCGCACTACGTATCCATAGGTGCACCATATGTGGGGATCCTCCAAGTCAGTAAGGAACGGCAGCCTGTTGAGTAACCCTACCCCATAAATATCACTAACCGGTTTTTCGCACAAAGTCTCGTATACGGTACCCTGTTTCAAAAGCTCATAACTTATTTTCCCCTTGATTGCTGGCTTGGCATCATCGTGTTTCATCAACTAGATATATACATCTGCAAGAAAAACCCTGAGGACAAATGTAGTACAGCCATGTTGGGTCACTTGAAAATTAGGGCCCTTTTAGAGTTGGCCCTGCAGCACTAACTGATGATATCAGTAGTATATATGTATATATATATATATATATATATATATATATATATATATATATATATATATATATATATATATATATATATATATATATTACAAAATAAAATTTTGTATAAATATGTGTCATATTGGGTGTCAATTGCTATGCGGATGGCTAAACTTTTCACTGAAACCATTTAGATGATATTCGATAATAACTCTTGGTAATAGCATGTTAATTGCATAATGATTGTTTGAGCATATGAATATTGTCACAATATTCCACTATTTTTCATTAAAAATTATCATACAATGTCCGAGTGACAAATGAATGTGCTTCATATTGTATAATAGAATATACCTGTCTAATTCAATAGACCTATAATTTATTCAAAGTGAAACAATTCAATTTGTCTGTAGATGTGGTTGACTCCAATATAGAACTGAATTGAATCAGTGTTACCTCAGATTTACTCTCATATAAAAATTAATTGAATCAGTTATTCCAAAATGCTGACAATCTGTTTCTTTTTTATTCAGATGAATAGCTAAGCTCAATAAAATCATTTCAAAATATTTGTATATGCATCTGTATGGCATTATCTGGGGAAAAAACGTATTGACGAGCAAATTGTTCATTACCAGCACATTATCAAAAACCAGCTTCCTATATCCAGCGGCTGTTTTCAGCCAAAAATAGCAGACGGGACCTACATGTTGGCCAATGAGACGTACATCAACAGACAACACAGCTATACCCAGCGCCACCCTATGTGTGAGTGTACAAGCGCGTATTTTCTGTCATTTGCCTGGTGAATCCATGTCACAACAGTGTTTGGGTGTGTCTATAACGAGATACTGTAAGCATCAGATCAAATCGGTATTTTGTGTGAAGACTGATTCAGAAGGATTCTGTTGGCTTTCATCAAAACAATCATGATCCAGTGGACACCATTATAGTTGGGTAATGTATTCGTTTTCGATAAATTGAAAGAATCAATGATTCTGACGAATTGATAATGTTTATTAATTGGGATTTTCTTCATTGAAGTCATAGTAGCAAGGTACCATTATATGGTTTAATTTATGTTCAAATGAAGATATTGAGGATATTTGGTAATAAAATAGACATTCACTCTAGTTGGTAACTGATAACAACGACATGTATCCGAGTATATTGGGCCAGTATTACAATCGCCTTCTCCAGCCGATGAAAGCAAAAGCTTCGGTAATTTACGTAATCATGACAATTTACGTAACCATCAGTTGAGGCAGCACATACTTCAAGAGTTAGTTAAAATGAAAAAAAAATACTTAATAGGGCTGGACAGTGATATTTGAAACGTTGCGTTATTTTACGTGATTTCGTCATTCTGGAGACAAACATCTTTCCCACCAAATTTTCTGCCAAATTTGGAAAATTCTAATTGTTCGATTCCGCATAACATTTTCGCAAACTATCGGAAATACACCAGACTTTCAGATACAACTATTGACATCTTTCCGTCGGTGTAGAGTCAATAAATAATAATTGTGCATCATTCTATCCTGTTCGTTTAGGGATCTGAATACCGTATGTTTTTGGTCATCGTCAAGACTGCCACGACCACAGAAAACATATATGCTGCTCCAAGTATATTATATCCGGGGAATCTGATTCTGTGGTTTAGGGAAATATTGATGGTGTTACACGTATACAGTACAAAATGCGTCTTAGCAGCACAGGACAACCTGTATTTTAAATACATTTGTAGTTAAAACCGGCACCCCCAAACACTTTCTTGACAGGCAGCATTTTGAAGGTAATACTTTGAACAGATATTTATTGCAATATTGCCAGCGACTTATTCATGATGTTTCTATTGACCTAGAGGAAGAATCCGAAAAATATGACGAATTATATTTTCGTGGGGTGCTGGTGAAATCACAGAAAATCAGGAAAAATGACCACGTGGCAATGTTTATTTCCAAAATGAATATATGACGTCATGAAAACGTCATTTAGGACGTATATAGAACGAGACTGTCCAGCCCTATTTGCGGTAAGCTCAAAGATGGAAATACCACTCAAAATGCATACGATTCAACAGAAAACACGCTAAAAGCAAATAATGCAAAATTCAAGAAAACTCCATTTCGGCTGAATAAAATTTACTGATTCTAAATACCAGGACAAGCAATACTGTATTGTTGTCATCTCACTCACTTGCTGGCTACATTCAATTCTGCCCCAACTGACGTCACATACCACGTGCCTCAACCCAGCAATTTTGGACAAAAAGCAGCGAGTAGCACTACTTGTGTGTGTGTGTGTGTTTATCTCTTCCATATATTCTGGGAGGGGTCATGGGTCTCATTTTTTTGTATCTCAGTAACTGTACACACTTATTTATGGAAGGGGTGCCTATAAGAAAGATAAGATAAGAAAAGATAAATTTTTATTTAATGTAGGATACAGGGGCAAAACAGCAACATTAGCACAAGTGCTATTGACCGACGGAGTGGTAACAAGTAACAAAACAGATTGGTGATTTCACATCTGGTTTAGGATACACAGAGTACAATAAGAGCAATTACAACCTGAACGTATTTATGTGTTAATAAGTACTTTAAATTGCTTCACATTTACTGCCATTTTAAACATTGATGGCAGTCCATTCCATAACTGAGCACCATAATACCTTAATGAATTTTTTCCATTGTGTACAGTTCTGTATGTCGGAATCCTGACACCTTTAGTCAATCTGCTATCATACTCAGATTAATATTTTAGAACAATATCATACAAATAAGAAGGTCCTAATTTATGATACATTTTGTAATATTCAATAGCTATATTTTTTTCACGTTCAACGAACAGAAAAGACTTGTTTGCAATACTTAGAAGGTCAACATTTATTATCTTGAAAAATACATTGAAGTGCACGTTTCTGTATCTTTTCCATTTTCTTGGTATTCTCCAATCTACAGAAATGCCAGACTAGTGGACAATATTGGAAATGCGATAGGACAAAAGTATTGAACAATTCCATAATACATTGCTTATCAATAACATTTGTTAGTCTCCTGAGAGTATTGATTTTCCTACCACTCTTTTTACAAAGCATGTCAATATGGTGAGTAAACATTAATTTAGAATCAATATGTACACTAAGAAGTTAACAGTATCTTGTGGTTGTAGGTCAACCTTGTTGATAGATAAGAAACTATCTGATACATCAGCACCAAAGAGTACAAACTGAAATTTATCCGGATTTGGTTTCATGAGACCATTCAATTAACAACGCACAGTTTGCTTGTAATTGTTCCAGGACATCTGTAATTTGATTACCAGAGCTACTGATGGTAGTATCGTCTGCATAATTATGATAATTAGGCGATCACACACTGACACCTGAATGTGAGATGTGAGATGGAAACCAGTATTCCGGCAATAAAAGTTCAGCGACTCAGTATTTATTGACAAGAAATTCTTTGACTTGTCTCTTAAAAAAGAACAGCAAGTTTGCAGTTCGTTTTATTGATTTATTCATGCCTAGCCAAAAATTCGGTGTCAGATGGAGAAAAACTCTATCGAATAGACCAGTTCTGTATTGCTCAATGTGAGGGTAATTTTTGTGTCGGGTGCAGTAGTTATGAAATTTTGCTATTTATTTCGAAAAAAAAACCCTCAGCTTAGTAGGAAACTTGCATTTCGGGAGTAGTTGAAAATGAAATTAGCCAATTGTAATTCTTAGATGTGACTTAAACCACATTGTTTTGTTTGAATAACGGCTTCGTGTGAACATTATAGTTGGAATTGGAAATTAGACATATCTCATTTTTCTGCATGATGGACAAAGGTTTACGCGTAGTAGTTGCAGTTGAACCCCAAAGCATAAGGCCGTAGTCAGAATATTGATACACATGGATACTCTAAAGAATAATACAATGTTTTCAAGTGTTCTCTAGCTAGGTATTTTGTGACCGAATTGATTACATATATCGCACTCGATATTTTGGCCTTACACATCTGCATATGCCATAAAAGTTGACCGCCTGAGTCTAAGTCTAAAGAATTGACCCAATTTACTTTTTAGGTTACCGGACCTATGGTCCGATAACCTATTTCGGTGGTGTTGCGTTCGTCGTCGTCGTCGTCGTCGTCTGTCCACATTTTTATCTGTAATATAATATAATATAATAATCAGATTTATTTAACGACGGTCCATGATGATAGGCAATTCTACCTGTGTTTCCCATCCCCCGTCGGGTGACAATTTACCTACTTTATGCCGGTGACGGGGATCGAACCCGCGTCACCTACCGCCTCTGAGCTTCGAGCTTCAAGAGCCACCGGTCCCATCCATTCGGCCACAGAGGCGGTTTTAAACTTTAAACTTTTATCTTTAAAGTTTACGGTCCAATCTTTCTGAAAACTTGGGAGAAGATACCCTAAAATAATTCGAGGAGGTTTTCTTTATTTTTTTTATTTTTTTTTCAAAATGGCGGCGGTTTTCGTAAAAAAACGGTCGATTTTGGACTTGGATCACATTTGAGATTTTTGTTTCAAAAAATTCCCTTTATGTACCTCTGTGATGTTTAGGAGTTTGGCTGCCCTTGAATCGCCAGTCTGCATAAGCGGCCATTTTGATATTTTGACGGGTCAACGAAAAAAAAAAAAACTCGGCCCGAATCGCGTTACTATCCATTTTGGGCCATGTCTAAGCCCGAAAAAAGTATTCACCCTTTGAACAAAATGTCTGACTTGGAATGTGTAAATTGGCCTGAACGACCTAAACGCTTGTTCCCAGATATATCTTTGTGGCGATTCCGATCAAAGCTCGCGGCAGGAGATTTGTTATTGACACTATTCTTGTTTTGGCTGCTTTGTGTTCGAAGCATGTGCGATGCCTAGCAATGCTCTCTGATCCTCTCGCTCCACTATACTGAAACAATGGTATTACGCCATTCCTTGTCTCTCGTGCGCTGGGAGTCCAGCCTGCTTTGCCTACTCGGAGTTGTGTCAGAGCTAGCAAGGCGAGAGGACGACAGGTGAGCTCGGCCAAAAACTCCTCGTCCCTCATGTCCGGCTAGAACTGGGCCCGTCAGGCATTGGGGACGATTTCCAATTGGGGGCTCAGGAGGGGGAACCGTTGCTGACTCGAGGTTTGTCCCTGGATCACCGGTCTCTAACCATGGGATGGTGCGACACAGGCTCTGGCAGACCGTCGGGCTGTCCAGGGTTCTATCCCCGTGGCGGACCGTCGGCGAGCCGGCCAACGATAGTTAACACACCACGGTGATGATGCAGTATCTGAGAGGTGTCCTTTCGTCCGGGATTGCTTGGCGGACTGCTACCTGGTCAACGTTCGGAAGTAATTACCTACGCCCGCAATGACCCACGGTGAGCGAGCTATCCGCGAGGATCCGGAATAGCGGGCGTCACACTTCATCTTCGTAGTATGAATATATAGAAAATCAAATGCCGCTAACGTACATGTAATGGTGACATTGAAGTTCACACAGATGACTTTGATTGGTAAATCTCAAGGTCTTATGTTCACACTGATAAAACTGATTGGTCAATCTCAAGATCTGTTACTTGCCATGATCAAACCAAAATTGTCCGGAAACTCATCTTAGTCTTTGAGATAATTTTTATTAATTCATTGTCATTTGCTTTATTCACATCAAGTGATAATTTGTTGGACCGAAACCAATCAATTAGTAGTGCTAAATCTTGTTTTGTGTGTGTGTTATATAGGTCATGTATATCAATAGAAGTTTTAAAAAAAAATAGTTAAGCAGCATGAAGGATCATTGGAGTACATAATAAAAGGCAGATGCCCCAGGACGGAAACTGGCAGCACACCACACTTTATATCACGGTGTTCAGATGATTTGTCGTTGTTTATTATTTAGTGTTTCCTATAATCAAATAACTCTTGAATCAATTGATAGCATCGCAAGCAATTCCAATTTCTTTAGCAGTATGCCGTCGTTGATAGTATCGAAAGCTTTTGATAAATCCAAGAATGGTGTCATTGTTATTTGTTTATTATCGAATGCATTTCATTGTTCTCTTTATATAGTTCTGAGTTGGCGTCTATCGTGGAATGTATTTTTTTTTTCAAAATCCACATTGGTTGTTGTCGAGTTTATTTTTCATCAAGGAATACGAACGTTTGTTGATTTTTTAGAACTAAAAAATCAATAATGAAATTGATCGGTAATTGATATTTTTTTTGCGGATTTTATTTTGGTCAGGAAAAGTCCCAGTGAGCATCAAGTTATTTACCAGATAAATATTGAATCAGTTGTCATGAAGATGTTTAAATAATCAAGCAGATTTATTGTCGAAACCTGTGCATGATTTGGTTTTCATCATCATTATAATAGAATTGTTCTGATTTCATCCTTTGTGTTTGGTATGACATAAGTTATTATTACCCTCGCCCCGATAAGGGCAAAGGGTATTGCATTTGGGTCTGTCCGTCTGTTTGTTTGTCTCCCTGTCTATTTGTTTGTCTGTCTGTATGACCGTGCGCATAACTCAAACAAGAATAGTTCGATCGATTCCCAACTTATGGAGATGAAGCGGTATGGCAGTGGCTCGATCCTCCTCAAATTTTGGCGGAATCGGATAAAAACGGTTGCCATGGCAACGGAAAACGTGAAAATCACATAAATGGCTATAATTCCAGTTCTACTTAATAATAATTTTTCCAACTATTTTCGTATTTTTCTCTGGCCAATTCCGGATCGTATGGTGTATGACCGAGGATCGAACGACTAAAATTCTCCATCGCCCGATGTCAAAAAGTTGGGGGTTCACGATTTCGGTTATTTTTTGCCAGGGACTTTTAGGGGGGTGAAGCGATATTTTAATTCCTCGTTATCCTTAAAATTTTGTCAAATCAAATAAAACCGGTTGTCATGGCAACGGAAAAATCACATAATAAACTTTAACTCCGGTTCTACTTGATATTAATTTTTCCAACTATTTTTGTATTTTTCTTACTCCAATTCTCGATCGTATGGTGTACGACCGATGGTCGTACGACTGAAATTCTCCATTATCGCCCGATGTCGAAAAGTTGGGGGGTTCACTATTGCGGTTATTTTTTGCCAGCGACTTTTCAGTGCAAATGTCTGCGCTTATAACTCAAAGACAAACGGACCTATCAATTTCAAATTTATAGGACTGAAGCGCTATGGTAGTGGCTCAGTCTCCTTCAATTTTTTTCAAAATCGAATGAAAACGTTTGCCATGGCAACGGAAAAAGTGAAAATCACATAAATGGCTATAATTCCGGTCCTACTTGATATTGATTTTTCCAATAATGTGTGTGTTTTTCTTTGGCCAATTCTCCATAGTATGGTGTATGGCCGATGGTCATACGACGAAAATTCTCCATTATGGCCCGGTGTCGAAAAATTGGGGGTTTACGATTTCGGTTATTTTCTGCCAGCGACTTTTCAGTGCAAAGGTCTGCGCTTCTGACTCAAAGACAAACGGTTCTATCGATTTTAAATTTATAGGAGTGAAGCGCTATTCTAATAGCTCGCTATCCTTCAAATTTTGTCAAAATCGAATAAAAATGGTTGTCATGGCAACGGAAATGTGAAAATCACATATTTAACTTTAACTCCGCTTCTACTTGATCTTAAATTTCCCAACTATTTTTTAATGTTTCTTTGGCCAATTCTCGATCGTATGGTGTACGATTGATGGTCATACGACGAAAACTTTCCATTAACGCCAGTTTTCGAAAAATTAGGAGTCACGATTTTACGACTTTTGAGTGTTCTGAGACTCAAGGCCATATGTTTTGAAGTTAGTTTTCATTCGTTTTAACCCATTTTCGTTCAGGAGATGTGCCTGGATGATAGAAACAATACTTTAAAGTTTTTTATGGCCAATTTCCGACCATTTGATATATGACCAATGATAGTACGACCAATATCCCCGATTATTGTTCAGGTAGAGAATGTAATTGTCATCAACTATATTTTTAGTAAAACTAAATCTTGTATGTTTCTTTGGCCAATTCTCGATCGTATGGTGTACGATTGATGGTCATAAGACGAAAACTATCCATTAACGCCAGTTGTCGAAAAATTAGGGGTCACGATTTTACGACTTTTGAGTGTTCAAGGAGACTCAAGGCCATTGATTGTGAAGCTAGTTTTCATTCGTGTTAACCCATTTTCGTTCAGAAGATGTGCCTGGATGATGGAAACAATACTCTGAAGTTTTACAGCTCAATATTGAACGACAAGGTCAAGGTCAGATAAAAGATAAAAATCGAAAAGTTGCAATTACTCTGCTTATATTAGTGATTAATTTCCCTTTTTAATTTTGTATTTTTCAGTGCTCAATTCCCATCATTTGTTGTATGACCGAATGACCAAAATCCCCCACTATCGCCCAAGGTAGAAAGTGTACGGGTCATCAGCCGAAATCACTGATTCGTAGTATTTCGAGGTTTGGTAATTCCCAAACCACTGAAGATATTCAATAGAATGCTGAATTAAAGTATGCAGTATAGAGTTGTGGTAGCTAGCGAAGATTGGGTTGTCTGTATCAAGAATTCAGGTCGTGGTCGACAGGTCGTGAATATTTTCAACAACTCTACTTTGATTAACGATTATTTTTCCCATGATTTTTGTATTTTTTATGGCCAATTTCCGACCATTTGTTATATGACCAATGATGGTACGACCAATATCCTCGATTATTGTTCAGGTAGAAAATGTAAGGGTCATCAACTATATTTTCAGTAAACTAAATCTTGAAGGGCGAGGGTCTGCAATCTCTGATTGTCTCGTTATTATTTGTTTGAATTTTATAATACTTGGGTGCAAACTGGCCGGGTTTTTTATGCGCAAGGTCGGCACCAATAAGCGTGAAGTAGTGGCAAAAGCCATTAGCAATTTGAGTTAGATCGGTGATACTTTGGTTAATATCTTCAACATTGTTGTTAGTACTTTTGTCGTTCGCTTTCGAAATTAAACTCTTCACTACATCACATGTCTGCTTGATTTCATAGTTAAATTAATTGAGTAGCTCTCTATAATATTCTTGTTTCATTTTCCTCTTAGTTTGATTAGTGATAACGATAATTTTAACTTGTGTTCGGATGCTGATACGGATGTAAGAATTGAAATATAGATCTAACTACCAACCACCAACCCAACCAGGTGTTGATGATGATAATAACTACCCAGTGAACTCAGTTATTGTATACACAAGCTTTCTCCTTAATACTACTCGTCCACTTAAAACATACCATTCAATCTGTCTCGCACCTTTTTAATCTTTATTGAATATAGAGGAAGGCGCAGGATATGATAGTTGGGCCGGCTTTCGTGTATTCGTAGCAGCCAGAAGTAAACCCATAAGCAAGACTCAGTTCTCAACCAGCTATTGGGGTTGAATATTGAAGGCTGAATTCCTGTTTTTCATGCCCTTGTTGTTCATGCATGCAAAGACACTTAAGAAGTTGTCGCCTTCAGTCAACCCCCCCCCCCCCCCTCACCCCACTATTACCACCCTATGCATAGGCCCATCCATTATGACCCCATAAAGACATCCCAGAGAACATGCTGGAATCGTGATTCTAAGCAAATCGCAAATACAAACGTATAGAGAAGCATAAATGTATGCATTATTCAAGTGCGAACTGAAGTTACTTTTCTGCCAAAGCACCTGCGAGCTTTTATATATTCGTTGAATCCGCATGATACCTCAAGGCATTTACCCAGTGCCATTTGTTCGTAATGCCCAACATAAACACTTAAGGTATATTGAAATATAGATTGTATAGGCGTGTTCTAGTCAAGAGTCTGACTCATATTTAAGTCAAGTGCCCATTCACATATAAAACTTCGAGCAATATCCAGAAAATGAATATTGCTTGACATGTACATGCTTTGACGATATTAAGTAATAGTTGTATGCTGAGTGCAAGTTGCATGTCAAAGTTATATTACGAGCCGCGAAGCAACAAGGTTTAAAATTTGACACGTTCGGAGCACGAGGTGGATCAATAATTCAGCTACGAGCTCTATATTAGTTCGTCAGCGTTCCACGCTTGAGTGAACCCAACAGCAGTGAATCGTATTATCATTTAATGGATGCTTGTATTGTTTTACAGAGGTTATTACTTGGCGAGTATGTTGGTCACTTGCGGATGTCTGTCTGTTTGTGTGTTTGTTTGTTACCACTCTTACTTGGCGAGTATGTTGGTCACTTGCGGATGTCTGTCTGTTTGTGTGTTTGTTTGTTACCACTCTAGAGGCCACAGTTTTCACGCAAACATCCCGAAACTTCTTTGATGGATAGGTATATCTCTCATCATTGGCAAATTTTAAAAAAATTCGCACAGCAGTCAAATTTGAACCCATTGTTCTGAAATTTGGTACAGTGATATATGTTCATATTATCCATCAAACAACAAAGTTATACGTTGATAGGTTGAACGTCAATGACGTCATGACGTAAAATGTCAATTTTTAAAATGGGGCCATATATCGGAAAGTATTTGTCGTAGAGAGAAGCGGATTGCACCATTGGAAAGCCCGTTGAATTCTGGTTCAGGATGTCACTGCCCGATACTTTTCCGCCATGACAGATTTTCCGCTATGACGTCATAAACGTAAGGTCTGTCATACCAGTTTTCTGATTTTTCAGCAAAATTTCAAACATCCACAGTGCACTCAAATTTAAAGGTACTGGACTGTAATTACGAGAACGTATGTGGAACTTTATTAACCAGCCTCACACCGAGTTTCAACACGCTACGTGCAACGTCAAGGACGTCATGACGTAAAACGTCAATTTTAAAAAAGGAGCTATATCTCGGAAACTATTTGTCGTACAGAGAAGTGGATTGCACCATTGGAAAGCTCGTTGAATTCTGGTTTAGCTGGGTACTATCCGATACTTTGCTGCCCTGATCAATTTCCGCTATGACGTCATAAACGTAAGGCCTGTCATGCAAAATTTTCGACTTTTCAGCAAACATTCAAACATCCACAGTGCACTCAAATTTGAAGGTTTTGAACTGTAATTATGAGAACCTATGTGAAATATTAATATACAGCCATATACCAAGGTTCAACGCGCTACGTTTAACGTCAATGACGTCATGACGTAAAACGTCAATTTTCAAAATGGGGCTATATCTCGGAAACTATTCGTCTTACAGAGAAGCGGATTGCACCACTGGAAAGCTCGTTGAATTCTGGTTCGATAGGGTACTATCAAATACTTTGCCGCCCTGGTAGATTTTCCGCTATGACGTCATAAACGTAAGGCCTGTCATACAAAATTTTCGACTTTTCAGCAAACATTCAAACATCCACAGTGCACTCAAATTTGAAGGTTTTGAACTGTAATTATGAGAATCTATGTGAAATATTAATATACAGCCATATACCAAGTTTCAACGCGCTACGTTCAACGTCAATGACGTCATGACGTAAACGTCAATTTTAAAAATGGGCTATATACAAGGATCTTCTATAATAGCATATCCAACTCTGTCTAAAAAGGCGTGATTACGTAATATGACGTAAATCTGATTTGAGCGTGTTGAAACGGTGCCGGACGTTAAAATCAGAATGTGCACATCGATTTGTAATGAACACGAGCAGAGTTGTGAATCATATATTGAAATGAATGATAACTGATTGCATTGATTGGGGATATGGCCTAAATTTCTTCAACAATATTCGGCATTCGCGTTGCCGATGATGTGGTATTGGGGTCGGGATTTGTAAGTGTCCGTTTATATGTTTGTGTGTGGATCGAAGGCTGTATCTCGAACGGATTTAATCCAATCGTCTTTAAATCTGAGCAATGGGAGGAATAACCTCTCAGCTTGAAAATATTCAGTTTTCATGGTAATCGGTTGATTTTCGTTGCATGGCAACCGTTCAAAATCCTGAAATGCCATTTTATTGCCACAGAAAACGTCTGTAGAACCGACCCACTCATGGTGACAATAAAATTGGTCCCTCATTAAAAAAAAACCCACATGATAGAGAGCAAGTTCTGATGTAACTCTGGTGGTATTTTTCAGGTAAAAGGTAGATTCATTTCAGAGTTATGAGACAGAACATTTACCTCCAAATTTAGTGAAAGTTGAGTATTGCAATGATATTAGAATGATTCTCATATCGACAGTTTTCATCGGATTTCCTTGGAAACGGGATATTTCCGAGACAATGGATAATGCTTCTCAATCCTAAACTTTTGAAAAGATGGAATGGTAACTTTTTAAATTATTGACGTGGATGTGCTCAAAAACACTTGTACAGACATGCACGTGCTTGGACCACATCAAAAATATTTTCGCGGGCGGGAAGAGAGACAAAATGTGGATGGCAATGAGGCTCCGTCCCACACGCGTGCCCTCCCAGATCACTGAGCTCAATCCAGGGGCCCGATTCTGTATGTTCTCACCATGAGCGAAATGATAAGCAGTATGAAAAACTCAATTTCGAGCACCTGTCACCGTTTTGACACGCTCAAATGAGATTTCGTCATTTTACGTAATCACGTTTTTTACGTCCACATTTAGCAGAGTTGGACATCCTATTATAGAAGATCCTTGCTATATATCTGAAAGTATTTGTCGCACAAAGAAGGGGATTGCATCACTCGAAAGCTCGTTGAATTCTGGTTTAGGTGGGTACTGTTCGATACTTTTACGTCATGATAGATTTTCCGCTATGACGTCATAAACGTAAGGCCTGTCATACCAG
This sequence comes from Terebella lapidaria, assembly GCA_949152475.1. Lineage (NCBI taxonomy): Eukaryota > Metazoa > Annelida > Polychaeta > Terebellida > Terebellidae > Terebella > Terebella lapidaria. Next base: position 13,175,977 of record OX424559.1, on the reverse strand, counting down.
TTTTTCGATTTTTCAGCAAAATTTCAAACATCCACAGTGCACTCCAATTTGAAGGTACTGGACTTTATTTATGAGAACGTATGTGGAACTTTATTAACCAGCCTCACACCGAGTTTCAACACGCTACGTGCAATGTCAATGACGTCATGACGTAAAACGTCAATTTTCAAAATGGAGCTATATATCCAGAGGTATTTGTCGTACAGAAAAGTGGATTGCACCATTGGAAAGCTCGTTGAATTCTGATTTAGGAGGGTACTGTCCGATACTTTTTCGCCATGATTGATTTTCCGTTATGACGTCATGAACGAAAGGCCTGTCATACACGATTTTCGGCTTTTCAGCAAACATTTAAGGATTGATTGCATGTGATCGTCATGAACCTGGCATTGACCAGCTGTCCATTCACTTATAATGTAAATATAAAGGTAACAAATTCATGCATTTACACACTTCCAATCAACGTGAAACTTTGCCTTTCTGATTGTCAGCCATCAAGGATTACTAACCGAGACTCTGTTTCTTACTAAGCAATGTCACATTTGTTAAATTCATCGTTTTCATATGTCATTTTCAGAACTATTTCTCAAGTCTACAAAATACACTCACAACAGGGCGAGCGAAAGGATTATGCTGTGCAGCAAATATCTAGTGAGGCCGGTAAAACTCACAGGTGATATGCACTCGGGTGCACCGAGGTGTTTGGGATTATGAATGTTCAGCTCATTTTATTCATCTCACAGAAAGTATAGCCCTAGATATTCTCATTATTGTGACGACAACAAGGAATAAGTATATGCAACAGCCAGTGCTTGTCAAGCAGAACACTTGAATCTTCGTTTTGGTGAAACGTATAAAATGATTTATCTAATCACCAAATTGCACAGCTTTCGTGATATCATTTATGAAACCATGTCTCGGTTCATCATCCATGAGTATATGTGTGTGTGCTAGCCAAGTTTTAGATCAGGGGATTGTATTGTTTTGGTGATTTTGTTACCTTTACTTTCACATTATAAGTCAATGGAAAAGTGTCTCACTACAGTCACCGGTAAGTTACGTGGAATCACACCTTAAACATCCACAGTGCACTCAATTTTGAAGGTAATAGATTGTAATTATGGGACCGTCTGTGCAACGTTATTATTCAGCCACTTACCGAGTTTCAACACGCTACGTGCAACGTTAATGACGTCATGATGTAAAACGTCAATTTTAAAGATGAACCTATATGTCGAGTAGTATTTGTCATACAGAGGGTGCTGTCCGATACTTTTCCGGCATGATAAATTTTCCGCTATGACGCCATAATCGTAAGGCCTGTCATACCAGTTTTTCGACTTTTCAGCAGACTTTCAAACATGAACAGTGCACTCAACTTTGAAGAAATTTGTCTGCAATTATGACAGCATATGTGTAATGTTAATACCTAGCATTACACCGATTTTTAGCACTCTACGTGCAACGTCAATTACGTCGTGACGTCAAACGTCAGTTTTCGAAATATGGTTGTATCTCGGTTGGTGTTCCTCCTAGAACGGAACGAATTACAGCATCGGAAACCTCGTTCAATTCTGCTCAAAACAAGTAATGTATGTTTTCTTCCGTCATGATATTTTTTTCTGTATGACATCATAAACGTAAGGCCCATCATACTTTTCAGCAAACTTTCAAACATCCATATTGTACTCAAATTTGAAGAAATACGACTACAGTTTGAGATCATATGTGAAATAATAGAACACAGCCATTTACGAGTTTCAACACGGTAAATACAATGTAGAACGTCAATGACGCCATAACGTCAAACGTCAATTTTCGAAATACGACTCTAAGTAAGTTTTTATCCTACAGTGAAATAGTATACACCATTGGAAAGCTCGTTCAATTCGAATCCAGGCAAGTCATGCGGGATTCTCTCCCGCCATTATTAATTTTCCCTATGACGTCATAAACGTAGTTCTGGAATGTTCAAATTTGGTGTTGACGAATAGTCAGTATCCCCCCCCCCCCCGATTTCGACAAGTTTTGGCCTCTAGGCCAATGCCGTCTCGTTTTTTTTTTTTGTCGTATGAACCTCAATGAACGTCATTTTTCGCAATAATGATCTAATAGCAGGCATCCATTAAGTCTTCGCTTCGACAGTACTTCGTTTCTAATAATGACCTGAGCCGAGCCGATTATCTAATACCTATTGCACCTTTCTATTGTTCCCCGAGGTCCATTGTATTAAAAAAAACAATGACCATCGTAAAGGTCTTTATTAACCGTGAAGGTCTTTATCTACCGAGTAGGTCTTTATAAAGGTGGTTGAAAGTTTGCAGCATATAGTTCGTGCTTCTATTGTTGCCCTCTTGATATTAAACAAAACACGCTGAGTTGGTATGCTGCTCCATTATGGAAAAACAAATTGTTCTCTTTTTTTTCATTATTTTGAATAGTTTCATGAATCTGCCAGCCGTACAGACATCCAGTGGAAAAGATATCCTGTATAATCCGGATATTTTGATATTCCTGCTATATCCCAAATATGCACAACTGTGGAGGATTCATCCAGATCCCATCCGCAAACATTTCGCACATTTCCTGAAATACAAATGGAACGTATAAGCATACATGTAACCTACAGTGGAGAGACTTATTTTTGTGGCCAGCGGAAATATGTTGGGCTGGGAAAGTTTATGTGATTAATAACTTTAATTTATTGCATTAAATTGCTCACTATTCTCCATATAAGAAAAAAAACCCACATATCTATCGATGTATATCCGAGCACAAACATTCAATGATTTTAATGTTGCCCAATGTTTTGGATCAAATTGATAGTTTATGCGTCTATTTTGGTGTAAACAAATATTTTACATCACATGTTATCACTTTTATATATCGTAAACTATAAAAGTTGGCAACCTTTCGTAATTGTTCTGTCAACATCAGAAATTTAGCTAAATATTTTTGTTGTGCTACTGTATGTGTATGTTTTACGGTAAATCAACAAATATCGCAAAGCTCTCAACAGTATTTGAGTTCACTCACAAGATTAAAATGCAAAACCTCATGGAAACAATCAGAGATATCATTTTTGAAACTGCTGTGGTCCTTTTGTTGAGATTACTATATTTAACAAATGATAGCAGGACCGGGTCCACTCATATCTACCCTCCGTTGGTCTGTTTTTACCCAAAATTAGAACACCGCGCGACGCGCTGGTCAATTGAAATAACTGCATATAAGTTCGTGTTTTTGTATGCAAGGCATAGTGTATTATTCAGTGAAGGAAATGTACAAGTTTGAACATATCGTTTTCATTGCCCTTATAGTGCACAATAGCACAAAACACCGTACTGTAATACATCGTATAACGAGGCCAGGAATCGGATCTATTTTAGCCAGTTCTGTAGATTATCTCTGGAATCTGTAATACATAAATGTTTCTCGAGTTTCTCGATAAATTTGAACTTGGCGAACCTCTATAATATCATGATATATTTTTACGTCGGGAAAAATACGAACCCTTTTCGAATCGTAATGTCTTGATTGCTGTACGAACCGACGCGTAGCGTACCTTTTTCACAGCGTTTATTATCCAAACAAGCGAATTCCATGAGTCTACTTCCACACGTTCAGTCATGCACTATAACGATGAGTCTATCCCACACACTATTGTCACCTGTATATCCACTGAGTCTTATATATGATTTCCAATAGTCCTTTCACAATATTCTCCTCGTTATTCTTGATTAACTTGGCCTACAAATGTTCACATTGCAATGGCGGCCATTTTCACCTTCTTGCTCATTCAGCAACTTTGAAACATGTGTTTCTTGTCGATCTAGATCTCTGCGGGGCGGGGGGGGGGGGGGGGGGCAAGTTTCCTGGATGTCATGTGATGTATATGAGAAGTCGTGATGGTTGTAATGTTCGTGCATCATGTGTTGCCAAGTTGGTTGTTAGGCGCATGCATGGGGAAATATATTGTGGACAGAATGTGTCGGAGTGTTGTAAGTCTGTGACGAGTCGGTGTAGTTTGGCGTGTGTACGTTTGCGTGTGTGCGGATGGAGTTAGGTTTTGGGGGAGTTAAACCTGAATGAATATGCTACAATTACACCCCCTCGTCCGGCTACGTCCTCGTCGTTGACCCTTATCCAAAATCTATCCTTATCCAAAGTCCAATATAAAATCCTAACAAAAGCTAAAGGTTTTCTAAGAGTCTACTCACACACGCCAAATTATTTACAGTAAAAATGATTCCCTAACTAGTCAAAGAAACCGACGGTGTCAGTCCGTCAAACTAAGATGAACGAAGTACATAGTACATGGACAGAAAATATACAAGACATATCACAGTTGACTACACTCATAGGTTCTTATGATATGTAATGAGCATTACGAATGAGCATCCTACATCTAGCCGCCGAACGTTATCTGACCCAATTCTATTGTGATAGGGTCAGGTCATGTTTTTGTTAACGATCTATTGTTTTCAAAAGTCCGACGCATGGTGTAAACAGGTGAAAAATAACAAAGTACACTTTTATAATCAATTCAATTCCATGTCCGAGGATGTTGTAAACAGTTGTGCATCGAGATTGCTACACTAAGACTAAGAGTTTGGATGAAAAGTGTCTTGCACTGCGACGATGTAACACTGAAGTCGGGGATGGCTGTAAACTTCCCTCAATTTGCAGCCTGAAAAATTAGCATTTTTGAGAGAAATTTATCATATAGTACAAAGGTTGTTCAGATTGAAGTTTATATACAATACACTGTCGTATATGTCCGATATTTTGTGTTGTTAATATATCCGTGACATGATAACGTTCTGAGCCTCGGGTTAACGTTCTATTGATGCTTGAAAAGTAATCATGGATTCCTCCTCTCGTCGTACGGAAGCAACATTTATGAGGTTGAGATTCTCGTGCTTTTGGGTTCATTGTTCGGTACATTGTATAGGATGAACGAGACTGAACATCACTCACATATATTAAATCATGACACGGAACGTTAACCACGGTAACAGATCGTCACTCTAACAATGAAACATTTCCCACACGGGTATTACACCTATTCATGCCCTATTATCACGCACTTTCCAATATGTGCATTCACTGTTGCATATGATATGTAACAATATTGTTTTATACCTAAACGTAGGTTCAAAATACACTGAATAGTCAACGATGTTCGTGAAAATGACCAATGTGTCAACATTAAATGAGACCCTCTCGAAAATGGGCTATAAAATTAAGACTCAAAGCAATACATACAATTCTGGGGTATCCGGGACATGGAATCCACATGTAGTCAATGTACACATTATCCAAAAATATGATGAGGAAAATATATTTTGTTCGCCTATATCTTCATATTTGGTGCAATAGAACGTTAACATAAACATGACCTGACTCCAACACATGAGAATTTTGTCAGATAACGTTCGGCGGCTACATGCAGGGTTTGAAGGTGTGACAGGTTAGTAGTCACTACGAGTGATGATACGACAGGTCGGTGGTCGCTGCCACTGGTCGTTTTATATTCTTTCAGCGATCATACCACCAATCGTACATTCACTTGCTACTTGTCGTATCAAAACTCGACAATTGCTATTGCAGTGGCAACCACTGGTGGTCAATCGTAACTCAGCAAAGTTTGAAATAATCGCGCGACCATAACATCATACTACTCAGTGTTACTATGCCTTTACCAATTGATGCAGTACGTGAAGAACAGGCCCCATAAGCTGAACCTGTGATGACTTATGTATTGTAGTAAATATTTTGAAATTTTGTGGGCCCAAAAACACTATCAAAGTTGCTTGTTACAACTGACATACCAACTAAATATATGGATACTGGCGGACAAAATACCAAAAATAGTGGATATTTTACCCCATTATTTCCATACTAAATTTTACTCCATACATACAGGGTTAGGGATCCCCAAAAATGTCTATGTTACAGCCAATGTAGGTTGGTTTAAAAATGTAATCAATTGTAACTGGGGTTATAATGTACGAGTGTTGTTTTATGGTAACAGCTCAATTTGATATTTGTAAAGTGATTTAGTTTACACAATGCTTTTCGGTTTTTCGCCTTTATCATTTTTGTATCATAACGCGTGCACAATATTTTCGCTATTTCATTGTAAGGTAGTGACACCTAGCGAGTCCGCTAAATTTGTTTCCGGTTCATGACGCAAATATTATCAGTGTTGACGTTGTTTAGAGGAGAGTAGAAAATGCGCAAAACTTTGGGTGAACATTGAACACACATGTTGCTGGAACTTAAACTTTGCATGGAAAGAGGCATGAGAGGTAATATAAATCATTTTTTATTGTGATCTAGATACCTGTGCCTTTAATAGCATTAATCTAGTTTGTGTATTCGATATTATCAGATGTATTTTTCTATCTTTGTTATTTTCGTAACCACGTGCTCATTGCTGTATCATTATTTACCGCCCTTTATGATTGTATTTCAGTTTTCACGGGTTTGAATCAAAAGAAGAAAATAAACTGCCGTAAAAACGGTTCAAGCTCCGTCAATTCCTCATGCCACTTACACGCAAAACTCACAGTACAAATCGAAGACTTTACAATATTTATACATAATTTTTGAAATACCAACCCTATCATGGCTGAGAGCGAAATATACAAAAATGGCGTCGATTGACCTGTTGTAGTCCGGTTGCTTGGAGCATTGATGGCCAAAAGTTATCGAATGATTCCAGTAAAAAAAGCGGTGATAGAGTCTTCATCAAATTAGCCATCAAATGGTATATTCCTTCAGTGTATTCATGTTCTTGCATACCGAATTTCAGGGACTGAAAATCTTGTATATAAAGATACGCATTATTGGTTTCTCCAATGTATAGGATTATGTATGACAACGATCCATAAGCTCCACGTGTAGTCAGATGTTTCACTGATGCATGTGCATGAACACAATTTCATCAATTATATCTTTATACAGGTATGTTTGTTTAATGAGTGCGGAAAGACATTTTAAATCATTGGAATATTTGGAATATATTTTTCATTGGAATATATTTTTTATACACAACATATTCAAAGCGGAGCCTTATGTGAAATTGAAGGCTGTGACATGAAGCAAATGACACTGGCTAAGACAAAATGACATATCTACATAGAAATGTAAGACAGTGAGTAGATAATTGGAACTGAAACGCGTACACGCTTACACCTACACACACACACACACACACACACACAAACACACACACACACACACACACACACACACACACACGCACACACACCAACATGTACACACTATCCACGTAAGTACCCCTGCGTAAGTACAGTCTGTAAATACAGGACTTAAATACAGTATTTGCCCCATGCGGCCCATGTAGCGCAGGTTACTATCTCTTCTAAATTCAATGAAGATTTAAAATGTGCCAGACGGATTAAATATGGTATACATTCGGTGGGTGAGTAGTATTAGTAGAGTAAGGTGCGCTACTTGGGCCAACCATGCTTGCATTGTTCTCGCAGGTGTTTAATCCATGTCACTGTCCGGAATCTGTTTCGGCAGAGGATATTGGGAAACGATATTTTTCGGTTGGGAAACCATATGTTCGATCGGGAAACGTCAAGCTGCAAGGGGGTATGCGTTGTTTTCCTCAATAAAGTATGAAAACATAGGTGTAATCGTTAATCTAAAGAAAGACAAACATGCGCTAATGTTGTATAAAGTCTTCAGTGTCGACCAAACCTGCTACATTTGATGTAATATCGTTTTTGTGACGTAAAATGCGATGAAAATAACACCGTTTTGAACAAGTGAACACTGGGGATTAAATATGTGCCTGATACGCACAAAAAACAACACGAGTCAAGAGAAAGGTGTATTACGTGATCTCCACCGAAAAGAAACATTTTACATCATCTCATTAATAAATATTTGCTAATTTTCTTAACTATTGATGTTTCGGTAGGTAAACGATACGTATAGAGAAGGCGCCGGTTGGTAATCAATGCTGTTTCGATTGGGAAACGGAAAATTTTGTACATATGAAAGACGAAATCAACTGTTATACACGAGCAATACTGTGTGGTTTTTATTGAAAGGTTACCTCTAGTGAATTATCAATTATATGAATGTATGCATAACATTTTGGGAGTGAAATAAGGTGAATCACGTGCCCGGGCTTGACATAATAGAAAAAGTTTTGAGATTTTTGTTTCAAAACATGATGCTATTTTGGGTCCTTGACATTGTGTATAAAGATGGAATGCCTTGAATCGATTCAAATAGGAATTCATATATTGTCGTTTTGGTGGTGACCTTGACCTTGACCTTCAATGACCTTGAAAGGTCAAAACACCCTTGTTTGTCAGAAAACGGTCAATTTTGGACTTTGGCGGCCATTTGCTCAAAAACTTTCAGACGGTTATCACATAATGGTTTGAAAAGATCCGCCTTATGTACCTTTACAACATTATAAGTTTCTTTGCCCTTGAATGGCTCAAATGGGCCATTTTGGCCAAAACTTGGAACAAATGGGACTTTCCCATGTTAACGTGGTCCGCTACAAACAGTGTGGTAAAGAAGAGTCAAAATTTAAAAGTTATTTCTTGAATATTTCTCTTCAAAATGACCTACTTTAAAGAGTAATTGATCAGCATTCTAATACTGAAAAGAAAATAGGAGGTCACCGTGCTGGTTTCTTCAAAATATTCGATAAAAATCACAAACATTTAACTAAAAAGGACATAAATTATGGCATTGTTTGCACTTTTTTATCCATATTCACATCTTGCATCGTGTTTCCCATGCGAACGGATACGGTGACCCCCCTATTTTCTTTTCAGTTTTAGGATGCTGAACAGTTACTCTATAAAATATGTCATTTTGAAGCTCTAGATTATGTTAATACAGTTATTTATTTTAAAAAAAAACTCTTTTGACCCATCTTTTCATTGTTTGGAGCGGACTACCTTAAATTCTTTTATGCTATATAATGGGACACAGTATTGCTAATATTTCACTTAATATTGAGATTAGAGATTAGGAATCAATTGTGGACATAAAGGAAAAGATATATGCTGAATATTCTCATGACCTTTAATTTCACGTTCGACCTAATTTTCAAGGTCACGGGACAAAAGGGCTAATATCTCGCTTCTTATCGACTTTATAGCTTGGGAATCATAGACATTAGGACATAACGATATATGTCAAATTTTCTGATGACCTTTGATTTGACCTTGAACTCATTTTCAGAATTTTATTAGAGCACAAAATGACCAATATCTCGCTTATTATCGACTTTACAGCTGAGGAATCAATTGTGGACATATAGGGAATGATATATGCTGAAAGTTCTCGTGACCTGGAATTTGACCTTTGACTTTATTTTCAAGGTCAGACAACAAAGTGGCCAATACCTCGCTTATTATCAACTTTACAACTTAGGAATCAATTGTGGACATAATAATATATGCCGAATAATCTCATGAGCTTGAAATTGACGTTTGACCTTATTTCAAGGTCAGAGCACGCTCATTATCGACTTTCCAACTTAGAAATCAATTGTAAACATATAGAAAACAATGTTCCCCTTGGGCAGACATTGTTGAATAAAATTACCATTGCAGATTTTGAGAGCTTAACACTGTACATTTCTTCGGTAACCTTTCTTAGCCTTTGGGCTAATTTTCCCCTGTTTCCTCATCCACAACGGGTCTCAGTATTGAAAAGGCTTTTTCTTGATGTTTGTCAAATAAGTGCTTCACTATATGGTTAGAGTCTTCAAACTTGGAATGACAGTGATAACACCTGGCGTTGAAGCCGCGAGACGCCACCTCTTGGAAGAAATAATAAGTATGAATGAATAATAGCCAAAAACGAGCCTTAACAGGCCATAAATTCCCAATAAAATATCGTTTACTAATCGAGCCACCCATATCAGAACTGTTGTCCAATCGGAACAGTATCGTTTACCCACCAAAACATCAGTGGTTCAGAAAATCCGCAAATATTTATTAATGAGACGATGTAAAATGCATCTTTTCGATGGGGATCGCGTAGTACACCAGTCTCTTGACTCGTGTTACTTTTTGTGTGCATCAGACATATATTTAATCATCGGTGTTCATTTGTTGTAAACGGGGTTATTTTCATCGCTTTTCTCGTCACAAAAACGGTATTACATTAAGTATAGCAGGTTTGGTCGACACTGAAGACTTTATACAACATTAGCGCATGTTCGTCTTTCTTTAGATTAACGATTACACCTATTTTTTCATACTTTATTGAGGAAAACAACACATACCCCCTTGCAGCTTGACGTTTCCCAATCGAACATATCGTTTCCCAACCGAAAAATATCGTTTCCCAGTATCCTCTGCCGAAACGGATTCCGGACAGTGAATGTTGTATGTTGGTTAAACACCTGCCGGTCACAGCTGAGTAGTTTTCTGTATGTGTAGTAATTTTAGCGACAGTAACTCCCGTCCCTCCCGCGCACTACACATTTCCATGACAACATATACATTCTACATGACTTACATACAGGACAGGTACAAACTATACGATCACAAGCATAAATAACACCGGAACCATGTATACATACACAGGTCAGATCACGTGCACTTTCGGCCCTGTATTCAGTACACTCGACCCAGTATATTCGGCCTTGACCTTCACACACCACACAGAAATCACATGCACAGCCACAGACATAACAAGTCAAGACACGCACCGGGGAAATCCACTTTCCCGGTGACATCAGCACGCATACCAGCATACATTCAGCCAATCACAACACCGCATGCACTTGGCGGGAAAATCCACAGACACATGTTCCCCCGGCCCCGCAGATTCAGGGAGTTGAGAAGTGGACGTCCTAATGAACAGACGTGTTTTTAATGGCTGTGATTGTAAAGTGAAGGCCCGACACGAGGACTATTAAATGATTGTATTGTGATATATATATATATATATATATTGGATTATACGAAGGACTATATATAGGAGTATTACACATTGGACTGGGATTCATTGGACTTAGGTGTGTTCGGCCTTGTGGTTATAATTGCGGCATTGTCGGCTATCATCCGAATAAACTGTTGAACTGAAGTTGCCGGTTTTGTGAAATACACAACGTCTAAGACATTCGGCCTGATATCGGCCTAGGAACATATGGTTTAAAATAGAGAAAGCCCTCGAGTAACAGTTAGTTATTCAACATAGTCTCGGGCTGCTGCCCTCGACCATGTTGAATAACACCTTGTTCCTCGGCGTTTCGCTATTTCATAGCCCTACAACCAAGAATGTTGATTTGGTATAATGACTCTCAAGCATTGGATCAAACCTCATTCGACTCCCGTGACTACACATGCTAGCTTAAGTTCTGCTGTTGTAGCGTTTGTCTGGGTGTGAAATACTTAATACTCGACTCATTTCATGAATCATTTTCCAGATGGGAGAGACCTCCCTGTCAACAATCACACATCGGGATGTCCGACGCATTTCGGAGTGAGGTAGCAAAATGGGGTCTGAAGGAGGCTTCTGTGGAGAAACTGATAGAGAACGATTACGACACCGTCGAAGCTGTTGCTACGATGGAAGTCTGCGACGTGGGCAACCTCGGTTTATCAAAACCTCAGACTGCGTTTCTGGTCAAATGGTTGGAGCAGCTCAAGCAAGTTGTTTCGGCGCCTACTTCGGAAGGTAATGATGGCTTACATTAGTGATGGAACAATCATCGATTGATTGAAAAGATCTTTAATCGAACGTTTGATTATGCTTTTCAATAATCGATTATTTCAATTGTATGATTATGTTTTACATTCCCCAAAATATTCATGAAAATCCATTACTGGAGTTATTTTACCACTGCAAAAGTGCAAAGTGTGAGTGCAACTTGATGGAAAACCAATGGGAAAGATGAATAGCAAATGAAATACAAAGAATTATGAAATTTTACAACAAAAAGTTTGAGTTGTACTAATTGCACAGCACATTCATATGGTTACATAAAAAAGTTACGTCATAAATGGTTTCATATTTTACGGGTTTTGCCTGTAAATTATTTCAATTATTAATCGATGATTGATTGAAAATATCTTTCAATCATCAAACATATCTGTACATTTCAATTCCCAACACTAGCTTACATAATTATCTAACCTGTAGTATATTTTGTAGATCTGCTATCTGTCCCTTAAAGCCCGTCCTTTCAATTTACTCCTACATGAGATATACACAGAATTGCCAAACATGGCCAGCACGATTGGATATTATACTACAGCTACCATAATATCCATTCACGCATTTCCTAGGTATCCACAAATATAAATTAACATGGAACCAATACACAACAATTAATTATTGGTGATAATAGGTGGCACATATTGGTGACACATGCACGTGTAACACATCACAGGCATTACAGAAGTGTATCAATACCTCATCTGTGTCGGCGTCATAAACTATTGTGAAACAGTCGAAGACAACATGCAATATATGATATATGAATATATGATCGATTGGATTTGATATTTTTCCCGTGAAAATTTCCAGCATTTGATGCCCTCAGCTTAAAGCTGAAAATATGCTCTATAAATGAATACTATATAATGCGTTATAGCTTTTAAAACATCCCCTGAACCTTTGATGCTGACTGGAGATCTAAGAGGGGCCTTTGGTCTAGGCCAACCAGGGGGATTTTTGGCCGTATTAAAGGCGGGGGCGACTAAGCTACATTGTGGCATAATCAATAAACCAAGTAGGCATATACCTCGTTCTAATGTCCGTATGTAATGCATTTTATTATGTACTATTTCTGACAAATAAAGCTATATAGTATGTTTGGCATATTGTTAGAATGTAGGGTGTGAAAAGATGGGTGACCTGTCTGATGGAATATGTTGTAATTCCATAATATCGATAGGGTCACCATTGAAAGTCAAGTCGAATTGCGCATGCACACTCTATTCTATATCCATTTGTAAAGCCAGTGCGTGTTGATAAAATACATCCACTTAGTGATAAAGCATGATTTTAGCCAATTCAAACCCGGCGTGTTCACCGCGCTCAGTTCCTTCCCTGCAAAACTGTCACGCGTGATTCGGGGTGGGGGGGGATTCGTATCAAAATACTTTTTGTAACGAAAAGGCTAGTAAGATCAAACTCGCTCGCAGAAGTATGTTGAACATGTTTGTATTTCGGACGGGAAATCAATGGAATACAATCAGTTCGTACGTTATCGTCACAAGATGATTGTGGGGGGCAAACGAAAGAGCTCTCGACCGTGCGTATCTGAGCCGTCAAATCCCGCCCATCCAGGATGAATCACTCAATTGATCTGCACCACCGGTGGGAATTCACACTGGCTCCCAACAAATTTATGAACCAGCTTTAGGAATCGCAACAACATCGCTATAATTCCTAAGCATCGTAATCATTAGTCCACATATCGCCGGGCAGGTCGACAATACTCGTTACTACTGGAATGCTTCTAGGTGGAGCTCTGATATCCAGATATGTTGATTGCAAACTTTGGGACATTTAAGTGAAAAGTGAATGCATTGGACTGTATTGGGCTTCAGTGTATACCTAAAAATATTTTAGGTGTTTTTGGGTCTGATTTTGAATTGTTCTGATTTTGAATGGGGTTGGTATATTACGCGATTAATTCTAAATAGACTTGAATCATTAAAAAAGCTCAATTTGTCAGTTGGTGATGCAGCAAACGAACAAAATCATTCCTAATTGTGAACTGATATGCTATGAATGTTCATTGGATATTACATGTAATTTAGCAAACATTTTCAGAATTTTTAGTAGATCCGAAAGCGAAGGAGTTTCGTCAAATGGCACTCAACCAGGGATTGACAGAAGACACACTACAAATCTTGATTGACGCAGGCTATGCCTCCCTATCTGCGATTGAAAGTATGACAAAAGAAGACGTCGTCGAACTTGATCTGCCAAGAGGACAGATGAGAATTCTGACCAAGTTGCTAGAGGGTTTTGGTACAATGTCCACCACGTCTTCCGTCAATGCTCCTGAAGGTGATTGGAATACTTACATAATAAAATAATAATAATAATAATAATAATAATAATAATAATAATAATAATAATAAAATACTGGGTAATAACTAAAAAAAATACTTGAGCTACACATCCGAAGCTTGGCACATAGGTTGATATAGTGTTGGAGAAGAACCATAATGATGTCAATCAATCAAATGACATTTGTCCTACAGGTCCATTGCATATCTCAGAAGCGATTCTTGTAGAGCCCAACGGACTCACTGCCGTAAACAAACATGTCTTGGTGGTATTAGAGATGAACTTTGACCTGACCTCAATTTTTTTTTTGCTTTTTGAGTCCGTATTCTTTATATTTTCGTCAATATTTCGGAAACAGTTATCGTAGAGTGAAAATGACATCCTGCCCTGAAAATGACACCCTGCCCTGAACAAACATGTTTTGGGGGTATGTTAGGTGAACTTGGCCCTGGCCTAAGTTCTTGTGCTAAGTCAGCATTATTTATTTTCGGCCATATCTGAAAGGGTGAAATGGACAATATTCTTAGAATTGTCACCCAGACACACATGCCTTAGGGGTTGGTACCAAGGATGAATTTTGACCTTGGACTCAAATTATTTTGCCGAATCTACATTTTTCAAGTTCGTTATTATCTCTGAAATATGTTCGCAACTAAACAGAGGTTATTATTGGACTTGCTGTCCTAAATAAACATGCCCCGTGAGTTTGAGGACGAACTATGACCTTGGCCTGAATGTTTTTTATTGCAGAGTCAGTTGGGTGAACTAAGCCCTGGGCCATTTTTTTTCTTGCCTGAGTTAGTATTCTCAGAAACGGCTCGTCGTAAAGCCTCAACTCATTTAACTAAGAAACATGTCTTAGGGGTTGGACATATTCCTTATTGCTGAGTCAGATTATTTTTCCAGCTGTATCTTCGAATTGATGCGTCGTAAAGTGAATCGGACAAAGTTTTTGGACTATCTACCCCAGACACACAATTCAAAGTGGTATGTTGGATGGACTTCCAATTTATATTGGCTGAGTCAATATTTTTTCTTGGTCAATATCTCAGAAACCGTGTATCGTAGAGCGAAGCAGATTAATTTTTGTACTCGTCGCCCTAAGCAAACATGTATTTTGGGGGAACATGGCCCTGGACCAATTATTTTTTTGCTGAGTCAACATTCCTTTTTCTATATTCAAACATATCTCAGAAATGGTGTGTCACAAAGCAAAACAGGTTTTATTTTCGAACTCGTCTCCCAGTTATTTATTGCTAGAATATTAATTTCATGTGGTGTGATAGACCTATCAAAAATGCATAGTCGAATACATAATACACAGACGGCGTGAAAAATTCACTTATATATATAAATATATATATAAATATAAATAAATATATATATATATATACTAACGTAAACCAATATCACTCAAAAGGGGGTCCCTTGCAAGTGGAGTTCCGACAGCAAGCTCTCTCTCGTGGTCTGACAGAAGAATCAGTACAGGTTTTATGTCAGGAGGGATATACATCTTTGCTGGCACTCGAGGTAATGAAGGAAGAAGACATCCGCGAGTTGAGCCTCCCTGCTGGACAAAGGAGAATTCTGAGCGAGTGGGTGAAACGACTGGACCAATCTCACAAAAATATGAACACAGCTGGAGACATGAACGATCCGGGCAAAGACAAAACACTAATTACTAGCAATGATGCCAAAGGTAACAAGATTGTGTTTGTTTCACAGGAGCACCCTTATAAATACTTCAGAATACCAAACATATTCATTCGTATGATGGGATAATATACTGATTATTCACAGGTAATCTGGCTGAGACCACTTGAACTACAAACAAAAATAATGATCCATGCAAATGTATTATTTAATCACAACAGAAGAGGACTTTCGAAGTATGGCTCTTGCACGTGGCTTGACAGAGCAGTCAATACAGATAATCCTCGAGGAAGAATATACATCCTTATCTTTGTTGAAAACCATGGAGGAAGAAGACATCCGTGAGCTAGACCTTCCTGGAGCACAAAAGATGATTCTCAGAAAGTTGATCCAGAGCTTAGACAGAAATAATCCTGCTACTGACAAGACTGAACCTTCACCTGTCGTTGCATCTGAAGAGTCAAACACAACTTCATCAAACAAGACAACCACAACAGGTGAACATAGAAAATTTGAAAAGTAGATTGACCACCGCGTAGACCCATGAAATAATTTCATATTACTAAACACAATATACGGACGACCTGTATGTTCCAAGTGTATTTTCAAAAAAAATCTTTGATGACTACATCACATATTACAATTCAAACTATGTCATGATCGTGATAATTATGTTTTACTTTATTATGATAATAGAAGAGAAACTTGAAAAGCAGAAACAACAAATTAATATTTTGAGAAACATCATATGATGATATATAAATATGTGACGATACTTATGCAAAAATGTGAATTGGTACACTCAAAAGGGGTTATAGAAGTGGAGTTCCGACAGCAAGCTCTCGGTCATGGTCTGACAGAGGAGTCAATACAGGTCTTACATCAGGAAGGATACGCATCGCTCCCGGCACTTGAGGTAATGAAAGAAGAGGACATCCGTGAGTTGAAGCTCCCTGCTGGACATAGGAGAATTCTGAGCGAGTGGACTAAACGGCTTGGACAAACTCACGAAGATGTCAATAGAACTGAAGAATTGAACGATCGCGGCCAAGAGCAAGCACGAAATTCTGGAAATGACTCCGAAGGTAACATATATATGTGTTTATTTCAATAGGGGGAATGTTGGTGACTTTCAAAATGTAGTTTACTTTACCTCACGTAAAAACCACGTCCCTAAATTTATCCACACAAACACACACACTCCGACTCCTATAGACAGCTTACAAACAGAAACAACATTACACAACACTTTTGACAAGCAGCATACATCTCCGAGCAGACTAGTGCATAACCAGGAACTCAACCGCATGTGCTACTTAACAAACACACATGACGTCATATTCAACCAATCAGGACAAGTCTTCCGCAACACGAGGCGGATTACTTACCCAGCACACTGACTTACCCCAACCATCTCAAATTAAGACTGAATTTGGATAGAAGAATGGAAATATAAGTGAAAATAAGAGTTTACAGAAGTTTACAAAGACATTACAAAGGATTTATTGCGGACTATATCATGACATTTGTAGACTAAGATGTGAAATTGGACTGGATAAAGTCTTGTCGTTACACCGAAATTGAATCTAGCACAACACTTGATGAACATTATACGCTGATAAGGGTTAATAGAGCCCAATGAACTCTATATATTCTTCGTTCGTTTTGGAAATGTATGATAAAATGCATTTTACTTCCTCCCAATATCACTTTAATGTAAATCAGTTATACATATAAAATGTTTGTACATGTACGTGCAAAACGTGTGGACAAGGAGTTCGAGTTTGTTTGCTTTGTTTTGGTGAAAGGTCGAGATATTCATATGTGCATGGTCATCACTTGAAACCAATTTACATTCCCAGCGGATCTGACTGTGAGTTTTCCTCAGCTGGCAAAAATCAAAGGGCTGACGGAGCAGTCTGTGCAAGTCCTGATGAATCAGGGATATGGTTCTTTACCTGCACTTCGGAATGTGACTGCAGAAATCATGGATGAGATGAGTCTACCTGCTAAGCAAAAATGGTCTTTACGTTCATGGATAGATCAACTCCAACGACAGGACGTAAATGGAACAGTTCAACCCCAAAACAGTCCAACTCCTAGAGAAGCAGTGTGCAGACCAAAGACTGCAAATCGTGAAGCCTCTACAGGTATTTAAAGAGTAGACATATAAAGTTATGAAACTTGTTGGTCGAATCAACCTTCAATGATCGGTAAGATTAGATACAGCATGATCCATTATGCCTTTTAATGCCCATATTAAAATGCTTTTTATGGTATCGATAATAAACTTTTTGGTGCGATTATCAGTTGACGAATTAGTTTTTCTTTTTCTTTTAGCGATATCAATATCGCATGCTGTTGTTATAATCAAATTCATATTTCTCATTCCTTCAGTGAACAAAGAAAAATATACCGTTGGAAGAGAACGTTTAGGATCACCTCTTACTAATGAAAGTACCCAAGACATGGGAAAAGTCTCTCCAGAACAATTTGATCATACAGAAGAAAACCAGTCGCAGCGTCAAAGAGTGCAAGGTATGGATGGTTCGAGAGAACTTTAACAATAGCGCTTCTGCATCCATGGTGAGCTCGTGTGAAGAAAAAGGTTGCAGTTCCAGGCATGAGACTTCCCCCAAACGATGAAAGTAAATGAACAAATGAAACTATATAAAGACATACTGACTGAATTCTCTATATTTCTTGCAGATATACTCTGATTTTTACCCTCGCCCCTGCCTTTGGGTCTGTCTGTCTGGCTGTCTGTTTGTCTGTCTGTCCTTCCGCGTGCAAACTCAGAAAAAAAAATTGTCCGATCCATGTGAAATTTATACGGATGAAGCGGTATGTCAGTGGCTCGGTTCTCCTCAAATTTGATCAAAATCGGATGAAAACTGTTGCCATGGCAACGGAAAAAGTGAAAATAACATAATTGGCTCTAACTCTGCTTCTATTTGATATTAATTTTTTCAACTATTTTCGTATTTTTCTTTGGCCAGTTCCCGATTGTATGGTGTACGACGAAAACTCTCCATTATCGCCCGATGTTGAAAAGTTGGGGGTCACGATTTCGGTTATTTTTGGCCAGCGACGTTTCAGTGCAAATGTCTGCTCTCATAACTCGTGAAAATAACATAATTGGCTCTAACGCTGGTTCTAGTTGATATTAATTTTTTCAACTATTTTTATATTTTTCTTTGCCATATTCCCGATCGTATGGTGTACGACCGATGGTCGTACGACGAAAACTCTCCATTATCGCCTGATGTCGAAAACTTGTGGGTCACGATTTCGTTTTTTTTTGGCCATTGACGTTTCAGTGCAAATGTCTGCTCTTATAACTCGAAAGCAAACTGTCCGATCGATCTGAAATTTATAGGGCTGGGGTTCTATTCTAGTGGCTCAGTCCCTTTCAAATTTTGCCAAAATCGGATGAAAACGGTTGCCATGGTAACGGAAAGAAGAAAATCACATACTTGGCTATAAGTTTGGTTCTAATCAATATTAAATTTTCAGCCTATTTTTTCTATTTTTCTTTGGCCAATTCCCGATCGTATGACGTACAACCGATGGTCTTAAGACCAAAACTCTCAATTATCGCCCCAGGTCGAAAATTTGGGGGTCACGATTTTATGAGTGACTTGTGAGTGTTCTGAGATTCGAGACCATATTGTGAAGCCAGTTATCAATCTGTTTATACCGTTTTCGTTCATGAAATGTGCCTTGATAATAGAAACATTATGGTGAAATTTTACAGCTCAATATTGAACCACGAGGTCAAGGTCACTGAAGAGGTCAAAATCGAAAAGTTGCAATAACCCGTTTATATTCATGATTAATTTTCCCTAATAATTTTGTATTTTTTGTGGCCAATTCTCCATCATTTGCTATATGACCAATTGTCGTACGACCAAAATTCCCCATTATCGCCCAAGGTGGAGAATGTAAAGGTCACTTGTAAATATTACAAGTAGTAATAATTCAGAAACCACTGAAGATATTCAATAGAATATTTTACGCAGTATAAATCTGGGTGAGCCTGCAAATATTGGAAGATAGGTGTCAAGAATTCATGCAGTGGTCGAGAATGTGGTCAAAACAGAGAAATCGCAGGAACTCTACTTTTATTAATGATTAATTCTCCCATGATTTTTGTATTTTTGTGTTGCTAATTACCGACCATCTGATATATGACCAATTGTCGTATGACCAAAATCCCCGATTATCGCCCACGTTGAAAATACAGAGGTTATCAGGTTTAATTTTAGTGACTAAATCTGAAGGGCGAGGGTCTGCAATCTCTGATTGTTTCGTTCTAACTTGTTTACATTGGCTTTTAACGATATGTTCGCGATGGTGAATGTTATCATTCTACAAATTGGCATACGTCACCTGCAAGTCAAATGGCAATTTTCTACCGAATTTCAGACTTCTATCTCAAAAATTGAAGAAGTCGGCTATTAACCCCAATGTTAAATTTCAGTCCAAAATGCGGTCTCGAGAATCCAACCATATTCGAGAATGTGATTCTGTTTACATCCACCAATATTCGAAGTATTATTGTAATATCGGATCAGAATACACATTGGGGTGTATTCTACACAGATATTTCAATTTCGGAAGATTGCACTGCTACAAAAGCAACCAAATGCACAAAATCAGACGAGGATCCAGGAATTCAATGATGGGGTTGAATTTAACATTGGGGTAGATTGCCAACTTTTTCAATTTTTGCGACAGAAGTCTGAAATTGGGTATAAAACTTCCGTTTGACTCTCAGGTGAAGTATGCCAAGTTATAGAACGATAACATTCATCATCGCAAAAATATCAACGAAAAACAGTGTGTAGTAATTTTAGCGATTATAACGGCCCGTCCCTCCCGCGCACCACATTTCCATGACAACACAGACTCTCTACATGACTTTACGTACAGTACATAACCACTATACGATCCAGGCATAGACATTCCCGGAACAATGCATACACACATAGGTCAAACTGCACACACCCTCGGCCCAATTTATTCAGTACATGCGACCCAGTTTAGCCGGCCTTGACCTTTACAAGCACATACTTCAATACATAGAGAATAACATGCACCGCGTCCCCCAGGCCCAGCTACGCTTGGGGTGCTACGCTTGGGGTGTATTGAGCTGTCTGATTCGCCCTGGAGCTCACAGGTGGTGCTCGTGCGCAAAAAGAACGGCCAAGTAAGATTCTGCGTCGACTATCGGCTCCTAAATGACGTCACTCACAAGGATTCATACCCCTTGCCCAACATTCAGGACACTCATGACGCCCTGGCGGGCGCTACATACTTCTCGGCCCTGGACCTAGCCTCAGGTTACTGGCTAGTCGAAGTCGACCCTACCGACAGGCCGAAAACTGCCTTTGCCACAAGGAAAGGACTGTACCAGTTTAAGGGAGTCCGCTCCAAACAGTGAGGGGAGGGGGGTCAAAGGGTTTTTTAAAATAAATAACTGTGTCAACATAATCTAGAGCTTCAAAATGATATATGTTGTAGAGTAACTGTTCAGCATCCTAAAACTGAAAAGAAAATAGGGGGTCACCGTATCCGTTCTCATGGAAAACACGATGCAAGATGTGAATATGGACGAAAAAATGTGCAAAAATGCCAGAATTTATGTCATTTTAGGTAAATATGTGTGATTTTGATCGAATATGTAGAAGAAACGAGCACGGTGACCCCCTGTTTTCTTTTCAGTATTAGGATGCTGATCATTCACTCTATAAAATAATGCCATTTTGAAGAGATAATATTCAAGAAATGACTTTTAAATTTTGACTCTCCGTTACCTCCATGTTTGTAGCGAACTACGTTAAGGTCATGCCGTTCGGCCTTAGTAATGCACCGGCAACCTTCGAATGGGTAATGGAAACCATACTCCGTGGATACCTGTGGACACGGTGTATGTGTTTCCTGGATGACGTCATCGCTTACGGCAGAACATTTGACCAGGCACTCGCAAACCTTGAAGCGGTCCTGGATCGAATCAGATTGGCAGGCCTGAAACTTCAGCCCAAGAAGTGCGAACTGTTCCAAAGGGAAATCTTGTGGTTGGGGTTTATAGTTAGCGGCCAAGGAATCCGAGTCGACCCCAACAAAGTCAAAGCCATCAGGGAATGGCCGACCCCGTGCGAGATCACCGACGTCAGGGCTTTCCTTGGTTTCACCAACTACTACAGGTGATTCATCAAGGACTACGCTGAGATCGCTGAACCTCTCGTAGCTTTTACCTGTGGTGAATGCCATTTCACTTGGGGACCGGCCCAACGACGAGCTTTCCAGCGACTCCGCGACGCCCTCATCAAGGCGCCCAAGCTCGCTCACCTGACCCAGAATCCAGACGACTACTTCATCCTCAACACAGATGCAAACAGCTATGCTGTGGGAGGTGCCCTCTCACAAAGGGTTAACGGGAAGGAAATCCCCATCGGGTTCGCCAGTAAAATCCTATCCCGAACCCAACGGAACTACTGTACCACGTACAGGGAACTACTGGCAGTAGTCGAAATGGTACAGCACTATCGGCATTGTCTCTGGGGCAGGAAATTCCTTCTCAGAACCGACCACAGCTTCTTGAGGTGGCTCAAGAACTACAGCGATGCTGATGGCATGCTCGCCAGGTGGCTCGCTAAGTTGCAGCAGTACGACTTCAAGATCGAGCATCGACCCGGCAAACTACATGGCAATGCTGACGGCCTGTCATGGTGTCACAGTTGTAAACGCCAAGACTGTCCCGGACGACTCATCACACCTCCGACCGACCCAGAAACAAGTTCCGGAGAACTCCCAGTTCGTCGGATAACTGTTGTTTCGGCTGAAACAAGGGCAGACCTCCTGGACAGTGATTCCATAACATCACCGGTCTCGCCCCGACTTATTTCGGCACGCCAAATTGTTCGAGTCCGTGCCTTGGATACCACACTTGATGGTCAAAAGTGGCTATCAGACTATACGACCCAGGACATTGTCGCGGCACAGCAAGCCGACCCCAGCATCAGAAAAGTGCGACAGTGGATACTAGCCGGCACAAAACCAGACTCAAAAGAAGTTGCACGCCACGGAGAGGAGGTAAAAACACTTGTTTCCCGCTGGAACCTCCTGGCGCTACAAGATGGAGTACTGGTACGGAACATAAAACCCGACCCCGCTGGACGACCTGTGGTGCAAACCGTGCTTCCCGTCGCACTCAGAACTCAGGTTCTGCATCAACTTCACGACCTGAAGATTGTCGGACATCTCGGCATACAGCGTACCATAGAAAGAGTCAGGCGCCACTTCTACTGGCCCGGCTTGGCGTTGGACGTCGCCCGCTGGTGTGCCCGCTGCCCACAATGTGTGACCCGCAAGGGTAAACCGACCCCAAAAAGATCGCCCCTGACACAGTTGCAGACAGGAGCCCTGTTCGACAGGATAGCGATGGACATCCTTGACACTCACAAAGTCACTGGAAGAGGCCATCGGTACATACTTGTCCTGTCGGACTATTTCTCGAAGTACACGGACGCCTTTCCGCTACGGCGACATACGGCCAAAAATGTTGCTGACATCTTGGTAAACAGGTGGATAGTTTACCATGGTGTTCCCAAAGTTATTCATAGCGACCAAGGTACCGAGTTCGAGTCGTCCCTGTTCCGCAATGTCGTGCGTCTCCTGGGCGCCAAGAAAATTTGTACGACCCCATATCGACCCTAGAGTGACGACCAAGTCAAACGTTTTAATAGGACATTGCTCAACATGCTGAGTGCATTTGTCAGCGATCGTGCAAACGACTGGGACTTGCACCTACCATATGTGTTAATGGCCTATAGAACATTGGTACACTCGTCCACGGGATGCACCCCGCATCTGATGGTGTATGGACATGAGTGTAATCTGCCAGTCGACCTCATGTTTCCGACCTACGACCCTGAACTTCTACCTACGTGTGGTCCGGAGTACGTAGAGTACCTGCGGCAAGCCATTAGGACCGCCCATGGTTTTGCCCAAGATCATCTCGAGAAAGCAGCAATCCTGCAAAAGATGGGTTACGACGCCCATGCAAAACCACAACCCCAGTTTCAACCAGGAGAACTGGTCCGGTATTATCTGCCTCTCACGCAGAATAATAAGTTCGCTCGACCCTGGACTGGTCCTTGGAGGATCATCGACCGTGTGACTGAGGTTGATTACCGAATCGCCTTGGTTTCCAACCCTCGGAACACTCGTGTTGTTCATATGGATGTGCTCAAGCCATACGAAGGTGACAACCAAGTGGCAAACATCTATTCCGACCCTGTACGACCCACATAGTCGTCAAGCAAGTCTGACCCAGAACAGTCGCCCGACCCCATGGGGCTTCTCAAGGAGTTTTACTACCCCTAGGAGGTAACTGTCCAAGATTGACATACTGATTCAGACCAAACTGCTGAGTCTGACTCGCCAACGACCCAGAATCGTCAGTCGCGACCTCCGACCTCATCAGGCTCAAGCCGACGTTGACAGAGAAAAGGATCGCGCAGATCAAGTTCGGACACACCAAAACTGGCACGGCCTATTGGTACGGGAACCAATCACAGAAAAATCTATCATACCAAGATGCGGCCTGTCACCAAATTCATCACACAAAAATTCAAAGCGCCATGGTGTGACCGACCCAGTTCATTACATCATCGACCCCTACAATATTTGCGGCCCCGTCATCCTGTGGACAAGCTGAAAATGAACGGAACGATGTCCGCCCCTGTGAGTGATTGGTATTTATATCTCAGCCTATATTAACTGTGTCGTCTGTGAAATAACAATTCAACCCCGCTAGTTTATTGTGCGCTAGTTTGTGAAGAAAAGGAACGATTAACCGTGATAGTTCACAAGGTACGCACAAGCGCTGAGGACGGCATGTTCGTTTGCCCGTTCTGTACCGGCGAAGAAGAGGACGTCGACGAGCGACGATGGCCAACGGTTCCCCGACGCGGCCCCTTCCGTTCGGCTCAGGCCTTGGACGCCCACGTCCTGGCCTACCATTTTCCGTTTTTACGGTTCTTCGTTTGTCCGGCCCAGGATCATTTCATGACGGTGGTGCAGGAAGACATGTTCCGCCATCTGTCCGAACCGACCCCACACCATATAGCGGCACTTCCTTTCTACAATGAGGGACGTCTGTCGGCTTCCGGCCCCATGCTAGCCAAGTTTGGGCTGCGCTGCCGAGTCGATATGCAGCCGAACCCGAACTATCGACCATCTTTAGTTCCGGCCAACATTCCGATATTCCGACGGGATATCAATACGGTACTGGCATTTGGCACATGGCGCCGGAACTCTTCGATCAGTACCCGCCTAATTCGGCCCCAGAAATTCAACTGGTGCTCCGTCGGCTGGAGCACAATAGATTATCGACTCTGGCCGATGAGGTCCGATTGGCTCGCATGACCAGGGACATAGAGGCCTTGAACGCGTGGGTACGAATACGGCGACCCTGCATGATATTCTTTGTCCGGCCCATTTCTTATCAAACGACATCTATGAAAGTCGCTAGCACCACAGCACCGACTTCAGTTGGGAACGCGGCTTCAGCACGGACCTCGGCTCCTGTTACGACGTCACCCTCCACAAGTACGACGCCTCCGACCCCAAAATCTTCAACCCCAACTGGGAGACGACCCTCGGACGTGATCCCATGACGCATGGTAGTGGAGCGACCCACGGCATCGAACGTGACGGACTATCGGGTCCGGGA
This sequence comes from Terebella lapidaria, assembly GCA_949152475.1. Taxonomy (NCBI): domain Eukaryota; kingdom Metazoa; phylum Annelida; class Polychaeta; order Terebellida; family Terebellidae; genus Terebella; species Terebella lapidaria. The sequence goes on along the minus strand of OX424559.1, from coordinate 13,150,533 downwards.
GGGACTCGTTCCCCCACCCGAGGAGTACCCGCCGTTGTCAACCCAGCTATCGGAACCAACCTCCCCGGAGAAAGTTCCGCCATCACCGGCGGAGGAACCCAACGACTCCGATCAAGACCAGCCACCTCCGCTCCGCGAGGTGAGTGAGGAACCAACCATTCAACCCACTTGGGCTGCCGCTGTGACAGCTTCTGGAAAATCGACCCCGACGCAACGGATGGTTACGACCGTGCCGACGCCACCATACTTCACGGAAGAAGTAGAAGTCACTCGCACAGTAACCACCCAAAGTGCAGAGAACGATCGGCCCAGACTACGGATGGAGGAACTTGGCCTACAAGAGCCACTACCCCGTGACCTGGACGAGAGGCTCCCTCTCCACGGTTCAGGAGAACTGGCGGCCGATTTCCAGTTCCTGCGCCAACATGGCAAGCGATTAGTCGACCGAACCTTACCCGGCCTACAAGCCCTACGTGGACAGAATCCCGACTGCATCGGCCTAATCCAGGATGAAGACGCCAGCCGACCTCCGAATTACCTGGGAGTTCATCAGGATTACTGGACGGCTCGATGGGAACAGGCGGCCCATAATGCAGACCCCTTGCTCCTTCCTGCCGAGATGGGGGACCGTCCCCGCGTTTCTAAAAGAGTTCCAGAGTAGCCTGTGAAGAGAATAGACGTGCGAGTGATAGCTGAATAATTGACCTTGATTGTATAGTAGTGGATGAATCTAAGAAGCTATGAAACGTGTATATACAGACTGTGTTATATAAGAAGGATTAAATATTGGTGTATATGATTCGACCAGAAAATCACTGGACTTAGGAGTGGTTGCGGCCCTGCTGTGAGTGTTTGCTTCATCAGACATTTATTGCCCAAATAAATATATTGAAGTGAACTGCCGGCCTTGTGAATCACACAATGACCCAGAATTAAGTCGGCCTGATACCGGCCGTGAACGGTATTCGCCACAAGTGTAAACGAGTTAGAAAAATCAGAGTATACCAATGTCTAAAAAGCACCTGACATGTGAAAATGAACGTGTTAAACATGGTAAATAACCGACTTGGGTATTCTGAAATCGTAAACAGCATGCTGTGCCTAGACACACAAAAAGATATCCCTGATAGTCTACATTAGGTGTTACCAGGGTTACAACATCTCAGTATTATTCCCTATCAACATTGCAATAGCAATATTGTATCACTTGTCCTTCCAAACGTTACACTATTTTCGCCCCCAATGTAGCCCAAAATCAACATGATTCACATGTAAGCATGGCGTAATACTTTTTTACCGACCTTTGCTCCGATAACCTATATTGCCAAACGTTGTGCCTGTCGTCCTTTTAGCTATACGTCTGTTCACCGTCTACAGTTTTATCTCGAACGTATACGATCATAACTTTCTGAAGTTTTGCACAAATATATCTAGAAAACACTTCACAAGGCAGGCATCAAATTATGTTCTTTATTTTCTGTTTTCAATATGGCGACCATTTTTTCGAAACCTGTGTATAACTATTGTCGCTGACTCTTAAGGACGCAAGCACCATGCCCTTCAGCACAGTCCTTGCCGTCCTCATTCTTAATCAGGTAGTAGTCTGCCAGATGAGATCCTACTGATACATAATTCAGAATCGCTTCATCTCAGTTATGTAGCCCAATGTGTGTCAAGCCTGAGAGCCATGGGAGCCGCATTTTGGAACACGTGCACCTTGTCGTGTCGCTGGCTGGCCTCGCTGATGGTGTCACCACGGGGATAGAACCCCGGATAGCCCGACAGTCTGCCAGAGCCTAAATGCACCATCCAAGGGTGAGAGACTACCACTCCAGGCTCGTGAGCACCAGATCAAAGTAGCCTTCCTCCGGCCTTCACCCCCCCCCCCCCCCACGCCTCCTGAACATGTCCTTGGGTCCTAAAACCCTCAACTTTAGATGGAGGGGACAGGAGCACATGCCGCGCTACACCGTCGTCCTGTTGCCTTGACAGCTCTGAGAGAACTCAAAGAAACCAGGACGGGCTGCCTGTCTTTATAGCAGCCAGCGAACGAGCACAAAGGTGGGACGTCACAGACAATGAAACAGTGGATTCGATTCATACGTTATTGAAAGTGGCCAACAACCTATTGAAATCTTTGATCAAAATATGATGTCCTGAAGTGGCAAAAACACCTATTAAGATCTTCGGGTAAAATCACCACAATACCCCCTCTTACAATGTTGGTCCCCAACGTGTTTCAACCTTAGCATAAAACTTACAAACACGATCAAAGTAACATATGGCAGAACCAGATGGAAGCAAGGTGAGCCATACCAACAATCGCGACGCAGGAAGAACAGCCCTTAAGGGTCGGTTTTGGAAGAGTGGGGAACGACACCTGGACTTAACACACTAGACTCTATCGCTCCTAGAATTGTGGATAAATCATAACAAACATACTAAAATTTTGTACGAGGTCTTCCAGCAGAGATAATGACCAGGGAAGGTAACTCTCCGAAAACGATGGTGTGCCCAATGTTTGGAATCCAATTAAATCCTTTAAATTCAGAAAGGTTGTATAACGACACACTGATGATCGAGAATGAAACTTCATATAAAAAGGTTCCAGCGGATCCAATAGGATCCGGGCAGGGCAGAACCGTGGGAAGAGGTCCTGGCGTACCTTCCATTATGATGGGTACTTTCACCATCCCCTGATCGTGTTGAAGGTTGCACGCAATCCTGGAGGCCTCAGCATGGTACTAGTGCAGCCAGTTCAGAGAATGTCCCATCTCCACTACGAGGTATTCTGCATCACGGGTGAGGGTTTCATCTCTGTTATGAAGTTTTCTGAGTTGCAGATGAGGGATCCTCGTGGGGGTGATCCCAAGGGTACTTCTCTCTCGTGCGCGACAAAGCTACATCTGTTATACCTATATCCCGAGAGGCCATTTGCGCCAACAGGTTCGCCAGCTCTGCATCTCTGCATGTCTGTACTTGTTACTAGCCATCACATTGATGGTCCACCGCCTGGCCTACAGATTTGCTGAAAGTTTTGTAGGCCCTGATGGCGTCAGAACCATACAGCCTGAGTACATCTTCTACCGGATTCAGAGGCTCCAGGTTCAGGGCAACTGTATTTTACCAGCCCGTTGCCCTGCTTTTGGGCAACGGGCCGAATTTCTACAGAATTTCAGACTTCTATCTCAAAAATTGACGAAGTTGGCTATTAACCCCAATGTTAAATTTCAGTCCAAAACAGGGTCTGGAGAATCCAACCATATTCGAGAATGTGATCCTGTTTACATCCACCAAGATTCGAAGTATTATTGTAATTTCGGATCAGAATACACATTGGGGTGTATTCTACACAGACATTTCGATTTCGGAAGATCGCACTGCTACAAAAGCAACCAAATGCACAAAATCAGACGATGATCCAGGAATTCAATGATGGGGTTGAATTTAACATTGGGGTAGATTGCCAACTTTTTCATTTTTTTTGCGACAGAAGTCTGAAATTGGGTATAAAATTTCCCTTTGACTCTCAGATGAAGTATGCCAAGTTATAGAACGATAACATTTATCATCGCAAAAATATCAACGAAAAACAGTGTAAACGAGTTAGAAAAATCCGAGTATACCAATGTCTAAAAAGCACCTGACATGTGAAAATGAACGTGTTAAACATGTTAAATAACCGACTTGGGTATTCCGAAATCGTAAAAAGCATGCTGTGCCTAGACACACAAAAATATATCCCTGATGGTATACATTAGGTGTTACCAGGGTTACAACATCTCAGTATTATTCCCCATCAACATTGCAATAACAATATTGTATCACTTGTCCTTCCAAAGGTTACACTATTTTCGCCCCCACTGTAGCCCAAAATCAACATGATTCACATGTAAGCATGGCGTAATACTTTTTTACGGACCTTTGCTCCGATAACCTATATTGCCAAGCGTTGTGCCTGTCTTCCTTTCAGCTATACGTCTGTTCGCCGTCTACAGTTTTATCTTGAACGTATACGGTCATAACCTTCTGAAGTTTTGCACAAATATATCTAGAAAACACTTCACAAGGCAGGCATCGAATCATTTTCTGTTTTCAATATGGCGACCATTTTTTCGAAACCTGTGTATAACTATTGACGCTGACTCTTAAGGACGCAAGCACCCTGCCCTTCGGCACGGTCCTTGCCGTCCTCATTCTTAATCAGGTGGTAGTCTGTCAGATGAGATCTGATACATAATTCAGAAACGCTTCATCTCAGTTATGTAGCCCAGTGTGTGTCAAGCCTGAGAGCCATGGGAGCGGCATTTTGGAACACGTGCACATTGTCGTGTTGCTGGCTGGCCTCGCTGATGGTGTCACCACGGGGATAGAACCCCGGATAGCCCGACAGTCTGCCAGAGCCTAAATGCACCATCCAAGGGTGAGAGACTACCACTCCAGGCCCGTGAGCACCAAATCAAAGTAGCCTTCCTCCGGCCTTCACCCCCCCCCCCCCCCACGCCTCCTGAACATGTCCTTGGGTCCTAAAACCCTCAACTTTAGATGGGGGGACAGGAGCAGATGCCGCACTACACCGTCGTCCTGTTGCCTTGACAGCTCTGAGAGAACTCAAAGAAACCAGGACGGGCTGCCTGTCTTTATAGCAGCCAGCGAACGAGCACAAAGGTGGGACATCACAGACAATGAAACAGTGGATTCGATTCATACGTTATTGAAAGTGGCCAACAAACTATTGAAATCTTTGATCAAAATATGGTGTCCTGAAGTGGCGAAAACACTTATTAAGATCTTCGGGTAAAATCACCACAATACCCCCTCTTACAGTGTTGGTCCCCAACGTGTTTCAACCTTAGCATAAAACTTACACACACGATCAAAGTAACATATGGCAGAACCAGATGGAAGCAAGGTGAGCCATACCAACAATCGCGACGCAGGAAGAACAGCCCTTAAGGGTCGGTTTTGGAAGAGTGGGGAACGACACCTGGACTTAACACACTAGACTCTATCGCTCCTAGAATTGTGGATAAATCATAACAAACATACTAAAATTTTGTACGAGGTCTTCCAGCAGAGATAATGACCAGGGAAGGTAACTCGCCGAAAACGATGGTGTGCCCAATGTTTGGAATCCAATTAAATTCTTTAAATTCAGAAAGGTTGTATAACGACACACTGATGATCGAGAATGAAACTTCATATAAAAAGGTTCCAGCGGATCCAATAGGATCCGGGCAGGGCAGAACCGTGGGAAGAGGTCCTGGCGTACCTTCCATTATGATGGGTACTTTCACCATCCCCTGATCTTGTTGAAGGTTGCACGCAATCCTGGAGGCCTCAGCATGGTACTAGTGCAGCCAGTTCAGAGAATGTCCCATCTCCACTACGAGGTATTCTGCATCACGGGTGAGGGTTCCATCTCTGTTATGAAGTTTTCTGAGGTGCAGATGAGGGATCCTCGTGGGGGTGATCCCAAGGGTACTTCTCTCTCGTGCGCGACAAAGCTACATCTGTTATACCTATATCCCGAGAGGCCATTTGCGCCAACAGGTTCGCCAGCTCTGCATCTCTGCATGTCTGTACTTGTTACTAGCCATCACATTGATGGTCCACCGCCTGGCCTACAGATTTGCTGAAAGTTTTGTAGGCCCTGATGGCGTCAGAACCATACAGCCTGAGTACATCTTCTACCGGATTCAGAGGTTCCAGGTTCAGGGCAGCTGTATTTTACCAGACCGTTGCCCTGCTTTTGGGCAACGGGCCGAATTTCTACCGAATTTCAGACTTCTATCTCAAAAATTGACGAAGTTGGCTATTAACCCCAATGTTAAATTTCAGTCCAAAAGAGGGTCTCGAGAATCCAACCATATTCGAGAATGTGATCCTGTTTACATCCACCAAGATTCGAAGTATTATTGTAATTTCGGATCAGAATACACATTGGGGTGTATTCTACACAGACATTTCGATTTCGGAAGATAGCACTGCTACAAAAGCAACCAAATGCACAAAATCAGACGAGGATCCAGGAATTCAATGATGGGGTTGAATTTAACATTGGGGTAGATTGCCAACTTTTTCAATTTTTTGTGACAGAAGTCTGAAATTGGGTATAAAATTTCCGTTTGACTCTCAGATGAAGTATGCCAAGTTATAGAACGATAACATTTATCATCGCAAAAATATCAACGAAAAACAGTGTAAACGAGTTAGAAAAATCCGAGTATACCAATGTCTAAAAAGCACCTGACATGTGAAAATGAACGTGTTAAACATGTTAAATAACCGACTTGGGTATTCCGAAATCGTAAACAGCATGCTGTGCCTAGACACACAAAAAGATATCCCTGATAGTATACATTAGGTGTTACCAGGGTTGCAACATCTCAGTATTATTCCCCATCAACATTGCAATAACAATATTGTATCACTTGTCCTTCCAAAGGTTACACTATTTTCGCCCCCACTGTAGCCCAAAATCAACATGATTCACATGTAAGCATGGCGTAATACTTTTTTACCGACCTTTGCTCCGATAACCTATATTGCCAAGCGTTGTGCCTGCCTTCCTTTCAGCTATACGTCTGTTCGCCGTCTACAGTTTTATCTTGAACGTATACGGTCATAACCTTCTGAAGTTTTGCACAAATATATCTAGAAAACACTTCACAAGGCAGGCATCAAATTATTTTCTGTTTTCAATATGGCGACCATTTTTTCGAAACCTGTGTATAACTATTGACGCTGACTCTTAAGGACGCAAGCACCATGCCCTTCGGCACAGCCCTTGCCGTCCTCATTCTTAATCAGGTAGTAGTCTGCCAGATGAGATCCGACTGATACATAATTCAGAAACGCTTCATCTCAGTTATGTAGCCCAGTGTGTGTCAAGCCTGAGAGCCATGGGAGCGGCATCTTGGAACACGTGCATGTTGTCGTGTTGCTGGCTGGCCCCGCTGATGGTGTCACCACGGGGATATAACCCCAGATAGCCCGACGGTCCGCCAGAGCCTGAATGCACCATCCAAGGGTGAGAGACTACCACCCCAGGCCCGTGAGCACCAGATCAAAGTAGCCTTCCTCCGGCCTTCACCCCCCCCCCCCCCCCCACGCCTCCTGAACATGTCCTTGGGTCCTAAAACCCTCAACTTTAGATGGAGGGGCCAGGAGCACATGCCGCACTACACCGTCGTCCTGTTGCCTTGACAGCTCTGAGAGAACTCAAAGAAACCAGGACGGGCTGCTTGTCTTTATAGCAGCCAGTGAACGAGCACAAAGGTGTGACGTCACAAACAATGAAACAGTGGATTCGATCCATACGTTATTGAAAGTGGCCAACAACCTATTGAAATCTTTGGTCAAAATATGGTGTCCAGAAGTGGCAAAAACACCTATTAAAATCTTCGGGTAGAATCACCACAATATCCCCTCTTACAATGTTGGTCTCCAACATGTTTCGACCTTGGCATAAAACTTACAAACACGACCAAAGTAACATATGGCAGAACCAGATGGAAGCAAAGTGAGCCATACCAACAATCGCGACGCAGGAAGAACAGACCTTAAGGTTCGGTTTTGGAAGAGTGGGGAACGACCCCTGGACTTAACACACTAGACTCTAACGCTCCTAGAATTGTGGATAAATCATAATAAACATTCTGAAATTTTGTACGAGGTCTTCCAGCAGAGATAATGAACAGGGAAGGTAACCCACCGAAAACGATGGTGTGCCCAATGTTTGGAATCAAATTAAATCCTTTAAATTCAGAAAGGTTGTGTGGCGAATACCGTTCTCTGGCCGGTATCAGACCGATGCTTTATTCGAGGTCGTTGTCCTAAATGAGAGCCTGCAGTATTGTTCAATAGTTTATTCGGATGACAAATGTCAATGCCGCTAGTAAACCACAATATAGTTGTCGATCACACCTACGTCCAGATGATGTGAGTTCCCGTCTATATATGAATATCCCAATTTATAGTCCTTCGTATATCACAATTTATATATCTTCACTTCTATACAATCATAGCCATAACATTCACTATGGAACACGTCTCTACCCTCTGGAATCTTCTACTCAACTGCGGGGCCGGGGGACCATGTGAGTGTATTTTCCCGCCTAAGGTATACGGGGTCGTGTTATTGGCTGAATGTATGCTGATCTCACTGGGAAAGTGGGTTTCCCCGGTGCATGTTCTGACAAGTCTGTTCACGTGATCTGGGTGCAGTGCATGTTATTTTCCATGTGTTGAAATGTGTGCTTGTAAAGGTCAAGGCTGGCTAAACTGGGTCGCGTGTACTGAGTGGACGGGGCCGAGGGTGCGTGCGGTTTGACCTGTGTGTATACATGGTTCCGGTAATGTTTATGTCTGTGATCGTATAGTGCTATGTACCGTGTGTTAAATCATGTTGAGAGTCTGTGTTGTCATGGAAATGTGGTGTGCGGGAGGGACGGGCTGTTACAGTCGCTAAATTACTACAGTTGTATAACGACACACTGATGATCGAGAATGAAACTTCATATAAAAGGGTTCCAGCGGGTCCAATAGGATCCGGGCAGGGCAAAACTGTGGGAAGAGGTCCTGGCGTACCTTCCATCATGCTGGGTACCTTTCATCATCCCCTGATTGTGTTGAAGGTTGCACGCAATCCTGGAGGCCTCAGCATGGTACTAGTGCAGCCAGTTCAGAGAATGTCCCATCTCCACTACGAGGTATTCTGTATCACGGGTGAGGGTTCCATCTCTGTTATGAAGTTTTCTGAGGTGCAGGTGAGGGATCCTCGTGGAGGTGATCCCAAGGGTACTTCTCTCTCCTGCGCGACAAAGCTACAACATCTGTTATACCTATATCCCGAGAGGCCATTTGCGCCAACAGGTTCGCCAGCTCTGCATCTCTGCATGTCTGTACTTGTTACTAGCCATCACATTGATGGTCCACCGCCTGGTCTACAGATTTGCTGGAAGTTGTGTAGGCCCTGATGGCGTCAGAACCATACAGCCTGAGTACATCTTCTACCGGATTCAGAGGCTCCAGGTTCAGGGCAGCTGTATTTTACCAGTCCGTTGCCCTGCTCTCTGACAGGATGGATGAGACGAATGCCGACATCGTGAGAGGTGGTGCCCGTGTTGTAGCAACTGCAGCCAGGGGAGCAGCAGCAGGGACCTTAAGGGATTCCCGGACGCTGTGCTCATGGACCCGTTGGTTTCTGGAGGAGCAATATCACTGTTGGCTGGGGCGAATGGGACTGTAAGAAAGACTCTTCCCTGAAGTTTGTAGCGCACTGTGCCTCACTGTACTGCACTGTGCCGCAAGGCCATCAGGTTGCGGCACATGATCTGGGGCATCTCACACACCAATGTGTACATTCGCTAGACCATCTATGTGATGGTTCCTTAGGAGTGTTGGACGACTTCTGCCATTATCTCATACTCACTCTGGGTGCGGTCCATTGTGGCCAACAGGTGAGCCCCTAAGCTCCAACCTACTGAGACCACTGAACTGGCGTATTTCCAGCAGTTGTACAAAGCGCCATGGACTGCAGTGCAAGATGGGATTATTCCTCGAGTTAGACTCTGCAGATGACGGCTGGGATGTCATGGTGACTGGTTTCTGCCATCTGGTCTAGCCTCCTGACGTCTTGGCTGGTCCAGAAGGGTTCTAACTTCGGTAAACGTCACATTCTTATTGGAATACTCACCATAACCTCTAGGGCTTCCCTATAAGGCTCTTGTTCAATATATACCATGCTTCACTATAATATATCCAGATCAGCGTTATGACCATCAAATCATTTACTGCGAAAAGTGAATTCTGCCGTTCGTGGTACAGCAAGAAAAAAAACATGACTTAGAACCACTTGAAATTTAAGAATAAAATCAGTTAAAATAAAAGTGAAATTTATAGGAATGGGGGGTTCGAGGGGGGACTGTTTGCTTTGTTTGAATGTGTAAAGTGTTAGACCTTGTGTAATGCTTAATGGGATGCTGTTCCAAATGCGTATGACTCTAGGGTAGGCGGAGTATGTCATAGCTTGTGTACGGCAGCGTGGGGCAATAAAATGTCTGTTAAAGAATGTACAAGTAGACAAGCATGTAGGGTTATTTGAACAATATACAGTCACCTCCAAATGTTTGGGCCCACCCACAGGATTTCAATTTCATGGCATGCGCATTGTGTTCTGGGTGTGATATTCATAAACAAATTCGCCAATATAATTAGTATTTATGAACATGATCAAGAAACATAATTGCAGTTCCCATTGGAAATAATAAAATGTCCATACTGTGACTTTCAATGTACAAATGTTGGAAGTAATGTAAATCACAGTATTCAAGACACCACCACAAGATTATGCAAACAAATCATTGACTTTCACAAATCATTTCAGAAGCTTGTTATTCATATCACTTAACAACACAATACTGACAACACATTTATTGATCGACATTAGGGTTATAAATCGGGTTCTGAAAAAAAAATCAGTGCAACGTGTTCCTGACCATGGCTGAGCTGAACGGATTTGAGCGATCCAGATGTGTGGAGTTCATCAGCAAGGGAAGAGCTTGAGGGCTATAGCAGCTGAAGGTGGATACTACTGCAAGAGAGTGTACTTTGTTATAGCCTGATACGGAACAGCGGGAGATGTAGTAGACTGCCCAAGATCGGGAAGCCTGCTGTACCCATAGCCAGGGATGGCCGGGTTCTGGCACGTCATTGCGAGCAGAACATACGGGCCACTGTTCCTGAGTTCAGTGCACTTTGGCACTTTGTTCATGCTTCTCAAACAACAGTTTGCCAACCACTGAAAACACCCGGTTTGAATGTCATAATGGCCAGAAGGAAGCCTACACTCACTCCAAAGCAGAAGCAGCTGAGGCCCGACTTATGTCGTCATTACGAGGTCTGGTATTGCCAGTGGTTTTATTCACGGGCGATTCCAAATTCAACCTCTACTACATTAATAGGGATCCACGTCCATCACAGAGCTCGGGAAGAGTACCTTCCACACTGCATCACCGCAAACAGAAAAGTTTGGTGGTGGTGGTGTCTTGGTGTGGGGTCAGGGGATGCATGTCAATCAGAGAGGTCAGACTGCTCACACAATCAAAGGGACATGGAACAGCCAGGGGCATCCTGGGTGACAGCCTGGTGTCATCAGCGCACGTGCTCGGGTACAGGGACCGAAACACCCTGCAGGATGTTGGCACACCCGGCCATCACTCTCGCCTCGTCATCGAGGAAAAAGAGTTCAAAGAGACCATCACAAAGTCCGAATCTGAGCCCCATCCAGAACTTGTGGGCAGATATTGCTCAAATATCACGAACGTCGAGGTCAAAGGCCCAACCTAGCAGAACTGGAGCATAATTCATAGTTTTCGGAATGGAGTATTGATATCAGTTTTCCAGCGTTGTTGCTGATTTGGTTTGCCGTTTATGTTGTTATGGACATGGTTACCATATTCGTAAAAAGATTGATTTCTGTTTAAACTTAGAGAAAGGTGGATTAAAGCTTACACAATTGTTGAATTATGCGTTTTAAATTCTTAGAAGAGTTCTAGAATACTTAGTATCACATTGACAAATATCAAAATTACACTCATGACTAGGTTCAACTGATAACACTTTCAGAAGTGGCATACATTGGGTAAAAAACACAAAATTTCAAGTAGGCCCAAACTTTTGTAGGCGACTGTAATTCAGTGTTCAACAGAACATTATTGTCTTAGAGATGGGTACATCGACGTTCAAGCAGCACAAATCATGTATAGAGAAATATTTGGTTATCATGACAATATGCCTCATTTATAAATTAAGCGACCTGATTCATCCGTGGATGTTGCTCTGCAGGTGCACGAAATTACTACCCGAGGCAGAAACATTACCTGCATAATGTTTTATAAGATTCTTGGTAAAGTTCTGAATATTTATTGTAAGCTGTGTTTCTACAGTCTATATTATATAATTCTGAGAAATCTGTGTCTTGGAGATATTGATTAAACTTGGCTATCTTGGTTGTTGTTTGTGTTATTAGTGTTTGTGTAGATGTGATCGATCAATGTAGCGGAATTCTCACTTATTCTTGTGGGTTTAATTATTGTTGGGATGAAACCCCTTGGAAAAATATTGTCAATATAATTGTTAATTTTTGTATCAGAGTTGTACTTAATTAGGTCTACATTCATGTCACCCATTATACCACTTTGTTTGTTTTCATTATTTATCTGGTCCATTATATTATGCATAGTTGACATAAATAAATTAACATCCGCTTTTGGTTGTGAGTTTGGCCTATAGATTTCTCCTACAATTACACTAGATGAATTTTTATCATTTTTTATTTCGATGAAAATAGATTCAAGAATATGATCCATTAAAATACTTAGGTCATCTCTTACTTTATAATTGATATCATCTCTAACAAACATACCTACTCCTCTATAACTAAGCTTTCTATTTCTTGACATAATATGATGATATCCCTCTAAATTGATTCGGCAATCTTTCTCACAGCTAAAGAGCTCACTTATGCCAATGACTTGAAAAGCAAAATTATCAGTATTTCAATCATAAAACACTTCCCTGAATGATTCCCAAGTTGAATCATTTAGATTGCGACAATTCAGGTGAAAATATGATGAAGAACTTAAGTTCGCTTCATTTAAAATATGAAAGTTTTCTGCATCATGATATTTCATCATCATCTGATGAGATAAGTCATAATTATTGTCTATGTCATCATTGGCTTCCAAAATGGATGAGAAGTTGTAATTATCATTTGTCCTGACTTGGTCAAGTGTAAGGCCAGGTCAAATTCTAAAGTTGGTCATTGGAATTCTGTGTGAAAAAAAATCATACGAGCGTACGATATTTTTTTATTTTTACATTTATTTATTTTTTGTCTTTTGTCTTTTTTCACATACGGGCGGAAATTTATCAAGTTTTCCAACTATCCGATTTGCTCATGATCAAGTTTTAAGAAATAATATATTTCACAAGTATAAAAAATGCAGTCTAGCTGACATTAATTTTGTATTAAATTTTCCAAAAAAACATTTTGCCTACGAGTGTTTTTTTCAAAATATTTCACGAATATTCAAGATATTTTGCTTAAGCACAAGATAGTGTTTACTGCAATTGGTCAAATGTCGAGATTACAATCTTGAACTCGAATCTTGGACTAATGCTGATCGAGAATCCAATGTTTGTGATAAAAAAAGTAAAGGACATCAAGTGACTCAAGGATTAGAATAAAAAAGGGGAAAAAAAGTTTTATGGACAACTATAAGAAAAAATATATTTCGTCAAAAATGCTGATTTCAGTATACCATATCTCGAGAATAAAATCGTGAGCCAACCTGGGAGTAGGGCTAATGGATATTTCTAATATGTTGCTTCAAAATAATACGGGTGTTAGAGTGGCTCAAGGATTAGGATTGTGTAAAAGATATATATATATATATAAAATCTATGTACATTTGGTAAAAAAGCCCGTAGTGTTTTACAATTTGCAGTAAAGCAAAAACGTGTATTTCGCCCAGTAATAAATAGATCTGGATGATAAAGGATCTCTTAATGAGTAGTTTCACACTTCACACCGGTATCATATGGGTGCACACTTGGTACCCATCCGGGAATCTCCGTGTGTCCAATCAAATAGTGCCTTTAAAAAACTTATTTTTCGTGGCATGTATGTAGTCTTGGTGGATTCGGCATAATTAATTTGGTGCTTTGGAGCAACAGAGCTCCAAAGCACTTGTGAACATGATTGTGAACTTGTGAACATGCTTCAAATTAGTAACATACTGATATATATATATATATATATATATATATATATATATATATATATATATATATATATATATATATATATATATATATATATATATATATAGATTTGCACATGAATACCCTACTACCATCTGTAATACCATTGATATGTTGATTAACTTTGTTTGGCAGTGACTGTATTGAAAAGCACGGGTGACAATCCAGCAAATCGGGAGCGAGAATACTCTGAAGCCATACAGAATGCCGAGCTGGACCCAACCATCACCACAGTGCAAGATATGGTCTGTATTATCGACGAAGCCGAAATGGATTTCAAGAAAACAGAGGTCAACATTGCCTTGATTGGCAGAAGTGGGGTTGGCAAGTCAAGTCTTATAAATGCCATCCTCAACCTTCCACCATATCACGCAGAAGCCGCTAAAGTGGGCATTGTCGAAACTACAGAAGATGTCACAGGATACAAGAATCCGGATCTTCCGAAAATTGTTCTATGGGATTTGCCTGGGGTAGGTACTGATAAATTTGCCAGGGACAAATATCTTGATCAGGTTAAATTTGCAGGCTTTGATGCTTTCATTATTGTCTGCAGTAATCGAATATTTCAGGATGACACGTGGTTGGCCAAGCAAGCAATTGCTCTGAAAAAACCATTTTTCTTCGTGCGATCAAAGATTGATCAGGATATCGAAAATGCTGTTCATGATCACAAAACAGAACCAAATATTGCACTACAGCAAATCCGAGAAAATGCTGATCAGAGCCTTAAAGATAATGGGATTGAAAATGCTAAAATTGTTCTAGTTAGTAGTAGGCTCGGGCACCAATGCGATTGGGATTTTCCTCGTTTGGTTCAAGAAATATCTGAAAACATGCCACCGAAAAATACCACTGCTGTGGTTATGGCAATGGTAAGTGCCTCAAAAGATATGATTCAGAAGAAGAAAAACATCTTTTCTGAAAGAATCCCGATCGTAGCCAAAAGGGCGAGTAATTCTGGAGATACATATGGTGACGTCATCATGGACGAAATGAAATTGTATGTTGAGCGTTTCGGGATAACAGATGCTAATTTGGCAGACTGGGGTGTGAGAATAGAGAATCTGGAACCTCAGCTTCAGAAAATAAAAACAGATCTCGAAAGCATAATTGAACAATACAAAGAAGGACAGGATAAAGAAGGTAGTTTTTTTTATGCAACTGCCAAATGGAGGATTTTCAGTCGGTACGAATGGGCCAAAAAGACAGTCAAACAACACGAATCTCCATTCAAAGAGAAAGCAAAAACAGCTAAAGCGAAATCTGAGAAGGAAAGAGCTGCATTGATAGAGAAAACTGCCCACCAAATTTTGGAGTGCGCACTTGAGAGGTGTGCAGCTTTGGCAGCTGGTGTTTTGGAAAACAGATCAAAATTATCAGTTAGGAGATATGCTGAAGAACTTGGATCCAAGCTAAAATCAGGGTGGCATAGATTTGGAAACTCAGTTAAGAAAATGTTCAGTAAACCACAAACTTGACCTAACATGCCTCACGTTATATCTCCACAATATCGATACAGATATTTCCTGACTAATAATCAGTTATGGCTTATTTCCAGCTATTAATACTATGATTTTCACGTTGGGAGAAAAGGATTAAATGACCACGTTATATTATCCAAATCATTAATGCAATTGCACGCCTGATAATTAAATATATACATATACATAGCCATATAGTCAACATAAATGTATATATAGTCAGCATATATGACATGAATTCTGTGGTCGATACAAACGTACATACCGGAGGTTGGATTATCCAAATTGTAGATAATTATGGTGATGGTCAAATTAGTATCATGTAATTTTTATTGTTGTCATGTCGCTTTCAGTTATTCACAACTGCCCCTGTTTTATGTGTCAGCAGTGAGTCTTTGTCGTTGGTTGTCTATTGGACGATCCGTCTTCGAATATATTCATAATTTTCCTCAAATCGGATATGTAGCATTATTCTCACATTTGTAAAATTGTTTTTCTTTTGATGGTGAACCCTTGTACGATTATGAATCATATATTTACTTTTGAGTATAAAGCAACATATTCCATAAGGTTTGTTATTTTCTGGGTTGTATTTATTTATACGAGTGTATTTATCACCACACAAATTGCAAGGAAACCTTCGATTTTCAGAGCTATTTTGAATATTTCGATGGATCGGAACCAAAAGGGCCTAACTGACATTTCTTGCGAGAATCATTTATTTGCATGTATAGTGACTTCCTGTCAATACCACAGGGCCTAAATACATATTGGATAAACACGCCCAAAAGGGCCTATCTACATACTATCCATCATGTCAAGAGAACCTTCATTTTTAAATTTTTTGGCAATATTATGATCAGATGATATATTTGCTGTGTCATGATGCCACATTTCAGTCAGGTGAACATCAATTATCAGTGTAATCAGTTTCCATGGTATTTGCGTTTCCATAGTAACCATGTGCAGATGTTATTAAGTGATTCAAACGTCTATGAGCAACAAACTTTCATGAAAAGCTTAACTGAAAAAAACAATTACTTATTTATCTGTATTTTTTTAAATATCAAATAGAGTAAACCAGCCTAGTTTAGGACACCACCAGAAATCGAACACTTCATGATTTACCGCCAATTATCCATATTAGGCCGTGGGCCAGGCCAGCCAGTGGTACCATCGCGGGTGGCAAAGGTCTGATGCTACTAACTTATGTAGTGGACCAATATGAGTATGAAAAAAACATGATAGCCTTGTTGGTTTGATAGCTTCATCCTGTTATCATACATTTTAATGATATCGTATGGAATTCATTTAATTCGCGTGAAAATGTACCAATTTGCAAAAAAAAAGTTTGGTTTACTCTTGATTTTATTTGTATCATCAAATATGTATGCGCTATTGATGATCACAAATTGTATCCTACTACAAATAAGTCCATATTATGAGCTATATTAAATGTCTCAACATGTTTAATCGTTCGATATTATACATGGAATAAGGCTTAGCATCCAAATAAACATCTTGCACCAAATAAAGTTCCTTAGGAATATCGGTATGGAAGCATTTATCCATCATGATAACTGCTTCAAGTGAACTTTCGTGATCCATAAAAAACATGTTGGGAAATAGTACGGATATGTATTTTCATCAGAGAATGTGTTTTCAACACATTTTGTCAATCGGACGAATTGGACATACACACACACTCGGAAATTCCGGTTATATATTATACCATGCCTTTTGTTATGTTCATTGTGGTCATGTTTGGTATGAAACTGACCATCTTCAATTTCTACCTACTTTCATTTTGACTTGCCTTGCTTATATAGAACAAATTATGAAGAAATCACCAAAATAATATGTTTTTGACTGAAATTTGACTGCTTTCCATTGTCTGCTGTTCGCTGAAAATTATTTTCCTCAAAATTGTAACAATATTTTTGGTACTCGATACTTCTATTAGTTGCCCAGTTCATCACTGGATTTTGTAGTATATTACACGTACATGTTTCTCACGACATCGTCCAGAATATTCACAAAAACATAACCATGCCCCTTAACTTCTCAAATTTATCAGATTGGAATTATGCTGCTAATTCACTTATATCTCAAGCAAGATCAATGCAAAAGCCATAGCATTTTTGCAGCTTATTCCTGTTGCTTATATGACTCATTTCTAATGTATCTCTTCAGAATGAAATTAATATGGAATGTTCAACTGTTCTCACACGTTGCAAGTGCCAGATGCCCAAAATATTATGATATGGTCATTCGCATTGTCCAGCAGGTCCACATTAGAATAAACATAATATTTCTTTCAGGTGTAACTTGTGGGTACTTAGTTTTCTCATACTTGCACTGAAGGTCACAATGTGCTCGGATTTTTATGTGATGGCATTTAGTAAGAGTATTTGTTTTATTTTTTCCAATAAATTTACAAGTGGTGTCGGTAGCGTCTAAGTTGAAGTCGGCGGATAATTTATTGGCGCGAACCTATCTCGTCATATCTCAGAATTTACTGACTTGTATCAATTGCAATTTATAAAAAGTGAAAACGGCTCTGTGACCATGATGAAACAATGGTTGTTTTTGTGTCGTGTGCGTTTCTCATCCGTATATTTAGGAAAATGTATTTCCGTATGGGGTTTTAACATGGCAATTCTAGCTTGCTATTATGATGTGCATGGGATTGAGACAAATCAATGGAACAGCCGATCTAAATAGGGGCCATCTCAAGGAAAATTCAATAGTCACAAATAAAAATTTGTTTTATTACTCGTGCTATAAAATACTTGGAATTCAAGAAATCACACACACAATATCCACGGGAGTTATTCAGGCCGAATCTGATCATACCTCCAACAGTTATTAAAGTTGGAAGTTCATGTTTCGCTCGTATATATTTTATGTATACATGTATGGTATATAGGGTACATGTATTTTGGCGCATCTGCCAAGGAATATAGGCCTATGTGCGGTACGTTGGAATTTATTATGATCAATATTATGATCACATTATTATGATCATTTTTTTGTTTGATTGATCAACAGCGCAATCCCGGATAAACATTTTGGCATTTTTCTGATATCATGTATGGCATCTTTGAGACAGTCCCTTTAGCAGTACTGGGCTGAGCTGAGGACTCAGGCCAGGCCAACGCGAGCATAGCCGGGCACGATACAAAGTTGGTCAAAAATTAGGCACCCCGAATCCTCAATTCACATATTGCTGAATATTGAATATGTTCATTTGTTTAGCGATAACAATACACTGGATTCAAACATAATTTTCTGCCCTATCCTGCCTGTGACAAATAGTTTCTCGCTCAAATATATAATAATACTCTCAGCCATTCCGGGATGTCAAACTATGACCGGTATCCGTTTTTGAACAGCATAACGTCATCACATGTAATTTTCCGGACCGTTGCACACCACTGGTCAGACCAATGATTTTTCTTTGCATTAATGAGCTATTGCATTGGCATTCACCACTGTTTTGACTGTATGCTTTCCCGCTCGTTGTTACAATGGTAAAATCCCATTTAGAATCGTATTTATTGAGATAATAGTCTTCTGTCTGAGAAACAAACTTCCAATTCACGTCAGCAACTTTGGTCACAGTCTTGTTCAAACGTTGCCTGAATTTCTTATAATACAAGTCAGTAAGTTCCGAGATTTCATAAGATATGTTCGCGCCAATAAATTATGCGCCGACTTTAGCATTGGACGCATAGGGAGTCAGTTACATGACTTTAAAATGATTAACTTGGATTTTACCTTGGATGACAGCTTGGGGTCAAATACTGATTTTGGAGCTCAGTTCCTTTAAGGAATCGGATATAGGGCCTGATGGGTTGAATATATAGTGTATATTAGTATTGAGCATTGATTGGAAGAAATTTGTGATCTGGATGGAAGGATGGCAATCGACCTGGATGGAACACTGATCAGTGAGCTGAAGTTAGATGTATATGTTACTAGCTGTAGTTTTTGTCATATGTTCTTATGGTATACTACTTGTTTTGATGAGTGCTTTTCCTTTACATGCCCAGATTATGCATGTCTATCACTAGAAATGACCTGTTCTGAAGTCTTTGTTTGGAAAGTTAAATAAAGGTGTGTTTATATTGGACGTTGGAGAACTGACCTCTTGACTTTCTTTTATTCGAATAGTTATAATTGATGGAGGTGTTTTAGAACAGCAAGGAATAGCAGATAAATATCTAGATTTCATACCAAAGGAATGGTTTGTACAATTTTGTTTCTCAACAGCTGCTGTAAATCATGAACCAGGCTGATGAATGATAATTGACTGAAAGTTTGTCATGAGTATATTTATTTTATGAACATAGACAATAAAATAACAATTTTATGGTATGTATTGTGTACACATTTATCAGGGGCTTGAATAATTTGCATGGGCATCTAAATGGGTTGATTCAGGGAGAATAACAGCATAATGACAGAGCCAGGATTCCTGAGTGGTGATCTGTTTGTATATTCACACTGGCATCTATATAGCCTTGAATATTAGTTGCCCTTTGAGATTCTGATGCCAACACATCAGGTAGGAACACAACGAGACTCCCGATTGGTACTGCTCAGTAATATCCAATTAGATCACTGTACTAAATCACTGTATTAAATTGGTATTTCCCTTGTCAGTTTCATCATTCATGTCGTTTGATCATTGTCAGTTATAAAGTCTGGTTCGCAACAGCTTTGGAGTCACAGAATGATTTTGTTTGGACTCCTTTCCACAATGTTTTCCACACAAAAAAACACCATTGGCAATCATACAGGCTGTTAAATAGGAAATGTCCTTATACACGGTAAAATATATTAACAAGTATATATAATACATATAATAACAAGGTATTATATCAGTAGCAGCAACTGTGTTCTGCAGATATGCTATGGAATGTGCATGAAAGTTGATTGAGATACCGGTGAATTGGCAGCATATATTCCAACTCTGATCAATTTGAGAAATTAAGGAGTATGGTTATGTTTTGCTGAATATCTGCAGGAAATCTTGAGCAACAGACATGTACAATATACCACAATATCCAGTTTTGAACCAGAAAAATTATGGAAGTATCAAGGTCCAAATAGATTGTCACAATTTTCAGCAAAGTGAAATAAGCGAAAAGTGAATAATGAAACTGCAGTCATATTTTGGTCAAACACTTGATTTTCTGGTCATTTATTCAAAATTTGCTCTGTTTAAACAAGATAAATCGAGCTGAGTTTATGTGGAAATTGAACAGGGACAGTCTTATACCAAACATGACCACTTTGAAGTATTACGAAGGACATGGTGTGATATTATGTAAAATTGGTGGAGTGGGTGGAGCAGTGGATAAGGCGTCGGACTCGTAATCCAAAGATCATGGGTTCGAGTCTCGAGCTGGACTGCTGTGTTATTTCACTAGTGTCCTTAGGCAAGGCATTAACCACTAATGTGTCTATCTTCACCCAGGATTAAATGGGTACCGGTTGCTAATGGGTGTTGTATAGATCGCTTTGAGTGTGGCTGCTCCAAGTACAATCACTCAGACTGGGGTTAAAGTGTAAAGCGCCTTTGAAAGCGGATTTAGTTCGGCTGAAAAGAGCGCTATATCAAATGTGAAACTTTAACTTAACTTTAAAATTCCGAGTGTTCGGAAATCTCCATGCCATCGAAATGAAAAAAAAGTCTCAGAAATACATATCCACACCATTCTCAGAGTGCCACCATGTCTTTTTATTGATCACGAGGATCCACTTGAAGCACCTTTCTTTGGTAGCTTGCTTTCATACCAAAATTCTAGGATGTTATTGTCGGTAGTTCAAATGACAAATGTTCGAAAATGAGAAAAAAAAGTGAAAATTGGGTACATGCAAAGAAGAAGGGCTCATTACTATATATAAGCTACCAATTAAGAAAGGCTATCATACCAAAGTATATTCCATAGTTACCAGGTAACTCGAAAAACTTGGTTTGATGTTGCCACCTCAGATGGTACCAATATGTCAAAATTCTGACCGTGTCCCAAGGACTATATCAGTTAAAATGTTGCAAACAAATTTTCTCAAGCACTGAACCCAGACAAGTGTCTGTGGTCTTTGCTGGTTTGAAGAAATTTCTGCAAAGTGTTATCAGAGGTATGTAGTTTGATAAGTTCAACAATGTTAGCTTCCCTGTTAGTGTTAGTGTCCGAAAACTGTATGGTGTACTCTATATGATCTTCCTGTCCTCAGGGCTGCTTGAGTTTCTTTCATAACTGATCTGTAGCCTTGAACAATTACCGATTGACTTCTTCATGTATATAGCCTAAAATTATACTGATATAGCTATTATTTTTAAAGACACAGAAGATGTCCGATTTCTGTCTGGGGTGTCCGATTACAGTCACTTGAACTCACAGTTCGTAATTCACCAATATCGAAGTCAGGACAAAATAATATTTCCATACAACTTCATAACTTTTACCATATTTACGTGCATATACCGGTGCATGTGAAATAAATCATCTAGAATATTTCACTACAGTCATTATTGAGATTTACCTTAAGTGTCCGAAAACTGTATGGTTTACTCTAACTAGTTCTTTTGTCAATATAATGCTACATTAATTGATCACTATGAAAGAAATCCAGGCTCTTGAGAAATATTCCCATAATTATCCAGTACAATCTCATACATTGTATGATCTCATACATCATACTCTCATACACAAACCGAATGATTAAATAAAAATTCAAAATAAATAATTCATGAATTTGACCTGATTTTCAGGGATAAAAACATAGTAGTCCCAATCATTTATTGGAAGTGAATTACAGAATTAAATAGTGATGCATGAGATCACTATTTCGATGCAAGAGACTGTCAGATATGTCGTCTTTCAACAATCTGGTTGCCATGGCAACTGATTTATTTCAGGGATAATACTAATAGTCAGGCAGCCAAAGATAATTTTTAGGCCTTACCTTGCACTGATGGAAATGTTATTTTTCTCAGTGGATTTTATTACCATCTTCATTGAATATCAACCGGATATCAAGCAGACATTCTTGAGCAATTAGAAAAACCAAGATGGCCACCGACAAAAAAAACACTGCCTAAAAATACAACTTTTTAACTATTGGTCCTAGAATCAAGTGTAGTACCACTTTTTCAGCTGATTTTAAGATGACCAATTCATCCTTCCTGTAAAATTTCTGAAATGTCAGCTAGGCCTATTTGGCTCTGAGCCATCGAAATTTTCACACATAAAAAATACACAAATAAAGCATCTCCATTTTTTCACTAAATGTGACTCAAGTGTAAATCTCATATGTTATTTGAAATGTTGCAAACACCCAATAAGTAAGTGGAACGTTTACCCAAGAATATAGCAAATGATGTTACAGTTATTTGTTCTAATTACACCTTGTATGATATATAAAATATATTTGGAATAAAAGTACATACACTTGCTCTCATATTTTTATCCTGCAAGCAATACGACAGTTCACTTGCAACACAAGTGAAGAAACTAATGTAAATGCCATGGGTCATACACATGTAGAAAATAACAGAACATTATTATTCCTAGTGATTATCACATCAAAAATATATCGCTCAGACATCCTCATCGAATGATATGTGAGTAGGATTTCTCCAAGACACAATTGTGCACACGTGTCTCGAAGAATCACACTTTTACAGAAAAAAATACACGCATACCAGGCCAAGTGATATTCCATCAAGTCTACTCGAATCAAGGCTCGATGCATGTTGTGGAATTAGTATACATGAACCTATGCACAAGGCTAATGACCCAGAAGGCGAATAATTAAAAAATCTCGTACTTTGACCTGACGATTAACATACACGGAATATAATTATGTGTATGGGTGATCGATGGATAGTACATCAAAAACAAATGTGCCTAGAATAGATCAATAGCTGCTAGTTTAAAGCTGGACTAATGGCTTAAAAGGAGAAAAAAAGTAGATTAAAAAAATATATTTCGGCACATGTACCGCATGTGTTCACACGGTACTGTGCCCGTTACATTTCCGAAAATGCCCGACCGCAGTCGGCTGCCTTCGGCTGTTCTCGGCGTTTGCTCCAAACGCTCCAGCACTTGAGGGGTTTCTGCCAGTATATAAGGCCCCAATACCGTTCAATGAAGCGTGTCATTTGTGAGTACATGTCAACACGGAAACATTTGGGCTGTTGCCACTAAGGCATATATCGATATACCTAAATGTGAACGCTAAAAAAGTGGATTTTGGTGGTATTACTGTACTATGACATACTTTTATATGTATATCTACTCCATTCCGTTTCAATGCACATCACCAACTTGTGTGATATGCTGTATCAATCGTCCATACATACTGTACCACTTATCCGTTGGCACAGTTGACCACTACCGTTCATACTGCATGTTGTATTTCGGGATGCTAACAGTAGCACCCCCGCCCCAAATGCTATTACTGCGCGAAATATGTCTAGGCTGTGTATCTTTTATACAGTGTGATAGCATATTACAAATAATACTCACTGTCAATGATGTTTGTTAGGAAGTAGACTATGACTATAACCAATTTCGGATACAAAACATTTTGTACACTAAACACTGATTGGCAATGAAATGTATACATAGTTGTCTCATCGCAAATCAAAGTTGATGAGCTTCTCTGCAAAGCGAAGCCTAAAACCTAACAAATATTTCCCAACAATAGTAATCCCGTTGGATTACAACTCAACCCTGTTGAGTTGTAATCCAACGGGAGAACATGTGGCAATTTCTCAATTTCGATGTACATTCTCTAATGAATCTGTGTGTGATACTTTATGTAAACACGTCAATTGACATGACGAATATATCGTGTTTATTTATTTCCATTTTGTAGATAGAGTTAGGCAATATGATGGTTTATGCATAATACTCTAATGATATAAAATATCTGCTGTTGACAAGCAGTATGGGGATATGCATTCACCGGGAGTGCAACGTGGTGTTGCAGGCCAGAGTATCGTGAGTTGAACTGGACTATACCACATGACGACAGGCGAGTTTTATATCGACCGTCGGCACTGTGTGAGCGGAGCTCTTTGGAGCAAACGCCGAGGACAGCCGGAACTAGCCGATGATACTTCGGAAATGTTCGGTAATGTCACGGGTGCAGTACCGCCTGGACACATGCGGTACATGTGCCGACATATATTTTTTTAAATCTCTCTTATCTCCTTAAATACCATTAGTCCAGCTTTAAGGTCATGTACGAAAATGGAGCAAATGGAGAAAATGGATAATATCATGTGATGAGATGAAGACATATGCATATTTCATGAATGGTATTGTTGGAATTATGTAGAATATTTAGCGACTGTAACGGCCCGTCCCTCCCGTGCACCATATTTCCATGACAACACCCACTCGCTACATGACACAGCTCACAATACACAGCCACTACACGATCAATACGCGATCAATACATACATGTAAAACCACACACAACCACGGTCCCGATCTATATAAGCTCGCGTGCACCTAGCACTGCCTGCACTGACATACATGCATATACTTCAGCACATGAAAAAGTACATACACCTGCACCCAGGTCACGAGACCAAACATGTCAGGACATGAACATGGAAAAACCCACATTCGCGATGAGATAAGCACATACACAGCCAATCACATGACCCCGTATGCTCTAGGCGGGAAAATCCACCCACATGTCCCTCGGCCCCGTGCACTTGTTCAGAATCTATTAAAGAAGATGGCGGTTTTATGAGATCCGAGAAACCCCAGAATTTAGAAGATAGATCAAAACTGTGATATTATTTGGACTTGTACAAACCTGGATATTTATATACGACTGGGGATACATCATCTGGACGAAGGTGTGAATAGCGGCTTGAATACTTCGGCATTGGACTTTATCATCCCAATAAACTGTTTTATTGGAAGCTGCCGGCCTTTTCAATCACACGACATGAGGTACGTCTCGACATAAGGCCTGATATCGGCCAGTGAACGATATTCGTCATATTGGAGCCGCCGACGAGGATCTGAGGCAGTCTCGGATAATCGACTCCACCGGCAGTGATGGCGATGGCTCTGGGAACACCCCGTGGCAAGCCGCTCGACCCAACGGATGACGAGGTAACGCTTAACCTGCATCCGATCTTCCGACCTTCCGCCCCCGCTCAGTTGCCATGAGCGATACAGTTCCAATGTAGCAGGAGCAACAACCGACCAGCCTGTTCACTCCCTTGGTGACCGGTCGTCCCTGATATCGTCGTTGCCACCTGACGACCACATCTGAGCATTCCTGGACGAAGACCCGCTAGCGCCCTACATACTGTGAGTGACATTATCTGTGCACATGCAAAGGCGTACTCGGCCACGCCGGCCAGAATGACCCAGAAGGTAAATAGTGACTTTGCCACCAAAGACTATATACACGCTCACGTCAAAGAGCGATGTGTATGATCACGCCGACCCAGAATACCCTATGGTGAACATTCAGCCTGTAACCATGGAAACATCAATGGTTACGCACCCGCCAAGTAACTCTCGGATACGGCTGTGGGTTTATGACACTGACGCTGTTACGGAACTGGCACCGCCGAGCGCATATTCGGCAACTCGACCCTTGGCGCCGTCAATGATGCCAGCGCAACACGACCTAGTACCAATGGTGTACTCTTGTCTACCGACCGAGCCAACCGTGGTAGAGTACATTCGACCCAGCCATGCGAGATCGACTACAGGGAGCATTCTGGTGACAACCTCTGTCTGGAACGCAACACCTCCACGATCGCAGCGACCCAGCGACGCAACGACAGAATCTCGCGCCCTTACACGGCAAGCGCAACCTCGGCAACCACCGTCCACGTCAAGTCGCTGACCTCACGACCCCGACATGTCAACCTCTGGTACATAGGCTCCCGGGACGACTGCGCACCGCCCGTCGCTGACCATCGGAGATTAGCCTGCTTCGTTCCATCGCAAGACCAAGACCTTATGTCTGCTCTGGCAGAAAGTGTTGTGCCAATGATCGGACAGCCGATCTCTCAGTCAGTCGGTTACCCCGTAGGATATGGTGATCCACCAGTCAGTTTTCCTGTCGGAATAAGCGGTGTTCAAAGCGGGATAGCAGCTGTCGGATATCATAACCCCCATGACGGCTGTGCAAACCCACCAACGGGATATGGCGGCGTTCCGAACGAATAACAGATATCGGATATCACGGTGCTCAAAATGGAGTAGTGTACCATATTGTGGCCCCAGACGGATCGGTATACCGATGTCCTCCACTGGCTGTAATCCCACCCTGAATCGGAGTACAATGGGTGTCGCCACAATACAGCCAAACGGCACCTGTCACGCAAGCACTAAACGACCCTGGCTATGCTCCGGTAACACCCGCCGCCTCACTCGCCCTCTCCGTGACGACTGCGCTGGTCACCCCCGCTAACATGACCCCGACACCTCCGATCATTACGACCCCTGTTGCTCCGGCTGCCACGACACCGGCTGCTCCCGTCACGACCACGCCGACTATGGTGAGCGCTAACATGCCCATGCCCCAGAGACTCACGTCTGAGCCCCATACGTTGGCAATGGCTAAAATGGCTCAATGGCGTGTGACCTTCAAGGAGTGCAATCTCACCCAGTACAATCGGAGCTTCGAGCAATTTACTGCGGCCTTCAAATATTCCGACCTCAACAAAGCGACGACCTTCACGAGCACACTGCGCTGAGCGCTAGCCCTGAACATCCCAGTAGAGACACCCTGGGAGGTGTTACTTCATCGACTTCTAGAGGGCTGGGAGCCCACGCCACGCCGGCAGTCCAAGCGTGACGACTTCCTTTCCTCAAACGAGAACGGAAGGAGGACACAGAACACTATCTTGAATGGCTTCCAGCTCTGGCTGAGCAAGTCTTTGATGACCTCACGCCAGAATCTCAACAGCGAACAGTGGTTTCGCAGTTCATAAACGGCCAACCCGACCCCATTGCCGACAAACTGTGTGTGTTCACTTTTGCCACATATAGTGACGCACTTACGGCCATCCTCAAGGCTGAGAGCCGCCAACAGCGGATCCACAGAGACCGTTATCGGAGTACACATCATGCCGACATCCCAGCAACGGATATGTTGGTGATGAACAGACCAATTGTGAACTCTCTTGTGCCATGGGAAAATAAATAAGTGGGAAACACCAACCCCTGAACAAATTGCGGCATATTACGACAACCCTGGCAGTGATACAATCGGCCTGCAGGGATGTATGAACACTCTGTGCCATCTTGCTCACGCGAGTTCAGTGTGTCCTTAGTCCTTTTCAGTGTGTCCTTGGTGACAAAGATGAACAATGCGAGAAAAAGGAATATATTTCGTCTTGCGAGCTACAGCCCCAGCTAAAGGAGATCGACCCCCACAACCTGGACGACCAGCCGTGTGCTTTTTCTGCAAGAAGCCCGGCCATCGTTAATTACGATGCTTCCTGCTCAAGGATGTGTTAGTGTGCAATGGCATGAAATCATGAAAAATCACCATGTCTCATGAAAATGCGAAAAATTTGGGCGTGTTGTTTGACGGGCATTTAGATATGAATGCCCATGTTTATGAAGTATGTCGTTCCTCATATTTCCATCTTCGGAATATAAGGCACCTCAAACAGTTTCTTAGCTAAGATGCCCTACTCTCTGTCACACACGCATTCGTAACATCTCGTATTGACCATTGTAACTCTCTGTTGTACGGTCTTTCTGAGTATAACATTTCACGCCTTCAGAAGATCCAAAACGCTGCTGCTCGAATCGTTACTGGTTCTTCCAAGTATGATCATATTACTCCTGTATTAAAATCTTTGCACTGGCTCCCAGTAAAACACCGTATCACATACAAACTACTTCTCTTTGTTTATAAGGCGATCAATGGACTAGCTCCCGACTACATAAGGGAGCTGTTACAAATTAAAGATGCTCCACGCTCATTACGATCAAATAGAACCATCAACCTGGTAGTTCCAAAGTCAAAACTCAAATCCTACGGGGACATCTCTTTTAGTATTGCTGGTCCAATACTCTGGAATCGTCTTCCACAACATGTTAAGGCTGCTGGTACTTTCAATGCTTTTAAAGCTGAACTGAAAATACACTTATTTAGGTTGGGTTTCTAGTCGTAACAGGTTCATTTTTAGTCCAGTCATTTTGATTGTTATCTAGTCAATTTATGTTTGTAATCTAGTCATCTGTTTCAATTTCAGTCTCTAGTCATACTAGTGTTTTTAACTTCTCATATATATTTTTCCATACATATCTACCCATATACACATTTAATGGTTTTAGTATGTGTCTTTTTTTCAACATTTATATTTTTCAACCACTTTTTATGTACAACGCTTTAGAATGGTTTTACCAGTTAAAGCGCTATATTAAGTTCACATTATTATTATTATTATTATTATTATTATTATTATATTAACCACTAGCGTTCTGACCCATTGGTTCCGGTACTGACAGAAAGACTGCTCCAACCTCGATCGGTCCCACCAGTGCTTCCGACACAGCCATCAAACCAGTAGAGGAAGGTGCTGAGGAGCAAGGGCCTTCCAGAAACCAGGACGTCTCCCGCTCCACACCTGCGGTTGCTATGATGACCAAATCGGTGCAACTGCCTGTTACAACCCAGCGGCCGGCCCAGCCCACATCTCAGCTCTTTGAAGGGGTGTGCACCAAATGTCATGCATCAACCCCAGCGCTGGCTTCTCCTCATGCAAGGGTGTCAGCACCACTCCCACAGAGATCTCCACGCGGGAATCATCGTCCCGAAGGGGTGTCGCCTCGACCGCCGACGGCACCGGAACTGACAACATGTCAGCATATCAGATCAAGTGGATTTCTGAAGACGGTGGGTTTTACGCCTTCCTAAGCGGACCAGAGGCTAAGTTCCCGTCACTCCACCAACTCTTCAAGCCACCGCCAGATGACCCCCATAGTCCCGCTCGTCATTGACAACTCCCGAGCTGCACAGGAATGCTGGAAGTTGTCGGTACGTGTCGGAGACGAGACAATGAAAGCAGTTCTCTCTGCTCTGACGTGATCTGCTCCGATGCGTCCCTGCCAACCAGCAACATCTACTTCCCACGTCGGACACCATCCATGACGTCAATGGACAGTTAAGCCCAATTGATGGACTAATCGACCTTTCGATACAGGTCGAAACGAACCATCTGACAATAACATCTTGTGTGGCTGCCATACATGACGGCATGATACTCGGCATGAACTTTCATGTTTGCGCACAAAGATATTGAGGCCAATGTTGTTCGAATGGCCTTGCGTCGAGCCGTCACCACCTCTGCACGCAGCGAAGCAATCATTGAGCTGGTTCCGATCTCCAGAGTTCGGGTTCGTCAACACCCGCAAATGATCCAGCTGTTGACGACCTTCCCAGAAGACACCGACCTTATTATGGGTCGAACGCTAACGTCCCTGAATCGGCATTGCGTGAAAGTGACTGTAGTCAACCGTCCAGATACTGGCATAACACTGACTCATTCCGACCCTGTCACTCGTGGAGAGAAACCCGAACCGTCCATGGTGAACGCCAGTCACTATGGATACCTGCCGCCATACTTACAAAAAATGGTGGATCGCGCTGGACTCGTGCCAGAGCAGCACTGGCGCTGCGCCAACCTCGTCCACCAATAAAAGTACTCGTTCATGAGCCCGGACGAACAGCTGGGACGAACTCAATTCGTCCAACACAGGATCGACACTGGCACCTCGGCCCCGATTTGGCAAAGACAATGACGTGTCTCCCAGGCCCAGCAAAGCATCATCGACGAGGAGATTGACAAGATGCTACGCTTGGGTTGTATTGAGCCGTCTGATTCACCCTGGAGCTCACAGGTGGTGCTCGTGCGCAAAAAGAACGGCCAAGTACGATTTTTCATCGACTATCGGCTCCTGAATGACATCACCCACAAGGATTCATAACCTTTGCCCAATATTCAGGACACTCAAGATGCCTTGGCGGGCACTACGTACTTTTCGGCCCTTGACATGGCCTCTGGTTACTGGCAGGTCAAAGTCGACCCTACCGACAGGCCAAAAACTGCCTTTACCACAAGGAAAGGACTGTACCAGTTTAAGCTTATGCCGTTTGGCCTCAGTAATGCACCAACAACATTTGAATGGCTGATGGAAACCCTACTCCGTGGATACTCGTGGACGTGGTGTTTGTGTTATCTGGATGACGTCATCTCTTACGGCAGAACATTTGACCAAGCACTCGCAAACCTTGAAGCGGTCTTGGATCGAATAAGATCGGCAGGCCTGAAACTACAACCCAAGAAGTGTGAAGTGTTTCAAAGAGAAATCTTGTACTTGCGGTTCATAGTTAGCTGCCAAGGGATAAGGGAACACTGGCACCTCGGCCCCGATTTGGCAAAGACAATGATGCGTCCCCCAGGCCCAGCAAAGCATCATCGACGAGGAGATCGACAAGATGCTACGCTTGGGTTGTATTGAGCCATCTGATTCACCCTGGAGCTCACAGGTGGTGCTCGTGCGCAAAAAGAACCGCCAAGTACGATTTTTCATTGACTATCGGGCCGACATGGCCTCTGGTTGCTGGCAGGTCAAAGTCGACCCTACCGACAGGCCGAAAACTGCCTTTGCTACAAGGAAAGGACTGTACCAGTTTAAGCTTATGCCGTTTGGCCTCAGTAATGCACCAACAACATTTGAATGGCTGATAGAAACCATACTCCGTGGATACTCGTGGACGCGGTGTTTGTGTTATCTGGATGACGTCATCTCTTACGGCAGAACATTTGACCAAGCACTCGCAAACCTTGAAGCGGTCTTGGATCGAATAAGATCGACAGGCCTGAAACTACAACCCAAGAAGTGCGAACTGTTTCAAAGAGAAATCTTGTACTTGCGGTTCATAGTTAGCTGCCAAGGGATAAGTGTCGACCCGAACAAAGTCAAAGCCATCAGAGAATGGCCGACCCCGTGCGAGATCACCAACGTCAGGGCTTTCCTTGGTTTTGCCAACTACCTCAGGAGGTTTATCAAGGGCTACGCTAAGATCGCTGAGCTTTTTGTAGCTTTCACCTGAGGTGAATGCCATTTCACTTGGGGACCGGCCCAACGACAAGCTTTCCAACAACTCCGTGACGCCCTCATCAAGGCGCCCAAGCTCGCTCACCCGACCCAGAATCCGGACGACTACTTCATCTTTGACACGGATGCAAGCGGCTTTGCAGTGGGAGGCGCCCTCTTACAAAGGGTTAACGGGAAGGAAATCCCCATTGGGTTTGCCAGCAAAACCCTATTCCGAACCTAACGGAATTATTGCACCACGTACAGGGAACTACTGGCAGTAGTTGAAATGGTGCAACACTATCGGCATTATCTCTGGGGACGGAGATTCCTCCTCCGGACCGACCACAGCTCCTTGATGTGGCTTAAAAACTATAGCGACGCCGAAGGCATGCTCGCCAGGTGGCTCGCTAAGCTACAGCAATATAACTTCAAGATTGAGCACCGACCCAGCAAACTACATGGCAACGCCTACGGCCTGTCAAGGTGTCACAGCGGCAAACGCCAAGACTGTCCCGGATGACTCGTCATGCCTCCGACCAACCGAGAAACCAGTTCCGGAGAAATTCCAGTTCGTCGGATAACTGTTGTTCCGGCTAAGCTTGGGCAGACCTCCTGGACAGTGATTCAGTAACATCACCGGTCTCGCCCGACTAATTTCGGCATGCCAAGTTGTTCGAGTCCGTGCCTTGGATACCACACTGGATGGTCAAAAGTGGTTATCGGACTATACGACCGAGGGCATTGTCACCTAAGAAACTGGCGTCACGTTTCAATGACTATTCTGTTGCAAAAATTGAAAAGGTACGAGCTGTTATCACCGGTAAAACACACACAAAGTTCTTCCATCATGAAGTTCAATACTCTGGTGACGACTTAAATGAGTTTGGCACCGTGACCGCTGAGGACATCCATGGTGCCCTCGGTAAGGCCAAACTCAAATGTTGCTCTCTGGATCCCGTTCCATTGCAGATTCTGATCCCATGTCTCGACGTGTTGAATCCAGTCCTCGTTTCGATTGCTCAAAACTCGTTGTCATCTGGACGTGTTCCTTCGAAATTGAAACAAGCCGTCGTCACACCCCTAATTAAGAAAGCCAACCTCGACCCGGACTCACTGGCCAGTTATCGGCCTATATCACAGTTGCCACTCGTTGCCAAGCTTCTGGAGCATATTGTTGTCGCTAGATTGTCCAGGCACATCAATGAACACGGTCTCTATGACCAATTCCAGTCAGCCTAACGTGAGAACCACAGTACGGAGACAGCACTGGTTCGTGTGAGCAATGACATTCTCCGGTCCCTGGATCGTGGGGATGAAGTGATATTAATATTATTAAATCTTAACGCTGCGTTCGACACGATAGACCATTCCATCTTACTACAAAGGTTGAATGTACGCTTCGGCATCAACGGAACTGTCCTAAGATGGATTGAATCATATCTGCATGGACGCAGCCAACGTGTGGTGATCGATAATGCTGCATCTTCACCATCATACCTCAAGTACGGCGTCCCTCAGGGCTCGGTGCTGGGGCCCATACTCTTCTCCCTCTATGTTAGTTCAGTCGGGGATATCATCCAAAGTCATGGTCTGCAATACATGTGCTATGCGGACGATACCCAGCTCTATATAAAGCTTGGTGCTGGGGATGGAACCTCGGACAAAGCAGTGTTGGAAATGTGCGTCACTGAAATCCATGCCTGGATGTGCACGAACTAGCTGAAATTAAACAATACAAAAACGGAGTTTGTTCACTTCTACAGGGCACCTATATTCCCAAGATGAACGTTGTCGATGCCAAAGTGTTATCCAGTTCCGTCGTTCAGAACCTCGGGGTATCCATGGACTCAACAATGACACTAACTGACCACATTGCAGGAGTTGCAAAGTCGGCAACCAATGGACTTCGTTACATTGGCCGTCTCCGGAAATACTTAGATGTAGACAGTGCGAAGGCACTTGTAAATGCCTTTGTCATAAGCAGATTGGACTACTGTAATGCGCTGTTTTATGGACTCCCTGATTCATCCTTGATATGTCTGCAACGACTGCAAAATACTGCCGCCAGAATAGTGGCACGTACACATAAGTATGAACATATCACGCCCATACTCGCTCAGTTGCACTGGCTACCTATAAAATATAGATTGATGTATAAAATTCTGCTCCTGGTGTATAAGTCCTTGAGGGGTCAGGCACCGAGTTATTTGACTGAACTTTTAGTACCTTACAATCCTGCCAGAAACTTGCGTTCTTCGGCTCAGAGAGCTCTTACTGTACCACCGACTCGAACGAAATTTTATGGTTCTCGTGCGTTTTCTGTATGTGCACCCTTGTTGTGGAATCAGCTCCCAGCTGTCATCCAGTCTAGTCAGTCAGTCAAGTGTTTTAAATCACAGCTCAAAACTCACCTGTATAGAACTGCTTTCAATTAGATACCTATGGTGCTTTGAAATTATATCTTTTTATGTGTCATTCTTCCAACTTACTTTCTTACCTGTGTCTATGTCTTACCTGTTTTTAGACTATATCCATATGTGTTTAATTGTTCATATGTGTTTAAATGTTCTTTTTATGTTAAGCGCTCTGAGAGTTTTACTGATGTATGCGCTATACAAGAATAAACTATTATTATTGTCGCTGCGCAGCAAGCCGACCCCAGTGTCGAAAAAGTGCGTCAATGGATACTAGCCAGCACAAAACCAGACTCAAGAGAAGTTCAACGCCACGGAGAGGAGGTAAAAAATTTTTTTTCCTGCTGGAACCTCCTGGCGCTACAATGCTAGTATGGAAAACAAAACCCGACCCTGCTGGACGAACTGTGGTGCAAACCGTGCTCCCTGTCGCACTCAGAACTCAGGTTTTGCACCAACTTCATGACCTGAAAATTGTCGGACATCTCGGCATACAGCATACCATTGAACGAGTCAGGCGCCGCTTCTACTAGCCCGGCTTGGCGCTGGACGTCGCCTGCTGGTGTGCCCATTGCCCACAATGTATGACCCGCAAGGATAAACCGGCCCCAAAAAGATCGCCCCTGACACAGTTGCCAACAGGAGCCCCGTTCGACAGGATAGCGATGGACATTCTCGACACTCATAAAGTCACCGGAAGAGGCCATCGGTACATACTTGTCATGTCGGACTACTTCTCGAAGTATATGGACGCCTTTCCGCTACGGCGACATATGGCCCAAAATGTTGCCGACATCTTGGTAAACAGGTGGATAGTTTACCATGGTGTTCCAAAGGCTATTCATAGCGACCAAGGTACCGAATTCGAGTCGTCCTTGTTCCGCAATGTTATGCGTCTCCTGGGCGCCAAGAAAATTCATACGACCACATATCAAGCTCAGAGTGAAGGCCATGTCGAACTTTTTAATAGGACATTGCTAAACATGCTGAGTGCATTTGTCAGCGATCGTGCAAACAACTGGGACTTGCACCTATCATATGTGTTAATGGCCTATAGAACCTCGGTACACTCGTCCACGGGATGCACCCCACATCTAATGGTGTATGGACACGAGTATTATCTGCCAATCCACCTTGTGTTTCCGACCTACGACCCCGAACCTCTACCTCTGTGTGGTCCTGAGTATTTGGAGTACCTGCGGCAAGCCATCAGGACTGCCCATGGTTTCACCCAAGTCCATCTCGAGAAAGCGGCAATCCGGCAAAAGATGGGTTATGACGCCCACGCAAAACCATGACCCCAGTTTCAACCAGGAGAACTGGTCCTGTATTATTATCTGCCTCTCACACATAATAATAATTTCGCTCAGCCCTGGACTGGTCCTTGGAGGATCATTGACCGTGTACCTGAGGTAGATTACTGAATTGCCTTGGTTTCTAACCCTCGAAACACTCGAGTTGTTCATTTGGATGTGTTAAAACCATGCAAAGGTGACAACCAAGCGGCTGACATCTACTCCGACCCTGTACGGCCTACACAATCGTCAAGCAAATCCGACTCAGAACAGTCGACCGACCCTATGGGACTTCTCAAGGAGGTTTACTACCCCTGGGAGGTTACAGTTCAAGATCCGCACACTGATTCAGACCAAACTGCTGAGTCTGACTCGCCAACGACCCAGAATCGTCAGTCATGACCTCCGACCTCATCAGGCTCAAGCCAACGCTGACAAAGAAAAAGATCGCGAAAATCAAGTTCGGATTCGCGAAAACCGGCACGCAAACCACGTGGACAAAAGACCGCGAAATCTTCCGACCTTGAAACAAATGAGGCTACGCCCCTGCCTGCTCGACCCAGTCAACCCAAACGCCGTGCACGCAGACCGGCCCGATACAGATAACATCGGCCTACTTATCTGATTGATATTGTTGATGACGAAATATGCATGTTCAATGGACTATAATATCATGTCATTCCTCATAAATAATATATTATATTACAATATTCATATATGCATATTACATTATTTTCACATGTACAAGATGTCAGTGAGGCAATTTTGGTATTTATATACATTTGATAAGATATTATAATTATGATGCTGGTGAATAATTGGTTGCATTGTGATGTGTGCTTCGACCCTGTATAACATGTATCATTGTTCCGCGTGTGTTACGCAATGACTAAGAATATCATGCCAAGCTTCCATCCATGTGCCAGCTGAAGAGGATAAATAATGAGTCATGCCGTGTGTAAGGCCACTCAGTTATCGAAGAGGTGATACAGTGATTTGTTCTGGGGTATGCGCCGACAGAGCCTCTGCTCACTCTATGTAACATTCAGAGGAACGGCCTATTGGCATGAGAACTAATCACAGAAAAGTCTAGTCATACCAAGATACGGCCACCAAATTCATCTCACAAAAATTCATAGCGCCACGGTGTGACCGACCCAGTTCATTACATCTTCCACCCCTACAATAATTGGGGCCCCGTCGAACGGAACGATGTCCGCCCCTGTGAGAGATTGATATTCATATCTCAGCCTATATTAAAGCTGTAAGTATGCAATATAAGGAGATACCGTACAATCCCTTCGAGCTTTTGAGACATCCACTGAACCTCTCGTTCTGACTGGTGATGTAAGTAGGTGCCTTTGGCCTAGGCCGACCAGGGGGATTTTTGGCCGTATAAAAGGAGGGACGAGCAGCCTACAGTGTGGCATAATCAATAGACCACGGAGGCATACACATCGTCCTCAATGTGCGTATGTAGTGCATTTATTATGTGTATGTCTATATTTCAGCGTGTAAGTAGTAGATAGAGCACGAGCACCCGTGGGTATGGCTCATACACGAGGTTATTCTCGAGGCGTTAGCCGAGAGATCACCGAGTGTATGAGCCATACCCACGGGTGCTCGTGCTCTATCTGACTTGTACCACGGGTTCACTCAAGCGTGTTCCTATATTCCACGGCAGACAGTGGTGTATGTTGAATAGACCACAGTCTGGCTTATTGTTAAAGCTGTAAGTATGTGATAAATAGATAAACGATGATGTAAAAAAAATATTATGATAACGACCACGATCTTCCCCGACGGATAAACCGAACGTAAAACCACAGAACCACGCGTTGTTTGTTTTGCTTTGCATGTGGGCGGATATATGCACTGGGGCGAGTCAAGCCGCCCACGACAGAGGCCGGAGGCAGTCGGCTGTAACGGCGAAGTGGTATAAAGCCATTCCTGCAGTATGTGTCGATGATCATTTGACATGTTCCCCACTGCACATATGTCAGAGAACACACAAACTGCAATGTATAATTGCATAATATCCATACGTGCACACAATTCCTCATATAATTAGGACTACATATTTCCCTCCTTAGCCGTAATGCATATATTATATGTTGGTGTGACGAATTTGTATGGTTCCCAGTAATTCACGTCCCTAGATATCCCCCGGTGATGTAGCCACATCTACAGTATAGTTATCATACATGTTTGTACACAACATACAAACAGGCTGTGTGACCTGGCAAATTTTGTACTCATATGTTGTTGAGCAGTGCTCAGTCATTGCATGCTATAATACTAACCTAGATTACATGCAAATAGATGCATACATGTAACATAGCATGTACATGTACAATTGGACAGACTTTCAATGGTGACGCTATCAATTTTATAGGATTACAAAATATTCCGTCAGAGATGTAACCCATCTTTTTACACCCTACATTCAACCAATATGCTATACACGCTGAAATATAGACATACACATAATAAAATGTATTACATACGCACATTGAGGACGATGTGTATGCCTCCGTGGTCTATTGATTATGCCACACTGTAGTACTTGCACTTGTACTGCCCCCTAGACAGAAACCCGGGATCGGGGAAATCCCCTACTCTTTACGATAAATCCCAAGGGATCTTTTAGGTGCCAGACACCATAGACAGTCTCTGACACCACCCGGCCTTTGTTTTTACCACCAGTTGGGCTGCACTGGCGTGGGAGGTTTTCAGGCACAAGTGGCGCTGAGCGGACTCGAACCCACGACCTTTAGATCATGGGACGAGCGCTCTGCCACTGCACCATCCCGCCCCCCGCCACACTGTAGGCTGCTCGCCCCTCCTTTTATACGGCCAAAAATCCCCCTGGTCGGCCTAGGCCAAAGGCACCTACTTACGTCACCAGTCAGCACGATAGGTTCAGGGGATGTCTCAAAAGCTCGAAGGGATTGTACGGTATATCTTCATATATCATACTTACAGCTTTCAAGGTGCCAACCGTGGTACAAAGCATATTGGTTGAATGTAGGGTGTAAAAATATGGGTTATCTCTGACGGAATATTTTGTAATCCTATAATATTGATAGCGTCACCCTTGATAGTCTGTGCTATATTACATGTATCCACCTATTGGCATGTACTCTAGGTTAGTAATATAGCATACAACGACTGAGCACTGCTCAACAACACATGAGTA
The DNA here is from genome assembly GCA_949152475.1 of Terebella lapidaria. Lineage (NCBI taxonomy): Eukaryota > Metazoa > Annelida > Polychaeta > Terebellida > Terebellidae > Terebella > Terebella lapidaria. The sequence continues at coordinate 13,112,193 of OX424559.1, read as the reverse complement.
CACAATTTGCCAGGTCACACTTTTTGGGTCACAGACACAGCCTGTTTGTATGTTGTGTACAAACATGTATGATAACTATACTTGTGGCTACATTACCGGGGGATATCTATGGACGTGAATTACTGGGAACCATACAAATTCGTCACACCAATAGATAATATATGCATTACGGCTAAGGAGGGAAATATGTAGCCCTAGTTATATGAGGAATTATGTGCACGTATGGATATTATGCAATTATAAATTGCAGTTCGTGTTCTCTGACATCTGGCCAGTGGGGAACATGTCAAATGATCATCGACACATACTGCAGGAATGGCTTTATTGGCTTAATTCAAACCTGCCCAGCTTGCCTGACGATGTTTGGCAACACATCAGTGAACTTGGCTTGAAGCGACGCTTTCGTGGTCATAGAGGAAGGCAGGCTAGAAAGCACAGAACTGCTCTATAGAAGTCCACATGGGACAAAAATAACTCTGTGCATCCTGATCTGCTTCGTTCCCTGCCCATGGATAACAACAAGTATGACAATAATCACCAAACTAAATTTGGTTTGGTTAACACAAGATCGATCCGGAATAAAATTAATCAGTTCCTACATTATTCACTCACTGAAGAATTAGATTTCTGCGCTATAACTGAATCCTGGCTGACGGATATGGACATAGTCGATACTGCTTCATTGAAACAACCAGGTTTTGACTTCATAAGCTTGACTCGCAAAGACCGTGTGGGAGGAGGTATAGGACTTTTTTTCAGAAGCTCCATATCTGTCCGTGTAGCTGACTCTGGTGAAAAATCATCGTTTGAATATGGTGTGTTTGTAATCAACATAAAGGCTTTCATCATCACCCTAGTTATCATCTACAGACCACCATATTCTGCACGCCATCCCATCACGACTGCAACCTTTTTCGATGAATTTAGTGACTTCATTAGCGACGTTTACCTCACACACAACAGATGCCTCATCCTCGGTGACTTTAACATCCATATGAACAATCAGCATGGCCATGACACTGTCGTTTTTAATGATCTGCTCAATTCGTTTGCCATTGACCAACTTGTCACGTCTCCTACTCACGTATCAGGCAACACATTAGACTTGATCATGGTTCGAGAAAACAGTGACTTCTCAGTGACAAATGTGTCTACAGGGCTTTTCATATCAGATCACGCGTTCATAACAGCAAATATATCCACGTGTCGTCCAATTCTGGAGCGAAAAACAATCCTAACACGACGACTTAGGGCAATCAACACCACTGCATTCCGAGATGATCTTCAGTTAGAAGCTAACAATCTCCTCCTTCTGGATGACTTAGGCGACTTGGTAGACGGCTACGACAATAGACTTCGTGACGTACTGGACCGCCATGCTCCCATCATCTCTAAAACAGTGACTGTACGTCCAGCAGTGCCTTGGTTTGACTATGAGGCTCTTCAGTTAAAAACCAAGACCAGAAATGCCCAACGTCGTTGGGTACATCACAAGACGCCCGAAAACTGGTCTGAGTTTTGTACGATAAACAAACTGTATAAAAAACATCTAGACGTATCCAAATGCACCTTCATCAACGACAAGATTGAATCCTGTGGTAAAGACTCAAAGTTGCTTTTCAAGACTGTATCAAGTCTTACTGGCCGCACTAATTCCAACCCAATGCCAGATGGGGTCTCGGACGTTCAACTTGCCAGTGACTTCTTTCATGACAAGGTTGACAAAATTCGTCGGGATCTTGATAACAATCCTAGGTTCAATCCACCAGTCGTGGACACCCCACAATTCTCTGCATTCACTGAACTCGATCTCGATATTCTCCACAATCTCATACGGACTTCCAAACCTTCTACTGGGGACATGGATCCAATTCCATCGGCCTTGGTAAAGTCTAACAGTGACATCTTGGCACCTGTTGTCCTGAAAATCGCCAATATGTCTCTTAGAACGGGCGTTTTTCCTCCCCAGTGGAAAACGGCTACAGTCAAGCCACTGCTTAAGAAGAGCAACCTGCAGTGTGTTAAGAAAAACTATCGTCCAGTCAGCAATCTTGCCTTCATTTCTAAGATCGTCGAGAAAGCTTCACTGATTAGTTTTGCTGCTCACCTTGAAAGTAACTCTCTTCTACCACCATATCAGAGTGCGTACCGCTCAAATTACAGTACTGAGACTCTCCTGGTCAAGGTGTATAACGACCTCCTTCTTGCCATGGAGCAACAAAAACTATCACCGCTGGTGGCAATGGATTTATCTGCTGCTTTCGACACAGTCGATCACCAGCTCCTTCTTAAAACACTCTACAACTGTTTTGGCGTTCGCGACACCGCTCTGCAGTGGATTGCCTCTTACCTCTCGGACAGGGATTTCAGCGTCAGGATTAATGCGGCAAAGTCATCTCCAATCAACATTAACTTTTCGGTCCCACAAGGTAGTGTCAACGGTCCTGTGTTCTTCACCTGTTACTGTAGCACCCTTCATGCATACAACCTGGCTGTGACCTCGTAGGTTATGCAGATGATCATATTCTTTACACGTCTTTCAAAGCCAGTGACGGTAACTCGGAAAACTCTGCTATCTCCCGGTTAGTCTCTGCCCTTCGGGACACGCGAGAATGGATGCTCGCTAACCGACTAAAAATGAACGATGAAAAGTCTGAGTTTATAGTGTTTGGCAGTTCTCGCTTACTACCAAAGTGCAACACAGCCTATATCCACGTTGGTAACGAGGTCGTAAAACGTGCCCCCTCTGTCAAGTTTCTCGGCGTTCATCTGGACGAACACCTCACGTTGAGACACCATATCTCAATCAAAGCTCGCGCTGCTTCTCTTGGTGTGTTCAGCCTTCGTAAACTCCGACCCCATCTAAATAGGGACAGCTGCCTCAAACTTGCCAACGCGTTGGTCTTCTCCCACATCGATTATTGCAATAGTGTCTTTGTTCATCTCCTCGCTAGTTCTTTAAAACCATTCCAGAGAATACAGAACCTCACAGCAAAAATCATCCTAGGCAGGAGCAATCAGTCCAGCACAACTCAGGCCCTCAAGGACTTACATTTTCTCCCTATTCAAGTAAGATGTCAGTTCAAAATTCTCGTTTTGGTCTACAAATGTCTCCATAACCTCGCACCATCTTACCTCCAGGACTTGCTCGGTGTTCAAACTTCGCGCTATGCCACTAGATCAACTTCCAGAAACGTCCTTACTGTTCCCTTCACCAAGCACAGAACCTTTGCCGATCGCTCCTTCAGCGTTGCGGGCCCTCGGTTGTGGAACGATTTGCCTGATCACATAAAATCCAGTGTTAACGTTTATCAGTTCAAACGCAACCTTAAAACCCACATGTTTAATCAAACTTTCAACTAATCTCATTTATATTATGTTCAATGTACCAATGTATCACCTCTTATTGTATATACGTACATGTATGTCTATATCAATTCGTTGTACAGCGCCATTGAATACGTGGTTATCACGCAGAAATGAGCGCTATATTAAATTCAATAAACTTAAACTTTATACCACTTCGCCGTTACAGCCGACTGCATCTGGCCTCTGTCGTGGGCGGCCTGACTCGCGCCAGTGCATGTACTCTCCCACATGCAAAGCAAAACAAACAATACGTGGTTATGTGGTTTTACGTTCGATTTATCCGTCGGGGAAGAATGTGGTCGTTATCATAATATTTTTTTACATGATAGTTTATCTATTTATCACATACTTACAGCTTTAACTGTGTGTCATCTGTGAAATAACAATTCGACCCCTCTAGTTTATTGTGTGCTAATTTGTGGGGAAAGGAACGACTAATGAACTAGTTCACAAGGTAAACACGAGCGCAGATAGACCCTGAAGCTGTTTCACAGCACCCACATAGAACTTTTCCCGTGATAAAATAATAGTGAGTCGTCGGGCAAAAAGAGCCCAGTAAAAACGAACAGTCGAATAGTATAATTAGGATATCGTTTGGAGTGTGATATCCAGGGGGCGGCAGACGGACATATGGGAACCTGGACAGTGTGAGGATCCCCCTACTGTCATAATGGACCAGCCTAGTAGGTCGACGATGGATTGCACCCGCGTTTCCTTGACGATGGCCCAGCCTTGCAGCATACACACTTGGAATAATGACACACTGCGTGAGATCGGATTCGTACAAGTATAATGCCATACTCCAGAAAATATGGCAGAAGTCGACTTTGAATACATTCCAGCTATTACTACAGTCGACCCAGTGAACGTGTCGACCTTACATAACAGCGGCTCCGTCATCTCCCGCCAGCAAACGTGGTTGGGAGTAGTAACAGACTACGACCCTGAACTGTCGGCCCAGTAACATGCCGGCCGTGTGGTGACATGGAAAAATCCTGGTCACGGTGGAGATATATAGTTAAGGTTAATCTGGAGTTTTATTTCAGTATATAGACATTCAGCAATGGTTCCATTTCATTCCTTTTATATCATTCATATTATATCATTTTCAACATTTGTTGTTGTGCATGTATTTGTACATGTATCATGGTAGTGACTGTTGACGGACTGACAGCTGACTTTTATTTTGACAGTTAGGATCTGTTATTGTATATAGTGCTTTCTTATTGTCGCGTGGCGAGTGTGTGTGAGTGTTGGGTTTTTGACCTCGTAGGACTTCTTTAGCCTTTCGTGTTTAGTTTTTGCGACGGTAGGGTCCAGGGAGGGTAATCGCCGAGGGCGTAGGATTAATGAGGGGCTGTTATGTAGAATATTTAGCGACTGTGACGGCCCGTCCCTCCCGCGCACCACATTTCCATGACAACACCCACTCTCTACATGACACGGCACACAATACACGGCCACTACATGATCAATACACGATCAATACATACATGCCACACACAACCCCGGCCCCAATCAATATAAGCTCACGCGCACCTAGCACTGCCTGCACTGATATACATACATATACTTCAGTATATGGAAAAGTACAGGCACCTGCACCCAGATCACGAGACCAAACATGTCAGAACATGAACATGGAAAAACCCACATTCTCGATGATATATGCACATACACAGCCAATCACACAACCCTGTATGCTCTAGGCGGGAAATTCCCCCCACATGTGACTCGGCCCCGCGCACTTGTCCAGAGATTCTCTAACCACCCTGCAACATATCTTAAGGCGGTGACTGACCTAGTTCTTTTGTCTAGGGGTCAGGTCATGTTATTGTCACCGACTTGTGCTCAGATTTTTTGGAAGGAAGATCAACACACGGTAAGAAAAATGCAATTTCTGTAACATAAAGCATTTATATAATAACTGAGAGGGATGATACGATGTCCGAGATACTACTACAAATTTATGTATCTCACAAATTTTTGTACGGGCTGAAATTCCCCAGAAATAAGGTTTCTTCCATCAATGTTTACCCAAGATTTGACACGGTGATCACGTTCAAGGTCATTTTGAATAAATTCTGCACATTGTATTTCGCTGATCTGTACACGGGAGTTAAGATAATCATCTCATGTTTGTTTAAATTACTACACACGCTTGTCGTGTCACCGATTTGAGTCAAGCGTCACCGACTTAAGATATTAGTTGCCTGGAAAAGGACTGGTATCTCTCCACGAAAAACGCGTGAAGTATTAACCACTGCCGATGTTCAATCAACGGTATGCATTGCAACTTCATAATGCAAATGTTTATATTGTTTTCTTTCCATATTGGTGTCTTCATATTTGGAAACTGAGCAAAATTAACATGTACACTATACACACTCATAATACGTGGACATGCCTAAATTATTTGCATAGTCCCATCGTTTGTTCATTCAGGAATTATGGCAGGAAAAGAAAACCGTACCTGTCCAATAAGGTGTGCACGTACAAACTGCGAAGATAGCAATGCGACAATGACGCACCGACGGGGTCAGACTCGGCTACAGACTCGGGGGATGATCTGGACACCACAGTGTTTTATGGAGAGAGTGTTTCGGAGAGTGATGACCACCTGCATGCACGAAGTGCAGTGCAATAAACACTTTTGCAACACTTGCTGGTTACGACCGTTTTTTATGACAATGTGTTACATAGTGTTGAAAAAGGTCTTATAGGCAGGGACACTATGTCGTTCACGCTATTCAATGAGTATCTGTCGTCCATGTCATACCGCGATACATTTCAACAAAATGATGACACTTTGATATGGTTGACAGCGGGATTCAACCACTATAACCGTACACGAGAACACCTTTCCTGAGAACTTATTGTACAGTTCAACTCATTAAACCAGTGGGTACGTTATACCCAAAATGTAAACCTAAGTCGGTGACGCTTGACTCAAATCGGTGACACGACAAGCGTGTGTAGTAATTTAGGAATAACTGAAAAATTACAAGATATTAGTGCATATGCGCAGGATGTATGAAACATGAGATGATTATCTTAACTCCCGTGTACAGATTATCGAAATACAATGTGCAAAAATTATTGAAAATGACCATGAACGTGATCACCGTGTCAAAATTGGGGTAAACATTGATGGAAGAAACCTTATTTCTGGGGAATTTCAGCCCCTACAAATATTTGTGAAATACATAAATTTGTAGTAGTATCTCGGACATCGTATCATCCCCCTCAGTTGTTATATATATGCGTTATGTTGCAGAAATTGCATTTTTCTTACCGTGTGTTGATCTTTCTTCCAAAAAATCTGAACACAAGTCGGTGACAATAACATGACCTGACCCCTAGACAAAAGAACTAGGTCAGTCACCGCCTTAAGATATGTTGCAGGGTGTAACGGAACGGACGTGTTCGTATAGTGTAATAATCAGTGAAGATAGAAGTTTACAAAGAATCTGTGATAATTATACGACCCTGGGATACCATCCGACATTAGAGTGTGTTCGGCCAGAGTGAGTGAGACATTGGATCTATCATCCAAATAAACAGTATTACAAGTTACTGCCGGCTTTCATTCACTCGACATCGAGGTACAATTCCTGTCTCCGGCCTGATATCAGCCAGTGAACGATATTCTTCACAATTATATTTATCAGATAGATACAAGACACAATCCCTGATAAGATATAACTCACCAACTGTGTTACCGACAGGAGCACATGCGTCAGTATCAAACAAATACAAACTCAAAACAGTTTTTGTTCAAATTATTTTAACTCAATTTGGATAGATGTGTATCAATTAAGATTGGGTGCCAATTATTAGCACTGACTTTGGTGGGACTAAATTTCGTGGAATTTCACCATGAAAGAATTACCGATTTGAGTCTAGAAGATATCTATCATCAGTGTAGCCGAGAGCGTAACATACGGTATTTTCACATAACACCCTTATTTTGAAGATTTTAATTTCGTAGCAATCAATCTCACATAATGCAGCAGAGAGTAGGGAAGAGGATAGCTCCTTATTTGACAATATCGGAAGCAAAAAACGTATGAGCCACTTTTGACGTACTTTTGAGCTCATTGTAAAAATGTTATAAATGATAGGGCAGAAATTTTTTTCCAGTAGCAGTTAAAATTAGCAGCTAAGGTTTAACATACATGTAATGTACACGATGCTAAACACGATCTTCAAATCAATTGTTTCCCTCCTTTTTGCAATTTTGAATCCATCCACTCATGCCAGCACTATATCGCTTGCGTGCTTTAGACGTACATGCAGAGGTACTCGTTGATATACCTGAACAATGTCTATCCATACTAATAAATGACAATATAAATTAGTTGATTTATCAAATTGTGTATAGATTATCAGTGTTCTCAGTGCATAGGCAGATAATGTCAATAGTACATCAAATTTATTTTTTTAATAATGCCACATCAACATTAAGCTCATGATGTTTTGCGTCAGGATATAATGCCAGTAACCTTTCATGTGGTTGCCATCTCTGTTCCACCCACACTTTAATGTGCACGAGAGTTTGCCGAGATCTAAAATGACATTCGCGCACGAGATCACGTCTTCCTTGAACACTTTGAACAAAAGGTCGTTCATAGCGCGTATGTTACTGCTCCATGACGGTTCGTTGTTTTTTTATTCTTCATGATCCAACTGAGGACTGGTGGTCGCTAATTGGGACAGTCCTACTGCGCTGGCAAGTTGAGAATCACGGTAGAAATCGGTTTATATTCGTGTAATAATATCTTGTAGCATAGGAGATCTGCCCTAAATCTCGTGAGACTTTCTCCCCAAACTTCATGATGCATCGGTGCATACATCATCCAGATTACTGGAGCGCCATTAAGCGGTAGATAATAGCGTAAAAGATATAAGAGAAGCGTGTCACTTGCGTCGAGTTTTTCATTGGAATGCCAGGAATACACTGGCGAAATGTGCAAAGAACTTTCCATGAAATGATTCATAGTAATGTACTCAATATCCAAGTGTTCACACCACTCTTACATTGATCGCAACCCCGGTATGTCGTCTGTAAACGTTCCTTTTCAAATAAAGGCACCTAGAAATAGTCCGACTCGCAAACTGTTCCGTTTTCAACGTCCCCTCCTTGCCTGAGACGTCACAGTTGGCCAGGCGACTCATTACACCTATTGACATTAGATCCTGGTGGACAGCGTTTGAGTCTCCTGTGATGAGTATTCTATTCAGTGACTTCCGTGTCTTGCTTGTGTGAGTTTGTGGAGTCCACGGAATACAGCCTTGAAGTGGAGACCCCACGACAAAGAGGCATACCCCATTACAGGAGTGTCCACGAGGCCAGCTATATCTCACTATTGACCCATCGCCCTGGTCACGAGGTATAAGGAACCTGATGTTTACATACATGGCTGTGATGTGAGTCAACGATAGGGGCCGACCTAGGAACGACACCGAGACAAACCCCAGTGGTTCGAGAAGTACGTCACCAATGTAAAGTTCGGCGAACTCACAAAAAAGAGGTATACCCCATTACAGAAGTGTCACCAAATGGCTTATAAATCCCCCTTACCAGCACCATAACTGTGGTGTCACTACGACCCACCACGTACTACACTTCGCAATGACACTAATTTACATATCAAGACTGAGACAAATGTACGAGCCACCTGTACACCACAATGTACATTAACAACCTAATTAAAATACATGTACAACTGGACAGTGATGAACATTGGCATATTTGCCGACTATAGCTCGTCATGAATACAAGCTTTTTTAGCATGGCGCAAACCTTTATAGCACGGCACAAAACTTTTTTATCAGGGCACAAACCTTTCTAGCATGGCTAAAAACGTGTACGCCCTGATAGAAAGGTTTGTGCCTTGCTAGAAACTAGTGCAAAACTAAAAAAATAACTGTGAAACTGGTTTCAAAACTATTCTTATCTCAGTCATGAATAATAGCAGCATTGTGCTGTTTAGATTTTCACTATAGGCCAATGCGTACGGGGCATTATCCTCCAGATGAAACATCTGTGATGCACCTGCAAATGACCCCCAGGGGCGTAGCAAGGTGCATTTAAGTGGAGGGGTAGAAATAGAAATGTTCATGAATAAGCTGAACGAAACCGAAGTGGCGAATGAAACCGAAATCACTCTAGGATGGTCTGGGAGCATGCCCATGACGGATTTTTTTTTTTTTAGGAAACACCATTCAAATAATGCATTTTGGCGCATTTTAGCATCGTAAATATGAAACTTGACTCGTGTTAAAGTAATAAAAAAAATGCTCAATAAACATTATACACATGAACTAGTGCACTGATCACGGTGATAGAAACATAATGATGGGGAAAACATGAATAAAATGGTACACCGCTGAATGACCCTGAAACAATACAATGTCAAAACATCTGTGAATGACTCACTGGAAATGAAGCTGGCTTCCAAGAATTGTCATATGATCATGATATTATCAAGACTAGTCACTAGAATGCAATCACTATTCACCAATGACAAACCACCAATGATTAAACGACATAATTTCCCATTACCACCCAGTGCACTGAATTGAAACGCTCTGCTCTGCAGCAATTACGTTCTGCTTTCAATCTCACGTCGCTCATCTCGCATAATTCCCTCCTGCGAGCACGTTGTGCCCCTCAAGATTGTTGCCTGAGAACGGGCCTCAAGCGACAGACAGACACCAGTCGGATGATCAAGGGTGCCGTCACTGGGTCCACTTGGTCGGTCTAGATGCTGCAGATGCCGACAGCAGGCATGGAGGACAAGTCCGAAACGAGACCAGACACAGTCCTCGTGCAACGTTGTTCCTGTCGATAGATGTGTAAACGAAATAGCTCCAGTGTACTTGCCACATTGATATGCTTGTCTGAATTACTTTCATCATGGTGTAATATTTCACTCGCGGATACTGACATCTGGTTCAGGAATCGTCGGAATCAAGTAAGTATTACATTGCGCCTAGTTTCGCCATGTAGAAGAATCATGTATGTTGCCATGTTATTTCTGTTTTGCTATTTGTATATAATTACTATAGCTGTTGATATAATACATTTTGTCAAATATTAGTATAATATTTGCCAGCGATATAATACATTTTGTAACATATTTATTGTCCTGAGGTATATATGTATCTATATAGGTATAGTCCGCCATATTGGCCTCCAGATACTCCAGCTCTTCTAGGTAATATACATTACATGTATATCGACCTAACCACGGCATTAGGAGTGAAATGAAACCAGTAAAAAAAACTTGAATAGCTCTCGAACAGGAAGCGCTACCGAAAATTAACTTCAAAACCGCTTTGCATCATCAAGTGCAGACAGTCTGTAAAACAGTTCAATTCTATTGTATGCAAGCTGTGATTAGCACCGTAGATATAATTTCCAACCCCTTTCTGACAAATAGTTCGCTGCAATCTGGTAGAATTCTCCGAATTTATGATTCATGCAAGTACACTGCTGTCCATTGACTTCGAATCTTGTGGAAATCACAAAACATTTAGTCATGCATACATACTGCACAATTTTATCCACTGTCTTTGCGTTGGAGTTGCACCACCATACACTGTAATCTGTCATGTCGATTTCTGGGCGATTAAATAAGTGAACTTAACGAACAGACGACTATCTAGAAGACCTGCGCCAGGTTTCTAATTACTTTACACTTTGATAGCGATGTTTTCTCAAATGACTCTCTTTATATTCTGAGTGGTATAGAGTACATGTTCTGAACGTAATGTGATATATATCATATGGTTGTTGAATGCGTTCGAATTCAGTTTAAATGAATTGAGACATCACTCTAAGGGTATGTATCATCCTGAGCTATACATGTTACAGACAAATCACTTCATGAAACAGACCATACGCATTCCATTCCACCAATTTTGTCCATCATATTACTGGGTGACGTTTTTTCTCGCGGAACACAATTAAATGTACAATACCCTAAAATTCATCACGCACTAGACGGTTTTGTGTTAAGTTGTGATGATATCCACATTGTATGGGCAGTGGCCATCCCCTCCTATCAAATTCTCTTAACGCCCACAAATCAGGTTATGGATTTTAAAGATATGTTAAAAAACAAATCCATGGTGCAAGATCGTGCACGATGAAGTCAATGGATATGTGGAGTTTACATCTTCATATGTGGAGTTTACATTCTTTCATGACCATAACATAATTTAATTGACTTCTGGTCAACATGGAATCAAGAGTTTTCAACATGGTGTCACTGAACCTACATCTTATTACCTAGCAAACACACATGCATAAATCGCATCAAAAGATTCGTATACAATGAATCTTCTCAATATTCTGTCGAGTACTGACTTGTTTATGCGCTTCAAAGGACACAAATTGCAAATGACATCCTTATCCTAAACCAATTTCCACTTCCATCGCTGGTTTTTTTCCCTAACAAGATTGTCCCCCATCATCAAAACACTTTACAGTGTTTACGTGGTGCTGGCACACTTCCAGCCAGACAACTCAAAAGGTATGCTTGGAAATCCTCGGGTTAGGTTTCTGTCTCCTCCAGTGTTGGCTACCAGCAATGACACAGCTGGGTACCTATAGGGAAACTAATTGTGTTATTTTTCCTTGCACTGTTGCTCACTGAGTGTTTCACAGTGTGATTCACATAATAGTCCGGCAGTGAACCTTGTTAAAACAGCCTGACCTCAAAGTGTTTGATAAAGTTTTTTTCTCCCTTGATTATTCATTATTAGGGCCTACGTGAAAAATTTCAGGTGGGTGTGAAATTCTCACCCTTGGGGAATTTGAGAAATCCAAGATGGCCGCCATGGAGGACGATTTCAACCACCTGAAATATAGTTCAGCCCATAACTTTACTTCTAGAGTACATAGAAGTGCGAACTTGGTGTCTATACCCATGTTTTCTGGTATCCGCTTTACAATGGTGCCACTAAATTATAGTTATGCTTGTCCGCCATCTTGGAATTCAAACTGGCCGCGTAATTTTGGTCATTTTTGCCCGAATATTTGCCCAAAACTGTTTGATTTTATATGTAATGTAATGACGAATATGTTATGCGTAGCAGTGGAGCATCATGTAATGCTTTAGTGAATTGTTTTGTAGGTATTGTCATACAATAAATGATGAGAGGACAGGTGACATTGCCCTCCATGTCTTCAACGTTGTCACCAATGTCCTGAGAAGTTCATTTTGCAGCAAGTTTGACACAAAATGCAACAAAATGTTTTATCGTGATTTTCACCCCTACTGGGTATACTGATCAACATAAAAAAAGTCTACCAAAATCTGAATTACGGAAATGGGTTAAAATGGCCTCATTTCAAAGATGGCCGCCGTGGGTCTATGGACATCTTTATGCAGCTATAACTTCTTCAATAATTGTGATAGAAACATAATTTTGGGTTCTAGTCCAGGTTTTTGAAGGGCGAGGAATCCAGTGGTGTCACTAAAATTTACTTCCGATAACTAATCAGCCTGAAATCCAAGATGGCGGCGATTAATGAGGCCGTAACAAATGAAATCGACTGTTCACATCAAGCTCTCAATTTCTTCAATAATTGTGACAGAAATATAATTTTGGGTTCCAGCCCAGCATTTCGAAGAGTGGGGAATTCAATGTTGTCAGTAAATTTCAATTCTGATAAGCAGTCAGCCTGAAATCCAAGATGGCGGCGACTAATGAGGCCGTAAACCAATGAAGTCAAATGTTCACATCATGCTCTCAACTTCCTTAATATTTGTGATATAATCATAATTTTGGGTTCTATCCCAGGGTTTTGAAGGGTGATTCAACTCCGCATCCAATGGTGTCAATGAACTTTAACTCTGATAAGTATCCACCCTGAAATCCAAGGTGGCGGCGATGAACGAGGCCACAAATCAATGAAATCATCTGTCAGCATCAAACCCTTAACTTCTTAAATAATTGGGATAGAAACATAATTTTAGGGTCTGGTCTAGGGTTCTGGAGGATGAGCAATCCATTGTTATAAGAAAATTCAGGGTTCAACAATATTAACAAAAAATCTCGGATGTCAGTGTGGCGATTTTGCCCAAAGATCGCGGCAGGTGATTCATTCTAAATACACTTGTTTCTGGCCTTTGTTTTGGACGCTTCTGTTCCAACACTTTCGCCCAGTATGCTGTAACAATGGCCTTACGTCACTTTTCTGGTTTGTCGTGCTTCAGGGACTATAAATACTCTGGAGCCGATTTGTTCAGTGAAGTTGTCTTAGAGCTGAGCAAACGAGAGAACGACGGAGGGCTCGGCCATGAGCTCTACGTCCTCGCTCTCTGGCTAAGGCCCTCGTGAGCCCCTGGGGACAATTTCTATAGGGGGCCCAGGTGGGGCAGATCTTGATGACTCGGTGGCTCACGCCCTCTGGATCACCGGTCTCCCACCTGGAATGATGCGAAACAGGCTCTGACGGACCGTCAGGCTGTCCGGGGTTCCATCTCCCGCGGCGGACCGCGGCGAGCCGGCCTTACAGTTAACACCACGGTGATGATCCTGTATCTGGGTGGTGTCCGCATGTCTGGGCTCGCTGAGCGGGCTACCTGGTTAACGTTCTGATGATACAGTAGGTACTGCGCCCGCAGTGACCCTCGGTGAGCGGACTATCCGCGAGGATCTGATGATAGTGGGCATGCGTCTGCCGTGACCCGTGGTGAGAGAACTATCCTCGAGGATCCCGGATAGCAGATGCCGTTAAAATTTTACATCAGCATTAAAAGGAAAGCCGTAAAATCAATAAAATGTCCATTTTTTGACAACAAAACAATCAAATCCCCCTAGACAATTGAGGCGTCTGCTCATAGGAAATATATCTCAAACACGTCAATTCTTAAATATTCAGTCTGAATTCCAAGATGGCTTTGGTGAATGAAGGTCCTAAAACCACGAGTAAACTGCATGGCTGTCATGTATTCCCCTGCCTATTATTACATGTTATATTCACCCCATTTGTCACACATAATGACAATTTTCAAATTCCCCGGAATACAGTGTGTAATATTCAAACATGTGCCTCTTGGAATGTTTCCACTCGTTTCTTTCTAATTGTAAGTGATCCCCCTAAATTGGCCATACAAATAATTTGATACAACACTGATTGATTCGATTGACCAGATCACTCGTTTGATTTGGATGCCCTGAATGATCGTCGTTGACTGATGTGTGCATGCTTTACATAACATTTGGAATTTGATAAACTTTAGGTTTATGTTTTCTGAGCATATATTCTGAACTCGCCCAAAATTATGATTATATCACAAATATCGAGGAAGGTGAGAGCATGATGCAAACATTTGAATTCATTGGTTTACGGCGTCATTTATAGTCACCGCCATCGTGAATTTTAGGCGGACTACTTATCAGAACTGAATTTTATTGACACCACTGGACTCCTCATCCTTCAAAATGCTGGGCTGGAACCCAAAACTATATTTCTGTCACAATTATTGCAGAAGTTGAGGGCTTGATGCGAACAGTCGATTACATTGGTTTACGGCCTCATTAATCGCCGCCATCTTGGATTTCAGGCTGAATACTTATCGGAATTAAATTTTAGTGACACCACTGGATTCCTCACCCTTCAAAACCCTGGGCTAGAACCCAACATTATGTTTCTATCACAGTTATTGAAGAAGTTATAGCTGCTTAAGAATTTCCTTAGCCCCGCGGCGGCCATCTTTGAAATGACGCCATTTTAACCCATTTCCGTGATTCAGATTTTGTTAGACTTTTTTTCTGTTAATCAGTATATCCAGTAGGGGTGAAAACCACGATAAAACCTTTTGTTGCATTTTGTTGTGGGTCAGTTGGTTGTTTGTCATAGATTGACCTGTCTATGTGTCAAACTTGCTGCAATATGAACTTCTCAGGACACTGGTGACAACGTTGAAGACATGGAGGGCAATGTCACCTGTCCCCTCAACGTTTATTGTATGACAATACCTACAAAACAATTCACTAAAGCAATACATGATGCTCCACTGCTACGCATTATCTTTGGACATATTCGTCATTACATTACATATGAAATCGAACAGTTTTGGGCAAATATTCGGGCAAAAATGACCGAAATTACGCGGCCATTTTGATTTCCAAGATGGCGGACAGGCAAAACTATAATTTAGTGGCACCATTGTAAAGCTGATACCAGAAAACATGGGTATAGACACCAAGTTCACACTTCTATGTAATCTAGAAGTAAAGTTATGGGCTAAATTATATTTCAAGTGGTTGAAATCACCCTCCATGGCGGCCATCTTGGATTTCTCAAATTCCCCAAGGGTGAGAGTTTCACACCCACCTGGAACGATTTACGGATATACCAAATAAGTAGAATCAGAAGAGAAAAAAACTTTATCAAACACTTCGAGGTTGAGCCACCCTACTGCCGGACTATAAAAAACACTTTGGAAGAGGCCAAAATAGGGTCTATATTTTATCCGTGAAAGGGTAATTCACGCAATATTAATGTGTGATGCAAGGATTGTTCAACTGATCCAGTTTATCGTAGGTCCATCAGTGTACCCCAGTCATTGTGAACCAGAACAATTATAACCCAGTGTGCACTAATCTGTACACAAATTGTGTTCCTTGTTTTCTCTAAACGTGTCATTCAGTTTACAGTGAGAATGTATGACTTAATTTGGCTTCGCCAGTGACACACG
The DNA here is from genome assembly GCA_949152475.1 of Terebella lapidaria. Lineage (NCBI taxonomy): Eukaryota > Metazoa > Annelida > Polychaeta > Terebellida > Terebellidae > Terebella > Terebella lapidaria. Next base: position 13,096,102 of record OX424559.1, on the reverse strand, counting down.
CATCAAACGATTTCCACTCTGATTTCACTCACGTTATCGACACTATTCTGTGATTCCCCGGTATTCACCAACTTCTTTCATATTCAATTGTCAGCGTCTACAAAGGTTTATTTCTTCAGACCGAAGTGGTGCTTGGTACTGTGATACCATTTTCATGGAAATTGGTCACTTTATGTTGGTAATTGAACTGTCAGGTGCTCTAGTTATGAGTTCTTGAGACTGTTCCAGTCTGCTCGATTTATTATCGGCGTAATATCAATTCTCATACATTTCCCCATATCACAATACCAAAACTGTTGGAACACTGTTGCATCAGTTTGAATAAATTATATTGTTCAAAATTGTATGTGGCCACCCCTTGCTCTGAAACTAGTTATAAATAGTTTCCATGAGCTCTTGGAATATCCGTCGTTTATATATGATTAAATCAATATTACTATAGTGTTTAGCCGAAGTTATGCAATATAATTCAGGTCATACGTCTTTGGGGACTACAGCGAACAAGATGTCAGGCGGATAGCTTCCAACAAATCGATTCAAACAACACAAATAGACTCTACACTATATATCAGTTTGAGACTATTAGGGATGACACATCTATATGCCAGGTGATATGTCAGGAATGCAACATACACGTAAATTGAGCGTTGAACAATGTTTTATTCTGGTATAACTGCAATTCTTAATCCATAGAATATTTGGGAGATGCTAATCATGACAATCAATTAGCCAATAGTCTATTACATACTCCGTGTGTAGCACCCCTCATTCAATCTGGAATAGATACTCTGTGTGAATGATATTTATCTGTTTTGTGTCGTACTCCGAAATACAGAGCATACATTTCTATGTGTACTCCTTCAATGATACTAAACCTATATTGCGAGTATCTCATGCACTGGACACATCATGTGATAATCACCCTCATCACAACAACACTGGGCGCTTCTTTGTTCTGGAAATATGACTTGCCATCTTATGGTAGCGTTCCCCCTGTCCGAGGGAAGAAAATGGAAGTATGAAGTGTGAAATACATTCACGTTTCCTGGATATGTGTCAACAGTTTGGTGATCACAGTCAACAGTTTGGTCATCTAAGGCCTCGTTGTTAGGACTGGTTGGAAGACAAACAGATCTGTTGTCTCTGGAAACCCAGAGTACTCGTTCTGTTGCTTATTCTGCTGCTTATATTTATAATTTTTGCGGTTTTGGTCAAACTCCCAAAAAGGCTGATGTGGGATGGCAGATTTTGGGTTTCGTTATTTTCTATATCAAGGGTGTTGGTAATTCGATACTACCAAGAGAGTTAGTGTTTTGTCCATAATCATGGTCAACTGATCTTGCATATTGACGAGTTGTCCATAATAATGCGAAGTGTTCCCACACTCGGAACATTGTACAGACAAAGGCAGTAAAAGTAATATCTATTATTGAATAAATAATCGCGGGAATGATCCCAGCATGATCAAAATATCTAAAAGTGTTCCTAACAAAACCATGAATTCTGAGTGGATCGAGAAGCATAAATATACACAGACAGACAAAACCACATTACAAGATCTAACCCACACAGTGTTTAAAATGAGCCAGTTGAGTGTGAGATCAGATGGCAACCCTTGATTGGTTGAAGAATAAAGTTATATACATCCTGCACCTGAATTAGACAACCGCTGTGATATCCACCCTAGAGAGTAGATACGAACATAATTTGCACAAACAACTATCAGTCTTCCATTATGCTTTGATCATTCAACACCTGCGTAGGTGGTGTACACGAACCCACACATGACATAAAAAAGTAGGAATTAATCGACACTATTTCAACCTTATTTTCGGACTTGATACGGACTTGATACGAAACTGCCAGAGAAGCCCGGAGATAGTCGGAGTGTACTACGGGAACTTCTGGCATGCTCCGGGTGTCTCTGTCAATATTATTTTTTGTGGAAAGGAAATCAAGAGTAGATACGGAGTTGTTGTGGAGTGAAGCCAAAGACAGACGGAATATATACGGAGAACCCCGGCAAGAACCCGGCAAAAGCCGTCGTGAGGCAAGAATTCTGCCCTTACTCCGTAGATGTGCCGGGGTATAAGTCGGAATATCCCCGGAGAAACACAGAGAAAGGCGAAGTAACCCCGGAGTGAGTTTTGAAGCTTCGTCTTCCCCCCTGTGATTCTCCGTGTAAACTCCGGCTTCCTCCGGTTGTTAAATTTCATCCAGGAGTATCCCCGTAGTACCTACGGAAAAAGCAGGCACATCTACGGACCTACCAGAGCATTTATGGAGATTTCCCAAGTATCACCGGCATATCCCCAGAAAGTGACAAAAAGATGGAAAATGACCCACTCCGGGAATTCTCCGGCATTTGGGCAACAATTTTTTAACATGTCCAACTTTTCCCGGAGTGCAGAAAAAAAATTCCCGAGTTCCCCTGCAGCTCCCGATTAGTCCCGATAACTCCTGACACAGGCGGGAGTCAGGGCGGAACGTCCACGGAGGTTCCTGTCAGCTCCCGGCGTTTTCGATTTTTTGCCGTAAATACGTCGAGAATCCTTCAGGTATGACATGTGACCATAGCATAAGGAAGCAATTTGGAGACTCCTTCGTGATCACGAAGCAATTTGCACTCAACGCTGTCTTTTTTCCTACGTAGATTTTCACCCATCACAGATCAACTTACATCGTTTATGTGGTGCTCGGCAATTTCAGACTAAATGACATTGAGCCACCATCAAGGGTCCACATGTTCGTCCGTAGTCCTTAGCTGCTAATGCCACAGTCCCATTGAGAGCGACTACACTAGGATTCATCAAGATTAATCACGATTAATCACGATTAATCCAGACTCATTAATCGGGATGAATCTGGAGGTTTTTGGGCAATCTGGATCCGATGGTCCATCATCTCGACCGTCAACAGCCAAACATAACGGAAGAGACCCGTTCCCCCCTGACAACTCCCCGTTAACTCCCGACCTCGCACCGACACCCCACAACTGCTCCTATCTAGCCCTGGAAGAGGCCCCGATTAACCCCGATCACCCCCGACCGTCACCCGACCAGTCCCGATTACTCCCAACTAAGATCCGACATCGCCCGATCAAGCCCAGATTAAGCCCCGACCAGCCCTGACAGCACCCCGACTGCAACTATCAGTATAAAAACAGGAGCCGATTTAGCCGATTCAAGCATTTTCAGGCCGATTCAAGCACTTAGCCGATTCAAGCTTTTTGTAGCCAATGCAAGCCGACTAACCCCAACAGTACCAGGATTCATCACGTCTGCGACCCGTTAACTACCGACAAAGTAGGCAAGAGCTACGTTGCAACCCGGAACAACCCTGATACACCCCGATTTTGGCCTCAGAGCCGACTCACCCCGTCTGACCCAGACTGTTTTGAGCAGTCCAAAACAATCGGGGCTAACTCCCGACTGATCCCAACCCATCAAGATTCATCCCGATGCATTCCGACCCATCAGGACCCATCAGGACCTCGCCCCGACTCACACCCCGTCCAAACCCGAGTATAGTCGTAGTGCTGTCGCCTCGCTGTCGGCCTCTCAATGGGACTGTAGCATAAACTAACGGTTTTTACAGAGGTAAGACAATAGTAAGTTGTCTCTGAGGAGCTGCATTTTTGAGATAAAAAACCATCGTGACTAGTTACACAAGGTTACACTCTGCACTAAAATAACAATGAACATTATGTTTGCACTACTGTGTGTGTAAATTGTCTTTATTTCTTCTTGCCACCGTGCCATCGCATACAAGCCGGCATTTATTTCCCTGTTTGTCTAATATAAACATGATGGAAAGGAAGTGCACCCTTGAAAGTCCCAAGATGCATAATATTTATTTGCTAAAATTTGGCGTGTTTTCATAACGAAAATGGCAGGTGTAGTTTACCATATTGCTATCATTCAGCTATCAAAATTTGGCCATCAGCGTCACGAGCGTCACGATCTGATATAACTTACTGACCATCGTCTTGGCAATTTTGTGCAAATACACATGATACATGTGTTGTGATAGGTGTATCTGATACTATTTATCCATGGGCAGAACAAAGTGTTTGATAGACATGAACACTCGAAATGCCTTAATTGTAGCTAAACGATGGCAATATGTACTGAATTACGTTAGTGAGCCTTGACAGTCAATGCCGGTATTCTTTTCATCATTTGCCATGGAATTTATCATCGTGGTAATTATGCTAGAAAAAAAATACCCCAAAACGTGATATGCAGACAAATTAATTTGCATTCGTCAGGGGAGACTAACATACAACTGATACACATACAGCGAGACTCGGTGTTGTGCTTTTTTTTCTGCGTGATAGTAATTCGAATACCATAAGGGTTTCAAAGTAATAATTATAAGAGTACTGAATTTGTGCAATTCCATATTATAGTTTGCATGTTAATTCTCATTATACTGGCAGTTGAGATAATATGTAGGAAGTACGAGGCGCGAAAAGGATCACATTTCTTGGATAAAATGGAAATCGATGTGCCCATGATATGGATGTCATCATTTCAGTGGCATACTGACTTGTGATCGAGTATCCAGGTACTTGTCATACACCCATTCTATGGGATAATTTTTGAGTTTCAACTAGTTGTCACTTGTCAGGGAAATGTATACTAACTCCGTCAAGTGCATGATGGAAACTGACTCTTCCTAATAATGCCAGTGTGAGTATGGGGGCAAACTTTATCTGGGCTATATTATTTATGTTCCAGTGATGCAGTTTTGTCCCATTTTTCTGTTGGAATCACCACAGTGTTGGCTTACTCTTTTAAGCAGTTTGTGAAAATGTTCGTGTATTCATGTAGAATTATATTACTTAACTCGCAAGTTTATCACTCCACATAATATGACTGATTTAAACATACATGGTTTATTAAATATAGGAGGTTTAATATTTTGGTGTGATATTGTGAAATACAAGGGATAATAGTTTAACTTTACTAGACTATCCGTGATTCCTGCACCATTGAAATATCAAATAATTATCACTCACATCACGCACTGACTGGGAGCTTCTCTCTTCGGAGAACATGATCTGACAATTCACCAGGAAGCATTTTCTCCCTGTCCTTTGGAACAAATAGGAAGTATTAGGCGTGAAATCGATCACGTTTCCTGGATACATGTCAATAATTCGGTGATCACAGTAAAGCGTTTGGAGATCTAGCGTCTCAACAATCAGAGCTTTTGGGAAGAGAAAAGAGGCAGGAAAGGAAACCCAGAATACTTGTTCTGTTGCTTCTAAGTTCATGTTTAGAATTCGCGATTTTGGACAAACTCCCAAACACACTGATGAGGGATGGTAGATTCCGGGTTTCGATATCTTTGATATCAGGGATGTTGTTCATTTACTAAAAACTATGTTTTTTACTCATGTTTTGCATCATAATGACCTGGCATATTGATGAGTGTTCTTGAAAAGAGAACATACTCCAAGATCTAGCCAGCAGAGTTTTTAAAGCAATTGCCTTCGAAACCAGACAATATATTTTTAAAAACTATATTCTATATTAAACTTCCTAAATAAACTGAATGAGAAATACTCACATCAAATGTAATGACTATAACCAGTCCTTTGGAAAAATTGGCTCATTTGAACAGGCGGTACATACAGGAACTGTGTCCATCACACGCAGATGTAAACAAAGCATAGAAGTGCGAGATAGACTGACAATTTCACGTAGATCATGGTATATCACTGATTATTTTCTCATAACTACACTCCATATGCACATACGAACTGGAAAATGTACTCGACTTTTAAGAACGATTTGGGATTTGTTTGCATTTGGGCTTGATGGATACACTTCGTTTGTTTATTTACAAAACCGGTGAGAAATGTGTATTAAAACGGATAAAAAGACAAGTCGCACAGACTATAATCGTCAAAATAATTGAGCACACCTTTGTTATCTTGCGTTAGATGTGTTTCACAAAAATTTATTCCTGAAGAAAATATTGCATAAATCGAAGGCAGTAGCTCTAAAATGAGCCAGCTGAATTTGAGATCAGATGGTAATTATTGATTCGATGAATAGTAGAGCTATGCATATCCTGCACATGAATTCGATAACCGCTATAATATCCACGCTGGAAAATAGTTATAAAAATGCACAAAATACCCATCACTCTACTGTTATTATGCATTAATAATTCAACACCTGGGTACGTGTACACGAACCCAGACATTGCAAAACGCAGTTTGAGTATTCAACATTACCTTATTACTATTTTCAGTATCGCCATTCTTGTGTGTAGTACTTCGGAAGATTGGAAAATACATTGTGATCACAAAACAATCTGTACCCAATGTTGCCCTTTCCCCTAAATAGATTCTCACCAATCACCGACCAATTTACACCGTCTACGTGGTGTTGGTTCATTTCCAACCAAACGACACAGAGACACGATTGAGGGTCCTTGTGTTCACTCGTATTCCTTGGCTGGGAAATTAACGACTTTCACAGACGAAATATAAAAACACATCAAGTTGCCCCTGAGGAGCAGTAAATGTGAGATATATAGTGATGTGACTGGTTACACGAACCTGCACTTTGCACTGAAAGAACAAAGACCATCAAATTGTGCACTACTTTGTGTGAATTGTCTTTATTTCTTCCTATCGGCGTGTCAACGCATACAAGCTTGGACATTTCATTTCCCCCATTTGTCTATTATAAAAACGTGGAAGAAATAAGAACCCTTGGAAGTCCCAAGATGCATATTTGCTCAAATTTGGCGTGTCTCCGTAACGTATATAGCAGGTGTAGTTTACCATTGCTATCATTCAGATATCATATTTTGACCATCAACAATTTTGTGCAACTACACAGACTACGGTTGGATTTTTCTTATTATTTGTTCGTTTGCAGTAAAAAGTAGAATATACAAACAACTGAGACTAATGCATACAATACGACACTATAAAACGACATTTCTGTATGCAAAAATAGGTATGTTTTCTGCACATTTTGTAAACATGAGTGTCAAATCCTAACGCAATTACTACTGACTCTCAGTTTGCGTTACAAAGCCCTCCTTAAGAACGCTGTCTCACTCGAGCTTGTTGCCTGGAAACATTCCCCCACCGGCTGACAGGCGGCCGTCTTAGATCAAGGGTGTCGTCACTTCATTTTGTCTCTTATGGAAGAACAGTTGTGTTTACTGTTGTGCTGAGGATTTGGGTTTGCTTCTTGTCGGTTGCAGTTGCAGTATTTTGGATGAGGTTTGTAGGACTGATGATGCCACTACATAATCTACAGGTCCTCAACAGTAAGTACATATTGATTTTGTGTTCGCCATGTTTGTCACAATATGCTATTTCATTTCCGTTTCTGGAATAGTTTCTTTACAACCAAATTAAGACCAATGTATTGGCACATGCAAAGTATTAGGTGATAATGTGAATCGATCTATTATGAATACGATAAAATTATATCAATATCAAAACAACATAAAACTCGAAATGAGTAACGCCTGATTTCAAAATGAAATGTAAATAACTATTCCCTAGTTTGCCAAAATTTACACTGGTGAACCAAATGCGTAAATGCAATTGGTTCGCCAGTGACAATGATGAAAACAATAGTAATGGATGACCGTAATGAGGTCATGTGCACGTAAAAGATGGCAATAGCACAGAATGGCCTTAATGGGGTTTGGCAGTTGATGGTGGTACTTTTTTCAACATTTGAAGATGGCGTATGACTAACTTATTTCAATAAAAGCACTGGAAATGTCAGAATAATTTCTTCTTTTACCACCAAGTACTTTTGAAAAATAACCTGAAAACGTGATATCAAGACAAATGAAATCGTCAGGAAGATAAACATACAACTGATACATATACAGCGAGACATAGTGTTGTGTTACATACTTTTTTGTGTCTAATAGCAATTCTATTACCATGAGGGATTCAAAATATTATTCATGTGAGTGATATCTAAATATACAACTTTATATCATACTTTTGCATGTTAGTCATTATTTATACTAGCGTATAAATATATATCTATAGGAAGTACGGGGATGAAAGGGATCATGTTTCCAGGATAAGCTGGCATTTGAGGTGTTGATAATATAGATACCTAAATTCAGTAACCTACTGACTTGTGATCGCGTACTTATGTACTTGCACTCATATTATGGTATCATTTTCGAGTTTCTGGTTCTCCATGATAATACCAGTTTGGCTATGGGCGTAAGTTTTGAATGGGCTATAATCATGTTCCAAACATATAGTTTCGTCTCAGGTTTTCGTTGGAATCACCACAATGTGGTTGTGGTGGTGTTTATGGCATACACATTCTTGTAGTTTGTGAAAAATGTTCATGCATTCATGTCAAATTATATTACATCACTCATGTGTTGCCCGCCCCAAATATATGACTGAGGTAAATGTATATCATTTCAATATAGGAATATACTGTTCTGGTGCCATGCTTGGAAATAGGAGCGATATGATAATTGGAGTGTTCTGGACTAATATCTTAGACTCCTGCACCATGGATATATCAAGTGATTATCACTCATATCACGTACAGACTGGAAGATTCTCTTCCGAGAACATGCTCTGCCAATTCACCAAGCTACTGGTCTTTGTCCTTTGGAACAAATAGGAAGCACAGTGACTGAAATGGATCACGTTTCCGAGATAGAATCAGAAGTTGATGTACCGTTGAAGTTGACGCCATCAATAGCATTTTGTCATGTGACTAAGTACTTAGTGCTTGTTGTGCTGCTTTTGCGTGGGTTTGGTTTTTGATTCCTAAAGTGCTCTGAATCAGCTGTCTGCTAATGTGTACATATCATAATTTCATCCCGTGAAGATTGGGCGCAGCAATATATTTCACACCCTGCCTGTTACTGATTACACCAGTGGCCTGGGGTAAACACCAACGTCAACCTTTCTTCGTCTAAAAAGTATAGCTTTCTTTTTACATTCCTCAATATAGTTTTCCATTCACGTCATCTAGTTGGGTTTTATTGACAGCAATGAGTTGCATTACAAAGCAAAAATACACACTGACAAGTTTTATCAGGCACTAGGCTGTCTTCGCTGACTTGTATTGTGTAGATGTTGTCCAATTCAAACTCAATTTACTAGTAATACCCACGAATAAGTTCATGAATATAGTTCCGTAAGGTTTTCCAGTCACACCATCAAATCGCATTCAACTGGCAGTAACAGGTTGTAATCAAGAGCATGAATATACACTAACGAATTTGATGATGACATACACACTTTTTCGGACGTCTTCTACACGTTTTCGGATTTCAAAAAGGTGTCCTTGCAGACAGGCACAGTCTACTAACACGTGAGGTTTATATATTCACGGGATCCTGATAAAACTGATATCATGTCATAACATGGTTTCACTGGGGGCGCATCTGAGGATCTCATTGATCGCATGCAAAGATGTCAAGAAAAGATTGGACAAACAGTCATTTCAATATTATTTTTTCAGTACATTTTTTCTTTCATGCACATCAAAGGACACAAATTGGACACTACTTCCTGATCCTAAGCCAATTTGCGCTCTACTACCTTCCCAGACACATTTTCCCTTTCCAGACAAGACTTCCCCCAACACCAAATACTTTACACTGTTTTCATGGTGCTGGTACCCTTCTGGTCTAACGACAATTAGGTATGTTATTCCTCAGGCGTTGAATCGGCCAGCAAAAGTCTCGCAGTTGAAGGAGACTGAAAACAACACAAATAGGAGATTTCAGATTGGCTATTTTCTTCTCCCTGCTGCTATACGGCCGCTGAAACCACATGATTGTTTATTACACCATTGGTGTCCTAATCAGATATAAAACAAAAACGACATGACATACTTGATGGCTTAATTATTAAATGCAGAACTATTAGTGCAACGTTTTTTTTTTCCAATATAAGATACGGCTGTGTGACTTCTATTTGGGGAATGCACTAGGTTATAACAAGTACGACCAATTATGAATTAATGTCATTGCATTAAAGTCTGCAGGTGATTTATACCTTTTCCGAGTTGTTTTGAGTGGAAGTTATTTGCACCATCTCAGGCCAAACCACGATAGTTGTGAAAATTTATGACGCCATTCATAACTAAATGTCAATCACAAAACCCCAAACGTGAATATGCTGTAAATCGTAAATTGTCCGCGAACCGTGAATCGCAAAACATGAATATCAACAACTGTTAACGATATCGCCGAAAACGGTGAATATAATATCGCACGACACGTGAACACAAGTTTGCGAGATGTGTGGTCATGGTTCGTGGAATATTTTTGTCAGTATTCACGTTTTGCGAGTCACGGTTCACGGATGGTTAACGATTCACAGCAGATTCACGTTTGGCTTGTCAACACTTTATATATCCGAGGCTAGTGTCTACTATTCATGATATATCCAGATTGTAAATTTGCCACGAACACACAGAGATTTGCCGATTACTTTGGATAGCGTATTTTATTCACGTGTTAATATCTACCAAATATCTCGATTGTCGACATATGTATGCATTTCAACTTGAAAATGGCTAGACATTTATACATTTTCTTTTGCAAAGAAAAAAACATTAAATAAAGAGAAGAGAAAAAGCGTGCACAAACACATGTGCATACATACCCCAAACCCCACATCAAATCCTAATCCAATTACTGCCACCTCTCAGCGAGCGTCTCGAAGGCATCCGCAGGTATGTGATCCCACTCGAGACCGTTGTCTGAAAACTTCCTCCACCAGTCTTGGATCAAGGGCGTAGTCACGTCACTCTGTTCGCTGAGTAGTTACTGTAGATGATTTCCAAGAGTGTAAGTGCGCTAGACAGTGTTCGTCTCTTGAGGCTTGGGTGTGCTTCTTCATCGCAGAGACGTAATCTCATAGGAGAGTTGTTCTGGATAAGTGACACTTTTGTCGAGCAAAGCTATATACATAATAAGTATTGTATGTCTATATATTGATAATATATAATATGTCAATTTCATCACTCGTCACAATTGTTTATTGTAAAATAGCTTCATATCGGAAAATTTCGGAGCAAGATTAGAGGCAAAATATAATTAAATACAATATGGCTGATCAATATACATGTAGATAAGGACACATCATACAAGATTACTGACGTAAGTAGTTATGTGCATCAAGATTAGTTATGGTTATGATTTTTTGACATCTGATTAATATGTGGAATACGTAATAGAGAAAGTACGAGTAACTGTCCATTCGTAGATCTGAAAGGCCGAGGCCCGAAGGGCCGAGGCTTTTCAGATCTACGAATGGACAGTTTACGAGTGCTTTCTCTGACTTAAAATACACCCCCAGACTGTCCATTCTTAGACTCAATAAGAATGGACTACATTCTTTTATTTCTGTCCATTCCTGAAAAAGAATGGAGCGAACAAACAATAGTGTGACGTCACAGGTGTATTTTAAATTCAGATAATTTACTCCGACAGAGAACTTTATACAAACATGCAGGACATCATTTTCGAAATCGTTGAACTTGTTTGTGTTAAGTTTATAGTTTTGCGGCCAAACTGCAGTACATGTAGGTGTACTGCGAATGCCATGGTGTTCAAGCACTCCCTCTCTTATCTTCGAATAATCATGGATCCGCCCTTGCCATAGGTGAGTACAGAAGTATAGTAAACCCCGAAATGAGATCTCCAGACATATTAGGCTGTATATGTCACATACGGTGATGATGCATGTGAAGCAAGTGTCCATTCTAACACAGAGATGAGATAAGATGAGATTAAAGTCAGATACACAGTTGAACATCAGCACTAGCTGAGGTCAGCTATTGAGCCAACTACAATGAATCATTTACAAAAATACATAGGGGTCTTTGTATATATTAATTTTAGGTGACTAGACCCTAAGTCTGAATCCCTATTGGTATGGCGTTGGTCAGTCATCCGTCGTCCATCATCAATTTATTATTTGTTTCTAGTGAAGAATGAGAAGTCTTTTCCGAGTCATTTATTTTAGCATTTGGAATTTTGTACGATGAGAGTACGGGATGGTCTGCGCAAACTGATTTTTTTCTTCAAAATTTTGAATGTGTATAAAACTAAAAAGTTGGTGATTTTTAACTTACTTTTATAGAATGTAATTTACCTAAATTAATATTAACTTCTTATTGGGGAAATTTCACACGTCCTCCAATCCGAGAGCACTCGATAGAATCTTGTAACTTTATTATGGTGACACAATGTGATAAATCCTACAAACAGATATTTTAGAATTTCGATTTTGAATGAAAACTGGTGATTGTTCCCAATTTGACTATTTTTAAAATCACTCATACTTATATTTCACTCATATGGAGAGAGTATTAGACTGATTTGTAGCCTGAATGATTGCAGTTACAGGTGTAGTTTGTTCATTAAGGAATAGGAAATCACATATGGCTTAATATTGTACACTTCTTCGGTGACCTATGTTATTGGGACATATTATCTATGTTGTTATACACAATATTATACTTTATACATAAATTTATACATGAATTTTTATATTTCATTGTATATATGATTTGTATATCACGAATGTTTATTTGATGATATTCAACTTGGTGTAACAAGTATATCACACACTAACAGTCATGAAGCTTTTGTAAGTGATTGTTTGCCACATCGATGTCCATACATGATGGGAATATGATTTGCCACTTCGCCATGTTAGTAACCATGAATCGCAAAATGACCAGTCTTTGTATTTAGGGTACAAATAGGAAGTATGAGAGGTGAGGTGGATCACTTTTCATAAATAGAATCGGAATTTGATGTGCCAATTATGTTGATTCTCTCAGAGTACTAATCTTCTGGATTATGATGAGTGCTAGCCATATTCCTTGTGTTATGGGGTTGTGGTTTGGTTTATTGCAAATGTTTTACTCGGTTGCTAGACGTCATTTACTAATTACATGAAGTGTACAATAGCATCCCCTTACTTGATGTACTAATGAGTTTGATACCATCAATTCACTGGTATTTTGGTATGTGATTGACCTTTGAATTCCCTGTATTGTTCTTGGATATCTAGATTGTTTTAATTTCATTTCGGGTAGTTTCATCCATGCAGGAATTGCATCAAGTATGCATTGAATATAACTGATTATGCAATTACATGTGTGTGTAATTTACAAACTTTCACTGGATATGCTAGTATCGCTCGTTTCGGATATAACTTGTGGTCGTCTTCTGTTTGTATTAGAAGTAGTCATCAATATTTTTACTGGCGTCGTCAAATTAGGTTATGTATATTGGCATCAATAGTCTGATATAATATATACAGCAAAAATAGTTGGGATTATTGACGTTGCAGATCTGCATACCGCCTGGTGATCGGTGCCTATGATGCTGCTTTACTAAACAGATATGTTAGAAGCTATATCTATAGCCCATTTTCTTCAAGAAAGTAATATCATCAAGGTATACAAGTTTTATTCAGGCCACAGCTTTTATTTGTCCATTATGTACTATTTTGTTTCCTGTTAATATCCGTTACTTATAATTCAGTGGAAATTCGGTTAAGCGAAATCACGAAGAGTGGTTAAAAACAGGCTCCTCAACGAATGTCGCGAGACAAGTGAAATGTTATAATCGTGATCGCCTAATTTTCGCTTTCAAGGGATGGCAAGTAAGCGTCAGGAAATGTCGTAAAAGCCTTGTGTCGCCTCTTAGCAGTACGTGGCTCGATTTTAGTGTGTGGAATGGGAAGTTTATTTGAATCTGGATGTCTCTAGTCATGATACACTGCAACTATAGTCACATGATTCCCACTATTCCGTGAATAACAAGATCAAGGACTATCAAGACTCAAAATGGGCAATTTCCAGACCTTTCCCAGACACAGATCAATTCGAAACACTTACAGCTCCATACTCCCACTCTCGCAAAACAAAATTATGCACGGTAGCTCTTCAATATAAACTTGATCGGTCAAAATTATTGAAGTGCTCGCAATATTTCAGGGTTTTCACGCCTGAATAAACCTGAAAACGTTATTCAAACTAATGGATTATTTTTAGTGATTGTTTCCATCTGGTGAGACTGATAAGAGGCGCGACAATCAGGAATCAGGTCAAAAGTGAGCCATATGCCGATGTTAGTTTTATTTTGTTATGTACCGATTGATTCCTGTATCAATTTTCAGTGCAAATGCAATTATTCTTGCAGCCAGACTGAATGTGAAATGCAAAATATAATGTGTACAAAGATCTATTGTGAATAGAATTACGATTCTGCTTGAGAGTATTAAACTCCAAATGAATATCTTTTCACTCATTGACATAATACATGAAAGTTGAAATTCAAATGCATTAATTAAATATACGTTGGTGATTTTCATTGAATGGCTTTAGTGAGTTTTGACAGTTAGTTGCAGTAATTGTCGCACTATTTGAGACTGTTTTATATTTTTTTCAATGTTTCCAACTCGTCAATGTGTTGTATTTTATTCCGGAATACCCAGCAGTATTTTTGTTTGATTTTTGATTATTCCACCCACCATGACCGAATCAGGGAAAATATCACTAGGATCAAACCCATACTTTGCGCTCCTGTTCAAGGACGCGATTTGCAGATTATCATGAAATTGATCCGTGTCCTTGACGACGAATAGGAAGTACCAGGCGTGAAATGGATCACGTTCCATGGATAAATTGGACGGTGATGCGCTGATAATGTGGAGACCACTAACTCGATCAGTATTCTACAGATTTGGGATCAAGTACTCGAAAATTTGTCATACACCCGTTTCATAAGATTAGTTTTGGGTTTCACACTTACTTCACACGGCTGTCAGTCCATTGTATAGTAATATGTACATTTCATACATCTATATTCAACTATCTGTATGTCCCTGAAAACGACAGCGTGTCTTTTGGATGAAACCTCCACCGGGCTTCAGTTGCAGTTGTCAAAATACTTCAGTTATGTTCAAATAGTGGTATTTCAGTACTTATCACAGCTGATACAATGTTGTATATTCATAAGTGCGTATTAGACACAGCTACAGCTAGTTTTACATTGATTGTTCTAGATCACACAATATTTTGGAGGTATATTATGTGGTCAGTCTATCTTTGTCTGGGAAACAATAAAGTTTTGTACGGTTTCCATTTGCACCATCAAAATGAGTCAAATTAGCAATACTAGTAATAAGTTTAAATATTTAACATAATTATGTACTGAAGAATACTAACGTTTCAAAACAAGCCTGCTGGATACCGACCTAGGCTGTAATTCTGCTTCAGTGAACAATCCAGGAATGAGCTTTGATAAATTCACAGCAAATTCAATAACACCTTATTTCCCCACAGTGAAGATAACAGTGGATGAGGTGGATATTTTTTTCTGAAGTTGGCCAAAATATATATATATATCTTGCAATTACTAATCCATGCTTACCAGTTTTCCCTGGTCACCATCCGGTGTTTTCTTATATTTACTGCGGTCAATATCCGTCTTTTATAATTCAGTAGACGGTTGTTGACCTTTGTTTTTTTTCCAGGTAAAACATCTTGAAATAAAAAAATACTACAAACTTCTCTATTTTTGCAACTATTTACATGTAGATAAGATTCTAACCTGTCAACTAGATTTCATGATAAATGTGATGGTTTCAATTTCTAGAGCTACCACATTCGTACAAAAACTGGGTGTGGTAGCTTCAAATGTTAGTGGTAGTTTAAATCCTTTAAAGTGTGAACGTAGGAGCCTAACATCTCCCCACGTACGAACGTGCTAGACTAATAGTATTTACGTGTGAGCTTTGAATTTTCTACGTTCTAACGAGATTTTTTCCGCTTTTGTCACCTATGGGCTTCCCTACAAGTTCCTTTTGTTTTGAGCAATGCATTTTGTGAACATCTGTGAATGATGGAACCAAACGTTACTACTCAATCCCAATCCAATTACCAGTGGGCCTACGCTCCCTTGGACGTCGCCCCTCTCTGACTACTCCCACGTGTGAGCACGTTGCCCATTCAATCTTGTTGCCTGGTAACACTCCTCCACCGGCTGTCAGGCAGCAGCCCGGAGATCAAGGGCGTCGTCGTTGAGGCTGCTTGGGTATACAACATAGCACGGAGACACTGGAGGAGCGCCAGGTTGTTCCTCATGAGTGCTGCTCTGCTCTTCTGTCAGTTGTGCTAATAATCCCAGGGACATTAAATGGGATGCAGCAGATTTCGTATGTTTCTCTCTTTGGATTCAGGGATTTCGATAAGTGGACCACCATCGCCAACACAGTAAGTATTGTAAATAATACTATTGGCAATGCGAAGCGTTCAAGCTTTTGGGTGTCAAGATTTCTGCCACTGATCGAGTGTCAATGGTGGTGGATGTTAACTCAGTAGCTTTGTGTACTGGCACTTGTGTACTTGGCGTACACCTATTGCAAGGTTGCTGTTTTGTATATTCATAATATTTTTATTGATTAATTTAGCTGTGTGCTATTCCTATCAAGTATACGGTGTACACATCTACGAATTGTTTATGACGCCAGTGTGGATTTTGATAGACTCGTATATATATATATATGGTGTAAATTGTCCGTTGTTCCTATTCTAAAAGCTATTCTGTTGGATATTCTGCTGATGTTGTCATAGTCAACGAGGTATTGGTAATTGTTCGACATATACATATATACCCGTACATATAAAATATACATCCAATATAGACAAATATATTTCTTCCATTGAGGATTGGTTATGCAAGTGATGATGGGCTAAGGAAAACATTGCCTCAATGTTGATCGCGATTTCGATCATGAATTCTTAGTTGATCGTCATATGAAGAAAATAAACAATGACAAATCACACTGCACATTATATTTAGAAAATACATTTCCAAAATCACAGTTGGCATACAATCTTGTACACAATTCACCTCTATAATCAATTCCAGGAGATATGTTGAGATAGAAAAAAGAAAGAGATTCAGTTCTCACATTGATGTCCATTTTCGCCTGGATTCATACACCAATTTGGCAATATTCAAAGACGTAACATTAGCAATATAACTGTTGGTAAAAGTGAACAAACCTTCCTTCAGATGAGCATTATTTCATTTACCTAAATTAGTAATTAGTGGGATTGGGATTTACGAGGGTTGAGATATTTGTTCAACCATGTATTTTTGTTAATCAGTTTTAAGACGTAATGCTAGTATTCTTGGGACAATTAGGTAATGGAATGGACTCAGACGGAATCCCGTAGTTTATTTATTAATTTTGTAAAACATGCTTTTATGATGAATGCCCTCTGATGTATGCCAATATTATCTCAGTTTGTAAGCAATATGGTAAATTGCTTTCAGTCTCGAATGTAGTTGTCCGGTGGATGAATGAATTTGGTAAAACATGCTTTTATATGATGAAGGCCCCTCTGATGTATGCCTATATTATCTCAGTTTGTAAGCAATGTGGTAAATTATACATTTGCTTTTAGTCTCGAATGTAGTTGTCCGGTGTATGAATAAATTTGGTAAAACATGCTCTTATATGATGAAGGCCCCTCTGATGCCTGCCTGTATTATCTCACTTTGTAAGCAATGTGGTAAGTTATACAGTTGCTTTTAGTCTCCAATGTAGTTGTCCGGTGGATGAATGAATTTGGTAAAACATGCTTTTATATGATGAAGGCCCCTCTGATGTCTGCCTACGTTATCTCACTTTGTAAGCAATGTGGTAAGTTATACAGTTGCTATTAGTCTCCAATGTAACTGTCCGGTGGTGAATGATTGATCACCACCAACAATTAGTCGCCTTTTGAAATGTTCACATCGCCCATGTTGTGCAGACCCAAACAGCCTGTCCATGAATAGTAGCATGCATCAAAAATTTAATAATCATGTATAGCAGTAAGGTTGCTAATCAGTAATTGTCGGGACGTGCAACGACGATCTGCAAGATGAGCAAACAAACTACATCTTCGGTCTTTCATACTTGAGCATGGAGTCATGTTTCACAGGTATATGAGTTTTCCTCTGAATTATGGACTTCGTACATGATATGCTTATAAATACTAACTGGCAGGTTTAATTTGAACTTTAAGAAAGTATCATTATTATTATGGCTTGATCATTAGTGAACGTGATTCTTTGATACCTTAACCGTACAGTTGTCACCATATTGTCTACATGTGTCTTGAGAATGGATCAGTGTATTCTGACAAAATAAAACCCTTGTGGACAAAAGGCCTCATAATTGACAATTCCTGTTTCCTTAAGAGACGCTAAGATCATGCGATATATTCTCATCTGTCTTCATTACCACATCAATGGAATCAGCACATTGGAGAAAAAGAAACAACATCCGACCGCAGATGGCTTTACTTTGAAATAAACTCCTTTTGTAGTCAAACACCGACGATGCGCTGGATGCTGATGTTATACGTGTGACTCAGCTTAACTGGTATATTTCACATCTTCATTGTGCTACATCATCCAATAGAATTGAAAACGCCACTCAATTAGCTAGTTGACGGTACTCCTTGTGTATGATTTGTTTAAGCCTCTTCCTTGTTGAACCTTTTTGCTCCCCTCAGTCATTGTACCACTATGTCGCCTTATAACTTTCACTTCCATGACTTCATTTTATTGGGTTCAAAGAAATGGTTTGGTCTACAATCTAGAATGGTTTGGTCCCCTCTCTAGGGATGTTTCCACTTTTGTACAGTGCTCCTGACTTGTCTTCCAATCGATTCATGGGGTTATGCGTTCTGGACATGGGAAGGAATCAAAACATAAAAAACATATTTCAAATATATGTGGCGATTTTGCCCTAAGCACGCGGCAGGTGATTGTAAACATGCATGCCATTTATGTGGCCTTTTGGTACTTGGCCTTGTTTTGACACGCTCCGTTCGAGCGTGCGTTGCCACGGCGACGCATTGTAATTTACGCTCCCGTAAACTATAACAATGGATCGATTAGACCTCGCGTGCGTCCTACAGCTTGTGGTGTATTATATATACACTGGAAGCGACTCGATCGAGGAGATTGTCCGAGAGAGAGTGAACAGAACGCACGCAAAGCTCGCCATGAGCTTTGCGTTCCCTGGTCAGGAGTAGTGGGCTCTCAGAGCCCTGGGGACGATTTCCATGGGGAGGCCCGGGCTGGGAGAGACAAGTTGCTGACTCGGGGGCGTAAGCCCTGTGGATCGCCAGTTCTCTCCCTTCCCGGGACGTGTGACATAGGCTCTGGCCAGCATGTCGGACTGTACGGGGTTCCGTCCCCGAGGCAGACCGCGGCTCGCCAGGCCCCGCCAGTTAACACCGTGGTGATGAACCAGTTTCTGAACGGTGTCCGTAGGCCTGGGAGTGTCGGGTGGGCTGTTACCTGGTTACCGTTAATGATAGAGTGGTTACCGTGTCCGCAGTGACCTCCGGTGAGCGGCGCCGCCGCAAGGATCCAGAATAGCGGATGCGCGTCCGCAAGGACTCGCGGTGAGAGGACTATCCTCGAGGATCCCGAAGAGCGGACGGTAGTCAATAACTTTACATATATATTTAAATTCCAATAAAGCTCCAAATAAACAGTTCTACTGATCCTCATCTTTTCGCACAAAAGAGAAAATTTGTTATGATCAGGTGAGTACTAAGGTCAAGACTATTACACCACGTCAGTGTAACAATGTCAAATTTAGCCTATGTAAAATACAATTGAACTTAGATTCTTTATCAGTACTTCTGATTTTTTTTAAAGTATTGCTTTGGGATACGTAGACGACATTGAACGAGGAATTTTACAACAGGACTGTTTATCTGACAGTGGAAAGGTATGTGTCTGATTTGAGAGATTCAAAGATGTCTGATTTGAGATTTTTAAACATCTTCACTGATGGGGGTGAGGAGAGCGTCAATGTCTGCATGGGGATAATTCATGTCTAGACAAGATTCTGAACATTATTTGCGATATAGAATGGGCTCATTTTAGCACGAATTCGCAACACTCTGGCTAAAAAAACATTAGTTTAGTGCTGGCATCCTAGATGTCTATGGTCTTGGCTTTAAAACACACATTCCTTCATGAAAACCTTTCAGATTCCCTGCCAAGGAGACGGCAATAAACTTTCATAGCATTCGATAATTCATTATATACCAGTATGAATGGAGGTTGGTAACAACTCAAGACATTTACTAACATTGACTGACTTGATGTGAAACAAAATCTCCTTGACATACTCAACGAGAATTCACATCCGTCTATGGATTGAGTAAAATTATTATGTCAAATGTCACACGGGTGTCATTATTCAAACCTGATATATCATATTTATTACATAGCCAGTGCATATTGCATTTCCTTATCCCTGAAGAAAGCAAATCGGGAAGGGGACAGAGGGAACCTCTATCATGTGTAGCTTAGCAACAGATACTAACAGCTGTTTTAATAGGACCCTTTCCCAACAAGTAATCTACATCACAAACCATCTATAGTTTTGAATCCGAAAAACCGCATGAAAATACTTGCAGGCTAGACTCCTACAGCACATTGCTACCTAATTACATTATGGTTTCCTCAACAAAAGTCAACTGCCAACTTCTCGCATTTCGTCATGCATTGACATGTTCAATTATTCTTAGTTGATCAAGAAAAATAGCAGACTCCATTGACATGTTCCATCCCATAGATGAAAAACAGTTATGTACATGTATGCGGCTATCATGGATGGAAACTGAATCTGAATCAGGATTTGGAATAGGTGCTACCACTATTTTAACTACACCGACATACATATGCCAATGTTGGTGTTATTTATTATGTGCCGTTCGATTCATGTATAAATTTTCCGGCACAATTAGAGCCGTTTTGCAGCCAATCTGAAGGCAAAATAATAGCGCATGAAATTATAAACACATGCAAAATATAATTACACAACAATGTATTGTAAATAATGTTGTGTGTTCATTTTACAATTGAATAACGCTCCACTCACTTAAATGTATTTGATATAAAAATGCAGTATATAGATGTAGGCTATGACGGTGATAATCATTCAACGACTTTAGTGAGTTTTGGTAATCGATTTTCCGTGTGATTATCTTTGCGTCATTTAAAACTGCACAGTATACAGTTTGTTCCGAAATATACAGCAACATTTTATCTGATGGTACTGAACTTGTTTCCACAACTATTTGCACCACAACTATTCCACCCACCATTGACATATTAGAAAAATATCATCCAGATCAAGCCCATATTTGGCGCTCCTGTTCAGGTTGAGCATGACTCTCCATATTACCATAGTGTTGGTTCGTGTCCTTGACGTCGAATAGGAAGTATGGGGCATGAAATGAATCACGTTCCCTGGATAAATTGGAAATTGATGTGCTGATTATATGGAGACCACCAACGCACTCTTCCGCTTGTTTGTGGTCAAGTACTCGTGTACTTGCCATACACCCATTTCATGATTTTCAAACTCATTTTACTCGGTTGTCAAGCAGTCGTAAGCGTCAAGTGCACATTGCATGCAGCTATATTTCACATATTATCTCATAGCCGCCACCAGGCTTCAGTGGTAGTGGTCAGTATACTTCAGTTGTGTTATTGGTATTTGAGTACTCATCACGGTTGTATCAATGTTGTATATTCATCAAGTGTGTATTAGAAACATCTATATTTCTCACATGGTTTGTTTTTGGTCACACAATTGTGGCCGGGGGTGTAATATCTAGTCGGCCATTTTGTATCTGGACAAGAATAGAGTTTTCTGCAGATGTCCATTTGCATCATCAGATAGGGTCAAATTAGCAATAGCATTGATATGTGCTGAAGAATACTAACGCTTCAAGCAAGCACGCTGTATACCGAGCTGTGTCTGTAGTGCTGCTTCATCAAGACCTGGTTGGTGAACACAGCGAATTTGTGACTGGTATGCAGAAGACATTTCAGCACTTATTATGTTTTTGTAATTCATGATGGGTGACACATTTGGTACAGGAAATGATCCCTCATCGCGGAACACTGGTTTCCATCTCCTTGTGGCCAGATGCAAATGAGCCCTTGGGATAGTCCTGATTTTGCCTGACACTGGACTTAATATTGGAATGGATTTTGTTTGTTCTGAAGATTTTGTACTTGGATATCGATGACATGTTTATTGTCTGTGGCACACTGTGCATCCCACACAGACACACATATCCTTCAGTAATATGTTGTATATGTAAAGACAGATGGACAATGATGGATTAAAACTGTAATGTTACCTCTGACTACATTACACAGTGCGTACACAAAGGAGCCTGAACGGATGCATGCCTCGCTTTACAAATAAAAAAAATGTGACATTTTCTATTCCAAACCAATTGCACCAAAGGTTACTACTCAATCTGAAACCAATTACAAGTGCGCCTACTCTCCATTGAAAGTTGACCCCCTCCGACTACTCCCACGTGTGAGCACGCTGCCCCAGTCATTCTTGTTGCCTGTAACACTCCTCCACCGGCTGTCAGGCAGCAGCCCGGAGAACAACGACCATCATCGTTAGGGCTGCGTTGGTATACAACAGAGAACAGAGACATTGGAGGAGCGCCGGGTTTTCCCTACAGTTCGAGTTGTTCTGCTTTACCGTGAGTAGTGGTGCTGACAATCCTAAGGACGTTAAGTGTGATGCGGTAGAGTTTGTATGTTGATGTATTTGCATTCAGGGATTTCGGTAACTGGACCGCCATCGACAACGCAGCAAGTATTGTAAATACTGTTATTGGAAATGAGAAGCTTTCGAATATCAAGACAACATTTCTGCCTTCGATCCATTTTGCCTGAATTCATTCTTCAATTTTGGATTACTCAAAGATATAGCATAAACAGTACCACTGATGGTTATATCCTTACGAACATTCCTTCAAGCGAGCATTCTTTCATCTACCTAAATTAAATCATTTAAAATCATTTAAATCATTTATTACACTGGCCTCGGGATTCACGTGAGTTGAAATTTCTGTTCAACCTTGTTTATTTGTACATGAGATTTCAGTCATAATGCTAGTAGTCTTAAGACATTCGGATAATGGGGCGTACTCATACGGTAATCGAATAATGGATGAAATAATTTTGTAAAACTCGCTTTTGAATGATGAATGCCCCTCCGATGTGTCCCTGCATTGTCTTGGTACAGATTGTCTTATACATATTGTTTGGTTTTTTTCATTCTTCAATGTAGTGGCCGGTGGTGACAAATACATTTAGATGTATTTTGAACTATTAACAGCATTCCTGTTGTACCGACAGCCTGTCCATGAAAAGGGGCATTCATCAAAAAAATAATCACCATGCACAAAAGTACTGTTGCTAACCATGAACTGTCAGGACAAGTAATGCCTATTTTCAAGATGATCAAACAAAGTCATCTTTCGTCTTTCATAATGGAGCCTGGTGTCACGTTTAAAGGGTGTATGATATTTCCTCATAAACATATATTTATACATGATATGCGATTATTATTATTGCTTGATCAGTCGTGAACGTATTGATACGTGATTGTTTCGTACTGTTGTCACCATATTGTTCACATATAGATGAGGTAGTGTATTCTGACAAAATATAACCCTAACTGAAAAGAGGCCTCATAATTGACAATTCGTGTTTCCTCAGGAGTTGCTAGGATCAGGCGATATCTTCTCATCTGTCTTCATTAGCACATCAAGTGAATCAACACATTGGAGAAAAAACGCCACACTCTGACTTGTTTTACTTTGAAATGAACTCTGTCTGTATACAAACACTGATGATGTGCTAGATGTTCATATTTTGATAGCATACATTCGGCCCAGCTGAATTGTTATATTACCCTTTTTTCTGTATGCTTCATCATCCAATAAAATTGAAAACGTCACCCAATTAGCTATTTGATGGTACTCATGTTGAATTATTTGTTTGTTCCTCTTCTTTGTTTAACTGTTGTTTCTCTCTTCGGTCATTGTATTACAATGTGGCCTTTTTACTTTCATTCCCATGACTCCATTTCATTAGGGCCAAGGGAATGGTTCTGGTCCGTTCTCAGGGGTCATCCGTTCTGGACATAGGGAGGAATCAAACCATCAAAACATATTTCGATTATATTTCAGAGCTTCAACTAAACATATTCAATGATCCTCTTTTTTCACACAAAAGAAAATTTGTTATGATCAGGCGAGTGCTAAAGTCGAGAACTTCTGCAGCCGCTTTCGACGTGCGGAACCCTATATCAGTGTATCAATATCGATTTTAGCCTACGTAAAATACACTTTAAAACTTAGATTCCTCATCAGCACTCCTGATTTGAAAGTATTGATTTGGGATACGTTGACGACGATAACCAAGGGATTCCACAACATGTTTACCTGGCAATGGGGAGATATATGTCTGATTTGAGAGATTTGAACTTTTTCTCCCTCTCTCTCTCTCACTGAGCCTCGCTGTCTGCATGGAATTATTCACGTCTAGACAGAATCGTGCTTTGAGCATTATTAACGACATAGAGATGGGCTTATTTCAGCAGGTCTCTGCAACACACCATCTAAAAACATACTGCAATTGTCTAGTATTGACATTTCATAGACATTTTCATGGTTTAAGGAAAAAAAATATTTCATTCATATGTAGAGAAGGAATTTAGAATTGAGAAAGATAAACAGCAGTCAACACTTGGCTATACATATCCATGAAGTTTAGGTGTAGAAGACGGTAAAAATCAAGACATACACTGACATTGGTTGACTCGATGTGGAGGAAAAAATGTATGGTATACTCAACGAGAATTCACATTAATATTCAGGTTAGTTGAATCCTTTCCACATGTTCCATGAGTGTCATTGTGCCATTGTCGAATTTATCAAACAACCAGTGCGAATTTCCTTGGACCTACCAGCCAGTGCGAATTTCCTTAGACCTTACTCCTGAGTAAACCAAGTCGAAGACACAAAAGAACCTGCTTTCGTTCCTTGTTAACCTTTTCGCTACTGATCCACCCCTCAGCCTCCATACTGAGCCGATTCATGTATGAATTGATAGGATTTCTATATGTTTGATTATTTTTAATTAAATATGTTTCAGAATAATTAGGTGTGAAAATAAGGTCATATTATAGTGTGCTATTTCTATATAGTATACTTTTCAACCCCATTTCACCGGTTACCGTGGAAACAAGAAAAAATTCTAACGACTAAACAGATGGCTATGTCCATTTTCTTTATCATACAGCCATATTCGAATTCGTAATGAGATATAATCCAATATGTTTCATTTGAGTACTTGTAGTCTTCTATATTTGTGATGAAGTGAATATCGTGGGTTTTGTTAGTGTTTACAGCATGTCAATATATTGATTAGTTATGGAGATATTAAAGTTTTAGTGAAAATTGTCAGTAGTCCGACCCATTGTAATCGGTACTTGTGACGTCACAAGGTTAATGACAGGTTAATTATTCAATTAACTAAACAGTCAATTAGGCTTCTAAATTTCAATCAGTGGCAATAACATGTGCTAGTTTAGCGTGAAGGTACATTCTCGGGTATATATCACATTAAATACAATCAGTGGACAATTACCTATACACCTATTGGTTGTCAAAGTTATGGTTACGCAGCGTAACCATCAGTACAGCAGGAGGGGTGTGGTATGGTTACGCAGCGTAACCATGAGTAGTGAAAAGGTTAACAACGCATGCAACAGGCGGCGTTTTTGACAGGAACCGTCCCAACAAATGAATTAGATCACAAAACATTTACAGTTCTTTACAACTCTACATGTCACGCTCCACATCACCTTATGACCTAATCGTATTCATGAATTCGTTAACAAAAGTCAACGGCCAACTTTCGATTGGTATTGATTCATAGGGAGTAGAAGATTCATATATACAACCTGTGTGTACAAAATTGTTAAAATTGCTTGGGAAGGCGTGAGTAAAGTCTGGTTTACACGATCAAACTACTTCAAACTTTTACTTCAAACTACTTCAAACTTTGGAGTTTGACGCCAAGTTTGATCGTGTAAACCGAGATTTCAAACTACGTCAAAGTACTTCAAAATACTTCAAACTCCACCACCAAGTTTGATCAAACTCAGTCAAACTATTCAAGCTCGTGTCCATATCATAAGGAGGAAAAACATAATTTTCACTTTGAAACTCGTGACATTGAAGTATATCATACAGTCGTTCCGATTTAATGCAGCTTTTTAACAAAAATGTATCAGAAATTAACGTCAAATGAAAATTTTGATGGAGTTTGAAGTAGTTTGAAGGAGTTTGAAGTAAGAAGTTTGACCGTGTAAACCGGAGTTTGAAAGAGTTTGATCTAGTTTGAAGTAGTTTGACGTGACGAGTTTGATCGTGTAAACATCCACCATCAAACTATTTCAAACTCACGTTTTAGGAGTTTGAAGTAGTTTGATCGTGTAAACCAGCCATAAGATGTTTTTTTTTTCAAAATTATGCAAAGTAATCTTAGTTGATTGGTAACGGATGTACACTCTATTGACGTATCCTATTCCTCAGATGAACATCGTCATCCAATATATACACGTACATGGCTATCATGGGTGGAAACTGATCAGTGTTTGACAGCTATGATAATGACTAACTGTGAAGTGAATTTGAAAAAAGAAGGTGGTCCTCTGAATCTGTGTCTGTCCAATTATTTCGTCTGTGGTGCCGGGCAGCTCAAATGGTCTCTAAACAATTGAGGGGTAGATATAATTCACTGCTTTCTCCTACCTACATTAGCTTACGGGGCATACCGAGGTGCCTCAAATTAGGCACGGTATCCATTTTTACAGAACAAAAGTTTTAATTCGAAAACAATCCGTATTTTAATAGTTTATCTGAGGTTACTTATGAATAATCATTGTCTGTAACTTTCATGTTTGCATCCACGTGTGTACACTTGAATCACTATTATACCAGGCCTTAACTGGTGAATATACGAGTCTTGCACATCATCATTCGCAGATTACAAACACATTTTTAAATGTTTCAACATATTAAGTAGTAAAAGTGCTATTTGTAGATATCATTATTATCATACTATTCCGGAACCAAATTTGGAGAACAAATTACTCATATTACACCGACGAGTCTATATATTACACCGATTCATCTATATACGCAAGCTCAGGCATAACTATCTGAACACGTATTTGATTACTTCGACTAACATATATTCAGTATACCGATTGAGAACGGTTCCATCCCATATACTACACCCACTATACGTAGCCATCTTACACCACCTTGCGATAAAAATGCATGCAAAAATATATCTTTAAATTCGTTACCGTCAATTATTATTTAAATCGGCTGCAACGTACAAGGGCCCAATCCACGCGGTCTTGAATAAAACGACAAACTTCGGAGGTACCACGGCCAGGTTATGGATCAGTCATGTCATAAACAACATAGCAAATTTTCACATTAAGATTACTTTTGAAACCACCATTTATGTGTTGCGTGCCAAGGACCTATCTTGGATCTAGAAAACCTGGCGCAGATGCTAATGGCAAGTGCACCATAACTTTCATGCTTTGGATGCAGATAGCTAACGTTGCTATGACCCTGTTTCCATAATTATGATAAATATTAATGTGATATACTCAGTGTTAACATGTTCTGAATGATTGTTTAATTATGTGTGAAACAGTCATGCATCATTCCTCTGTGAGTTGAGTGCACATATTTTGTAACCTATTTAATCGTCAAGTATTACATACTGATTATGTCTCTAATATGATACATTACTTTCCCAGCAGGATCTGTACATTATGATGTATGTTTGCTTTTCACCGATGTGGTTAATCCGAGTCCAGTTGCAACCCTCACCTCGGTTATGGATCAGTTGTGATATATGCCAAAAAAATATGCCACAAATCTGCCAAAAAGCTGGAGATTTCAGGTCATCTTATCATAACTCTCATGAGTAGCCATTATGCAAGAAGATACGAGCTAACAGGATATCTTGATATAAGCAAAATATATATTTGTTTCATTCTATATATATATGACTGGGCTCTGGGTGGCAGATTACTGGTCACTTTTGGTGTCATATCAGGAAAATAAATCTTTAGCGTTTCCGTGTGAGATATATATGATATTTAATTTGAATCTCAGTCCATCATTCACCAATTACATGATTGGTATTATGTTGACCGACTCCAGTTCCGCGACCTGAAGATATCTGGCGCCCAGACACGAGCTCGATTCATCTATATACGCAAGCTCAGGCATAACTATCTGAACACGTATTTGATTACTTCGACTAACATATATTCAGTATATCGATTGAGAACGGTTCCACCCCATATACTACACCCACTATACGTAGCCATCTTACACCACCTTGCGATAAAAATGCATGCAAAAATATATCTTTAGATTGTTCGACAAGATTGTTGTTCCTATTCTACTATATGGTGCACCAAAACTAGAGAATGTATTGAAATTGTGCATAGAAAATTCTGTAAGTTCCTTTTAACTGTATCGTATAGCTCCTCAAATGTTGCAGCACTTGGCGAACTAGGCCGGCTGCCTTTATTAGTTTTGTATAAATGCAAATGTGTCAAATTTTGGTTGAAAATTGTTCACGATGATAATAACACAAGATTGCGGAATGCCCTATATAGAATGTTAAAAGGTTTTGATGATGTCGGGTGTAATAACTGGGCAACAGACATAAGATGTTTACTTTATACATATGGGTTTGGGGATGTATGGTTACAACAAGGTGTTGGAGATGTCCAAGTTTTTCTTATCACTTTCAAACAAAGATTATAGATATTTCAATGCAGAATTGGTATGATGAAATGAGTGATAGTACAAAATTAGACACTTATAGAAATTATAAAAAGGTTTTATGCTTCGAAATGTATTTGTCTCAAGATATTTATTGGAAACAAAAGGCAGCACTTACTCGATTTCGATGTTCAAATCATAGATTATCGATTGAAAGATACAGACACGTTGAATATGAAAGATTCCAACGTTTATGTAAATATTGTAAAGAAAATAACTCAGAAGTTGTAGAAGACGAATTACATTTTTTACTAGTGTGCCCTTTGTATAGTTTGTTGAGGGAAAATTACTTAGGTAAATACATGAATCGAAATAATTCCTTAACGACTCTATTTGTAAATATCATGAACTCCAAATTCCGCAATGTATCAAAGACTTGTCAGCATATGTTTACTATGGTTTAAAACTACATGAACGAAATATTGATGGTAGCACATAAAGTTATTCTGCTCTGTTGTTTGTTTGCATCACATTATTTGTAAATTTTCATGCATATGGGCCTGAGGCCTTTGTGAATAAAGATTATTATTATTATGTGGCCATCTAACCACTTTGTTTGGAGTTGATAAGCATGTCATTGTCCATGTCTTCATATTTTAGCGTTATGACGTGGTAGCTACACAGTAGTGAGACCACGGTTATAGCGTGAACGTGCTGGCAGGTTTATAAGACTTTTCGCTGACACTCCAGTAATGGGCTATACCTCTTTACCGTGGGTTCGCCGAACTTTCCGCTAGTCGACTTGCGTAATATTCCCGTTATGCAGATCAAACGGTTCACAACCTTGTTGTTCCCATTCATCTATGATGTGAACTTAATAAAAACCTATATTCCGGACCTTTTCTGACTCTCGTGTGTTCAATACATGTCTCCCTAAACTGTTGAGCTGTTAAATACCATGTATGGCAGTTAGTAATTATATACGAAATATCAACTTGAGAAATAAGGCCTGCGAAGTCATATTTCCAAAATATAGATGTCTCGCTTCCTTCAAACTGGAGGCTGGAGTCACATTTCACCAGTGTATGTTGTCCTTATTATCACGAGGATTTGTACATGAACTGTGCTTGCTAATTGACAGATACTGTGTCAGTTTCAATTAAGGTGACCTATTATTCCACACCGTGGGCCCACGATTTTCACCTGCCAGATTATAGTGGGCATTGATGAGACAGTTTCTTCGAAAGGGTATGACATTTACCGAGGGGAGAGCCACCATAATTGACAACTCATGTTTCCGCTGAACACCAGGCTGTTTATGATCATTTATCCGTTTATCACTTGTATGGAATCAACACAATGGACGTGAACAAACATCTTTCTGCCTTAGAGTGACATTATTTTGAAATCAAATCCCTTGCCTTTGAGTCATTCATCAGTAATGGCTCGAATGACCTGGTTTGTCTGGAACATGTGTGATACAACATGATTGAGTTATCTCACGAAGTCTTTCTGCCACATCTTTCTGAGGGAATTGCAATGGTTTCGCAAATATAGGTGTTCGTTTAGAAATTAATTCCTCTCTCGCACTCAATTTGTCTCACTGGTCGGAGACATGAAAACACCATTGATTTAATGGAGTAATCCCTGTCTAGACACAGCCTCGCTCTAGGCACCTTTTGCTGCTATGAACCTGGGCTCATTTAGCATCCTGTGTCAATTCTTCGGTAATAAGCAAACTCCATTTGGGTGGGGTCGATAGTTTAGATGCTGATTATGTCATCTTGAAATCATTCTTCTGTTCATAAGGGGGGGGGGGGGGGGGTCGATCATGTTTTCCTCGAAGTGTCTGATTCGATCAACCAGATATAGACATAGGGTTGGAAACATTGAAACATTACCAAGTATAAATTATTCTGAACGATCAAATCCAGTGTCACGGAAAATCCGGAAATATTAATGGACTCTGTGAAATCCCATTCATGGCCATAGCGAGATGGAATGAGGTGTTCTGCATAAATTAAAATATCAGCCAGTGGACGAATAGACGTAGAATCAATACCCAGTATTAAGCATGTTAAGTATTCCGAGCAAACAAAACAGGGTCCGTTATCCAATCTCATAGTCTTGGGACAGAAAGTCATATCAGGCATACGAAGTGAGAGAAAACAAAAATAACAGAGAAACGCATGAACCCCCAAAATTGACCATTAGGTGAAATCAGGTGTTCCAGAAATTCCAGAGATCTAGTTGCATCATGTGCATGACAGTCATGGATTTGGTGTATTTATCAACCAGATCATGATGACGTCCATAGAATTTCTTAAAGGCAGCTCTGTGTGCACCTGGTGTGAAAACCTGATACAGTTATGGAAAATATGCACATGTATTTGAATCAGCATCAAACATGGTCAATGGTGAGGCACAAGAAAGGTCACCAATAAGGATCGATGATTACTTATATAAACACTTTAGTTATGCAAAGTCAGTGTTCATTCACATTTGTTTTTCGATAACAAACGTTAACTGCTCTTTTATGATTACTGTTGACTCATACGAAGTACATGTTTATGAAAATAATCTATGTGATCGAAATCGGTATAATTGCATATACAGTAGAACTCCAGCCTGTGGTCACTCCAGAAATGTGGTCAACCCATGTATCGTGGTCAGATGCATCGGTCCCAAATGCCAGCATAGGCATTTACATGCTGAGGGTACTCCTATAATGTGGTCACTCCCCTTACCCACAATGCGGTCAGTATATCTGGACCCAATCGAACATAAAATCACGAAATACGGCCAGCAAACATCCACCCATCTGCGATCACTGAATCGGTCAGCCAGCCAGCCAGAGTAAGGTGCGGTATTTGACTTTCACCATGGTGATCTAACCCCCGTCATTGGCTAGAGAGTCCCCTAGCACCAACTCAAATATACTATAGCTCACTAATGTGCTCGTACCGCACCTTAAACGAAGCCAGCCAGCCCGAGATCACTGATACGGTCAGTTGAACATTAGCCTTTAGCCAGCCAGCCAGCCGTGGTCCGTCCATCCGTCTGCATGTTATCATTGACTGATGCGGTCAGCTGAACATTTAATATACCCACGAGCAGCAGGCCGATTGTCTGTCTGGGTGTCATCACGTCACTTCTTCACACCTCCCTTCTCTTGATTAACATAAACAGTGACGAGCACACACAAGTAGATTTGTCAGCAAAAATATTTCCGCAGGTATCAGTCTCATCATCGGAACAAAAGCATGAATAACCCCAATATTTCTGTTAGATATCATTCACTCAATCATATTATTCAGAATAAATCTACAGATCTATCGACATGGCTACAGAAATCAAGTTGATCCATCATTCAAGCAGAAGTTATGAAGGAAAGTGATGGGAAAAATTGCATTATTCTCCAGAAGTTCCATTTAGTGCCTACAGACATTACTGCGTATTTGAAGACATTTTGATATAAGGTATATCTCGAATTTTGAAACATGTGTTTGCGTTTGCATTATTACACATATGATATAACTTTGTTAAACAAAATGCTACTCATATGTAAACAAAATGTCATCTACACATACACATGTACAAAGTGTATAATAAGCTGCTTTTTGCTTGGGTTGTCATCAGCCAAACAACCTAGCTGGTGCAAAGGTCGATTCCTATAATGTGTCCACTCCTATAATGTGGCCAATATCATTGTACTATATATATTTATTCTGTATTATATTCATTCTGTTGCTTGGGGGTGGTCTTAACCGATGTTCATATGAGCCATACATAATCATCACATACCATATATTCATGAATTCCATGCACTGACCTCAATATCAATATATCAAACAATGTAAGTAAGATTAGTAAGTATCAATCTATTCCCCCCAGCGCAAAGCCACACTGTGGTTGTCATGGTTGTCGGACTCCGCTTGTGTGGTAGTGTTTGCATCAGTTGCCAAGTAATTTAGTGGCCCGGGGGACGATCCACACAATTCAGTTTACATGAGCCATGTTATGCCTATGGGGGAAATGTGATGGTGAAAATTATGATGGGAAATTGGACCGAGCTCGGGACTCCCATTACTTCGGAGACTGCATGGCAGCCCAGAATATATTATTGGTAATGTTGTTACCCTTACAATATTCCATTTATTATTGTCCTTGAATAATTTCGATCGTTTGTGAAACATTATGCACGAACCCAAAACCGTTATATTTCAATCAAATGCTAAGCTAGAGATATCTTCTGTGTAGGGTGAACTAGCAACGATGCAAATTAATAAGCCTTGACATAATTGACAGTGCGAGACTCCCACAAAGGTCACATTTTGAAGCCACCATTTTTGTGTTGCATGTCAAAAAGCTATCTTGGGGAATCATCCCAGACGATAATGTATAATATTCCATTGCTTTCGTGCCTCGGATGGAGATGGGTAATGTTGCTATTACTCTAATTCTATAATTATGATAAATTGTAATGTGGTGTCCTCGTTGTTGACGAGTTCAGACTGTATATGTGTTTGCAACATTTCTGCGCCGGTCCTGTATAGCTTGAGTGCACTTCTAAAAACGTGGCACATTTAATGTCTATATATGAATCAATGATTGTGGAATACTCATAAACCACGTTTTTCACCCACAGGTGACTCTAACGAAACCTGCTGACACAAGTGGACTGGATGGAAAGAAGGACGGGTGTGTTATTCCATTCATTCATACTCCAGAGCAATATTTGCACAACACCACATACTTTCAGGAGTACGAAACGCACCAAAAATCAGAGGAAATGACTACGAAACGCACCAACAATCATAGGAAATCATTCGAGTCATTATTGAATGCTACACAGCAACTAGACAGTGTGAAGGAAAATATGTGACCAGGTTCAGAAAAAGAACCCTGTTTGGAGAACCACTAAATGGGATATAACAAGAATGATTTCACACCTATGAATGAACTACTATGAACCTTGGCACATACATGAGTATGAAATAGGTCAACCCGGAAAGATGGAGAGCCATAACAGATCAGGTAAACAGTTCCCCGTAGAACAGCCCATCCCAGAAAAGAGTGTGATCCAGTTAACCAAAGCTGTTAGTGAAGATAATTCCACATCTAACTGTACAACTCTTGATCCTCGAGAAAACATCGGCCAAAAGTCTCCGAATCGTAGCCTCGTATCCAGAACTGTTTCAGATTCCACAGCATGCATGCCTAAAAAAGAGGTTCCTAGTGAGCCAAGGTCACGATCTGTTACTTTTTATGACAAAGTTACAGACCAGTGGTCGGAAAAGCGCAAACTACAGCGAACACCGACACCCTATTGGCCAAGAAAGGATATCAGTCCAACTAGAGATGGCGCCACTGGCGAAAGTTTCGACGATGATCCACCAGGTGCCTCTGATAGCAGTCAATTGGATATCCCCGGGAGCTATTCTAGTGAGCGATTGTCTCCGCAAATGACAAACAAATTCGGACGGCAGATCCATAAAGACGTCCAGGATAGGTATAAACATGGTGAAGTTCCTGAGAACCAACCTATAAGAATCCAAGAGCTACGAATAGTTCCCAAAGAGGAATCACCTGAAAAAGATGAGGCAGATCCAGTTTCGAAGAGGAAATCGGAACAAAGCCCGAAGAAATGGTTCTTTGCAAATTTCAGGCGCTCCAGGGATAAAGATAAGCCTGATGAAGAAAAGGATAAAACGCATCATGCTTGTGAATTACACAACAACCCACTCTTCAAGAAAGCTGCTGCTTCCTTCGGGGAATCAGATGAGCCTGGATACAACAGTAAACATGGAGGTCACAGGTTTCACGGGATTCGGCACAAAACTAAATCTCTAGAAAACTGATCGTGCTACGAATATATGTGTTTGTTTATAATTCAAGTTGTTACCTGGTGTTCGTTGGTGAGTTGTGAACAATACTTCGTTGAGATGATAATAGTTGGAAACTCTTGGATAACTGGACGTCTTTGGATAATTCCATGTTCAATTGAACTGGTTGATTGTCCCAAAGTGGATTGTTCCGAATAAGTGGTCAGTTGAAAAATTGGAAATATTCTTCATGGTGTGTTCTGACATGAGTTTTACAGAAGGATTCAGTATGAGATATTATCGTGAAATGAACAGACACCACTAATTTCCAATATCGGTGCACAAAGGTGGCCGTTTCCTTTTTGGTGATTGTTAGGAGGTGGACCGTTACTGGTTAAATTAATAATAGTAGATATTTTTACAGGATTACTTCATGGTCGCATCAAGTTCAATGATTGTCCAACCATCAGATTTCTAATCATACAAATGATGTTACGGGCTATATTATTTACAGTATGCTCCAGCGTGAATCATTGGTGATCATTTGGCATGGAATGATGATAGGACAAAATCGAATTTGGCATGAGATGATAATAAACAAGTACTGCCAGATACGTAGTTGTGAGGGGTCCAGAATCGATCGAGGTAATAAATAAAAACACGTGAAGACAGTATTTAGCTCATTATCTACAATAACTTTCCTCACTACGTAAAGAATTTTACATAATATCACAGTTCGTAAAAAACTAGTTTGACCAATCAAAACAAGGGTGGAATATGGGCAAGTGCTAGGGTGGAATACAGGATTTTATTCCCACACTGAAAAACATAGAATAATGAAAAACAACATCACGATGAGATCCTATTATATAATAATTTGACAAATTGCGTAATTCAGTTACTAATCAAACATTAGGTATGGTGTGACAATGTCCTAAATGGGAGGACATGTAATTCATGATGTCACTCTGAAAGATCTGCCGATTGTTGACCTACCTTAGATTGATGCATTTGTATAACTCATTTCTTGTTCATGTTGATACAAATTGTACTTCTGTAGAGTCTGAGTGTATCATATGTGTTAACCGAAAATATATTTAGATTTATTGATGTTCTCTAAATATATATATATATGTATATATATTTAATGCGAAATATTGACCTGTGCCAAGTGGCATGGCACTGCAGAATGTGTTGCATGCCATCACGTGAAGTTTCCAAGTCGGTTGTTAATAAATTGTTGTCTTTGGAACAGTAACAGTATAATTCATTTGAACTCAATCAGTTTGGTTCAAGGTAATATGGGATGCTGCCTGCAAATATATGGGTTGAATAATTTGGTTGAACTGATTATCATACAATTTGAACACACCCATATACTCATGCACATCATTTTAGATGAGCGTGTTTTGGATAATTGAGTTGAAAAAAATGCATGACCGTCTAACGTTTGTATTCCAAAAAGTAAGTTTATATATTATGAATTTATGATTGTTTTCATAATAAGTTTACTTGAACCAGGTCGATACATAACCTAGCTTATCAATAAGGGATATGATGTGCATGTAATAAAAATGGCAACACAAATACTAAGATACTATATTTTTTAGTAGAAACAAATCCTAACCAAACTCCAATCATATATCATATATCCTTTTTTTCATTTCATATTTCGTGTGACTTCCAAGAAATTAATATTGATAAACATGATTATGTCAATACTTTGGCACATTTCACATCATTAGGAAACAAGTATGTAGTAAAAGATATGTGTCGCCTATTGGCAGTGTGTAGCTGGATTCCAGTAAAGACACCAAATAATTTATTTGAGTCTGGACTTCTGAAGTCTTGACCTACTGCAATTATAGTGTATATCACAGCGTTCCCTCTTGTGGATAACAAAATTATTGACTTTTCATTAACTGTGTTAATATTTGTGTGTGTTAATCTTTGCGTGTGTGTTAATATTTGTGTGTGTGTTAATAATCCGTGCTGCCTGATACCTTTTGAAATCTGGCGGAAGCTAAACAAAATCTGAACACAACACGACCTAACGTATTCTTCCCGTTGTGCAGATCAAACGGTTCACAACCTAGCTGTGGCCGTTTATTTATGATGATAACTTACTGCTTATACTGATATCTTCACTGGCTGTTGTTTGTACGATATGTATCTCCCTAGGGAAAGAAACTGTTAATTACCATGTATAACAGTTAGGAATTGTCAGGTCGAGGAATAATACCTGCCAGGTACCTACCTGTCTTTATTATCAAGAGGACTTTATATATGGACAGTGCTTGCTAATTGACAGTGTCAGTTTCAAATAAGGTGACGTATTATTCAACACCTTGGGCCCTCGACGTTCACCTGCCAGAATATGGTGGACATTGATGTGATGCATTGATGTTTCTTTGAAAGGGTATGACATTTATCAAGGGAAGAGCCACCATAATTGACAATTCATGTTTCCGCTGAACACCAGGTTGTGTATGATCATTTCTCCGTTCATCACTTGTATGGAATCAACACAGTGGAAGTAGAGGAAGATCTTTCTGTCCTCGGATAACATTATTTTGAAATCAAATCCCTTGCTTTTGAGCCATTCATCACTAATGGCTTGAATGTCGAGAACATGTGTGACATGATTGAGTTATCTCACAATGTCATTCTGACACATCTTTCTAGGGGAATTACAACGGTTTTGCAAATATTGGACTATTATAAGTGTTTGTTTAGAAATTAATTCCTTTTTTCTCTCGCATTCAATACTTCTCACTGGTTGGAGACATGAGACCGCAAATGATTTATTGGAGTAACCCCTGTCTAGACACAGTCTTGCTCTAGGCACCTTTTACTGCTATGGACTTGGGCTCATTTAGCATCCTGTGTGTGGTAGTTTAGATGCTGATTATCTTATCTTGAAAGTGCACACCACAATATCATTCTTCTGTTCATAAGGGGGGGGGGGGGTCGATCATGTTTTGCTGGAATTGTCTGATTCGATCAACTAGGTATAGACATAGGGTTGGAAACACTGAAACATTACCAAGTATAAATTATTCTGAGTGATCAAATCCAGTGTCACGGAAAATCCGGAAATAATAATGCACTCTGTAAAATCCCATTTATCTGTTTATGGTAATAGCGAAATGGAATGAGGTGTTCCGCATAGATTAAAATATCAGCCAGTGGACGAATAGACGTAGAATCAATACCCAGTATTAAGTTTTCTGAGCAAACAAAACAGGGTCCGTTATCCAATCTCATAGTCTTGGGACAGAAAGTCACATCAGGCATACGAAGTGAGAGAAAACAAAAATGACAGGGAAACTCATGAACCTCCAAAATTGGCCACTAGGTGAAATCAGGTATTCCGAGAAGAGTGAGCATTTTGTGCCCCATTAGTGGCACCCGTCATGAATTCCCCAAAATTAACATGAGAATAGATCTAGTTGCATGACAGTCATGGATTTGGTGTATTTATCAACCAGATCATGATGACGTCCATAGAATTTCTTAAAGGCAGCTCTGTGTGCCCCTGGTGTGAAAACCTGATACAGTTATCGAAAATATGTACATGTACTTGAATCAGCATCAAACATGGTCAATGGTGAGACACAAAAAAGGTCATCAATAAGGATCGATGATTGGTTATATAGACACTTTAGTTATGCAAAGCTAGTGTTCATTCACATTTGTTTTTCAGTAACAAACGTTAACTACTCTTTTATGATTACTGTTGACTCATACGAAGTACATGTTTATGGGAATAATCTATATGAGCGAAATCGGTATAATTGCATATACTATATATTTATTCTGTTGCTTGGGGATGGTCTTAACCGATGTTCATATGAGCCATACATACTCATCACACACCATTTATTCATGAATTGCATGCACTGACCTCAAGGTCAACATAACACGCAATGTAAGTAAGTATCAATCTATTCCCACCAACGCAAAGCCACACTGCGGTTATCATGGTTGTCGGACTCCGCTTGTGTGATAGTGTTTGCATCAGTTGCCAAGTAATTCAGTGGCCCGGTGGACGATCCACACAATTCAGTTTACATGAGGCATGTTATGCCTTTGGGGGAAATGTGATGGTGAAAATTATGATGGGAAAGCTCGGGACTCCCATTTCTTCGAAGACTGCATGGCAGCCTAGAATATATTATTGGTAATGTTGTTATCCTTACAATATTCCATTTCTTATTGTCCTTGAATTATTTCGATCGTTTGTGATACATTATGCACGAACCCAAAACCGTTATATTTCAATCAAATGCTAAGCTAGAGATATCCTCTGTGTAGGGTAAACTAGCAACGATGCAAATAAATAAGCCTGGACATAATTGACAGTGCGAGTTTCCCACAAAGGTCACATTTTGAAGCCACCATTTTTGTGTTGCATGTCAAAAAGCTATCTTGGGGAATCATCCCAGACGATAATGTATAATATTCCATTGATTTCGTGCCTCGGATGGAGATGGGTAATGTTGTTATTACTCTAATTCTATAATTATGATAAACTATAATGTGGTGTCCTCAGTGTTGACGAGTTCAGACTGTATGTGTTTGCAACATTTCTGCACCAGTCGTGTATAGCCTAGTGCACTGATAAATACATGCCATCTTCTGTGTCTATAAATGAAACCAATGATTGTGGAATACTCATTAACCACGTTTTCACCCACAGGTGAACGGAAGAAATCTGCTGACACAAGTGGACTGGATATAAAGAAGGACGGATGTGTTATTCCAGTCATTCATACTCCAGAGCAATATTTGCACAACACCACATACTTTCAGGGGTACGAAACGCACCAACAATCAGAGGAAATGACTACGAAACACACCAACAATCAGAGGAAATCATTCGAGTCATTATTGAATGCTACACTGCACCTAGACAGTGTGAAGGAATATATGTGACCAGGTTCAGAAAAAGAACCCTGTTTGGAGAACCACTAAATGGGATATAACAAGAATGATTTTCACACATGAATGAACTACTATGAACCTTGGCACATACATGAGTATGAAATAGGTCAACCCGGAAAGATGGAGAGCCATAACAGATCAGGTAAACAGTTCCCCGTAGAACAGCCCATCCCAGAAAAGAGTGTGATCCAGTTAACCAAAGCTGTTAGTGAAGATAATTCCACATCTAACTGTACAACTCTTGATCCTCGAGAAAACATTGACCAAAAGTCTCCAAATCGAAGCCTCGTATCCAGAACTGTTTCAGATTCCACAGCATGCATGCCTAAAAAGGAGGTTCATAGTGAGCCAAGGTCACGATCTGTTACTTTTTATGACAAAGTTACAGACCATTGGTCAGAAAAGCGCAAACTACAGCGAACACCGACACCCTATTGGCCAAGAAAGGATATCAGTCCGACTAGAGATGGCGCCACTGGCGAAAGTTTCGATGATGATCCACCAGGTGCCTCTGATAGCAGTCAATTGGATATCCCCGGGAGCTATTCCAGTGAG
Source organism: Terebella lapidaria (assembly GCA_949152475.1). NCBI lineage: Eukaryota > Metazoa > Annelida > Polychaeta > Terebellida > Terebellidae > Terebella > Terebella lapidaria. The sequence goes on along the minus strand of OX424559.1, from coordinate 13,056,030 downwards.
CGATTGTCTCCACAGATGACAAACAAATTCGGACGGCAGATCCACAAAGACGTGCAGGATAGGTATAAACATGGTGAAGTTCCTGAGAACCAACCTATAAGAATCCAAGAGCTACGAATAGTTCCCAAAGAGGAATCACCTGAAAAAGATGAGGCAGATCCAGTTTCGAAGAGAAAATCGGAACAAAGCCCGAAGAAATGGTTCTTTGCAAATTTCAGGCGCTCCAGGGATAAAGATAAGCCTGATGAAGAAAAGGATAAAACACATCATGTTTGTGAATTACACAACAACCCACTCTTCAAGAAAGCTGCTGCTTCCTTCGGGGAATCAGATGAGCCTGGATCCAACAGTAAACATGGAGGTCACAGGTTTCACGGGATTCGGCACAAAACTAAATCTCTAGAAAACTGATCGTGCTACGAATATATGTTTGTTTATAATTCAAGTTGTTACGTAGTGTTCGTTGGTGAGTTGTGAACAATTCGTTGACATGATAATAGTTGGAAACTCTTGGATAACTGGACGTCTTTGGATAATTCCATGTTCAATTGAATTGGTTGATTGTCCCAAAGTGGATTGTTTCGAATAAGTGGTCAGTTGAAAAATTGGAAATACTTTCACGGTGTGTTCTGAACATGAGTTTTGCACAAGGATTCAGTATGAGATATTATCGTGAAATGAACAGACACCACTAATTTCCAATATCGGTGCACAAAGGTGGCCGTTTCCTTTTTGGTTATTGTTAGGAGGTGGACCGTTACTCGTTGAATTGATAATAGTAGATACTTTTACAGGATTACTTCATGGTCTTATCAAGTTCAATGATTGTCCAACCAACAGATTTCTAATCACACAAATGATGATACGGGCTATATTATTTACAGTATGCTCCAGCGTGAATCATTGGTGATCATTTGACATGAAATGATGATAGGACAAAATCGAATTTGGCATGAGATGATAATAAACAGGTACTGCCAGATACGTAGTTGTGAGGGGTCCAGAATCGATCGAGGCCATAAATAAAAACACGTCAAGACAGTATTTAGCTCCTTATCTACAATAACTTTCCTCACTATGTAAAGAATTACATAAAATCACAGTTCGTAAAAAACTAGTTTGACCAACCAAAACAAGGGTGGAATATGGGCAAGTGCTAGGGTGGAATACAGGATTTTATTCCCAAACTGAAATACGTAGAATAATGAAAAACAACATCACGATGAGATCCTATTATATAATAATTTGACAAATTGCGTAATTCAGTTACTAATCAAACATTAGGTATGGTGTGACAATGTCCTAAATGGGAGGACATGTAATTGATGATGTCACTCTGAAAGATCTGCCGATTGTTGACCTACCTTCGATTGATGCATTTGTATAACTCGTTTCTTGTTCATGTTGATACAAATTGTACTTCTGTAGAGTCTGAGTGTATCATATGTGTTAACCAAAAATATATTTAGATTTATTGATGTTCTCTAAAAATATATATATATGTATATATATTTAATGCGGAATATTGAACTGTGTCAAGTAGCATGTAACTGCAGAGTGTGTTGCATGCCATTACTTGAAGTTTCCAAGTCGGTTGTTAATAAATTGTTGTCTTTGGAACAGTGACAGTATAATTCATTTGAACTCAATCAGTTTGGTTCAAGGTAACATGGGATGCTGCCTGCAAATATATGGGTTGAATAATTTGGTTGAACTGATTATCATACAATTTGTACGTACCGATATATTATTGCACACCATTTTAGATGAGCGTGTTTTGGATAATTGAGTTGAAAAAAATGCATGACCGTCTAAAGTTTGTATTCCAAAAATTTAACAAGTTTATATATTTTGAATTTATGATTGGTTTCATTATAAGTTTACTTGAACCAGGTCGATACATAACCTAGCTTATCAATAAAGGATATGATGTTCATGTAATAAAAATGGCAACACAAATACTAAGATACCATATTTTTAGTAGAAACAAATCCTAACCAAACTCCAATCATATATCATATATCCTTTTTTTTTCATTTCATTTTTCGTGTGACTTCCAAAAAGTTAATATTGATAAACATGGTTATGTCAATACCTTGGCACATTTCACATCATGAGGAAACAAGTATGTAGTAAAAGACATGTGTCGCCTCTCGGCAGTGTGTAGCTGGATTCCAGTAAGGGACACCGAATAATTTATTTGAGTCTGGACTGCTGAAGTCATGACCTACTGCAATTATAGTGCAAATCACAGCGTTCCCACTCTTGTGGATAACAAAATTAATGACTTTTCATCAACTGTGTTAATATTTGTGTGTGTTAATCTTGCGTGTGTGTTAATATTTGTGTGTGTGTTAATAATCCGTGCTGCCTGATACCTTTTGAAATCTGGCGGAAGCTAAACAAAATCTGAACACAACAGGACCTTACGTATTCTTCCCGTTGTGCAGATCAAACGGTTCACAACCTAGTTGTGGCCGTTTATTTATGATGATAACTTACCGCTTATACTGATATCTTCGCTGGCTGTTGTTTGTACGATATGTATCTCCCTAGGGAAAGAAACTGTTAATTACCATGTATAACAGTTAGGAATTGTCAGGTCGAGGAATAATACCTGCCAGGTGATCTTGTGAAATGCGTCCCTCTTCCCTCAAACTCCAGGCTGGGGTCACATTTTACCAGTGTATGTTTGTCTTTTTTATCAAGAGGACTTTATATATGGACAGTGCTTGCTAATTGACAGTGTCAGTTTCAAATAAGGTGACGTATTATTCAACACCTTGGGCCCTCGACGTTCACCTGCCAGAATATGGTGGACATTGATGTAATGCATTGATGTTTCTTTGAAAGGGTATGACATTTATCAAGGGAAGAGCCACTATAATTGACAATTCATGTTTCCGTTGAACACCAGGCTGTGTATGATCATTTCTCCGTTCATCACTTGTATGGAATCAACACAGTGGAAGTAGAGAAAGATCTTTATGTCCTCGGATGACATTATTTTGAAATCAAATCCCTTGCCTTTGAGCCATTCATCAGTAATGGTTTGAATGTCGAGAACATGTGTGACATGATTGAGTTATCTCACAATGTCATTCTGACACATCTTTCTAGGGGAATTACAACGGTTTTGCAAATATTTGACTATTATAGGTGTTTGGATAGAAAATAATTCCTTTTCTCTCTCGCATTCAATACTTCTCACTGGTTGGAGACATGAGAATGCCATTGATTTAATGGAATAATCCCTGTCTAGACACAGCCTTGCTCTAGGCACCTTTTACTGCTATGGACGTGGGCTCATTTAGCATCCTGTGTCAATTTTCCGGTAATAAGCAAACTCCGTTTGCGTAGGGGCGATAGTTTACATACTAATTATGTCCTATTGGTAGCGCACACCACAATATTATTGATAGGGGGTGGGTGGGGGTCGGTTATGTTTTGCTGCCAAGCCAAGAAATTGTCTGATTCGATCAACTAGATATATACATAGGTTTTGAAACATTACTAAGTATAAATTATAATAAGTGACCAAATCCAGTGTCAGGTAAAATTTGGAAATGTTAAGGGAATAAGTGAAACCCGATATGTGGTCATAACGATGTGAAATGAGATATTCTGCGTAGAGTAAAATATTAACGGGTAAATGAATATTATGAATTGCAGTATGTACCCCTGGTGTGAAAACCTGATATGCATGATTATGAGGAGTCTGTACTTGAATGTACACGTTTTACTAAAACACATTTAGTGTTGATTTATATTATCTCCATTTTTTTCAAATGAAATCAATCCCATGTTAAGAAAGTCGTGAATTCCCTTCCTCCCAAGAACTCAGAACGGAAATGACAGTCATGGATCTGGGAATCATTTATTGCTTAGCCATGGCAGTGAACAGTTGGTTTTCACAGAAAGCATCTCATATAATAATCTACACCGGAACTAATCGTGTAGATTTCATGCACGACTTCAGTAACAAACGTTAATTCTTCATACGAACTACATGTTTATAAAAACAATGTTTGTGATAGAAATTTATATAATTGCATATAATGTAAGTATCAATCAATTACCACCAATACAGCCAAATTTTGCTAATTCCAATGACAAACGTAAAATACATTTTGCAATAGAAACAAAGCCCGACCAAGCAGTTTATCAGAAGACACACTGGCGTCATAAGGTGTAGACATTGTGTTAATTTAGTTGTTTCTACTGTACACCTGATGGAATTAGTATATAACTAGAAATCATGTCAAATGATATTTATTTAAAACCATCTTTACCATCCATCATTACTCCGTTCTGCAACACAAGCTCGATGCAGCCTAGGACACTGAAATGTAGAGGCATAGACTCTACCATCACATTGAAAAACATGAAATTTTTTAATGATATGAATCAAACCTAGCTCAGTTCGACCCCTAAAACAAACAAGTTAATGCTACTTGCCTTATCAGTGATCGTGGATTGGAATTAAACCTGCAATTGACAGATTCGTAAATGACCACCTGCAAATATGGAGGTGATCTTCCAGATACGCGTCGGACATGAAAACTGGCCACTCAAATGGTCATCGCACACTTGATATATATGATATTCTTACCAAGACAACAACAAAAAATACAGCTAAACATCAACTATTTTGTTCCGATGTGATATGTTCCAAACAAATCAATTCAACCAAAATTACCTCGAATCGAAGTCACAGATAAAAGGATACCCGGATCTTCATTGTGTAACAATAGTAGTACCATAGCTTAGTACTATACATTTATCCTGTTCCTTCGGGATCCGACGTACATAATCATCAAACACCATCTATTTATAAATTGCATGCATTGACCTCAAGGTCAGTGTATAAAAAAGCAATGTAACTATCATTCTATTACCATCAATGTGTGATTGTGTTTGCATCAGTTGCCAAGCAGTGCAGTTCCCAGGGGGACAATCCACACAATTAAATCTACAGGAGACATGTTATGCTTTGGAAGGAAATGTGGTGGTGAATGTATGAGGGGAAATTGGACCAAGCTCGCACTCCTATTTCTTCATGCATAGACTGCATGCATTATCGAAGATATTATTGGTAGTGTTATCTTGACAATATTCCATTTCTCATTGTCCGTTATATTTCAATTCCAATGTTAAGCTACATATATCCTCTATGTAGGATAAACTAGCAACGATGCAAGTTAATAATCCTTGGCATAATTGACAGTGCGAGCTTCCCACAAAGGTTACATTTTGAAGCCATCATTTTTGTGTTGCATGTCAAAAAGCTATCTTGGAGAATCATCCTAGACGATAATGGCAAATATTCCATTAATTTCGTGCCTTGGATGGAGATGGGTAATGTTGTTATTACTCTAATTCTATAATTATGGTGAATTATATTGTGGTTTCCTCAGTGTTGACGAGTTCAGACTGTATATGTGTGTGTAACATTTCAGCATCAGTCGTGTATAGCTTGAGTGCACTCTTAAAAACGTGGCACATTTAATGTCTATATATGAATCAATGATTGTGGAATGCTCATGAACCACGTTTTCACCCACAGGTGACTCTAACGAAACCTTCGGACACAAGTGGACTGGATGGAGAGAAGGGCGGTGGTGTTATTCCAGTCGTTCATATTCCAGAGCAATATTTGCACAACACCACATACTTTTAGGAGTACGAAACGCACCAACAATCAGAGAAAATGATTCGAGTCATCATTGAATGCTACACTGCAACTAGACAGTGTGCAGTGTGCACGAATAAGTCGTGAGGTGAATAATTGGAAATACTCTTCACAATGTGTTCCGACATGGATTTTGCTTAAGGATTTAATATGGGATAATAATATTATCATGAAATGATGAACAGATATTTTCTTCTCCAGTATCGGTACACGAAAGTGGTCGTTACGTTCTTGGTTAGTGCTATACTTTGATTTTTCTAACTCGTTTACACTGTTTTTCGCTGATATTTTTGCAATGCTAAACGGTATTGTTCTATAACTTGGCATACTTCACCTGGGAGTCAAACGGCAATATTCTACCGAATTACAGATTTATATCGCGAAAATTGAAAAAGTTGGCAATCTACCCAAATGTTAAATTTAGCCCTGTCATTCAAATTCTGGGTCCGCACACACTTTTGTGCATTTGCTCGATTTTGTAGCAGTGCAATCTTTCAAAATCAACATGTTCGTGTACAATGCACCTCAATGTGATTTCTGGTCCAAAATAACAATAATATTTTGAATCCTGATGGATGTAAGCAGGACCAAATCCTCGAATATGCTCAGATTCTCGAGATCCCGTTTTGGACTGAAATTTAACATGGGGTTAGATTGCCAACTTCTTCAAATTTTGCGATAGAAGTCTGAAATTTGGTAGGAAATTGCCGTTTGGCTCCCATATGGAGTGTGCCAAATTGTAGAACGATAACATTTAGCATCGCGAAAATATCGTCAAAAACCAGTGTAAACAAGTTAGAAAAATCAGAGTATTTTTTTTTATAGTGATTGGAAAGGTACTCATTGAATTGGTAATAGTAGACGCGTCTCACATCGATACTTCATGGTTTCGCTAAACTCATTTATTGCGGGACCAGCAGATTTCCACTAACACAAATGATGATACCTGGCTATACTTTTTTGCAGTACATTAATAATTGGCGATGATTTGACCTGAAATGATATGAAAGATGCCTGATTCAGTGACTAATCTCAAATTCGCTACTGTGTGACAACGTCCTAAATGGGGTGAGTTGTAGTTGACTATGTCATTCTACAACATCGGATGACTGGTTAACTACCTTCGATTGATGCATTTGTTTAACTAATTTCTTGTTCGTGTTGGTACTTCTAGTAGAGTCTAAGTGTATCATATGTGCTACCCTGAAATATATTAAGATGTATCGATGTTTTCTAAAAAAAAAAAGAAAAAAAAAGCCATGACTCAAACTTTCCAAGTTGGTTGTTCATAAATTGCTTGTTGTGTTTTGGAAGTGACAGAATGATTCATTTGAATTCATTTCATTTGGGTCAAGCTAACATACGATGCTGCCTGGGATTAATTGAGTCCTACTCAGATATATTGAACAGAGTATCATAAAATTTGAATGTACTGATGTAATCATGTTCACCTGTTTCAGATATAAGCTCAATAATTTTATGTTGAGCAGCTTTAATCTATCGATAGTTATCCGTTTTGGATTTTTGCACTTGCTCGTATCAGGTCCTTACATTGTTTAAGTTTTTCGAAAACAAGGCTTCATCGTTACATACGGCATGTTAAATACAAGTGGTATATCATACAAATTGATGAAACTTTCGCCAAATAACGTGCTATATGAACTTGACTTTAACCAAACTTTAAGTTCTATCATATATCCGGTTTTCGTGGCATATTTTGTTTTCTGATATTATTATTGAAAAGCATTTCACATCATAAAAAAACACTATTCTTCCCAGACAACAAGCCGCAAATTCACTGTCTATACCATGAGAGTGCAGACAACCCCCTCGTGCGAATAATTGCATAACATGAGAGGAACGGTTCAATCTGTAGCTGTTGTGTTACAACAAGACATGTGTTACCCCCGAAGGGAAATTCTAAGAAAACATGCAACAGTTTTCCAAGAAAACAGAGATGATTATTCACACGGAGGGATGTAATAACTTCCCATTAGGGAATCGTGTTAAGTACAAGAAAGCCCGGAGTGACAGCCCTTGACATCCTGAAAGAGTGTTGGCTTTGGATCGAGGAGTGTGTGAAATTAATTTGATTTGATAATTTGATAGCTCCCCATCTTCAATCTTGTGTTTATTTGTTATGCATTTTTCATAACATGTTTTACTTGTGGAAGTATTCTGAAATAAACACTACTTGTGCATGTGAGTGGTTTACTTGACAGTCGAGTGGAGAAGTGTATATCTCATGGAGATATTTCCGTTCCAGATGAAAGACCCGAGAACACATCTACATATTGGGTTATTTCCTGACCAATACAGTAATACTTTCGACATTATTTATGGCTGTGGAACAGGCTCATTTGAGCACATTGGCAGCACGTTGCTGTCCAGACAATGCAATAAAAAGGTTTGACTTGACGAAATAAATTTTCATTAAACTATTATTTATAAATTGAATGATATTCATATGAAATAAAAGCATCATGAATGCAGGCAAATAGTTTAGGACCATTCATATAAAAATCCGTAGCCATTTCTGAGATCATTCATATATCAAATTATTTTCAACTCCGTTTTTAAAAGATCTTGTTGTGTACAGAATTATTGATTGCAATTATTCTTATTTGAAATCATTAGAGCTATTCAATATTAATTAAGTGTTCAGAGTTGTGTAACATCAGCCACCAGCTATGGATTCCAGTTATCCCTCTCCGGACTTTCATGGCTATATATACAGGCTCATTTGGTCACACCATGCTGGTATTCAGCCAGTACAGTAAATTGACTTGACAAAACAGATTTTATTAAACTATTGTTTCTTACTACCGTAGATTCAGATGTATAAAACTAACGTGGGTTGAAATGCTATAACGTCTCATATTTGGTGATTTGTTATGACGAAACGCTATTTCTTTCGCGTGCTTGCTAGAAATTCACACAAAGAATCACTTATTAAAAATTATGTTGTTGATCAACAAAGGCATATCACGGCTTCCTTCATTTCACCAAATGAATCACATCACATTATGCGTATTGTTTCGGACAAAAAAATCACAAATAGATGACAAAAGAAAATATCCACCTCGTTCACTTCATTGTCCGTTTCGACGCGGTTGGACCTATCTTCAAGTCAATCCAGATAATTGTGTTGTGATGTCATAACTTTGTACATCTTTCCCATTTGTTGATACTCATAAATGTGATTGTATCTGTATGTCTCTGAAGAAGTAGAAACACAACAAATCTCAAGTAGCATATTAACCAAATATGAAATTGGATCGAACCAAAGAAGCGCGGTTCACCGTTGACAAACTATGCAGAAAGAAAGGAGTCCTTTTTTCCTGATATAAAATCCAAACTATGCCACAATATGTTTTGTGACAAACATGAACTCTGTCCACATCATCAGACTTCCTGGCTTTGTGTGAAAATAATTGCATGCAATTGGAGTAAGAGCTGCATTCGTGACATTTGTGTGATTTGTGTCATATCAGAGAATGTTTCACTGCGATGGGGAGTTCCAGGAATTAATGTGAATACAGGTTATTATTCAGGAGCTGGATTGTAATAACCGTCCATTAAGGACGTGTGATAAGTCCTAAAAAGCCAGGCGTGTCAGTCGGAGAAATTCAAAAAGTGGGGAGCAACATGTAATCTACATGTATATTGCAAACTTCCAATGCCAATAAGATTAATCACAATTTCACAAAGTGAAGTGTGTATTGAATTTGTTGTCCTTTTTAATATAACGTGTACACGAGTAGATTTCTATATGTAATATTTTTTGTCGATGACTACAAAATGAATCACCTCTACTACTTTAATGCTCCTAGTACTGCTAAGTTCTGTGATCCAACAAATAACTGTGTGTGTGTTTGGGTGTGTCTGCGGACATCGGATGCAGCACAGACCTGTCAGATGATGAACGACTAAATCAAGCATATGAGAGGCACTCCGCTACTTGGGACAATGGATTTGCAATTTTGCCATGTTACTAGCCCTATCGGGTTGTCCTCGGGTGCTAATAGGAATTGCAAAGGTTGATTCGCCTGTATTAATTGTTTGTCACTTCAGTGACTGTACCCTGTCCTTAGGTCGACAGTTATCAGTTATCAGGTTTGTCTTCACTTAGTTGATACAACTCCACATTTTATTAGTAAAACATTACTCAATCTATAACAACTTTCTTAATGTCTCTGTGTCCTTCGTTGTCATGGTTTGGATGAAAAATATTGGTGACGCACCACAAAACAATACACACCACAAATCTCCATCTGCCGAAAATATAATGGAGGATGAATATGACAACCTGAACCTTTCCGTTCGATTACATTCCTAGTATATCTCTGTGCTTCATCCAATACGTGCCTCCTTGGCGGAATAACAACTACCAGGCTAATTAGCTACTGTATAAAAGAAATTGGTGAATTTGAGTGCATGGTGAAATTCAATTATTATGTATTTATATTTTAATAATGTAACGGAACATAGTTGATACTTCCCACAAATATGATAGTCTAGTTAATCTCAAGCCTGTTGACCAAAATTCTTACCTGCCAGGTTGTCTGCATATGTAGGGGATTGAATGAGACACTTCCTTTGATGACGTATCATATTTCCGGAGGAAAACGGCATCATGATTGGTGACTATGTTTACATTACAGCTGCTAACAGCAGATTTCAGGCGCATTTTACTACATTTTTTTTTCGCTTCTGTAGATTCATATAATGATGATTAAGAAACGCCATCTGGCTTTTATGTTGCATAATCAGAGATAGCCTCTGATATCGGGATCATATAGTATACATGTAATTCACCAAATATCAATTCATATAATTTGTCCTCATATTGAACATATACCATTACAAATAATATAATTATTGTTGAAATGTTGATACCCTTGGGCATTCCCCAGAAACGCCATCAATATGAAAAAAAGTATGATCTGTCATATATTAAATCTTTCAACTTGATGAACAAATTTGCCCAATTTGCATGTCATTAACTTATTTAAAATTGTACATTCTTATATTTTCCCCCAAGGAACATGGCTAACTCTTCCGAACCGATGGTCTAGAAACAGATCGTATTGCAATGAACTTAGTATATACTTTGAGATACTTTTCTTCGTTCTTAAGTTCTCCTTATCCATTTTTGGTGTCCTTGGTTATGTGTCAAAATGATTACAGCATCAGTGCTTTTATTCAACTAGACACTTCCGGTCGCCTATGACCGCTTGGGTGTATCCCCCATAGCCCTATCATCCCTGCCCTATCATACTTATATTACTGATAGGTATGAAAAACTAGAGCAAGGCCTAAAAAAGATTACCAGAGAAATGTAAAATCTTAAGCCACAACTGTTTTTGTTTTCCACCAAAATTGCTGCATTGATCTCTCAAGATTATTGAAAGTCGAATTCAAGATCACCTCCAACATCACTGCATATGAATTTCCATTCCGACATCGATAAAATAACGAAATTACAGCCAGATCAATCTTTTCACCTAAAGTTATATGTCAACTCAGAATATTTGACAAACCTGGTTCAAAGTTGAAATTCAGAGTAAAATTTTACCAAAACTGCATTTCAAGTTGAAGGAATTGGAGCCAGATCGAACTTTTCACCATAAGTTATATATAAACTCATAATATGTGCTAAACTTGGTTTCAAATTGAAATTCAATGTGAAAGTTGACCAAAACTGCATTTCAAGCTGACGAAATTGGAGCCAGATCGAACTTTTCGCCATGAGTTATATTTCAACTCATAATATGTGCCAAACTTGGTTTCAAGTTGAAATTCAATATAAAAGTTGACCAAAACTGCATTTCAAGATGACGAATTTGGAGCCAGATCGAACTTTTCGGCAAAAGTTATATTTTAACTCATAATATGTGCCAAACTTAGTTTCAAGTTGAAATTCAAACTAAAAGTTGACCAAAACTGCATTTCAAGATGACAAAATTTGAGCCAGACCAATGTTTTCACAAAAAGGTCTATTTTCACCCGAAATATGTTCCAAATTAGATTTGAATGTAAAAATCCATTACCTGGTTCAGCTCAATAATGAACATTTCCCGTCTTAACTATTTTTTTGAAGTAAATAATAGACTTAACTAGCAAAAATAATGTAAACTTATTTGGTTTCAGCCATAAAATCTCTACTGGACAGAACCTTTACTTTATTGAGCCCAATAATAAATATTTCTTGTCTTAACTATTTTTATTGTGGTCAATAATAGACTTAACTAGTAAAAATAATGTTAACTTATTCGGTTACACCCATGAAATTTGTACGGGACAAAACTTTTACCTTGTTGAGCTTAATAATAAATGATTCTCATCTTAACTATTTTTATTGTGGTAAATAATATACTTAACTAGTAAAACTAACGTTAACTTATTCAATAATATTGTTCTGTTTTCACCCAAAACATCAGGTCTCAATTCTGAACAAGAATCCATTGCCATTTTTTACTTTCATAATACAGGGTATTGGAGTGATCACAGATGTCAAAGTGGGTATTTTGAAGGTCGTAATAAGTTAGTCCATTAACTAATTAATATTTATTTGATCATTCTGAAAAACAATAGGTTTCGTGTGACGGTCTTTCTCATCGAGCCTGTGCGATTTCATCATCATTCATCGAAAACTCCTACTCGTAGAACGTTCACAAGCCATGTGTGTTAAATAGGCTAATTTGAGCACAAAATGTGTCGCCAATCGTCCAATTTGGTCGCTATGGCAACCAAAATCGATTGGTGTCGGGATCTTACCATAAGATGTGTCTGTATAAAAAATTATTAGAATCGGTTAAGATTTGCAACTTGTAGAGCGTTCACAATAAAATCTCTACGGCGGACGCGGCGGGCGCGGCGGACGCGGCGCGACGGAGACAAATCCATAGTATCCGCCGAACTTTGTTCGGGGGATACAATTACATTTCCCAGCAGAAGGAAATGGCTTCATATTATCGTATCTTGCTCCGCAACGGGCGCAAGCAGCTGGTTTTGACAAAATCTATCCCACTAAATAAATTTGATGGGATAGTTTCTGTCAAAAGGTCTACTGTTTCGGATCGAATCCAGATAGGGTGGGAATTTACGATAACAGCTTTGTCCAAGTCACGAATTGCATGATTCCGTTCAAGACACTATAGACAAAAACCAACTTCTATTATTTATTAATTTTATATTTGAATTAACATTTTCCGTTTGCTTTTACTGAGTGTACTGTTGATAAAGGTAAATTTTGTATCTGTATAACAATAAACATTGTGACAGTGTAGTACATTTTGAATGTCACCGGTAATTTTCACAAATAATGAATAGGCCATATACCAATTATCAAATGAAGCATAGCATCTGTTAAACCGTTGTTTTGCTGACTGAAGAAGCCTGAAAAGGTTGCGCTAGTCAGCTCTACTGGAGTTTCAGGTGGCAGAATGAATAGGATGTTATGGATGGTGGGTTGGTTTACATGTATATGCAAATACTAGTTTTAGACAGCTTCTTGGTAAGGCTAGAACAATCATTGACTATTGGGTGAATGGCTAACGTCTGAAAAAATATGACACAAATTACATATGCATATAGCTGTAGCATCAGTCCTGCTTTAGGGCATATTTGCTTCAGGTTCTACATACATCATATGTAGCTGTCAGACATCATATAGAAACAGGATATATGGAATCAAAAACATATCTATCAAACATTTAGCAGGTGACGGGTAATCATAGTCTGGGTACCTCAATCACTACCTCGAGGCCAACATAGATCAGGCAATCCAAGTCACAGCAGGGTATCAGATTTCGCTTTATGTGATTTTGTTGTATCAGTTGTCAAACATTGCAGTGCCCGAATGGATGAGCCACAAAATTGAATTCATGGAAGACAATTTATGTTTATTGGGAGAAATGTGCTGGTGGAGATCTGATGGTGCCAGGCAAGTTCTCTTCTATGGGACTATTCTTCAATAATGGAGCGAATGCAGTGCACGATGTGACGATAGGAAAGACGGAGCGTCCAAAAGATCACTATTGGGTTGGCGAATAACAACAATGCAAAGTAGACTTTGGACCACCGCACAGTATGTTTTGTTGTAAAAGTTATGCTTAAAGAAAACACACAATGCATGATAAGGGCACATTTCTTGGCGTTTTTGTTTGTTTTTGCTGGAAGCAAGTAATGTTGTAGTACCATAGTTTCGAAATCATGGTCAAAATCAAAACCGACTATGTGACTATGTTATTCACATGTTTAAATTGTATACATAGACTGGCGTGAATGTTTTTTTCCCACAATGCTAGTTTTGTGAAGTTTTGATGAAAGAAGAATGCGGACATATATTTATATTATTATTTATATATTTTGTGAAATGCAACTGCTGATTTCAGTAATTTGCCAAACTTATTTCTGACTTTTTATTCGAGGTTTTATTTGTGAAGTAAAATTTTGCTGGAATGGCTCACAGAACATATATTTGCTTGATATCGTACTTTCCCCTTGACATTTCTAAATATTTTCCCTGAACCTTCAGAAAATCGACAGGGCCAATACGCACATTCGGGCATTTCAACCGCAAGGAGACTCGTAACCATGACAACAGTGGGAACACACGGCGACTCTGATGCATTAGTTTAGGAACAAAAAGAAGAATCCTCTCGACCCATATGTCAAATTCGTGTTCACTATTACATAATCCTCACGACTTCCCAATTGAATGTGCCAACTGTAGATTCAGTTGTGCGTCACTCTCATTTTGAGCTCACATGATGTCCTATTTGGAGGTCACCGTGATTCTTCTCTGTTCTGATAACATAATGCATTGCTTCCATTATAACATGACACATATAGAATCACGCTTCAACATAGAGCAAGAAACGTAAAAAACATGATATTTTCCTCGGAGGCAAAGCATGACTGTATGTTGCAAGGTTCAGTCCATCGAAGATGTCTCCTACGCGAACTTGAAATGTCCAGAACAGCTGACTTGAAGCAGTTTTCCCATGATAATTGCACAAAATTGGAGTAACGATAATTGGAGTCCGTCAGGCAGAATATTTCACCACAAGAGAAAGTTCCAAGAAACCATGCCAACACATGTGATTATTCACAAGGAGGAGTGTCATAACTGTCCATTAGGGACCATTGGTAAATGGACAGATGAGAGACAGGTCAACATCACGGGTTTTGTGACTGTTTCTATTCACATTGCTTTCAAAGTTGGTATCCTGGATGACAAATTGTGACGACTGTTCGTGATAGGTGTTGTGGCACTCGCACTACTATTGGATTACATAATTGTTATTTTTTAGTTCACCTCATCATGATTCGTCTAGAGAAGTAATGACGATTTGTAATGCTGATTTCTGTGTCATTATAATTCATGAAATTATATGATGGTTGAATTAAAGTAGACAGATATCACAATGTATTTTTTTTAGAAATACCATCCTTTTCAAACTAGTGCATAATGGTTTTCACTCGACAGGACAAATTACAATAATACAGTCATTTTCACCATATGAATTTATGGCGATATCTTATTATTTTATAATTATCCAAAGGTAAATATGATGTCTCTATGTTACATGAATATTTTATTGTTACAGGATTAATATAACATGTATTATTATTATAACACCGTCAAAATCAAGTGAGGTGCGTACTTGTGTTCTTTGAATGCTAAAAGTGCATCTCATATACTAGTAGCCAAACGAACAATACACAGATACTCGTACTGGTCATATATCTGTTGATTGGCACTTCATTTGCCAGATTATCTCCATGTGTACTGGGAATTGATGAGACAATTCCTTTGGCAGAGTATCACATCTAATGAGGAAAGGGGCATTACAACTAGCGATCAGCTCTACATTACAGCTGCTAACAAGAGACATCGTGTGCCTTTTACTACATTTAATTCCATTTGTAGATTCACATAACGGCGAATGAAAAACCTACCATCTGCCGTTTGGGAGGTGTAATCAGGGAGGAAATTCAGTATCATTTACCAAATATCAAAAAAATATCATTAGACTTGTCCTCATATAACATATGCACTACAAATAATACCATTATTGGTAATAGGCTGATACATATATCCCAACTGGTGTAATTTTGACACACAAGGCCATTAATATGCAATTGTCATGGTCTCCCGTTAATTAAATATTTAATTTGCCTTGAGTGAATTGCCTAATTTGCATGCCAAATTAACATGATATGCAATATCGTGTTATTCTTATCGGAAGGAACGTATCTGACTACTTACGGTTGAGGCGAAGCAAAACCCACCGACTACACTAGATCCGAACTATACTTCTTCCTGTTCTTTTCTTTTTCCCCTCTGAATGTCTTCGGTGTACAGTTGATGTGTCGAAATTATTACTGAGTCAGTGCATATCTGAATTACATTGCGAGGGAAGTGTAAAGGGAACAAGCAGATGGTTCGATAAAGTCCATACCATCAAATGAATCGATGGGATGGTTACGGTCAAATATGGTCTAGTGTTTTGGACCGATTGGGTGCAAATTGACTATAAATGCTTTATCTACGTCACGATAGGCATGATTTCGTTCACAACACTATTGACAAAAGCCAATTTAAATGTTAACATCATAATTGGAACGCTAAATTTTACCTCCTGCATTTTTTATAGATTAAGCTGAACATACAAGTAAATTTCAGCAATGTGTCATATATATTTAGCATGTTCTGAATACCACTAATACTTTTCACAAAAAAATAGTCCATATATAATTCCAACGGTATATTCGATATATTAGCAGCCATATGTGCCTTGAACAACATTTTAATCTGGAGGAATGTTGCTTGTTGTTCTCAAACTGTTGTTCTGCTGATCAAAGGAGCCTCAAAATGTGTTTCAGCTACACCGAGTGGAAAGTCAGGTGTCAGGATGAATAATATGGTGTGGGTTGTTTTTCCCCACTTGTAGAGTTACTTCTTGTTACTGTGCAAGACTAGAACAGTACAACTGTGGACTATGGGGGAATACATACCAATACATATGAGAGTAACCACAAACATATAAACGGAGCTTTTCAAACGGCAAAGTTATACATTTGGCTATTTTTCTTCATTCTGGTGTAACTGTATACTATACTCTGATTTTTCTAACTTGTTTACACCGGTTTTTGACGATAATTCTGTGATGCTGAATCGTATCGTTCTATAATTTGGCATACTTCAACTGGGAGTCAAACGGCAATCGTGTACCAAATTTCAGACTTTTATCGCAAAAATTGAAGAAGTTGGTTATCTACCCCAATGTTAAATTTCAACCCAAAACGGGATCTCGAGAGTCTGAGCAAAATCGATAATTCGGTCCTGTTTAAATCCATCAGGATTCAGTGTATTATATAATTTTGGAATGGAAGACACACTGGGATGTATTTCACACAAACATATGATTTCAAAAGACTTCACCGCAACAAAACCGAGCAAATGCACAAATTTGTGTGCGGACCCAGAAATTAAATGACAGAGCTAAATTTAACATTGGGGTAGATTGCCAACTGTTTCAATTTTCGCGATAGAAGTCCGAAATTCGGTATCAAGTTGCCGTTTGACTCCCATGTGAAGTATGCGCAGTTATAGAATTATACCATATAGCATCGCAAAAATATCAGCAAAAAACAGTGTAAACGAGTTAGAAAAATCAGAGTATAGTAGGTACCTTTAGTACAAGCATTAATTTAGGTGTAGTTATCAACCAGATTATAGAAATATGATATAATCAATCAAAAATATATCTATCAAACGCTCAGCAGTGACAGGTAATCATAGCCTAGGAACATCAATCACTACCTCGAGGCCAGTACATCAGGCAATAAAGGCCACACCACGTTTCGGATTTCTCTTTATGTGATTTTGTTGGACCGGTTGCCAAGCAATGCAGTGCCCCAGAGGATTGTCACAAAACTGAATCTACGGGAGACGTGGGGTTACGTTTATTGGGGAACTGACGGTTGAGATCTGATGGTGCCAGGCACGCTTCTCTTTAGTTTGCCTGGTACGGTATTATCACATAATTTTATGGGATGTGACGATATTGTGCAATATTGGGTTGGCACAATATAGAATACCATAGTACCATAGAATATCTAACACGGCACATTATGTTTTGTTGTAACGGCTATTATTCAAAACACCATCGATTCGAATATGCCAATATGTAAGTTGTATTTCGATCAAAGTTTTTGTTCAAAGTTTCAATTGAACATCCATTTTATCCGCATTGGCTCAGAGCAATCGGTCGCTCGATTTCGAGCCTTTTCACCGAATTATGAGGGCAAAATAACTTTTGTTTTTTACCACTTATGTCCAAATACAACGCGGAACACTAAAACGTAATTTACCTTTGCAAGAATAAAGGGTTGTGAACAGAGCTTTGCATAGTATCTTAGCATTCAAGAGTTAATGTGGATTTTTGGTGACCTTGAACTCCATTCGGTCTCATGACCTATTAAGGCGGCATTGCATCCATAATTACCTGTTCCACATTCGTAATCATTTACATATCTCTGGTATCATATCTAGCCCGTTTGTAGATAAACATACGATGTTTGTAGATAGTGCGCATGAATATAGGATGATATCAGAGTAGCGCAGTGCAACGCGAATAATGAAATGTCACTAAAGGCAAAATATGATATTTTCGTCCAAGGCAAAACATGAATATGCTTCAACGCGTAGCCCATCAAAGATGCCATCTACGTGCACTCAAAATGCCCACAACCATCATACAAACTTTCCACGGAAATAATTGCATAAAATTGGAGTAACGGAAAATTGGAATCCGTTGTGGATTGTTACATCAGAGAGGTTTTACCACAAGAAGTTCCTGAAGAGGCATGCGAACACGTGATTATTCACAAGGAGGGGTTGAATAACTGTCCATTAGGGACCCTTGGTAAATGGACAGATGACAGACAGGTTAATATCATGGGTTTTGGAACTGCTGCTATCCTAGTGGAAATTCGCATTCCTGGATAACGAATTGCAACGACAGTTCGTGGTGGACTATCGCTATTATAATTTGATATTAATTGAATCCACAGTAAAAACAACTTGAAACCTGGCGTAAAATAGCAGGCGAGTGCAACACAAAAATCACCTTACATCTTTGCTGCAAATATCTCCATGTTTTTAATATATTCTACACTATGACCGAATCTATAGAATAACTTGAACATTGTGATGCCAAAGTTGTTGATATGTATTATTGCAGAATATGTTTTCCAGTTAACTCGAGTTTTTACCGCAATAACCGATGCTTTTTTTGTGTTTGCTAGTTAGCACAATCGTTCTGCATACCGATTGACAACTGAGCAATATACACCTATTTAAATCCACTTGCCATTAGGAAATTATAGATGTTGTGGACATAATCTGGTGAGGAAGTCGCTCAGAGAGGCTCAAATTTGAATCATATACTATATATTTATATGTTAGTGAATGTTATTAAGTTTTAGTAAATTTTTGTTTTATTAAAATAATTATTTAGTCTGTAAGTATGTGGATGCCTACGTGAAAAAAAATATTAATACAGACCCCGTATTATTGAATAAAAAACACGCACACATTTTCGTTGATAAATAACCTGAATTTCAGGAAAAAAAATTATAACGTTGTTTTCATTGGGAACTGTTTCTAGTGAAAATAGCTGAAAATGGCCAGTTTTGCAAGTACTTTGGATTTCAATTTTACCCCCAATAACGCAATTTAAGCCGAAATTTCAGTTCGCAAATGCAAAATGTTATATTGATAATTGCTTGAAAGCTTCAGAATAACTAAAGTGATTTAAAATTTTATCCCCTCTGAGTAGGTTCCCACACATATCTTTCGAATACAAAAAATTAGGCCAAGGGCCGAAGATAGGTTACCGGACAATGTTTAATATTTTAGATGTTAGCCAGGTCACTGGTTGAATTCAAGGTCAAGAGAATATTCAGCATATATAACATTAAGGATATATCATGTCCACAGTTGATTGCTAAGCTGTAAATTCAATAATCAGAGAGATATTAGCAATTTTGTGCTATGGCCTTGAAAATGAAGGGGCAAAGGTCAAATTCAATGTCATCAAAATATTCAAAGTATATATCATTTTCTATATCATGTCCACAATTAATTCCCAAGCCATACAGTCAATAGAGGAGCAAAATATGAGCCAGTTTGTCCTTGGACCCTGAAAATGAGGTCAGAGGTCAAATTCAAGGTTACGAGAATATTCAGCATATATCATTTCCTATATGTCCACAATCGATTCCTAAGCTGTAAAATCGATAATAAGTGAGATATTAGCCTGTTTGTCCTGTGACCTTGAAAATGAGGTCAAAGGTCAAATTCAAGGTCATGACAATAATCTGCATATATCATTTCCTATATGTTCATAATTGATTGCTAAGCTGTAAAGTCGATTACAAGCGAGATTTTAGCCATTTTGTCCTGTGACCTTGAAAATGAGGTCGAAGGTCAAATTCAAGGTCATCAGAATATTCAGCATATATCATTTCCTATATGTCCACAATTGATTCCTAAGTTGTAGAGTCGATAATAAGCGAGATATAAGCCATTTGTGCTCTGACCTTGAAACTGAGGTCAGAGGTCAAATTTCAAATATGAAATATAATTAGTCTGAACCTCAGGAACTACAATTATTGACACTCTCTTACAATATTAGTGAATTGTGCACAAATTTATATGAAGATGGATCAATTTTCTGCTGGTAAAAGGCCTCACGCGGAAGTTGAAATGTCACCAGAGCAAAATCCTCCATTAACGCTCAGGGCTATTAGTTCCCTGCTGGACGAAAAATTGACCCCAATCAACAACTCGCTGGCTCAGTTGACGACTCAGGTGAACATTGCCCTTACAACAGCAAACGTGGCGTCTTCAAAAGCCAACGCTGTGGAGAATGAGGTTAGTTCTCTGAAGTCTGAGCTAAACAGATTGAAAACAGAGGTGAGCGAGTTACGGGAATATATCATTGACCAGGATACGTATAACAGGCGAGAAACGTTGAATTTCTATGACATCCCTGAAACAGAGGGTGAGGACTGTCGTGAAATACTTTGGGATCTTTTCGAGTCTATTGGATTACGAGACCCGCGAGGCATTTTGTTTACGCGCATACATCGACTGGGCCGTAAAACACAGGGTAGACATAGACCGATTCGTGCTCGCTTTCACTACTTTCCCGACCTAGAACGCGTGTTTGCAGCACGACACGATCTCGCCAGTACAGGTAAACACTTGTCCAAAGTTTACGCTCCTGAGATGGAGAAACGTCGTAAAACTCTGCTACCTTACGTCAGTGCCGCGTTTCGTTATCGCGACAACCTTCCTCCGACTGCAAAATCCAAGTTCTTTGTCCGATTTCAAAACGACAAACTGACTATTAATGACGTCACGTACACTGTCGACAACCTGGATGCAATTCCTCGTCACTTGGGCCCGGAGTCCGCTGCTACTACGCACACGGATTCGCATGTCTACTTTTGGACTAAACATTCGCCGTTTTCAAACCATCATCA
The DNA here is from genome assembly GCA_949152475.1 of Terebella lapidaria. NCBI lineage: Eukaryota > Metazoa > Annelida > Polychaeta > Terebellida > Terebellidae > Terebella > Terebella lapidaria. Next base: position 13,034,771 of record OX424559.1, on the reverse strand, counting down.
GTCTACGTTTGTGTTACAAGGTCAGACCTTCAGTAGCGCAGAACAGTACATCATGTACCAGAAGGCTACCCTGTTCAAAGACAGTGATGCTGCTCAAAACATCCTGGGCACTACCGATCCCGTGAGACAGAAAGCAATCGGTAATAAGGTCAGTGGATTCGACCAAAACATTTGGAACCATGAGTCACACAACATAGTGAAAACAGCTGTTTCAGCCAAATTTCGCCAAAACCCATCTCTGGCCTCTGCACTCACTAGTACCGGCGCCAAAACTCTGGTGGAAGCCAGTCCACATGACCGCTACTGGGGTGTGGGTCTTCGTCAGACTGACTCAGCCATACACAATCCGGATAAATGGCGCGGCAAAAACAAGATGGGGGAAATTTTGGGGGAAGTGAGAGCAGAATTGCCAGTGGCCTGACTTTACCTTGAGTGCACCCCACCTTGTATATATCTGCTTGTCATATAACTTACTGACTAGATGCATGATATTTGTCTATGTCATCAGTGTTTGGAACTGCCACAATTGACATACCGGTAATTGAACTAGGTGCTGGTCATGTCAGTGGTGTCTTTAAATGTGCTTTCAGGCTGGTATACATGTGTCTATATTTGTCTATTATGTGATTGCAGATGAGGTGCAAGATAAATGTTATTGTTATCAGTGGTTTGAAGTGCTACATTTAACATAACTCACCTAGATCTGGAAATGTCAGTGGTGTCATTACATGTGCCTTCATGCTGGTACGTATGTGTCTATATTTGTCTATTATGTGATCGCAGATGAGGTGCAAGATAAATGTCAATCTCATCAGTGTTTTGAGCTACAATTCACATAACTTTCCTAAGTTATGGACATGTCAGTGGTGTATTTTAATGTGTTTTCAGTGTGATAAACATGTGTCTATATTTGTCTATTATGGGATTGCAGATGAGGTGCAAGATAAATATAAGTGGTATCAGTGTTTTGAATTGCTACAATTCACATAGTTCATCTAAGCGCCGTGGTGTTATTTCATGTGCTTCCAGGCTGATAAACATGTGTCCATATTTGTCTATTATGGGATTGCAGATGAGGTGCAAGATGAATGTCAGTGCTATCAGTGTTTTGAAGTGCTACAATTCACATAATTCATCTAAGTTCTGGACATGGCCATGGTGTCAATTCATGTGCTTCCAGGCTGATAAACATGTGTCTATATTTGTCTATTAGGGGATGGCAGATGAGGTGCAAGATGAATGTCAGTGCTATCAGTGTTTTGAAGTGCTACACTTCACATAATTCATCTAAGTTCTGGACATGGCTATGGTGTCAATTCATGTGCTTCCAGGCTGTTAGACATGTGTCTATATTTGTCTATTATGGGATTGCAGATGAGGTGCAAGATGAATGTCAGTGCTATTAGTGTTTTGAAGTGCTACAACAATTCACATAATTCATCTAAGTTCTGGACATGGCTATGATGTCAATTCAGGTGCTTCCAGGCTGATAAAAATGTGTCTATATTTGTCTATTATGTGATTGCAGATGAGGTGCAAGATAAATGTCAGTGCTATCAGTGTTTTGAAGTGCTATAATTCACATAATTCATCTAAGATCTGGACATGTCCATGTGTCAATTTATGTGCTTCCAGGCTGATAAACATGTGTCCATATTTGTCTATTATGGGATTGCAGATGAGGAGCAAGATAAATGTAAGTGCTATCAGTGTTTTGAAGTGCTACAATGCACATAGTTCATCTAAGCGCCGTGGTGTCAATTCATGTGCTCCAGGCTGATAAACATGTGTCTATATTTGTCTATTATGGGATTGCAGATGAGGTGCAAGATGAATGTCAGTGCTATCAGTGTTTTGAAGTGCTACAATTCACATAATTCATCTAAGTTCGGGATATGGCCATGGTGTCAATTCTTGTGCTTCCAGGCTGATAAACATGTGTCTATATTTGTCTATTAGGGGTTGGCAGATGAGGTGCAAGATAAATGTAAGTGCTAACAGTGTTTTGAAGTGCTACAATTCACATAGTTCATCTAAGTGCCGTGGTGTCAATTCATGTGCTTCCAGGCTGATAAACATGTGTCTATATTTCTCTATTATGGGATTGCAGATGAGGTGCAAGATGAATGTCAGTGCTATCAGTGTTTCGAAGTGCTACAATTCACATAATTCATCTAAGTTCTGGACATGGCTATGGTGTCAATTCATGTGCTTCCAGGCTGATAAACATGTGTCTATATTTGTCTATCATGGGATTGCAGTTGAGGTCCAAGATAAATGTCAGTGCTATCAGTGTTTTGAAGTGCTATAATTCACATAATTCATCTAAGTTCTGGACATGTCCATGGTGACAATTCATGTGCTTCCAGGCTGATAAACATGTGTCCATATTTGTCTATTATGGGATTGCAGATGAGGAGCAAGATAAATCCACTGAAATATTCACCAAGGTTCTGACTGGAGTTGGTCCATTCATGTGTAGGACACTCCAATAAATTACTTCTTGTAGTTTGTATACCAGTAGTGTCCAGGTGTAAAAACCAACAGGTGTTAAGGGGTATATCTTGTCAATGTCTTCGTCATCATCAGGAATCACATGTGATAAGATTGTTCATACATTATAAGGTGCAGGTATATTTAATTTTTTTGTCATTCATTCTTATTTCTATATAATTTGATACCGCTGCTTGCTTGTCAACTTAACTGGTACTGTAAGTAAACATTGTATGGTATTATATGTGTGCTACAAGCTACATTTTTAAAAACATATTCTGTTCCTTGCCTTGTTCTGGACTACTTCCACAACTTAGTTGAATATAGTCTAGTGTAGCTGTCTTACATGTGGCATGCAACAGTAATTTATCTGTCTAATGACTACAGATATAAGTGATTGCATGCTGAGCTTGTAAAGACTATTGATGCTGTGACTGTCTTCGTTATTAAATATGTCTAGTTTTCATGTTCTTGGGGGTTAGGATAAGGTTGCGCAGCATATATTATTTCTTATGTCATGTATTCTACATGTTTGCCCAGTTCGTAACGTGGCTAAACCTGATTTGAGCTAGTTTTGCTTGTGACCAGTATACCATGGTCTTGCTCAGGTGTCTTGCATACTGTAAATAACTTTATAGTACACGTTTGCTATACTTGATAAGGCTGGTGTTGTTGCTGTATTTATTATTTAACGTGAATGACGTTTAGGTTTCCTGAGGTTTCAGGTAGAAAATGTTTATTTGTATATCTAAATTGTGGAGCGGCTTTAAATTTTTCTGCTTGTGTTCTAAGTTGCTCCAGTAGTTAACAACTAACTGTATCTAAGTCTAGATAACAATATTTAACCAAAGTGACACCTGTTTTTTTAAAGTCAGTTTTTATTTGAGTTAAGTGCTTGGTAATAAGAAGACTCTGTTATGGGAATTTCAATCCAACAATTCAGATATGCTATTGGGCTTTTCAATATGGTTTGCCATGGTACTCGATCAGTTACTATAAAAAATTATATTGTTCGAACGAAGCACGGACGGGAGTCAGCTTGTTTACACATTTTGAAAATACTAACGTGTTTGTTTATGCTCTTGAGTGTCCTCGGTACGGTAGAGCTGAATCCCGGCCCCCGCAACGATCACAAAACTCATGGAGACTTGTTGCTATGCCATGTCAATATTCGTAGTATTAAGCATTGTACGGACAAAATTGATCATATACGAGCCGATCTCGCACAGAGTCACGACATAATTACGCTGAGTGAAACGTGGTTAGACCATGCGGATTTGGAGGCTGATCGCATCGACTCATATAAGTTAGACGGCTTTCTTGCCCCAATAGCATTATGTCGAGTTGGTCGTAGGGGTGGTGGACTTTTGGCGTGGATTTCTGAGAAGTTGTTCGTCAAGCGCCTTGTACATTTGGAACAAGAGGGCATTGAGCAAATGTGGCTCGAAATTAGGTCCAATAATAATAGATTTACATTATGCGTGGCATATCGCACTGACGACCAAGTAGATTTCTGGGACGTTTTGGAAAATAATTTTGTTCGATCGACGAGTTCTGGATCTCGAAATTGTTTAATTCTAGGCGACCTAAACGCCGACCCCCGGACTGCACAGGGCCGGACATTGTTGCAGTTCGTCAATAATTTCGAATTAACTAAACATATCAATCAATACACTCGCATCACTGAGACGCATTCGTCTGAATTGGATCAGATTCTATCAAATTGTCCCCAATTCTTAAAGTCAACATCTGTTCTAGAACCAGTTTCGTATAACGATCACCATACTGTGTCTGCCACTTTACATTTTCGTTGTGGCAAACATAGCGCATTTGACCGTCTTATGTGGGACTACAATCGGGCTGATTTTGTTGGGCTTCGGGACAAACTGACCAATACAGACTGGGATTTCTGTTTTGAAACAGACGATATTGATATTGCAGAACGGAGATGGACCGAATGTCTACTATCGGCGGCCCGGGAATTTATCCCGAATAAACTAGTGACCATACGTCCAAATGATAAACCATTCTTTAATGGTTATCTGCGAAGGTTGAAACGTTACAAGGATAGGGCTCATAGATACGCGAAACTTGATAATACGTCTGATTCATGGAAAAGTTTTCGGACGATTCGTAATCAATACTTTTCGGAAATAAGGCGATGCAAATTAGAGCACGAACAAAAACTGCTCAGGAACATTTCCGATAATATAAACTCGTCCAGATGGTGGTCACTTTCACATAAGCTGTTGGGTAAATCACGGGATTCTATTCCAGTTATAATTCATAATGATGAGATTATAGATTCTGAGAATGTTAAATCAGAACTGTTTAATAATCATTTTGTCAAAGCGTCGATGATTGATGAAACCGAGGCCACTCTACCTGATAATTATCCAGAAATTACACAGTCGTCTCTATCTTTTGTTGCATGTACTGAACAGGAAGTCGGTAACTACTTATCATCGTTAGATATTAATAAGGCATTTGGTCCTGATGGGGTAAGTCCAAGACTTTTGAAGGAAGCTGCACCAGCGATTCAGCGTAGTCTTTGCAGGCTCTTTAATAAGTCCCTCGCGGTAAATAGATTCCCATCCTCTTGGAAAAGAGCCAATGTATTTCCGTTATTCAAGAAAAATGATCCTGCAGTGGTAGATAATTACAGGCCGGTTTCTCTTTTGAGCATCGTGGGAAAAATAATGGAGAGAATAATTTCAAATCGACTATACAAACATCTCAGTGAGAACGCTATATTGTCCGAGTGGCAGTCGGGTTTTGTTCCTTGCAGTTCCACGGTAACACATCTTACAGAAATGTTTCATGAATTCAGCCAATCGCTATCGGCCGGCAAGGAAGTTCGCGTAATTTTCCTAGATATTAGTAAAGCTTTCGATAGGGTGTGGCACTCTGGTTTATTATACAAACTTAGTAAATGTGGGATTGCTGGTGGCTTACTTAACTGGATATCAGATTATCTCGCATCGCGGAAACAGCGTGTAGTGATCAATGGTCAAAGCTCCAGTTGGGCTGATATAAAAGCTGGCGTTCCCCAAGGTTCAGTTTTAGGGCCCTTGCTCTTCTTAATATTTATCAATGACATTACTTATGAAGTTAAACACTGCAATATACGCCTTTTTGCGGACGATACGTCCCTTTTCATAGAAGTAAACAACAGAGAGGAGGCTGCATTGTTATTTAACGACGATTTGAATTCAATATATAATTGGTCAGAAAAATGGTTAGTTGCTTTCAGTGCACCCAAAACCGAATCCCTCATTATATCACACAAAAGTGACATTGCTCGTCATCCGCCACTATATTTTAACAACTCCGTTATCAGGGAGGTGTCCAGTCATAAGCACGTTGGCGTGACTTTCACGAGAGACCTGTCGTGGTCAAATCACATCGCCACCATTGCATCACGAGCATCGCAACTGGTTGCTTATTTCCACAGGTTTAAATTCAAGTTAGATAGAATTTCTCTTGATCGTATATACAAATCATATATTCGTCCGACTATAGAATATGCTGACGTTGTTTGGGCAGGGGCAAACCAATGTGACTTGAATAAATTGGACAAAATCCAAAATGATGCCGCCAGGATTGTTTCCGGGGCGACAGCGCGTTGTAATACTGCTTCGCTTTTAGCGGAAGTCGGATGGCAATCCCTCTCTGAACGACGTAGCCAACATAGGCTTGTTCTATTCTTCAAAGTAGTTAATGGGTTGAGTCCGCCATATCTTACCTCATTATTGCCGGACACTGTGGGACAAAGAACCCCCTACTCACTGCGATCAGCTTCCAATTACACAAACAACTTAGCCCGTTTGTCATGTTTGTCTAATTCATTTTTCCCCTGTACAATTAATATGTGGAATGATCTGCCCACTCATATGAGAAGTGCTGGCACTATCGAAACTTTCCGTAGGAAGTTACAGTTGAATGATCCAATAAGGAATCCTCTATTTTGCCGTGGCAACCGTTTGGTTAATATTCACTTGGCCCGTTTGCGAATAGGTTGTAGTTCGCTCAACTTTCATTTGAGTGAGAATTTACATGTAGTGGAAAGCCCCGCCTGTCGATGTGGTTTTTATAGAGAAGACCCTGATCATTTTTTCCTTTCATGTCCGATTTATAATACCCAACGGAGGAAACTTTTTGATGATCTTGGGGACATTCACATAACTTCGGCGCATGATTTATTACATGGTATTGATGGGGGCAGCCTGCAGACTAATTCCCATTTAATTGATTCTGCTTTAAAATTTGTTAAAGCAACAAAGCGATTTTGAATATTTTTGACTGAAGCATAATTAACAGGTGTCATTCTTGGTTAATTGTGAAATACAATGTGAATATATGTTTTTTGTGTGTTGAAACCCATTAATATATGCCTTTTGGCATGTTTGGGGATCGCTAAATAAAGGTTATTAAAGGTTATTATTCAAGGTCACGAGAATATTCAGCATATATTATTTCCTATATGTCCACAATTGATTCCTAAGCTGTAGAGTCGATAATAAGCGAGATATAAGCCATTTGTGCTCTGACCTTGAAACTGAGGTCAGAGGTCAAATTCAAGGTCACGAGAATATGCAGCATATATCATTTCCTATATGTCCACAATTGATTCCTAGTCTCTAATCTCAAAATCAAAGGAAGATATTAGGCATAATGTGTCCCATTATAAAGCATAGGAGAATTTAATAATGGGAAAGTCCCATTTGGGCCGAGTTTGGGCCAAAATGGCCCACTTCGAGCGATTCAAGCGCAACGAAATTTATAGACATCATACGAGTACATATGAGGAGTCTTATGTATCAAAAAGAAAAAAAGTTACTGAACAGATTTTGAGAAAATGGCCGCCAAAGTCCAAAATCAGGCATTTATCGTCGAAAACGACCGCCATTTTGAAAAAAATGCGAAAATCAAAAAACTAAAAAATACCTCCTTCTTGAATTATTTTAACGTATTTTTGTGCAAAATTTCAGAAAAATTCGCCCGGAAACAAAAAAGATAAAAATGTGGACGCCGACGCCGATGACGACGACGACGGACGACGACGACGACGACGGACGACGGACGCAACGCCATGCCAATAGGTTATCGGACCATAGGGACGGTAACCTAAAAAAAGTGGGAACCAATTTTAAAATCAGCCAGCTTGAACATTCTTGTCTGCCATGTAAACTTGGGAAGTAGATCTTGAGAATGGCAAGTACATGTATCTGACGAAAATATACACAATTCGATGACAGTTACTGAGAAAATCACAGTTAAACGTGCCGACATCGCCGGATGCCACGGTACACGTGGCAAGACAAATGTCGATGACATCATGGGACTGTGCCTAGAATTCGGCAGCAACGCAGGCCGGTTTTTTTCTAAGAAAAGAACAAATGAGAGTTGAGTTTGAATTTTGGTTTTGGCAGCTCATGTTTAGCACATAATCAACGATTGTTGATATAATACATAATCCAACACAATTTCTGAGCGAATTGTCATTCCATGGACAAAATAAAGTTACAACACAATCAATAGTTTGTTGAATTCTAAAACTGGTTATAGCCTAGCTTTAAGGTAGTCTGATAAACATCACTAGGAAATCATTAAAAAAACACATGAATATGCAATCTCACAGTCTCGGCACCCACCATATCATTACTAGTTGGATATCTTACAAAAAGTGAGAAAATTATTGAATTTCAAATGTCGACTAATTATATACTCAAGGATCTAGTGATCACAATTTTTTTTTAAACAGGACAATAATCAGGGTTTTTATATCAATGGTAATGCAACTCAATTCAGCCATTCTCATTGTTGACTTTACGGTGTTTTCTTAGAATATTATATAACCTGTTTTTTAGCGTGGATCCTCCACTTTAGTCACTTCAAGCCTTAATTTCTCATCGTTTGTCAGTAGCTAGCCATCCAGCATCAACACAAAACACAGGCAAACACTCCCAAACACAGGTAAACATTCCCAAACACAGACAAACACTCCCAAACACAGGTAAACATTCCCAAACACAGGCAAACACTTCCACACACAGGTAAACATTTCCAAACACAGGTAAACATTCCCAAACACAGGTAAACATTCCCAAACACGGGCAAACACTCCCAAACACAGGTATTCCCAAACAGGCAAACACTCCCACACACAGGTAAACATTTCCAAACACAGGTAAACATTCCCAAACACAGGTAAACATTCCCAAACACAGGCAAACACTCCCAAACACAGGTAAACATTCCCAAACACAGGTAAACATTCCCAAACACAGGCAAACACCCCCAAACACAGGTAAACTTTCCCAAACACAGGCAACATTCCCAAACACAGGTAAACATTCCCAAACACAGGCAAACACTCCCAAACACAGGTAAACATTCCCAAACACAGGCAAACATTCCCAAACACAGGTAAACATTCCCAAACACAGGCAAACACTCCCAAACACAGGTAAGCATTCCCAAAAACAGGCAAACACTCCCAAACACAGGTAAACATTCCCAAACAAGGGCAAACATTCCCAAACAAATCACATTTTATAGTCACTGATGGGCAGTCCTTCTACGTATACCAAGAAATAGTAATAGCAGTCGGCACACCGAGCAATTCAATCCAAACCAGGCGACAAAATTAGATTTGTATGATTATATTATATCTGACACTTTGTTGCCAAGCAACACATTTGCCACGGTATCTCTGTTATGGAATTGATGATTATACATTGACGAAATACGTTTGCTACGAAATAATATTTAGTCGGATCGCAATTATTGCGAATCTACTTTGAAATATCAAAAACGAAATATCGTGACAGGAACTTACATGTATAACGTTGAACATACAGTTAACTTTTGAAAGAATGCGGGTAAATTCATACATAGTGAACATACAGTCGAATTTCAAAAGAATGCTTGTATGTTCATACATGTTGAACACACAGTAGAATTTCGAAAGAATGCGTGTATATTCATAATCAAATAATGCTAGAATTCACCCCCGACTCAAATCGTAGGCCTACTTCCGATACGTACGAAAAATAATTTAACGGGGCAAAAAAGTAATAAAACCAACAATATAAAGATAATTCATTTCCTTATATCTTGCCCGTATAAGACGCAAATTGAATCACCCACACGCCAGGCATCAGGTAAACCCTTGTGGCAATAATTGGATAAAATTGGAACAGCGACTGGAGTATCACACCCTTTCGTGTTTCATAGCAAGGGGATATAAGTATGCAACACATGTGAATACATACCTAGAGAGAGTGTGTTATATGAAAAATCCCACGAGGCGATATTGCGCCTTCATGCGTGGAACCAGCCAACAACAACTACAAGTGTACAAACTGTGTATGCCAAAACAACAACAACACGTGTTTGTTTGCTTGAGTCATTGACATCATTGCCGAAAGTTAATTCGGTTGACGGCACACACTGTGGGTCGAGGCAGAATTATATAGATACCATGTTGCAATATGTTTGTGGTGTTCATACTGAACCCATATCCATTTGACGATGGGTGTCAAAGCAGCGACCAAACAGGAGGGTTGGTGATAAGTATATAATTTTCAATGATACGAATGTATGACTGGAATGACCAATCAATGATCAGTCTAGATGTATTCAATCTATCATTTTCATGTAGAAGGCGCACGACAAATTTAACGTTTATAGCCTTGTGTGGCATTACCAGGAATTGTGCCAACAAACGAAATTCATTCCTTTATCATAGCCAGGATATAGAACATAAAAATGGTGTCGATACCAGGTAACACTGGCGCCACCTAGTTTAGGTTATGTATTGCTCTTACGTGTGGAGCAGACGTATGTCTCACATGTACAGGCCTTGCTGAAGTGAAGCGCGACGGGCGAGTCCATTGTTCATATCCCGCTCTAGGGGCGATATGAGGACCATTCCACATTATTTGGGGAGGTTCTGGTCGTGTTTGGCAATAAAAGCAATCGGTTTTACTCGGTATGTATGACAAATAATACACTGTCACCCCTCTGCGATATACACGATCATCACGCCTCGCTGACGCTCGGCATGATATCGTGTATATCGCCTCAGTAACAGTGTATTATTTCACACTTATTCACAACGAGGGGTGTAATAACCTTCCATTAGGAACTCGTGAGAGATTTCCAAGTGCAAAACTGTCAAGAGATGACATTCACATGCGAAAAGAGAGCGCAGTCTAATCTAGAGCTGTGGAACAATTCTGGTCGCCCTTCTTTAATATTTTTGTTTTCTGCAAAACAAATATGGATATTCCATGGTTTTTCAATTATTTACTTTCAGTTTTCAAGGAATTAACATTCGGTGTCATTAAAATTATAACGGACATTCTCGGCGCAATATATTTCTTCACAACAGCGTTACGTTGTTCTTTCATTTCGCATATAATTACTATTTCGCAAAAGTAACTGTTACCGTGGCTTTATCTGCCACAATTTAGAGTTTTGCTCCCGACAGAGGCTTCAAGACGTGAAATACAGCACTTTTCGACGCGTCAAAAACATTCCTGACGCATAAAAAATATTTGACGCATATAAAATATGACGCGTCTAAACCATTATCGATACAATATAAAATATTTTAAGTTATTATATGTCTCATCAGTCAGTTCCCATCTTATTCAATAAAATTTGACGAGTGCAATAAATGTCCATATTGCATTGTTGTTGTTATTGCACGGGCCGGACCTCGTTCCTATGACATCACTCATTGTTTTGTTTTTGATTTTTGTTTTGTGTCAGATGGGAAACGTTGTTGTAGACATATAATAAGCCAAATACTACATTATATTGGGATTTATCTCGCCCTTGGTCCTTACGCGGAGCACTCGTAAACTCGTGCTCCGTGAAAAGACCCGTGCGAAATAAATCCCAGTATAATGTAACATTTGGTTAATGTGTCTAAAACATTTTTCATGCGTCTAAATCATTTACGATGATAGAAAATAACTGAAGATGCATCTGAACATTTCTGATGATTATGGGTCGGAAATTTTCAGGTACATCTTTAATATGAAGTATTTTCGATGTGTATGTTTTTTTGGATACATTTCAGACGCATCGGAAATATTATAGACACGTTGAAATTGGTGCACCGTACTAATGCGACTTACTATTTCGCATATACATGTATGACTTACTCTTTCGCGAAAGCTAATAAATATTTCTCATATGTACCGTGGCTCTTTCCCGCCACCCTCTGAAGATATGTCTCAGGGGTGTTCTCTGACTTGATTTTCAGAAAATTTTCTCGGGGGCTTACGGCGCCCCCCGCACCCCCAGACCGAAGGGTTTCAATCTCTATACGCCATCCCCCTCCCCCCCCCCCCCCCTTCACAAAGCTGGCGACGGGCCTGAAGGCTGTTCTTTCTTTGTCGAGTTTATCATATCACTGTGCCAAAGTATTCTATAAAACTAAATGATAAGCATATTATCAAACACGCCGCTTCAAATTCTGTCCTATATCTAAATATGTGGAACTCGTCGCAATAGAAGTGTCCAAGACAGGCTGCATAATTGAATATAAGCATCATTGCTTGGAATTTATTGATTGTGATACATTGCGTGACTGGAACAATGCTGCGTGTAGCTTGTATCGGTTCTGTAAATATATCAATTTCAGCAGATTTTAGAGTGTCATGCTAGGGACATTATGATGAAATCTTGATCACAGCTCGAGATGCGTTATGATTGTACAAATATGAAACATTATGATGTTCAGCGGATCACAGATTCATCAAGCTTAATACATTTTATTTAACTAACAAATTCAAAGTTTATTATCAAGTTACAATACATGGAATTCCCATGAAAATACATTATTTTCGTTATGATCATATTGGTACAATATCATCTCGGCATTACAACGATAGGTATCATTGGCCGTAAGAATCAATTTACATTCACTCAGTTTACATACAGCTCAAAGTTCAGACAGAAGCCTGCTTGTACCAGAAAACAACTTGCAGCATATCTTGTTTTCAATTCAAAGCTTTTATCAAATATCATTACACAACTAAGTGCTAGTATATCCACAACATTTTTTTTCTGTAAATTCTTATATAACTGATTGCCTTCTGAAAACCGTGTGGGTGTGTCCCCATAGGGTCTGTAAGTCTCGTGCCGTCACGGTGTGATTCTGGGGACCAACAAACATACACCTTTTGTGTTACCTGAGTAGTTTGAGTTCTAACTGGAGTTCTACTCATACTAAAGAAAAGGTGTATGTTTGTTGGTCCCCAGAATCACACCGTGACGGCACGAGACTTACAGACCCTATTTTAAAATGCTGCATCATGTCCACCCCAAAACATGTGAATCAGACAAAATAATTATGCTTGCTACACAGCCAGCATTTTCAGCATTGCATATCAGTGTAAAACCTTCTTGAATTTCCATTACTAATCATTTCATATCCACAGTTGCCAATATGTCATAATTGTTCGAATAAAAAAATAAGCAATAATGATTAATTAAAAATCTTACTGTAAAAATACATTATGGTATATATCTATTGTCTCAAGGTTTCCTTATTACCGAGAAATCAGTAAGAAGTCCTGAATTGTTTCCAATGTGGGAAAAACTACATACAGCCCTAGGTCGAAGGGCGTTTGACAGTTTGGCCTCAAAATCAATAGGCTTGTTCAATGTTTATATGATGGACCGTCATGCAAAGTTCCGCATTCTGCATTGCCCAAACCGGAAACATTTATCTCATCCTCACGGGCTGCACAGACCCTGGAGCTAGATCAAAAACAATAGGCTTCTTCTACACAACATTTCCGACCAGCGGTGGACATTTTCCGAAAAAAATGGAGACAAACTAAAGATATCATGCGGAAATGGAAAAGTGAAGAAAAAAGAAAAGAAAAATTAGCCCAAAGGCTAAGATAGGTTACCGGACAATTTTGGTTTGGCCATGGCAGCATTGGCATGTAACAGACCTTGAGATTTACCAATCAAGGTTCGCAGTGTAAACATATGACCTTGAGATTTACCAATCAAGGTCATCCGTATGAACTTCGATGTAACCATTACATGTATGTGTGCGGCATTCTATATGTTGGGTGGAATCGTTTAGGCCGCTCAGGTCAATTTACACATTCCAAGTCAGACATTTGGCACTCAAGGTCATCTGACGTCAAGTTCAAGGTCATCATTAGTTGTGCCATATATGTCTTCCTATATGTTCATAATGCAAACAGGAGCTCTATCTGCAAGCATTTCACTTACAAAGGCAAATCTGGGCATTTTTTGACCCCAAAATGGCTGTTTTGACCTTTCAAGGTCATCCAAGGTCAAATTCAAGGTCACCACACAAGTCGCCATATATGACTTCCGATTTGAAAGTGCCAATTTCTAAGCTCTATCTTCAAGCGTTCTATGAGTACAGTCCTGACAGCTCCCATTATGAAGGAAAAAAGTGACGGAAAATTTTCTAAGTCCAAAATTTTTTTCAAAGGGTGAAAAATTTTTTTGGCCTAGAAATGGCCCAAAATGGATAGTAATGTTATTTGGGGCGAAAAAAAATTTTTTCGCCGACTCGTCAAAAATTCAAAATGGCCGCCACACTGAGATCGGCGATTCAAGGGCAACAAAACTTATACACGTCGCAGAGGTATATAAGAGGAATCTTTTTAAGCAAAAATCTCAAAACTGATCAGAGAGTTTTTGAGAAAATACAGACCAGGTGCAAATTTGAGCGTTTTTCGACCCAAAAATGGCTGTTTTGACCTTTCAAGGTCATCCAAGGTCAAATTCAAGGTCACCACACAAGTCGCCATATATGACTTCCCATTTGAAAGTGCCAATTTCTAAGCTCTATCTTCAAGCGTTCTATGAGTACAGTCCGGACAGCTCCCATTATGAAGGGAAAAAGTGCCGAAAATTTTCTAAGTCCAAAATTTTTTTCAAAGGGTGAAAATTTTTTTTGCTCTAGAAATGGCCCAAAATGGATAGTAATGCGATATGGGGCGAAAAAAAATTTTCTCGCCGACCCTCCAAAAATTCAAAATGGCCGCCACACGAAAACCGGCAGATTTAGGGCAACCAAACTTATACATATCACAGAGGTATATGAGGGGAATCTTTTGAAACCAAAAACTCAAAACTGATCAGACAGTTTTTGAGAAAATGGCCGTCAAAGTCCAAAATTGAGCGTTTTTCGACAAAAACGGCCGCCATTTTGAAAAAAATGCGAAAATCAAAAAACAAAAAAATACCTCCTTCTCAAAATATTTTTAGGCATTTTTGTGCAAAATTTCAGAAAGATTCGATCGTTAACTTTAAAGATAAAAATGTTAACGCCGGACGGACGGACGGACGGACGGACGGGTGAACGGATGGGCGTTACGGGCGGACCCAATGTTAAATTTCCTATCTTAACTTTCCCCATAAGTCCTGAAAAAATCCCCATAAGACCGCACTCTTGGCTTAAACTGTGGTTGTGGGGCGTTTTCAGCTTTATTCCCCCTAAGAAATCCCCATAACTCCGTTCCGTTTGCCCGGACGGACGGACGGACGACGGACGCAACGCCATGCCAATAGGTTATCGGACCAAAGGTCCGGTAACCTAAAAATTAGGCCAAGGGCCAAAGATAGGTTACCGGACAATGTTTAATATTTTAGATGTTAGCCAGGTCACTGCTTGAATTCAAGGTCAAGAGAATATTCAGCATATATAACATTAGGCATATATCATGTCCACAGTTGATTGCTAAGCTGTAAATTCAATAATCAGCGAGATATTAGCAATTTTGTGCTGTGGCCTTGAAAATGAAGGGGCAAAGGTCAAATTCAAGGTCATCAAAATACTAAGTGTATATCATTTTCTATATCATGTCCACAATTGATTCCAGTCAATAGAGGTCAAATAGACAGTCAATAGAGGAGCAAGATATGAGCCAGTTTGTCCTTGGACCTCGAAAATGAGGTCAGAGGTCAAATTCAAGGTCCGAGAATATTCAGCATATTTCATTTCCTACATGTCCACAATTGATTCCTAAGCCGTAAAATCGATAATAAGTGAGATATTAGCCATTTTGTCCTGTGACCTTGAAAATGAGGTCAAAGGTCAAATTCAAGGTCATGACAATAATCTGCATATATCATTTCCTATATGTTCATAATTGATTCCTAAGCTGTAAAGTCGATAACAAGCGAGATATAAGCCATTTTGTGCTCTGACCTTGAAATTGAGGTCAGAGGTCAAATTCAAGGTCACGAGAATATTCAGCATATATCATTTCCTATATGTCCACAATTGATTCCTAAGCTGTAAAGTCAATAATAAGCGAGTATAAGCCATTTTGTGCTCTGACCTTGAAATTGAGGTCAGAGGTCAAATTCAAGGTCACGAGAATATTCAGCATATATCATTTCCTATATGTCCACAATTAATTCCTAGTGTCTAATCTCAATATTAAGTGAGATATTTGGCATAATGTGTCCCATTATAAAGCATAGGAGAATTTAACATGGAAAAGTCCCATTTGGGCCGAGTTTTGGTCAAAATGGCCCACTTCGAGCGATTCAAGCGCAACGAAACTTATACACATCATAGGAGTACATATGAGGAGTGTTATGTATCAAAAAGAAAAAAAGTTACTGAACAGATTTTGAGAAAATGGCCGCCAAATTCCAAAATCAGGCATTTTTCGTCAAAAACGGCCGCCATTTTGGAAAAAATGCGAAAATTAAAAAACTAAAAAATACCTTCTTCTTGAATTATTTTCAAGTATTTTTGTGCAAAATTTCAGAAGAATTCGCCTGTAAACAAAAAAGATAAAAATGTGGACGACGACGGACGACGACGGACGACGGACGTAACGCCATGCCAATAGGTTATCGGACCATAGGTCCGGTAACGTAAAAATTGACAAAACCTAAAGGCATTCCTGCTGAGATGTACAATGGGGATTGGGGATGTACAGACTGGACAGCGTTCTAGTCATCTATGCGATTGTAGATGTCAAGCTCAATGAACACAGATACTATCCAATTCACATCTGATATACATTTGAAACATATAGTGTATTATCAACTCTTCATTTGAAGGAGGCTGTTTTCAGGTCTTCAAAGGGATTATGTTGCACCTGAAATTTGAAAAAAGAAAAATGATTATCTAATCTTCCACAAACGCCTTGCAAATTAGATTCAGTGACCACCAGTACTTAAATGAACATATAACATGTATAAGGCAAAATCCAAATCTTGGAAACAGGGAACATTCACAGAAATCCAAGAGAAAGACACACACACAGTCAACATTTACAGCCAGGAATCTGACAAAGATGCAATTTTACGACAAAACAAGCGTAGATACGTACCCAAGGAATCCTTTACCGCTCCACGTCTGTGGCACGAGACCGAGGTGAATCTCTTTGCCGTCTCGTATCACAGTCACTGACACTGGCTTCTGTACAGTGGCAAACAGAACAGTGCAGTACGTGTTTTTCAGTCTTGAAGAAACTATTTCTGGTTACAAAATATTCATATCATTAAAAAATATTTGGAGTCCTGATTTTTTTTTTTTTTTTACAAACATGTGCCCAAGGGGAACATTGCTTACCGGGCACCTCGAGTTTGAACACTCAGGTCACTCGAGGTGTAGTTAAAACTCACTCGGAAAATCTGCTCACTAGACTCCCTACATGTATATGCTCATGATAAAGAGATTTATCTCTAATACTAGTAATTTTGTCTGTATATAATGGCCAGTTTACACTTCTTATAGCTACTATAACTTGGGATTGGAACAATATGGCCTCGTAAATCCAAAATAGTTGCTTTTCAACAGCAATGGTCATTTTGACCCATGGTCATTGAAGGTCAAACTCAAGGTCACAATTGAAAGAACCATATATGACTTCCCACTAACTTGAATGTGCTCGCATTTAGGCTCGATCTTGACGTATTCTATAAGTTCACTTCCATCATTGTTCATACAGCTCCTATTACCGGTATTATGATTCAAATGTTCCTTAAAAGTCAATAAAATTTTCCAAATGAATTGTCAATGACAAAAACATTTTGTTTTTTTGGCTAGGAACAATTCATGACATACACAGTGATCAGATTTTGGACCAGAGACAGCGCTGACAGACGTATGGATGACAAACGGACTGATGACAGAAGTCTGACGCCAACTGATGACATTTATACTAGTTGAAAATATTGGAAAAAGAAATTTTTGATAGAATCTGTAAGGAAAGATTACATAAGTATCAGGATATAATTCTATAGATAGCAAGATTTTTTAAAAGTACCGCAAACTTGAACTTACCCCTACACTGTGTTGAACTATTTTTCCAATATCTTGCAAGTTTTTGAAGTTTGTGTGTGTGATTGAACCAAACTTTGAGATTTTATCACCAATTTCCAAACCCTGAAATCATATGCACATAAAAGACATTTTCAATTGAGAATTTTGTATTTTCATTGAGTACTTCTACACGGTCTAGCATCAGATACATGTACATATAACAGCAACATTAAAGAGACTGACCGAGGATACAGAATTTTTCATCAAACTTATATTTGGGTGTCAAACATGTCAATGGACAAGGTTATCTATATTGAGTATTAGTAATGGGACTGAACCCCAGCTTTGTGGATAATGTACACTAAGCACCAAAAATTTAGGTTCAACATGTAAGCGACATACAGACTCAGAAGTGGTCACCTCAAAGTTCAGATCTGAACACCATGTGAATTCTATCTCACACCTTCGTCAGCTGTTGCACAGATGCCTCCAGACACACTGGCAGCAATTGAGACATGTCTGCATGAAAAATGGGCAAGAATCAACCGGGATACTTGTCTGGATCTTGTCAGGTGCTATCTTGCGAAGTCTAAGCATTGTGAGAAGCCCGAGGACAAAAGACATGTTTTTGTTGGAATAAATGTGTGTAATTATACGGTTCATTTATCATGGTGTAGTCCTCGGGCTTCTTACAATGCCTAGACTTCGCAAGATAGCACCTGACAAGATCCAGACAAGTATCCTGGATACTATTGCCCAGTTTTCACGCAGACATGTTTCGAGAGCTGTCGGGGTATCTGTAAGCCTCTGTAACACCATCCGAACAAGGTGTTAGATAGAATTTAGATGGAGTTCATATCTGGACTTTAAGCTGACCACTTCAGAGACCAGATGTCTCTTACATTTTGAACTTAAACTTTTGGTGCTTAGTGTATTTTTTCTCACTCATTTCAGCAAAGGAATCAAGTCGTTGCGTACATCATGTACATTAACACACACAAGGTATTCATCAAAAATGATCAAACTTGAATGTAAACATGGTAAAAAACAAATTTAGCCAATTCGCCCTAATCTACTAGTATACAAAAAGACTATTCTAGAGTTGCTGTCAAAGCCTGAGCTGGATACATTTTTAGGGATTTTGTTTCAGACACTGCATGGTGGCAACAAAACTATGAACATTATCATGTTTATAGCCTTTAGCATTGAAACTAACACTTTGAGTCACATTATGCAGTTTGTTCAAATTTGAGTTTTATATGTTTTATGGATAGATCTAACCTTTCTGGGTTTAAGTGCAGGTATCATATATCATGTATATGAAAAACATATTCATACGACATATGAATATATGAAATGAACTAGTGTTAGTCCTCGGTACTGATAAGAACATATTCATTTGACATATTTATGCTCAAATATATTTTCGGAAATTATGGCAAGTATATTTCCTAAGACAGTCCCTTTCAACATCAAAACACAATGAACTGGAACCTTGAAACATTACCAGTAAATATTAACTAAAATTAACTTAAATTTTATTTGATTTTACTGTTTTACATTTAATTTCATTTTAATTTAACTGTTTTACATACTGCATTATCTGCAGGTGAGCCAAGTTCCACTCTATCGACGAGTACAAATGCTTCTGTCAGTGCCGTTGAAGCACCTGTGGCCATTGGCGGATCTGTTTGCTGTTCCGTCTGTTGGTTTGCCTCCCTCTGTGCCTTGGCTTCGGCATGGACTTTGTAAAGACCTTCTTCAATTTGGTTCATTATTTCCTTGTGGTCATTCTGCAAACCTTCATTATTTGGCAGAAGATAAAGGAAAACAAAAACAATGAGCCGATTTGTGAAACCGTGATCATAAACACTCGATGCAAATTATTTGTGTTTTATTTATATTTACTTTAAAGTTGTTATACAGTTGTTTCTATTTCATTGATTTATTGACTGATTAGCAGTCCGGACAATAAAGCAAAAGCGTGTTTCTGCAGAAATACCATTTTCCGTATTCCTGCAGAAATACGAGATATTGTATCCAAAATATAGAAATACATGAAACTGTATTCATGTTGTCCATACAGAATACACAATGTCATATTTGTAAACACTGAAACCTGGAAATTCATTTGACTTCATACACATTGTCCAAACTTGGAAGATATCACACTTTTACAATTTAGGTGGAATATCATTCCAAGAACCTCTCTTTCAATCCTTATCAATCCCTATCCAGCAATTCATATATTTGCAAAGTGCTTAAAAGAGCTTTGCAACATAAATGTTGGATACGAATTGAAAGAGAGGTTCTCTGAGAGATATTACACTAGTCCTATCTCTGAGCTGCGGAATTAATATTACACCTAAATTGCCATGTGGGATAGATTGCTATTGTTGACAATGTGTAATGAAGTTAAAAGAATTCACAGGTTTCAGAGAATTGTACGGACAACAGGAATAAAGTTTCATGTATTTCTATATTTTGAATACAATATTTCGTATTTCTGCATAAATACAGAAAATGGTATTTCTGCAGAAATACGCTTTTGCTATATTGTCCAGACTGATTAGTAATAATTTTAATTGAAATTTCCAATGTTTATTCATCAGTACCTCATACATACATATGATTTCATGTCTGGCATGTCGAACAGAATAGATGTCCACATCAGATCTCGGGAACTGTTCAGCATCGAGTAAAGATCCATCCATACCAACATTCTGCTGAAATAAAGAAGATTCACTTTATCATCACACTCCTTTACTATAGGTCTGCGAGCCATCTGTCCTGAATTTGCCGAATTTTGGAATGTGGCACATGTCTTCACTTGTCTTCAAAGAACGGCTTGTCTTTCGCCCCCAAAGTGAATGAATAAATCTCTAGACTGGATAACTGACGAAATACCCCATTATCGCCCAATAAATACTAGATCTAAACCTGATTTCACTAGTTTTGGCCTTTAGAACCAGTGTCACGCTATTTTTTTCAATATCTAAGAATGTACAACACTTACTGATTCGAGAACAGACGTTAATTCCTTGATGGTTTGTTCAATTTCATCTTTCTTTGCTATCAAAACTTTCAGCTCTTCTGCACTCGCCATTTTCGAGCAGTCATTGTCTATCCCAAATACTGTGAGGGCGGCAGATATCACACTGGCCGACCGCCTGTCTCTTCCTGAATCATAGCGCACCAAGATTCACGCATGACTGGACGACATGTCACATGCCCGGCTGATGGTAGGTTCAAGCGCCCACAGAGCAATGTCACAGGGTTGTTTGTGATGTGTTGTGGAATGTTCATTGGTTTAATGAAGAATTATGTTTATTGGTTCAATAAAGATAATAAGATACACCTGCTTTCCAATTTTTTACTGTTTATTGTTCATTCATTATAATTCAATGACCATTATCATCAGTCATGTATCAAACAAGTTCACACAAGAAGAATGTTCCACAATCAACATAATATTCGACAAGATTGATCTATTGGTAAATGAGATACAAAAATTTGAACACACGAAAAACGAATCATATATCACAGACATGAATTTCAAGAGCACAAATGTCAATCACTCTGATTGACAGCTTCACATTGACAGATTGACAGGATTCTTCACAGCTTCTGTTTCCGTGCACCTCCCTGTTGTACGTGGCGAATAGATTCCCCTGGATCACCAGTAATCTAGTTAATTGCACTTAGCGATAATCTGCTTCAAAGCCGACGATTCGGTTCGGAATGACAATGAACCAATGTACATATAGATTCTTTGTGGGTTATTACTAATAGAAACCAACAAGATGATCGGTTTCTGCATTATTTGACAACCTAGTAATGATAACGTGCTTCGGTGAAGATATAAACTTACATGTGTATGAAAATAAATTTTCTCGCATTTTTTCTATGTGAAGAATATCGTTCACGGCCGATATCAAGCCGATTTAACTGGGTCGTCGTGTGATTCAATAAAGCCGGCAGTTTCAATTTAACTGTTTATTGTGGCGATAAGTTCCGATGGCACACTCGCTCACAATTAGGGCCGCACTCTCATCTACTGTCCGGTGATATCCCAGTCGAATATATTCCTATTATAGTCCTTTGTATACCTTGCACATATATCCAACAGTTTATAAATCACTTGTATTTAGTTCGTATATTAATATCGACAGTCTTTACAGGAGCCCTATTTTACACGTCCTGTCACTGGGATTTCTACTACTCTTCTGCGCAGATAACTGGGGCCGAGGGATCATGTGTCTGTGTAATTTCCCGCCAAAGTGTATGCGGTGTTGTGATTGGTCGAATGTATGCTGCAATGCGCTGATGTCACCGGGAAAGTGGGTTTCCCCGGCTCGTGTCAATACTTGTAATGCCTGTATCTGTGCACGTGATGTGTGGGGTATGTGTGTCAAGTTCTATGTTTAGAAGTCAGTGCATGTGAAGGTCAAGGCCGGGTATCTTGGGTCGAATGTACTGAACTAGCGGGGCCGCAGGTGCGTGGTTTGACCTGTGTGTGTAACCATGACTACATGGAGTGTATGCCTGTGATCGTATAGTGTGTACTTGTCCTGTATGTAAGTCATGTAGAATGAATGTTTGTTGTGGAAATGTGTAGTGCGCGGGAGGGACGGGAGTAACAGTCGCTAAAATTACTACATCTATTACATTTGTTAAATTGAGATCTACAATGTACATAATTTACGCCTAGTTATGTTTGTGTGAGTGAGGATTGGTATGTGAAGGAAAACATAACAAATTCTTGTTCAGTGAGAATTGTTCCTTTATTGATCGCGAATAACATTATAAGGTCATTCCCGTTTAATTCTCTGTTTCTCGTCCCCGCGCGCCTAGCTTTTTGCGAAATTTTGAGAAAAAAAACAAACAAGATAAATATGTAATATTTTGGAAATAAAAGCGATTTTGACTCACAAAATTCCGACAATCTCTGTAAAGCTTACCAATATTGGTCTCGCAGCAAAACTCATCCGACTGGCTTGTGTGTATACAAGATCCAGAGTTTTGAACAGACTAACATTTCAAATTAACAATTCTTACCACAAATTATTTAATAAGATTCAATATGAAACTATTATTTTCTGATGCATCGTTTGCATTCAAGCATCGTTTGCATTTTGAGAATCATTGCACGGTATATCGTTTTTTATTTGAGGGTCTGTTTGTTTTTTCCGCCCTCCCTCCTAGCTTTTGATTTTCCCAAAGGACGAGAAACAAAAAAAACAGGAGTGGCCTAATACGCTATACAGGGGGTGATCCAGAATTGGGGAGGGAGCAGGCCCCAGAAGCCATAACCGTTTAGATGTTCTGAGATAGCTAGGTTCCTGACATTTCTGGATATAAATTCTACTTAAATGTACCCCAATGATACCTCTGTTCTGAAAAATTGGTGGGAAGTATGTTCCGGCCTGGGATCTGGGACCCGCTTCTATATGTTCTGTGGTGGATTCCTGGCCTCTCGTGACTACTAGTATACATTTCACACAATCCCACTACCATACACTATTATCAAATTTAATTTCGCCATTAATTTTTCAGGGGCGGGGGGATGGAGGGGTTAAAGAAAATCCGTTTTCATTCTCTGACTGAAATTATATATTATTATGTCCAAGTTATTAACAACTGATGTTGGCATGTATTGCCAGGCATTCAACATTTTCTTGGTGTAAACATATTTTATTAACATCGAGCACTGACCTATGTGAAGGTCTCTGCGAGTGCGACTATTTACAACGTGAATGAACAAAACTGGCAACAAAATATTATACAACGTATAACACACAACAATATTCACAATATGTACATGGCAATAATGATGAAAGCATGATAATATGACAATCAATATGTATGTTTATAATGGCATGATGAAGCTATAGAACTTTCAGATTAACCATGAAATAACTCGATACCAGAAACACAACGTTAACAATTTATCAATTCTTATAATTAAAATAATTCAACCTGTAATGAGTATGGACAATTATTAATTGTATAACATGATTATCTAACGGACAACGTAATAAATGTGTTATGATACTAGTATTACATGTAGCAATCATGTGATATAGTAGCATACATATGCTCTCGCTTTGAAGCATATTGTGTCCCGCACAGAAAAATGAACAAGTGTAATAAAGCATCGATATTATACGTAAAAAATTAGCCCAAGGGTTGAATAGGTTACCGGACAATGTCATGTTTTAACATAGCAGGTGATATATGACCTGTGCTCCGACCTTGAAAATGGGGCTGAAGGTCAAATTCAGTCACCAGATTCTTCAGCACATATCATCTTCCCGAAAATGAGATCAAAGCATATATCATCTCCCCGTAAATGAGGTCAAAGGTCAAACCCAATGCCACCAGAACATTCGGCATACAACTCTCCCACATGTCCATAATTGATCAACCTATATAGTCGATAATAAGCGAGATATCAGCCACTATCAGAATTTTTGTGCGAAATTTCAGAAAAAAAAACCCGCCGGTAAACAAAAAAAAAATGTGGACGAGACGGACGACGGACGCAACGCCACAGCAATAGGTTATCGGACCATAGGGGCGGTAACCCAAAAATAGTTGGGTAGTTTTCATAATATTGAATGGACTTGGGGTTGATAGCATCGCGTTGTGGCGTCGATATCCGACAAAGAAATTTTTCGGCATTATTTTTTTATTTTAATTTGAATATGTTCATAACTTGCTTATATCCATTCTAATAATATCAGTAGCATCATGTACACTATTAATATGTCCCTCTGGTGTGAAAATGATTGTGAGCAAACTATTAGAAAACAGTTTGACTGGTTGCAAAAGATTGACGAAACAATGAGGCGTGGGGATTGACACGTTGGATTCTCTGTCATGAATTTCATGGCTCTCGGAGGTTTAAAATGTGAAAAAAAAAACACTTGCCTCCCCTTCCCCTTCAACCCGGCTTTGCATTCTGCATTCAATCAGACAGAATAACTAGGGATGTGATGGTAGATAAATGAGCTTCACTAAAAGGCTTCCTGAGTTTTGCGGTAGATTCATTTGCTCCATAATTCCATGATGATATTTGAAAACAAAGAGAGATAATGTAACTTATTTAGAAAAGTGAATCAGAAGATACTTTCGGGCGTGGGGTTTGGGGCCCGTCTAGAGCCCCAGAAGCCAAATGCTTTCTTTTAATGAGTGTTGTATTACATTTTGTACTCAATTGGACGATAAGAGAAGCCATGTATCCATAATGCCATAACGAGATTTGAGGACAATGGTGTAAGTAATTATCAAATGTGGAAAAAAAGATACTTCTACGCGTGAGGTCTGGGGCCATTGGGCTCAGAATTCAAAGTTTTGTGGTATGATTTGGTATGATTTGAGAATATCACAGCCTAGGGCCTCAGAAGCGAAATGTTTTGCTGTTTTTTGTTTTTGTTTTTTTTTTAAATTTTATTGTCATGTGAGCTATAATTGTCGAATGTGGAGCAGAAGATACTTTCAGGCATTGGGATCAGGGGCCATCGGGCCCAGAACCCAAATGTTATTTTGAAATACTGACTCTGACCATTAGGGAACCTATGTGTCTATTATTCCATGATGAAATTTGAGTCCAAAGAGGAGCCATGAAAATTATTGTGAAGTGTATGGCAGAAAATCTTTCGGACGTGGGGCCTGTGGCCCACCTAGGGCCCCAGAAGCTTAGTGCTTTCCTTGGTTGTATGGTACATTGTACTCACTCTGACCAGGTACCGAGGACTTAATGGTGAGATCAGGGGCGCAACCATGGAGTGAAAGTTGGGGGGGGGGGGGTCACAATCTGGGCAATAGTGAATGAAAGAAACGCTGAATAATCGAGCGAGCGAAGCGAGTGAGCCTTACGGTCTGGGGGTTGGGGGGGGGGGCGCCGTAAGCCCCCAAGAAAAAAAAAGCATATTTATAGTCTGTGGAGCATTTCTGGTGTGTATTCGAGCCTTTCTATGGGTCCTTAGGGTTCACATTTATTTAGAGCACCAAAGGCATGAAACCTTTGCAGTCAGGCTCATACCCTAGATAGACATGTGCCGGATATTTTAGTGTTACAGCCATAGGCTGGGTTTAGGTTCACAAGAAGTTCTGAAATATACTGACAAAAGATTTTGGAACATAATGCTCACCTGAACGAGTGTTTGGGTGACTGCATGATTGTGGTAATTAATGAACCCCCTTAGTTTGACCAACAAACATAATCACATTTTCGAAAATTTATTGAAAATATGTCACTATCATCCAACAGACTAACATCGACCGAATGTTGTCATTCTAGATTCGGACTTGCTTACAAAATCCTTTGCGACAGCTCTAATGTCGATATTGTCAGTCAAGTCCTGGTGAACATGTACATGTAATACTGCCAGGTGATTTAGCCTGGCCTGTGACATTGTACTTCTCGGATATGTTTTCAGTCTGAGCAATCCCGAAAAACTTCTCTTGGCCTCGGCACTGCTACAGGCCTGGTGAGCAGCAATCGTGTAACAGTCTCCACTTGAGGGAAATGTGCCAGGGGAACTGTCTGGGTGAAATGAAAATGAGAATGACATGTCTCTTGTTAATGGAAATACCTCGTGGCCATGGTGCCATGGGGGACTAGGGGTCAATAATCTCACCGAGCAAGGAAGGCAGGCCGGGTCTCATTTAAAGACATCACAGACGTTTAATATAAACATACCCGCTAGTGCATTTGCAACGCTACTTAATGTTCATTCCGCCATAGAAATGGAAATATCAATATGATACAAATACCAATGCAATGATGATGTAGGCTTCGTTTACGTGGCCTTCCTCAGAGATCGGACCCCCCGACCCCCCCCCCCCCCCAGTGGTTGCGCGCTTGGATGAGAGGTGAAACAGAAGATAATTTCATGCAGGCGTGCGTATCCCATTATTCCATGATGAGATTTGAAATCGAAGAGAAATACCAAACCTAGGGGCACACTGAAGTAAGAACCATGTCATAGGCCTACACTAAATACATATGGTATTATAGTCTTGCCCTAATTTCTTTTCTACCTCCCTTTCTCTCTCTTCCGCTCTCTCTCCCGCTCTCTCTCTCTCTCTCTCTCTCTTTCTCCTTTTTTGGCACACAAAAGGGGGGGGGGGGGGGGTTTCGGACCCCATGGACCTCCTCCCCCTATATCCGCCCGTGTAGTCGGGTACCACTCTGTTTAATACGTGAATAAATATATTGAAACCAGTTGAATGTTGTTTTTATGAACAACATGCAGGGGCCTTCGAGTTATTTGTTATTGTGCGTATTGCCTCCGTCCAATCGATTTTTACTAGATTACTTAACCTACATGTGGTTAAAGCAAATGGCGTGGCGTTGCGTTCGTCATTTGTCTACTAGTGTCCGTCGTCCATCGACATTTTATCTTCTAAGTTTACGATCGAATTTTCCTAAAATTTAGCACAAATATATCTGAAAATATTATGAAAGGGAGGTATTTTTAGTTTATTTTTATTTTCGCATTTTTTTCCAAAATGGCGACCGTTTGTGACCACGCCAAATTTTGAACTTTGGTGGCCATATTTCTCAAAATCTGTCTGATGACTTTTTTTTTAATTTATGCATAATTTATAATTTATGTCTTCCCATATAGACCTATCTGTATAAGTTTCGTTGCCCTTGAATCGATCTCATCCATGTGGCGGCCATTTTTATTTTTCGACGGGTTATTTGTTATTGTGCGTATTGCCTCCGTCCAATCGATTTTTACTAGATTACTTAACCTACATGTGGTTAAAGCAAATGGCGTGGCGTTGCGTTCGTCATTTGTCTACTAGTGTCCGTCGTCCATCGACATTTTATCTTCTAAGTTTACGATCGAATTTTCCTAAAATTTAGCACAAATATATCTGAAAATATTATGAAAGGGAGGTATTTTTTAGTTTATTTTTATTTTCGCATTTTTTTCCAAAATGGCGACCGTTTGTGACCACGCCAAATTTTGAACTTTGGTGGCCATATTTCTCAAAATCTGTCTGATGACTTTTTTTTTAATTTATGCATAATTTATAATTTATGTCTTCCCATATAGACCTATCTGTATAAGTTTCGTTGCCCTTGAATCGATCTCATCCATGTGGCGGCCATTTTTATTTTTCGACGGGTTATTTGTTATTGTGCGTATTGCCTCCGTCCAATCGATTTTTACTAGATTACTTAACCTACATGTGGTTAAAGCAAATGGCGTGGCGTTGCGTTCGTCATTTGTCTACTAGTGTCCGTCGTCCATCGACATTTTATCTTCTAAGTTTACGATCGAATTTTCCTAAAATTTAGCACAAATATATCTGAAAATATTATGAAAGGGAGGTATTTTTTAGTTTATTTTTATTTTCGCATTTTTTTCCAAAATGGCGACCGTTTGTGACCACGCCAAATTTTGAACTTTGGTGGCCATATTTCTCAAAATCTGTCTGATGACTTTTTTTTTAATTTATGCATAATTTATAATTTATGTCTTCCCATATAGACCTATCTGTATAAGTTTCGTTGCCCTTGAATCGATCTCATCCATGTGGCGGCCATTTTTATTTTTCGACGGGTCAGCGAATTTTTGCCAAAAAAAAAATGAAAAAAAAATGTTCGCCTCTATAAGTCTGTTCTTCACGATGGGAGCTCTATGGAGCTCTACTCCTAGAACACTTCAAAACAGAGCTTGCTTTTTAAGGGTCAACCCAAGTGACGAATTGCCCTGCGATTCGTGGTCTACTTCAAAATTTAAATTCGAAATTTCTGAGGATCCGCTCATTGTAGATGCACGAAACTTCACAAACTATTTCTATATGCCATGTAGAAGATTAATATTGTATAAATTGACTGAGATAAATGTTCATATTTCCAAAATATGGATATTAATATTTTGCTGTTCTGTAAAGTTCCACAGTAATGTTTCTATTAAGGCACATCTTTTGAATGAAAGCGGTTTGAAAAGACTTAAAACAGGATTCACATATTATGGTCTTGAATCTCAGCACACTCAAACTTCAAATCGTAGCATTCAAATTTTCGACCTCGGGCGATAATGGAGCGTTTTTGACCATAAGACCATCGTTCATACACCATACAATCGAGTATTGACTGAAGAAAAAATACGAAATTGGTTGGAAAAAATAATATTGATAGAATCTTGATTTTTGACAAAAATTGGGGAGGACAGATCCCTATAACTTTCCATCCCTTTAACTTTCAAGCCGATCTAACCATTAGTTTCTGAGTAATGCGCACAGCCAGATGGATAAACAGGGAGACAGACAGACCCAAACGCAATACCTTCTCTCCCTATCGGGCGAGTCAGTCAGGCGGAGGCTTTGCTTCGTAGATGTCGCACAGCATGTAGAAGTTTGTGGAATCGTTGTGAAACTGCCTCATACAGTTCATAGTCTAGGCGTAGTTTCGATTTCAATAACTCGTAATTTTGTTTGTTTAACTTCTCTTTCCTCTTGGTTTTTGTTAAACTTTGCAGACTTTGTCTCTTTTTCCGGAAATCCATAGTGCTACCTGAAAACATATGTGGCATCAGAAATTCCAGCACCTCGAAATACTCGGGCAACATTTCTGTTAGTCCCACAACGAGGTAATCCTTCTGCAGTCGCTGTTTCGCCAGGTCGAGGGACGATTGGGACCGATTCATGCAAATACTCTCTTCAGAGCCACACAAATAATGTAAAGCAGAATCCCCATAACCTGTCTTGTGACATATATTTTCATGTTCTGCGAGTCCAGAGGCACACGAGGTTAAGTCTCCCATTCTCCTGACAAAGTCAGGTTTAGAAATAGACTTATCAAAGTTGTATAGAGAAACGTACCACTCCCTCGGGTCTCGAATCACATTAATGTACACTGTCGAATGAGGGAAGAACGGTCTCAAGTTGTAGTAGTACATGTGGTTGGTGATCATGAATCTGTAACCGGATCTCCGTGCATAAGCCACGATATAGTTTATTGAGCTATTCGGTAAGCCACCAGAATATTTATATTTAACGTCATTTGTATGACGGAAATGATGTTGTTTTGCCATTGAATTGAAGACTTCCATCACAGTTCTACTCCCGGTTTTGGGAACTCTGTTGTTGAAAACATGAGTACATCCGGATAATAAGTGCACTGGTACAACAGGGTCCTCCGTATCCAAATTTATCTGCTCCTGGAACGCAGTAAAATTGCATAACACTTTCACATCTCGCCGTGGTGCGTGTATCACGCCCTTGTCTACAGAGGCGCGTACCTCATCACTACCGGTGGAGTCCTCGGCAGGTTGTGGAGCTCGGATGGCAGTCACTGGCGTTTGTAGTGTGTTAGGTATATCTGTCCACGAACTTTTGAGGGAGACACATCCCAGCAAAGCAATAAGCATGACCAAGACCACCACTATGCGTATTACTTTCAGACCAATTTTGCCTGCGCCATTTCGACTTGTGTATGTCATGGTTCACTGGGAAATCTGAAATTATAGCAAAATAAACACTGACACAGCAGGTAAATAGGCATTTATAAATCCGTGAATATCCATGCAATATATTGTCTTGCCAGATGCCTAGTTCTCACCTGTAATAATTATATATATACGAATGCCATGCGACCATGAGTTTTTGCAATTTTCTTGTGATTATGTAAATTTGAAATGAATGAGTCTAATAGTACGATGTCTTCTAAACGCTGGTACGCTGGTATACTGGTACAAGCATTATATGAGGCTCATTGAGGCATACACGAAATGAGCAGTATTGTTGAGTTAATGCATACCAGTGTACCAGCGTTTAGAAGACATCGCTAATAATACGAATAGCAATCATGGAAATATACCGAACCCGAGAAAGGCGTGCGTATCCCATTATTCCATGATGAGATTTGAAATCGAAGAGAAATACCAAACCTTGTTAAAACCTAGGGGCACACTGAAGTAAGAACCATGTCATAGGCCTACACTAAATACATATGGTATTATAGTCTTGCCCTAATTTATTTCCTCCTCCCTTTCTCTCTCTTCCGCTCTCTCTCCCGCTCTCTCTCTCTCTCTCTCTCTCTCTCTCTCTCTCTCCTTTTTTTGCACACAAAAGGGGGGGGGGGGGTTCCGGACCCCATGGACCCCCTCCCCCCTATATCCGCCCCTGTAGTCGGGTACCACTCTGTTTAATACGTGAATAAATATATTGAAACCAGTTGAATGTTGTTTTTATGAACAACATGCAGGGGCCTTCGAGTTATTTGTTAATGTGCGTTTTGCCTCCGTCCAATCGATTTTTACTAGATTACTTAACCTACATGTGGTTAAAGCAAATGGCGTGGCGTTGCGTTCGTCATTTGTCTACTAGTGTCCGTCGTCAATCGACATTTTATCTTCTAAGTTTACGATCGAATTTTCCTAAAATTTAGCACAAATATATCTGAAAATATTATGAAAGGGAGGTATTTTTTAGTTTATTTTTATTTTCGCATTTTTTTCCAAAATGGCGACCGTTTGTGACCACGCCAAATTTTGAACTTTGGTGGCCATATTTCTCAAAATCTGTCTGATGACTTTTTTTTAATTTATGCATAATTTATAATTTATGTCTTCCCATATAGACCTATCTGTATAAGTTTCGTTGCCCTTGAATCGATCTCATCCATGTGGCGGCCATTTTGATTTTTCGACGGGTCAGCAAATTTTTGCCAAAAAAAAAATGAAAAAAAAATGTTCGCCTCTATAAATCTGTTCTTCATGATGGGAGCTCTATGGAGCTCTACTCCTAGAACACTTCAAAACAGAGCTTGCTTTTTAAGGGTCAACCCAAGTGACGAATTGCCCTGCGATTCGTGGTCTACTTCAAAATTTAAATTCGAAATTTCTGAGGATCCGCTCATTGTAGATGCACGAAACTTCACAAACTATTTCTATACGCCATGTAGAAGATTAATATTGTATAAATTGACTGAGATAAATGTTCATATTTCCAAAATATGGATATTAATATTTTGCTGTTCTGTAAAGTTCCACAGTAATGTTTCTATTAAGGCACATCTTTTGAATGAAAGCGGTTTGAAAAGACTTTTGAACAGGATTCACATATTATGGTCTTGAATCTCAGCACACTCAAACTTCAAATCGTAGCATTCAAATTTTCGACCTCGGGCGATAATGGAGCGTTTTTGACCATAAGACCATCGTTCATACACCATACAATCGAGTATTGACTGAAGAAAAATACGAAATTGGTTGGAAAAAATAATATTGATAGAATCTTGATTTTTGACAAAAATTGGGGAGGACAGATCCCTATAACTTTCCATCCCTTTAACTTTCAAGCCGATCTAACCATTAGTTTCTGAGTAATGCGCACAGCCAGATGGATAAACAGGGAGACAGACAGACCCAAACGCAATACCTTCTCTCCCTATCGGGCGAGTCAGTCAGGCGGAGGCTTTGCTTCGTAGATGTCGCACAGCATGTAGAAGTTTGTGGAATCGTTGTGAAACTGCCTCATACAGTTCATAGTCTAGGCGTAGTTTCGATTTCAATAACTCGTAATTTTGTTTGTTTAACTTCTCTTTCCTCTTGGTTTTTGTTAAACTTTGCAGACTTTGTCTCTTTTTCCGGAAATCCATAGTGCTACCTGAAAACATATGTGGCATCAGAAATTCCAGCACCTCGAAATACTCCGGCAACATTTCTGTTAGTCCCACAACGAGGTAATCCTTCTGCAGTCGCTGTTTCGCCAGGTCGAGGGACGATTGGGACCGATTCATGCAAATACTCTCTTCAGAGCCACACAAATAATGTAAAGCAGAATCCCCATAACCTGTCTTGTGACATATATTTTCATGTTCTGCGAGTCCAGAGGCACACGAGGTTAAGTCTCCCATTCTCCTGACAAAGTCAGGTTTAGAAATAGACTTATCAAAGTTGTATAGAGAAACGTACCACTCCCTCGGGTCTCGAATCACATTAATGTACACTGTCGAATGAGGGAAGAACGGTCTCAAGTTGTAGTAGTACATGTGGTTGGTGATCATGAATCTGTAATCGGATCTCCGTGCATAAGCCACGATATAGTTTATTGAGCTATTCGGTAAGCCACCAGAATATTTATATTTAACGTCATTTGTATGACGGAAATGATGTTGTTTTGCCATTGAATTGAAGACTTCCATCACAGTTCTACTCCCGGTTTTGGGAACTCTGTTGTTGAAAACATGAGTACATCCGGATAATAAGTGCACTGGTACAACAGGGTCCTCCGTATCCAAATTTATCTGCTCCTGGAACGCAGTAAAATTGCATAACACTTTCACATCTCGCCGTGGTGCGTGTATCACGCCCTTGTCTACAGAGGCGCGTACCTCATCACTACCGGTGGAGTCCTCGGCAGGTTGTGGAGCTGGGATGGCAGTCACTGGCGTTTGTAGTGTGTTAGGTATATCTGTCCACGAACTTTTGAGGGAGACACATCCCAGCAAAGCAATAAGCATGACCAAGACCACCACTATGCGTATTACTTTCAGACCAATTTTGCCTGCGCCATTTCGACTTGTGTATGTCATGGTTCACTGGGAAATCTGAAATTATAGCAAAATAAACACTGACACAGCTGGTAAATAGGCATTTATAAATCCGTGAATATCCATGCAATATATTGTCTTGCCAGATGCCTAGTTCTCACCTGTAATAATTATATATATACGAATGCCATGCGACCATGAGTTTTTGCAATTTTCTTGTGATTATGTAAATTTGAAATGAATGAGTCTAATAATACGATGTCTTCTAAACGCTGGTACGCTGGTATACTGGTACAAGCATTATATGAGGCTCATTGAGGCATACACGAAATGAGCAGTATTGTTGAGTTAATGCATACCAGTGTACCAGCGTTTAGAAGACATCGCTAATAATACGAATAGCAATCATGGAAATATACCGAACCCGAGAAAGTTATGGAATATGCAAAGGCGTATATTTATAGAGCAAGTGGACATATTATGGGGAGGTTTGTCGTCGAAACCTTTTTTACCAAACAATTCCCATTTTACACCACAGTATGGGTTGAGTTTACTGTCGAACGGGATTACAATGTATTATTGTTCCGCAATACTTGTCCGAGGTGTACCTCCACATAACCATGACTGGCGTTAATTACCATTCGAATTTGATTCAGGACCCGACAAGAAATGAAGTTGCCAAGGAGATTAAATCAAAATACTTACTTTTCGTGTCTGCAGATGACCTTTATCTCAGCCTAGTGTAGAACAAACACGTTTTTGTCCATGTGACGAAGATGAAAAGTTGTTGGTGTTGAAATTAGGCGTTGTCTTCTAAACGCTGGTACATCAGCACACGCCCATTGGTCAGCGGTTACAACCACGGAAGACAGCAAGAGTGCAGCCTAGAAAGTTCTTTCTTCGTGAATGATTCTTAGAAGTTGAATATGTAGCTCCTCGGATGACTGCTTCTGTACCGAGCCGTCACCAGCACCCCGGTAGCGCGTCCGAGGGCGCATTCCTGGTAGTGGTAACCAGACCATGACAATCAATACTATAGATAGATTTAATGATGTTTGTGTATGCATATCTAGAGAGAGTGTGTTATATGAAAGGGCCCATGAGGCGATATTGCGCTTTCATGTGTGGAACCAGCCAATAACAACTACAAGTGTACAAACTGTGTATGCCAAAAGCAACACGTGTTTGTTTGCTTGAGTCATTGTCATCATTGCCGAAAGTTAAAATTCGGTTGACGGCACACACTGTGGGTCGAGGCAGAATTATATAGATACCATGTTGCAATA
Organism: Terebella lapidaria; assembly: GCA_949152475.1. NCBI lineage: Eukaryota > Metazoa > Annelida > Polychaeta > Terebellida > Terebellidae > Terebella > Terebella lapidaria. The sequence continues at coordinate 13,000,168 of OX424559.1, read as the reverse complement.
TGTTTGTGGTGTTCATACATTTGCCGATAGGTGTCAAAGCAACGACCAGACAGAAGTGTTGGGAATATAAGTATAATTTTCAATGATACAGCTGAATGACTGGTATGACCCATCGACGATCAATCTAGATGTGCTCAATGTATCATTTGCATGTAGAAGGCGCACGCCAGATTTAACGTTCATAGCCGTGTATGGCATTACCACCAAGAGCTGTGCCAACAGACGAAATTCATTCCCTTATCATAGTCAGGATCAAGAACATAAAATTGGTATCGATACTGGGGAACACTGACGTCACCTAAATTAGGCTATGTATTGCTCTTACGTGTGAAGCAAATGTATGTCTCACATGTACAGGCTTTGCTGAAGTGAAGCGCGACGGGCGAGTCCATTGTTCATATCCCGCTCTAGAGGCAAAATGAGGACTATTCTACATTATTTGGGGAGGTACTGGTCGTTTTTGGTAATAAGAACAATAGGTTTTACTCGGTATGTATGACAAATAATACACTGTCACCCCTCGGCGATATACACGATCATCACGCCTCGGCATGATATCGTGTATTTCGCCTCAGTAACAGTGTATTATTTCACACATAATGGATAATTACTGTACCCCCTCCAATCGTCAAAACTATTTTTGTACCTGCTATTCACTTCATGCACTGGTCCATTCAACGGAAACGCCACCGAGAGAACATACTACACTGGCCCCAGGACAAAAAATATAAAATAAACTAAACGTTCTGTTAGTACAGGCAACAATGTTGTATCTCCCAATCTCCCATCATGCCCTACAGCTCTTATATAATAGTAATATCCATTAGTACCAGTAAATTTAATGTTAACTATAAGAATCGCACTGATTATCGAGGCAGAAATTTATGACGGCTGCAACATTAAGAGAAATCATTGAGCCACAAATTGATTAACGGCCCAGCTTTTTGGCATATATTATAGGGATATTGCAAAATATGGGGTTTTATGCCCGAGGGCCAAGTCTTTGAGATGCCCGATGCGAAGCGAGAGAGGTGGCGCACGTCCGGAACCACTTGCATGGGAGGGAGCCTCACGAGGGGTCTTAGGTTTAACCACCGCCGTGGAGCTCGAGGAGGCGGTGGTGTCCGCCACCACACGTCCCTGTGACGGATCTCCAGGGACCGTCACCTCCAGCAAGTCCAGAAAATCCTCCGACGTCAAAGCGCCCGGAGACTGATCTATCATTAGAAAGTTAACCAGGTAACTGCCCACCCACGAAGCCAGACATGCGGACACCGCTCAGATACACGATCATCACCGCGGTGTTAACTGGTAAGGCTTGGCTAGCCGCGGTCTGCCTCGGGGACGGAACCCCGTACAGCCCGACAGTCTGCCAGAGCCTGTGTCGCACCATCCTGGGTGGAAAAAAGGCCGGTGATCCACAGGGAATGAGCCCCGGAGTCAGCACGGTCTACCCCAGACCAGGCCCCTTATGGAAATCATCCCCAGGAGCCTACAAGGACTTTAGCCAAGGAGTAGAGACGTAAAGCTCATGGCGAGCTTCCCGTCCTGCCTCTCGACCTTCTCTGGGACAATCTCCCAGATCAAGCCGGTGCTAGAGTATATAAACCCCAGTCCACGAGACACGAAGAGAAACTAGGTCAAACCATTGTTATAGTTTACTGGGCGCGAGAGAATTAGAGGGCGTTGCCGGGGCAACGCACGCTTCGAGCTGAAGCTGTCAAAACAAAGGCCGTAAAAACTAGAGTCTTTAAGAAAGACACCTGCCGCGATCTTTAGGCAAAATCGCCACACGTCCAATGGTGAGAGCAGTTCCGAGATATTTCGATCTAGCACTCCAGCGGGTAAAACATATCATTTGTTTGGAATGACAGCTGTTTATTAGCATGTCGTGCGAGAACATGCATATGGCATTGTATTCTCGTGCTAGATCGGTTTATCTAGCACTCTGATCACCATTAAAGGCTCGGCCTAGATTCGGTGACAGAGTGCTAGATAAACCGATCTAGCACTCGAAACAATGTCATATGCATATATTATTATTATTGAAGAAGCTTCAGGTTCGAGCAAAATGACCACTGTGTCATCCATCTTGAAAGAGTAATATCAAGCCAGATAGTGAAGTGATAAACAAGAGGAGTATTGTAAAGAACTGTTCAGGATATATAGAAGGACTTGTAGAAGACAACTTGATTTTTAGTAATTGGGATACTAATCGTTGAGTGAAAGGACAAATTGTGTGAGTGAATGCCCCATCGAACGATCACCTATTCGAACAAATAAACGCTGTGAAAACTAAACGCTGTGAGTATGAGTTGGTTTGTGCAACAATCAACACGTTACGATCCGATAAAGGTTCGTATTTGTTCCTGAAGCAAAAATACATCACATGTTTTTTGACATTAGAGCGTTGGATGCGAAGCCCCCAACCCTCTACATGTCTATGTGCTGACTTTTTTATGGAGTTTTCATGCCAACCTATCGACGCACGTTTTGGCATGTAAACGTTTAGATACCTACTTCAAATGAGGATTTTCTTTGTCCTTGACATAAAATCTCTCGAATTGATGGGAAATTTTAACTATTCCACTGACATATCAGGTATGAATCGATGTGCTAGGTTTGAGAAAATTACGTAAAATGTTCACTTATCTAAAAACGTCCCAAAATGGCGGAGCCGATGGAAATTGACGTTCCCAGAATGCAAAGCAAATTTTACCACAATCACGCGTATTTTGGAACACAATTTCTGTTCAGCAGTTCGTGCATGCATGCATGTGGGCGTGTGGACATTTTTGGCGTTATGAAGTAAACACAACGATTCGTCTGCGATGCCACAGCTACATTTATCGTAATTTGACGTATTTACAATTAAGCTGGTGTTCTGTGCTGGATTGCGAAGTCTTTTTATTCTTAACTGGTATTTTAATTTGCCCAGTAAAGGCATGTGTTAGGCTATATCTGATGATATCAGATGCAGATATTCCTCATAATTTCCAATGTTTTGAGGATATTTTAATGAGGTTCCATATCATTTTAGCAGGCGTATTTTAGCAGGTGCTGATGATGTGTTCAAGCTCTAATGACGTCTTCCGCAGTTTGCTGCATTTTCTTGTCCTCAAATGTAATGAAAGAACTCCCGATTATTTACTGACAATATTCACATATATATATAAAGGAAGTATATTTTTCTATAGCATTATGTGTCCCTTTTTTTAAAGCATAGGAGAATTTAACATGGGAAAGTCACATTTGAGCCAAGTTTGGACCGCAACGCTATTGCAATAGGTTATCGGAACAAAGGTCCAGCAACCTAAAAAAAACCATCACATCTGTCACAATGAAATTGCTTCGCAGTGCTATCAACAGACCGTTTGAACTTGTTTGCATGACCGCTTGAATTTTTCCGCCTGCAACATATCTATAGATGTATACCCCGAGTACAGACATTCAATGGTTTTAATGTTGCCCAATGTTTTGGATCAAATTGATAGTTTATGCGTCTATTTTGGTGTAAAAACCCATATCTTTCATAACATTTTATCACTTTCATGTCGGAAACTATGCCAATCTTTCGTAATTGTTCTGCCAACATCAGAAATTTAGCTCAATATTTTTGTTGCGCTACTGTATGCACTGGCGGATTTAGGGGGGGGGGGTGCACCCGGCGCGCACCCCCCCCCCCCCCCCCCCCCCTATTGGACCGTGAAAAAAAAGAGAAGAAAAAAAGAAAAAAGAGAGAGCAAGAAGCTATAGGAAATGTGGGTATGCACCTACATGTAAGGAAATATAAGTGTAATTTTCCTCGTTTGATATTTTTGACCGAGGGGGGAGGGGGGCAAGATATAATTTCAACAAAAAAATCTGTGACTCAGAAATATGTTAAGGTGCATTACAGCGTTACATAGACCTAACATTCGTTGGTCAATAATTATGCAATTGAGTGTCATTAAAGTTGGAATCAATTTTAAAATCAGCCAAATTTAGCATTCTTGTTCGTAACACAAACTTGAAAGTACATCTCGGGATAGTCGGGAATATATAGGGAATATGCACGGTTCGACAACAGATACTCAGAAAATCTTGCATGAAAACAGTGAATAGAGAATGATAAGCCTGTCTATATTGCCGGTTACCACAGTATCTAGACAAATACCAATGACGTCATCAGACTGTGTATAGAACTCGCCCACAAACTCGCCCACAAATTTTGTCAATTCTAAAAGTGATAATAGCTTTAAAGCTATAATCACTTTTAGAATTGACAAAATGTATTTATTCTGCCGTAGCTCTGTTTTGTCTATAGAATGAGAAATCGTGAAAATTTGGGTCTGAAAATCTGTATTACGTGTCTAAATTGAGTTGCCAAATCAAGATTCAAACTCGGGCCAGTCAATCTCGCATCAATTTTTTCCTTAAAGCGGCCCGCCTTGAGGGCGATTTCTACACACAGTCTCATGACGTCATTGGTATTTGTCTAGATACTGTGGCAACCGGCAATGTAAGCAGGCCGATCATTCTCTATTCACTGTTTTCATGCACGATTAAGGGCAATTTTCTGAGTATCTGTTGTCGAACTGTGCATATTTCCTATATATTCCCGACTAACAAGAATGCTAAATTTGGCTGATTTTAAAATTAATTCCAACTTTAATTAGCAATTAAGTTGTATGAGATATAATATGTAAAGTGGGAATGAATAGTTTTGGGATAAATACATTTAAATACCAGCAATATTCATATGCAGGTGTGGAATGAAAAATACTAAATCAGAGCCAGAGAGAGCTCAGAATCAACCACAGAACATGAAAAAAGCTCTGGCTTCTGGGGCCCTTGAGCGGGCCCCAGACCCCACGCCGTGCAGGCTACCACCTATCCACCTCACTTCGCTCGGTCGCTGGACTCCTCTAACCAGCTTGCCAACACCCGCCCTCCCTCCAATAATAAATCTATAGTCATTAGTCAGACACCCTTGACTTCATACTGAAACTGTCATTGAATATACACAGGGGATATTTTTTTATTTATTTGTTTGTTTCTGACAGAGTTCTGTATAACTCTGGATATAACTCTGGATGTCGGCATAACTTTGAAGATAATTATATCTCATCTTTATAATTAAACGATTGACCATCACCATGTCTGATGCATAAGAACCTTAGAACAGCCTTAGAATGGTAGGACTATTAGACCTTCCTTTCTTTGAAAATCTATCCTTCATTTACAACAGAACTAAGCAGACTTATAAGGTAAAATTCTACTTATTGATTTTACAAGGAACAGTTGTAAAATACACCTTAGAAACCATCTCAGAGACACTAAATTCCAAAAAATTCTCGGGGGGCTTCAGCGCCCCCGAACCCCCAGACCGCATAAGGCTTTGCTCGCTACGCTCGCTCACATAATTTCAAGCTTACGTAAAGTTAAGATTAGCACCCCCCCCCCCCCTATTAAAAAATCCTGGATCCGCCCCTGGTATGCGTAGGCATTACGGTAAATCGATAAATATCGCAAAGCTCTCACAGTATTTGCGTTTATTCACAAGCACCCCCTGTTCGCGGCACAGCGGTAAGTAAATTTTTGACGTTATCGGTTCTAAATTCTTGACGTTATGCGCAAAATTCTTGACGTCATGCGCGAAATTCTTAACGATATCTCTGTTTATGTTTTGTTCTACCTCGATCTCAGCATATATTATCTATTTTTGTTCAGGTAATAAGTAGGAGGGTGACTATATATTCGATTTATGAGTTAGACGAAGCATTATGGCATCCCAATCAGGCGCTGAGATGTGAAAAAGTTGAAGATCGTGCCTTGCACTTATCCGAATGTACTAAATGCAATTTATCTCCATGCAATGAATCAGCTATGTACTGGGAATGAGCTTTAGTATACTGGCAGCTCATTTATGATTAAGCATTGAAAGGTTCAAAGCCGATATGTTAAATTAAACATATCTGTCAGTCGTTTTCCACCGAAAATGATAAGTTCGGTATTATTGACGTTAGTTCGTTATGCTTGACGTTATTGAAAGCCATGTTAGAAATTTTTGTCGGTATATTTGAGGCATGATCAAGTAGTAAAATTGAATGAAACAGTGGTTTCCTCTTGCAGATAATCGATATGACAAATATACGATGCTACATGTGTAAAAACAAACTTTGAAATATTTATGACGTATTACAACATGCAAGAAATAAACATCCTGACACATTCTAAGATAACATAAAACTTACACAGTTTATTCCCATACGAAAGCGCCACACCAATATCTATACAGTTCATTTAGAACGTCATACAATCAGTCACATCAAAGTAAATGACACGGCAAATTGTGAACACCCTCAGCCAAATTATCTACCCCATGGAGAGTCTACTTAGATGTGCCATATCCTTGCAAGACCGCCATGACTGGTTTTTGGCCCTGAGCTTTCGTAGCCGTCGGCAATTCTGTTAAAAAAGACATCCTACTAAATTCCTGCTCAAAACCAATGTATCACTGTCCATCGTTGCAATACAACACATTTTTAGTGGTAACTTTGTTGGCGTAGTTATACAACTCAAACTAATTACTAGTATACTTGGAGAGGTCCGAAATAAATACCTGGCAGGAGAATACATAAAGGAACTGTCGCATACCAGCCGCAAACTAATTTAAAACATCGCTTAATTTTGTCACCAAATTTAAGACATTAATATTAGCAGTATGTTTGTATGAGATGACCGGAATGTCTGGCTTTTATTGCAAATTCGCGAAATCTACACCAATGTAGGCCTATGCTGAACTAGAAGAGTCGTCGGAGTGGTCGGAAAACAAAACAAAAATTAGCCCAAGGGCTCAGAAAGGTTACCGGACAATCGATATTTTAGATATTAGCCTTTTGTCCAGTGACCTTGAAAATAAATCATTAATCAATTCAAGGCCATGAAATGTGGCGATTTTGCCCTAAGTATTGTAAATATACATGCCATTTATGTGGCCTTTTCGTACTTGGCCTTGTTTTGACACGCTCCGTTCGAGCGTGCGTTGCCACGGCGACGCATTGCACTTTACGCTCCAGTAAACTATAACAATGGATCGATTAGACCTCGCGTGCGTCCTACAGCTTGTGGTGTATTATATATACACTGGAAGCGACTCGATCGAGGAGATTGTCCGAGAGAGAGTAACTGGGACGCACACGAGGCTCGCCATGAGCTTTGTGTTCCCTAGTTGTGAGCAGTGGGCTCCTAGAGCCCTGGGGACGATTTCCATGGGGAGGCCCGGGCTGGGAGAGACAAGTTGCTGACTCGGGGGCGTAAGCCCTGTGGATCGCCAGTTCTCTCCCTTCCCGGGACGTGTGACATAGGCTCTGGCCAGCATGTCGGACTGTACGGGGTTCCGTCCCCGAGGCAGACCGCGGCTCGCCAGGCCCCGCCAGTTAACACCGTGGTGATGAACCAGTTTCTGAACGGTGTCCGTAGGCCTGGGAGTGTCGGGTGGGCTGTTACCTGGTTACCGTTAATGCTGAAGTAGTTACCGTGTCCGCAGTGACCTCCGGTGAGCGGCGCCGCCGCAAGGATCCGGAATAGTGGATGCGCGTCCACAAGGACTCGTGGTGAGAGGACTATCCTCGAGGATCCCGAAGAGCAGACGGTAGTCAATAACTTTACAGAAATATTCAACAAATATATCACTTCTAGTATGTCCACAATAGATTCCTAAGCTGTAAAGTAGATAATAAGTGAGATATTAGCCATTCTTTGATCTGACCTTGAGAATGCGGTCAAAGGTCAAATTCTAGATCACCAAAATATTCAGCATACATCATTTCCTATATGTTCACTATGGACTCCTAAGCTGTAAATTCGATAATAATCGAGATATAAGCCATTTTGTATTCTGACCTTGAAAATAAGGTGACTGACCTTGAAATTCAGGTCAAACGTCAAATTCAAGGTCATGAGAATATGCAGAATATACCATTTCCTATATGTTCACAATTGATTCCTAAGCTGTAAAGTTGATAATGAGCAAAATATCAGCCATTTTGTCCTGTGACCTTGAAAATCAAGTCAAAGGTCAAATTCAAGGTCATGAGAATATTCAACATATATCATTTCCTAGATGTTCACAATTCATTCCTAAGCTGTAAAGTCGATAATAAGCAAGATATTAACCAGTTTGTCCTGTGACCTTGAAAATGATGTCAAAGGTCAAATTCAAGGTCACGAGAATATTCAACATATATCAGTTCCTATATGTCCACAATTGATTCCTAGTCTTTAATCTCAATATTAAGTGAGATATTAGGCATAAGTAGTTAGGGGGGCACTTTAGGTCGGTTTTTCCAGGTTTCGGTTTCGGGGGTTTTCCCGTGGTTATATGACGTCACTTCCGGTTTCGGTTTCGGTGGTTATATGACGTCACTTTCGGTTTCGGTGGTTATATGACGTAATAGGTGGTTATATGGTGGTTATATGACGTAATAATGATGTAATAGGTGGTTATACGAGGTAATAGGTGGTTATATGACGTAATAGGTGGTCGTATGATGTAATAGGTGGTTATACGAGGTAATGGGTGGTTATATGACGTCACTTGCGGTTTCGGTGGTTATATGACGTCACTTGCGGTTTCGGTGGTTATATGACGTCACTTTCGGTTTCAGTAATTATACCTCACATGGTAAGGCTGGTTTGGTTAGGTGATTACATAATAGGTGCTCATCTGGTGCAATAAGTGCCCTTAATAGGTGGTTATACAACATAAAAGGTGGTTATACAGTACCTATATGACATAATAGGTGGTTATATGATGCAATAGATGACGTAATAGGTGGTTATATGATGTATGACGTAATAGATGGTTATATGACGTAATAGATGGTTATTTGGCATCACTTTCGGTTTCAGTGGTTATACCTCACATGATAAAGTTGGTTAGGTTAGGTGATTATATAATAAGTGCTCAATAGGTGATGTAATAAGTGCCCTTAATAGGTAGTTATGAAACATAAAAGTTGGTTATACAGTACCTATATGACATAATAGGTGGTTATATGACGTCACTTTCGGTTTCAGTGGTTATACGTCACGTGGTTTCGATGGTTATAGGTCACATGGTTTTGGTGGTTATGCATCATGTGGTTTCATAATAGGTGATTAAGTAATAGGCGGTTGCAAAATAGGCTAGGTAAATTATGATGTCACCGGCGTCCCCCATTCGAACGAACCAATAGGATCCCGCCACCGCGTAGCGTACCCACGCCGAGTCATTCGAACGGACCAATAGGATCCAGTCATCGCGTAGCGTACCCACGCCGAGTCATTCGAACGGACCAATAGGATCCCGGCATCGCGTAGCGTACCCACGCCGAGTCATTCGAACGGACCAATGGGATCCCGGCATCGCGTAGCGTACCCACGCCGAGTCATTCGAACGGACCAATAGGATCCCGCCACCGCGTGGCGTACCCACCTTGAGTCAGTTGCTCCCCCACATTCCAGTGGACCAATAGGAGTCCCCGAAGTTGGATGCATGATCCGCGTTTTTCGAATGAACCAGTGAGAGGAGAGCTTGGAACCGGTTGAAACCGGTTTGAACTGGATGGAACCAGTTTTATGCCCATTCAGCTTTAGGTTTAGCCAATCACAAAGCTCCACCTCATAGCGTGCCCACGCCAACAATGGGTATATATATATATAAGTGTGAGAGAGCGCGCTCATCACCATTCCGGGTGCAGCAATGCAGCAACAGCAACGAGATGGAACTCAGCGAGAACTTGACCCTTGCCAGGGTAGAAGGCACGTACGGACCCTACTTCAAGCTGACGAGAACCGGAGAGAAAGCCTCCAGATGGCTCAACTTCAACGCCAAAATTATGGACGGAATCGGCACGCACGCGGCGGAAATCGCAAACGCCATGAAAGGTGAAAAAGAACTGCCCGTAATGCTAGACTCGGCGACCAGGCTGGACGTAATAAAGTACATGGAGAAAATGTACGCGTGTTTCCTCGTGTCCAGAGAAAAAAACGGGGTAGCCTACTCCAACAGAATCAACCTCAACACGGAAGAATGGGACAACTTCGTGAAGGCGTGGAAGAAGATCTCGAAAGCCCCCAAGCGCAAAGCGGTGAAAACCGACAAGCCAACCGGTAAGAGGAGAAAGATGGACGACCGCGAGTGCATGAAATACACATGGTCCGATTCGGATGGTACAGCCGGTTGTATTTTCTACACGGAAAAGGAGTGCCGTGACCATCATCGCGTGTTCGGCAACGAGAAAGAAGAGCCCCTAATTTCCAGCATGCAGGCCTCGTTCCCAGCGCGGAACGTTTGGCTTAGGAATATACTTCTTTTCCTAGTCCGGGGGATGATAGACGAAAAGGTCAAGAAGGACTGCGAAGCCTGCCAAATAGACTCCCCCAGTCAATTCGACCACATGCTCGGGTGTTTGGGTGAGTGGGACAGTCAGGTAGAAACCCACTACGACGCGGTCATGGAGGAAATCGATGGCGAGAGCCTCTTGAAATTCTACAACAGGGTTATGACACGGTGCGGAAGACCGTCGGATTGCATTGGGCACGGAGACATTCCCCTGGATGAAATCAAGGAGACCATCAGCGAAGAAGATGTCAAAAAAATGGACACTACCGAAGACGATTATCGGTCTCTTCTCGGCTGGGTTGCACGCAATGTTTCAAAAGAGTGAATATTTTATTTTCCATTGATACATACCAATATTCATAGTGTATATGACCGAATTTTGTCTTTATCATATGTCTATTTCCCACCACGAGTGTACTAGATTTTCGTGTAGTAGTGATATTAATAAAGTGTGTAAAAGTGTGAAATCCGCGTTTTCTGTTGGAATTTTAAATGCACATCTTTTAAAACAATGTACAATGGTATATCATTGAGACCCGCATTATGTGTGATACGAAATATTACATTCACCCAACAAGACCTTTCCTTCAAACGAGTATATGCCATTTTCGTGGTTTTTATTTCACAGCACACAATGTTTACAATTTCTACACTACTTTTTTTAGTTTTTCGCAATTTTGTATTTTTTTTGTTCTCTAATCTACGCATGCAATACACATATATTTACAATGGGACATACAACATTACACAACGTCGGAAGCCTTGATCCAAGAATTATATTTTTTGGGCCAGTTGAGCCATTTAACGTAGAGTTCTTTATTTCGTCCGCGTCCCCTGGTCTTCAGGACTTTCTCCACTTTGAAGGCCCGGTCTTTATCCAACGTCACCGGCTGTAATTCCTGCTCGTAGAAAGTACCCTTCACTTCATCTCCGCCGTAGTCCGCGAGCTCGTAAATGGGTAGCCCGTCTCTCCACCAGGCCTTGTTGATGGTGAACACCTCCCCCGTCCATTTCTGATCGTACTCGCGATCGAAGAGTTTCCGCAGGTAGGAAATACGGACCTCGTCCCCGACTTTAAACGCAAACTTTTTCTTTTTGGCTTTCTTTTTGTCCTTCAGGAATGGTTCCACGTATAGTTCTTCCCACACTCTCGTCTCGTTCTTTTTGGAGACGGCCGCCGGTTTCATTTTTATGCTGCTGTGGTACGTCTGATTGTAACCTTCAACGATCTCGTCCAGTTTTCCGATGTATTCCAAACCGTTTTGATGTTGGAAAATTTTCGCTATCCTGGACTTGATAGTTTTTATCCAGCGTTCCACGTAGTTCGCCTTGACTTCGTTGTAGGTCACGGAATGCAGCACGTTGTGTTCCGCGAACCATTTCTTCATCCCCGCGTTCACGAATTCGCCCCCGTGATCCGTTCGAATTTTCACGGGTCTTCTGCCCTTCGCTTTCAGGAGTAGGGAGTCGAATCCTTTGACGACGTCCGCGGATTTTTTGGATTTCAAGGGCACGGCCCACCCGAATCTCGAGAAGACGTCTATGGCCATGAGCACGTAGCGAACTCCGTCGTTTTCCGGGGTGTACGCCGTCATGTCCATCAGATCCGCGTCCCATTGGGCGTCTATTTTCTCCACGTAGACTCTGTTCCGTTTAAACTTGCGGACCATCCTCCTATGCATGGTGTAGACGTCCTGGGACTTTAACCACGTCTTGATCTTCTTCATGGACAAGACCCTCTTCCCCTCAGCTCTCACCGCTTTGTACAAGGCCCGAGGTCCGGAAAAACTCCCGGCCTTCCCGGGGTCGTAATAGATGGAGGCTAGGTAGTCGTCTACGTTCATAGTTTCTTCTTGGATATGGCGGGGGTGGGTAGCATGTATCCCAGACAGCTGGCCAACAAGGTGCTCCAAAGCGTTTCGTTCTCCCGGTCTCCCGTGCTCAAATTGTAGATGCAGGCTACGATGACGGTGAAGACGATCAGGGCCTGGGTGAAAAAGACGATTTCCGACTTCGGTACTCTAGATTTTCCGAATGACCAACGAGATCCTTCTCCCGACGATGTTGACGCTCCCTCGTCAGCCATAGTGAATGCGCGAAATGTACGAGTGAGGGCCTTATATACTCAGGGGGTTTCCACGCTCACGTTCCGAGCCTTGTCGATTTCCATCATAGCCGGAAACTGGCCGTACGCGATCAGTGTGGTCGCCTCCGGGAGAGCCTCGGCAAACTTGATCACCAATCTGGTGTGACCCTTCCTGATGATGGGGAAGGCCTTGTCCCGGGCCACTTCGAAGACGTAGACGGCGTATCCTTTGTCCAGTCCCTCGTAAGAGACGTACTTGTAGTCACTCCTCGCCTTCCCTTTGTTCAATGCTTTGGAAACTCCCGGGTATTGCCTGTCGGAGTAATTCGGCTCGAACGGTGGTCCCGGTTTGGACTGGCCCTGCACCAAGAAATCCATGTAGGTGAGCTTCATGTTGTCAAAGTTGAAGGGATTTTTCTGGTAATGTCCGTTGTAAGCGGCTCCCGAAACCAGTCCGACCATCAGTCTCACGGGCACACTGTCCTGGAAAACGTTGTCGGCCGTCCAGGTGAAACTTCCCGCCGGTATGTTGAACGCTTTCACGTCCGACCTCATGAAGGGATACAGAGCGTTGGTGTCTTTCAGGCGTTCCGAGTGACCCAGCATAACGCCCGGTGTCATGGAGTTGTGCGGAACGGTCAAAGTCGCATCCCGTATGTCCACGGCGTATTTTCCCGAACCCTCTTTGCACATGAGGACGAAGGCGTTGGTGTGGGGGAAGAGTTGTACGTCGACGGCCACTCCGTCCAGTAGCATCCGGTTTTGCTGCAGAATGTCAACGAAGAGAGGTCCCTCTAGCACGACTTCCCGCCCTTGTTTCGTCCAGAGCCAGCGAACGGCTAGACCGCTATTCCCGAGAGGCAGGCTGGGATCCGCGACGTCCATGTGCTCGGGCCTGTCCTTGATGAAGAGTTGATTCTCTACCGAGGGTCCGTACCCCGTCAGCGAGTCTAGCAAGGCTTTGTAGGGGTAGTTGGTTCCCACGCTACTGGTAACGAGTTTCTGCTGTACCTTGACGTCCACTTGTCTGAAGAGGGAGTTGGCCGCGTTATTCACGAAGCCAACCTTGTCCTCGGCTTTCACGGCCGTCCCGTCTTCTTTGACGACCTTCAGGGTCAGTTTCAGCGTGATGTTTTTCAAGTCGATGTACTCCGCCGTGGATCCCATCAAGCTGAAGGCTATAGGAGAACCCTTGGTGATTTGTCCTACGGGCCTGTACTCCCTGTAATGGACCGCGCTCACACCCGAATCCACGGACGGGCGGTTGAACAGGGACATGTCCATCGTGCTAGACTCTTTCGAATTCTCGAACATGAACGCCATGGTTAAAAGGCTTTCTTCCTCTTCTTGACCAGAACTTTGGCTCTCTCGACCGTCTGCTCCGTGGGTGAAACCAGTTTCACCTGGACTGGTTCAGTCGGTTTTCCGGGCTTCTCGGAGGGCTTGAGGGGCACCACTTTTTTGTCGCTTTCCGTCCTTTTGAAATGTTCTTTCCAGGCTTCCAAGTCGGGTTCGTATCGAACCAGGGGCATGATGCGGGAGGTCCGTACCCTTCGACGTCTGGGAGGCGAATGACGGCTTTTCGGGGTTGTTCGTCCTTATATACACCTCGGCCGTCTGAGGATCAGAGTACATTCGAAATTTCCGCTTCGAACGTTTAGAGGTTTCAAATTTTCGTCCGTCAAGTACAGGTGAATTCTGCTAACGGTCTCGGGCTTGACGTCTACGAAATCCGGAATCGGGTTGAGATATCCGCCTCGGGTATCCAGCTTTTGGAAAACGGGGAGTTTTCTTCCGGCAATCAAAGATTCTTCGCACAGGTCGCAAAATAGGTACAGGGGACCGTCCGCTACACCCAGGCTATAGTCCGCTCGATAGAGTCCCAGTTCCCAGCTTCCGCTCAAATCCACAGGTTCGGGGAGTTCCGCGATAAAGTCCGTTATTTCATTTTGCGGGTGGAGGTTTTCCGAGTCTTTGGAGGACAGGTAAAAGCGGTGTCGATCTTTACCCATTGTCCCTTCCAAGTCTTCTTAGTTTTCTCCTTCTTTTCTGACGGTTGCTCCGTTTTCCCTATGGAGATTTTCCCCTCCCGGTGTTTCCCGATGGTCTTCTTCGTCTTCTCCTTCCGTTCCCGTGACTGCTCCGTTTTCCCGATGAAGATTTTTTTCGTGTACTTCATAGCCCGAGCAACTCGTCTTTGTGGGCGTCCAGTACTTTGAGAAGACGACCGGCGTATCTTCTCACCAGACTCCTTTTATACCTCAGTGTGTGGTTCTGCTTTCCGAGATGGGCGATGAATTTCTGCTGTTGGCCGAGGTCCGCTAGCCTGGTCAGGTTGTAGGCGACTTCCACTAGGATACGGGTCTGGTCCGGAGTTACCGTCCATAGGAGAGCTTTCTGTTGATCCGTCGGTGTTGTGAGCAGGAACTGCATGAAGTCCTTCCCCTCCGACATCCTCGAGTCGAATGAAGTATCCTCTCGGCGATCACCCCTATTTATAGGGGAACGTAGGCGACCTCTACCTCCCCGGGAAACACGTGCCCGAACAACTTACGTTCCGAGGAACTGTGCGGGCTGAGATCCACCACCAGATAGTTGTAAGGTTCCCGCATGCAGTCTTGGTAGGCTTCCGTCAGGGTTTTCCCTAGGCCTATTTGACGTCCGAGGTATTGAATCTGGGAAAAGTCTCGAGGATTCTTGAACAGGACGAGGTAGTGACAGTTGAGGTTGATGGTACGACCGCATTTTCCTTGGTGGAACACGTTCTGGTTGATGTAAATCACCGTGATGTTCAAGTGGTGGGACCCCCGGACGAAGAGTTTCTGTACTTCCTCGCTCTTGACCACGGCGTCCATGAGGTCGTCGAGCACTATGAGAATGGGGGATCCGTCCGCGAATCGTTCCACATCAGAGGCGGAAGGCAGGTCTCTATGGAAAGTGACGTTCATGTCCTCGAAAGCGGGCTGCCAGACACCGTAGCAGTACATGACTTTGGTCGGTGGAGGACTGAGGAGAACGCGGCGATGCCTCAAAAGTTTCTTCACCCATGACGTTTTCCCGCTCTGGGTTACTCCGGACAAACAGATGGTGGTGGGACATGCGAACTTCATGACGGTCTGAATGGTAAATGAGCCGCGGTTGGCAATGTCTCCCTATTTATAGGAAAAGGGACGTCAACGTTTCCATGACGTCTTTGAACAAGTGGGGGTATTCGTACCGGGAGTGCGTGAAACAGAGCCATTTATAAACCGTCTGGCTACTTTCGAATATACGGTTGTAGCACTTCATCACGGGACGCCTGATTTCTGGGTGGGCTCTACACACATCTCTCGCGAAAACCTCCAAGACCATCAGACGTTGCGGCGTTACTTTTCCGTCTTCGAATACACCTCTAGCTATACCCTCGAAAGCCTCCGGGGTGTCGACTCGGGCTACCATCAGATCCCAATCGGCCGGTTTCACGAAAGCGTCCATTCTCCAAGAAGGTCGGGCTCCGAATGAGGCGTGTCTCGCCGCGGACCCCCTTATATACCCCCAGGATCCCTCAATTTTTTGTACATTTAAATACAATGTCATTGAACGATCTGAAAAGTACTCTAATTCGAACATTTTTCTCTCTGGTTCGCCTCAAATATTCCCTGGTTTGACCGATTTTTATTATGGTTTGCTCAAAATATTTTCTGGTTTGATTGTTTTTTTTTCTGAAAAACGCGTTTATTTTCTAGTTTGATATTTTTTTATTTACCTAAAATGTTCTATTGTTTGATCATTTTGTCCCTTAATTTTAACTGTTTCCACCCCCTAACTCGTATATCCAACATATGTGTTTCCCGCAGTCTGTACACGTAACGAATTACCATCTATTTCCCTGCTAACTGGTTAATTAATACTTAACGAAATTGCTCTCCGATTCGCTCACTTGACTTCATTTCATTTCAAAACACTGTTCATGAATTATCTAAAAAGCGTTCTCATTCGAGCATTTTGTCTTCAGGTTTGCCTGAAATATCTCCTAGTTCGACCCTTTTTTTCTTCTACTTCGCTCGAAATAGTTTCTGGTTTGACAGTTTTTATTTTCTGAAAAACGCGTTTCCCATTTAAATACAACGTTATTGAACGATCTAAAAAGTGCGCTCATTTGTTCAAAATATTTCCTAGTTTGACAATTTTTTTCTTCTGATTTACATGAAATATTTCCTGGTATGACCGTTTTTTCTTCTGATTTCCGCGAAATATTTTCTAGTTTGATATTTTGTATTTAGCTAAAATGTTCTATGGTTCGATCATTTTCGTACATGTTACCCTTAATTTTAACTGTTTTCCACCAGCTTACTCGTGTATCCAACATATGTGTTTCCCGCAGTCTGTACACGTAACGAATTACCATCTATTTCCCTGCTAACTGGTTAATTAATACTTAACGAAATTGCTCTCCGATTCGCTCATTTGACTTCATTTCATTTCAAATATTGTTTATGAATGATCTAAAAAGCATTCTTATTCGAGCATTTTGTCTTCAGGTTTGCCTAAAATATCTCCTAGTTCGATCCTTTTTTCTTCTACTTCGCTCAAAATATTTTCTGGTTTGACCAATTTTTATTTTGGTTATAGAATTTTTCAGCGCGCTTTCTACATTTTATTTTCTGAAAAAGGCGTTTCCCATTTAAATACAATGTTATTGAACGATCTAAAAAGCATTCTCATTCGACCATTTTTTCTTCTGATTTACATAAAATATTTCCTGGTTTGACCGTTTTTTCTTCTGATTTCCCCGAAATATTTCCTGGTTTGACCGTTTTTTCTACTGATTTGACTAAAATGTTCTTTGTTTTGACAATTTTATTCTACCGTCTAGTAAAATTTCCCCCAAGTTTTCACCGCATTTCATCACTACATTTCTGTTTAGAGTCCGCGTTAATTTCCTGGTTTAATTTTGAGAGCTATCCTATTCACTCATCGCAATGTTTTTTTTCTAATGATCGGATGTCCCCATTATGTATAGATAAGTCGATCTGAATTTATCCACTCGTTTATAATTTCGAAAGCGAGATCATTTATTAGCAACGGAAACATTTGCATGCAGATCAAACCCGTGTACCGAATATGCATACTACGTACATACAAAATCTACATCTATTATTTACAGAAATTTGTACAGAAATCCATGGACGAGTTATATACAAATAGTACATATAATAATATACATTTACAGATGTAACATTTACAAATTAACGAATGGATGGGATATATACATTCACGCTGTAACGTGGGAAACATTTAAAATCCATAAGGTACAGTGTTCATGTTAGGCAAAATTCTTCTTTTGGTGTATACGATCCCATATGCCTTCGTCTGAGAAACATTCAGAACTTTGTATGTGTGCTTGTCGCGGGTGATGTGCCGAGGGTTCGTGACGCTGAGTGTCTCCTTTCGCTGATCCAGGAGCTGTTCCCGTATGGCGGCGAAGTTAATGACTCGGCTGTTCGCGTAGTTTAGGCTGAAGCCTCGAACTTTAACGGTCTCCTCCCCGTCGTCCTCACGGTACCCGTAGTTTTTCGGACCACCGCTTAGAAATTCCACGATATGGTGGCCGGGACGTAGCTCACTGGTCAGATCGCCGAGGTAGTCTCCGAGCCGGAGGTTGACCTTGCCATCGTCCACGTAGATGACGCTGTCGGTGTCGTAATATAGACACCTGTCTCCCAAATTATCGAGCACGTTATACAAACGAAGGCGGGCCCAGCAGGTCGTGAACGTCGCAATATAGATGTTCGTCGTCTGCTCCGGGGCCAGGAAGTCGCTCTTCGTCTCGTACTCCATCTGAACGAGTTGGTCGGTCATGATGTGGAAGTCCTTGACCTCGATGGACTGGTCCAGCAACATGGAGTAAAAGGCGTTGAGATCCGTCACGAATTTACACTTCCTCAGGTTTGGGCGCTGGGCAAACTTCCCCTGCATAAAAAAAATATTTTATGAAAAATAGCATAATGTACACACGCATACACTCGTGCATAGTGCAAATATCCGTTTGGACTTACCCAGAAACTATTCAACATCAGTTTCGCCAAGGAACGTAGACCTGGGTTCTTCTCGATGTTTTCCGGATCGAGTTTGATCCCCTCGTGCTCCTCGTACTCCCTGATGTAGCGGGCCTTGTCCACGTCCGTCACGCACCACGCCGGCCAGCCGGATGCCTCCTGCTTCAATTTCAAGAAAGTGTTCACGTACTCCGTGAACAGGCCTCCGGACTTGGTTTCTGGGTCGTACTGGGACGTCTCCGACCAGTGGTACACCTCGTACACATCCAGCACTCGATAGCCTTTCTCCAGGGCTTTCAAGATCTCCGGAATGCACCAGGTTCCGGTGAAGGCCCTCTCCCGGTCACCGCAGTTGCACTCGCTCTGGCTGTGTTCCTCAGAACACTTGCTGCAGAGAGCAAAGTGCAGCTTGCCATCCGAGGAACGACAGGGGAGGACGGGGTGGTACAGTCCACGAGGGGGTAGAATCTTTATCTGTAATGGAAATACGTAAAATAATAATAAATTTACCCATCGTCAGGACTATACAACGGATATATAGGTTAAATTATGGGGTAAAATTCGTTACCTTGGCGATGCCGAAGTAATGGTCCAGGGGCTGAAAGTCCCTTACGATAACCTCGGGATGACCTACTGGGTACCGGCACTGCTTATTCACGGAGGGGTATAGGGAAGTAAAGTCCGCGTACTGGATGGTCTGGCCAGGTTGAACTTCGTAGTGCAGACGCGTCGCGTTCGTTCTCCCGCCGAAGAAGCTGTCCCGCGGGTTGAGGCGCTCGAATACCTCGATATCAACTATAATTGAAGTAGGTAAATATTAGTCGAACGAAAATGGAGGGTGAAAATATGCCACTAGTGTTATAAAATTGAACAAACCGGGTGGTGGGTTGGCATCGTATTCGTGCTCCCAAATGCTGACGACCGTATACCCTCGTTGGCGCAGGAAGTCCGCCTTGTTCAAGGTCTTCTGGTAGAGGACTTCGGCCGTCTCACCCGTCTTGGGCAATGCCACGTTCCTCTGGGTAACGCATTTCGGGCACCCGTGGTACAGGCAGCCGTTGAATTCATAGCAAACGCGTCCATCCGCGCGGTAGCCGTCCACCTTGTACCTGCTCCCGGGAATGCGGTACTCCCCATCGGCGGACAGGGCGTGCCGAATGGGACCGTCCGTCAATTCTCGGTACCTGTAAGAAATTAAAAGTCATTCCCGTGTCCTCCGGATGGCTTGCATGCTTTCACCCCGAATACGGATACGTACCCGAGCCAATGCATGCTCTTGGCGCTGAAATTGTCGGAGGGGGTGTGGTCGGACTGGGCCATGGGAGCGCTCACGAATGTCTTGCTCAATATTGTTTCCGTCACCTCGGTGCCGTGCCTGTACATCTTACCGCCCTTGAAGGACATGAGAGAGGGCCGGGTCTCGCGGTTTTCGGAGGCAGCCTGAAAAAATCATTACGAGAAAATAAATGCGGCTGGAATAACAGATGGTTAGTGTAATTATAGCAGCAATGTACAATTATAGCAGCGTCATTAAAATAGTACCTCGAGCTGGTCGGAGGCGGTGATGCCTTCCCAAGCCTCAGTGTAAAAACACGACTTGTACACGGCCATGCACACGCTGGCGACGGTCACGTACTGGAAGGGGTCCACTCCCGTGATATCCAACATCAATTTCCTAAAGATGAGGGATGCCTTCTTCAGGATAACGACGTCGTTGGCGCAATACCTGCGCATTTCCCGGCGAAAGTCGAAGACATGTCCCCGTTTGGACTCGAGCCACTCTAGCAGTTCACGGCGCTCGGCTGGTGACTTGGAGTCCACGCCGTAGTACGAGGGGTCGGGATAGGGACCTGGAAAGTTTTATCAATCTATTACCATCAATACAGTCAGATTTTGATGATGCCAATAACAAACTTACAACATCTTGCAAGCCCGACCAAATAATCTACCCAAATAATTACACACTGGCGTCATAGGGACAGACGTGTGTTAAAGTATGTAGTTGTTTATATAGTTTACCATATTTTCCGCGTATATTTACCCGAACAGCTAAATGCATGGTATACCTACCGACGTAATCCTGGTTGTCCGGCAGATTGAAAAAGTGGGGGAAATCCCCTTTCTGGCCCTCGAAGCCGAATGCTTTGGGGAGTTTGGCCAGACCCATGGGGAAAAAATTCAGGGTGTCCACCAGTCGCATGTCCAGCTTGCTGTGAATGTCCACGCTCATGATTTTGGACCCTTGGTAGATAGGTTCGAAGCTTATGCCGTTCTCTACCATGTAACGAAGCAAAAAATGTCCGTCATATCCCTGTAAAATATAAAATGGAATAACGAAAATATTAGGGTGAAAACACGGAATGTAAAAACTCGAAATCCCGGCGGTGAGTATACCTTCAGGTTGTGGGCGAAGACTCGAGCCCCCTTGTTTTCCTCGCTGAAAAGCCACTGCCCGAAGTCTTGCAGAGTGGAGTCACCCGTAAACGCGACACGTGGTCCGCAGGTATCGCACTCCTGTCCGTCGTCTTTCCCCTCGCACGCGCGGCAGACCTAGCATTATAATGGACATACCGGTACAGTACAGCGTTAAAATAAAGCCCAAGAAATAGTATTCACGTTAGACATATTTTTATAATACTAATGGTATCTATTAGAATAGAACATATACCTTCTCGGCGACGACGAAGTTTGGGATGTGTTCCCCGCCCAGGATCATGCACTCGAAGTCGAAGAATATCATCTTCTTCAGCGGTTTTTTTTTCTCCACCGCGCGGAGGTAACACTTGTGACTGTCTATGGGTACCGACGAATTGCAGGATTTGCAAAAGTATTCGTGGCACCGGTGGGACTTGAGGCTTTCCACGATTTTGAGGCACTCCGTGCATTTCTGGCGACGACTGCAGACGGACTTTTCCTTCTTCTCCCCGTTAGCTCGCAGGTGGCGGTCGTAGCAACCTCGGCTGTGGAAGACGAAGTGGCACGAGTCGCACGTGATATCGTCAGAACCCCTGGAGCAATCCGCCGACTTGCAGAGGCTGCACACGCCTTCGCACTTGTGCTTAGATTTCTGTTTGTAGGCTCTGAGACAGCGGGGGCAGAAGTAGTGTTCACCCAGGAAGCCCGTCACGCTGTTGATGGCGTGGTAATGATCGCCCGTGAAGTAGAGGTAGTACACGGGCCGTCCGTCGTTACTCAGCTTTGTCGGGTAGATTATCCTGAAGCGGAGTAAATTTATTTAAAACTTTGGTATATTTAAAACTTCGGTACAAATAAATAATAAACGGAGGTATCTAAAAATATGATGTGTATAATAATGCGGATCCGAATTATAAAGAAGAAATATATTCGAGTGGATATTTTAAATACCTATTTCCCGTCTCCGCGCCGAACACGACCACCTCCGCGTTAAGAACCGTCTCGAAGGCCGGTAGACAGTCTAGACCGCAGGGCTGTCTCGTGGATACTCCCGCCTCGGCGTGAAGATCGTGAGCTCTTCGCGTTTGAGTCTTCTTCTTATCTTTCCGTGTGTTCTGGTATTCATAGGCACTCATACCCCCCTGTTTGTACCGATGGTACCCCTCGCACACCGCCAAGGCCCTGGCCATGCAGAGCTCGTCCGTATTTTCAATCCTCACGACCGATTTTTTTGAGGTTATTGCCTCTTCCCTGTTCGTCATTTTCGTTCGACCGCCCCCGCGAGGCAGGCGGATAACGCCGACGATTATTCTCAGGGACTCGTCGAAGGCCAGAGTTTGATAGGATTGGAGTGTTTTCTCCACGGCCCCCCAAATCGCGTCGGGAGTCATGTCCCAAATCCTCCTGAGGGACACGATGATGTCCCCGTGGGTGAGCACGCGGTGGCCGATGTGGATACGTATGAGATCATCGGGGTTGGCTCCTTCCGCCAGGATATGGGTAATCAAACCTTCCCATACAGCGTTCATTTCCCTCTCCATATCGATCAACCTTCTACCTTCCCACTGATTGTCGGGGAACACGATCTCGTAAGAGAAATCCGTGGCCGCATCCCTGTACCGTCTCAACACCCGACGTCCGAATACGCCTTTGTTCCCGCTGACGAACTTGAAGTTTCGCTCTGCCATGTTGTCGGTCCGAATGTTGAGACAGGAATGAGAAAAGCGTTTGACGCCGTCGTATTTATAGAGGAAGCGCGGCGTCACTTCTATTTTTAAATATGACATCACGTTCTATATTTAGAACATTCCGGATCCAGAAAACTGGATCAAACCGGTTCAATCTAGTTCCATCCGGTTTGAGTCATATGAATATGCAATAGGATTCGGGAAGGACTATGAAGGATTTCTATTTTTAGAGCATGTTGGATCCAGAAAACTGGATTACACCCGTAAAATGTTACTATTTTTAATCGGTCGGAAGGACGCTTACCTTGTTTGGCAACACGGCTTCCGGTTTCCCCTTCCCCCTAGCCCTCCCCAACTCTGCGCAGTACTTCCACTTTCCTTCTAATGCGCATGTACTCCTCCCACACCCCCCACCCGACGCTTTTGAGTGCTATAATCTCTGACCCCCGGGGAGTGTATGCAACTGGTGCCCGCATCCCCCCACCCCACGCGACGCGATATTCTACGCCAGGGCCTTTAGCGTGGGTATATAGAGTAGTGAGAGAAGATGGATAAATTCATTCCAAAGTCTACGAGAACGCGACAAAATGAGGATATATTTTCAAAATATAATGTACCGTTGGGAGAGTTGATGTATGATGTGCCGAGAGAGTTTGACTCGGTCTCGCCGAGAACGCCCCGAACACGGGGATACACATTTATACGCATGCGGATCTACCTGGAGACCTCGAGCCCTAACAAAGGAAAATCGATATCCACAGCGCACACGTTCTACCAGTCAGCCAGAGGATCCGGCCCACGCCTGTCTGGAGGTTACACCCCACACGCACTTCAGTACAGGGCTGGTACGCGTGTACACATCAGTACCGCGCTGGGCAGTTCACAGGGCCGCCCACGCTAAATACTCAGAATACACTCGCATTGAAATGAGCAATATATGACCAATGGGAGAACATTATACGGGATTAAACCACGCACTACATTGGATTGAAAGGAGGTATATTTGATAGTTTTCGGCAGTGTAAAATGTAATCGGGCTATTCGGCGCGCGGCTGATATAACGCTCACACTACAACTTTCCCCGACTTCAATAGCCGGTGACCCGCGAGGGGATATAAAAAGTGAAAATATTACATCGTGGTGGATGCAGACTAGAGTGTGTTACACATTGTAGGGTAAGCACGAAATGATAACTTTATTTAAAATGTTCCACCCAAGTCTGATTAGACAGAATATAGCTATGCATTTATCCCCTTTTCCGTTTTTCGTGGAGAATATATGACTGGTTCCAACACGATTTAACATAATCAAATTTCCGTAATATACATGAGCGTTGGTTCGTCTGAAAGATTGCGCTGTGCAATGGCGAGTTAAATCCTTCAATGTTCTGAGTATTTTTTACTTTGCATTGAGCCGTCGGTACCTGCAGACAAGGGACTAAACGCGGATGGTAAACGGTTATCAGTAGCCAGATAGCCATACCGTGTGTTTGAGCCGTGAGGGTACAAGGCTACGATAACACGCTAAGTGTCTGGTGAAAGGGAATTATATATCCCGTACCCCGATAATTCTCGAGCACTGGGCCATGGTGCCATTCAGGTTCGGGACCATTCGACCGTAGGTTCCAAGTCGCCAAGGCATACCGATTAGGCTGTGATTTAACTGCCGACTTTAACCGCGCGCCCAAAAGTACAAAAAAACGACGAAACTTCACACGAAAAAAGGAGATATGATTTAAAACAAACTTATTTCCCTATAATACATACAAGAGTAACGGGGACAGAAACAAGATTTGTTTTAAATAGGATATTTATATGGAATTTCATTTGCGTCACCTACCCCGTGTTTACCCGTCCTCTCAGAGTAGCAAGATAAATTTATACATGGGGAGGTTCATTACAATATCAATAATATTACTTGTATGTCATTATTCGCCCACAATCTATTCAGTACACGTATCACTTATCGTTGAGGATAAGCTCGATGTGACTGGTTCATTCTGACAAGTTTAGAAGGGTAACGAACATAATCGCATGATAATTTGAATGATTCGATGGTTCGGTTTTAAAAGTTGAAATAAAGTGTATAAAAGTGCGTAAAAGATTTATTTTGCGATATACAGTCATTTGTGAATATGAGTTTCCCAGTGTGCATACAACTGATACAAAGTTGAAACATACATAAGTATAACCTATACAATATGGCCTATACAATAAGCTTGATTGGTCCGTTTGAATGGGGTGACGCTAGTGACGTCATTTAACGAACGTGGGGGGCTCGTCTGAATCTGTACGAATTCCGGGGCTCTGATTGGTCCGTTCAAATAGGGAACGCTGATGACGTCATTTAACGAGCGTGTGGAATGAGTTTGCACCTGTCTTGTTTCAGGGGATCTGATTGGTCCGTTCGAATAGGGAACGCTAGTGACGTCATTTAACGAGCATGGGAGACTTGTCTGAACAAGTACGAATTTGGGGGCTCTGATTGATCCCTTTGATTAGTTGACGTTGGTGACGTCATAATTACCTTTAGAAAGCCTTTTGTGTGACCATCTGTTAATCACCCATTAAGTGCTATTACTCGACCTATTACCTAATCAACTACTACACCATCACATATCATGTAATCACCTATTACATTGTTATTACGTAATCATTACCCCAATATGTCATTTTACCACCTATTTACCATCATTTCATCATATAAATTTACCTAACCAATTATCACGTAACCCAATAATCATTACCCCAATATGTCATTTTACCACCTATTTACCATCATTTCATCATATAAATTTACCTAACCAATTATTACGTAACCCAATAATCATTACCCCAATATGTCATTTTACCACCTATTTACCATCATTTCATCATATAAATTTACCTAACCAATTATTACGTAACCCAATATGTAACCAAATATAACCACCTATTATGTGACCTATTACATCACCTATTAAGCCACTCATCATCTATTAAGTCACTTATTACACAATCTATGAATGTAGAAAGCGAAACTGATGTTGCATAATCATCTATAGTGCCTATTGCATAACCCAATATGTCCTATAACCACATCCAGGCCTATTATGTACTCCATAACCACCTATCACCTGATATAGGCACTGTATAGCCAGCTTTTACGTTGTATAACCACCTTATGTCAAATAATGTCACATGACTACCTACTATGTTACCTATTACAGCAATGTAGAAAACGAAACTAATGTTACATAACCGCCTAGTGCATTGCATAACCTATTGCATTAGCCAATATATCCTATAACCACATTCAGGCATAGTATATACTCCATAACCACCTATTACCTGATATAGGCACAGTATAACCACTTATTGCATTGTATAACCACCTATTAACATCACCTATTGTGTCACTTAAGCATCTTTATGCCTTATAATCACCTAATCATTGAAACCACATGATGCATAACTACCAAACCACGTGACCTATAACCATCGAAACCACGTGACGTATAACCACTGAAACCGAAAGTGACGTCATATAACCACCTATTATGTCATATAGGTACTGTATAACCACCTTTTATGTTGTATAACCACCTATTAAGGGCACTTATTGCACCAGATGAGCACCTATTATGTAATCACCTAACCAAACCAGCCTTACCATGTGAGGTATAATTACTGAAACCGAAAGTGACGTCATATAACCACCGAAACCGCAAGTGACGTCATATAACCACCGAAACCGCAAGTGACGTCATATAACCACCCATTACCTCGTATAACCACCTATTACATCATACGACCACCTATTACGTCATATAACCACCTATTACCTCGTATAACCACCTATTACATCATTATTATGTCATATAACCACCATATAACCACCTATTACGTCATATAACCACCGAAACCGAAAGTGACGTCATATAACCACCGAAACCGAAACCGGAAGTGACGTCATATAACCACGGGAAAACCCCCGAAACCGAAACCTGGAAAAACCGACCTAAAGTGCCCCCCTAACTACTGGCATAATGTGTCCCATTATAATGCATAGGAGAATTTAACATGGGAAAGTCCCATTTGGGCCGAGTTTGGGCCCAAATTGGCCCACTTCGAGCGATTCAAGGGCAACGAAACTTATACACGTCACAGGGGTACATATGAGGAGTGTTATGCGTCAATAAGAAAAAAAGTTACTTAACAGATTTTGAGAAAACAACCGTCAAAGTCCAAAATTGGCTGTTTTTCGTCGAAAATGGCCGCCATTTTGAAAAAAAATGCGGAAATCAGAAAACTAAAAAAACCCTTTCCTGGAAATATTTGTAGGTATTTTTATGCAAAATTTCAGAAATATTCCATCGTAAACTTTGAAGATAAAAATGTGAACGGACGGACGACGGACGGACGGACGACCGACGGACGACGGACGACGGACGCAACGCCACGGCAATAGGTTATCGGACCAAAGGTCCGGTAACCTAAAAAATACATATAGGGTGATATCAACGACCATCAGTCAATCACATATACCCTAAAGGACTTTCTTCACGCTGGAAAAAACATTTCTGTTGCGTACATATAGATTTATTGGTCATGGAATGAGTACATGGTTGTTTATGTAGCACCATGACGCTTTATAACAAGTTAAACGCCAACATATATTAAATACTTATCAATAATACATTTATTACTATAATTACATTTTTCTTTCTTTTATAAACATGTTTTTCCTGTAAATCAATAAAAACCAATATCGTCAAGCATGACGAACTTCTCTGTGATATAACGTCAAGCGTGATTAACTTGTGTAATCATAACGTCAATAATTTAGCGCTGTGCAAAATTGGGGATGCGTAGGTTTCCCTATTAATACCCACTTTTTCCGCATGTAACATCATTGTACAAAGTACTGATGAATCGAATAGTCATTATATATTCTTATTGACCTTTTTTGCGCCTTTTCAAGAGCTGGAGAACCATATTTAGAGTTAACAATCGAACGCTCATTGTATATTACTTACAATGGTGCTTGAATCCACAGTTCGACTACATATCAAGATATATAGTATCTGCGTACTGTGCGCATGACTCTCACGATATTAATTGTTCCATATCAGGTTTATTTCATTATTAAACGTACTCAATGGTCCTTTCTGTGGCTACACAAAATTATATGGTCAAGAATTTCGCGCATAACGTCAAGAATTTTGTGCATAACGTCAAGAATTTAAAACCGATAACGTCAAGAATTGATTTACCGCTGTGCCGCGAACAGGGGGTGACAAGATTCAAACGTAATACCTCATTGAATCAATCAGAAATATTATTTTTTAATGTGATGTGATCCTTTTATTGAGATTACTATATTTAAAACAAATGATAGCAGGACTACCCTGCATAGGTCTGTTTTTTACCCAAACTCAGAAGACCAGCGTGACGCGTTGGCCAACAAGTGTAGAGGCTATCAGAATACTTGAGTCCCAACTCAACATATATAGGCCTATAATATATAATTATTCCGCATTTTTTAAAAAAAATATGTTATCATTGAATTTTCATGTCATTTGTGTTTTGATACGAATCCTTATTCTATGAAGTTCCAGTTCGCCCGAACTGTTGCGTGGACCGATCAGGAAATAGGCCTAGTCACGACATGAATAATGTTGTTAGAGAACTGATCAGACAAGTCAATGCGGGAGACAAGGTCAAGACCCATATCTGCCATTCCCTGCATTGGCTTGTGTACGTTGTTCAACGCTATGATGACATTTGTACGGAAACCCGTTGAGGCCAGATACTGCAAGGTGTGAAAATATATTTATCTGGCGGCAGGCCGGCAGCCACTTAATTATACGGCAGCCGCCAGGTAATTATGTGGCGGCCGCCATATAATTAAGTGGCGGCCGCCATATAATTAGGCTTATGTGGCGGCCACCAGATAATTAAGTGGCGGTCGCCACTTAAATATATTTTCACACCTGGCACTAACGGTCTTCCGTATATTTGCAATAGTATGCCCATTTAAATCATTATCTGATAATTTTGATGCCATCATATTGAGTTATCAGCCATGAACTATATGTTGACAGGTGCCGTTTCCGTCACACCACCGATCAGTCACAAAAAGGGTATATTGTTGCACTTTAGAACTGTAGTAATTTCAGCGACTGTAACGGCCCGTCCCTCCCGCGCACCACATTTCCATGACAACACAGACTCCTTACATGACTTACATACAAGACATAGCCACTATACGATCACGTACATAAACAATACCCGAACCATGTATACACAAAGGTCAAACCGCACGCACCCCCGGCCCCGTCCACTCAGTACAAGCGACCCAGTATTACCGGCCTTGACCTTTAGGCTACATGCACCTACTTCAATACATAGACAAGTATTTCCCCTAAAGGTGAAGTGGATCGTCAAGATTAGACTTGTACTAAAGACGGTAATTTATGTAAGGGCCTATACGTGGTAATTATGTTGTGATTTGCCGAGTAGATATCGCTGCGACCTTTCATATTACCTGCTCATTCTATGTTCAATAATAACCTGATAACTCACAGACCGTAAATTACAAACATGCAAATCATTAGGAAATGACAGTCCGCAAATTAGCAAACGCGCAAATCACGTCCAAGATGGCGCAAATCACGTCCATGTCACATCCAAGATGGCGAAAGCTGATCCGAAGGAATCGCCCGCAGGCGATCCAAAAACAACATGCACTGCACTCAGATCACGAGACCAAACATGTAAGAACACGCACCGGGGAAACCCACTTTCCCGGTGAGATCAGCACATACATGACCAATCACACGCTCCCGTATACTCTAGGCGGGAAAGTACATACACATGTCCCTCGGCCCCGCAGTCTAGAAGTGAGCTTTCAAAGAGTAAAGACGTGTTCTGAGTTATATACAAGAAAATAGACATACTGTGATATAGCCAAGAAGAATGGCCGTGATTGTATAAATTGGATATATGAACTAATATATAAACACTGAGATTTCGTATACTGACTGGACTGATAGGACATAAATCAGGGATAACATTCGACCCAGTGTGATTCGGCCTGTTGGATGTTTGAGTCGCCATCGAACATTACCATCCAATAAACAGTTGAAAAGGACACTGCCGGCTTTGTTCTATTAACACAACGACCCCGAATAAAGTATCGGCCTGATACGGGCCAGAGAACCGTATTCGCTACAGAATATTCGTCAAAAGAGAGTTATAGTGTAACGTTCGGACGCCCAGTACAGGGCGCCCGCGCGATACCCTACAGGTATCACAACCAGGTACCAGTCCGTCCGGAACGAGCCCGGATCTCATACATCACCACATAGTACAACACATCATCATCATCACCAACATCAACATCATCACATGCATTATACATCATAATGGCAATGTAGCCGTGTGTAGAGCCCGAGAGGCCATGGGCGCGGCCTCACAGAACCCGTACACGTGGGCGTATTGCTCTCCGGTCTCGCCGACGGCACTGCCACAGAGATAGAACTCTGCATCAGCCCGACGGTCTGCCAGAGCCTCCGTCACCTAGTCCCGGGAAGGGGAAGAACTGGCGATCCACAGGGCTTGCGCCCCCGAGTCAGCAGCTCGTCTCCCCCAGCTCGGGCCCCCCAATGGAATCTGTCCCCGGGTCCCCACTGGACCTCTACCCAACAGTCAGGGACGCAGAGCACATGGCGCACTCCGCGTACTGACTCGTCGCTCTCTCTCAGACAGACTCCTCGATCGAGCGGCTTCCAGTGTATATATAATACACCAGAAAGCCGAGCCAGCGCGCGCAGCGTATACAAACCATTGTTATAGTTTACTGGAGCGTACACAATCACGAGCGTCGCCGTGGCAACGCACACTCGAACCGAGTAGGCCAAGACGGAAAAGGACGTATAAATGAGTTATGTGTTTACAATCACCTGCCGTGAACTTAGGGCAAAATCGCCACATTACCCCCTTCTTACAATGTTGGTCCCCAACATGCTCCGCCTACGCCCAAAACTCCCAAAACACGACGGAAGCATCGCATGGCGGACCGAAGGAAGCAAGGTGAACGGTACCCAGAAGTCACGGCGCAACAGACTAGGACTTTAAGAGTCCCTTTTGGAAGAATGGGGAACGACCCCTGGACTTACGGAGTAAACTATAACACGCTCTGCAATTTAGAATAAATCCTCATAAACCAGCTAAAATTTCGACCGAGGTAGTCCGAAAAGGTGTGGTGACCTTGGAAGGTCAACCAGCCGAAAGGGACGGTGTGCCGAGTCTTTGGAAGATCTTTACGGTTAAACTTTAAATTTAGAAATTTTGTAAAACGACACACCGAGTGATCAAAAGTAGTAGTACCTCTAAAAAGTGTTGCCGGCCGCCCTACCGACCGGCACCTCAGACCCGCCAGGCGAATCTGAGGCAGGGCGGAGCCGCCGAAGCGACTCAGGCTCGTCCGCATGGACATATGTACCCCTAACGGACATACATACACCTGCGGACAGCTGTCGCAGACAGCTACAATAGCCAATGCGGCAAGCCGCACTGACTGCCGGTATCGGCGTACTACTACCCGGGCAGGCCAGTGTAGCGACGCGCAGACAGGCGGACATCCACAAACGAATGCGGACACCCGTCCATCAGCACATCCGCAACACGGCTCGCACGGGGAATTCACCACCGGCAAAAACACTCGCATCTCGAACACCGGCCACGCGGATCCATTAGGACCCAGCGCTGCAGCAGCGGACGAAACACGAATGGCACAAAACAAATGCGCTAGACATCTGGAGATTAAATAAATAATCCGGGTACGACATTTTTGTATAAATATACATGCAACAAATGTTGACAGCTATTCTACACGCGTAGCAGCGCACGCGGAGTCACTGAAAACTCTGTCCCCGGTCAAAATGACACACTGCTCGAACCAAAATTCAAACACCATAAACTCATGCGGAAGCAGTCATTTCCCTCCGGTGACTCCTCACACTCCATGTATACGGGTAGAAAATGCATTTCTATCCCGGGGGACCTCGCAAATATCATATTGTAATTAAAATTAGTCATTCGCTTTTGCGTCCGCACCGGCGGTCAATGACGTAAAATTAATCACACAGCAAGGTGGAAATTGGGCTTAAAATTGACAGTAACCACTAACTTGTGGTTGTTACGAATACGTCAGACGAAAACAACAATAAATTGTCATTCTCCAGTCTTTTCAAATATCACAGCAATCCGTCACTGTCAAAATTAGCGCAACTCCTTACACCCCTCTAATGAAAGCAGAAATCTCCTGATTTCTTACTCTCTATTGCACCGGAAAGGAAATTTCACATACTTGTCTCAATTGTGTCATTAACTGAGCAAGAACAGAATTCTCCAGAGACATGCCGCACACTTGTGGCTTATATAATCCACTCACTAAATAATAAAATGAGATGGAAAATAAACAAAATCACTCCCCATAGCCGCTGGTACGCTTACAAGGCGATCGGACGTGCCCATGGCAACCGGACAGACAATTGGGCGCCCTATGGGCGGTAGCGAACTGCCCACTAGCAACCCCAACGTACAGCCCGGCCGCGGAGCGGCGTCCGGTCCAACCTCGAGCCCATCCAAACGACTACCGGAGCGCGGAACCAATAGATTAGACGCGGAGCCGGCATGGTCCGTAGCCTCTATGGCTAGGGGGAACGTGCCCGTCATGCCGGCGCCCAATCTAGAGGATCCCTAACATGATGAAATCAATAGCAGGCGGACGTCCGGAACTGCCCGCGGACTTAGTCCAGAACGAACGCCCACCATATGTTTGGCTTATTGACCTTATCCGATGACAATGATAGGGATTAAAAGCCACAAAGTATGCTGCGCATGTACAATACGACCCCCTTCTTAGAAAGGGGCCGGGGATTCGGTCATCCCGGCCGGACCGCGTATTATAAGGTGCGATCCGGACGAAAATGAGCGTCCCCCACTGCCGCGGCTGGTCCGCACGCACGGACTTAACAGCCGGTCCATTATAAATAATGGTAAACGGTTTCCTGCCGTAGAAAACTTAAACTACTATAACCGCAATTACAGTAGTGGCGCACGGGGGATAACTACACCGAAGTGCGTCATCTTAAAGCGTCCGGACGTCGGACGAGTCACGCGGACGAACCGCGAACATCAATCCTCACGTGCGGACACTATCCCCGCGTCCAGTAGCCAGTTCCCAAATCCGTGGGAAGGCGCTTCTCCCGTAGCGGACGTAAATCCCAACCTCAGTCTGGCCATAAAAGAGGTTGTTCCGGGACCAGGGGCGTCCGGCCGAATCAGTAAATTCGTCCGGCCAGCGTAACCGTTGTGGCGGATTACGCCGGACAGCCGTCCACAATGTGCGGACAGGCCATCCGCACGTCCCTGGCGCTAGAAACTACAAGAGGGCGGATGCGGAGCGGCGGCGTTACGACGCAAAGATATCCGCGGACCCTCAACTCCGGAGATAGCCACAAAGTGACCACTCACTGAGGAAAGTCGTGCGGATCCTCACGGAACGACCTAAAATCCATCCCTGGTGTGGTAGATGGATACCGCAGACGCATCCGCATGGGCGGAACGTTAATCCCACCCATACCGGGACGGTGCACGAGGTTTACGGCGTGGCCGCCCGTCATCCGCAGGTGGTGGAGGGAGCGGGGGTACCTGCGGATCGCCGAGATCTGGCTCAAAGTCGTCCGGATCGTCATCCGACAGATCAGAGAGGTCCGGAAGACCCACCATACGGCGTACTCGCTCGTCCGGAGTCCGCGGATGCTGACCGGACGGATCCAATAAAGGAGCATCATCCGGTTCCGCATCTTGTATTAGCGGATCCATGACAAGCGGGCCTTCGTACTTCTTCAGGTTATCTATGTGAACCACCAGAACCCTGTCCGGGTCGGAGTCCCTCCGGATCCGGTAGTCCACGTCCGTAACCCTCTTAAGCACTGTAAACGGCCCTATACACGGCTTAGCAAACTTGTTATCTTGCTTAAGCAGTGGGTAATAGTAGCGCACCTTGTCGCCTTCCGCGAAAGCGGGCCTAGCCTTAGCATGGGCATCATAGGCTCATTTCTGCCGGATAGCGGACTTGTCAAGGCGCGCCCGCGCGAAATCATGGGCGTTCGCCAGGGCACGGCGAACCCACTCTACGTACTCCGGACCGCACTGGGGTACTGCGCCGGTCTCTGCCGCAGTTGGATACATGATATCCACAGGCAGATTGAGCTCCCGGTCGTACAACATCGCGTGCGGAGTAACTCCGGTCGAAGAGTGGACCGACGACCGGTACGCCATTAAGACGTACGGGAGGTGGTCATCCCAATCATTCGCACGGTCGTTCACGAAGGCCGCCAGCATATTGAGGACCGATCGATTGAAGCGTTCGACCTGGCCATCAGACTGGGGCCTGTAAGGGGTGGTCCGGACCTTGGTACTGCCCAGCATCTGTGCTAGGCCCCGGAACAGGTTGCTTTCAAATTGCGTGCCCTGATCCAAGTGTACCTGCTTAGGTACGCCATGGTACACCACCCATCTATTTACCAGCAACCGAGCTACCTCGTCCGCAGTTTGGCGGCGCAGTGGGTACGCGTCGGTATATTTGGTGAAATAGTCGGAAATCACCAGGATGTACCGGAAACCACGCGGGGTGACCCGATGGGTATCCAGTATGTCCAAAGCTATCCGATCAAACGGCGCGCCGGCCTTAACCGTGGTTAAGGGGTGGCGGCCAGGAGCCGGAACTCCTTTCCGAGCTTGACACCGAGGGCAGGCTGCGCACCACCGTTGCACGTCCAAACTGCTACCAGGCCAATGAAAGTGCTGTTGTAGCCTATGGACGGTCCTCCGGATTCCCAAGTGACCGGTCACCCGGAGGTCATGCAACTGGTGGAGTACTTCTTTCCGCAGCTCCGCCGGAAGCACCAACTGCCAGATAGGAGGCAGTGGAGTCGGTGGCTCATAGCGCCGGTGTAAGAGGCCATCCCTCAAGGAGAGTCTTTCCCACTGGGAGATAAGAGACTGGGTCTCCTCCCTGTAGGTTTTCCGCTCATCCTTAGAGGGTTTCTGGCCGGCCTCAAGGGCTTTGATCACCGGTGCCAGAGCACTGTCAGCTCTTTGCTTCGCAGCCAACTGCGCCGGAGAGTAGCCACCTAGGTAATTAGGCTCCTCATCCGACTCGTTCGACTGCACCGCAGCGGCCATCACCACAGGGGGCAAGGACCGCTCATACTCAGACTCGTCCGTGGACGAGGGTACCCACGAGGAGTACACCGCCGGACTTGAGGAAGACTCGCTGGAGCTGAGCCGCACCTCTACTTCAAATGCGGGACGCCAACGCCGGTAACGGCGGGTCCTCGCGCGGTAGTGAGCTCCTGCTACTCCGGCCGCCGCGTCGTTAGAGGGGGCAGCGGCCTGCGGTCTCCCCGGAAGGTCCACTTCCGAGTCTGAGGAAGAATCCGCGGCGTGCTGGAATGGAGCCATCCCTGCACAGCCAGGATTCTTGCACTTATGACAACGGGACAAGCCGTCCGCATTGCCGTGCAACTTACCGGCGCGGTGCTCAATTTTCATGTCATACTCTTGGAGTTTGACGAGCCACCGGGCCACCAAGCCGTCGGCCTCACTATAGTTGAGGAGCCATCTCAGTGAACCATAGTCGGTCCGCAAGCGGAAATGGCGTCCCAACAGATAGTGCCGGAAGCGCTTGGTCATAGTAACAACCGTGAGCAACTCGCGGTGCGTGGTACAGTAGTTCATTTGAGAGTGGCTGAGAGCCACACTCGCATAAGCTACTACCCGCTCCTGCCCGTCCACGATCTGCGAGAGGACACCGCCGAGTGCAAAGTTACTCGCGTCAGTGTCCAGGATGAACTCGCAATCCGGACGAGGGTGCCGCAGCACCGGCGCATCTGCCAAAGCCTTCCGGAGTTCCGCGAAGGCAGTTGCCTGCTCTTCAGACCAGATGAAGTCGGCGCCCTTTTCCGTAAGGATAGTAAGGGGGCGCGCAACCTCCGCAAAGCCTCGCACGAACCGGCGGTGATAGCTCGCGAAGCCCAGAAAGGACCTCACGTCCGCCACGTTGCAAGGCCGAGGCCAGTTCTTGACGGCCTCTAGCTTTTTAGGATCTGGTCGAACTCCGGTGCCCGTTACCATAAAGCCCAAGTACAGGATTTCCTGCGCGAAAAGTTCGCATTTACTTGGCTTCAACTTGAGCCCTGCTCCGCGGATGCGATGGAGTACCATCTGGAGGTTGGTGAGGGTTTCCTCGAACGACCGGCCATACACGACGACATCGTCGATGTAGACCATACATCGCTTCCAGAGGAACCCTTTAAGTACCATCTCCATGAGGCGCTCGAACGTCGCTGGAGCGTTACAGAGCCCGAACGGCATTACCTTAAATTGGTAGAGCCCGTTCTTAGTAACGAAGGCAGTTTTCGCCCTATCACTCTCCTCCATCTCGACCTGCCAACACCCGGAGGCCAGATCCAGAGCACAGAAGTAGTGCGATCCGGCCAGGGAATCGAAGGTGTCTTCGATGTGCGGGAGAGGATATGAGTCCTTCCGCGTGACATCGTTAAGCTTACGATAGTCAACGCAGAACCTCCACGAGCCGTCCTTCTTCTTCACCATAACCACAGGACTTGCCCAAGGGCTGTCACTGGGTTCGATGATGTCTAGCTCGAGCATCTTCTGCACCTCCTGGTCAATGACCTCTTGGTGCACTATCGCTGCTCGCCGTAGACGTTGTTTGATCGGACGCTCGTCTAGGAGGTCGATGCGGTGTTTGGCAACGTCTGTCTTGCCGACCGCACCGTCCGGACCCATAAATACATCCGCATACTGCCGCAACAGTTTGCGGAGTGCCTGGCGCTGCTCTTCACCTAGCCGGTCCTTCGGAACCAAAGATTCCAGATGGTCCGGCAGGGTGAACGGATCATCTCCGGCGGCCGCCGCCGCGCACGCAGCGCGGCAGACCGGATCGTCGGGGATGACACGACTAGACGACGCGGGCATAGCGGTAGCCGCTAAGCACCCGCGCCGCAGCACAACGGGTGAGTCCGTAGGATTCACCACGAGAAGTGGCATCATGCGGACGTCGGACTTGACCAGAGTCCCGCCCAGCACGAGCCCAGTTCCCTTGGCGAAACTGCTCACCGGCTGCACTATACACGGACGACGTTCGAGGGGCATGCGGGGACGACGCGGCTGCGCCTCGATGATCATCTCGCTCATAGGCGGCACCACCGTGGTGCGCGCCACCCGCATTTGGAACGAATGCGCCGGACCCATGCGGAAGAGGTAGTGAGTGTCCTCTCCCATCCGGAATTCACCCGCACTGAAGTTAGCGGTGACCCGGTGGGCCCGGAGAAAATTCATCCCAATAATCCCGGCCGCTCCGATGTCTGCGACGATTGCCTCTGTCGGATACACTTTGTCCCCAAGTGTAACAGGCAAATCGACGATACCGTAGACACGGATGCGGTTGTTACCGGCTCCGTAGAGCTGGTAAGGCCCGGGATCGCGCAACTCGAGGTCGCGCAGCACGGGTTCCCTGCGGAACGTTCCTATGGCTACGAGGGTAACCTCCGAGCCTGAGTCGACAAGGAACCGGACCTGCTCCCGCCCGAATGGCAGGGGCAGGTACCAGCATGTGTCCTTGACCAGTGCGCATTTCGAACGGTATCTTTCGCACGCACTGGGCCCATTCTCGGAGTCCTCGTTATCCGCCTCAGCCGCGGACAAGCCAGACTGATTCTCAAGGACCACTTCCGGAGAAGTTATATCTACTTGAGGTTCGTCCGGTTCATCCGGAGGTGGGGCGGCATCCGTTGCCACAGAACAACTGTCCTCGGACGCGGTGTTGGTCGCCACCACGTCCGACTTCAGTTTCCCTGCCGTGAGGGACGGCCCTGTTGTCCCGCGGGACCAGGCCGAGAGTAATTGCTCCGGCGCGGACCGGGTATGATCCCCTGGTATCCGCGCGCCCGCAAGCGCTCCAACAACTCTGGACACTTCAGCCAAAAGTGCCCCTGCTTTCCGCAGAAATAGCAGGGACGGTTCTGAGCCGGTCCGGAGGCGAACGCACAGCATTCCGCAGGCCCCGGAGTCTCGATCCCGGCGCAGTACGCAATCATCTGCGCAGCGCCAAAATCGTACTCTTCATAGTCGTACTCATCCGAAGATGAGGACGGCGCGGCAACCGGTGCCGCGTGTGCGGGCATCCCTATAGAGGGTGCCGGCGCACCAAACCGCTGAGGTTTAGGCTCTCCGGCGGGCTCCCGGTAAGCCGGGGCCTGCCACGGAGTGACCTGCGATGCCTGCACTGGAGGAGACGCCGCTGCCGGTACGGGAACAGCCGCGGCCGGAGCCGGGGCCGGAGGCATCTGTCTTGGGCGGACAGCTACCTCTATCGAGAGGGCGGCGTTAATTGCTTCCTCCATCGATCGCTTTTCATGGGTGGCCAGCCCGTAAGCAATATGGTAGGGCTGGCCATCGATGAACTGATCGATCAGCATCGGTTCAAACCGACTGGCTTCCATGTCCGGATAAGCTCTCCGGCCGAGAATGCGCAAGTTAAACGCAAACTCTGTCACGGATTCAGTCGGTAGGCGGGTCCGCGCTTTGAACTCCCGTTCAAACTGCCGCCTGTTGGTTGTCGGCGTGAACAGCAAACGAAGTTGACGGGCAACCTCGCCGAAGGTTACTGTTCCCACCGGCAGACACTGCATCACCCGGAGAGCCTTCCCCTCTAGGCTCCCGGATAGGATGTGTCCGGCTTCCGCCTGAGTCCATCCTTCATACACGGCCGTCCGCCATACTTGGAGTAAATAGTCCTCCAAGTCGGCGTTATCCCCGTTGAAGCGCTTCCGCCATGATGACTGGTCGGGTCCCAGGTAATTAGGGGTCCGGAACCGACGGGCGGAACCCGCTCCGGGGTCTTCCATGTACGCAGGCAACGTGCGGCTGCTACCCGCTCCAACGGCGGAGTCCGCGGAAGCAGACCCACTCGTCGTGGCTGTAGGAGCAGGGTAGGGTACACTCGCTGCCGGAACCAAACTTCCCATAGGCCCACCCTAAATAGGTGCGGACGGGACTCCCATCGAACTTACTGGGTAAGCTCCAGATGGGGCGGCAAAGCTAATGTAGCTTGGGGCCGGAGCCACCGGTTGCCACTGCCCGCCCGGCACATATTGCGCGCCAGGGTAAGCCGACCACGCGGCTTGCGCTCCGGCCGTCGGAACGGTCGACGCGGTCGTCAAAGTGGTACTCCCGAGTCGCGGAGCAGGCGCGGATCCCGTTGCCGGGACCACCGGCGTCTGCGGACTCGGCAAAACTTGGGGAGGGGCCGGCGGCCCGACTATCCCCGAACTGTAAGCAGCCGACGGGTCGACGCTCAGAGGTGGCTGAGTACGCTTGTACTGCTCAAGCGCCTCGGAAATCAGCCATCTCTCCCTCTCCGACAGAGGCCCCGAGTTGCCTCGTTTCTGCGGAGAAGGCGAGCGGTCCCGCCGGTCAGATCGTCCCTGATGGGGCGACCGGGCGCGGTCGTAGCGCCCTTTAGGGGCCAGCTCACCTAGTGCGTCAGTGAGCTGATCCACCGCATCACCCGATGCGGACCGACCAGAACCCATGCCGGGGACTCGCGAGGGAGTCCACCCGGCCGGGCGCGGCATCTGGTACCAAGGGTCCGCTTGTCCAGAGGGGCCCGCAGTAGCCGGCGCTCGATCCCGGACGTCCGGAGACGGTCCACGGAAGAGTGCCGTTTGCCACGGACTCGTTCTGGGCAAGGGTGGGCGCGGCGTAGAGCCGTTGCCGGCTCCGCCTGCCGCGCCTAATCCACCAAGGCCCGGCCTTCATGGCAACACCAGTTGCGGCCCCGCAGGGCTCGACTCTACGTCCGGAGACGGAGTCAGGGACGCCGGAGTCGACTCCGCAGACTGGGACTTGTCCGCAGAGGGCTCCGTACGCTCCTTCTGGCCGCCGGAGTCACCCGAAGGTGTCTCACGGCGGCTGTCGCGCGACCGGGTGTGGTCCGCGACATTACCACCC
The DNA here is from genome assembly GCA_949152475.1 of Terebella lapidaria. Lineage (NCBI taxonomy): Eukaryota > Metazoa > Annelida > Polychaeta > Terebellida > Terebellidae > Terebella > Terebella lapidaria. Next base: position 12,960,482 of record OX424559.1, on the reverse strand, counting down.
GTTTCCCTCCCGTTATCTTGCTCCTTATCTGGCGCTTTGTCAGCCATGTTTGATTCTGTCCCGGAGGAGGTAGGAGTCCCCAGGGACGAAGGAGGCTACAACTCGGTGACATTAGGCTGCAATGGGACGCCGTCGGACTGATCCTGGTCACGGCACCAATGTAACGTTCGGACGCCCAGTACAGGGCGCCCGCGCGATACCCTACAGGTATCACAACCAGGTACCAGTCCGTCCGGAACGAGCCCGGATCTCATACATCACCACATAGTACAACACATCATCATCATCACCAACATCAACATCATCACATGCATTATACATCATAATGGCAATGTGTGTAGAGCCGTGTGTAGAGCCCGAGTGGCCATGGGCGCGGCCTCACAGAACCCGTACACGTGGGCGTATTGCTCTCCGGTGTCGCCGACGGCACTGCCACAGAGATAGAACGCTGCATCAGCCCGACGGTCTGCCAGAGCCTCCGTCACCTAGTCCCGGGAAGGGGAAGAACTGGCGATCCACAGGGCTTGCGCCCCCGAGTCAGCAGCTCGTCTCCCCCAGCCCGGGCCCCCCAATGGAATCTGTCCCCGGGTCCCCACTGGACCTCTACCCAACAGTCAGGGACGCAGAGCACATGGCGCACTCCGCGTACTGACTCGTCGCTCTCTCTCAGACAGACTCCTCGATCGAGCGGCTTCCAGTGTATATATAATACACCAGAAAGCCGAGCCAGCGCGCGCAGCGTATACAAACCATTGTTATAGTTTACTGGAGCGTACACAATCACGAGCGTCGCCGTGGCAACGCACACTCGAACCGAGTAGGCCAAGACGGAAAAGGACGTATAAATGAGTTATGTGTTTACAATCACCTGCCGTGAACTTAGGGCAAAATCGCCACAATAGTTTTTATGAACATACTTTACTCGGGTGCCACATAGCGTAACTATTGATGGAAGGTTTATAAAGTGGGACATGGAGGAACAGTTATCAGGACTGCCACGCCTCGTGTTCACTTTACATGTGTAGCGAGTTAGGTGATCGTTGAAATAAGCAGGTAGTCCAGTGTGCAATGATTTGTAAATAATTGGTGCGGTTTTGAACTTTATTCTGTGCCTAATGGGCAACCAATGTAGTGACCTGAGAACAGGGGTAATATGAGAGAACTTTGATGTGCGAGTGACAATGCGGGCCAAAGTATTCTGAACACATTGCAACTTATTCAAATCCCGACTGGATAAAGACCTATACAGTGAATTACAATAATCGAGTCTACTACTAACTAGTGCATTACCCAATGTAATTGTAATGCTTTACGATAGATTACGCCTGATCCGAAGACCCACAAAACAGGATTTACAAACAGACACAACCTGCTTGGCGAATGAAAAATCAGAGTCAAAAACAACACCTGAGTTACGATCCTTGTCTGTAGGACTGATTTCATTTCCAAGAACATCAACTGGAAAACAAGCAGCCATCTTAGCCCTTTGAGACTTTGTACCAAACAAGATGAACTCAGTTTTATCTGGATTGAGCTTAAGCTTATTTGCATTCATCCAGTTCTGGACATCTTTTGAGGCATTCTTGGAGCTTGATTAGAACCGTAGTACAATTAGTTTGTGTGAGTTGCATATAAAGCTGAATATCATCAGCATAGAAATGGTAGTTAATCGTCTTATATGCTGAGATTATTTTATCGTCCAGTATCTGTTTTACCCGTCATATCTAAAATATTTGAAAAAATTGTATATAATCACATGATATTTTTTTTCGAAAAGCATAACATTATCAATGATTTCCACTTTGGAATTCAGAAAGGGAAGTCTTCTTACATGGCCCTCCAATTACTCGTCGATAAACTGCATTCTGCAATGGAAGCAAATAAATATACGGTGGGACTTTTCATTGATTTGTCGAAAGCGTTTGATAGCTGGCAGGATCATCATATCTTACTCACCAATTTTCATCATTATGGGATAAGGGGAAATGCATATGAATTGATAAAACATAGCACCAAGGGTGCTGTAGCTTACCGGCAATCATGAGAAACGCAGAGTATTGATTTTCCAACATATAAATTGCTACACTGATCTTGAACTCTAATTGTCAAAAAATGTTCGTAAATGTTGCTGGAAACACATTTTCTGTATGGACTATAGTACGAAATCAAATTACACATCACAAAGGTACATAAAGAGAATCTTATACATGATTTTGAGAAAAACTGTCTGAATAGATTTAGACAAAATGGCCACCAAAGACAAATTTCATCGTTTTTGACCTTCCAAGGTCATTGAAGGTCAAATTCAAGGTCATCATTCAAACCGCATTATATGATTTCCCATTTGAATGTGCCAATACTTAGGCTCTATTTTGAAGTCTTCTATGAGTTTACTCCGCACAGCTCCCATTATGAAGGAAAAATTGGGTGAAATTTTCTAAGTCCAAAAATTTTTTTTTTTTGCTGGAAATGGCTCAAAACGAATAGTGACTTGATTTGGGACAAAAAAATTTTTTTTCGCCGACCCGTCAAAAAATCAAAATGGCCGCCACATGCAGACCGGCAATTCAAGGGCAACGAAACTTATACACATCATAGAGGTACATGAGGGGAATGTTTTAAAACAAAAATCTCAAAACTGATCAGACAGTTTTTGAGAAAATGGCCATCAAGTCCAAAATTGGTCATTTTTCGACAAAAAAAGGTCGTTTTGACCTTCCAAGGTCATTGAAGGTCAAATTCAAGGTCATCACTCAAACCGCAATATATGGTTTCCCATTTGAATGTGCCATTACTTAGGCTCTATCTTCAAGTGTTCTATGAGTTTACTCTGCACAGCTCCCATTATGAAGGAAAATTGGGTGAAATTTTCTGTCCAAAAAATTTTTCAATGGGCAAAAAAAAAGTTTTTTTTTTTTTTTGCTGGAAATGGCTCAAAACGAATAGTGACTTGATTTGGGACAAAAAAAATTTTTTTCGCCGACCCGTCAAAAAATCTAAATGGCCGCCACACGCAGACCGGCGATTCAAGGGCAACGAAACTTATACACATCATAAAGGTACATAAGGGGAATGTTTTGAAACAAAAATCTCAAAACTGATCGTACAGTTTTTGAAAAAATGGCCGCCAAATCGGCAAAAACGATTCAATCAAAAAAATTAAAAAAACGTCTTTAGATACTGGCCCAAGGTATGTTCTGACAAATTTATGGGGAAATTCATCACGTCAAAAAAAAGTTACAGACCCGGACGGACGACGGACGGACGGACGACGGACGACAGACGACGGACGACGGACGAAATACCACGACAATAGCTTATCGGCCCAAAGGGCCGGTAAGCTAACAATTATCTCTCCGACAGAAAACAGTACGTATATTTCAATAACACCAAATCAGAGAATTGTGATATCAAATGTGGGGTGCCGCAAGGCAGCATACTCGGACCATTACTGTTTATCGTTTATATTAATGATATTGTTAATATTTCTGATCTCTTGTATATGATCTTGTACGCCGATGATACGAATATATTCTCCTCAAATACTACACTCGACGATGCCATCAATGTCATGGATCGCGAGGTCATAAAAATTGATGAATGGTTCAAGGTGAAAAAGCTTTCATTGAATGTGAGTAAAACTAAATGTATGATATTTTCACCGAGAAGTCGACTCTTTCGTAACAATAAGGACATGTTTATTAATGGTACTCGAATAGAAATAACCCATGAAACAAAATTTTTAGGCGTCATGATAGATGACAAATTGAACTGGGATTCCCATTTCAGAAACATCAAAGCTAAAGTTTCCAAAAGCATCGGTAGTTTGTAAAAGTCAAGGCATAAACTATTTACAGATACACTTATAACTACATACAATGCCTTGGTTTTACCATATTTATCATATTGTATCATTGTATGCCTCCGATCGAGATCACATAAGTCTTTTTTTTCTGTTACTGTTTCTTTAGTTATTTTTCTTATCATTTATAGACTTTCTGTTAATATTATTATTTTTCTCATCTCAATTTCTTTAGTTATTTTTTCAGGGCACCACAGGAAGACAGCTTTACCAAGCTATGTGGTGACCCGGCTATTTCGTTATTTGTAGTAAGTGTTTTGTATCATACTTATAAGCCGAATAAATTTGATTTGATTTGATTTGGGGTCGTTCATACAATTTAATGCACCTTTTCATTGTTCTCCCAGGTCCATTATATTTAATAAGGACCTCTGAAGAGGTCTTTATCTAACGTAGAGGTCTTTATTAATATGGTAAAGAAATGCATTATATAGGTCATGCTTCTATTGCCTCTTGAAATGAAACAAAACACGTTCGAGTTTGTTTATACTGGTTTATTATAGAAATAGCAGTTATTGATTTTTTCTATTCTATTTCATTCATGATATAATCCGCCAGCCGTACAGACATCAAGACAGTGAGAAAGGTATATTGTATATATATTCCGGATATTTGATATTCCTGCGATATTCCCTGCATACATCCAGTGAAAAGTATCATGTATATTCCGGATATTTTGATATTCCCGATATATGCTGGGAGGCTCTAGTTCCGTGGGGCTAAGGGGGTATTTCCCGTTGCTACAGATATATTAAATGCTCGCAATCGAATCCAATTGACATATTTGGGAAAACTGATATTCCTGCTAACTAATTCTGAGCCAATTTAGGTGAAAAGATCAAAGATTGTTGTAGATGGAGCCAGTTCTGACACTGCTACTACAACGGCAATGAACGACCGACCGCGCCACCTTGTTCCGTCGGGGTGTGGTTATGTGCATGTATGGGTCTATTCGCTGTTCAAAACCAATGTCATAAAGGGCAAAAAGTACTAAAACTTTTCCATTCCTCAATTTCTTGTTAACTAATGTTTGAAAGCATTTGATAGATGTCTCTTGTACCGATATTTTAGTTTATATTCTTGTTTTTCTGTAATATCAGTGTATCCATATAATAATCGTACATAGAGTTTATTTTTACACTGAATTAGACCACTACGTAGTACAACACAATAGATGCACAAAAAGTTTTGAATCAATTTTATTCTTCACACAGAGGAATGGTGATCTTTTTTGCAACTTTACGATGTCCGTTCACATTTATTGACGGAAAATTCAGTTTCTCAGAGAGCAGTGATTGCTTGAGATGAGAGCGCAGATTGCCTGTGTATCGGAGTTGTGATGGATCTTCACCAGTGACCAGGGACATTGCAAATGCCGCAGCAAAAAGACCACAGTTGAAGGAGTCGATTTGCATCTGCACATTCATGACATGTATGTCAAGTTTGGTTTGGGAAGTACCAGTATTCAGCAGGTTTGCTATATCTCTTTGGTTTTGCATAGAGAGACGCCCCGTGTGGAGTGAGTCATACATGTTGATTACCCCTTTTGGTGCTAGTGTGAAGAATACCGTTCTTCAGGCCGGCATCAGGCCGACTTCACTTTAATACGTTGTGTTAATCACAAGGCCGGCAGTTTCAATTAAATAGTTTATTCAATGGAACTGTTCAATGCCGCAAACACACTACAATTGGGCCGACAATCTCACCTACGCCTGACGATAATCCCCAGTCAAAATATAACCAAATGTATAGTCCTTGTATATATGTAGTCCTTGTATATCACATTTATAATAGCACAGTTTATATATCCACTTCTATTCAATCACGGCCATTTCTCTGCTAAAATAAAACACATCTCTCTTCCGTGACAATCTCTACTCAAGTGCGCGGGCTTTTGTCTATGTGTCTGCAAGTTTTCCCGCCTCGAGTATACGGTGTTGCGATAGGCCGAATGTGTGCTGATCTCACCGGGAAAGTGGAATTCCCCGGTGCATGTTCTGACAAGTCTGTTTACGTGATCTGGGTGCGGTGCATGTTATTTCCTTGAATCTAAGTGTAGGTGTGTGAAGGTCAAGGCCGGTGTATACTGGGTCGCATGTACTGAGTGAACTGGGCCGAAGTGCGTGCATTCTGACCTGTGTGTTTACATTGTTAGGGATTGATCGTATAGTGGCTTTGTATTGTGTGTTAAGTATGCATGGGCGAGTGTAAGTTGTCATGGAGATGTGGTGCGCGGGAGGGACGGGCCGTTACAGTCACTAAAAATGCTACACTAGTATGTCCGAGAGTGTCACCCAATGATTGCTGTTTAGTAGAATTATTTGCACAAAGTTTTTCGTCACCACTTTCCATGACAGATTTTGCTGCAGTACTGGGTCACTTAGACCATCGATATCTTTATTCGTCTCGCACAAAAGCTGTGTGACAGCTTGCATGTGTAAATCTGTCAACCAGTCGTTCGTTTCCAGAAGTTCGAATGCTGCTTTGTTGAGATATGGTAATTGTTCATTCGGAGTCTCATCGGTCATTGGATGCGTTTCCATATCATCGCCAATGACAATGGTGGGATTTTCAGTAGAAATTTTCATTTTCAGCCCTTTGAGACTTGTAACTCTATAGGTTTTTCCTGGCATTGTCTTTGTCTCCGTCAGTGTTAGAGGACCTGCACTCACACGCTTCCGAAAGCTCTGCTGATTAGGCTTGCTTTTGATGGCGACTGGTATTCTGTCTCGGAAGAACTTCTCAAAGCCAGACTTCTCAGCTTCGGTTTCATTGTTGAGATGAGATGCAGTTGTGGCACTCTATTTCATCAATATTAAATATTGATCTAGGTCTCCTGTCGAAATTATGTCGTTCCATTATCTTCTTCAAAGCCGCATAGTATGATGTGATCGCTTCTTTTGATGTTGCTCTAGCTCGGTGCATATCCAGATTGCGGGATGTGATCATGCCAATGGATCTATGGCGACTTAGGAAGCCACGAAACCAACCACGTCCCAATGGCCTAGCCAATTTTTTCTTGAGTTCATGAGCAAAGTCATTGGCTAAGTTGATAACACCCCCTCTCATATAAGGGTATCCTATTGTTGCCAGATACTGCATATGGTTTACAATGACAAGTTCTTGATCTTCGGTGAATACAGTTGTCTTATGCGCTCCAAACTGCTTACTTGATACCCTTCATAGAATTCTGTCCCTAAGGGTTTGTTCAGGAACATTGTAGCGCTGAAAAACACAACCACAAGGATTGTTAAAACATGTACAATACATGGCTTTATGTGCATATTATGTTTTAGTATAGGCCCCTAGCGAATAAGTGAAATGACCCTAATCAAAATGAAGAAAAAAATGTTGATTGCACTAGACCATCTAGTCAAGCTTGAAATTACCTTGCTGGCCCGCCGCACAGGCATTCCCTCTTTGACTGCTTCGTAGGCACGAATCATTGAATGCTGTGCGTAGTTCAACTTTTTCTTCGGGTGCTTCTGTAGAGGGAAACTACAAGGTTTTGATCATAATGGTCATCCATACTTTTGTGACCCAGTCGTAAACATTTGCAGACGAATGTTTGTTTTCACAATTAACTGGGAGTTAACTCGGCCAATAATGTTTTGTGATGTCTAAAATCTTGATAAATACGCTCTATTCCTTATTATTTGATCAATCTGGTGTATTTATGGCTTCACTCACCATATTTGTGGGACAATATTATAGGACAAGCAAATGGGAGCAATTATGGTCTCAAGTTGGAAACAACAACATGACCTTTGACCTAAAAACTATCGTCCAATCAAAATCGACGGAACAAGAACCCCCACGGAGCAAGGTGCCGTCACCCTATTCCTGATATGCACAACTATGGAGGAGCTATCCAGACCACATCCAGAAGCATTTTGCACATTCTCTGCAAATATAAAAGGAATATATGAGCATAACAACAGTATACAAGTTGGACACTTTTATATGCAACATATGGTATAGTTTATTTACAATTTTGAACAGAATGTGTCCATAGGCCTAATGCACAATAGTGCAAAAACACTTATCGTACTGTAACATATCGTAAATTGAAATCTTTTTAGCCATACACGTATTCTGTGGTTCACCCGGGAATCTGTAATACATAAATAGTTTTCTTTATATCCAAATTAAATTGACAAAAGAAAGATTGGCATACTACACACTTATTTAGGAATGATATACACACAGACATAAACACATAGTGATAAAAAAGGCAAGCAAGACCATAAGCACAAGGCATGTACATGTAACAAGCATTTTAAAATTGTTATTGAATTGTATAAATGATGTCCAACCAAGGTATGGTAGTTGTGTGATTTTAGTGTAAACTGTTTGTAGCAAGTTTGATCATACTTCGTTTTTGTTCGGGAGTTGGGGTTAAGTACTTAAAAATACAATCACTTTTCCAGTCCCCCAAGATTTTAATAGATGTTACAGGTACACCAGATGCCAGGAGCCAAGTTGCACCCCCTCGCCGTAGGCTGTGAGTGCCGAAATCGATTCTATCGAAACTGAGTCGGTGCATCAGCGTGGTCAAACGATCGCGAACCTGATTAGCCGATAGTGTGTGGACACACCCCTTGTTGTGGATGCCGAACGCCGGGTCTTCTGGAGACACTGGTCCTGCTGCTCCCCAGAGACGGATGATGGCAGATGTAGGACACAACTGGTTGGCTCGAAGGTAGGGCAACGGGACATGGAGTAACCGCTCCTTGTACTGGATGGTTTTACTGCTGTTCACAGTAAGGACGGCTCCTTCAGGCGTCAAATTCACGTCCCGACGTCTCACGGCGTTTTTGGCTTGTCCGGCAATATTCCCGACCCGAAACAGTCCAAAGAAACAGGTCACTATTATCGCCCACAACTGAATGTCGGCGGCCTTCCTATGGTCTAACAGGCTGTGGATCTGGAGGAGCTGGTCTGGCGAGATAGGCTGCTTGATTCTGGCTGAGGCACCTTTGACGCGTTTGACGCACTTTAACAGGGACGTCACAGACCAGACGTCCGATATATTATAGTCGTATCCCAGCTCTAGGTGAAGTGTTTTAATCACGCCCATGTACTGTTTGATGGTCGAGAGGGCTTTTGATCTTGCCAAGAATGCGACATAGCGGCAAAGGTTTTCCTCTGTCGCAGGCACAGGGTAACATCCCAGTCTTTCACAGAAGGTCAAATACGACTGGAGTTGGCTTCTGTAGGAGAGTTTTGTCGCCTGCGAAAACAGTTGTGTTCTCCATGTGGCTATCTCCTGGTCCAGCTGCGCAGCCAATTGTGAACCTGCTGGTAAATAACATGGTATGCATTAGGCGACATATGGTGAGGCAGGTAGAATCACGGAAACCAGTACTGAGCGTGCTCAGGCTGTAAGAGTAACGAGCAAAACCGTTCGAGTTGTCCCTGTTCGTGGAGCCGCGAAATCGCATCCGGTATTTCGTTACAAATGCCCGGTATATGGACGGCCCCTATTGTGCTGTTTCTGGACAAACAGACTGCTGCCAGACGTTTCAGCAGTTTCAGTGCAATAGGAGATTTTGTAGTTCCGCTGTTTATCATGTGGACGATAGATGCGTTGTCCACGTGGACTATGATGTTTTTGTTCGTGAACAATGGCGTCCAACGATGTACCCCAACCAACACAGCGGCAAGTTCTTTAATATTTATGTGGAAATCGGCAATATAAGCAAGGTCTCGACGCCAGTGACAATAAAACCAATCACCGAGGCAGAAAGCTCCGCATGCGTGCTGGCTAGCGTCAGAGGCGAATTGAATTGATGGTCTCAAGCTCCGTTCCCAGATTTGACGGACGGCGTGCCCCGTACTGAGGGCATGCGACCACCAGAGCAGGTCTTCCCGTAACCTACACAGAAGCACTTTATGTCTAGTTTGACTAAGTTCTGAAAGCATGTGATATAGGGAACACAGATGGGTCCGACCCCACGGTGTAACAGCAGCTGCCCAGTTTAACTTTCCGGCTAATGTCTGTAATTGCGATTTGGAAATGCGTTTTTTCTTGAGGGTTTGGTTCACTAGCAAAGAGACACTGGTTCTCTTTTGTGGGTCCAGTGCCATGGTCCCAGTCACTGTGTTAATCAGAACCCCCAAGAAAACCATCGATTGGCAAGGATCGATCACTTTCCTCCAATTGATACGAAGTCCGAGAGAACGCAGGAGTGAGATTAGGCAATTGTATGCTTCCAGACATTTATCAAAGCTTTCATCACTAATGAAAAAATCGTCCAGGTATGAAACAACTCCGGGGTATCCTTTATTATGCATTGCGCGAGTAATCGCTTGTGTGAGTCTATTGAAAATGGCGGGGCTCTTGCGAGCGCCGAATGGAAGTCTATAGTCTACCATATAGGTTGGGGAATTTTGTCCCTGAAAAGTCCATTTCAATCCAGTTAAAGTCCTATGGTCCGATTTGATATTGACACTTCTGTAAGCGTTTTTCAAGTCTACTTTAGCCATAAAATGGCCGGGTCGTAACAATGCAATAGCGTCCTGGACCGACTGATATCTGCAAGGGTCTTTAATTGCATACGAATTAACTCCAGTGTCATCAGGTTTACTATAGTCATGCACCAACCTGATATCTCCATCGGGCTTTGGGACCGCCGAAAGTGCGCTGACGATAATGGGTTTCGAGGTCACGATGACGTAGTTATTGTCGTCCAATTCCTCCTGAAGGCGTCGCTCAACTTGGTTTCTGACGCCGGCAGATGTAACTGATGCATAGTTATCTGTTTCTGTGGGCCGAATGTGGTCCGTTTGGTCCCCGTCTATGATAGGAAAGCCGTCAGTAATACCTTGAATTATGTAATCTCGGTCTGGGTCATTGGAGAGCACCTCCCGCCACTTTGTAATGTGTTCCAGTAGCGGGGAGTTTTGCTGGGCATGTTGAGTGCGGGACGTTACTGGTTTTTTGAACTGGATTGAGCTCCTTCCTTGTGGTTGAATTCCTGGTGTGTCGTAGAATAGCAGGCCATACACACGTGTGCGAACCTGCAAGCGGCAATGTTGCAGCCGTTACGTCCATTCCACTTCTGGCATATGGGTTTTCCTGATGTGGGATCGTACTTCTGGCGGGATCGGTCGCGAGTGCCTGCGTCGGCGCGATGGGAGCCGTTGCCGCCATGTCGCTGTGCTTGACGATGCGACGAGGGGACCTGTGTTGTGTCTCCAGGTTTCAGGTACAACTGCATGAGATACGAGTTATCGGCACCCCACCGAAACCCCAGCTCGGCCTGGCTTTTGCGGTATTCATGGTCATATTTGAGCACAGAGTCCCACTTGAATGCTTGAGACATAGTGGCGATTTTCACCAGGTAGTTCACGTATTGCATCACTGTGCTGAGGTCGGCCCGGTCCTCCGTCACCATCAGCCTGAGAACGCGCAGACTGGCCTCCATGTACTGAGCGATCTTAACTTTCTCCAAGGGGGTTCTGGATGATTTCAATGAGAATTCCATTGAGCCAAACTTCACCGTTCCGCTTGGGTCGTCGGATTCGACATACTTGGGAATTAACGAAATATAGTCACGGATGTCACGGAAGGATTGTTTCTCTGTAGACGTACCCCCGAACTGGAGCGGGTCGAAGATCTCCGGGTCCCCTGCTACGTGCGGCGGTTGGGCACCGGCAATGTTGGTCGTCATGGAACCCAGGCCAGTCTGGCTCCATATGGCCCGGATATCGCTTGTGGACAGCGGTTGGTTTTGACGTGGGGACTCCTGTGGCTCGCCAGGGATGCGCTCACCGACACCTACTCCAGGCTGATTGACTGTATTTCCTGGGTCGGTAACAGCGGTGTGTTTCAAACTTGCCACGGCTTCAAGTAGCAAATAATATTGTGCTGGGAGCAACTTCTTTTCAAATTCCTTTTTAATGATATCAGCGTTCAAAGTTTTAATAGACTTTTGTGACACAAAGCCTTTATCCGCCAGTACTTTCATGGTATCCTCAGAAAGTTTGTAAGTGTCCGCCCAGTTTTTTAAATCAAAGCTTTCCATTTTGGCAATTTGCCGGCACTTTTTGAACAAAACAAAGCGATGTGGACTGAACGCTGTCCCAGCAACGACTGACCGATGTGAGGGACCGTGACGGTGGTTTACATATAAAAATTATAAGGCTGAGCTGAGCAATACAACATTTGTCCATTTAAACAAGTTTTGTATTTAAAACCAATCGTAATTGAGCAATGGAGGGTTTTCTTCTGGACTTAGAGCACCACTATCTAGGTCATTGCAAAATGGAACAGAATCATAATTTTGTTCGAATAAAACGAAATAGGTTTTGTGAAAATAATTCACCTGTTCATCGGTCTCTTGCCGATAATATTCTGTTGACAACGTAATTTAGGTTATCCAAATGGGCGGCGTTTTATGATGTTACTCAGTCTGTATTGCAGTTTTAGGTCATGATACTTCAGATATCCCATGCATCACAATGCATCCGCTTTGTACGGCGGCCCAATACTGCCATTATTCATGCCTGAGTTAAGAGTAGTTTTGAAATCAGCTTCATAGTTAGTAAACAGTTATTTTCAGTTATGAAACTAGTTTCTAGCAAGGCACAAACCCTTTACACCCGGCACAAACCTTTCTAGCAGGGCACAATCGTTTTTAGCAGGGTGCAAACCTTTCTAGCATGGCGCAAACCTTTTTAGCACGGCACAAACTTTATAACAGGGCATAAACCTTTATAACACGGCACAAACCTTTTTAACATGGCGCAAACCTTTTTAGCACGGCACAAACCTTTATAACAGGGCATAAACCTTTATAACACGGCACAAACCTTTTCAACATGGCGCAAACATTTTTAGCACGGCACAAACCTTTATAACAGGGCATAAACCTTTATAACACGGCACAAACCTTTTTAACATGGCTTAAACCTTTTTAGCACGGCACAAACCTTTATAACAGGGCATAAACCTTTAAAACACGGCACAAACCTTTTTAACATGGCACAAACCTTTTTAGCACGGTACAAACCTTTAAAACAGGGCATAAACCTTTATAACACGGCACAAACCTTTTTAGCACGGCACAAACCTTTATAACATGGCATAAACCTTTATAACACAGCACAAACCTTTTTAACATGGCACAAACCGTTTTAACACGGCACAAACCTTTATAACATGGCATAAACCTTTATAACACGGCACAAACCTTTCTAACGTGGCGCAAACCTTTTTAGCACGGCACAAACCTTTATAACAGGGCATAAACCTTTGTAAAGTTATTGACTACCGTCCGCTCTTCGGGATCCTCGAGGATAGTCCTCTCTCATCCGAGTCCTTGCGGACGCGCATCCGCTATTCCGGATCCTTGCGGCAGGGCCGCTCACCGGAGGTTGCGGCGGACACGGTAACTACTTCAGCATTAACGGTAACCAGGTAACAGCCCACCCGACACTCCCAGGCCTACGGACACCGTTCAGAAACTAGTTCATCCCTACGGTGTTAACTGGCGGGGCCTGGCGAGCCGCGGTCTGCCTCGGGGACGGAACCCCGTACAGTCCGACATGCTGGCCAGAGCCTCTGTCACACGTCCCGGGAAGGGAGAGAGCTGGCGATCCACAGGGCCGAAGGCCCCCGAGTCAGCAACTTGTCTCTCCCAGCCCGGGCCTCCCCATGGAAATCGTCCCCAGGGCTCTAGGAGCCCACTACTCACAAACAGGGAACACAAAGCTCATGGTGAGCCTCGTGTGCGTCCTGTCTCTCGATCTTGGACAATCTCCTCGAACGAGTCGCTTCCAGTGTATATATAATACACCAGAAACTGTAGGGCGCACGCGAGGTTTAATCGATCCATTGTTATAGTTTACTGGAACGTAAATTACAATACGTCGCGTGGCAACGCACGCTCGAACGGAGCATGTCAAAACAAGGCCAAGTACGAAAAGGCCACATAAATGGCATTTATGTTTACAATCACCTGCCGCGTGCTTAGGGCAAAATCGCCACACCTTTATAACATGGCACAAACCTTTCTAACATGGCATAAACCTTTTTAGCACGGCACAAACCTTTATAACAGGGCATAAACCTTTAAAACACGGCACAAACGTTTTTAACATGGCACAAACCTTTTTAACGTGGCGCAAACCTTTTTAGCACGGCACAAACCTTTATAACAGGGCATAAACCTTTATAACACCGCACAAACTTTTCTAACATGGCATAAACCTTTTTAGCACGGCACAAAGCTTTATAACAGGGCATAAACTTTTATAACACGGCACAAACCTTTCTAACATGGCTTAAAACCTTTTTAGCACAGCACAAACCTTTATAACGGGGCATAAACCTTTAAAACACGGCACAAACGTTTTTAACATGGCACAAACCTTTTTAACATGGCGCAAACCTTTTTAGCATGGCACAAACCTTTTTAGCACGGTACAAACCTTTAAAACAGGGCATAAACCTTTATAACACGGCACAAACCTTTTTAGCATGGCACAAAAATTTATAACGGGGCATAAACCTTTATAACACGGCACAAACCTTTTTTACGTGGCGCAAATCTTTTTAGCATGGCACAAACCTTTATAACAGGACATAAACCTTTATAACACGGCACAAACCTTTTTAACATGGCGCAAACATTTTTAGCACGGCACAAACCTTCATAACAGGGCATAAACCTTTATAACACGGCACAAACGTTTTTAACATAGCACAAACCTTTTTAACACAGCACAAACCTTTATAGCAGGGCACAAACCTTTTTAGCAGGGCACAAACCTTTTTAGCATGGCACAAACCTTTATAACAGGGCATAAACCTTCATAACACGGCACAAACCTTTTTAACATGGCGCAAACCTTTTTAGCATGGCACAAACCTTTATAGCAGGGCACAAACCTTTTCAGCAGGGCGCAAACCTTTATAGCAAGGCGCAAACCTTTATAACATGGCACAAACCTTTATAACAGAGTAGTTTTGAAATCAGTTTCCTAGTTAGTAAACAGTTATTTTCAGTTATGAAACTAGTTTTAAGCATGACACAAACCTATCTATCATAGTACAAACCTTTACAACATGGGGTTTGCGCCATGCTACAAAGGTTTGTGCCATGCTATAAAGGTTTGTGCCGTGTTTAAAAAGTTTGTGCCACGTTATAAAGGTTTCTGCCCCGTTATAAAGGTTTGTGCCGTGCTAAAAATGTTTGCGCCATGTTAAAAAGGTTTGTGCCGTGTTATAAAGGTTTATGCCCTGTTATAAAGGTTTGTGCCATGCTAAAAAGGTTTGCGCCATGTTAAAAAGGTTTGTGCCGTGTTATAAAGGTTTATGCCCTGTTATAAAGGTTTGTGCCGTGCTAAAAAGGTTTGTGCCATGTTAAAAAGGTTTGTGCCGTGTTATGAATTTATGCCCTGTTATAAAGGTTTGTGCCGTGCTAAAAGGTTTGTGCCATGTTATAAAGGTTTATACCATGTTATAAAGGTTTGTGCCGTGCTAAAAAGGTTTGTGCCATGTTAAAAAGGTTTGTGCCATGTTATAAAGGTTTATGCCCTGTTATAAAGGTTTGTGCCGTGCTAAAAAGGTTTGCACCATGTTAAAAAGGTTTGTGCCGTGTTATAAAGATTTATGCCCTGTTATAAAGGTTTGTGCCGTGCTAAAAAGGTTTGTGCCATGTTAAAAAGGTTTGTGCCGTGTTATGAATTTATGACCTGTTATAAAGGTTTGTGCCGTGCTAAAAGGTTTGTGCCATGTTATAAAGGTTTATACCCTGTTATAAAGGTTTGTGCCGTGCTAAAAGGTTTGTGCCATGTTAAAAAGGTTTGTGCCGTGTTATAAAGGTTTATGCCCTGTTATAAAGGTTTGTGCCGTTCTAAAAATGTTTGCGCCATGTTAAAAAGGTTTGTGCCGTGTTATAAAGGTTTATGCCCTGTTATAAAGGTTTGTGCCCTGCTATAAAGGTTTGTGCCGTTTTAAAAAGGTTGATGCCATGTTATAAAGGTTTGCGCCCTGCTAAAAAGGTTTATGCCCTGTTATAAATATTTGTGCCGTGCTAAAAAGGTTTGTGCCAAGTTAAAAAGGTTTGTGCCGTGTTATAAAGGTTTATGCCCTGTTATAAAGGTTTGTGCCGTGCTAAAAATGTTTGCGCCATGTTAAAAAGGTTTGTGCCGTGTTATAAAGGTTTATGCCCTGTTATAAAGGTTTGTGCCGTGCTAAAAAGGTTTGCGCCATGTTAAAAAGGTTTGTGCCGTGTTTTAAAGGTTTATGCCCTGTTATAAAGGTTTGTGCCGTGCTAAAAAGGTTTGCACCATGTTAAAAAGGTTTGTGTCGTGTTATAAAAATGTTTGCGCCATGTTAAAAAGGTTTGTGCCGTGTTATAAAGGTTTATGCCCTGTTATAAAGGTTTGTGCACTGCTATAAAGGTTTGTGCCGTTTTAAAAAGATTTGTGCTATGTTAAAAAGGTTTGCGCCCTGCTAAAAAGGTTTATGCCCTATTATAAATATTTGTGCCGTGCTAAAAAGGTTTGTGCCAAGTTAAAAAGGTTTGTGCCGTGTTATAAAGGTTTATGCCCTGTTATAAAGGTTTGTGCCGTGCTAAAAATGTTTGCGCCATGTTAAAAAGGTTTGTGCCGTGTTATAAAGGTTTATGCCCTGTTATAAAGGTTTGTGCCATGCTAAAAAGGTTTGCACCATGTTAAAAAGGTTTGTGCCGTGTTTCAAAGGTTTATGCCCTGTTATAAAGGTTTGTGCCGTGCTAAAAAGGTTTGTGCCATGTTAAAAAGGTTTGTGCCGTGTTATGAATTTATGCCCTGTTATAAAGGTTTGTGCCGTGCTAAAAGGTTTGTGCCATGTTATAAAGGTTTATACCCTGTTATAAAGGTTTGTGCCGTGCTAAAAAGGTTTGTGCCATGTTAAAAAGGTTTGTGCCGTGTTATAAAGGTTTATGCCCTGTTATAAAGGTTTGTGCCTACTAAAAAGGTTTGCGCCATGTTAAAAATGTTTGTGCCGTGTTATAAAGGTTTATGCCCTGTTATAAAGGTTTGTGCCGTGCTAAAAAGGTTTGTGCCAAGTTAAAAAGGTTTGTGCTGTGTTATGAAGGTATATGCCCTGTTATAAAGGTTTGTGCCGTGATAAAAAGATTTGTGCCATGTTATAAAGGTTTATACCCTGTTATAAAGGTTTGTGCCATGCTAAAAAGGTTTGTGCCATGTTAAAAAGGTTTGTGCCGTGTTATAAAGGTTTATGCCCTGTTATAAAGGTTTGTGCCGTTCTAAAAATGTTTGCGCCATGTTAAAAAGGTTTGTGCCGTGTTATAAAGGTTTATGCCCTGTTATAAAGGTTTGTGCCCTGCTATAAAGGTTTGTGCCGTTTTAAAAAGGTTGATGCCATGTTATAAAGGTTTGCGCCCTGCTAAAAAGGTTTATGCCCTGTTATAAATATTTGTGCCGTGCTAAAAAGGTTTGTGCCAAGTTAAAAAGGTTTGTGCCGTGTTATAAAGGTTTATGCCCTGTTATAAAGGTTTGTGCTGTGCTAAAAATGTTTGCGCCATGTTAAAAAGGTTTGTGCCGTGTTATAAAGGTTTATGCCCTGTTATAAAGGTTTGTGCCGTGCTAAAAAGGTTTGCGCCATGTTAAAAAGGTTTGTGCCGTGTTTTAAAGGTTTATGCCCTGTTATAAAGGTTTGTGCCGTGCTAAAAAGGTTTGCACCATGTTAAAAAGGTTTGTGTCGTGTTATAAAAATGTTTGCGCCATGTTAAAAAGGTTTGTGCCGTGTTATAAAGGTTTATGCCCTGTTATAAAGGTTTGTGCACTGCTATAAAGGTTTGTGCCGTTTTAAAAAGATTTGTGCTATGTTAAAAAGGTTTGCGCCCTGCTAAAAAGGTTTATGCCCTATTATAAATATTTGTGCCGTGCTAAAAAGGTTTGTGCCAAGTTAAAAAGGTTTGTGCCGTGTTATAAAGGTTTATGCCCTGTTATAAAGGTTTGTGCCGTGCTAAAAATGTTTGCGCCATGTTAAAAAGGTTTGTGCCGTGTTATAAAGGTTTATGCCCTGTTATAAAGGTTTGTGCCATGCTAAAAAGGTTTGCACCATGTTAAAAAGGTTTGTGCCGTGTTTCAAAGGTTTATGCCCTGTTATAAAGGTTTGTGCCGTGCTAAAAAGGTTTGTGCCATGTTAAAAAGGTTTGTGCCGTGTTATGAATTTATGCCCTGTTATAAAGGTTTGTGCCGTGCTAAAAGGTTTGTGCCATGTTATAAAGGTTTATACCCTGTTATAAAGGTTTGTGCCGTGCTAAAAAGGTTTGTGCCATGTTAAAAAGGTTTGTGCCGTGTTATAAAGGTTTATGCCCTGTTATAAAGGTTTGTGCCTACTAAAAAGGTTTGCGCCATGTTAAAAATGTTTGTGCCGTGTTATAAAGGTTTATGCCCTGTTATAAAGGTTTGTGCCGTGCTAAAAAGGTTTGTGCCAAGTTAAAAAGGTTTGTGCTGTGTTATGAAGGTATATGCCCTGTTATAAAGGTTTGTGCCGTGATAAAAAGATTTGTGCCATGTTATAAAGGTTTATACCCTGTTATAAAGGTTTGTGCCATGCTAAAAAGGTTTGTGCCATGTTAAAAAGGTTTGTGCCGTGTTATAAAGGTTTATGCCCTGTTATAAAGGTTTGTGCCGTGCTAAAAAGGTTTGCGCCATGTTAAAAAGGTTTGTGCCGTGTTATAAAGGTTTATGCCATGTTATAAAGGTTTGTGCCGTGCTAAAAAGGTTTGTGCCATGTTAAAAATGTTTGTGCCGTGTTATAAAGGTTTATGCCCTGTTATAAAGGTTTGTGCCGTGCTAAAAATGTTTGCGCCATGTTAAAAAGGTTTGTGCCGTGTTATAAAGGTTTATACCCTGTTATAAAGGTTTGTGCCGTGCTAAAAAGGTTTGTGCCATGTTAAAAAGGTTTGTGCCGTGTTATAAAGTTTTATGCCCTGTTATAAAGGTTTGTGCCGTGCTAAAAAGGTTTTTCGCCATGTTAAAAAGGTTTGTGCCGTGTTATAAAGGTTTATGCCCTGTTATAAAGGTTTGTGCCGTGCTAAAAAGGTTTGTGCCATGTTAAAAAGGTTTGTGCCGTGTTATGAAGGTTTATGCCCTGTTATAAAGGTTTGTGCCGTGCTAAAAAGGTTTGTGCCATGTTATAAAGGTTTATACCCTGTTATAAAGGTTTGTGCCGTGCTAAAAAGGTTTGTGCCATGTTAAAAAGGTTTGTGCCGTGTTACAAAGGTTTATGCCCTGTTATAAAGGTTTGTGCCGTGCTAAAAAGGTTTGCGCCATGTTAAAAAGGTTTGTGCCGTGTTATAAAGGTTTATGCCCTGTTATAAAGGTTTGTGCCGTGCTAAAAAGGTTTGTGCCATGTTAAAAAGGTTTATGCCGTTATAAAGGTTTGTGCCGTGCTAAAAAGGTTTGTGCCATGTTAAAAAGGTTTGTGCCGTGTTATAAAGGTTTATGCCCTGTTATAAAGGTTTGTGCCGTGCTAAAAAGGTTTGTGCCATGTTGAAAAGGTTTGTGCTGTGTTATAAAGGTTTATGCCCTGTTATAAAGGTTTGTGCCGTGCTAAAAATGTTTGCGCCATGCTAGAAAGGTTTGCACCCTGCTAAAAACGTTTGTGCCCTGCTAGAAAGGTTTGTGCCGGGTGTAAAGGGTTTGTGCCTTGCTAGAAACTAGTTTCATAACTGAAAATAACTGTTTACTAACTATGAAACTGATTTCAAAACTACTCTTAACTCAGGCATGAATAATGGCAGTATTGGGCCGCCGTAGCTTTGAGATCCAGTAGTAGTATCCAACTGCTTTGTTCGTACATGTACATCACACGAAAGTTATCACGGAGCTTTCTGTGGCAAAAGAGAGCGCATCTGTTGCCGCGTTTCCCTCTATACTGCCTCATTCGAGTAATACGCACCAACAACTTACTGTGGAAGAAAACAACTCAAACGCACACGGCGAATCAACTATAAATATATTGAATCCGGACAGTCTGAATGATAGTCATAACAACAGAATGCCGAGCGTCAAGTTGAGCTTAGTCATGTAAATATCTGAGTTCAGTCCCCTGCATGGCCTAATGGGGGCCACTCTGCACTCGTCACCTGCTATTGGTTGCACTTGAAAGTATTTGGGAGTAAAGTTTAGCAAATCGCATTGCAAGCATTGCTCACTTTCAAAATTGTGTACGGCGACATGAGGTCAAAAGCCTTGGTCATGAAAAATTAACCATGCTAAACGGTCGCCAGTGGCGGGCGACATATACGGTGTTCTGAGTAGGAGGTTTGGAGTCGTGTTATTGAGCGGGAAATGTGTTCGGTGTTGTATTTATTGAAGTGTGACTATTTCTAGATGTGTGATTTACATTGCCATTTAGGTAAAACGTAGATTTAGGTAAGTATTAGATAATGGGCGAGACGCAGGTCAGTATTAGAAACGAAGGACTTTCGAGGCGAAGTTGTTCGACTTAGTTGTTCGACTAATAACTTTTTCCGAATACAGGGCGCATACAAACAACTTATTTCTTAAATGTAAGATTTGAAGTTTGATTCGTTGTATTCATATTTTAAGAGCATACTTATGTTCAAGTTTAGTCAGAATAAGCTGCCAATGTTTTATTCTGCATTTTTTTCAAGAAATGACTTCAATCACATGTACGATACAAGACAAAAAGGCAACTATAGGTCAAATGAGTGTAGATCTTTAATATCTTCTTTCAATGTGAAAATACATGGTCCGAAGATCTGGAATAACATTCCAAGTAATATCAGAGGTAGTAGAACACTATATGCTTTCAAATAAAAACTGAAAAACCATCTGATCACTTGTCAAAATATCACATAGCTGTGTTTCATGTTAATTATTACTAAATTGTGTGTTGTTCGATGATGTTTAGGTTTGAAATCTCCATGTATGTATTTTAATTATGTCAGTATTTTAGGGGGAAAATAAGCCCTGTGGTTTCAATTCCCCACCCATGTAAATATGTTTATGTTGGGTGAATAAACTACTTATGACTTATGTAGAGGTGTTGTGTACAGGTAAAACAAAATGGGACCAAGAACTGATCCCTGTGGAACACCAAATTTTATGTCTGCTGGCTCTGAGAGGCTGTCGCCAACTGATTGGACCCTACCAGACAAATAGGACGAGAACCACTCGCGTGCAGTCCCACCAAAGCCAAACCAGGATGATAGACACTCCAAGAGAACTGTATGGTCGATCGTGTTAAAAGCAGCCGAAAGATCAAGTAATACCAGAGCAGTATGTGTATTCGTAGAACTTTTCAAGAATCAACTAGATCTACACTGGTATTAGTGCAGACATTTAATTTATTCATGCTGCAAAAACACGAAGGGCCTAAATCAACAAACACTCCAGTGGATGAACGGTATGCACGCGATAATTGCTACGTCCTGGTCGCGAGGGTAATACATTGTACAGTTTGCACACAGTAAGAAAATGAGTAAGATACACAATCATGGGGAGTCCAGTGCAATATATTATTAGGAGTCGTCTGAACGGTTATGAGGAAACAGCACCCACAAATTAGACAGTGTTCAATCAAAACAACTATCATAAAACAAAACTATGTAAAGTTATTGACTACCGTCCGCTCTTCGGGATCCTCGAGGATAGTCCTCTCTCATCCGAGTCCTTGCGGACGCGCATCCGCTATTCCGGATCCTCGCGGCAGGGCCGCTCACCGGAGGTCGCGGCGGACACGGTAACTACTTCATCATTAACGGTAACCAGGTAACAGCCCACCCGACACTCCCAGGCCTACGGACACCGTTCAGAAACTAGTTCATCCCTACGGTGTTAACTGGCGGGGCCTGGCGAGCCGCGGTCTGCCTCGGGGACGGAACCCCGTACAGTCCGACATGCTGGCCAGAGCCTCTGTCACACGTCCCGGGAAGGGAGAGAGCCACATTACCCCCTTCTTACAATGTTGGTCCCCAACATGTTCCGCCTGCACCCAAAACTGCAAAACACGACGAAGGCATCGCATGGCGGACCGAAGGAAGCAAGGTGAACGGTACCCAGAAGTCACGGCGCAACACACTAGGACTTTAAGAGTCCCTTTTGGAAGAATGGGGAACTACCCCCGGACTTACGGAGTAAACTATAACGCGCTTTGCAATTTTGAATAAATCCTCATAAACAAGCTAAAATTTTGACCGAGGTGGTCCAAAACCGTGTGATGACCTTGAAAGGTCATCCATTATAAAAGGACGGTGTGTCGAGTCTTTGGAATATCTTTAAGGTTAGACTTTAAATTTAGAAATTTTGTAAAACGACACACCGAGTGATCAAAAGTAATAGTACCTCTAAAAATGTTGCCGACCGCCCTGCCGGCCGGCTCCTCAGATCCGCAGAACGGGTCTGAGGCAGGGCGGAGCCGCGGGAGCGACTCCGGCACGCCCGCATGACATATGTACATCTAGCAGACACACATACACCTGCGGACAGCTGTCGCAGACAGCTATCAAAGCCAACGCGGCAAGCCGCATCGACTGCCAGTACCTGTATACTGCAACCCGCACAGGCCTGTGTAAAGACACGCAGATGGACGGACGTCTGCACTTTCATGCAGCCGCCCGCCCGCCCGCACATCTTCAGCACGGCCCGCATGGGGAGTTTACAACTGACAAAATCACCCGCATCTCGAACACCGGACACGCGGATCCCGCGGAATTCAGCGCCGCATCGGCGGACGGTCCCCGCATCGGCGGATCCCTACGGTGTTAACTGGCGGGGCCTGGCGAGCCGCGGTCTGCCTCGGGGACGGAACCCCGTACAGTCCGACATGCTGGCCAGAGCCTCTGTCACACGTCCCGGGAAGGGAGAGAGCTGGCGATCCACAGGGCCGAAGGCCCCCGAGTCAGCAACTCGTCTCTCCCAGCCCGGGCCTCCCCACGGAAATCGTCCCCAGGGCTCTAGGAGCCCACTACTCGCAAACAGGGAACACAAAGCTCATGGCCGAGCCTCGTGTGCGTACTGTCTCTCGATCTTGGACAATCTCCTCGAACGAGTCGTTTCCAGTGTATATATAATACATCAGAAACTGTAGGGTGCACGCGAGGTTAAATCGATCCATTGTTATAGTTTACTGGAACGTAAATTACAATACGTCGCCGTGGCAACGCACGCTCGAACGGAGCATGTCAAAACAAGGCCAAGTACGAAAAGGCCACATAAATGGCATTTATGTTTACAATCACCTGCCGCGTGCTTAGGGCAAAATCGCCACATTACCCCCTTCTTACAATGTTGGTCCCCAACATGTTCCGCCTGCGCCCAAAACTGCAAAACACGACGAAGGCATCGCATGGCGGACCGAAGGAAGCAAGGTGAACGGTACCCAGAAGTCACGGCGCAACACACTAGGACTTTAAGAGTCCCTTTTGGAAGAATGGGGAACTACCCCCGGACTTACGGAGTAAACTATAACGCGCTTTGCAATTTTGAATAAATCCTCATAAACAAGCTAAAATTTTGACCGAGGTGGTCCAAAACCGTGTGATGACCTTGAAAGGTCATCCATTATAAAAGGACGGTGTGTCGAGTCTTTGGAATATCTTTAAGGTTAGACTTTAAATTTAGAAATTTTGTAAAACGACACACCGAGTGATCAAAAGTAATAGTACCTCTAAAAATGTTGCCGACCGCCCTGCCGGCCGGCTCCTCAGATCCGCAGAACGGGTCTGAGGCAGGGCGGAGCCGCGGGAGCGACTCCGGCACGCCCGCATGACATATGTACATCTAGCAGACACACATACACCTGCGGACAGCTGTCGCAGACAGCTATCAAAGCCAACGCGGCAAGCCGCATCGACTGCCAGTACCTGTATACTGCAACCCGCACAGGCCTGTGTAAAGACACGCAGATGGACGGACGTCTGCACTTTCATGCAGCCGCCCGCCCGCCCGCACATCTTCAGCACGGCCCGCATGGGGAGTTTACAACTGACAAAATCACCCGCATCTCGAACACCGGACACGCGGATCCCGCGGAATTCAGCGCCGCATCGGCGGACGAAATGCGGATGGCACAAAACAAATGCGCTACACATCTGGAGATTAAATAAATAATCCGGGTTCGACATTGTTGTATAAATATACATGCAACAAATGTTGACAGCTATTCTACACGCGTAGCAGCGCACGCGGAGTCACTGAAAACTTCTGTTCCCGGTCAAAATGACACATTGCTCGAACCAAAATTCAAACACTATAAACTCATGCGGAAACAATCATTTCCCTCCGGTGACTCCTCACACTCCATGTATACGGGTAGAAAATGTATTTCTATCCCGGGGGACCTCGCAAATATATATTGTAATTAAGATTAGTCATTCGCTTTAGCGTCCGCACCGGCGGTCAATGACGTAAAATTAATCACACAGCAAGGTGGAAATTGGGCTTAAAATTGACAGTAACCACTAACTTGTGGTTGTTACGATTATGTCAGACGAAAACAACAATAAATTGTCATTCTCCAGTCTTTTCGGATATGCACATCAATCCGTCACTGTCAAAATTAACGCAATTCCTTACACCCCTCTTTCGAGAGCGGAAATCTCCCGATTTCTTACTCTCTATTGCACCGGAAAGGAAATTTCACATACTTGTCTCAATTGTGTCATTAATCGAGCAAGAACAGAATTCTCCAGAGACATGCCGCACACTTGTGGCTTATATAATCCACTCACTAAATAATAAGGTGAGATGGAAAATAAACAAAATCACTCCCCATAGCCGCTGGTACGCTTACAGGGCGATCGGACATACCCATGACGTCCGGACAGACAATTGGGCGCCCTATGGGCGGTAGCGACCCGCCCACTAGCAATCCCAACGTACAGCCCGACCGCGGAGCGGTGTCCGGTCCAACCCAGAGCCAATCCAAACGACTACCGGAGCGCGGAACCAATAGATTAGACGCGGAGCCGGCATGGTCCGTAGCCCCTATGGCTAGGGGGAACGTGCCCGTCATGCCGGCGCCCAATCTAGAGGATCCCCAACTTGAGCCCTGCTCCGCGGATGCGATGG
This sequence comes from Terebella lapidaria, assembly GCA_949152475.1. NCBI lineage: Eukaryota > Metazoa > Annelida > Polychaeta > Terebellida > Terebellidae > Terebella > Terebella lapidaria. The sequence continues at coordinate 12,935,554 of OX424559.1, read as the reverse complement.
AGTACCATCTGGAGGTTGGTGAGGGTTTCCTCGAACGACCGGCCATACACGACGACATCGTCGATGTAGACCATACATCGCTTCCAGAGGAACCCTTTAAGTACCATCTCCATGAGGCGCTCGAACGTCGCTGGAGCGTTACAGAGCCCGAACGGCATTACCTTAAATTGGTAGAGCCCGTTCTTAGTAACGAAGGCAGTTTTCGCCCTATCACTCTCCTCCATCTCGACCTGCCAATACCCGGAGGCCAGATCCAGAGCACAGAAGTAGTGCGATCCGGCCAGGGAATCGAAGGTGTCTTCGATGTGCGGGAGAGGATATGAGTCCTTCCGCGTGACATCGTTAAGCTTACGGTAATCAACGCAGAACCTCCACGAGCCGTCCTTCTTCTTCACCATAACCACAGGACTCGCCCAAGGGCTGTCACTGGGTTCGATGATGTCTAGCTCGAGCATCTTCTGCACCTCCTGGTCAATGACCTCTTGGTGCACTATCGCTGCTCGCCGTAGACGTTGTTTGATCGGACGCTCGTCTAGGAGGTCGATGCGGTGTTTGGCAACGTCTGTCTTGCCGACCGCACCATCCGGACCCATAAACACATCCGCATACTGCCGCAACAGTCTGCGGAGCGCCTGGCGCTGCTCTCCACCCAGCCGGTCCTTCGGAACCAGAGATTCCAGATGGTCCGGCAGGGTGAACGGATCATCTCCGGCGGCCGCCGCCGCGCACGCAGCGCGGCAGACCGGATCGTCGGGGATGACACGACTAGACGACGCGGGCACAGCTGTAGCTGCTAGGTACCCGCGCCGCAGCACAACGGGTGAGTCCGTGGGATTCACCACGAGAAGGGGCATCATGCGGGCGTCGGACTTGACCAGAGTCCCGCCCAGCACGAGCCCAGTTCCCTTGGCGAAACTGCTCACCGGCTGCACTATACACGGACGACCTTCAAGGGGCATGCGGGGACGACGCGGCCGCGCCTCGATGATCATCTCGCTCATAGGCGGCACCACCGTGGTGCGCGCCACCCGCATTTGGAACGAATGCGCTGGACCCATGCGGAAGAGGTAGTGAGTATCCTCTCCCATCCGGAATTCACCCGCACTGAAGTTAGCGGTGACCCGGTGGGCCCGGAGAAAATTCATTCCAATAATCCCGGCCGCTCCGATGTCTGCGACGATTGCCTCTGTCGGATACACCTTGTCCCCAAGTGTAACAGGCAACTCGACGATACCGTAGACACGGATGCGGTTGTTACCGGCCCCGTAGAGCTGGTAAGGACCGGGATCCCGCAACTCAAGGTTGCGGAGCACGGGTTCCTTCAAGCGCAAGCGCGGAGTCTATTGCCTCCTCCATCGATCGCTTTTCATGGGTGGCCAGCCCGTATGCTAGGTGGTAAGGCTGGCCATCGATGAACTGATCGATCAGCATCGTCTCAAACCGTCTGGAGTCCATGTCCGGAAAAGCTCTCCGGCCGAGTATGCGTAAGCTGTACGCATAGTCTGTCACGGACTCAGTCGGCTGGCGGATACGCGCCTTGAACTCTCGTTCAGACTGCCGCCGATTGGTCGTCGGCGGGAACAGCAGGCGAAGTTGACGAGCAACCTCGCCGAACGTCACTGTTCCCACCGGCAGACACGGCATCACGCGGAGAGCTTTCCCTTCCAGGCTCCCCGCGAGGACGTGTCCAGCTTCATGCTGGGACCATCCTTCGTACACGGCAGTACGCCATACCTGGAGCAAGTAGTCCTCCAAGTCGGCGTTATCCCCGTTGAACCGTTTCCGCCACGAAGAGTGGTCGGGCCCGTCATCGCGTTTGCTACGCGCCCGACGTGCGGTCCCGGCTCCGGGGTCGTCCGTGTACAGCGGCAAGTTCCGTGCGCTTCCTGCGCCTGCGGCGGAGTCTGCCGGAGCAAACATCGACGCCGCGGACGGAGGAGCAGGGAAGCTCACGTTTGCCGCCGGGGTCATTCCCGCTAAAAACCCACTCTGGCTAGGTGCGGGCGGGGCTCCCATCGAACCTACTGGGTAGGCTCCAGAAGGGGCGGCAAAGCTTGGGGCCGTAGCCGCCTGTTGCCACTGCCCGTCCGACACACTGTACGTGCCAGGGTAAGTCGGCCACGCGGCTTGCGCTCCAACCGTCGGAACGGTCGACGCGGTCGCCAACGTGGTGCCTCCGAGCCGCGGAGCAGGCGCGGGTCCCATTGCGGGGGCCACTGGCGCCTGCGGACTCGGCAGGACTTGGGGAGGGGCTACTGGCCCAGACATCCCCGGACTTGAGATGGCCGACGGGTCAACGCTCGAAGGCGGCTGATTCCGCTTGAACAGTACAAGCGCCTCGGATATCAGCCACCTCTCCCTCTCCGTCAAAGGCCCCGAGTTGCCTTGTGACAGCGGAGAGGGGGAACGGTTCCGCCGGTCTGATCGTCCCTGATGGGGCGACCGGGCGCGGTCATAGCGCCCTCTGGGGGCCAGCTCACCAAGCGCATCGGCGAGCTGGTCTACCACATCACCCGGTGCGGACCGACCAGAGCCCATGCCGGAGGCTCGCGAAGGAGCCCACCCGGCGGGGAGTGGCATCTGGTACTGCTGGTCCGCCTGTCCAGAAGTGCCCGCAGTAGTTGGCGCTCGATTCCGGACGTCCGGAGACGTCCCACGGAAGAGTGCCGCTTGCCACGGACTCATTCTGGGCCTGGGCGGGCGCGGCGTAGAGCCGTTGCCGGCTCCGCCTACCGCGCCTAACACATCAAGGCCCGGCCTTGATGACAACTCCTGTTGCGGCCCCGCGGGGCTAGACTCTACGTCCGGAGACGGAGTCAGGGACGCCGGAGTCGACTCCGCAGACTGGGTTCTGTCCGCGGAGGGCTCCGCACATTCCCTCCGGCCGCCGGAGTCACCCGAAGATGTCTCACGGCGGCTGTCGCGCGACCGGGTGTGATCCGCGACATTACCTCCCGTTTCCCCCCCCCCCTTGGGTTCATTAGCCTTATCTCTGGCTTTGTCTCTTTCCTTTGTCATCCTTTGAGATGTCCTTGAGGAGCGGGCGATCCCCAGGGACTAAGGAGGCTACAACGCTGTGACGGTAGGCTGCGATGGAACACTGTCGGACTGATCCTGGTCACGGCACCAATGTAAAGTTATTGACTACCGTCCGCTCTTCGGGATCCTCGAGGATAGTCCTCTCTCATCCGAGTCCTTGCGGACGCGCATCCGCTATTCCGGATCCTCGCGGCAGGGCCGCTCACCGGAGGTCGCGGCGGACACGGTAACTACTTCATCATTAACGGTAACCAGGTAACAGCCCACCCGACACTCCCAGGCCTACGGACACCGTTCAGAAACTAGTTCATCCCTACGGTGTTAACTGGCGGGGCCTGGCGAGCCGCGGTCTGCCTCGGGGACGGAACCCCGTACAGTCCGACATGCTGGCCAGAGCCTCTGTCACACGTCCCGGGAAGGGAGAGAGCTGGCGATCCACAGGGCCGAAGGCCCCCGAGTCAGCAACTCGTCTCTCCCAGCCCGGGCCTCCCCACGGAAATCGTCCCCAGGGCTCTAGGAGCCCACTACTCGCAAACAGGGAACACAAAGCTCATGGCCGAGCCTCGTGTGCGTCCTGTCTCTCGATCTTGGACAATCTCCTCGAACGAGTCGCTTCCAGTGTATATATAATACACCAGAAACTGTAGGGCGCACGCGAGGTTAAATCGATCCATTGTTATAGTTTACTGGAACGTAAATTACAATACGTCGCCGTGGCAACGCACGCTCGAACGGAGCATGTCAAAACAAGGCCAAGTACGAAAAGGCCACATAAATGGCATTTATGTTTACAATCACCTGCCGCGTGCTTAGGGCAAAATCGCCACAACTAAAAGCAATTAGACCCCTGAATTTCTGGTATCTCGTTATTTTTTAGGCGCATCATTTCAAAAATGTTTCCACCTGTAACATTTTAGAACATTTACTACATCTGAGGTAGTAATGTGGATGAACAACGACGGATACAATATTATGCCGAAAGGCTATGTAATGAAGGGTCTCACAACCTAAAATTGAACAACACTTAATATTTATTAATGTCCCGATCACATACAGCCGGTATATCAGTAGTATGAACAAATGTGAGAGTCAGTCAGGCCGAGGCTTTGCTTCGCAGATGCCGCACAGCATATAGAAGTTTGTGGAATCGTTGTGAAACTGCCTCATAAAGTTCATAGTCTAGGCGTAGTTTGGATTTCAATAACTTGTAATTTTGTTCGCTTAACTTCTCTTTCCTCGTGGTTTCTGTTGAACTTTTCAGACTCTGTCTCCTGTTATGGTAAAGCGTTGTGCTACCTGAAAACATATGTGGCATCAAAAATTCCAGCACCTCGAAATACTCCGGCAACATTTCTGTCAGTCCCACAACAAGTTAATCCTTCTGCAGTCGCTGTTTCGCCAGGTCGAGGGACGATTGGGACCGGTTCTTGCAAACGTCCTGTTCAGAGCCACACAAATAATGTAGAGCTGCACCCTTATAGCCCAGTCTAGGACAAATAATTTCCTCCCTTGAAAATCCAGAGGCACACGACGTTAAATTGCCGAGCTTACTGATCGCCACATCATGTTTAGAATATTTAGTAGACTTGACATAATTGTACAGCGAAATGAACCAATCCCTTGGATCTCGAATCACATTGATGTACACTGCCGTGTGTGGGAAGAATGGTCTCAAGTTGTAATAGTACATGTGGTTGCTGATCATGAATCTGTAGTTGTATCTTCGTGCGTAAGGAAGTATATACTCATTGATAAGCCTTTCTGATGAAGCAGGCCCACTTTTATCACCAATCGTATGTGTCTGAATGAAGTGATGTTGTTTTGCCATTCCTTTAAAGATTTGAAATACAGTTCTACTCCCGGTTTTGGGAACTCTGTTGTTGAAAACATGAGTACATCCGGATAATAAATGCACTGGTACAACAGGGTCCTCTGTATCCAAATTTATCTGCTCCTGGAACGCAGTAAAGTTGCATGACACTTTCACATCTCGCCGTGGTGCGTGTATCACGCTCGTGTCTACAGAAGCCTGCACTGTATCACTTCCGGTGGAGTCCTCGGCAGGTCGGGGAGCTCGGATGGCAGTCACTGACGTTTGTAGTGGGTTAAGTATATCAGAAATTTTGAGGGAGACATATCCCAGAAAAGCAATAAGCATGAATAAGACCACCACTATGCGTATTACTTCCAGACCAATTTTGCCTGCGCCATTTCGACTTGTGTATGTCATGGTTCACTGGGAAATCTGAAATTAGAGCAAAATAAAAACTGACACACCAGGTAAATGGGCATTTATAAATCCGTGAATATCCATGCAATATGATGTCTTGCCAGATGCCTAGTTCTCACCTGTAATAATTCTATATATACGAATGCCATGCGACCATGAGTTTTTGCAATTTTCTTGTGATTATGTGAATTTGAACAGAATGAGTCTAATAATACGAATAGCAATCATGAAAATATACCGAACCCGAGAAAGTTATGAAATATGCAAAGACGTATATTTATAGAGCAAGTGGACATACTATGGGGAGGGTTGTCGTCGAAACCTTGGACCAAATAATTCCCATTTTACACCTCAGTATGGGTTGAGTTTACTGTCGAACGGGATTATTATTGTTCTGCAATACTTGTCGGAGGTGTACCTCCACATAGAAGGTTTTCAACCATGACTGGCCTCAATTACCATTCGAATTTGATTCAGAACCCGACTAGAAATGAAGTTGCCAAGGAGATTAAATCAAAACACTTACTTTTCGTGTCTGCAGATGACCTATATCCCAGCCTAGTGTAGAATAAACACGTTTTTGTCCACGTGACGAAGATGGAAAGTTGTTGGTGTTGAAATTAGGCGTTGTCTTCTAAATGCTGGTACACCAGCATCACGCCTACTGGTCAGCGGTTACAACCATGGACGACAGCAAGAGTGCAGCCTAGAAAGTTATTTCTTTGTGAACGATTCTTAGAAGGTAAAAATATTACGGTGGCTCATATTCGCCAGATGGAGGAATGCACTTTTTTCTTTACAGCGTTATAACGCTGTAATACAGCGTTATAACGGTGTAATACAGCGTAATAACGCTCTAATTTACAGCGTAATAATGCTCTAATTCACAGCGTAATAACGCTCTAATAACGCTGTATTACAGCGTTATTACACTGTAATTCAAAATTTGCGGTCCTCTATGTGGCGAATATGAGCTTCCGTAAAATATAGCTCCTCGGATGACTGCTTCCGTGCGAGCCGTGACCAGCACCTCGGTAGGGCATCCAAGGGCGCATTCCTGGTAGTGGTAAGCAGACCATGACAATCAATACTATGTAAAGGATAGGGCCCCAGGTTGAGGCTATCTGACCGAAAGCCGAAACCGCGGGCCATATCCTACATAGAGCATGCATCCACCCCCTCGATCGGGCTTCCAATCTCGATCATACGATGCAACATGCACAGAATTATTCGAGCGTGTCTATTATGTAAGGGATAATCGGTGAAGTGGAGCGCCTCTTCGAAATAATGTACGAGGCCGAAGGCCGAGTACATTATTTCGAAGGGGCGCGACACTGAACCGATTATCCCACTTAGTACACGGTCCCCAGGGAACAATGCCCCCCTCCCCTTCCCCCCCCCCCCCACACACACACCTACATGCAAACAAATATACGGCCGTCTCGGATGGTTGAATTCCTTGACCAAGCTATTTGACATCATGCCTCCGATGGTGCGCAATATTTGTCCCAAGATTTTCAGTAATTTTGTTCTCATTTATGCGGTCAAGTGGAACCAACATCACGACAGGTGCCTTCCACTCAACTCTAATATTCACATGGCTGAGCTAAATACGACAGAGAGCTTCCTGTTGTTATGACTACAGTTTACACGGTTCCGATTGAATAGTTTTTTTAGTTGATTCGCAATGTGCGTTTAGTCGTTTCGCCTCTTTTCATATGGTTGTGAGTATTACTCGAATGAAGCAGTATAAAAGGAAACACGACAACACACGCGCTCTCTTTTGCCACAAAAAGCTCACTGGAAAAACTCCGTGATGTCGGAATGAAGCATGTGGATAGTACGATTGGATTTTAAAGCGGGAGCCTATAAATTACCAAGGAATGCTACTTGAGTATTTAAAACGGCATCCATTTATTCAAAACGGCATTCAAAACGGCATTCATTGAAAGAACCTAAAAAATGATGCGAGCACATTCAGCAAACAGGTGAGTTATTTACTATAAATTTATTTCATTGAAGGTTCAACAGAGATAACAATTCTTTTACTTTCTGCATCAAAATGCGGAAGCCTTAAAGCCCATACAAAATGGATATGAATATTCTGCATCCTTCAATTGGTTTCAAGATATATATACGATTTATCTAAGGCAGAATTTTGTGTGGATTCAAGACTGGTTGAAAAGGTCCATCCCTGGCCTCGATATATACGATCCATCATACAGGTGAGTAAGTGTATTTTAGGTTACCGGACCTATGGTCCGATAACCTATTGGCATGGCGTTGCGTCCGTCGTCCGTCGTCCGTCGTCGTCCGTCGTCCACATTTTTATCTTTTTTGTTTACAGGCGAATATTTCTGAAATTTTGCACAAAAATACTTAAAAATAATTCAAGAAGGAGGTATTTTTTAGTTTTTTGATTTTCGCCTTTTTTTCAAAATGGCGGCCGTTTTCGACGAAAAATGCCTGATTTTGGACTTTGGCGGCCATTTTCTCAAAATCTGTTCAGTAACTTTTTTTCTTTTTGATAACACTCCTCATATGTTCTCCAATGATGTCTATAAATTTCGTTGCGCTTGAATCGCTCGAAGTGGGCCATTTTGGCCCAAACTCGGCTCAAATGGGACTTTCCCATGTTAAATTCTCCTATGCTTTATAATGGGACACATTATGCCTAATATCTCACTTGATATTGAGATTAGAGACTAGGAGTCAATTGTGGACCTATAGGAAATGATATATGCTGAATATTCTCGTGACCTTGAATTTGACCTCTGACCTCACTTTCAAGGTCAGAGCACAAAATGGCTTATATCTCGCTTATTATCGACTCTACAGCTTAGGAATCAATTGTGGACATATAGGAAATGATATATTCTGAATATTCTCGTGACCTTGAATTTGACCTCTGACCTCAGTTTCAAGGTCAGAGCACAAAATGGCCTATATCTCGCTTATTATCGACTCTACAGCTTAGGAATCAATTGTGGACATATAGGAAATGATATATGCTGAATATTCTGATGACCTTGAATTTGACCTTCGACCTCATTTTCAAGGTCACAGGACAAATGGCTAATATCTCGCTTGTTATCGACTTTACAGCTTAGCAATCAATTATGAACATATAGGAAATGATATATGCAGATTATTGTCATGACCTTGAATTTGACCTTTGACCTCATTTTCAAGGTCACAGGACAAAATGGCTAATATCTCACTTATTATCGATTTTACAGCTTAGGAATCAATTGTGGACATATAGGAAATGATATATGCTGAATATTCTCGTGACCTTGAATTTGACCTCTGACCTCATTTCTAAGGTCCAAGGACAAACTAGCTCATATCTTGCTCCTCTATTGACTGTATGGCTTGGGAATCAATTGTGGACATGATATACATGATATAGAAAATGATATACACTGAATATTTTGATGACCTTGAATTTGACCTTTGCCCCTTCATTTTCAAGGCTACAGCATAAAATTGCTAATCTCTCTCTGATTATTGAACTTACAGCTTAGCAATCAACTGTGGACATGATATGTGCTTAATGTTATATATGCTGAATATTCTCTTGACCTTGAATTCAACCAGTGACCTGGCTAATACCTAAAATATTAAACATTGTCCGGTAACCTATCTTTGGCCCTTGGCCTAATTTTTTACTTTGCGCTATTTATCCGACAATGTAAATATGTCGCCAAATAGGCACTATAACTAATACGTTATATTCAAAATGACGAGCTAAGCACTTAATGTTTCATAGGCTTGTACATTCTGTATATTTGCAGGAAATGTGTGAAATGTTTGCGAATATGATCTGGAGATATCTGGCAGAAATATTCACAATTTTGGACCTAAGGAAACTCCGAGGATTATCAAAATATCGAGGATAACGTTTTCACTGGATTATGGATATCTGCAAATGGATTATATCACGAAGTGAAAAGCCAAATACCACCCATGGATATTATCAGCATCTCATGGCTGCAATGATCATCTGTACGTCGAGAATTGAGAAATGTTCCAACATTGCTTTTTGTTTTTGCCATTTGTGATGCATCACGTGCTGTAATTTGTTACCTGAATAAATATGTAGCGTTCATACATCGGTTTGTTGTGGTTCGTTTTTTCTACACAGGAGTAGATTATTGGAGTACATTATTTGAATAATATACTCCAATAATCTACTGAACGCAAATAATCTACTACTGGTAGTGGATTCTGAAAAATAGTCGATTGCATAGGCATAGGACAATAGAACCGTGTACTAAACTGTAAGAACTCGGGGTATCCATTTGTCGCTCCCCCCCCCCTCCCCCCCCCCCGTTAGAGTGGTATATTCCGCGTTTTCTTATTCTGTTGTTTTGGCTACAGTATACACGGTTCCAATTGACTAGGCTATGTTTCTGGTGGACTCGCACTGTGCCTTTGAGTTGTTTTCTCCCCCTAGTAACGTTATTGTGAGTATTGCTCAAATGGAACCCTATAAACATGTGCAATATTCTGATTCTATGGGCAAAAAGTCTGATTCTATGAGCAAATTGTCTGATTCTATGGGCAAATAAGCAAGTAAGCGGTGGGGCACCAGTAAAACGTGCTGGATCAACGACAAATTTCTCAACTCAATCTGATGGCATATGGATAACGCCGCATGCGGATATGAACGCGTGTTATGACGCGCTTGTTTGTTGGATACAATATGCCAGTTCGGAAATGTTTCTAGGTCAGGTCAAATGGTATAAACAAAACATTCGTACACACCATGCTCAAACGTGAGTGACGCGGTGAACTCGAAGTACACAAAGAGGTTAGTATTGTACAGGCGAAATCGAGTATTGTGTTGGTGACAGTGACTCGACAATGGTAGCGTGACAGCATGGTTTGGCTGTGTTTATACCGCTCGACCCCGACCCAATTCCACTGACCTGACCTGAAAACATTTCCGAACTCACGTATTGCAGAACCTTATTCCTGGGAATGACCACATTTCTAAACCGGTGAGTAATATGCCAGACTTATTTCGGCCCATGTAGTGCACCTTACTCTACTAGTACTAGTCGCCCACTGAATGTATAGGCCTACCATATTTAATCAGTCTGGCACATTTTTAATCTTCATTGAAGTTACAAGAAAGAGTAACCTGCGCTACATGGGGCCTTATTTCTTTGAATTCAAAACCAAATTAGCATTTTTTCTTTCTGCATTATCTGACGGGCTGTACCCGTGTACAAAGAATTGAATCATGCTTTTTGCGCGAACAAATATGCTTAACCTCCCGTTATTTCAATATTTGTAAGGAAATGAAAACGATTTATCTACATGTATTTACAGGCAGAATTCCTCGTAAAATCACTACGACCGTTTCTAAAGTCCGATCGAGGACTCCCATGACCCATCGTACGACTCGTAAGTAAAAGTTTTTTTTAACTTTTGTGCTATTGCATTGTATGGCCATGTGAAAGTTCTGTTCAAATTGTTGCCATAATACATTATGCTGAATAGCTATAATCTACATTTTGAAAGGAAAAAATGAATCACTCGTGTCTGTATATATTCCATTCATGTTTGCAGGAAAATTATGCTACGCGTGATCTCTGGAGATTTTTCTAGGATTCCGGTACAGCTGCGGATATATATGTATGTGGAATATCGCAGGATTATTATCTTATAATCGCATAATCTTATTATCATATAGAGTTGGATATATATAAACTGTGTGTTATAAAAGTACTGTACAAGGACTATATATGGCAGCGCACCAAGCTCACTGTAGACCGTGAAGTGTACCGACAGAAGTGTAGTGAGGTCAACAAGCTGATCAGACATGCGAAGGTATCGTACTATTCCGACCAAATATCTGCATGTGGCCGTGACCAGAAAACCCTGTACAACATCTCCAGGACCCTCCTTGGACAGAAGAAATCGTCACCACTACCACAACAGATTCCGACTAGTGCTCTTCCGGATCGGTTCAACGATTTTTTTGCTCAGAAAATCGTCTCCATCAGGGATACCATCGCAAAGGACACTACACAACGTCTGAACCAGGATCACCTGCCGGATCGAATGCTGTTGTCAACTCTGTCCACCTTTCTGCCAGCGACACCTGATGAAATTAGGAAAATCATGGTTAAATCTGCCCCTTAGTCATGCCAGTTAGACCCTGTTCCAACTTGGTTGCTGAAGTTGTGCCTTGACGAGCTTGTACCAATTGTCACCAGGATCGTCAACTCGTCACTATCAAACAGCATTGTTCCACCTTCACTGAAGAGTGCTCTCATTAGACCGCTTCTCAAGAAGCCTACTTTGGATAAGGAACAGCTTAAAAACTAACTATCGGCCTGTGTCGAATCTCCCTTACATTTCGAAAGTTATCGAAAAAGTCGTTGATGCCAGAATTGAGAGACACCTTGAAGATCATCAGCTACATGAATACTACCAGTCAGCCTACTGAAGGCTGCACTCCACCGAAACTGTCATGTTGAAGGTCTCAACTGACATCCTTCAGGCCGCCGACGCAGGCTCTGTCTCAATGCTGATTATGCTTGATTTATCGGCAGCATTTGATACCCTTGAACACAGTGTTTTGTTGCAGCGCCTCGAACAGGTTTTCGGCATTTCAGGGCACGTGCTGGACTGGATTCGGTCCTATCTGTGTGAACGCTATCAGGCAGTGATTGTCAACGGAAAGGTGTCGATGCCTGTCCACCTCCAGCAGGGTGTACCCCAGGGGTCGGTCTTGGGCCCTAAACTCTACACCATGTTTACCAAACCTCTGGGGAACCTCATTGCCTCTCATGGAATTCAACATCAATTCTATGCGGACGACACACAATTGTATGTGTCCTTTAACCCGGCAAACAGGACGGAACAACGGGAGGCCATACAAGCCATCGAAAGCTGTTTGTCTGATATCCACAGCTGGATGTGTGATAACATTTTGAGGCTGAACATGGATAAGACCGAGGTGATCTTGTTTGGGTCTAAGAGCAAGCTGGACTTGGCAGGTTCTGTTGAAATCAAAGTTGGGAACTCTACAATCATTCCAACCACACTCGTGAAAAACCTTGGGGTTTACCTGGACTCCACCCTGAGTATGTCTGCCCAAGTCAATCACATGTGCCGAATGTCCTACTTCCAGCTCAGGAACATTGGCCATATCAGGAAGTACTTGACAGTTGACGCCACAAAATCATTAGTCCATGGTCTTGTGACAACTAGACTGGACTACTGCAATTCCCCTCTGCCCGGTCTGCCAAACACGTTAATCGGGAAGCTTCAGCAGGTCCAGAATGTTGCGGCCAGAGTCGTCACGAGAACACCCCAACGAGAGCATATTACACCTGTGCTACACTCTCTACACTGGTTGCCAGTCTCACGACGCGTCGAGTTTAAAGTGCTGTTGTTGACCTACAAGTCGCTGCATGGACTCGCTCCCGTTTACATCAGTGAACTTGTCCAACTCTATCAACCGACCAGGCAGCTACGGTCAGCACACAGCATGCAGTTGGTGTGTCACCGGTCCAAGACTGGTTCGTACGGGGATCGGCGCTTCCAAATAATAGCAGCCAAGCTCTGGAATAGCCTTCCGATGGACATACGGACATCTGAAACTCTTGTTACTTTCAAAACTAAAGTTAAAACACATCTCTTCAAAACTCATTACAAGTGTTAATAATTAATGTTTTCCATATTATGTCATGTATCATCATGTAATATTGTACGGCGCCTTTGAACACGATGTCTCTTGTGATAAGGGCGCCTTATAAATCTGGTTTAATAATAATAATAATAATAATATATATAATTGAAGTATATCTTGACTGGGATTATATCGCCGGACGTAGGTGAGCGAGTCGACCCTGTTGTAGTGTGTGTGCTACATTGAACAATTTCATCCAATAAACTATTTGAATTGAATTGCCGGCCTTCTGAACCACACAGCGACCTAGATAATCATTTCGGCCTGAAGAACCGTATTCTTCACATAGGTTTTCACTGGATTTCTTGAAGGCGGATGATTTCATGAAGCAAATATCGAAATGTTAACCAAAAACTGTTCGAGACCAATGGATTAAACTCACGCACCATAAACGCAACAATTAGCAGTCTACGATTAGTAATATGTACATCGAGTAATATAATCATAATACATTGTACATTGTAGTGATGAATGTGTATGGTGGAAATTTGACGTTTAACATGTATTTAGTCCACGGTTGTATTGTTCTTTGCAGTAGATTATTTTTCAGAATCTACTGGGAGACGGTTCCCAGTAGAATATTGCAGTAGATTGTCCTTTCCAATAATCTACTGCAGTATAATCTACTGTATGCAAAAACAACAACCGTAAGTGTTCAAACTGCATCTGCTCAAACAAGACGTGTTTGTTTGCGTACTAGCTAATCGTTTTCATCATTGCCGAAACCTAATTCGTTTGACGCCATGGAACATTGGTCGAGGCCAATATAATGTAAATGAGAAGGTGAACAATAAATGTGGTGTTACTGTTTAGTCCCAATTCTAAATTCACCAAGACACTGAAGGGTTGTAGCACAAGCGTGGGCATGGTCGTGAATTTAAAACCCTATTTTATTCATGATTCATTCATATTCAGGGACTGATATATATTCATCATTATCATGCAAATCATTCATTAGATGCAGACATCCGTTAGCAAAATTTGGTAAATACCGTGTTGTATATCGTTGAAAATTACGAGAACAGCAAGTGAACATGTACTTCTATTCTCATGATATTATATTGGTGACAAAGTTCATCACAAATTCAGACAGTGTCGCCCTCTAAACACTGTTGAAGTGTGACGGTATAGTTGTACACGCAGATTACTACTCGCAGGTGCATATGCCGGCGGAGATTTAGTTGAGTTGAGGGGGAACCGAGAACTAAGTCGGATAATCCGTTCAGTGTCGCGTCTCTGGAAAATAATAGACTCGCCTTCGGCTCGTCGATTATTTTCCAGTGTCGCTCCACTTCACCGATTATCCTATACATAAGCTACTCTACTGTAACGGTTGTTTGACTTACTTTCATAGCTCCCTATCAAAGATAGAAACCTATCTAGAGGTCCCTATCTAGGATAGATACCTCTCTGGGAGGTTACTATCTTAGATAGAGACCTCACAACAGGTTCCTCCGTAAGATAAGTACACCACCATAGCAACAGAATCATGTTCTACAGATAGATTTAATGATGTTTGTATATAATGGATAATTACTGTACCCCCTTCAATGGCCAAAACTATTTTTGTACCTGCTATTCACTTCATGCACTGGTCCATTCAACGGAATCGCAACCGGGAGAACGTACTACACTGGCCCCAGGACAAAAATAAAATAAAATAAACTAAACGGTCTGTTAGTACAGGCGACAAGGTTGTATCTCCCATCATACCCTACAGCTCTTATATAATAGTAATGCCCATCAGTACCAGTAAATTGGATGTTAACTATAAGTATCGCACTGATTATCGAGGCAGAAATTTATGACGGCTGCAACATTAAGAGAAATCTTTGAGCCGCAAATTGATTAACGGCTTACGGCCCAGCATTTCGGCATAAATAATGATTCACCGCCCAACTATCACGTGACATTTCAGTCATATGCATGACATTTTGTTAATTTGTGTGTGAACGCAAGTTAGGCGTACAGGCAGTGATGAGGTTGTTTTCTGGCACATATTCTGGATTTATCTTCTATAAACTGTTTGGTTCGAGATCTGGAAAGTGGAATGGAGTTTGCAGAAATGTCCAGTCAATCAAGTCAGACAAGTGTGCTTGACGAAGACACCATGGATGAAACGATATGAGTGACCCTGGTGTATTGGTACTAGTAGTGGCATGATTAATGACATGAATAATAATAATCACTGCTATTTAGACAGCGACGTGAAAATCAAAGCTTCGCACACACTTATGATGTTCTGGTGAACCACAAATGACATAAACCTGCAAGTATATGAGCATATCTGATGGGAACTGCCCAGAAATTGTCAGATTTTCGTGGACAACTTGGGGGTGGATGCGGGCGGTACCGAAATATGACAAAACTCCAGGGAAAAATCGACTGACTTCTATTTTATATGTGACCATGGAACACTCGGACACTAAACTGTGATACTCCAAACCTGTTTTTTTTTTGCTTCTGGAAATATTACCGAAATAAAGAACAGCCTCGAGCACAAAAACTTAATTAACATTAGTTAACATGAGCAGTGTATACATCCGGGTAGCGCTTGTAGCTTTCAATAGTGTATGCAGCTTTTCGTTCACACCCAGTGTTATACGTCAAATTGTCAGGAATTGGCCATAGAATAACACAAAAAGCATGGGAGAAATAATCATTGATAAAAGTAGAGTTCTTGTGTGATTTTTCTCAAACATCGCAAGCTCTCTCAGATTTATACTGCATACTTTATTGTCGCCTCCATCGCCTGGCTGGGTCGAATGTACTCTACCACGGTTGGCTCGGTCGGTAGACGAGAGTATACAATTGGTACTGGGTCGTGTTGCGCTGGCGTCATTGATGGCGCCAAGGGTCGAGTTGCCGAATATGCGCTCGGCGGTACCAGTTCTGTAACATTGTCAGTGTCACAAACCCACTGCCGTATTCGAGAGTAACTTGGCGGGTACGTATCCATTGACGCTTCCGTGGTTACAGGCCGAACATTCACCGTGGGATATTCTGGGTCAACACAATCATACACATTCGTGCTTTGACGTGAGCGTGTATAGTCTCTGTCGGCAGAGTCACTTGTTAATTTCCGGGTCGTTCTGGCTGGCGTGGCCGAGTACGCCTGCGCATGTGCGTTAATAATGTCACTCACAGTATGCAGTGGCGCTAGCGGGTCTTCGTCCAGGAATGCTCCGATATGGTCATCGGGTGGTGAAGACAATATCAAGGACGATCGGTCACCAATGGAGTCGAACAGGCCGGTTGGTTGTTGCTCCTGTGACAACGGGACTGTATCGCTCATGACAACTGAGCGGGGGCCCGTAGGTCGGAAGATCGGATTCAGGCTAAACGTTACCTCGTCATCCAATGGGTCGAGCGGCTTGCCGCGGGGTGTTCCCGGGCCCATCGCCATCACTGCCGGTGGGGTTGATTCTCCAAGACTGGCTCAGATCCTGGTCGGCGGCCCCATTGGGGCGAATATCGTTCACAGGCCGATATCAGGCCTTTATGTCGAAACGTACCTCGTGTCGTGTGAATAAAGGGGCTGATGAGTTCGTGTCAACTGTTTATTTCGGCGATAAAATCCAATGCCGAGTATTCCGCTCAAGTCGACAATCACACACTAAGTCGGATGATATCCCGGTCGCCTATATGTCTCTTTTTTTCTGTGTTCTTCAACGTCTATATCACAGCTTTATTACAACATCTTCTTATTCACTTTACGAACACGGCCATCTTCTTTAACAGATTCTGGTCAAGTGCGCGAGGCCGAGGACCATGTGGGTGGGTTTTCCCTCCTGGAGCATACGGGGTCGTGTAATTGGCTGTGTCTGTGCTGATCTCTTCGAGAGTGTTGGAATTTCCATGTTGTGTACTGACAAGTCTGGTCACGTGATCTGGGAGCAGGTGTCTGTAACTTTCCATGTGTTAAAGTATATGCATGTATGTCCATGCTGGCAGTGCCGGGTGCGCGTGAGCTATATTGATCGGGGCCGGTGGTTGTGTGTGGTTTTACGTGTTATCGATCGTGTATTGATCATGTAGTGGCCGTGAATAGTGTGCTGTGTCATGTAGCGAGTGGGTGTTGTTATGAAAATGTGGTGCGCGGGAGGGACGGGCCGTTACAGTTGCTAAATATTCTACAATTATTTGAAACTTTCGTGCTGACTGGTGCCTTTGGTCTCGGCTGACCGGGGAAATTTTTATGAAAAGTGAATTGCCTACAGTGCGGCATAATCATTAGACCATTGAGGCGTACACACCCTTCCCATCCATGTCCTTATGCAATGCACGTTATTATTGTAGCATTTTTAGTGACAGTAAACGCCCGTCCCCTCCCGCACACATCTCCATGACAACTCCCCCGCGCATATTCTACACACCACGCTAAATATAACCACTACACGATCACTGCCTGGACATAACATACAAAACCACGAATAACCACGCGGCCCCCAAACAAGGCAAACACAGGTCAAACAGCTCACACCTTCGGCCCCGTCCAATCAAATAATTCGACCCCAGTACACCGGCCTTGACCTTCACATGCACATACTCATTTACATAGACATCACATGCACAGCATTCAGACCCAAACATGTCTCGACGCGTACCGGGGAAACCCACTTTCCCGGTGAGATCAGCACATACATAGCCAATGACACAACTCCGCTCACACTTGGCGGGAAAATACATGTACTCTGTCCCACGGCCCCGCAAATCTGCGCAGTTGAGAAGAAGCAGTGACAGTGAACAGCCGTATTTCGATAGTGGCCGTGTTCGTTCAAAAGAATATATATGAACTGGATATAAACTGTAATATATAGAAGAAGGACTATACTACATTGGATATATAAACCATGCTATCATAAAAGTGATATACGAAGGACTATACTAGGAAGTACATTTACTGAAGGGGATACAAATCACCGGACGTAGGTGTGAAACGGCCTGTTAGAGTAAGTGCATCATTGAACATTTGCATCTAATAAACAGTGAAAACTACTGCCGGCTTATCATTGCACAACGACCCAGTTTAAGTCGGCTTGATATCGGCCGTGAACGATATTCTTCACATTGGCGCCGTTCGACCAGGATCTGAGCTAGTCTCGGATTATCGACCCCGATTCGACCGGCAGAAATGGCGATGGCTCCGCCGCTCGACCCTACGGATGACGAGGTAACGTTCAATCCGAACCCGGCCTTCCGACCTTCCGGCCCCCGCTCAGTTGCCATGAGCGACACAGTCCCGTTGTCACAGGAGCGACAACCGACCGGCCTGTTCGACTCTTTCGGTGACCAATCGTCCCTGACTTCGTCCTCGCCACCTGAAGACCGCATCGGAGCGTACCTCGACGAAGACCCGCTCGCGCCCTTACACACAGTGAGTGACATTTTAAGTGCACACGCTAGGGCGTACTCGGCCACGCCGGCCAGAACGACCCAGAAATTACGAAGTAACTTTACTGGCAGAGACTATACACGCTCACGTCAAAGAGCGAGTGTATGTATTCGTATCGTACATTCTACAATGAACATTCGGCCTGTAACCATGGATACATCAATGGTTACACACCCGCCAAGCGACCCTCGGATACGGCAGTGGGTCTGTGACAATGATAATGTTACGGAACTGGTACCGCCGAGCGCTTATTCGGCAACCCGACCCTGGGCGCCATCAATGACGCCAATGCAGTACGACCCAGTACCAGCGGTGTACTCTCGTCTACCGACCGAGCCGACCGTGGTAGAGTACATTCGACCCAGCCAGGAGAGAGCGACTACAGGGAGCATTCCAGTGACGACTGCTGTCCAGATCGCGACATCTCCAAGTCCGCAACGACCCAGCGACGCGACAACAGAATATCGTGCCTCCACACGACCAGCGCGACCTCGGCAACAACCATCTACGTCAAGCCGCCGACCTCGCGACCCTGACACGTCGGCCTCCGATACACGCGCTCCCGCGCCGACCGCACACCGACTGTCGCTGACCACTGGAGATCAGCCGCGCTTCGCTCCGCCACAAGACCAAGTTGTGTCTGCTCCGGCAGAAAGTGTAGTGCCAATGATCGGACATCCGATCTCTTAGTCAGTCGGTTACACCACTGGATACGGTGTATCGCCAGTCGGATACCCTGGCGGAATAAGCGGTGCACAAAATGGAGTAGCAGCTGTCGGATACTATCCACCACATGTCGGCTATACGAACCCGCCAACCGGATATGGTGGCGTTCCAAACGAAGCAACAGATATCGGCTATCATGGTACACAAAACGGAGTAGTGTACCACAGTGTGGCTCCAGACGGTTCGGTATACCGATATCCACCACCGGCTGTAATCCCACCCTCAGTTGGGATACCATGGGTGACGCCACAGTACAGTCAAACGGCCCCTGCCACACAAACACCATACGACCCCAGCTACGCTCCGGCACCACCCGCCGCCTCGCTTGCCGTTTCCGCGACGACAGCACCAACCGTCCCCGCTAACACGACCCCAATCGCTCCGATCGCTACGACCCCAGTTGCTCCGGCCGCCACAACACCGACGACCCCTGTTACGACCACGCCGACTGTGCTGAGTGTCGACACGCCCGCGCCTCAGAGACTCACGTCTGAGTCCCAAACGTTAGCAATGGCTAAACCGGCTCAATGGCGTGCGACCTTCAAGGAGGGCAATCTCACCCAGTACATTCGGAGTTTCGAACAATTTACTGTGGCTTTCACTTACTCCGACCTCAACAAGACAACGACCTTCCGGAGCACGCTGCGCGGCCGCGCCGAAGCGTTAGCTCTAAATATCCCAGTTGAGACTTCCTGGGAGGAGTTCCGTCGCCGACTTCTGGAGGGCTGGGAGCCCGCACCACGCCGGCAATCCAAGCGGGACGACTTCCCGTTCCTCAATTGAGAACGGAAGGAGGACGCGGAGCATTATCTGGAACGGCTTCAGGCTCTGGCTGAGCAAGTCTTCGACGACGTCACGCCAGAATCTCGACAACGAACAGTGATATCACAGTTCATAAACGGCCAACCCGACCCCATTGCCGACAAACTGTGTGTGCTCACTTTCAATAGTTACAGTGAAGCACTAACGGCCGTCCTCAAGGCTGAGAGTCGCCAACAACGAAAAAATAGAGACCGTTACCGGGGCACATGCCGTGCCGACATCTCAGCGACCGGATACGCTGACGATGAATATGTTGGGGGTGAACTATCTTGTGCCATGGGACAATTCACTCAGTATGAGACACCGACCCCGGAACAGACGACAGCGACACTACCGGCTTGCAGGGATGTGGCGAACATTCAGTGCCATCTTGCTCACGCGAGTGGGTGGCTGAAGCGTTTCAGTGCGTCCTTAGTGACGGAAACGGACTATGTGAAGAAACGGCCATTTATTCCGTCCTGCGAGCTACGGCCCCGGCCAAAGGTGATCGATCCCCGCAACCGGGACGACCCATGGTATGCTTCTTTTGCAAGAAGCCCGGCCATCGCTGGATACGGTGTTTTCGGCTTAAAGACGTGCTAGTGCGCAACGGCATGAAACCACTAGCATTCCGACCTAATGGTCCCGGTACTGACAGAAGGACTGCTCAAGTATTGTCAGTACCTAACCAAACCGGCAACCAAACCAAACCGGCCCAACCAACGCCTCCGACCCAGTCGTCACACCGGTAGTGGAAGGTACTGAGGAGCAAGAACCTTCCAGGCAACAGAACAACGTTCCCCGCTCCACACCTGCGGTCGTTACGACTACCGCACCGGTAGCGACACCAGCAACGACCCCGCAGCCGGGGTACGACGGCACCGGAACGGACAGCATGTCCGAGGTGGAATGGATCTCCGACGACGGAGGATTCTACGCCTTTCCGAGCGGACCGGAATCCAAGTTACCGCCTCTTCACACACTCTTCAAGCCGCCGCCAGACGACCCCGAAATTCCGCCTGTCATCAACAACTCCAGTGCCACAAACAACAAGTGCTGGAAGTTATCGGTACACGACGGAAACAAGACGATAAAGGCTGTACTTGACTCCGGAGCGCAGATCTCCCTGCTCCGACGCGACCAGCTACGTCACGTCCCCGCCGACCAGCGGCATTTGCGATCTACTTCGGCTACCATTCGTGACGTCAATGGACAGTCAAGCCCAATCGATGGATTGATCGACCTCCCAATACAGGTCGGAACCAACCATATGATTGTGACCTTTTTTGTGGCTGACATACATGACGACATGATTCTCGGCATGAACTTTTTCCGGCAAGCTCACGCTGTGGTGAACTACGGTGAAGGGACGATACATGTACACAAGGAGATCCTGTTCGCACATAAAGACATTGAGGCCAATGTTGTCAGAATGGCCGTGCGACGAGCTGTCACCGTCCCCGCACGCAGCGAAGCAATAGTGGAGCTGGTCCCGACTTCCCGAGTTCGAGTCCGTCGACACCCGAGGATAGTTCAGCCACTAACGACCTTTCCCGAGGAGACCGACCTCATTATGGGAAGAACACTTAAGACCCTGAATCGGCAGTGCGTAAAGGTGTCGGTAGTCAATCCAGCAGATACCGGCATTACGCTCACCCGTTCCGACCCTGTCGCCATAGCCAGCCCTGTCGAAAGTGTCGTCGGAGCTCTGCCACGACCCGGAGAGGAGCCCGACCCGTCCCCGGTAGACGTCAGTCACTACCGCGACCTACCGCCACATCTACAAGAAATGGTGGATCGCGCTGGACTAACGCCAGAACAGCATCGGCGGTGCGCAAACCTGGTCCACCAATACCAGGGCACGTTCATGCACCCAGACGGCCAACTGGGACGGACCCAAGTCGTCCAGCACAAGATCGACACCGGCAACTCGGCCCCGATTCGGCAACGACAGCGACGCGTCCCTCAGGCGTAGCAAAGCATCATTGACGAGGAGGTCGACAAGATGCTCCGCCTGGGGTGTATTGAGCCGTCAGATTCGCCCTGGAGCGCACAGGTAGTGCTCGTACGTAAGAAGAACGGCCAAGTGAGATTTTGCGTCGATTATCGGCTCCTGAATGACGTCACCCGCAAGGACTCATACCCCTTGCCCAACATTCAGGACACTCATGACGCCCTGGCAGGCGCCAACTACTTCTCGGCCCTAGACCTAGCCTCCGGCTACTGGCAGGTCGAAGTCGACCCTAGCGACAGACCGAAGACTGCCTTCGCCACAAGGAAAGGACTCTATCAGTTTAAGGTCATGCCATTCGGCCTTAGCAACGCCCCGGCAACCTTCGAATGGCTTATGGAGACCATACTCCGTGGTTACTTGTGGACCCGGTGTATGTGCTATCTCGACGACGTGACATTCTCGTGTCGGACTACTTTACGAAGTACACTGACGCTTTTCCGCTACGGCGACATACGGCCAAAAATGTTGCCGACACCCTGGTGAATCGGTGGATAGTCTACCACGGTGTCCCCAAGGCGATCCATAGCGATCAAGGTACTGAGTTTGAGTCGTCCCTGTTCCGGCATGTTGTGCGTCTACTGGGCGCTAAGAAGATTCGTACGACCCCATACCGACCCCAGAGCGACGGCCAAGTTGAGCGATTCAACAGGACATTGCTCAACATGCTGAGTGCGTTCGTCAGCGATCGTGCAAACGATTGGGACTTGCACCTGCCATATGTGTTAATGGCCTATCGAACCTCAGTACACTCGTCCACGGGATGCACCCCGCATCTGATGGTGTATGGACACGAGTGTAACTTGCCAGTCGACCTCATGTTCCCGACTTACGACCCTGAGCCTCTACCTCCGTGTGGTCCGGAGTATGTGGAGTATTTGCGGCAAGCCATCAGGACGGCCCACGGTTTCGCCCAAGACCATCTCGAAAAAGCGGCAATTCGGCAAAAGATGGGTTATGACGCCCACGCAAAACCACGACCCCAGTTTCAACCAGGCGAACTGGTCCGGTATTATTATCTGCCACTCACGCAGAATAATAAGTTCGCTCGGCCCTGGACTGGTCCCTGGAGGATCATCGACCGTGTAACCGAGGTTGATTACCGAATCGCCCTGGTTTCCAACCCTCGGAGCACTCGTGTTGTTCATCTGGATGTGCTCAAGCCATACGAAGGTGACAATCAAGCGGCCCACATCTACTCCGACCCTGTACGACCTACAGAGTCGTCAAGTAAGTCCGACCCAGAACAGTCACCCGACCCCATGGGACTTCTCAAGGAGTTCTATTACCCTTGGGAGGTAACAGTCCAAGATCGGCATACCGATTCAGACCAAACAGCTGAGTCTGATTCGCCCACGACCCAGAATCGCCAACCGCGATCTCCGACCTCATCCGGCTCAAGTCGACATCGGCAACGGAAAAGATCACGCAGATCAAGTTCCGACACTCCAAAACCGGCACGCAAGTCACGCAAGCAAAAGCCCGTGATATCTTCTGACCCTGAGACAAGCGAGGCTACGCCCCTGCCTGCACGACCAAATCGACACAGACGCAACGCACGCAGACCGGCCCGATACAGATAACCCCGGCCTTGTTATCTGATTGATATCATTGATGATGAATTATGCATGTCTAGCGGACTATGATATCATGTCATTCCTCATAATAATATATTATATTACAATAACAATATATGCATTTAATATGTACAAGATGTCAGTGAGGCGAATTCGATATATATACACTTGATATGATTTCATAATTATGACGCTGGTGAATAATTGGTTTCGTCCCCGTATAGCATGTACCATTGTTCCGCGTGTGTTACGCACTAACTAAAATATCATGCAAAGTTTCTATCCATGTGTCAGCCGAAGAGGATAATAATCATGTCACACCGTGAGTAAGGCCACTTAGTTGTCGAAGAGGTGGTAATGTGATTCGTTCCGGGGTATGCGTCAACAGAGCCTCTACCCACTCCATGTAGTATTCGGAGGAACGGCCCAGTGGTACGGGAACCAGTCACGGAAAAGCTATCATGCCAAGATGCGGCCTGTCATCAAATCCATCACATAAATATTCAAAGCGCCACGGTGTGACCGACCCAGATCATTGCAATTTCGACCCCCTACAATATAGCGGCCCCGTCGTCTGGTGAACTGGCTGAAAATGAACGGAACGATGTCCGCCCCTGTGAGTGATTGATATTAATATCTCAGCCTTTAATCAATGTGTGTCGTCTGCAAAACAGCAATTCGACCCCGCTAGTCTACTGTGCGCTAACTCGGAAAGAAAAGGAACGATAGACTGTATAGGTCACAAGGTTCGCACGAGCGCAGGTAGACCCTGTAGCTGTTCAAAGCACCTCCATGAACTCCCCTTAATAATTTCAATAGTGAGTCGTCGGGCAAAAAGAGCCCAGTAATTTGAACAGTCGATAAGTACATTTAGGATATGTTTTGGAACGTGTAATCCAGGGGACAGCAGATGAACATTCGGAAAACTGGACAGTGTGTGGACCCCCCTGCTGTCGTAACGGACCGGCCTGGTAGGTCGGAGAAGGATTGTACCCGCGTTTCCCTGACGACGGCCCCGCCTCGCGGCACACACCCGGACCAACAACGCGCTGCATGAGGATCGGATCCGAACAAGTATAAGGCCATACTTCACAAAACATGGCAGAATTCGACCTTGAACAAACCCGAACTATTTCCACAATCGACCCAGTGAACTTGTCGGCCTCACATCACAGCGGCCCCGCTGTCTCCCGCCAGCAAACGTGGTCGGGAGTGGTAACGAACTTCGGCCTTGAACTGCCGGCCCTGTTGTGTCGGCCCCACAGGATAGTGACTTGGAAATCCTGGTCACGCTGATCTGCTCGACCCTGAACTGTCGGCCCAGCATCATGTCGGCCCTATAGTGACACGGGAGAAGTAATCCTGGTCACTGTAATCATCTTGGTCACGTAATTTGTCCATTCTACTAGAGAATGTCGAGGAGTTTTGTTTAATCATATAATATCATCTCATACTCGTTGTTGTGCATGTATTTGTAAATGTATCATCGTAGTGACTGCTGACGGACTGACTGCTGACGTTTATTTTGACGGTTAGGAATTTTTATTGTATGAAGTGTTTTCACATTGTCGCGCGGCGAGTGTGTGTGAGTGTTGGGGTTTGACCTTTTAGGACTTTTTTTTAGCTTTTTATTGTTTAGTTTTTGCGACGGTAGGGTCCGGGGAGGGTAATCTCCGAGGGCGTAGATTAATGAAGGGGTGTAATGTAGCATTTTTAGTGACAGTAAACGCCCGTCCCCTCCCGCACACATCTCCATGACAACTCGCCCACGCATATTCTACACACCACGCTAAATATAACCACTACACGATCGCTGCCTGGACAAAACATACAAAACCACGAATAACCACGCGGCCCCCAAACAAGGCAAACACAGGTCAAACAGCTCACACCTTCGGCCCCGTCCAATCAAATAATTCGACCCCAGTACACCGGCCTTGACCTTCACATGCACATACTCATTTACATAGACATCACATGCACAGCATTCAGACCCAAACATGTCTCGACGCGTACCAGGGAAACCCACTTTCCCGGTGAGATCAGCACATACATAGCCAATGACACAACTCCGCTCACACTTGGCGGGAAAATACATGTACTCTGTCCCACGGCCCCGCAAATCTGCGCAGTTGAGAAGAAGCAGTGACAGTGAACAGCCGTATTTCGATAGTGGCCGTGTTCGTTCAAAAGAATATATATGAACTGGATATAAACTGTAATATATAGAAGAAGGACATAATATAAACCATGCTATCATAAAAGTGATATACGAAGGACTATACTAGGAAGTACATTTACTGAAGGGGATACAAATCACCGGACGTAGGTGTGAAACGGCCTGTTAGAGTAAGTGCATCATTGAACATTTGCATCTAATAAACAGTGAAAACTACTGCCGGCTTATCATTGCACAACGACCCAGTTTAAGTCGGCTTGATATCGGCCGTGAACGATATTCTTCACATTATGTAATATTATTTCCTCGGTGGTTCTCATTGTAAGGACACTCCTGATTAGACTATTTGTACCACGTGGCAATCCTACATTCTCAATGTTGGACGCCGAAAGTCTATATTGAATGGCAAGAATGTATATTGGACGATCCGGGGCTTATCAACCAATCAGAGCACGTTATGCATGTGGGTTTTTCCCTACTCTGGGTTTCTCCTACATTCATTGGTAAATAATAGCAAATGTTGGATGTTGAGAGGAGTCCAATATACAGTTTACAGGATGAAGCAATGTCATATTGACCGAGGCGTCAACATCCAATATTTGTATACTGTTTTTGACGAATTTACCTACACTATATAGCATGCATAGCATTATTGTATTGGTAAGACTAAGACTCGCGCGCTATAGCAGCACTCATTATGCAGTGTGAGTATATTTCGGGCATGAATACTTTGTTATTGTTTTGTGCAGGATCGCCCTCACTATTTTCAGAGTTTTAACTTCATTCGAGAATTTGTTTGCTGGCAATTGCCGCCAATATACTATGGATTCACAAGACCAAAATCAGTTGAGAAATCAATGCTCTCCAGCTATACCCTCCGATTACCTCATACGTGTCCCGGCGCTTACTTTTTTTCGATCACTGGTTACCTCCGGCACCCTTTCGAGGCCCGACGCTCAATCGACGATATACGGTACATGAAATATTTGTTATTGATATCCATAATCTGGTATTATGATTATTTATCTCTGTCAAATTATATCATGAAAATAATCTACACAGCATATAGAAATGGTTTCATGCATCTACAATGAGCGGATTTTCAGAAATTTCAGAATTAAATTTTGAAGTAGACCACAACAATTTCTGACCTTGACGGCCATTATCTCAAAAAACTGTTCAGACAGTTTTGAGATTTTTGTTTTCCCTTAAGTACCTCAGTCTGTGATGTGTATAAGTTTGGTGGCCCTTGAATCGCAGGTCTGCATGTAACGGACATTTTGAATATTTGACGGGTTGACGAAAAAAATTTGTTCGGCAAAACAGCATTCGGCAAGAGCAAGGACCATCATGATGGCATCAAGTTCTGATTTTCACCGTTTGACTTTATTGTTGGCTATTACAAGTTTTTTTTTAAAACTTTATGAGGCAGTTTTACAACGATTCCACGAACTTCTGCATGCTGTGCGACATTTACAAAGCAAAGCATTTACGAAGCAAAGCCTCGGCCTCATTGACTATTGCGTTTGGTGATTGGGTCTGTCTCCCTGTCTGTCTGTCTGATTTTCTGTCTGTCCGCGCTCTTTACTGTAGATATACTTGAAAATTAAAGTAATATTGGCAGAAAAACTTTTTTTTCCTAAATCAATATGCCTGTGGTCTCAGAAAAATAGGTTACAAAACAAACTTTGCTTGAGCAGATGGATAAATCAAGCACATTACAGTACTAGCAGCTGTTTTGTGCGCCACTTACATTACTGTACCTCTGGTCTGATCTTGTTCACGCTCGATTGGCTCGATCATATGCGAGTAAGCTAGAATCGCATTGCATTGAGGGATACATTGCACCAAGAATGGCAGTAATGTAAACAAACTCAAACTATCCCCACTGTTACAAATGACGATTTTGGTTACATGTTTAGATTACATATGATATATTACTATTACATACGTAGGGGATGCAGCGATACTGACAGACGACGTATATATGCATGCATGTCAGTTTTGTTTTTGAGTTGCAGGCAGCAACTTCGCTCCATACTGGTGGCGTGACGTTTTCGACCCGTGGGCCGGGCGGTGACAACAACTCACCCGTGTGCAGCCAAGTGTGACGCCGTGGCCTGGAAGTGGACAGACGGGCCGAGACATCCAACGCGGAAGGACGGGGCAAGCAATTGTCAGTGGACAGCCGACTCCACGTGGTTTTTACGTTTAATTTAAATAAGTCAGTTCGGAAATGTTTCTAGGTCAGGTCAAGTGGTATAAACAAAACATTCGTACACACCATGCTCAAACGTGAGTGACGCGGTGAACTCCAAGTACACAAAGAGTTTAGTATTGTACGGGCGAAATCGAGTAATGTGTTGGTGACAGTGACTCGACAATGGTAGCGTGACAGCATGGTTTGGCTATGACCCCGACCCAATTCCACTGACCTGACCTGAAAACATTTCCGAACTCACGTATTGTTGTTTCTCTGAAACGAAGCACCGTGTGGTAATGTACTAGTCAAGTTTATATACACATATACATTCAGTTTACTGTAATTTTTAGTTATATCAATTGAAGCTTAAAAACTTACCTTTGTGCATGCCTTGGTGTTGTGTCTTTGTTGTGTGACGAGGGTAGATATAGCTATGGAATCTGTAAAGAGCCCAATAACGTGAACACACGAACACCCCTTCACGTTACACTGGTGGAGAATCCGGGTAAACCACAGTTGTATTTATCTTTATCCACAATAAAGACATAATATTTCAAGATTGAACATATTCAGACTTGGTAAAAACAAGGTGCAAAATAGTACAATGTAGATAGGTAGATAAACTCCTGATACAATACAAAGTCGGCAAACAATTACTTAGAATAACTGCCTTTATGCGACTGAGGTAGCACTAATATATACATATAGACGTGGAATCAATACCCAGTATCAAGTATTCCGAGCAAACAAAACAGGGTCCGTTATCCGATCTCATAGTCCGGGGACAGAAAGTCATATCAGGCATACGAAGTGAGAGAAAACAAAAATGACAGGGAAACTCATGAACCCCCGTAAATGGCCATCAGGAGGTGAAATCAGGTGTTCCGGAAAGAGTGAGAATTTCCTGCCCCACTAGTGGCACCCGTCATGAATTCCCCAAAGTTAACATGAAAATAGATCTAGTTGCATGGCAGACATGGATTTGCTGTATTTATCAACCAGATCATGATGACGTCCATAGAATTTCTTAAACGCAGCGATAAGTCTTGGTAAAACATATCCTTGTCGTAGCAGTTTAGAGACTAGCTGGGCACTTCGATAGACAAAGTCCTCATATTTGCAACTAGCTCTGGAATAGCGTATAAGTTGAGAAACGAACACACCATATGCCGGTGACATAGGAATGTTGCTGCTTAGAAAAGGGAAATTGACTATGGAAAAATTGAAATCATCACGTTTGTCATATAGTCTAGTTGACAAGTTAGAATCATTATCAATCTCCAACCTCAGGTCTAGATAGTTGGAAAAATTAGCGGATTCTGTAGTATCCTTAATTTCAAGTTCCTTAGGATATATGACATCCAAATAATCACCAAACTTGGGATTATTTAGCGACAATACATCATCTATGTATCGGAAAGTGAAATTAAAATTACATGTTAGTTTCTTAGAACCTCCTCTTTGTAAATGTTGGATAAAATCTGATTCATATGAGTATAAAAACAGGTCTGCCAATAATGGTGCACAGTTTGTACCCATGGGAATACCAATAGTTTGTTGAAATATTCGACCACCAAATTCCACAAAAATATTATCAATCAGAAAATTAACCATATTTACCACATCTATTTCAGTATATTTGTATGGGGCATCAGAGTCGCCTTTAACAAAATAAGCGGTATTATATTTAACTACAATATAGTGGTACCGACGTTGTCCCTTTTTAGAGAAAAATGAATTATTGATTAGTTTTTTAAGCTGAGATTTCAGTTCAGAATGAGGTATAGTTGTGTACAAAGTGGAGAAATCAAATGTTTTGATAGACGTTACTTTTGAAAGTGTGTGCGCATGTAGATATTCCAATAAAGATTTGGAATTTTTTAATATCCACATTTGGTTTATACCACTTCTAGAATAGATGGTTTCAGAGTACTTTTGGAGACCCTGTTTAATTTTAGACAATATAGTAGTTAATATTTTAGAAAGGGCTTTGGTAGAACATGATGCTGAACCTGAAATATATCTTTGTTTGTGTGGATTTTTGTGCAACTTTGGGATCCAATATAAGTTCGGTAGATTAGAATCTTTACATGAGGTAGTAATACCAAACGAATGCAATACAGACAAATGATTTGATAAGATATCCTGTTTGGGCACGGTAATGGCTTGATATGTACTATTGGGATTAGTATTGTTGGCAATACCCAGTTCGTCAAACAGGCACTGTATATAGTATGCTTTACAAACAAAAACAACATTATTAGAAGCTTTATATTTGTAGTACGAGTTAAATTTGTATATTGTGTGCAGCGTCGCATTAAAGGAGTTGTTCACGGCGGCCGTCTCGCCTCTCGTGTAACGAGACAAAGCCTGTGTGGCTTTTTGACATAATTGGCCTGTGTGGCTAACTAACGTATCTCAGTCTGTGTGACTTGTAGATATTTGAATGTGTGGCATACACAAACACATATCGACTATTGCCTGTGTGGCTGACACATATCTGTGTGACTATATATAAATTATTGGAACTGAGTCGATACATACCTTTGCCTGTGTGGCTTGTTGTGGAGAGGTGCTGGGTGAGCCATCACGGTTCAAGACTTGCCCCGTACAATATTCAGCACCTGCATGGCATATTGAAGCACTTGTCTGTGTGGCGCATTGGAGTACTTGCCTGTGTGGCTTGGCGGACCAGTCTGTGTGACTCCGCGGTTTTTCTTTAACATACTGAAAGATATACAATTTCATGGTCGGTTAGTATTTGGTTCCAAATTGTTTGTAGTAATTGTTTGGCGATAACATTTGCTTTGAAGAACGACAAATGAAATTGTGTACCTTGTTTGAGTGAGCTGCAGTTGTCACTGATCACGCAGTTTGGATCATCTCTTACTGCATGTAAAGAAAACCATTCATCCATTCATGTTCTGATCACGTGGTTATTCATTTTCATAAGATATTTGAGATCCGTCTACAGAGCTGGTCTCATACTGACTAACACGTGTTTCTGTTTGGAGCATAGAACATAACATCAACCAACCTCAAGGTATTACGAGCATCGTGTCAAGCTGAGTGTAGGTGGAGATTTCTCTCGGCGTGTAGTCGTCAGTCGTTGGTTGATTCTGCTCAGGACTTTTGGGTTAGCATGGTTCCTGTGTTAGTTTTTTTTAACATGGAGGCTTTGCTAAAATATGGTGAGCGCCTTGGTTTATCAGGTGCTGAGTTGCTGGAATTTGTTAACAAAGAGCGTGAGCGTGAAGAGCGCAAACTCGAACATGATAGAGAGCGTGAGGAACGAAGGTTAGAGCGTGAAGTTCAGAAGGAGTTAAAAGAGAAAGATCGTGAGAAACGAAGACTTGAACGATAATTTGTGCTTGCCCAGAAACAGATTGAGTTAGAGAAGGAACTTGAGATTTTGAGGAGTAGCCAGCATGAGAGCACTAGGAATGATTCGGGTGTAGGTGCTAAGGCTAAGGTGCCCAAGTTGCCAGCTTTTGCTGATGGGAAAGATGACCTCGATTCTTACCTGGAGCGGTTCGAACGATTCGCAAAGGCTCAGAGGTGGGAGAGTGAGGATTGGGCAGTGAAATTAATTGCACTCCTAACTGGAAAAGCACTAGATGTGTATTCTCGTTTGTCCGAGGAAGATGCTGAGGATTATTGCAAGTTGAAAGAATCTCTGTTGAAACGATATCAATTAACCGATGAAGGCTTTCGCAAAAAGTTTCGTGAAAGTAAAGCTGATACAGGTGAAAGTCCTATGCAGTTTGTTTGTAGACTCGAGAAATATCTTTACAGGTGGATGGATTTAGCTGGCGCTGAGAAGTCTTTCGATGGTCTAAAATCCTTGATTCTCACTGAGCAGTACATCTCTACTTGTCCGAAGGAACTGGCAGTGTTCCTCAAAGAAAGGCAACCTGATTCCTTGACTGAGTTGGCTGAGATTGTTGAAAGATACCTTGAGGCTCACAATGTTCTGGGCAAAGATAAGCCCAAGTACAAGAACTCTGCGAGGAGTTACATTAGTTCCAAGTTTAATGGGGCACCAAAGAGCTCTGACCAAAATAGAGACATCTTAGAAAAGCGTAATTGTTACAAATGTGGGGTACAAGGGCACTTGTCACGAGATTGCAAGGAACCAGTCTCGGATCAACGTGGTCGGGGTGGCAGAGGTAGAACATTTGGTGCGAGTGGCTTGAGTCGTGGTCGTTATCGTGGGTATGGCCGTGGTAGAGGTGATAGGAATCATTATTCCGAGAATGAGGTAATTGAAAGTGATGGTGAGGTTTGCACAGATGCGCAAATGATGAAAGAAAACCAGTCATGTTGCCGGAATTGCTGTCATGGGAGTAGGGACAGTGATGGGACAGCGGTGAAGTCTGTAAAGTCTGGTAATATGTGCTTCGCACCAGACAAGCCAGTGCATGACAACCCTACCGGTTTCTTGAGAATGTCATGTGGTCATGCTCTTCCTGTAGTGAACCTATGCAGGACTGAGAATAATTTGCCTGTTACAGAAAGTGTGGTGGAGAAATCACCTGTGAAAGTTTTGCGAGATACTGGATGCAACAATGTTGTTGTCAAATGTAGTCTTGTAGCCGATCACCAGATGACTGGTGATTACAGATCATGTGTCCTGATTGACGGCACAGTTCGCAAGTTTCCACTAGCTGAGATCTATGTTGGATTCTCCATATCTTTGTGGACACACAGAAGTGATGTGTGTTGATAATCCGGTCTATGGCCTTATTGTAGGGAACGTTGATGGTGCTCGAGATCCGGAAGATCCAGACTGTAACTGGGATCAGAGCAAGGCTTGTGCTGTTGTAACATGGCAACAGAAGTTTAGAGAGAGCAAGCCTGTTACGCCGTTGGTTGTTTCTGAAAGTATAGGTGGTATTAACAAGGATAAGTTACAGCAGTTGCAACTGGAGGATGAAACTGTAAAGAACATCAAAGCTGGAAGCCAATCAGAGAGTAAATCTCGTGGTAAAAACAAATCCTGGTTTGAAAAGCGGTCAGGTTTGTTGTATAGGATGTTCCTGTCTCCGTCTGTAAATGGTGGTAATGTAGTTAAGCAGGTCGTAGTGCCTACTCCACTGCAGACCAAAGTCATGTCGTTAGCGCACGAGTCAATACTTGGTGGTCATTTGGGGATATCCAAGACTAGTGACAGGGTGGCTCTGCACTTTTACTGGCCTGGTGTAGTTGGCGATGTGCGTAGATTCAGAAAACAACACCGAAGGCTCGTATTCCACGTGTTCCTTTGGGTCAGATGCCCATCATAGAAACACCTTTCGATAGGGTAGCGGTTGATTTGGTAGGACCGATCCATCCTATGTCTGAGTCCAAAAAGAGGTACATTTTGGTCATTGTTGACTATGCTACACGTTATCCTGAGGCTGTTGCTTTATTACTGTGTTCAGCCGAGTTGGGTTTCCACGTGAGGTGCTGACAGACATGGGCACGCAGTTCACATCAGAAGTCATGTCTGAGGTCAGTAGACTACTCTCAATCAAACAGTTGATGACAACTCCGTACCATCCAATATGTAATGGCTTAGTGGAACGGATTAATGGCACTCTGAAGCAAATGCTCAAAAGACTATGTAGTGAAAGACCCACTGACTGGGACAGGTCTCTCCCTGCGTACCGAGAGGTTCCGCAAGAGAGTCTTCAGTTCTCGCCTTTTGAGTTGTTATATGGTCGTACAATTCGTGGTCTGATGCAAAGTCTCAAGGAACTGTGGACGAAGGAGTTACCTTCGACGGAGGTTAAAGGCGACGGACAGTGAAAAAATAATATTCAGGATTTTTTCCTTATATGATAGAGTCGTATGAGTTATAAATGATAGCAACAATATTTTCAATGAATATGCATCCTGTTGCCCTGTGGGCGCTCTGTAGTGGAGACTCCCTTCAAGAAGCTTCCAGCGAATGATGTGACGTCACGATAGGTAAACCTCTGACGTTTTGGTGGCAAACGGGCGCACGATCCTAGTCCGACATACAACATTCAAATGCAGATTGCGAAAATTCTGCCGCAGTGACCCCCAATTTTTTTTTCATTCTTTACATGTGTACAATCCACTGGACATGTATACTAAATTTTATAAGTTTTCACCGTATGGATTTTTTTCTGGGGCTGTTAATTCAATTTGAAATTAATAATATGGCAGATTTCGAAGGATAGCTAAACTCTTTCGAAAGTGTTTTGCAACAAATTCAACGCGGTGACCCCCAATTTTTATTCAACGATTTCAATCTACACATATCACTTGATAATCAGACAAATTTTGAGAAAATTCTGATGAGCACATATTTACCTGTGGGTTATAACTCATCACCCCTCTTGAAATATTTTCCGATTATGCACATGGACTGTGCATATTTTTCAGATCAACAATATATGTGAAGAATATCGTTCACGGCCGATATCAAGCCGGTTTAACTGGGTCGTCGTGTGATACAATAAGCCGGCAGTTTCAATTTAACTGTTTATTGTGGTGATAAGACTGATGATCAATCACGCACAATCAGGGTCGCACTCTCACCTACGTCGGGTGATATCCCAGTCTATGTTTCTATAAATTCCTAGTATAGTCCTTTATACAACTTGCACATATATCCGATAGATTATATATATTAATATCGACAGTCTCACAGGAGCTTTTGTATATACGTCCTGCCACTGGGATTTACACTTCACTTCTGCGCAGTATACTGGGGCCGAGGGACCATGTGGCTGTGTAATTTCCCGCCAAGTGTAAGCGGTGTTGTGATAGGTTGAATGTGTGGTGCAATGCGCTGATGTCACCGGGAAAGTGGGTTTCCCCGGCTCGTGTCAATACTTGGAATGCCTGTATGTGTGCACGTGATGTATGGAGTATGTGTGTCAAGTTCTATGTTTAGAAGTCAGTGCATGTGAAGGTCAAGGTCGAGTAAACGGGGCCGAGTGTACTGAGCTAGCGGGGCCGCAGGTGCGTGGTTTGACCTGTGTATGTAACCATGACTACATGGAGTTTATGCTTGTGATCGTATAGTGTGTACTTGTCCTGTATGTAAGTCATGTAGAATGAATGTTTGTTGTGGAAATGTGTAGTGCGCGGGAGGGACGGGAGTAACAGTCGCTAAAATTACTACATAACACCCCTTCATTAATTCTACGCCCTCGGAATTACCCTCCCCGGACCCTACCGTCGCCAAAACTAAACAATAAAAAGCTAAAAAGTCCTAAAGGTCAAACCCAAAAGCACTCACACACACACGCCGCGCGAAATGAGAAAAACACTTCATACAATAAAAATTCCTAACTGTCAAAATAAACGTCAGCAGTCAGTCCGTCAGCAGTCTCTACGATGATACATATACAAATACATGCACAACAATGAATGGAATGTATGATATGGAATGATAAACGAAACTCCTCGACGTTTCAAAACGAAACGGAACTATAACTTTAAGAGTCTAATGAACTGAAATAAAATGTAGATTAAATTTAACTAAAATTACATGTATAAAAACAAAAAGCCATGACTAGGATATTAAATGTATATGTACAACTATTTACACAAATATATGTGCCGTGACCAGAATTGTTTGGTCACTCGGGGCCGCATCAAAGGGGCCGAACAGTTCAGGGACGAGTTTCACTTGTCCTCCCGTTCACGCCTGCTGGCGGGAGGAGGCGGGGCCGCTGGCGATGCCTGCCGCATCAGCTGTAGCTGTTCATCCGGGGGTAACCTTGGCAGAATGGACACAATTGTGGCCAAAAGCTCCCCCGGAATGGTCGGTGTGGACGGGGTCGTCGGGGCTGTTGCCTCCGGAGTAGTTGGGGTCGACGCTGCTTGGAGCCGAGCGTTTTCCTGTTGGAGGTTATCAACTCGATCCTCCAACTGAGTCACGCGAACTCGGAGCCGAAGATTTTCCTCGGACAGGGCGTCCGGGAACGTGGGCTGGTGGCGCTCATGTAGGGCGCCCATCCCAAAGCCGACAGACAGGCCGTTGTACTCTGCCTGTCTGATGTGATGATCCAGGGCCGACATATACTCCCGACGAATTAGTCGCAAGTACTGGTGCGCTAAATCGTCAGCGCGGGCGAGTGACAGGGTCGGAAGGTGCTCCTCCGGTTCTGACGGCAGGAGCAAGGGGTCGGCGTTGTGGGCGGCCTGTTCGAGACGAGCCGTCCAGAAGTCCTCGTGGAATCCGAGGTAGTTCGGGAGCCGCTGGGCGTCCTCATCCCGTAGAAAATCTGTGAGGTCGGGATTCTGGCCGGGTAGTGCCTGCAGGCCGGGAAGCGAGCGGGTCGCCAAACGTCTGCCGTGTTGCCGCAGGAACTGGAAATCGGCCGCGAACTCGCCGGATCCATGAAGCGGCAGACGCTCGTCGAGGTCTCTGTGGAGTGACTCGAGCTGCTCTGGGTCGTCCACTTGGAGTCGGGGCCGGTCTCTATCGGTGCCGCGTGTCGGAACGGAGCGCAGAGGCTCCACTTCCTCCGTGAGGTACGGTGGGAGCGGGACGGGTTCCACCATCCGTCGTGAAGGCTCCGGTGAAGAGTCCGGGGTCGAAAACGGTGTCGGGGTCGCACGTACAGGAGATCCGGGTGCAATCTCCCTGAGTGGAGGTGGCCGATCCTCAACTGGACTCTTCGGCTCGGGAGTCTCCTTGCCGGTTGATGACGATACCGGTGTGGTATTCAGGGGTCGACTTGGGAGTGGCGGATACTCCTCAGGTGGAGGGACCAATCCCTCACGGACTCGGTAGTCCGTGACGTTAGAGGCCGTGGGTCGTTCCACAACCATCCGCCGGGGTATGATATCCGACGGCCGAGCTCTAGACGGGGTCGAAGATGTCACTGTGGTGACCGGTCGAGTTGTCGCTGGCGACACCACTGTCGCGAACGAAGCCGTCGTGACGACCGCCGAGGCCGAAACACCGGTGGTCGTTGTCGGGACCTCCTCCGCCGTGCTCACCGATGTCGTCTGGTAGTTTATGGGCCGAACGAAGAAGATCGTACTGGGTCGTCGAATTCGAACCCGCGTATTCATGGTCTCGATGTCACTGACCATGCGGGTAAGCCGAATCTCGTCTGCCGGGGTCGAAGCACGATTGTACTCCAGTCGACGGAGTACCTGTTGCACTTCCGGGGCCGAGTTGGGCGGATACTGCTCAAAGAGCTCTGGCGCCATGTGCCAGATGCCGAACGTCAGGACGGTGTTGACATCCCTCCTGAAGATCGGGATGTTGGCCGGAACTCTTGGGGGTCGATAATTCGGGTTCGGCTGCATGTCGACTCTGCAGCGTAGCGCGAACCTGACGAGCATGGGGCCGGATGCCGATAGTCGTCCTTCCTGGTAGAAGGGGAACGACGTCACGTGTTGCGGGGTCGCTTGAGACAGATGCCGGAACATCTCCTCCTGGGCCAATGTCCGGAAGCCGTCGCGGGCCGGACACACGAAGTAGCGCAGGAACGGAAAATGATACGCTAGCACGTGCGCATCAAGACTCTGGGCCGTCCGAAAAGGTCCGCGTCGTGGCACGGAGGACCACTGTCGTTCTCCTGCTCCTTCCTCTTCGCCGATGCAGAAGGGGCACTCGAATCGACCGTCTCCACGCTGTAGCGGGGCCAATGTGAGGAGGTTTCCCTCCGACAGGGTCGACTGCTCATCGAAGTTATGGATGTGGCCGTATCCAGCGCTTCGATTCCGCTTATTAAGTGGAACCTTGTTCCAGTCTATGGGCCGAGTTCCGTAGGGTGTCACGGGAGGTGGCACCAATTCCATTAATTCCGCCACTTGCCGACGGAAAGTCGAGGTCGGGGCCGTAATAGCAGATCCGCCGCTGGAGCGTGACGAACTGCTGGAGGTCGATCGGGCTCCCGCTCCATGCTTCTTCTTGAAAGAAGTATAAGTTCTCTTGTTTGGAGAACGGGAGGCCGCAGGTCGTGCTACCGCTGAACCGGAAGCGGGTGAAGTCGGGGCCGGAGCGATCGGGGCGATCACCTGATTTGCTGGGTCGGGTTGGCGGCTCGCGGTAGCGACTCGTTGAGCTTCTTGGGCCGCTTGTCGTGCCTCAATCGCACGCTGGACGATACTTCCGCCCTCCTCGAGTCGGCGGAAGCGTTCGGGGTCGATATTGAAGATATCATCCGGAGTCGGGCTCGGTGTATGGCGCTCTCCTCGTTGCGCCAGCTTGCTCCGGGCCGTTTTGGGTCGCGCTCCCTTTTCTGATCCGCTTGCCGTGTCACTGAGCGTGACTGGATCGCGCTGTTCAGGCTGCGAGTCGGGGCCGGACGAAACTTCGTTGTCGGGGACGACTATAGGATGATCCGATTCATCCCCGGTGTCGATCACTTGGACGGTGATGTTATCGCCGTCCAACTTAACTGTGCGGGGCCGATTGTCACCTGGGTCGCTATTTTCCCGGTCGTCTCCGGGTTTGTCAGCCATGCTGACGGGCCGAAATTAAGCCGAAGTACTTCCCAAGTACTGACTAGGCTGGCTGTAACAAAGTCTGGATTTCTTCAAAACCAGCCTAGTTCAAATGCCGATGATACAAGCCGAATTAACTCCAAAGTCTTGTGACCAGGATTTCAATGATATCACAGTCTATAGGCCGATAAATATTGTTCGATTAGCACAGTTTCTATAACAATAGTCTGTATCTCAATAGCCGAAACTTCTGACAATAGTCCTTCTCCTCCAAAGTCTCAGGCACAAGTGACCTGATTGCTGCTAATCTTCAATGCCGTACACAAAGATGCTGACAGCATCTCGATTCTTAGAACAGGGCCGGGGGGCGCTCTCTATATGTATAGAAAACGTCTTTACGCTATGTATCATTGTTCCAAGCGTACACACAGCAAGGCGGGGCCGTCGTCAAGGAAACGCGGAGCGATCCTTCTCTGACCTCTTGGGTCAGTCCATTACGACAGTAGGGGTGTCCTCACACTGTCCAGATTTCCGTATGTCCATCTGCCGTCCCCTGGATAACTCGTGCCGAATCATTGTCTATTTATACTAGTCGACTGTTCAGATTACTGGGCTCTTTTTGCCCGACGACTCACTATTGTAATTATTAGGGGCGACTTCATGTAGGTGCTGTAAACAGCTAAAATGTTTATTAGCGCTCGTGCGTGCCTTGTGAACTCATCAGTCCATCATTCCTTCTCCCACAAGTTAGCGCACAATAAACTACGGGGTCGAGTTGCTGTTTCACAGACGACACACAGTTATTAAAGGCTGAGATATGAATATCAATCACTCACAGGGGCGGACATCGTTCCATTCATTTTCAGCCAGTTCACAGGACGACGGGGCCGCAATTATTGTAGGGGTCGAAATTGCAATGATCTGGGTCGGTCACACCGCGGCGCTTTGAATATTTTGGGTGATGAATTTGATGACAGGCCGCATCTTGGCATGATAGCTATGTAGTGACTGGTTCACGTACCACTGGGCCGTTCCTCCGAATATTACATGGAGTGAGTAGAGGCTCTGTCGACGCATACTCCAGAACGAATCACACTATCACCTCTTCGACAACTAAGTGGCCTTACTCACGGTGTGACTGGTTATTATCCTCTTCGGCTGGCACATGGATGGAAGCTTTACATGATAATCTTAGTCATTGCGTAACATACGCCTTGATCAATGGTACATGTTATACGGGGTCGAAACACATATCATAATGCAACCAATTTTTCACCAGCATCATAATTATAATATCATATCTAGTGTGTATATTTCGAATTTGCCTCACTGACATCTTGTACATCTTAAATGCATATATTGTTATTGTAATATAATATATTATTATTGGGAAAGACATGATATCATAGTCCATTAGACATGCATATTTCATCATCAATGACATCAATCAGATAACAGGGCCGGGGTTATCTGTATCGGGCCGGTTTGCGTGCGTTGCGTCTGGGTCGACGTGGTCGTGCAGGCGGGGGCGTAGCCTCGCTTGTCTCAGGGTCGGAAGATACCACAGGCTTTTGCCTGCGCGTCTTGCGTGCCGGTTTTGGAATGTCGGAACTTGATCTGTGTGATCTTTTCCGTTGCCGATGTCGACTTGAGCCGGATGAAGTCGGAGATCGCGATTGACGATCCTGGGTCGTTTGCGAATCAGACTCTGCTGTTTGGTCTGAATCGGTATGTCGATCTTGGACTGTTACCTCCCAGGGGTAATAGAACTCCTTGAGAAGTCCCATGGGGTCGGGTGACTGTTCTGGGTCGGACTTGCTTGACGACGACGTGGGTCGTACAGGGTCGGAATAGATGTGGGCCGCTTGGTTGTCACCTTCGTATGGCTTGAGCACATCCAGATGAACAACACGAGTGTTCCGAGGGTTGGAGACCAGGGCGATTCGGTAATCAACCTCGGTTACACGGTCGATGATCCTCCAGGGACCAGTCCAGGGCCGAGCGAACTTATTATTCTGCGTGAGTGGCAGATAATAATACCGGACCAGTTCGCCTGGTTGAAACTGGGGTCGTGGTTTCGCGTGGGCGTCATAACCCAACTTTTGCCGAATTGCCGCTTTCTCGAGATGGTCTTGGGCGAAACCGTGGGCCGTTCTGATGGCTTGCCGCAAATACTCCACATACTCCGGACCACACGGAGGTAGAGGCTCAGGGTCGTAGGTCGGAAACATGAGGTCGACTGGCAAGTTACACTCGTGTCCATACACCATCAGATGCGGGGTGCATCCCGTGGACGAGTGTACTGAGGTTCGATAGGCCATTAACACATATGGCAAGTGCAAGTCCCAATCGTTTGCACGATCGCTGACGAACGCACTCAGCATGTTGAGCAATGTCCTGTTGAATCGCTCAACCTGGCCGTCGCTCTGGGGTCGGTATGGGGTCGTACGAATCTTCTTAGCGCCCAGTAGACGCACAACATGCCGGAACAGGGACGACTCAAACTCAGTACCTTGATCGCTATGGACCGCCTTGGGGACACCGTGGTAGACTATCCACCGATTTACCAGGGTGTCGGCAACATTTTTGGCCGTATGTCGCCGTAGCGGAAAAGCGTCAGTGTACTTCGTAAAGTAGTCCGACACGACTAGCACATACCGATAGCCTCTTCCCGTGACCTTGTGGGTGCCGAGGATGTCCATCGCTATTCTGTCGAACGGCGCTCCTGTCGGTAGCTGTGTCAGGGGCGATCTTTTTGGGGCCGGTTTACCCTTGCGGGTCACACATTGCGGGCAGCGGGCACACCAGCGGGCGACGTCCAGCGCCAAGCCGGGCCAGTAGAATCGGCGCCTGACTCTCTCGATGGTACGCTGTATGCCGAGATGTCCGACAATCTTGAGGTCGTGGAGTTGGTGCAGAACTTGTGTCCTGAGTGCTACGGGGAGCACGGTTTGCACCACGGGCCGTCCAGCAGGGTCGGGTTTTATATGTCGAACTAGCACACCGTCTTGTAGCGCCAGGAGGTTCCAGCGGGAAACAAGTGTCTTTACCTCCTCTCCTTGGCGGGCGACTTCTCGTGAGTCGGGCTTGGTGCCGGCTAGTATCCATTGCCGCACTTTTCCGACGCTGGGGTCGGCTTGCTGTGCCGCGACAATGTCCTGGGTCGAATAGTCCGAAAGCCACTTTTGTCCATCAAGTGTGGCGTCCAAAGCACGGACTCGAACAACTTGGCGTGCCGAAACTAGCTGGGGCAAGACCGGTGATGTTATCGAATCACTGTCCAGGAGGTCTGCCCTTGTCTGGGTCGGAACAACAGTTATCCGACGAACTGGAAGTTCTCCGGAACTTGTTTCTGGGTCGGTCGGAGGTGTGACGAGTCGTCCGGGACAGTCTTGGTGTTTGCAACTGTGGCACCGTGACAAGCCGTCGGCGTTACCGTGTAATTTTCCGGGTCGATGCTCTATCCGAAAGTCATACTGCTGTAGCTTGGCGAGCCACCTAGCGAGCATGCCGTCGGCGTCGCTGTAGTTTTTCAGCCACCTTAGCGAGCTATGGTCGGTTCGGAGGAGGAATTTCCTACCCCAGAGGTAGTGCCGATAGTGTTGCACCATCTCAACTACTGCCAGTAGTTCCCGATAGGTGGTGCAATAGTTCCGCTGGGTCCGGGACAGGGTCTTGCTGGCGAACCCGATGGGGATCTCCTTCCCGTCAACCCTTTGTGAGAGGGCTCCTCCCACAGCAAAGCCGCTTGCATCCGTATCGAGGATGAAGTAGTCCTCCGGATTCTGGGTCGGATGAGCGAGCTTGGGCGCCTTGATGAGGGCGTCGCGGAGTCGCTGGAAAGCTCGTCGCTGGGCCGGTCCCCAAGTGAAGTGGCATTCACCTCGGGTAAGCGCTACGAGAGGTTCAGCGATCTCAGCGTAGTCCTTGATGAATCGCCTGTGGTAGTTGGCGAAACCAAGGAAAGCCCTGACGTCGGTGATCTCGCACGGGGTCGGCCATTCTCTGATGGCTTTGACTTTGTTGGGGTCGACTCGGATTCCTTGGCCGCTCACTATGAACCCCAAGTACAAGATTTCCCGTTGGAACAACTCACACTTCTTGGGCTGAAGTTTCAGGCCTGCCGATCTGATTCGATCCAGGACCGCTTCCAGGTTTGCGAGTGCCTGATCGAATGTTCTGCCGTAAGCTATCACGTCGTCGAGATAGCACATACACCGGGTCCACAAGTAACCACGGAGTATGGTCTCCATAAGCCGTTCGAAGGTTGCCGGGGCGTTGCTAAGGCCGAATGGCATGACCTTAAACTGATAGAGTCCCTTCCTTGTGGCGAAGGCAGTCTTCGGTCTGTCGCTGGGGTCGACTTCAACCTGCCAGTAGCCAGAGGCCAGGTCTAGGGCCGAGAAGTAGTTGGCGCCTGCCAGGGCGTCATGAGTATCCTGAATGTTGGGCAAGGGATACGAATCCTTGCGGGTGACGTCATTCAGGAGCCGATAGTCGACACAGAAGCGTACCTGTCCGTTCTTCTTCCGCACGAGCACTACCTGTGCGCTCCAGGGCGAATCGGACGGCTCAATACACCCCAAGCGGAGCATCTTGTCGATCTCCTCGTCGATGATGCTTTGCTGCGCCTGAGGGACGCGTCGCTGTCGTTGTCGAATTGGGGCCGAGTTGCCGGTGTCGATTCTATGCTGGACGACTTGGGTCCGTCCCAGTTGGCCGTCTGGGTGCATAAATGTGTCCTGGTATTGGTGAACCAGGTTGGCGCAACGCCGATGCTGTTCCGGCGCTAGTCCGGCGCGATCCACCATTTCTTGTAGATGTGGCGGTAGGTCGCGGTAGTGACTGGCGTCTACCGTGGCCGAGTCGGGCTCCTCTCCGGGTCGTGGCAGGGCTCCGACGACACTTTCGACAGGGCTTGCTATGGCGACAGGGTCGGAACGGGTGAGCGTAATGCCGGTATCTGCTGGATTGACTACCGACACCTTTACGCACTGCCGATTCAGGGTCGTAAGTGTTCTCCCCATGATGAGGTCGGTTTCCTCGGGAAAGGTCGTAAGTGGCTGGACTATCCTCGGGTGTTGTCGAACTCGAACTCGGGAAGTCGGGACCAGCTCCACTATTGCTTCGCTGCGTGCGGGGACGGTGACAGCTCGTCGCACGGCCATTCTGACAACATTGGCCTCAATGTCTTTATGTGCGAACAGGATTTCTTTGTGTACCTGTATCGTCCCTTCACCGTAATTCACTACAGCGTGAGCTTGCCGAAAAAAGTTCATGCCGAGAATCATGTCGTCATGTATGTCAGCCACACAAAAGGTTACGACCATATGGTTAGTTCCGACCTGTATTGAGAGGTCGATCAGTCCATCGATCGGGCTTGACTGTCCGGTGACGTCACGAATAATAGCCGAAGTAGACCGCAAATGTCGCTGGTCAGCGGGGACGTGACGTAGCTGATCGCGTCGGAGCAGGGAGATCTGCGCTCCGGAGTCGAGTACAGCCTTTATCGTCTTGTTTCCGACGTGTACCGGCAACTTCCAGCATTTGTGATTGGTGGCGCTGGAGTTGTTGATGACAGCCGGAATTTCGGGGTCGTCTAGCGGTGGCCGGAAGAGTGTGCGCAGAGGCGG
Organism: Terebella lapidaria; assembly: GCA_949152475.1. Classification (NCBI taxonomy): domain Eukaryota; kingdom Metazoa; phylum Annelida; class Polychaeta; order Terebellida; family Terebellidae; genus Terebella; species Terebella lapidaria. The sequence continues at coordinate 12,891,624 of OX424559.1, read as the reverse complement.
CAGTTTGGATTCCGGTCCACTCGGAAAAGCGTAGAATCCTCCGTCGTCGGAGATCCACTCGATCTCGGACATGCTGTCCGTTCCGGTGCCGTTGGCGGTCGGGGGTGACACCCCTTCAGGACGACGGTCTCCACGTGGTGGTCGCTGTGGCCGCGGTGCGGACACCCCTTCATGAAAAGAGGCCGATTTCGGGGTCGGAGCTTGACATTTTGTACACACCCCTTCAAGGAGCTGAGGTGTGGGCTGGGCCGGCTGCGGGGTCGTTATTGGTGTCGTTACTGGTACAGTAGTCGTGACAACCGCAGATGTGGAGCGGGGAACGTTGTCCTGTTGTCTGGAAGGTCCTTGCTCCTCAGCACCTTCCCCTACTGGTTTGACGACGGGGTCGGAGGTGTTGGTGGGGCCGGTTTAGTTTGGTTACCGGTTTGGTTAGGTACTGACAACACTTGAGCTGTCCTTCTGTCAGTACCGGGACCATTGGGCCGAAATGCTAGCGGTTTCATGCCGTTACGTACTAGCACATCCTTAAGCCGAAAGCATCGCATCCAGCGATGGCCGGGCTTCTTGCAAAAGAAGCACCCCATGGGTCGTCCGGGTTGCGGGGGTCGATCACCTTTCATCGGGGCCGTTGTTCGTAGGACAGAGAAGATAGCCGTTTCCTCGCACAGTCCATTCTCGTCACTAAGGACGCACTGGAAGGCTTCGGCCACCCACTCGCGTGAGCTGGTTGGCACTGAGTGTTCGTCGCAACCTTGTAGGCCGGTAGTGTCACTGTCCGCGGGGTCGTAGTAGGCCGCAATTTGCTCTGGGGTTAGTGTTTCCCCCTGAGTGACTTGTCCCATGGCACAGGACAGTTCCTCATTGACAGGGTCGTCTTCCGCGTATCCGCTTGCGGAAATGTCAGCACGTCGTGTGCCTCGATGTCGATCTCTGGCTGTCCTCTGTTGACGACTCTCTACCTTGAGAACGGCCGTAAGTGCCTCACTGTAACTGTTAAAAGTGAGGGCACACAGTTTATCGGCAATGGGGTCGGGTTGGCCGTTCACGAATTGCGCAATTACAGTTCGTTGCCGCGACGTTGGCGTAACGTCGTCGAACACTTGCTCCGCCAGGGCCTGGAGTCGCTCCATGTAGTGTTCCGCGTCCTCTTTTCGTTCCCGCTTGAGGAACGGGAAATCGTCCCGTTTGGACTGTCGACGGGGCTCGGGTTCCCAGCCCTCTAGGAGTTGGCGACGGAACTCTCCCCAGGGAGTTGCGACCGGGATATTGAGAGCTAGCGCTTCAGCGCGGCCGCGTAGCGTGCTCCGGAAGGTCGTCGTCTTGTTGAGGTCGGAGTAAGTAAAGGCCGCAGCGAATTGTTCGAAACTCCGAACGTATTGAGTGAGATTGCCCTCCTTAAAGGTCGCACGCCATTGAGCCATTTTAGCCGTAGCCAACGTTTGGGGCTCAGACGTGAGTCTCTGTGGCGTGGGCGTGTCAACACTCACCGCAACTGGTGTAGTCGCTGTAGTGGCCGTCGGGGTCGGAACAGCCGAAGTCGCCGGAGCCGTCGTATCTGGGCCGATCGGGGTCGCGTTAGCGGGGGCGGTCGGTGCTGTCGTCGCGGAGACGGCGAGCGATGCGGCGGGTGGTGCCGTCGTGTGGCTGGGGTCGTGTGGTGCTTGTGCAGCGGGGGCCGGTTGACTGTATGGAGGCGTCACCCATGGTATCCCGACTGAGGGTGGGAATACAGCCGGTGGTGGATATCGGTATACCGATCCATCCGGGCATACACCATGGTACACTAATCCGGGTTGTGTACCATGATAGCCGGTGTTAGCGATCACGCTGGGAACGCCACCATATCCAGGCGGTGGGTTCGCGTAGCCGACATGCGGTGAATAGTATCCGACAGCTACTCCATTTGGAACACCGCTTGTTGCGCCAGGGTATCCGACTGGCGGTACACCATATCCGTTGGTGTTTCCGACTGATTGTGAGATCGGAGGTCCGATCATTTGCACAACACTTTCTGCCGGAGCAGACACAACTTGATCTTGCGACGGATCGAAGCGCGGTTGTTCTCCGGTAGTCGGCGATGGTCGGTGCGTGGTCGGCGCGGGAGCGCGTGTGTCGGAAGTCGGCGTGTCGGGGTCGCAGAGTCGGCGACTTGATGTCGAGGGTGCTTGTCGGGGTCGCGCTTGTCGCATGGTGGCGCGAGGTTCCGCCATTGTGTCGCTGGGTCGTTGTTGTCGTAGCGGCGTCGCGATCCGGGTAGCGGTCGTCATCAGGATGTCTTCGGATGTCGCTCCCGTCTGGCTGGGTCGTGTGTACTCTACCACCGTAGGCTCGGTCGGTATGCGTGAGTACATTTCTGGCGCGGGGCCGTGTTGTCTCGGCGTCATGGACGGCGCCAGGGGTCGATTGGCCGAATAAGCGTTCGGCGGGGTCGATTCCGGAACATTGTCAGACTGACAAACCCACTGTCGTATCCGAGAGTTACTTGGTGGGTGCGTAACCATTGACGTGTCTATGGTTACCGGCCGAACGTCCACTGCTAATTGTTCTGGGTCGATATCACAATCTACGCTCGCTCTTTGACGTGAGCGCGTATAGTTTCTGTCGGCAAAGTCACTTTTCTGGGTCGCTCTAGCCGGCGTGGCCGAGTACGCTCTAGCGTGCGCACGCAGAATGTCACTTACTGTATGTGACGGGTCGAGCGGGTCTTCGTCTAGGAACTCCTGCACCAGGTCGGTAGGCGGCGAAAACGATCTCAGGGACGAATGGTCGCCAATGGAGTCGAAAAGGCCGGACGGTTGTTGCTCCTGCGACAGTGGAACTGTATCGCTCATGGCAACTGAGCGAGGGCCGGAAGGTCGGAAGGCCGGATTCGGATTGATCGTCACTTCATCATCCGTAGGGTCGAGTGGCTCACCGCGGGAGGCTCCCGGGGCCAATGCCATCAATGCCGGTCAGGTCTGGGTCGATAATCCGAGACTAGCTCAGATCCTGGTCGAACGGCGCCAATGTGAAGAATATCGTTCACGGCCGATATCAAGCCGGTTTAACTGGGTCGTCGTGTGATACAATAAGCCGGCAGTTTCAATTTAACTGTTTATTGTGGTGATAAGACTGATGATCAATCACGCACAATCAGGGTCGCACTCTCACCTACGTCGGGTGATATCCCAGTCTATGTTTCTATAAATTCCTAGTATAGTCCTTTATACAACTTGCACATATATCCGATAGATTATATATATTAATATCGACAGTCTCACAGGAGCTTTTGTATATACGTCCTGCCACTGGGATTTACACTTCACTTCTGCGCAGTATACTGGGGCCGAGGGACCATGTGGCTGTGTAATTTCCCGCCAAGTGTAAGCGGTGTTGTGATAGGTTGAATGTGTGGTGCAATGCGCTGATGTCACCGGGAAAGTGGGTTTCCCCGGCTCGTGTCAATACTTGGAATGCCTGTATGTGTGCACGTGATGTATGGAGTATGTGTGTCAAGTTCTATGTTTAGAAGTCAGTGCATGTGAAGGTCAAGGTCGAGTAAACGGGGCCGAGTGTACTGAGCTAGCGGGGCCGCAGGTGCGTGGTTTGACCTGTGTATGTAACCATGACTACATGGAGTTTATGCTTGTGATCGTATAGTGTGTACTTGTCCTGTATGTAAGTCATGTAGAATGAATGTTTGTTGTGGAAATGTGTAGTGCGCGGGAGGGACGGGAGTAACAGTCGCTAAAATTACTACATATATTTCACCATAACAGTGTCTTCTATATACTCTCCCGAACATGGTGGCAAATTTTCATATCCTTCTTCCCAAAAATGGGTGTGTCGCAAATATTTAATGAACGCCATCTCATTCTTTCTCATTCTTTGACCTCACCGTGGTGATCACAGCAGCCGCGGAAAACGTACAGGTATCTATACAGCGGTATGGAAAACGTAATGACCTATCGTGACGTCACGATTCTTTTACCTGAAACACACGGCATGGCTGGGGCACTGTGAACAGCATTTTGATCGTGCCAGACGCGCATTATATCGATGGAATTCGTACATTTATTTATTTCGTAGCATATCATATGAACATAAGCAGTATATTTGTGCAAGAAATTTTTTTTACTGTCCGTCGTCTTTAAGACACATTATCAATATGTGTTTGATCTTCGTAATCGGCTAAAGGAAACATGCAAGTTGGCGCATGAACACTTACTGAAGACTCAACAGAAGGCTAAGAGTCGGTATGACAAAAAGTCGAAGGAGCGTAAGTTCCAGGTTGGGAATAAAGTTCTCATACTAGTTCCCACAAAATCTAACAAACTGTTGATGCAGTGGAAAGGTCCGTACAGTGTAGTTGAAACGGTGGCAGAGAATGATTATCGTGTCAATGTCACGAGGTGTTCCATGCGAATTTGCTCAAACTCTATCATGAACGTGTGAATGTAGAGAGTGCATGTGTGCATAGTTGTATGGGTGATGATGTTGAACCCACAGATGTTCACCCACAGATGTTCCGGGTGAAACTCATTTGGTCAAACATTCCCTTACTTTGTCTGAGGAGAAACCCGTCAGGTCCAAGCCCTATGCCACTCCGTATACCATGAGAGATGTGATTAAGAAGGAAATTTCAGACATGTTAAACCTTGGTATTATTGAGAGAGCTGAATCTCCATATGCCAGTCCTGTAGTGATCGTTCGGAAGCGTGATGGGTCGAATAGGTTTTGTATCGACTTTCGCAAGTTAAATGCCATAACAGTTTTCGACACTGAACCAATGACCAATCCTGAGGATATTTTTGCCAGATTGTGCACGGAGAGGTTTTTCACGAAGATCGATCTAAGCAAGGGCTATTGGCAAATCCCTGTAGATCCTGACAGCAGGTCAGAAACGACATTCGTGACATCGGAAGGAAGCTTCCACTTTCTTAGGATGCCCTTTGGGTTGATTAACGCCGTTGCAACCTTCAACCGATTAATGAAGATTGTGCTGCACAACATGCCGAGTGCTGATAGCTATGTCGATGACATTCTGATTCACACTCAGACATGGGAATATCATGTGTCGGTTCTCAGGGAGCTGTTCTCTAGATTACGTGAGGCCAACCTCACTATTCGCCCCAGTAAATGCAAGATTGGTTTTGACAGGCTAGACTATGTAGGTAAGGTAGTTGGTAGCGGAGAATTGAGTCCTCATCCTGACACCATAGCAAAAATCAGGAATGCGTCTACGCCTCAAACCAAAAAGGAGGTGCGCGCATTTATAGGTCTCACAGGGTATTATCGCAAGTATATTCCCAACTATGCTGCCATAGCTGTACCTTTGACAGACCTCACCAAGAATGGGCAGCCTGACAAAGTTGTCTGGGGAGAAGCTCAAGACCGGGCTTTCTTGACCTTGAAGGCGTTTCTAACAAGAGAACCCATCTTGAAACTTCCGGACTTTAGTAAAGTCTTCGTCCTTAGAACAGATGCATCAGAAGTGGGCATTGTTCTACTCCAGTGTTATGATGATGAGTATTTCCCAGTCTCATACGTGAGTAAGAAGCTGCTGAAAAGGGAAAGAGCATACTCAGTAATTGAGAAGGAATGTCTGGCAGTTGTCTGGGCGGTTAGAAAATTTCAGACTTACCTGTATGGTCGTGATTTCATTATCCAGATGGATCATGAACCACTTGTGTACATAAATAGGTGTAAGATGGACAATAGTAGGGTCATGAGGTGGGCCCTATTCTTGCAATCCTATAAGTTAAGGATAGAAGCTATCAAGGGTTCGAACAACCTCGGAGCAGATTATTTGAGTCGCTGTTGTGACTAGACAATGGATTAGTCAAAGTAGTGTTAATAGTGGTACTGGTAGTGTCCGTACTGGTAGTGGTAGTGTCATTTGCCTTATTAGTTTTAAGAATATTTGTTCGAATATCCTCTTAGGGGGAAGGTGTTGTAAGATTCACGGCCAATCTTTACATTAGATACCAGACTCCGACTCGGTCTTCAAGATAGTAGATTTATTCAAGTTGTCGTCTCGTTGTGTTCCGTGATACAATAGTAAATATTATATCAGATCATGCCATGCAAATCAAATCAACATACCAACAAACATAACATACCGAGCCAGTATTACTCGGCTATTTATAATAAACATACAGACAATGAGGATAATGTTAGTCACGTACAACACGTACACAAGTTGTTTATCCCTACATGATGGCGCGTGCCATCGCTAACCCGGTCACTAAGACAATGGAAATATTATACACAGAAAAATAATTAGTCCATGGGCCAGAGGGGGTCACCCTGCCCCCCCTGAGGGAATTTAGCAGACATATATATTCATGTAGCCTGTTGTGTTAGGGTTCAGAATCTGCTTGTTTGCAAAAAATATATTGAGGACAACAATGTTTTTTTGAGCTTTCGAAGTGTGGTACCCCCCCTTGACCAAAAATGCAATTTCGGCATTTTTCTGCCAAAATCAATATCACACGCAATCTCATTTCCCTTCTAAAATTGATAATTTTGGACACAGAACGATGGTATTTGGCGAATCACTAGACTTCAGTATCATACACACGATGCAATATTATTTAAATCTCATATCGAAGTTGCCTAGCAACCGTTGCTAGGGAACATTTTTCTCTTTGAAAATTTTGTTCAATTACCATAATGAGGTTAAAAATGTGTAAAACCCATTAGAATAAATTGTCCCATTACAATTAAGGACATGAATAGGTATGTTATTACTAGCCATGTATCCATAGCAACGATCAGGTGAAGCTTAGCAACCAATGACAACATGGAAATATCATCGCAAATATCGTTAAATTTTATGGAAGACTTGTTTATACTAAGTTATATGAACGGATAATATGATCAATGAATGCAAATGCTAGCATAACATTGTTAGCAATAATGCTCAGGTGCACCCTAGCAACCAGTACGAATGTTCGAATAATGAAAAGTCGAAAGAAATATGGTTAAAGTGATCAGGTTAATGTGATATTGGCAGGAAGTTATGGATTTTGCCATATCTGTCTGATCGGACGAAGAAAACATAACAGTTATATATCTGCACTTGTATGCCCAAACAGATGACCCTTTCTAATTGAGATAGTTTGAGTTTGTTTACATTACCGTCGTTCCCGGTGCTTTGTATTCCTTGATGCAATGCGATTCCAGCTTACTCGTATATGTTCGAGTCAATCGAGCGTGAACTAGGTTAAGTCGGAGGTAATTCTCTGTGGCGCACGAAACAAAAGAAAAGCAGCTGCTAGTACTGTCATATGTTTGATTTTTCCATCTGATCAAGCATAGTTTGTTTTGTAACCTATTTTCCCGAGACCACAGGCATATATGTAATTGACTTGGAAAAATAGTTTTTGCTGCCATTATCACTTAAACATTGAATTGATTTTGGTCACAAAGATGTCACAATATGTTGACGAGGAAGTGACATTGCTGTTGTTGGTATGACTTTAGCAAAACACACATGCATGATAAGATATTGACTTGTTTTATTCATTATTGTCATTTCGCAATATATTATGAAGTGCTAACAAGTTGTCTTCTGTCTAAAGACAGATCATCAAATTAAAATTGATACATGGACTTTCCAATATTGATATATGAAAAAGCATCCAGTGCCTACAGATTGCCAACACGTGGCCTTACGTTAAACTACATATATATTATTCTAAATATGTTGGATTTATTTTAAGTATGATTGGTCCAGATATTAGACTTTGCATTGTAGTAGCATCAATAAATACATATTTACATATTCTAGTAGCATTGTAGTAGCATCAATAATAACAGATTCACAAATCTATAATAGCATCTTAATAGCATCAATTATAAGTAAATATCTACAATATTTGAATTACTAATCTTCAGATATGTTCATATTCATTGCTTATGGAGCAAATTTTAGCTAATCTACTCACCAGTGTATTTATACAGTGTACTATGCAATCAATTGATACTTACAGTTGATAGAACCTATAATCAATAGAAAAATACTCATAAAATTGCTACATCGCCTGTTAGTCATTGAGCAGATCCATTCGACAATTGGTATCCTGGAATAAAGGTAGCATATATATATATATGTAGGCACATTTTAAGCTTATTAGAATGTTTGAATAGTATGCATTTTGCATGTATTGGTAACTGGAACAGAAAATTGCATACAGAAAGAATTCATGCCCAATACAAAATATGCAATTAAATACAAATTACCTCAAAGGCTTCGACGCACAGTCCACGCAGAACTAAAAGGATTGTGGTGAGAACAGCCTTTTCTAGTCAATACAGGGCATTTGCTCTCCTACTGAAAATACACAGACATGTACAGACAACTTTCAAAGTCACATACTCCCTACCACTACCGGACATACATAAAATATGAAATTATTATTGTAGCATTTTCTAATAATTATGAGATATATTTCAGAAGGAAATGAGGGCACATAAGTAACTCATTATTGGCTTGTTGTCTAACCTATTCCATGTTCGTCGTGCATATCAGCATCATCAACACCCGCCGCATCATCCTCAGAATCACCCTCTACATCAGTATCCCCCTTATCGTCATCACATTCATTATTCTCATCATCATCACTGTCATCTTCGAAGATAGCATCATCAATGTTATCTATTTCAGGCAGTTCAGTGTCTGTACTGTTGTCTTCTTCATCTTCATTGACAAGGTCTGCCAACTCAACTGGCATCATCGCACCATTCACCCACTTGATGTTCATCAACCCGCTCTCATCCATTTCCCATCCATTGGCTGCTGGGTCTGGAATTGCTGGGGTCTGTTCATCTGCCTTATTCCATATCAATGCTTGATGATTGGCTCTATGAATGTGCATTTGCAGCGCGTCTCGGCAAGGTGGCAGGAGGCTGAGGTCGACGCCGTCAGAACTCGTCAGCACCTTTCCCTTTTGGATAAACTTGTCATGGCGTAATTTGTTGATGTCTTTGGTTGTTGTACTACCATATATCATGCACGTGAAATTTTCTAGATCTTGGAAGGTGTTTGCGTTTAGAGTACCCGTCACTCCCAACGTACCAAACACTTCCAGGAACTGTGCATGTTTGTCCAGTACTTTTTTCGGTGCTAACTTTCCTCTGCGCACAAAAGCACTTGTCGTATCACATCCGGTGAAAGCATGGAAAGCAGGCATTACAGAACATAGTTTCGAACCATTCTTTTCAATAACATCTGTGATGCTGATGAGCCGGTGATTGTTGCCAGTGCCTGTTTCAAACAGGATGTGTTGTGTGATTTTCTGTGCATACCTCAGCAACAAAATGAAGACATCTGTGTCTGGGGATCGTACAACAATTGTTGTTGTTGAGTCTGACATTGATGCTATATGGTTGCAGTGAAGAATTATTCGAGTGTCTGCTTCTTCCTGTGTCGATGACAAAGATTCGATCTGGTCAACATTCACTGAACACCCATCTTCACTCGATAGCTTGTAACATGACTTGCCTACCACATATTAAACTCTTCTTTTGAGTAGCTTTGGTGCAAACTTTTGCTTTTTCCACTCTTCCAAAATCAGATGTATTAACTGGGACTTGTTTTCTGAGTTGGCGAGAAAAGATTTCCAATCTCTTGGAACCTTTGTTAGTGGACCATTCAGCATCAATGTAGGCGCTGTACCCCTATTCCTTCTCTCAATTTCTTTGATAGATTGGGGATAATAGTTGTCTGTAACAACATCCACTCTTCTTGCTTTTGGCAAACGGTCAAACAGTGCTTCTGCCAATTCGCCAAATGTCACAGGGAGAACTACCTGACTGTGAAGCATTGCATTTCCATCGATAACATATTCCGTGGAATCAACTGAAGGCCCATCAGTGCATATTGACCCATGTTCCATGTTGTGCATAAGTTTGGATTTGTCAGTCCTTGCTGGACATCCATCGGCTGTTGCTAGTGACCACGGAACTGGACCCAGTGGGTATGACAGAACAAGATGCAGTGAGAGGTTATGCTTGATGGCCAAAATGGCTAACTGTCCAAAGATGTTCCTTTCTGCTTTTATTTGCTTGAATTTCTTGTCTGATCCTTGAACCACAACCTTTTTCAGGGCTGATGAAAATGTTTTCATTTGTAGCCTCTTGATTGGAGCGTGGAAACTTTGTTTTTGCTCAACTAGGCGGTCAGTGATGAACTCATCGTGGGCTTTTGACCCTGTTGATGTAGCACTTAGTAAGCTGCTCTTCACATCATCAGGGACTGGCGCACCTGATGACAAGCAGTACAATCTCTCCTTATTTGTCTCTATTGCGAATGGATTGCTGAAATTTTGGATGGCTGTCAGCACCTTCTGGACATCGGACTCACTGCGCTGGCACTCTGCTGGCCGTGTTTGTTTGTGCATGTCATTCTCGTTGTTACCCATTTCAGCCAGGTCGAAGGTTGCATTGACATATGATGCCCTGTAATGTCTAGTTTTACACCACCTGTGCACATAGATGAATGTAATAAATATACTATAAAATGGCAGTTTGGTACATGTACAAAACACAGCAAAAATTTCTTTGCTTTATGAATATCCTAATTACTGTACTATATTCACTTGTATACCTGCTATATGTTGCATAACATCGACTGAAGCCAATTATTCCTCCCTGAGTCTTGGCATGACGATTGATCGTTTGTTCGATAGTTAGATCCACAGCATTTCGAGAACCCTTCACATCTGATCGGTTCACGCTGAATCCGTTGCACTGCAGCAGTTCTTTTGCTCCAGGGTGTGTATGGGGAAGGTTCAACATCAGCAGCAAGTAGATTGTAGTGTACCTTGCGTAATTCATGTGATCATAACTGAAGAATAATGGGCACATCTGTTGCAGGCTAGCAAGGTGCAACTCCAGGTTGTTCTCTTTTGTAGCACGGATGAAGCGCATCACAACCCATATGTACTCCATGTACTGTAGCCAGAATTGGGCTGTTGCTCCCAGGTGACCTTCTCGGACTTTGCCTTTGAATTCTTCATAGCGATTCAGCACATCCTTGCAAGAGCTGTTCTGCATGGCTTCTAACAGGTTTTCTGCACTTGGATCATGTGCTAATGTTTCAAACATCTGGACCAATTCCTTGGTTATGGGTTCACTGAACATGAATGACTGAATAAGCAGACGCTCTAAAGCCTCAAGCATCAGCTTATGTACACGCAGAGCTCTGTTATAGTGTTTCCCGGTCATAACTTTCTCAATTGACCCGCTGGCACACACCCCTGACTCAATGAGGATATCTTCAAAACCACTCGATCGGACAAACTTCCCAACAGCACATAAGTAGGCACATGTTGTGTGGAATGCACCCATTCGAACTATCACATTTTGATACACGTCAGGTTTCTCCCAGATGATGGAATATGCTTTTTTTGCTGCAGCAAGGTCAAACGTCAGGATTGTGTACGTTTGGTCGACCTCCTGTGATGCCCTTTGGGATACTCGTAAGATCTCCTGAACAGTTGCATTCTCTGTGATTGGTGAAAGGATGGGTTCCATGTACTCTATCGTTGATGGAGAATTCAGGACTTCTGGTGACGTCAAAGAGAGCCATCCAGCCCAGCTTGTTACTGGCTGTGTTTTCTGAAGGTGTTGTCCAAATGCTCTGATGAATACCCAAATCATGTCCTTCATACATGCTTTTAGAAGAACATCTTCATCTGATGCGTCACTGACGTGTAGCTGCAAATGTGGCTCAACCTTTCCTTTGGCATAACACGGATTCAATTCTTTTGGGACAAAGGAAATTGATCGTTTTTTTGTTCTTGGTATTGTACGTTCGTGCGCATTGTCTGGTACGATTGTGACATCTGGGTTAACTTCTTGAATGATGATCCCATGTGCTGTATGTGTTGTGCCAGCCCCTGAAGGAGTTTCTTCATTGAGATCAAAATTGTCCCAGCATAGATGCATGACAGTGTTACCTTGTCTCTGAATTGCAGCAGGAACACCGGCGGATAACTCTGCAGACTTGTCATACATGGCAGTCTCTAATTCTAAGAGAGTTGAATAGGATGAGCAGTGCCCAAAATGGTTGAGTAATGACACGATTTCAGCACTACCAGTAAGATGACGAATTGACATTCCAAGTAGTAAGTGTTTTGGCATATACCATTTCCCATTTGTTGCAGCTTGGCATATGTCTTGACTAAATGAATTGATTTTCCTCTGGATTTTACTTGATGTTTTGTCTGATGATTTTCCTGTCAATAAGAGTGCCAGAAATTCATCAAGTTCTCTTGGTTGACATCTTTCTCCACTGAGTAAAAACTCTGCTGATGGTGGCCAAGGCAAATCGTGTGCCTCTGCATGGGATTTTATGATCTGTCGTCTCAAAATTTGAGCTGCTTCATGTAGTATCCTTGATTCAGAATATTGATATGCATCAGCAACAGCCTTACCAAGAGGGATGTCTGATGAATATACCAGTTCACTCTGTTGTGGATTTGACTGTCAGAATTGAAGTTTGAGTCCATAATATTTGGTCAGCTTTGATTTCAGCTTGGAAGTTTTGTAGGTCGGGTTGTAGAAATCTGATTGATTTTCTTTAAGGTAGTTTAGGTAGCGGCCTTTCAGTGTTGACATTTGTTCGACTTGTTGTTCTCTGAGGACTCTGTCGTCCACGTAACTGCATAAGCTTTCAAATGCTTCACTGTGTGCATCATACTCTCGACATGCATTGCTCATGTTCACATCAGATGTCTGGTGCCGGATTCGGGTGTATTCCTTGCGACAGGAGTTGTGATATCGAGCTTTTCGTGCTCTTAGGTCAACACTGACCTTAGCAATCATCTCAGCATCATCTTTCAACTTGGCTGCTTCCCGGATGGACTCCTCCGCTGATTTCGTCACACAGGTTACCAACTTCCAGTCTAGTTTGCCACGCTGGATTCTTCTTCGTTTGTTGCAGAATAGACATTCATCATCGGGGAATCTTGCTGACGATGTGGCGGTATCACGTCTTTTCCTATGCATGTGAGGGTAGCTTGTCTCTATTGGCTCATTTGTGGAATCTGGTGCTTTAGTCAGTCTCTTCACATTCGTGAAATTTTGATAGCACCACCTGTGAACGCCTTGAGCATTGACATCAAATTTGCGTGGTACATTTTCACAAATGTCATCTAGTCTTATTTTGGGATTCAGTTGTGACTGTCGAACACTCATACACTGGTGTATTTTCTCGAAACTTGTTTCAGTCAACGAACGAACAGTTGTGTCATTGTTTTGGTTATAGTGGATGATACATATTCTACTGTGAGTTGTTGCCATTCTGGTGTAAATTCCGATTTTATGTCCTGAAAATCATCATTGAATATAACGTTTGAGAATACCAGAATACAGATAAATTTGCATGGTATGTCCATAGTTTTTACATGAAATGAGTCTCATCTAGGACTATTAAAATAGTATATTATCTCATACTATGGAAAAACATCACTGCATGTACAAGGAATATGCGAGTTCCCTAATGTACATTTTAGGGGAAGTAGGAGGCGGGCAGGGGTTGGCGAGTGTATTACTGATTTCTATCTAGATAGGTTATGGATAGTTAAACCATATTATATTTAGCTTCGATATTTCACTGACATTTCTACCTTGGATGCAGGTATAATAGTACAATAGAAAATATCAAACTGTGGAAACTGAAATAAACTGTGACTACAATGAATACAGCTGTATTTCCTAAGATTGTAATCACCCACGTATATTACGTCTAGCTACTTAACAATCATCTAAAACATCCTACATTCTCATTGTGGATGACCTAACCGTGGTGACTCTAAGATTGGATTGCCGTAGCCTAATGCTTAGATTCTTTAATGCAACAGGGTTTGGGTAATTGGTCGATTTAGCACATTATTATCTGCTAGTTTTCTTACTCACCAGATATAAGATTCTCCTGTGGTACTGAAATTCTTGCATATCGAAGTCATCATGTCAAATATCTGAGCTTGCAGAGTTTGACCTTCAGGATTCATCTGACATCTGCATCTTCTGCTGCAGATTCTGAAGCTGGTGGTATTATGACGTTTTACGTTGGTTACGTGTGTCTGTACTTGGTTACAAAATTTTGAAGGTCACTGGATTCAATTATTGAAGGTCGTTGAATCCACAGATACACTCCCTTAGAAATATGTATTCAAATTTTATGTGCAAAAGATGCCTACACATGTATGTGCTATTATCTATTATAGTACTTCATGACGACACATTTTCCCTTGTACTCATTTGTATTTCAAAGCGGCATTTGCACATTGTTACTATTATCTGTTAGAATTAACAAAACTCGCTCAGTTGAAAAAACAGTGTCAAACAATAAAGTATGATCCCAAATACAGCATATACATGGCTATTTATGTGCTATTTCACCCTCAACAGAAAACTGAAAGTGGTGTTTACATCAAAATTGACAGGCACGCGAGTTTTTTTAATGTTTACATTGGAATCAGGTCTATGAAAGAGGATTCTCTGACACGTCACACTTGCAACAACAATAATTCAAGCAATATGAATGTTATCCGTTCATAAAATTATGTATAAATAAAGTCTTCCATAAAATGTAACGATATTTGCGATGATATTTCCATGTTGTCATTGGTTGCTAAGCTTCACCTGATCGTTGCTATGGATACATGGCTAGTAATAACATACCTATTCATGTACTTAATTGTAATTAATTTTTTTTTAAATTTATTTTAATGGGTTTTACACATTTTTAACCTCATTATGGTAATTGAACAAAATTTTCAAAGAGAAAAATGTTCCCTAGCAACGGTTGCTAGGCAACTTCGATATGAGATTTAAATAATATTGCATCGTGTGTATGATACTGAAGTTTAGTGATTCGCCAAATACCATCATTCTGTGTCCAAAATTATCAGTTTTACAAGGGAAATGAGATTGCGTGTGATATTGATTTTGGCATAAAAAAGCCGAAATTGCATTTTTGGTCAAGGGGGGTACCACACTTCGAAAGCTCAAAAAACATTGTTGTCCTCAATATATTTTTTGCAAACAAGCAGATTCTGAACCCTAACATAACAGGCTACATGAATATATATGTCTGCTAAATTCCCTCAGGGGGGCAGGGTGACCCCCTCTGGCCCATGGACTAAATATTCTAGAGAAAAATTGTTATTGAGGATTGGTGGACGTGCTGTTGATCCACCTATTTAGTGTCATGTCAGTACATTAATGTTCTATGATGTTTTATGTTGTACTTTGTACTCTGTGTGACTGTGATTCCTTACATTCCTCCCCAACTTTAAGTAAAATATACGTTATTTTACTCAACTACCCAGTTGTAACTTCTTTCAAGTTAATGTTACTCTGTATGTCATCATTACTCTTTTTCTTAGTAGTTTGTAAATAATATCTAATGGACTCCCTTCTCTGGTACAGTGCATACGCAAACACACTTATAGCGACTACTGTAGTCAAACCAATTACGACATTCACAATTGAAACATGATTAGTTACATCGTCATACATATCATTATATGGTTCATCATCATTTTCAAGGTCATGCAATTGATTTCTTATTTCATTCAGTTTGTCTCGATCACTAGATGAAATATTCAAATTAGAGTCCAAATTAATCAAAGAGTTCATATCTTCTTCACTCTCTGTCGGAAAGTCATTTATCCAAGACGCGTCCAATGAGATGTCCTGCGTCATCAAGTTGACACTGGATCGTGCTGCGACTTCGCCTTTTAGACTCCATTCTTGGCCTGCGAGGGTACATTCTTGGCCTGCGGGGGTTCAAGCGTCAGTCGATACAGTCCCGTTGGCATCAGAATCCTCTCCTCTGGGTGTCCCCTGCAGGATAAGGTGAGCTCTTCCTCAAGGACTGTGACGAGCCATCCAGGGTCATCACGACGGATGTCTGTCTTGCTTGGGATCGGCAGTCGTCGAGCTTTACACAGCGTCGGATCCACCTGTCGGAAAGTGATAATGTTCCGCTCACACTGCAGATGCTCACCGGAGTAAGCGGGCGTAGGTGGACAGATCAGAAGGTCTTCACCTGCGCAGTTGGTGACAGCGGAAATCTCTCCGGTTTCCGTGTTGTAGCCGATCTCTTCTTTTCCATCGATTTTAACGAGAGACGTCGCGTTGCTGACTAGAATACCGAAGGTGCGAAGCTTGTAATAGATGTACGGGGTCAACTCACCAAAGGGAATCGTTGTCGTATAGACGATCTGGCATTGGGTTGCGAATAGGTAACTGGTCTGCCCGTGTCTGTAGATCCAGTCCAGCAGCATGGGATCGTATCCCAATGTGTCTATCTCCCTGGCGATCTCGGTGTAGAGGCTCTCAGATAAGATCTCTGGCGATATGCGGTGCATCGCCAAATCTTGTAGCGTCTGCTGGTGTTCAAGTTTCAGTCTCAGCAGTTCGTCACGTATTGATGACAGGTATTGGACAACGTCGGTCATCGCAGCTAACTTCTCTAGACCTCCGAGTCGTCCGAACATCATGTTATGGTCCTTAGTCAGTGCCCTAACCTGCGTCCACATTGTTGAAATGCGTGCGTGATCATCTTCATGCTCTGTCAAGGCTCGATCTATGATATATTGCTATTACATACGTAGGGGATGCAGCGATACTGACAGACGACGTATATATGCATGCATGTCAGTTTTGTTTTTGAGTTGCAGGCACCAACTTCGCTCCATACTGGTGGCGTGACGTTTTTCGACCCGTGGGCCGGGCGGTGACAACAACTCACCCGTGTGCAGCCAAGTGTGACGCCGTGGCCTGGAAGTGGACACACGGGCCGAGACATCCAACGCGGAAGGACGGGGCAAGCAATTGTCAGTGGACAGCCGACTCCACGTGGTTTTTACGTTTAATTTAAATTGTTGTTTCTCTGAAACGAAGCACCGTGTGGTAATGTACTAGTCAAGTTTACATACACATATACATTCAGTTTAGTGTAATTTTTAGTTATATCAATTAAAGCTTAAAAACTTACCTTGGTGTTGTGTCTTTGTTGTGTGACGAGGGTAGATATAGCTGTGGAATCTGTAAAGAGCCCAATAACGTGAACACACGAACACCCCTTCACATTACACCCACCTAAAACTCGCATCGAAAACAATTAGAAAGGGGAATATTTTGGGGCATACAAGTGCAGAAATATAACTATTATGTTTTCTTCGTTCGATCAGAAATATATGACAAAATCCACAACTTTCTGCCAATATCACTTCAAAGGGATGGAAAGTTATAAGGATATGTTCTCCTAAATTTCTGTCAAAAGTCAATATTCTAATCAATCTTAATTTCCCAACTAGTCAATTCCTGATTGCATGGTGTACGAACGATGGTCTTATGGTGTACAAACGCTGCATTATCGTCCGAGGTCGAAAATTTGGATGCCACGATTTTACAAATTTCCTGTGTGTTGAGACCATAATATGTGAAGCCTGTTATCAATCTTTTCCAACTGCTTTCATTCAGAAGATGTGACTTGATAATAGAAACAGTACTGTGATAACATAAAGTACACAGTATAAATCTGAGAGAGCTTGCGATGTTTGAGAAAAATCTCACAAGAACTAAACTTTTATTAATGATTAATTCTCCCATGGTTTTTTATTTTTCTGTAGCCAATTCCTGACAATTTGACATACAACACTGGGTGTAAATGAAGAGCTGCGTACAGTATTGAAAGCTATACACTGCTATAAGCGCTACCCGGATGTGTACACTGCTATAATGTTCAACCTAACTAATGCTGACAGTTTTTGTGCTCGAGGCTGTTTTTTATTTCGGTAATATTTCAAGAAGCAAAAGAAAAAAAAACAGGTTCGGAGTATCACAGTTTAGTGTCCGAATGTTCCATGGTCACATATAAAATAGAAGGCCGTCGATTATTCCTTGGAGTTTTGTCATATTTTGGTCCCGCCCGCATCCAACCCCAAGTTGTCCACGAAAATCTGACAATTTCTGGGCAGTTTCCGTCAGATATTTCTTCAGATATGCTCATATGCTTGCAGGTTTATGTCATGAGTGGTTCAGTAGAACATCATAAGTGTGTGCAAAAATTTGATTTTCACGTCGCTGTCTAAATAGCAGTGATTATTATTATTCATGCCATTATTCATGCCACTAATTGGTGCCAGTTTACCAGGGTCACTTATATCATTTCATCCATGGTGTCTTAGTCAAGCACACTTGATTTCTCTCAATGTTGCAGCCGTCATAAATTTCTGCCTCGTTAATCAGTGTGATTCTTATAGTTAGCATTAAATTTACTGGTACTATTAGGCATTACTATGTATAGGATCAGCGCTGAGGTGGAGCGCCTCTGGGAAATAATCGACGACGCCGCAGGCGGAGTGGATTATTTACCAGAGGCGCGACACGGAAGCGCTTATCCGGCTTAGTTCTCGGTTCTTCAACTCAACTAAATCTTTGCCGGCATATGCACCTGCGACTAGTAATCTGCGTGTACAACTATACCGTCACACTTCAACAGTGTTATGAAACAGAGGGCGACACTGCCTGAATATGTGATGAACTTTGTCACCATTATTATATCATGAGAATAGAAGTACATGTCCACTTGCTGTTCTTGTAATTTTCAACGATGTACAACACGGTATTTACCCAATTTTGCTAACTGATATCTGCATCTACTGAATGGTTTGCATGATAATGATGAATATATATCAATCCCGGATTATGAATGAATCATGAATACAAATGGGATTTTGATCCACGACCATGCCCATTGCTTGCGCTACCACCTTTCAATGTCTTGGTGAACTTAGAATTGGGACTGAACAGTAACACCACATTTATTGTTCACCTTCACATCTACATTATATTGGCCTCGTCCAAGGTTTCATGGCATCAAACGAATTAGGTTTCGGCAATGATGAAAACGACTCGCTAGTGCGCGAACAAACGCGTCTTGTTTGAGCAGATGTAGTTTGTACACTGGCGGTTGTTGTTTTTACACGCAGTATATTATATTGCAGTAGATTATTGGAAAGAATAATCTACTGCAATATTCTACCGGGAACCGTTTCCCAGTAGATTCTGAACAAGAAAATGCAGCTAACTGCGGGAGACGACATCAGAGCTCGAGCACACCATCAGCACCACGAGACCTGAATATATCTTACACAACCCCCCCCCCCCCCCCTTACAAAAAAAAAATTGAAACATATCTGTAGTAATTTTAGCGACTGTAACCCCCGTCCCTCCCGCGCATACATATTTCACAACAAACATTCATTCTACATGACTTACATACAGGACAGGTACAGACTATACGATCACAAGCATAAACTCCATGTAGTCATGGTTACATACACAGGTCAATCCACATGCACTTGCGGCCCCATTCACTCGGTACATCGACCCAGTTAGTTTCGGCCTTGACCTTCACAAGCACCAACTTCTAAACATAGAACATGACACACCCACCGCTCACATCACGTGCACAGATATAAGCATAACAAGTCTCGTTCACGCGCCGGGGAAACCCACTTTCCCGGTGAGATCAGCACACATCAGCACATACATGACCAATCACAACACCGCATGCATTTGGCGGGAAAGTCTACACCACATGTTGCCGGCCCCGCAGTTTTTCTAGGAGTTGAGTAGAAGCGGTCATAGAGTATAGACGTGTTGAAGTATTGAAAAGAAGTTTGGCCGTGCTCGTGTGGAATACTTGGAATAATTGTGGACTATTTATACGTGAATTGTGATAAAGAAGGACCATAGTTTTCGGCTATCCTATTGACGGGGAATCACCGGACGTAGGTGTATTTGCGGCTGTGATGTGACTGTCTGGATCATTGGACATTGTCGCCCAAATAAATTATTGAACTGCTACTGCCGGCCTTGTGATTTGCACAGCGATCACAGACATTTCGGCCTGATATCGGCCTTAGAACGATATTTATCACATTGGCGCCGTTCGACCAGGATCTGAGCTAGTCTCGGATTACCGACCCTAACTTACCGGCAGTGATGGCATTGACCCCGGGAGCGTTCCGAGGTGAGTCGGCCGACCAGACAGATGAAGAAGTCACGTTCAACCCGGCCTTCCGACCTTCCGGCCCCCGCTCAGTTGTTATGAGCGACACAGTTCCGTTGTCACAGGAACAACAACCGACCGGCCTGTTCGACTCCATGGACGAACATTCGACCCTGAGATCGTCTTCGCCGCCCGTCGACCTGATACAGGAGTTCCTCGACGAGGACCCGCTCGCACCTCAACACACAGTAAGTGACATTTTGAGTGCACACGCTAGGGCGTATTCGGCAACGTCGGCCAGAACAATCCAGAGACTATTGAACTCTGCCGACAGAAACTATACGCGCTCACGTCAAAGAGCGAGCGTATATCGTGCTACCGACCCAGAACAGTTATCAGTGAACGTTCGGCCGGTAACCATAGACACATCAATGGTTACACACCCACCGAGTGACTCTCGGATATGACAGTGGGTTTGTCAGTCTGACAATGTTCCGGAATCGGTCCCGCCAAGCGCTTATTCGGTAGATCGGCCACTGGCGCCGTCAACGACGCCGAGACGACACGACCCTGCGACTGAGACGTACTCGCGCATACCGACCGAGCCAACGGTGGTAGAGTACGCACAACCCGGCCAGGCGAGAGTAACGAAAGAGAACATCCCGGCGACGACCGATGCCCCGATCGTGACACCTCTACGACCGCAACGACCCAGCGACCCGACGACGGAATTTCGCGCCACCACACGGCAAGCGCGACTTCGGCAACCACCACCGACATCGAGTCGCCGACCTCACGACTCCGACATGCCGGCCTCCGACTCGCGCCCCCTCGCGCCGACCGCTTCCCGACCATCGCCGACCGACGGAGAACAGCCGCGCTTCGCTTCGCCGCAAGACCCAGTTGTGTCTGCTCCGGCAGAAAGTGTTGTGCCCATGATCGGACCTCCGATCTCTCAGCCAATCGGCTACACCACTGGATACGGTGTATCGCCAGTTGGATACCCTGGCGCAACAAGCGGTGTTTCAAATGGAGTAGCTGTCGGATACTACCAACCACCTGTCGGCTATATGAACCCACCACCCGGATACGGTGGCGTTCCAAGTGTGATGGCTGACACCGGCTATCATGGTGCACAAACCGGATTAGTGTACCATGGTGTAGGCCCAGACGGATCGACATACCGATATCCACCGCCGGCTGTAATCCCACCCTCAGTCGGGATACCATGGGTGACGCCACCATACAGTCAAACGGCCCCTGTCGCACCAATAGCGTACGACCCCAACAGCATTCCGGCACCACCCGCTACTTCGCCCGCCGTCTCCGCGACAACAGCACCGACCGCACCCGCTAACACGACCTCGGCAGCTCCGATTGTTACGACTTCAACTGCTCCGGCTGTCACGCCAACGACGGCTCCCGTCACAACAACGCCGACTGTGGTGAGCGTCGACACGCCCACGCCCCAGAGACTCACGTCTGAGCCCCAACCGTTAGCAATGGCTAAAACGGCTCAATGGCGTGCGACCTTCAAGGAGGGCAATCTCACACAGTACATACGGAGCTTCGAGCAATTCACTACGGCCTTCACATATTCCGACCTCAATAAAACAACGACCTTCCGGAGTACGCTGCGCGGCCGCGCCGAAGCGTTAGCTCTGAACATTCCGGTCGAGACTCCCTGGGAGGAGTTTCGTTGTCAGCTCTTGGAGGGCTGGGAACCCGCACCTCGTCGGCAGTCCAAACGGGACGATTTTCCGTTTCTAAAAAGAGAACGGAAGGAGAATGCGGAACATTACTTAGAGCGGCTTCAAGCTCTGGCTGAGCAAGTGTTTGACGATGTCACGCCAGAGTCCCGGCAACGAACAGTAATCTCCCAGTTCGTCAACGGCCAACCCGACCACATTGCCGACAGACTGTGCGTGTTCACTTTCCATAGTTACGGTGAAGCGCTGACGGCCGTCCTCAAAGCTGAAAGTCGTCAGCAACAGACAAACAGAGATCGTCAGAGGGGCACACGACGTGCCGACATCTCCGTGAGCGGATACCCGGATGATGATTGTGTCGACCAAGAACTGTCTTGTGCTATGGGACAGATCAATCAGGGAGGAACACCGACCCCTGAACAAGTTGCGGCTTATTACGACCCTGCCGACAGTGACACGACCGGCCTTCAAGGATGTGAAGAACATTCTGTGCCAGCCTGTTCACGCGAATGGGTGGCGGAAGCTTTCCAGAGCGTCCTTAGCGACGAGAATGGACTCTGTGAAGAGACAGCTATCTATTCCGTCCTACGAACTACGGCCCCGACTAAAGGTGATCGGCCTCCACAGCCCGGACGACCAGCCGTATGCTTCTTCTGCAAGAAGCCCGGCCATCGCTGGATGCGGTGTTTCCGACTTAAAGACGTCTTAGTGCGCAATGGCATGAAGCCACTAACTTTTCGACCTAAAGGTGCTGGTACTGACCGAAGGACAGATCAAGTATTGTCAGTACCCAACCAAATCGGCAACCAAACAAAGTCGGCCCCGACAGAGCCAACGGCTCAGTCGTTAAACCAGTAGTGGAAGGTGCTGCGGAGCAAGGACCTTCCGGGCAACAGAACAATGTTACATGCTCCACACCTGCGGTCGTCGTAACTACCAAACCAACAGTACCAACAGTTACGACCCCACAGCCGGCCCAGCCCACACCTCAGCTCCTTGAAGGGGTGTGTACCAAGTGTCGAACTCCGACTCCAAAGCCGGCTCGCCCTCATGAAGGGGTGTCCGTGCCACTTCCACAACGGCCTCCACGGGAAAATCGTCGTCCTGAAGGGGTGTCGCCCCCGACTGCCAACGGCACCGGAACAGATAGTATGTCTGAGGTGGAGTGGATCTCCGATGACGGAGGGTTCTACGCGTTCCCATTTGGACCGGAATCCAGATTGCCGCCGCTGCACACACTCTTCAAGCCACCGCCGGACGACCCCGCAATTCCGGCCGTTATAGACAATTCGAGAGCGGCACATGAGTGCTGGAAGTTATCGGTACGCGTCGGGGATAAGACAATACAAGCTGTACTCGACTCCGGAGCGCAAATCTCTTTGCTCCGACGCGATCAGCTCCGACACGTCCCCGCCGATCAACGACAGCTACAGCCTACTTCGGCCACGATTCGTGACGTCAACGGACAGTCAAGCCCAATCGATGGACTGATCGACCTCCCAATTCAGGTCGGGACCAACCACATGATTGTGACATTTTGTGTAGCTGACATCCACGACGCCATGATACTCGGCATGAACTTTTTCCGGCAAGCTCACGCTGTAGTGAATTACGGCGCAGGAACAATACAGGTACATAAAGAAATCCTGTTTGCGCACAAGGACATTGAAGCCAATGTTGTTAGAATGGCAGTGCGCCGACCCCGCACGTAGCGAGGCGATCGTAGAGCTAATCCCGACCTCCAGAGTTCGAGTTCGGCAGCATCCACGGATGATTCAACCACTGACGGCTTTTCCCGAGGACACTGACCTCATCATGGGAAGAACATTAACGACCTTGGACCGACAATGTGTAAAGGTGTCTGTAGTCAACACGGCAGATACCGGTATTACACTTACTCGATCCGACCCTGTCGCCATAGCCAGTCCGATCGAGAGTGTTGTCGGAGCTCTACCAAGACCCGGAGAGGAGCCCGACCTGTCCACAGCCGACGCCAGTCACTACCGCGACCTGCCGCCACATCTACAAGAGATGGTGGATCGCGCCGGACTAGCGCCAGAACAACACCGGCGTTGCGCTAACCTGATCCATCAATATCAGGGCACCTTCATGCACCCGGATGGACAGTTAGGACGGACCCAAGTCGTCCAACACAAGATTGACACCGGCAATTCGGCCCCGATTCGGCAACGTCAACGACGCGTCCCTCAGGCGCAACAGAGCATCATAGACGAGGAGGTCGACAAGATGCTTCGCTTGGGGTGCATTGAGCCGTCAGATTCGCCCTGGAGCGCACAGGTGGTGCTCGTGCGTAAAAAGAACGGCCAAGTAAGATTTTGCATCGATTATCGGCTCCTGAATGATGTCACCCGCAAGGATTCATATCCGTTGCCCAACATTCAGGACACTCATGACGCCCTGGCGGGCGCTACATAATTTTCGGCCTTGGACTTGGCTTCCGGCTACTGGCAAGTCGAAGTCGACCCTACAGACAGACCGAAAACTGCCTTTGCGACAAGGAAAGGACTATACCAGTTTAAGGTTATGCCATTCGGCCTCAGCAATGCACCGGCAACATTTGAACGGCTGATGGAAACCATACTCCGTGGATACTTGTGGACACGGTGTATGTGTTACCTGGATGACGTCATAGCTTACGGCAGAACATTCGATCAGGCACTCGCAAACCTGGAGGCGGTCCTGGATCGGATTAGATCGGCAGGCCTGAAGCTTCAACCCAAGAAGTGTGAACTGTTCCAGAGGGAAATTTTGTACTTGGGGTTTATAGTGAGCGGCCAAGGAATTCGTGTCGACCCCAACAAGGTCAAAGCCATCAGAGAATGGCCGACCCCGTGCGAGATCTCCGATGTCAGATCTTTCCGTGGTTTCGCCAATTACCACAGGCGATTCATCAAGGACTATGCTGAGATCGCCGAACCTCTCGTAGCACTCACCCGAGGTGAATGTCATTTCACTTGGGGACCGGCTCAGCGACGCGCTTTTCGGCGGCTCCGCGACGCTCTCATCCAGGCGCCTAAGCTCGCGCATCCGACCCAGAGTCCGGATGATTACTTCATCCTCGACACGGACGCTAGCGGCTACGCTGTGGGAGGCGCACTCTCACAGAGGGTCAACGGGAAAGAAATCCCCATCGGGTTCGCCAGCAAAACCCTATCCCGGACCCAACGGAACTATTGTACCACGTACCGAGAACTGCTGGCAGTGGTAGAAATGGTTCAACATTATCGGCATTATCTTTGGGGTAGGAAGTTCCTCCTCCGGACCGACCACAGCTCCTTGAGGTGGCTCAAGAACTACAGCGACGCGGACGGCATGCTCGCCAGGTGGCTCGCTAAGTTGCAGCAGTACGACTTCAAGATAGAGCATCGGCCCGGCAAACTTCACGGCAACGCAGACGGCTTGTCACGGTGTCACAGTTGCAAACACCAAGACTGTCCCGGACGACTCGACACACCTCCGACCGACCCAGAGACAAGTTCCGGAGAACTTCCAGTTTGTCGGATCACTGTTGTTTCGGCTAAGACAAGGGCAGACCTCCTGAACAGTGATTCCATAACATCACCGGTCTTGCCCCAACTAGTTTCGGCACGCCAAGTTGTTCGAGTCCGTGCTTTGGACGCCCCACTTGATGGGCAAAAGTGGCTTTCGGACTATTCGGCTCAGGACATTGTCGCGGCACAGCAAGCCGACCCGAGCGTCGGAAAAGTGCGACAGTGGATGTTGATCGGCACTAAACCAGACTCTAAGGAGGTAGCGCGCCATGGGGAGGAGGTAAAAACACTTGTTTCCAGATGGAGCCTCCTGGCGCTACAAGACGGGGTACTAGTTCGGCACGTAAAACCCGACCCCGCTGGACGGCCTGTGGTGCAAACCGTGCTCCCCGTAGCACTCAGAACGCAGGTTTTGCACCAACTTCACGACCTGAAGATTGTCGGACATCTCGGCATTCAGCGAACCATCGAGAGAGTCAGGCGCCGATTCTACTGGCCCGGCCTGGCACTGGATGTCGCCCGCTGGTGTGCCCGCTGCTCGCAATGTGTCACCCGCAAAGGAAAACCGGCCCCAAAACGATCGCCTCTGACACAGTTGCCGACAGGAGCGCCTTTCGACCGGATCGCGATGGACATTCTCGACACCCACAAAGTCACGGGAAGAGGCCATCAGTATATCCTTGTTGTGTCGGACTATTTCACGAAATATACGGACGCCTTCCCGCTGCGGCGACATACCGCCAAAAATGTTGCCGACATCCTGGTAAACAGATGGATAGTTTATCACGGCGTCCCCAAGGCAATCCATAGCGACCAGGGCACCGAGTTCGAGTCGGCTCTATTTCGGCATGTCGTGCGTCTTCTGGGCGCTAAGAAGATCCGCACGGCCCCATATCGACCTCAGAGCGACGGCCAGGTTGAGCGATTCAACAGGACATTGCTCAACATGCTGAGTGCATTCGTCAGCGATCGTGCGAACGACTGGGACGTGCACCTGCCATATGTGTTAATGGCCTATCGAACCTCGGTACACTCGTCCACGGGATGCACCCCGCATCTGATGGTGTATGGAAACGAGTGTAACTTGCCAGTCGACCTCATGTTTCCGACCTACGACCCTGAGCCTCTACCCCCGTGCGGCCCAGAGTATGTGGAGTACTTGCGGCAAGCGATCAGGACGGCTCACGGTTTCGCTCAGGACCATCTTGAGAAAGCGGCAATTCGGCAGAAGATGGGTTATGACGCCCACGCCAAGCCTCGACCACAGTTCCAACCAGGAGAACTGGTCCGATATTATTATCTGCCCCTCACGCAGAATAATAAGTTCGCTCGGCCTTGGACTGGTCCCTGGAGGATCGTCGACCGTGTGACTGAGGTAGATTACCGGATCGCCTTGGTTTCCAACCCTCGGAACACTCGTGTTGTTCATCTGGACGTACTCAAACCGTACGAAGGTGACAACCAAGCGGCTCACATCTATTCCGACCCTGTACGACCTTCGACGTCGTCAAGCAAATCCGGCTCAGAACAATCGGCCGACCCCCTGGGGCTCCTCAAGGAGTTCTACTACCCCTGGGAGGTCACAGTGCAAGATCGGCATACAGATACAGACCAAACAGCTGAGTCTGACTCGTCAGCGACCCAAGATCGTAAATCGCGATCTCCCACTTCATCCGGCTCAAGTCGTCATCGGCAACGGAAAAGATCACGCAGATCAAGTTCCGACACACCAAAACTGGCACGCAAGACACGCAGGCAAGAGCCTGTGATATCATCCGACCCCGAGACAAGCGAGGCTACGCCCCCGCCTGCACGACCAAGTCGACCCAAACGCAATGCACGCAGACCGGCCCGCTACAGATAACCCCGGCCTTGTTATCTGATTGATACTATTGATGATGAATTATGCATGTCTAATGGACTATGATATCATGTCTTTCCCATAATATTATAATATATTACAATAACAATATATATGCATTTAATATGTACAAGATGTCAGTGAGGCGAATTTGATATATATACACTTGATATGATTTCATAATTACGATGCTGGTGAAAAATTGATTGCATTATGATATGTGTTTCGACCCCGTATAACGTATGCTATTGTTCCGCGTGTGTTACGCACTAACTAAGATTATCATGTCAGATTCTATCCATGTGCCAGCCGAAGAGGATAATAATTCATGTCACACCGTGAGTAAGGCCACTTAGT
Source organism: Terebella lapidaria (assembly GCA_949152475.1). Lineage (NCBI taxonomy): Eukaryota > Metazoa > Annelida > Polychaeta > Terebellida > Terebellidae > Terebella > Terebella lapidaria. The sequence goes on along the minus strand of OX424559.1, from coordinate 12,864,165 downwards.
TGTCGAAGAGGTGGTAGTGTGATTCGTTCCGGGGTATGCGTCGACCGAGCCTCTACCCACTCCATGTAATATTCGGAGGAACGGCCCAGTGGTACGGGAACCAGTCACTAAATAGCTATCATACCAAGATGCGGCCTGTCATCAAACTCATCATAAAAATATTCAAAGCGCCACGGTGTGACCGACCCTGATCATTGCAATTTCGGCCCCGACAATATTAGCGGCCCCGTTGTCTTGTGAACTGGCTGAAAATGAATGGAACGAAGTCCGCCCCTGTGAGTGATTGACATTAATGTCTCAGCCTTTAATAACTGTGTGTCGTCTGTGAAACAGCAATTCGGCCGTTAGTTTATTGTGCGCTAACTCTGAGAGAAAAGGAACGATCAAAGAATCAGTTCACAAGGTTCGCACGAGCGCAAATAAACATTTAAGCTGTTTACAGCACCCACATGAAATCTCCCCTGATAAAGACAATAGTGAGTCGTCGGGCAAAAAGAGCCCAGTAATTTGAACAGTCGTTAGCACAAATAGACAATGTATAGGAACGTGTAATCCAGGGGACGGCAGACGGACATTCGGAAAAATGGACAGTGTGAGGATCCCCCTACTGTCGTAATGGACTGACCCAAATAGGTCAGAGAGAGATCGACCAGCGTTTCCTTGACGACGGCCCGCCTTGTTGCAGATACACTTGGAACAATGGGATACAGCGTAAAGACGTTTTTGTATATCGGCAGAGAGCGCCCCCCGGCCCGATTCGTGGAATTGGGATACAGATAAGTATCTCAGTGTACGGCAGTGGAAATTAAAGCCGGCTGCGGAGGAAGCCCACCACGAATCGATTTCGGCCTCGGTCAGCGACCGTGAGGATTCGCCCCTTCCGTCCAGGCGAACGGTCCTCCAGACGGACGAACCTCCATATCTGGACGGCAGCATGGAGATCGTTCAAACGGTCGTCACCAAGGATTCGGCTGCTGATCGGCCGCGACTACAGTACGACGAGCCTGAGTCGCTAGAACCTCTCCACAGAGACTTAGATGAACGGCTGCCGTTTCACGGCTCAGGAGAATTTTCGGCTGATATCCAGTTCGTGCAGCAACACGGGACTCGGTTGTCCACTCGTATGATTCCCGGCCTACAGGCCCTGCCAGGGCAGAACCCGGATCTGGCCAACCCACTCAGGAGTCGGGAAGCGAACCAGCTTCCGAATCTTCCCCGTGTCCACGAGGAGCACTGGGAGTCCCATATCGCCCAGGCGGCCCACAACGCTGACCCGTTGATCTTGCCGGCCCGGAAGAGCGAGCATCTTCCGACTTTATATTTGGCCCGCGCCGACGACATGGCGCATCAACATTTTCGGGAGATCCGGCGCTTCTATCTAGAAGCCATGGACCAACATATTCGGCAGGCTGAATATAACGGCCTCTCTGTGGGATTCGGGATGGGAGTCCTTCATGAACGGCATCTCCCGACCTTCCCTGATCGGCTCGAGGAAGAGACCGACCACTTACGTCGGCAGTTGCATCGTCTCGAGGACGAAAATGAGGATTTGCGGCAGGAAAATGAACAGTTACGTGTCCGGGTGACACACCTGGAACAGTCGGCCCCAGTTTCGACCTCAACGGATACGGCCGCGACACAAAGTGACTCGGGTACCACTATCCCGGGCGACCTGCTCGCCACTATTGTGTCAATTTTGCCCCGTCTGCCACCAGAGGAGCAACAACAACTGATGCGGCAGGCGTCGCCGGCACCACCACCACCTCCTGCTGGCAAGCGAGGCCAGAAGGAGTGAACGTTTCGGCCCAAGTGGTGACAAACAGACAATTGCCGGCCTCGACTGTGTCGGCCTCTGAAAATCCTGGTCACAATGGCCTATTGACATGTCGGCCTCTTATTATGTCGGCCATAAATAGCATATATATGTAAATAGTTGTAAATAATAATATCATCCTGGTCACGGTGTTATTCATGTAATTTAGTTAAGGTTAATCCAGACAATTCTTTTTCAGTTTATAGACTCTAAATTAGTTTCCGTTTCACTCTGAAGCGTCGAGGAGTTTTGTTCATACATTCCATTCATATCTCATCATTCGTTGTTGTGCATGTATGTGTAAATGTATCATCGTAGCGACTATTGACGGACTGACTGATGACGTTTATTTTGACGGTTAGAAATTTTTATTGTATGCAGTGCTTTACCATTGTCGCGCGGCGTGTGTGTGTGAGTGTTGGGGTTTGACCTTTTAGGACTTCTTAGCTTTTTATTGTTAGTTTTTGGCGACGGTAGGGTCCGGGTAGGGTAATTCCGAGGGCGTAGAATTAATGAAGGGGTGTAATGTAGTAATTTTAGCGACTGTAACCCCCGTCCCTCCCGCGCATACATATTTCACAACAAACATTCATTCTACATGACTTACATACAGGACAGGTACAGACTATACGATCACAAGCATAAACTCCATGTAGTCATGGTTACATACACAGGTCAATCCACATGCACTTGCGGCCCCATTCACTCGGTACATCGACCCAGTTAGTTTCGGCCTTGACCTTCACAAGCACCAACTTCTAAACATAGAACATGACACACCCACCGCTCACATCACGTGCACAGATATAAGCATAACAAGTCTCGTTCACGCGCCGGGGAAACCCACTTTCCCGGTGAGATCAGCACACATCAGCACATACATGACCAATCACAACACCGCATGCATTTGGCGGGAAAGTCTACACCACATGTTGCCGGCCCCGCAGTTTTTCTAGGAGTTGAGTAGAAGCGGTCATAGAGTATAGACGTGTTGAAGTATTGAAAAGAAGTTTGGCCGTGCTCGTGTGGAATACTTGGAATAATTGTGGACTATTTATACGTGAATTGTGATAAAGAAGGACCATAGTTTTCGGCTATCCTATTGACGGGGAATCACCGGACGTAGGTGTATTTGCGGCTGTGATGTGACTGTCTGGATCATTGGACATTGTCGCCCAAATAAATTATTGAACTGCTACTGCCGGCCTTGTGATTTGCACAGCGATCACAGACATTTCGGCCTGATATCGGCCTTAGAACGATATTTATCACATATCATGTCCCACATGATTCCAATTCATTCTCGTATATTACGATGAAACACATAGTCCTACTTCAATCATATTCCTAATGAGTAAACATTTATTCTGAACTCAATGAAACAGATACGCCTGATAAAATGATATTGGACATCAATATATATCCTTAAAATATTGGAAACTAGGAGGAATATCTGCGTCTGATATCATGATATAAATAACACATGCATACTGAGCAAATTAAAAGACCAGTTTAAAATAAAAAGGTTTCGCAACCCAGCATGGAACACCTTGTCATGTGATAAAATATGTCCAATTACGGTAAATGTAGTCGTGGTACCGCAGACGACTCGTTGTGTTTACTTCATGACGCCAAAGAAGGCCACACGCAAGGTTACATGTACATGCATGCACAAAATGCTGCACAGAAAATTGTGCGTTCCAAAGTACGCGTCATTGCGGTAAAATTTGCTTTGCATTCTGGGAACGTGAATTTCCATCGGCTCCGCCATTTTGACGTTTTCCAGACGAGCTGACCATTTTGCGTAATTTTCTCAAACCTAACACATCGATTTATGCATTATATATCTGTGAAATATTCAAAGCTTGCCATCAAATCGAGAGATATTATGTCAAGGACGAAGAAAATCCTCATTTGAAGTAGGTGTACAATGATTTACATGCGAAAACGGGCGTCGATAGGTTGGCATGAAACCTCCATAAAAAAAAGTCAGCACATAGACATGTAGAGAGTTGGGGGCTTCGCCCCCAACGCTCTAATGTCAAAAATATTCTACTGCAAAGAACAATAGAACCGTGGACTAATATATAAGAGCTGTAGGGCATGAGGGGAGATACAACCTTATCGCCTGTAGTGACAGACCGTTTAGTCTATTTTATACGTTTTGTTCTGGGGCCAGTGTAGTATGCTCACTCGGTAGCGATTCGGTTGAATGGACCAGTGCACAAAGTGAATAACAGGTACATAAAATAGTTTGACCACTGGAGGGGTACAATAATAATACATTATGTGCAAACATCAATAGGTCTATGTAGAGTATTGATTGTCATGGTCTGCTTACCACTACCAGGAATACGCCCTGGGACGCGCTACCTGGGTGCTGGTGATGCAACCAGTTGGAAAAGGCTCGGTACAAATGCAGTCATCCGAGGAGCTAGACATTCAGCTTCTAAGAATCATTCACAGGAAAGAACTTTCTAGGCTGCACTCTTGCTGTCGTCCATGGTTGTCACCGCTGACCAGTAGGCGTGATGCTGATGTACCAGCATTCAGAAGACAACCCCTAATTTGAACACTAACAACTTCCTATCTTTGTCGCATGGAGAAAAACGTGTTTGTTCTACACTAGGCTTGGATAAAGATCATCTGCAGAACTGGAAAAGTAAGTGTTTTGATCTCCTTGGCGACTTCATTTCTAGTCGGTTTATATCATACTCGAAATGGTAATTGACGCCAGTCATGGTTGAAAACCTTCTATGTGGAGGTACACCTCCAACAAGTATTGCGGAACAATAATAATTCCGTCCGACAGCAATTCAACCCATACTGTGGTGTAAACTGGGAATTGATTGGTCGACGGTTTCGAGGACAACCCTCACCATAATCTGTTCAAATTGTTCTATAAAAATAGGCCTTTGCATATTTCATAAATTTCTCGGATTCGCCATATTTCCGTGATTGCTATTCGTATTATTAGACACAATACTTCCAAATTAACATACTTCTTACATTGAATGCAATCTCTGTGATCTTGACGATAAACAGCTCTGAGGCGGCTGTACTTTATGGCTACATACTTCGTAGTCGAAAGAAAATTGCAAAAACTCGTAGTCGCATAGCATTTGGATATATCGAAATATTATAGGTGAGAACTAGGCATTTGACAAGACATTATAATTCATGGATATTCACGGATTTATAAATACCCATTTACCTGGTGTGTAATTTTTTATTTTGCTATAATTTCAGATTTCCCAGTCAGCCATGTCACACGAAAATCGAAATGGCGCAGGCAAAATTGGTCTGAAAGGAATTCGCAAAGTAGCGGTCTTGGTCATGCTTCTGGCTTTTCTGGGATGTGTCTCCCTCAAAAGTTCGTGGACAGATATACTTATCCCACTACAAACGTCAGTGACTGCCATCCGAGCTCCCCGACCTGCCGAGGACTCCACCGGTAGTGATGAGGTACGCGCCTCTGTAGACAAGGGTGTGATACACGCACCACGGCGGGATGTGAAAGTGTTATGCAATTTTACTGCGTTCCAGGAGCAGTTAAATTTGGATACGGAGGACCCTGTTGTACCAGTGCACTTATTATCCGGATGTACTCATGTTTTCAACAACAGAGTTCCCAAAACCGGGAGTAGAACTGTGATGGAAGTCTTCAATTCAATGGCAAAACAACATCATTTCCGTCATACAAATGACGTTAAATATAAATATTCTGGTGGCTTACCGAATAGCTCAATAAACTATATCGTGGCTTATGCACGAAGATCCAATTACAGATTCATGATCACCAACCACATGTACTACTACAACTTGAGACCGTTCTTCCCTTATTCGACAGTGTACATTAATGTGATTCGAGACCCGAGGGAGTGGTACGTTTCTCTATACAACTTTGACAAGTCTATTTCTAAACCTGACTTTGTCAGGAGAATGGGCGACTTAACCTCGTGTGCCTCTGGACTCGCAGAACATGAAAATATATGTCACAAGACAGGTTATGGGGATTCTGCTTTACATTATTTGTGTGGCTCTGAAGAGAATATTTGCATGAACCGGTCCCAATCGTCCCTCGACCTGGCGAAACAGCGATTGCAGAAGGATTACCTCGTAGTGGGACTGACAGAAATGTTGCCGGAGTATTTCGAGGTGCTAGAATTTTTGATGCCACATATGTTTTCAGGTAGCATTATGGATTTCCGGAAAAAGAGACAAAGTCTGCAAAGTTTAACAAAAACCAAGAGGAAAGAGAAGTTGAATGAACAAAATTACGAGTTATTGAAATCGAAACTACGCCTAGACTATGAACTTTATGAGGCAGTTTCACAACGATTCCACAAACTTCTATATGCTGTGCGACATCTACGGAGCAAAGCCTCGACCTGACTGACTCTCCCAGTTTTAGATACTACTAAGATACAGGCTGTATGTAATCAGGGCATGAATGAATAATAGGTGTTTCATATCCTCTGATTTTTAAGGGAGACCAATTTATTACTACCTGTTCAATTTTGGGTTACGGGACTCGTAACTTGATAGCACATTGGCATAGAATTGCGCCCATCATTCATTCACATTTACCAACTGTAGAAAAACATATTTTTATATTCAAATATTTCTGAGATGTTGCACGATAAAAAATTAGCTGGACAATATATGTTTTACATTTTTGATATTAGCCCTTTTGTTTCGTGACTTTGAAAATAAAGGCACTGGTCAAATTCAAGGTCACAAGGATATTTAGCCTTGTCATTCAATTCCTGCGTCCGCACAACAATTTTGTGGAGTTGGTTTTGTAGCGATGCCACCTTCGAAATCAACATGTTTGTAGAATATACCCCAATGTGTCTTCTGGTTCAAAACTACAATGATACTTCGAATCCTGACGGATATAAACAGGATCAGATCCGCCAATATGCTCAGATCATCGAGATACCGCTTTGGGTTGAAATTTAACATTGGGTTAAATTGCAAACTTCTTCAATTTTGCGATAGAAGTACATTGTACGAAGCCTGGTAGAAAATTGCCTTTTAGGTCCCAGGTGAAATATGCCAAATCATAGACCGATGACTTTTAGCATCGCAAAATATGGTTGAAACCGGTGCAAACAAGTCAGTAAAATCAGAGTACATACTTGTACACAATTCGAAGGCTTTTTCATGTATTATCTTGTGCTATCCTATTATATGCCATATGTCAACAATGATAATGAATGATATTGAAGCTACTATTATTGAATTTTTGAATTGAAATCTTTATTTTCGTCTTACCCAGTACATGTACAATAAATAATTAAAAACACATTGATACCACTGGCCACTCCACAGGAGTTATGAGAGACCTATTTAAAACATATTAATCATGAAGAAATTGTCGACGTCGCACAAGCACTGTATTCAGACAGTGTGCCGTTGTTCTGGCAATATATGGACAACTCAAAATCATGCACAGTTTCTCAGTATTGTTCATAGACCTGAAATCTTGGCACAGTTCGGTGCATTTGGACAACAGCTCCTCTCTGACGTCACTGTAGAGAGGTTAGTGGAGGATCACGTGCTCCTCATCCCCCAGAACACGCTCACATTGGAAACACGTGCGGTCCGCGAGCTCGAGGTTTTTTCAACGTCCCGTTTCAATGCGAAGTGGCGCGCTCCCACAGCGAAACATCGCTAGGGAGCGGCGGTGGTGCCAGGGCATGATCAGTTTGACGTACTGTTCGGTTCTGAACTCTTGCTTGAACTTTGAGTAAGTACGCAGTTTGTTCCATCCTGGGCCACGCAGCGCCGTGGGCCACTCCAGGAGGTCTCTCCATTTCGATATCATCCGGGGGGTGCATGATATGTTCACTCACAATCGCAGTTGTTGGATATCCAATTGCGTTGTCACACCAAACACTTTTCCCAAAATCAATAAAATGGGCCTTTGTGCGATAAACCCAGTTCTTCACTGATCGATGTAATTTTGAACGGAGTTCCACCCAGAGAAAGATGCGTTTTGTCAGTCTATCAGACGGTAAGCTGCACAAGCGACACCATAGTCGACCGATGGTTGTCCACTGATGTTCCATTGGTGAATCCCAAGCTGGTTCACCCTGTACGACCACATAAGGTGTGTTCTTGCTCACTCCCAAGAAGTAGCGTGATGCTCTGTTGTGGACACTATTAACACAGGACAATTCCTGGTGCCCCCAGATTGCTGATCCGTAAGTAATTATTGGCAAGACTAGACCGTTGTATAAATTAGTTGATATTTCAAAAGGCATTCCACCATTTGCGTTTGACGTTGCAATTAAGGATGCTTATCAGTCAGGATACATGCCTTGTCAGCAGAATTCTGGTATGTTTTGTTTGGCCTATAACTCTGCAGTTTTTTAATGGATTGCGCTGAAAATTGTTGCGTAGGTTCTATCCGTGACTACAAGGCTTGTCCAATGGCCAGATTGAAGACCCAGTCGATATTTATACGGATTCTGAACGGTATACACCGCCAATGAAATGTAACTTACATAGAAAACAGACAGCGTTTTAGGGTACCGTTTCTTGACTATGGTTAGACTACATATCATAGAACAATAACCTACTACCTGTTTTGGGATTTACCTCAACACTTGATGGGATTTTGATGATCAAAATAGCATGTTATATATCATCGGCATTGAAGATACACTGGGCAAAAGAAATTGATTATCAATCGCATTAATAACGTCTATATCCGTTGGCATTGTAAACTCAACCGCAAACTATATCAAGAATTCAGCGACTCTGATATTTTCTAAGTGCAGTATAGAACCAAAATCACAACAACATCTCATTCCTGAGTACAACGTTCTCGACAGCTGAGCATTGACGGTATTTGCCATACGAATAATCCGCTGATCTGTACTTAGCGCTTCACTAACCAGCGGCACAAGACATTTCCAGGGGATCGCAATAGATATACACATTTGCGCATCAATTTGACATGAATATTGATGGGATACTTGAAATATGAGAGTAGGTTATTGATCACAGATATGTGCACTGGCTGTAGTTAAGAAACTACACCATGTAATGCTTCGTGTACGCAACGTAAGTTACATTTGTTCAAGCAATATTCAACTCCATTTATATACTAATTTATTAATGAAATCTCCAATCTCTTATTTGCGTCAGCTTCATGGATATATAGAGAATATATATTCCAAATTTCATGTAAGTTTGTTATGAAACGGCCGAGATATGATCCAAAATTGCACATGGTATGGAACCATTGAAAGTATGTGCATCGTACTCGATACGCAATCTTAAAAGGCCCAGAGCTCAGTGAGCCGATTTTGCCACTTACTGTGCCATTATTTCATAATCCATATTGTCTGTAATCCATAATCCCAAGTATTTGTCTTTTCGGCCCAAGTATCATACACTGCGCCTTAATACTAGTGTGCGTTTGACTTTGCGGCCCAAGTATCATATCCTGCGCCTTCCCCTATATTCAATTAGGATTAAAAATGTGCGAGACGGATTAAATGGTATGTTTTCAGTGAACGAGTAGTATTGAGGAGCAGTGTACGGTACTTGGGCCGACTTTGCAATTAAAAGGCCTAGAGCTCAGGTGAGCCGATTTTGCCACTTCCTGTGCCATTATTTCATAATCCATATTGTCTGTAATCCATAATCCCAAGTATTTGTCTTTGCGGCCCAAGTATCATATCCTGCGCCTTCCTCTATATTCAATTAGGATTAAAAATGTACGAGACGGATTAAATGGTATGTTTTTAGTGAACGAGTAGTTGGCCCAAGTACCATACACTGCTCCTTAATACTACTCGTCCACTCAAAACTTATCATTTAATCCGTCTCACACCTTTTTAATCCTTATTGAATATAGAGGAAAGCGCAGGATATGATACTTGGGCCGAGTAGTTTAGATCAATTCTTTTTGGATCTAAGCCCAAATTGTCAAAATCTTCCAAATTGTACGTTGAGTGTAACAGAATCCCTGTTCAAGCCAAATCTGTAAAATACCTTGGCTGTGAAATAGATCAATATGTCTCTGGAGAAATAATGGCCCATGAAGTTATTCAAAAAGTAGTCTCCAGAACCAACTTTCTTGCGAGGAAATCCAACCTCCTGGACACAGAGACAATGAAATTGCTTGCCAATGCACTGGTGGCTTGTCAGTTTGACTATGCCAGTTCGTCTTGGTATAGTGGTACAACGGTTAAATCTAAACAAAGGTTACAGGTTGCCCAAAATAAGCTGATCCGTGTAATTCTCAAATTACCACCTAAAACCCACCTCGATCACAGTCATTTTAAAAAATTAAACTGGTTGCCTGTGGAAAAGAGAGTAGCACAGTTAAAACTAGGCCATATACACCTAATATTGAACAATCTAGCTCCTTCCTATTTGTCCAACCATTTTACACTTGTACACAACAGTCATAACATCCGCACTCGTTCTAGTCACATGTCTTTAGTTGTTCCACGTTTCAATTTTTTAGTTGGTAAAAGTTCTTTTATGTATTCTGGTGCATTGGAATGGAACAGACTCCCAGTCGGGACACAGTCTATTTTAGATAGATCTCATTTTAAGAGCAAAGTTAAATCCTTTTTATTACATCAGGTGCTATCTCAGGAGTCTGATATATATGTATATTAGTTTTGTATTCCTGTTTTCAAATAACAGCATTGTTAATTATTTTTTTTAAGTTAGTCATTGTTTGTCTTTTCTACTTTTTTCATTTACATCCTGTTCTTGCCCTTGTCATTTTTGTTTCTTTTATACATATGGGACCGCAATGGAATTAAGTCTTTTGACTTTTTGCGCTATCCCAGGTAAACATTCATGTGTTATATACTATATGTACTTTTACCATATTTTTATATATTGTACATGTGTATACTGAACAAACTCAATTCAAATCAAATCACAGGTAAAAGCGTGTAAAGTTGTAGGGGTCGAGGGGGTGCGACAGTGCAAAATGTTACTCTTTGAACCGTTTATGCTGAAGCCCCAATCTGTACACCACTGTGCAAGTGTGTCCAACATACACGGAAGATTCTCTTCATTTTGTGACATCATCACTGTAGAGTAGCACATACACAGAAGTGCCATCGTTCATTGCAATTCCTTTGCCAAGCGAGTTAATTTTATTCACCAGGTCATTGATAAAAATATTGAATAAAATCGGCAATAGGACACAGCCTTGTTTCACACCCAGATTTATATCGAAGAAGTCTGTTTGTCTGCCATTTACTTTCACGCAACACTTGGCATCGCTGTATAGAGACTTTAGTGCATTCAACATTGATCCATGCATGCCGATGTGCTCAAGTTTTTTCCAAAGAGCATTCCTATTAACCCAGTCGAATGCCTTTGAGAAGTCTGACAATCCACAAAACGTGGACAGGCGCATTCGTTTACGTGTTTCAATGAGCGTCGTCGGCCCATGTAGCGCAGGTTACTATTTCTTCTAAATTCAATGAAGATTGAAAATGTGCCAGACAGATTAAATATGGTATACATTCAGTGGGTGAGTAGTATTAGTAGAGTAAGGTGCGCTACTTAGGCCGAGTCGTCAATGAGGATATGTGATCAATACAGTTTCTGGTTGAGCGAAAGCCATTCTGCTCATCTGCGACCAGGCCATTAATATCACACCAGTCAGTAATCCTAGACCTCAAAACTGAGCAGTAGAGTTTATAAACGCAGGACGAGATTGTTATAATTCTATATTTGACTGGTAATCTACTATGTTAATACTAATCACGGCCCAAGTATCATATCCTGCGCCTTCCTCTATATTCAATAAGGATTAAAAAGGTGTGAGACGGATTTAGTGGTATGCTTTCAGTGGACAAGTAGTAATAAGGCGCAGCGTATGATACTTGGGCCCCAATGACCCACTGAAGGTATACCATATTTAATACGTCTCATTAGCGATCTTACGTTAATACGGTTACGGATGCGTGATTTCACGACTGAATATATAATCAACCAATGGGGCAGCGAGAAAATGACGGTCATGGTCTAATGGCGTTCGTCGTGACCGTTCTGTCTCTATTTTCAATGAGGAGAATCTACTAATGTGACGAATATATGCATGAGGCAATTTCGATGAGCGCAACTCGTGCAAAGCGCCGGGAATGATCACCCGATATAAACAACTGCACTGTTGAAGAACACTAATGTTCGTTCTGGGCATGCATGCCGTAGAACAAAGAGCAAAATTCACTGAATAAACTCCTTTTTGGCCGCGATTCAGTAACGGATAAAAATATCATCGTGCACATTGGCATAATGCACCAGAGAGTCAAACGGCAATATTATTCACTCGGTGGTAGTCCCACTGTAAGGGCACTCCTGATTGGGCGATTTGTACCACGTGACAATCCTACATACTCAATGTTGGACGGCGAAAGTCTATATTGGACATATATATTAGGTTTATAACTGTAGCATACTTTCCGTTAGGACCCAGCCCAAAAACCTATCCCCAGTGCATACACTCATGTACATGTACTCGTCCCCTTCCACGCTTTAGATTACGAACATTTCCAATGGATGTTTCAAAATTTATAGAACATTATACAAATATTGGATGCTGCGCCTCGGCCAATATGACATTTCTTCATCCCGTAAACTGTATATTGGACTCCTCAACATCCAATATTTGTATAATGTTCTATAAATTTTGAAACATCCATTGAAAATGTTCGTAATCTAAAGCGTGGAAGGGGACGCGTACATGTACATGAGTGTATGCACCGGGAAAAGTTTTGGGGCTGGGTCCTAACGGAAAGTATGCTACAGTTATAAACCTAATATATGTATATTGATAAAAACATGTCAATTTCGACCATGATCATAGAAAAACGACACTTCTGCAAGTCCAATACTCTCGCCACTCCAAGATCATCAGAAATGTTATACTTTACATGCGTCCATTTCCACGATTAAAATTACGGATATGTTTTCGTCATTGACACGTACATTCAAAGTCTGAGGGAACCCATGTGGCCACAATCAGTTAGTACTGTAATAAGGTGCTAACATCCCTCACCTCCCTGACTTGAGTCTGATATCGATCACATCACAATGAATCAGCAATGCTTCGTATAACACTTTGTTTCAATGATTTGACAGAAAAGTATGTTTTCCTTCACAAACATTCAACTTTAGTTTAACTTTTGAATGATCTGTGGGAAATATATCTTATAAGCATGTACTCATGTGTTGTTTTCATATGTAAGTTCAGTCCCAAATTAAACAGTTTTCCACGCGTGATAACAAAGTGTTACGGCATTTACATATTCAGTCCTCATTAGTCATTGAAAATAGAGACATGACGGTCACGACGAACGCCATCAGACCGTGACCGTCCTCTTCTCGCTAGCCCATTGGTGGATTATATATTCAGTTGTGAATTCACGCATCCGTAACCGTATTAACGTAAGATCGCTATTTGAACAGTACTAATGTCAGTCAACGACGGGTGCTCACTTTGAGTGCTTACTGGGGCACTATTAAGTAGGCCACAGAAGTGTGATCTCCAGCTAGCCATGACGACGTCAACATTGTTTGACATTAATCCATCTGCTGTTATGACTTCCTCAGGGATACTACGTGTGCGTTCATTCGTTTAAGGTGCGCTATGAGCACATTAGTGAGCTATGGTATATCTGAGTTGGTGCTAGGGGCCTATCTAGCCAATGAGGGGGGCTAGATTACCATGGTGAAAGTCGAATACCGCACCTTACTCGTTCATTACCGATCCCGAGCTTTTTAGAATTTTAGAAAAATTCGATCGAAAAACTCAAAAGATGATATGTCGACGGACGCCAGAAGATAGACAGATGACGTACGCAACGCCACGCCATTTGCTTTGACCATGAATAGGTACGGTAACTTTAAAAAAAAAGGGCCACTGGCTTCAAAGGAAGAGCTTCGAAACTGTTTGCACAGAACTATTTAAAAACCCTTGAATACTGTATTTGATTTGGTACATATATGCTGTGGCCATGATTTGTTTATTGTTAATTCGGCCTATTATCAAATGAATTAACACAAAATGATACCATTATAAAGGTACTGAGTCCATCTACTCTCATCTTCCAAACTAGACGCTCTCCGGTCGCTGACGACCGCTGGGTGTATCCCCCATAGCCCTATCTTCCCTGTCGCTCCCAAACTATTATTGGACTCAACTAGCAGAAATTGATGTTAACTTATTACATAATATGATCTTTACCTCGAGCCCAATAATAAGTGTTTCTTGTCTTAACTATTTTTATTGTAATGTTAACTTATTCGATAACAGCAATGAAATCTCTACTAGGCAGAACCTTGTTGACCCCCAGAATAAATCTTTCTTGTCTTAACTATTTTTATTGTGGTCAATAATAGACTTAACTAGTACATATTTTGTTAACCTGTTCGTTTACAGCCACGAAATATGTACTGGACAGAACCTTTACCTTGTTGCGGTCATAAGTAAATGTTTCATGACTTAACTATTTTTACTGTGGTCAATTATAAATCTACCTAGTAAAACTAATGTTAACTTATTTTGTTACAGCAATGAATTCCCCACTGGGCAGAATATATACCTTGTTCAGCCCAATAATAAATGTTTCTTGTCTTAACTATTTTTATTGTGGTCAATAATAGACCTAACTAGTGAAACCAATGTTAACCGATATGGTTACAGCTATGAATTCCCTACTGGTCAGAATTTATACCTTATTGAGCCCATTAATAAATGTTTCTCGTCTTACATGTAACTATTTTTATTGTGGTCAATAACAGACTTGACAAGTAAAACTAATTATAACCTATTCGGTTACAGCCATGAAATATGTACTGGACAGAACCTTTTAGGGCCGAGTACCCGCGTGATCAGGTCTGACCCGACTCGCCCCAGATAACCCGTTCAAATATATATCAAATTTTGAATGATACTTACTGGACCAACTTGTTTCAAGTTTGAGAGAGAACTAGTGTTTATCACAGCTATTCAAAACAAAACTATATCTCTATTCGTTCTCCGGTACCGGTGACGAAATTACGACCGAGGTAATGACCCGCCACGAATTTGGGTACCCTTCAACTTGTCCGGGCCCAGAATCTTGACATTGTTGAGCCCAATAATAAATGTTTCTTGTCATAACTTTTTATTTTGGCCAATAAGACAGAACTAGTAAAACTAGTGTTAACTTGTTCGTTTCAGCCATGAAATCTCTATGTCAGAAGCTTCACCTTGTTGGGCCCGTATAAAAATCACCCGAGTATTATTTGGACCAATGTGTACGATTTCCAAGGTTCTAAATATTTTTTCCTTATTTAGGAGATACTATTAGTCTGAATGTTTTTCGAGCTGAATCCTTTTTTAATGGATTGTTTGCAGTGTTTTTATTTATACAGTACTGCAGAGACATTTCAGCAGTTGTCTGCATTATTCCAGTAATTTATAACATGCATGAAAGCTTTTTCTCATCACTGCTAAAAAAAATTGCGATCATGTTTTGCCTTGTGCAAAATGCTGGTTTGAAGATCCTCGTAGATGTGTGCTCAAAGTGAATGAATGTCAGTGTCAATTAGTCCGAATCGCCGCTCGCATGACTGACATCAAAATCAGCACTGACAATTCTCGTCGGCAATATAAAACTATCGTAAACATGATAAATGAGCCAGTATCCATTCGTTTCTGCTTATTTCAGGAGGAAACTAAGTTTTTCCTCCTACAAAGTGTAAAAGTTCGGCAAATCTGCCAAGTTTTGTTGTTCCGACTGCTCCTTGTCAAGACTCAAGTCTCGTGGAATCTCGCCCCACTTCAGAGGGCATTTCTGATTAAATTTCCCAATAAACAAGCTTTGTATGGTGATATTTTCATGAAGTGTTACCAGTGAAGTAGGGAAGAATCATAGGAAAGACCATTTATTTGGGCCGTAACAAGTATTTCCACAAATACCGCACTGACTCATTTTGACTATCTCGTGGCAGCCTTTAGCGGCATTTTGACCTTGACCACGCAAGCCAGTATTTATCGCTAATTGGCAGGACTTGCTCACGTGATAATTTGCATATAATTATATTCACGTGTAGTTCATAAACATGTGGATGTGTCCGTCAAGACGGCTTCCCGATTGGACAATTCAGTGACTGCGCGGGAAGGTAGTGCAGCTAGGCTAGCTCCCGGGGAGCCACTCTCTAGTTGAATTTGTCTCATGGAATATGGAATACCACCACTAATTATTATGTTACCGTATCAACTTGTTTTTTTTATTTTTGCAATAGCATACTGTATCTATATAGAGTGAACTGTGTACACATGTAATATTTTGATGCATATATGCATGCGGGGCAACCCCGTTTTAGTAAAGATCAAAACGGAAGGGTCAGTGGGTGATGAAACGGTGACATACAAAAAAACCGGTCGGAACACACGTGTCCTGGGATTATTATCGCTAACAACTTAATACATTAACCATGATTAGGTAAAAGGTGCGTCATTTTCCTCCCAAGGGGCCCCGGGCCCTCCAAATTAGCCACAATTGAATGGCTTGTTGTGGTTCCGAACGGCACTTTCAAGAATGTAAACAAAAGAAAAATTTCAAAAATCCAAAAAAAAAAACAACAATATCATATAGGAAGAGCCCTGCTCTTCCTAAAAAACGATTTGAGGGGGTCAGTAAGCACATTGACAAATAACTCGAAGGCCCGTGCATGTTGTTGATGAAAAAAAGCATTCAATTGATTTCAATATATTTATTCACGTGTTAAACAGAGCGATACCCGATTATATGACTCCTACCTGTAGCATTGGGAACAAAGATGCTGTCAACAACAATCATATTGACTGTATATACAGTGAAATGGGAATGACGACACACACTCCTTTACAACTACATACGTAAATGCAAGAGATAAATGGAGTAATATTTACTGAGAATCCAACTTAGTCAAATTACTTATTTTGATAGATGACAGAGTGAAGCTTCTAGTGGGAATTTTGTGCTAACTGTTTTTTGCCTTTTTAACTACTATGATGAGTGTTCATGACACAAAAATGGTGAAATTGATTTATTAAGCTAAAACGTCCCATAGCAACGGTGGTACGTTGCTAAGGGCCCACACTGCATGAATATTGAATTGTGTGCCACAAACATTATGAAAACGTGCGTGAATGACTTTTCTGAAATCCATTAACAATTTTTGCTTCATTTTGCAAATCAGTCCCTAATCAAAGCCCGTAGCAACCACGTTGCTGAACTGTATGAAGAATATCGTTGTCATGACCACCATACTATGGGTGTGCCTATGGTATATATATCACAGTCGTCAACGTGCGCACAGGATTCCTGTAGCGGAGTTACAGGAAGCCTGCAAAAAGCAACAACATAATCTAAGATAATTGATGGTAGGTAGGTATTTTTGGTTGGAAACACATCCCAAACGAGGTTTCCAGCGAAACGACTTAGCAGATAGACTAACATAAAGATATTCTTTTGGGTGGTAGTTTCATTTGTTGTTGACACCTTCGTGATTATTAACTATACACACATGAAGTGAGATTATTCCTCAATTATCGTCCGAGTGCCCCTTTGTCTACATGTAATCCCCATATAATGGAACTTTTGCCCACTGCTAATGTACATGGGGGTTGATTGGTTCACATTTGATCAAATTCAACAGTTGATGGGAGGTGACACTCGTCTGTTTGTGTTTGTCAAGCAATTGTTTATCGTAGCACACACGAGATATGTGCTGCAGGATTCACGTAACGGGCGCTTCAGTATTCACGTAACAGGCGCTTCAGTATTCAAGTAACACTGGATGTAAAATTGCCCCAAAATATCTCTTTCCAATAAATTAACTTTGTACACATCAATATAAACACATACAAAGGTCAGATTCATGGATTGTGCATTGTACTGGAAAAGTGGTGTTTTTAAGTATCATATCTGCTTTGTTTGTACATGTACATATTGAGTACAATACTTAATTGTGTAGAGTGAATTAATGGTGTTATTATAAATTCCACATAACAATAAAAAGGATGTTCGACACGAGAACCGTACCGATATGCCTAAATACTACGTGTTAATATTGATTGATTTATTTATTTGCAGATGAATCTTTAGCGCAGAACTAAAGAACAGTATAACTCTACACAAGAATTATCCCTCACCTATTAGCTAAAAGCATCGTCCATATTATTTACCGCTGTTTGGTTGTCTTAAAATGACACAATGAACAGTTCAAAACCATTTACATGTATGCGGTATCGAATGAACGCAAATGTTCTCGGGTAAAAAAAACCCCGTTTTCTACACTCAGTTGATGCTGTTTCTCCCCCCCCCCCCTCCCCCCTTGTTGAGTTTTTGATATTAGACGATGTACGTGTAAGTTTATCAGGATAGCCAATATGCATGGCTTAGAACCAGGAATTGTCGACCTTTCCGTCCGCTTGGTTCTCCCTGTAAAAAAAAGGACAAATTTTTGTCTATAATAAAACGATGCTATTGAGTCGGAATTGTCAAGGAAAATACGCGAAACATGTTACAACAGAGTAAAAAAGTGAAGAAGAATTTTACAAAACCCACCCTTTGCCATCATGATGGTCCTTGTGCTTTCCAAACGTTGTTTCCGGATTTTTCGTGTAGAACACCATCAAACCAAGCGATAAGATGATGAAAATCCCGAAAATACACGGCAGAATGATCTCGAATTCCGGAATATCTCCGGTGATCTGCTTCATAACGAAGAGAGGAACGTCTTCTGGCGATAATGTTGTGACGTCATCCTCAATATTTGCTGACGTCATCGATGTTGTTGTTGTCGTCATGATGCTTGTTGTGGTGTTCGTCATCAGGTCAAAATCCATTCTGTATTAAATAAAAAAATAAAGATTTTGTTAATGAATTTTCAGGAGTATTTTTTGCATATGCCTAATTCAGGTGTAAAATGACATACACAATATATGCTCCTAAATTAAAATATACGTAGGCCTGCTATACCCAATGCCGCATACTAGTAATTGGCAAGATGGAACGTGGTTATGATGTACATTTATTCAATATAATGTAGCTATAGCATGCCTTAATTAAAATTCATTTGTGCTTGTATCAAGACGTGTTGTAAAATCCACGTGTAATATATAGCTGTAAAATCACATAATCTTACAACAATTATTATTTTACTATAAAATTATATATTTTGTGGATCCTTAATTTTGTACAGCCCGTATACAACAAAAGTTGAATTTCCCCCACCAAATGTTAGAGCCGACGGGAAGTCTGGATTTTGTTTTGGTTAACATTTTCCCCGGTAAACAATTCCGCCACTATGCCCCATAGAATGTCGGTGATAATAGATGAGACATCGTATTTGTAAAGACCTCGGAAAAAGGGGAGTCTAACCACCAAATGTTCCCGGATTTCACCTCGGAGTTACAGCTATTCCTAAAAGATATGTATAAGAGTTATATCAGTTTATTAATATTAACTAATTGGTGAGGCTTGAGAAGCTGAAACTTTGGAAGTTGCCCAGAAATATTATTCTTTCAATCTACAAGCAATTGCAGACATTTTGTACCGCAACTTTTCGGGAAATTAACAAAAAAACTATTTTCAGTAATTCCTCACGGGGCCGTTCCAACATTGCTGTAGAAATGTTGTTTATTTCGAGGAATTGGGTGGGACGGGTTTTGCCATCAGCGGATCCCTGGGGGAACACCAAATAATCAGAATGAATTTTTCCACTATTTGATATAGTTTGAAGATATATCCAGAAAAGGTTTAGTTTCAGGATCCGCCTAACTCTGGGCTTGCACGGGCCTGCCCATTTTTACATGTCTAAATCCGGATCGATAGGGATCCGGAGGCTGTGGTCGGAGAGTGAGTTGCGTTGTTGTTAACCGGCTGTAGTGGACGATCTAGCAGAGTGGACATACGCAATAAACATGCTAAAGAACATTGCGCAACCGCCTTATTAAAAATCCCACGTTGTAGGTCGAGCCTGAGTTACGTAAGGTTGAGAAGAGAGAACTTTTCAGTGTGATCGAATCTTGTAAATTGACGCACTATAGATCTTCAAATGTCAACGCATTCGAAGATCATCCGATGCCATTATGCGCACATGTACATGTATATGCTAAATATATACGATAACAATTGACGTACCCGGTCATATTCATCATTTCCGTCATCTTATCCAGTTGATAAATTCCTGGGAAAAAAATAACTCAAACTTATTTCAGGGAATCAATTTCACTGATTTGTTCAGGTTAAATACTATTTATAATTTTGTGATAAATATCCCAAATTTTGTTGTTGAACTGAATCGGATCTAAATATTGATGTACATGTATACGTTGAGATCATGCAGCCTCTTACCTATAAACTCAGTTTGATATTATTCGATGATTAAATGTTTGTATCCTCAGAAAGGGATACTCCAGTGATGTGAGTCAGGTGCAATCCAGTGATTTGTGGCGCGGTCTCGTCTGGGATTGTGAATATCCGACTGATATCTCTCAAATCCAGCTCATGAAAAGGTTCATATAAACCTCTAACATATATATATATATACCGATATACCGGCTTATATACCATTAATTATCCGAATACATGTGTATCTCCTTCCAAAATCATCAACTATTCAGTGCGTTTTACACCGTCGAATGTCCCACTAATGACTGTTGCACATCAGTGTGGACAGTGTCGCGTGTATGCCAGCAACGAATCAATCTAAATGCGTCGATACATCCACAAAAGGCTGCCCCTCTTTCTCCAGATTTGTCCCCGCAGTACAGCAATGCATATTGCCCAGCAGACAATGGCCCTACACAATGAATAATCAATTAGGGCGTTGGCACTAAAATATGGCCCGGTATGGATGGAACAACGCCGCTATATTCACCAGGTCATGTTGGAAAGCGGGCAAATACCTGTGCAAAAATGTGGCACACCTGTATCCGCCATTTTGGATGCATTAGCAGTGATATTGATTGGTGGGGAGAGGGGCGTGCCATAACTGCGTGATATTGCACGGATGATGGGGTGACGAGAATCCGCTGTAATCATCTCGGGGTAATAGGGTGTATATTCATATTAGTGCAATTTCCACTCAAATATTTGCACCTAAATATACGGTTGAATTCGTTTGCGCAAATTGAAATCCCAGACATGGATATAATGGTGATAAAAGCACGCTATGTAGTGATGCAGTGTATGCCGCACTTTTTCAGAGTGGAGAAAACTGTTGAGTTATATACAGGTGTGTCCATTCATATTATGTCTTTTTATTTAGCGAGGAGGGGGGGGGGGAGGTAATGGACTGTTTTCCCTGGAAGTGGATCTACGAATGATTTTATCGTTTGGAAGACCTTCCAAATTTTGTTTCGTTGATCGACTACCATGTAATTTAACTGTGAGCTAGATGTGAGTTATGTGTCAATATGCCGATTTTTTTTTATGTAAGTAATGACATGTCGTTGTTTTTCCTTTGTGTCCCGTGTCACAAATTAGGTCTATGGACCTCTTGCTTTTAGGTTTCTTTACAGCTGAGTGGTTTCGTTCTTGAGGGCTAAGCTGGTATTTCTCAGTATTGATTTAGGCTGGATTATAATGAGTATTTCTTCCGGGCTGCATACGGATTATTGATGGATTCATCGGGGGATTATCAACGTCGTGTGAGATTGTCAAAGGGGGAAGTTTGGGACATTTGGGGAAAGTTGGTCTATTGTTTTTCTGTTTATGTAAATGTTGTATATATATATTGTGGCCAAAAGTAAAGTGTACACTGTGTGAAATACATCTGTTATCTGAGTATTTGCTATTTCATTAAAGTTCATACATATTACCAGTAGTTTTCCGTCAGTTTATTTTGAGTTGGGTATATTTTCATAAATTTTGTGACATTTATGGTGGCAGCGGTGGGATGGAAGGGACGGTGTTTTGGTCAGTAGGTGTTTGGTGAAGTCGTTTTAGGGTAAATCTCCAGTTTGCTTTTTTTTCTCGAGCAAAGTTCTTATCCATATTTCCCCATCCCAGTTAACATATAATTTGTTGTGTTTGTATTAATAATGTACTAGTTTGTGCACTCAAACTCGGCGTACTATTGAGCGTATATTGCGTTTGCGTTTATCAGAATGGTTTAGTGGCTAGCGAGCGACCACTATTGGTATACTAAATTATTGGGTTTATTTTGTTTGCAGGGAGTCCACACTTTATCATTGTAGTTCTGTGGTATATGTTATGTGATTCTTTGTGTATGTATGTAGTATGTTGAATATATGGTGTGTGTGAAGTTGTTTCCAGCCATTTTCAGAGTACAAAGTCAAAAATGGCAACTAATTTTCAACAATGGGTTGAAATTGGCTCAAAGTTGGGCTATGAAGGCAAAGAACTGCGTGAGTTTGTCTCTGAGCAACAAGCAAGGGAAAGAGAGGAAAGAGCTCAAGAGAGACAGCGCCTCAAAGAAGAACAAGACAGGAAAGACTACGAGACAAGAGCAGCACGAGAGCACGAGTTAGAGATGAGACGGCTAGAGATTCAAGCCGGAGATACTCATGAAGGTGAGCAAAGAGACAGAACAGTGAGAGCTAAAGTTCCGAAATTACCAGAATATCGTGATAAAGATGATATGGATGCATATCTGGAAAGATTTGAAAGGTTCGCTAGTGCTCAGAACTGGGACAGAGATAATTGGGCTGTCAACTTAAGCGCATTACTGACAGGTAGAGCTTTGGAAACATATGCAAGGCTGGCCGCAACAGATGCATGTAATTATGACAAGCTGAAAGAAGCTGTGCTGAAGGATTATCACCTGACTGCTGAGGGTTTCAGATGTAAATTTAGGGAGTCAAAGAAGAAGCCAGACGAGACTCCAACACAATTCATCACACGTATTGAGTCCTATTTCGACCGATGGTTACAGCTCGTAGGTGCTGAGGAAGTTCAGGACGTACGGGAAGTGATGATAAAGGAACAATTCTTGAATACGTGCGACAAGGATGTAAGGACATACATCAAAGAGAAACAGAATTTGAGTTTGCAGGAGATGGCACAGGCAGCAGAAAGCTTTTTAGAAGCACGAGGCCGTCTCCACAGCCAAAGGGGTCTGAGTAATACTGGTACTTGCAACAAGGTTTGCATAGCATGTGGTAAGACAGGCCATATAGGACGTGATTGTCCTAGTAATAAGCACAAAAACCTTACCTGTAATAAGTGTCAACGCCAGGGCCATATCGCTCCAGATTGCAAAACCAAGGTACGCAATGGTCAGAACACCTATCCACAGAAAACTGGTGTGAGAGACATAACGTGCTTCCTGTGTGGTAAGAGTGGACACATAGCAAGGGACTGTTCAGCTAAAACAAATAAGGGTATGGCAATGGTAGACATGAAAGAATTGGCTCACATGTTGTCAGCAGAATTGAAGCATTCTAACACAGAACCGACGGCTGCATGTCATCTTGAGCACAAGTGCTCTGACAAGTGTGATTGTGTTGGTACGGAGTCCATTCGACTGGCATGTGGTAAGGAGCTTCCAGTCATACAAGGGTTGTGTCCGAAGTCCATGAAGCTGCAGACGAGAGGGATGCCTGTGGTAAGAGGTCTCGTGGAAGGTATGGAAGTTGAGACCCTCCGAGATACAGGATGTTCTGGAGTTGTAGTCAAGAGATCCCTCATTGAAGACGGGCAACTCACTGGGTCAACACAAACGTGCATGCTCATAGATGGTACCATTATGCACGTTCCCATGGCGAATGTCTTCGTGGATACCCCATTCTTTACAGGCAGGGTTGAAGCCATGTGCATGCGCACGCCTATTTACGACTTGGTGATCGGCAATATTCCGGATGCCAGGGCTCCAGATGATCCTGACACAAATTGGAAGGGAACCCAGGACCAGGCCTGTGTGATGACAAGAGCTCAAGTAAGGAACGCAGACAAACCATTGAAGCCTCTTCATGTACAAGACTCTGGGGGTAAGAACAACAAACCAGTTGATCATAAGGTTTTACGTGAGCTGCAGCGTCAAGACTCATCTATATCTAAGTTGCGACAACTAGAGCAACAGCGCCATAAGCGTGGTAAGAATGTTCACTGGTATGCAGTGGAGAATGATATACTGTACCGGTATTTCCAGTCGCCAGACAGTCGCAGCACCACTAAAGTCATCAAGCAAGTTGTCGTGCCGAAAGATCTCAGGTTACAAGTATTGAGCCTAGGGCATGACTCCATCATGGCAGGTCATATGGGAATTGGTAAAACACTCCAAAGGATATCATCTTCGTTTTACTGGCCAGGCATCCAAGGTGATGTCAAGAGATATTGTCAGTCATGTGACTTGTGCCAAAAGACAATACCTAAGGGGCGAGTTGGAAAAGTGCCTCTAGGTCAGATGCCATTGATTGAGACACCTTTCAAGAGAGTGGGAATCGACTTAGTGGGACCAATACAACCTGTCACTGAGAAAGGTAACCGTTACATACTCACGATAGTTGATTATGCTTCTAGATTTCCCGAGGCGGTTGCCCTCAGATCGATCACGACTGAAGCGGTGGCGGAAGCACTGGTGGAAGTGTTCAGTCGGGTAGGTGTACCGTATGAAGTGATGAGTGACTTAGGGTCACAATTCACATCTGCACTTATGAAGGAGGTGAGTCGACTACTCTCCATAAAACAGCTGCACAGTACGCCCTATCACCCAATATGTAATGGATTGGTGGAGCGCATGAACGGTGTACTAAAAAGTATGTTGCGGAAGCTCACAGCAGAAAAACCCAAGGATTGGGACCGATATTTAGCGCCATTACTGTTCGCCTACAGAGAAGTGCCTCAAGATAGCACGGGTTGGTCTCCATTCGAGTTGGTCTATGGGCGGTCAGTCAGAGGTCCATTACAGATATTGAAACAGTGTTGGTCAGGAGATGAAACTGATAGTGATGTGCAAAACAGTTATGAGTATGTGATTGACTTGAAGCAAAGGTTAAGCGAGACCTGCAAGCTAGCACAAGAGGAGCTAGGCAAGTCACAGAAAAGGTATACCAAGTACTACAATCGCAAAGCTCGCATGAGGAAGTACAAACAAGGTGATCTAGTCTTGATTCTCCTGCCAACAGAGAACAACAAATTACTCTTCCATTGGAAAGGGCCGTGCCCAATTCTAGAAAAAATTTCAGATTATGATTATTAAATCGACGTAGCCGGCAATCAGAAGTTGTTTCATGCCAATATGCTGAAACGCTACGTGCGTCGTGGCGACAGAGAGCTCCCTACTGTTCCATTACTACAAGCAAACTAGTCGACAAGGCCTGAAGTGTTGGGAAAGAAAGAAAAGAAATATTGTACCAAGGAAGAAATTATAAAGAAAACCAGGAAATTGTGAAACAAGTGCAAGTGGAATTTATAAGTGGAATTGTACCTAAGTGGAGTTGTACAAACAAAATTCAGCTAAGTTGTAAGTACGATTATTGGTTGTATGTATGGGCAAATATGACAGCTGTATTAGAATTGTTATAAATAGTTATGTTGGGTGTTATATTGATTATGTTCTAGTGGGTGCAAAGTTCAAGTCAGAGCACAAGTCCAAAGAAGTGTCGTCAGTGTGTGATATTGCCTAAGCCGGCGTGTACGAGCGTCTGTGGGATCGAGGGTCGTCGTGGGACATCACATCGAGGTCATCGAGGGACATCACATCGAGGGTCATCAGGGAACATCATTTCGAGGGATTCATCGGGGGATTATCAACGTCGTGTGAGATTGTCAAAGGGGGAAGTTTGGGACATTTGGGGAAAGTTGGTCTATTGTTTTTCTGTTTATGTAAATGTTGTATATATATATTGTGGCCAAAAGTAAAGTGTACACTGTGTGAAATACATCTGTTATCTGAGTATTTGCTATTTCATTAAAGTTCATACATATTACCAGTAGTTTTCCGTCAGTTTATTTTGAGTTGGGTATATTTTCATAAATTTTGTGACATTTATGGTGGCAGCGGTGGGATTCGAACCCACGCCCCCGAAGAGGTGTACAAGTTAGTCAGTCTAGCAAAAATTTGGTGGTAATGTATCATGATTACGTTCATTTTCATTCCAGCTTTTTTATTTGAGCTTTACGCTCATGCTGTATATGACCGCGATATATTATAGAACATTGGTCTAGCGCTCTCGTTCGTGCTATTTTGAAGAATACCACTTGAATATATTCTCGTGGTATTGAATATCACGGGAAAGAAGGCTGGAAACTCGACGCCATGGCCTAAAAATGCCTCGGAGGCATCTCGGTGTAAAGACTCGTTTGATACAAGTTGACTAACAAACAGAGCACCAAGGGTGCTGTAGCTTACCAGCTTACCATCATGAGAATTGCACCGAGTATTGATTTTCCAACATGGAAATTATTACACTGATCTTAAACTCTATTATCAAAACATATTCGTAAATGTTGCCGGAAACACATTTTCTGTATGGACTATACTACGATTTCAAATTACATCTTGAACGATTTTTTTCGTTAATGACTTATATTCACAGACTGTCGATTCAAAGGCAACAAAACTTTTACACATCACAAAGCTACATAGGGAGAATCTTATGCATTTTGAGGAAAATTGTCTGAATAGATTTGGGGAAAATGACCGCCAAAGACAAAAATCATTGTTTCTTTCGACAAAAAAGGGTCGTTTTTACCTTCTAAGGTCATTCACCATTCAAACCGTAATATATGATTTCCCAGTTGAAAGTGACAACTTCTAAGCTCTATCTTCAAGTGTTCTAGGCGTACAGTGACGGCAGCTCCCATTATCACGGTGGTCCTACAATTTGGCATTTAATCGGGAAATTACGCCAGTAGTCGGGCGATACCCACGTTTAGTCCGGCCATTACGCCCGAACGATGCCCATATGAATGTGCCAATACTTAGGCTCTATCTTGAAGTGTTCTAGGAGTTTAGCACGCAAAGCTCCCATTATGAAGGGAAACTGGGGTGAAATTTTACAAGTCCTAAAAATTTTCAATGGCCAAAAAAAACCAAATATTTTTTTGCTGGAAATGGCTGAAAACGAATAGATCTAATGACATGATTTCGGACAAAAAATTTTCTTTGCCTACCTAAATTAAAATGGCCGCCCCACAAAGACCTTCATCTTAAAGGCAAAAAACTCATAAACATCTCAAAGGTAGATAAGGAGAATCTTGTACATGATTTTGAAGAAAATTGTTTGAATAGAATTTGAGAAAATTTTTGCTGGAAATGGCTGAAAACGAATAGATCTAATGACATGATTTCGGACAAAAAATTTTCTTTGCCTACCTAAATTAAAATGGCCGCCCCACAAAGACCTTCATCTTAAAGGCAAAAAACTCATAAACATCTCAAAGGTAGATAAGGAGAATCTTGTACATGATTTTGAAGAAAATTGTCTGAATAGAATTTGAGAAAATGGCGTACAAAGACAAAATTCATCGTTTTTTTTCGACTAAAAGGGTCGTTTTGACCTTCCAAGGTCATTGAGGGTCAAATTCAAGGTCATCACTCAAACCGCAAGATATGATTTCCCATTTGAATGTGCCAATACTTAGGCAGACTGGCGATTCAAGGGCAACGAAACTTATACACATCATAGAGGTACATGAGGGGAATGTTTCAAAAATAAAAATCTCAAAACTGATCAGTTTTTGAGAAAATGGCCATCAAAGTCTAAAATAGGCAATTTTTCGGCAAAAATGGCCGCTGAATCGGCAAAAACGATTGAATAAAAAAAAACATCTCAGGGTATCAGCCCAAGGAATGTTTTGGTAAATTTTCAGAAAAATTCATCAAGGCAAAAAAAAGTTATTTGCCGGACGGACGAAAAATCTCGACAATAGCTTAGAGGCCCATATTGGCCGGTAAGCTAAAAATGGATCTACAGCAGACAGAATGATACGGCAGCGTGGAGCTGCCAAGTGATTTTATTAATTCGAAAATACAGATTAAGAACTCGTACATACGAATTAATAACTCATACGAATCAGTAACTCGTATATACGAATTATTAACTCGTACATACATATTATTAAATCATACATACGGATTAGTAAATCGTATTTACGGATTAGTAATTCGTATATATGAATTAGTAATTCGTATATACGAATTAATAACTAGACGTTAGGGCCTAAAGGCCTTGGAGACATTTCAGGGTGAAGCATGAAAAAAACAAAATGCTGACTCAACAAAAACATGATGAAGCTCCCAATGATACCTATAAGACATTTGTGCAATTACTTGTATGTGAAGGACAAACTTGATACCCCTAAGCTTTAAGACTATTTGTCTAATGTCTGTTTTGCTCTAGGTCGCACCATTTCCGAGGTGAAAATGAAAAATGCCGACCCGGCGAAGAAATTTCAGGTCAAGGACAAAGTTTATCTCTTATATATGTTTATCTGAAGCCATGAGTCCGAAATTAACGCCTGTTTCACTCTTCGACACACCGTTTCTGAGATATCGATGAAAACGAAAAATGCCGACTCAGCGAAAGAATTCAAGGTCAAGGTCAGAGGTCATCCAAAATACCCTCCAGACATGTTTGTCTAGGGCGACAAGCCCGAAAATAACGTCCATTTCGCTCTACAAAGCACAGTTTCTGAGATATCGACGAAAATGAAAAATGCTGACTTTGCAAAAAAAACCCAGGTCAAGATCAAAGGTCATCCCTACTCCCTAGTACACCCTTAGATATACTTGTCTAGGGCCACGAGTCCGAAAATAACGTCCGTTTCACTCTACAACACACCGTTTCCGAGATGTCGATGAAAACGATAAATGCCGACGCAGCAAAATAATTTACGGTCAAAGGCAAAGGTCATCCCTTATACCCTTAAAACATGTTTGTCTAGGGCGACGAGTCCGAAAATAACGTTCGTTTCGCTCGACGGCCACTTTTTTCGAGACATCGATGAAAACGAAAAATGTCGACTGAGCGAAAAAATCCAGGTCAATGTCAACCCTAATACCCTTAAGACATGTTTGTCTAGTCTGAAAATAACGTCCATTCGCTCTATGACGCACCGTTTCCGAGATATCGACGAAAACGGGAAATGCCGACTCAGCCAAGAAAATATTGGTCAAGGTCAAAGGTCATCCCTAATACCCTTAGGACATGTCTGTCTAGGGCCACGAGTCCGAAAATAAATTCCGTTTTGCTCTTTGACGCACCGTTTCCGAGATATCGACGGAAGTGAAAAATGACGACTCAGCCAAAAAATTTAAGGTCAAGGTCAAAGGTCATCCCTAATACCCTTAAGACATGTTTGTTTAGGGCGACAAGTCCGAAAATAACGTCCGTTTCACTCTACGACGCACCATTTCCGAGATATCGACGAAAAGAAAAATGCCGACTCAGCCAAAAAATTTAAGGTAGTAGTAGTAGTAGTAGTTTATTCGTGCTCTCATAGGAAATGTAACAAATTACATAATATTGAACAGCATATTTGAGGCACAAGTTGTGACGTGTGAGTCCGAAGACTATAGACCTAAATTCAGTGCAATGACAAAAAAACATTATTATAATAGTAGTTCAACATACAGAAATTAGGCACATCTCAACTTTACTTTTAAAACCAGTGAGGGAATAATAGAAACGAAAAAAAATTACATAAATTCGATGAATGAACAGATAAGGTCGAGATCAAAGGTCATCAATAATAACCCTTAGACATATTTGTCTAGGATGACGAGTCCGAAAATAACGTCCGTTTCGCTCTACGACGCACCGTTTCAGGGTAATGCATGACAGCCTCAAAGATGACTCAGGTAAAATTATTTCGAGCCCTAGGTCAAAGGTCATATGACGGATCGGCCTCGAAATCAATAGGCTTCTTACCTGGTGATATATGAACCTCCATGCAAAGTTCCACAGTCATTGCCATAATACTTTTTGAGTTATTGTGTGAAAACCAGAAACATTGATTTCATCCTCACGGACCTCACAGACCCCGGAGTCGGCTCAAAAACAATAGGCTTCTTCCACACAACATTTCTGACCAGCGGTGAAAATTTGGCAAAGATACATCAAGGGAAACTGAAGCTATCGTGCGGAAACCAAAAAGTGAAAAAAAAGAAAAAGAAAGAAAAAAAATTAGGCCAAGGGTCAAAGATAGGTTACCGGACAATATATGTTTAATATTTTAGATGTTAACCAGGTCACTGGTTAAATCCGAGGTCAAGAGAATATTCAGCATATATAATATTGAGCATATATCATGTCCACAGTTGATTGCTGAGCTGTAGATTCAATAATCAGAGAGATATTCGCAATTTTGTGCTGTGGCCTTGAAAATGAGGTCAAAGGTCAAATTCAAGGTCATCAGAATATTCAGCACATATCATTTTCTATATGTTCACAATTGATTCCAAAGCTGTAAAGTCGATAATAAGCGAGATATAAGCCGTTTTGTACTCTGACCTTGAAACTGAGTTCAGAGGTCAAATTCAAGGTCACAAGAATATTCACAATTGATTCATAGTCTCTAATCTCAATACTAAGTGAGATATTAGGCATAGTGTGTCCCATTATAAAGCATAAAAGAATTTAACATGGGTGGGCCGCACTTCGAGCGATTCAAGCGCAACGAAATTTATAGACATCATAGGAGTACATATGAGGAGTGTTATGTATTCAAAAGAAAAAAAAATTACGGAACGGATTTTGAGAAAATGGCCGCCAAAGTCCAAAATCAGGCATTTTTCGTCGAAGACAGCCGCCATTTTGAAAAAAATGCGAAAATAAAAAAACTAAAAAAATATCTCCTTCTTGAATTATTTTTAAGTATTTTTGTGCAAAATTTCAGAAAAATTCGCCCGTAAACAAAAAAGATAAAAATATGGACGACGACGGACGAACGACGAGGACGCAACGCCATGCCAATAGGTTATCGGACCATAGGTCCGGTAACCTTAAAAAGAAAAAAATTCCCAAATTTTAATTGTAAATTTGCCGTTTATTGTTATTACTCACCTCTAAACTACTACATGTTCCTTTTCGATCCTTTGGATCGTTCTGGATAGAAATTTGCGTACTGAAAGCGAGGCACGATCGTCTGCCTGCATGACTCGAGCGCTCCTTTTGCCACCAAAACTGCCGCGCATATGCATGCGCAGAAGCTTCACTTTTCTGTCCAAAAACGACAAAAGGAAGCCCTTAGCGCAAAACTGGCGGGGATGGATGGGAGGGCCTTTACTGTAGTAGTTTAAAGGTGAGTAATAACAATACACGGCAAATTTACAATTAAAATTTGGGAAGTTTATTTTATACATCACCAATCTAAACTACTACATGCTCCTTAGAATCAAAGGATAGGCGGTGGAGCAGTTGTGCTAGTCATGAAAACAGACGATAGTCTTGATTTCAAGCGAATCGCTAAAATGCTACATTTTCGATATATCTTTAGTAAATAATAAAGATACTCACCTAGCGGTGCGATCGCTTGCCTGCGACATGCACGAATTTCTTCTTCACCCATCGTTGGAAAACGGAACTCTACTTGAGACCGTAACATAAAGAATTCAAACACAAACACAAAGTGTGCTACATACACGTGCACGTTAAAACCAAGACTTTTCTGCCCAGCTGGTTCAAACAATAGCCTGTGCTACGACCAGCGGACCCAGTCTAAATCTGGACAACTGGTCTTGAAGTTCGGCAGCATTGGACAGATAGAACCCGATGAATGTCTTAGAATTAGTCCACATTCCGGCCCTCACGATATATTCCAACGGAATATTCGATCTGGCTGCCAAAGACATCGAGATGTGTCGGATTTGGTGGGACGATATTTTGTAAGTGACTCGATCGTCAGCACCTGACTCCGCATAGACAGTCCTCACTACAACCTTCACCCATCTGGATAGTGTAGCTGTGGAGATATCCGTACCCCTATTAGGCTGATAGGAAATAAATAATCACTTACGATCTTTCCTGATCGATCTGGTACGATCGATGTGAATTTTCAGCGCTCTTACCGGGCACAATAGAGTGTCCGGCTCATTCCGTCCTACGTAATTGCCCAGTGATGGAATTACGATAGGGGAGAACGCTTTCCCGCCCTCAACCGCAGCACGGAGGCATAAAATCACGTACTGGGTATAAGGAAATTGGACCCATCCGCGCCAAATCCCACTCGCGATACGTCGATCGCCGCGACATCTGAGCACCTTCTACCGCTTGCTAGCATGACTAACAAGAAAGTCTCAAGAGTTAACCTCTGCAAGGAAACTTCCTTGAGAGGCTCCCAGGGTGCTTTAGTAAGACAATATAGAACAAAAGCCATGTCCCAATCCGGTAGTGTAGGGACTCCCCGTGGCCTTTGCGTCCTAAAGGACGCTAACAGATCAGCAAGGATACGATTATTAGATAAATCGATCCCCCTAGCACGGAATACAGGCCCCAGTATGGACCTGTATCCCTCGATCGTAGTAGGCTTCAAATTAAGCCTATCAAAGAGATAGCAGAGAAAGTCTAGCACTGCATTCAAAGGGGCAGAGAGCGGATCAATGCGCCTTTCATTACACCAACGTACGAATACTCTCCATTTAGCTTCATATGTTTTAGAGGAGGATCTCCTATTCTTTCTCGCGAGATGTACGGACACCTGCTGAGAAAATCCTGCCTCCTGGAAGGATCGCTCAATAGCCTCCACACGTGTAACTTGAGCACGTGGACGGAATCATGAAATATATCCCGCCCCGGTTGTCTCAGCAACCTGTTCTCGATCAGGAGAACCCGTGGTACATCGATCAGGAGGGACAGTAGCAGTGGGAACCATGCCTGCATCGGCCAGCATGGCGCCACCAACAGAATCTCGCACTGAGACCTGGCTACTTTGTGCAGCACTTCCGTTAGGAACCGGGTTGGCGGGTCCGCATACCCGAACATCCCGTCCCACGACTGGGACATCGCGTCCACAGCCAGTGCCTCGCTCTCTGGCAGAGGTGAGAAGAAGACCGGGTGTGATTCCAAGAGGTTGCTATCAGGTCTATGTTCGGTGTCCCGAACGCCTGACAAATGCGACGAAACACCCCCGGATGTAAACTCCACAACAGGGCGTCTGCTAGGACGTTCCTGCGACCCGGTAGGTGCCTTGCCCTGATAAACAGACGGGACTTGAAGGCAAACCTGATCAGACACTCGGCTTCCAAACAAAGCTGACTCGACCGAGTTCCACCCTGTTTGTTTACGTGCGCCACTACTGTGCTGTTGTCCGAGAAGACCAACCACTTCGTCCCTGGGGGTCTCTGAGGCCCCCAGATCTTGAACGCTCGCCTCACCGCTCGCAGCTCTAGGACATTGATTGCAACGCCCTCTCGCTCGTGTTCCACACCGCCGAGCATTCGTGCTCGTCCATATGAGCTCCCCAAGCCAATTCTGACACATCGGTGAAGAAGGTCCGATCGGGCAGATACTCCGCCAGTGGCATCCCTCGGAAAAGATTCCGATGGTCCCGCCACCAATGCATTGCTTCCCGAGCACGATCGTCCACCAATACGACTTGATCTAGTCGATCGGTGAGGATCCGCCATTGCAACGCTAGACACCATTGAATGGGTCTGAGGAAGCACCTGCCGTATGACACCTGTTTCTCCATCGACGCCAACAGACTGATGATGGACAGGAACTGTCGAGCTGTGATCAACGACTGCGTCAGCGCGACATCCATCGCCGCAATCGCCTTGAGAACTCTCTTCCCTGAAGGAAGAGCTATTCCTCGATCTAGATCGGTATCTACCCCGACATACTCGAATCTCTGAGTCGGGGACAGATGAGACTTCACCCAATTGGGGACCCAGCCAAGGCTGGTCGCCAACCTGAGGACGAACCCGGATTGCTCTATAGCCTGAGACGGGGAGTCGGCTATGATTAACCAATCGTTGATGTAATGGTGGAATTGAATTCCAACCGATCGAAACCTGGCTGCCATCGCCCTTACGATACGGGTGAACACGTAAGGGGCAGTGGCTACTCCAAAAGGAAGTACCCTCAACTGATACACCGAGCCCTCGAAGGCGAACTTGAGGTATCGCCAATCGGCTGGGTGTATGGGCACGTGTAAGTACGCATCCTTGACGTCGATACTGACTGCCCACTTCCCCTTGGACAGAGCTTTCTGAACAGAAAGCGCCGACTTCATCTTGAACCTGGGTATGATCAGGAATTTGTTGAGGTTTGACAGGTCGAAAACGGGACGCCACCCGCCTGTCTTTTTCGGCACTAGGAAGATGAGAGAATGAAATCCCCTCTCGTCCTTGACCACCTCGATCACACGTTTCTCTAGCAACTGCTGCACCTCGTGCTGCAGAAACTGAAACTTTTCCCGATCACCGGGCACAGGGAAGAACCACGCTTTGGGTCTGATCGGTGGTTTTCCAGCCTCCCATCTGAAGGTGAGACCGAACTTCACCCATGCCATGACTGAGTTGTCTGACGACGCCAGATCGCTCCAGTTCTGAACGAATTGAGCCAGGCGCCCCCCGACTGGACCAGGTTGTGGAAGATCGAATTCCGAAAGAACTGAACCTTCCACAGAGCCTACGCTTTCCTGCAACGAGTCACTTTTTAGCAGAAGATTTCCCTTTGCCCTTAAAGTGTCCACCCCCTTTGCCTCCACGCTTGCCATCCCCCTGAGAAGCGGGTGCATGTGGTGCCTGACGTTGGGCAGGCTTCTGACCCTTGGTCTTCTTGCCTGTCCCAGACCCCGCCAACTTCCCGAGCAAAGCCTTGGCCATAGCCTCATCCCAAAGATGTTCCCGCATGACGGAAAAATCCGATCAAGAGAGGTTGGCGTAGGTATAGCCTGAGAAAAGCGGCCTCCCACGTAGCTCAGCGACGTCCCTAGCGGACACGTCAAGCAAACGGAGATCGGCATCACGCATGGTGAGATCCAATTGTGCGCCCAGGTGCGCACTGTCACGCTCAGCAGCATGGACCACTCCGGCCAAGACGCCGAGTGTCGTATGAATGTTGGCGCGACTCCCCTCCTCCAGATCCGCCTCGTCCAAAAATCCTGAACCAAAGTGGTCAGGTGATCTGTCAACGAGAGCTGCCCCATCAATTGATGAGACAGCGTCTGCCAGTGAGAAAGGCGAGCCTTTTTCACATAAGCTGACCAGACCGTACCCTGCTTCCGGGAAAGCAGGTGAAGGTTAGGGTCTTCGACCGGGACGGAAGTCTGATGTCCACCTTCGGATTCTATAGTCCGATAGGTGTCGATCAACTCAGGTCGAACACGGCTAGTCGGGAATGTCGACTCCACACGAGCCACATCCTTCTTAGCTGTAACTCCCTTGTTGATCTTGTCGAAAGACTTGACCAACGTGGGAGCCACAGGGAGCCGGATCGTCCGACGAACTGGCGCCGACGCGAACCTACCGGTTCCCCGCGAGGGCCCTGGAGCATCGATCGGCAAGTCCATATGCCTTGCCACCGACTCCAAAGCCCACCGGAAGTTAGAACCCCCGGCCTGATCGGAAGTCTCATCCTACGAGGAGGACGACTCCTGATCAGCTTCCACTCGACCCCCCGATCGTTGGACCTCACAGGTCCTATCGAAGACCTTGATGACCCCAAGGGTACATCAAAGGACGGGCGAGGGAATGCCTGCTCAGCGAACACGCCCGTCCGGCGACTTACATCCGCGTACACAGGACTTGAGTGGTCCTGAGGAATGACCTCAGCACCACCAGCCCGATCGTGCCCTGATCGAGGACCAGGAGCACGACCGCCAAGTGAAGACTCCCCAAACATAGGGAACTCTTCCCCCTCGAACCTCGAGACCGAGGACCCGAAAGAGCCATCCAAGACGCTCCGCCGATCGAGGCCTGATCGTCGCCCACCGAGAGGTCGGACGAAGCCTGAGCCACATCGAAAATCTATGTGGTCTCAGCACCATGGCGCTTAGAGGAAGCAGTGAGCACGCTTCCTCTTCTTGGAAGGCCCAGTGGAAGAGGTAACGGACCCCTCCACCTCGATCGGCCCCGACTGAGGGACGACGAAGGTGGAGTGCGGTTCATTGACTGCTTTCGTCTTGGCAAAAAACAACAAGTACACTATCAAGTATGACGGATGGACGATAATAGGGTGAACTGGCTATACAAATCGCTGACGATCTAGCAAGTAACAAACTATCGACCAATACTTATCCAAATAGACACAAAACGATATCTAAGAACGTGGCAGATGAAATTCCGTAAGAATATATCGTAAAAAGCTAGTTTGCAGACTAAATTCTACGAATTCACCGGGAGCCAAAATCCAAAGCTGCCAAGCAAAAATGGCGGTGGACAGAAAAGTGAAGCTTCTGCGCAGCTGCGCGCGCATATGCGCGGCGGTTCTGGCGGCAAAAGGAGCGCTCAAGTCATGCAGGCAGACGATCGTGCCTTGCTTTCAGTAAGCGAATTTCTATCCAGAACGATCCAAAGGATCGAAAAGGAGCATGTAGTAGTTTAGATTGGTGATGTATAAAATCAACTTTTTTTTTGACAAAACCATAAAGGCATTTCAGCATATTCTGTTTTTTTACCAGAAATTTACATCGATATAAGAGATACTTCGATATAAACTACAGTTGTTATCTGAAACCAAATCAGCAAGAGAAAGAAACAGCAGCTAAAACCATCAAAATGGTAATTACTTCAAACACAACGTTCCCAGCGTAGATCATTCCACTCTACAGTCACACATAGCATAGTTTTTACATGTTTATTCTCCAGTAAAATAAGCATATTCACTGATAGAAATCATACATTTGGATGACCTCTAAATACACTAATGTGTACAACAATCAAAGGCAACACAAAACGTGGCATCATGGTACAAATTGATAACAAAACAGGAGCCAAAATCCATGTTACATTGTAGTATATTACAGATTCAAAATTGAAATATTCCCCATTAACTTTATTTGAATATCCAAGAAGATAATAATATTTCAAGAAAATCCCTGAGAATGGCATCTCTCCAAAATTTGTTCAAAGTTCAGTAGTTCACTGTATTTCGATAAGGATATTTCACGAGATATTCATTTTAATTGAATAAGTTTGAATTTATAAGTTTGAATCAATAATTACTTTCAAATTAATCAATATAATTTTTTACATGATTGAAACATAATGTTTTTGGCTGCGAATGTGTGTCATATTATTCACATTTTTTTAGTCACAATAATGAATGGAAACCAACCTTGACAATTAAAATCATAAAACACATTCTGAGACTTTAATAGTCAAATACTCTCAATCGACATAATTGAAATTGATCCAGGCATCATTATTTTTCCATGAGCAGATATCTTATGGAAGGCATAAAAGCAGTAACAACGTTCAAATTTCTGTACGCAACTGAGCAAAACTAGCAACATGATGATACATAAACTAAGATTTCTTATCATCAATTTCTTTCAAGGCCAGATGCTCTATTTGAGAGGAGCACACTTTGGACCAAAGGTGAAATATCTAAGCAACACCTGGATATACATAAATGACCATAATGAACTAGTTATATTTCAGAATAACATAGGAAGAATGTTTACAAGAAATCCACAAAATATACTTGTGGGTAACACAAATGAGAACCTATTCTGATATGAACATACATTAACATTAGCACCGTCAATAAAAGCAAAGGTCATTTATAACTGCATCATCATTACAGGAATATGTCACTGCTGAACATATCCAAAGTTCCAAGGTAAATTTTTTCTACAGCTAAAAAAAAAATCCACGAGAGTTCATCACAACTTTCCAAATTGTTCGAATGGGAAGCTCCCTAAACAAAATAACTGTCAAACTTGAACTGTTTTTGTATCTGACAGTTATACTCTCGATTTTAAACACAACCCAAAAAATTATTCTGAATTTAGAGTAATGTGCATGAACGATTCAACTTGGATAAGTGGAGAAGGGCACAAAATATTTATATATCAAGATCTCGGAGAAATCAACAACAAATTGAGATAGAACTCTCGTGACACCATCCTACTCATGATCGATAATAAATTAATACAAAGAATCAAGAACACACATTTCGTTTTCTTTCATGTTTCCGTATATGTAAATCATGAATATCATGATGAATCACTTTCTGTTTGCTACATCTCTTCTCCCACCTCTCCTCTATATATACAGTCGTGCTATATACATTTATACATAACCTGACAAATGAAGCCACGCCCCCCCCCCCCTCCCTCCCCCACTTCTGCACCAACATATACAACTTGCACACAATCATGAAGTTGGACCCCCCAAGTCTGATAACACAATGCCGTGTTGTTGTAAATGTGCGCGGAGCATCGCGTTCTCCTGCTTCAACTCCTCGCACTGTTGTCGCAACAACTCCGTGTCGACGGATAACCGCTCTGTTTCCTTCAGAGTCTCGGCCATGCGTGAATTTGCGGCACACAGGTCCTGTATGTAGTCACAGGCCTTCGATAGAATCCCACCTTTGCTCTGGATCGAAAAATCAAAAGCCATGTATGAGCTCATAACATTCTCCACATATAACAAGTATATGCTAGAAATTACTGAATGGTCATAATTATATGGGAAATCTCAACTACCTCCAATAATACTTAGATAGTAATAGTTTGAGTTTCAGATTTTTTGTATCTCTTACTGGTAATCAACAATTCTTACACTGTACAGACTGATTACTTGTACACATGTATTATTGACCACTTTACTTTATTGTTGTGACATTTAATGACTGTCACGTTTTTAATGATTACCTCTTCCTTGTAAATCAACATATTTTTATTTACTCTAATATTTGCACAGAACTCAAACACAGACATCAAAATACGCTGAATTCAGGCGCTAGAACTCAGCAGTATTTGCTAGAACTCAGCAGTATTTCGTGATCTGTACTGATATTGTGGTACCTGACCTGTTGTACTTACTGCGTTACTTACGTGGATCTGACCCTGTTTGTTGACCTCCGCGGAACAGTCGGGCACCAATTTGGAAAGCTGGACTATCCAGTTGTTAATCTTGTCTCGTCTCCGTCGCTCAACTGCCAGGGAGAAACAAACATTTTTCATAATTTGAAAGTTATTATATTGACATTGAGCTGTTTATATTTGTGACACATGGACAAATGTCAAAGGTGACACCTTGTTTTCGGACTGGAGTGCATACGATCTTTGTGCATAGACACTAGCCAGGATTGAATCCTCTCGAGAATTCATAGTAGTTCAAGGTTTGATACCAAAACATGAACTATTACCAACATCCATAACAGCTTGTAATATACCAACAAAAGCTTCCACCGGCTTGATCTAAAGTGGACATGTACCATCACTAGTATTGCAAGGACTCTGCATTCCATTAGCCTGACCTTCATTATGTGTGGCTCTCCGGCGTTCATCGCGCGTTGTACGTCCGCCCTCCAGCCTGGGCGCGATGCCAGCTCTTGGGGCGATATTCCGCTGGCCAGCTTGTAGCACGTCCTGGGGCGACATCATGACGTAAAACTGACCTGTGGGCAAAAGTCACCTGTTATTTGGGAATTGCTGTATTATAGAGTATAGTAGTTACATACCCGTGACATGACATTCATAGCCAATTAGGCCTAGATAGAGAGTACTGCCCAAAATACTTCTCATCCATGGAAAACATGCCATTCAAATCAGACT
Organism: Terebella lapidaria; assembly: GCA_949152475.1. Lineage (NCBI taxonomy): Eukaryota > Metazoa > Annelida > Polychaeta > Terebellida > Terebellidae > Terebella > Terebella lapidaria. The sequence goes on along the minus strand of OX424559.1, from coordinate 12,824,682 downwards.
CGGACCTTCTTATACTATTATATCATTTCTGGACATATAAAATACGATGAGTACAGTGTCAAATCTGCCTGGTCCATCAGCAATCCAGATTTTAAAACTAGGACAGTAGCCGTGGTAGGGGCATGTTCTCCTTTCCTTTAAGAAGATATGTATGTAAATCATGCTCATGAATAATTTTCATGGTGGTATAACCGTATAAAATTTTTCCCTTCTTCATGTTCTTGAAGAGGGGAGCAGGGTTCTGTGTCAACACCCCATCCCATCAACACACTCACTAGGCTCTGCACTGGCAGCCACTTGTCCGAGGGTCGTGGTTGCCGTGGTGATGTTGTCGGTTAGGTCGGCGCCGGTCACGCTGCCGGCTGGCACATACGTGAATCGGGCATCCCCTAAACTCTCAGCTGTTGGACTTTCGCCGTTGAAGGGGCTCTGGACGTGTACCTGTGGCAAGCAGAGATAATGAAAAGTTCAGAGATCTGTCTGTCATTTTGACAAACGTCAATCAGCTTTGGGTCGTATTTCATAATCTCTGGTGGCAAAACGTGTTCCGACTCATGAGTATAGAACTCAAAACCTCTTCCTTTTTTCAACATTAATGATTGTTAACAACAGAATAACTACTTGAAGAATGATTGTTTTAGAATTATGGAAAATTTTGAGGTTCAAGGACACATCAAAGGATGATGAACGGTACACAACATATCAAAATTTCAACTGTGAACAATTGAAATCAATACCGAGTGCTTATAGACAAAGAATAGACCATAGGCGGGTGCTTTCATTACAATATATGGAGAATTTTTCCACACACCTAATCTATTAAGCCTTTAATAGTTGAACTAGTGCCATATAACATTTATAATAGTTAATAGCTACCATAAACAGCATTTGGCACTCCCACCTAATGATCACCATTGGCACCACATAGTGCTCTAAATCACCTATACTCTTCTTTGGCAAAAATTCTGTCCTTTTGGAATAATATATTCCCAAACAATCAGATAGAACTGTTAGAATTCCCTACTAATATTTATTTTACATTTATGTAAAGGGTTAATAACATTTCACTTTATTAACAAAGATCCTATTGACCCAAACCATAAACCCAAGGCCTATACCATAGTTTGTATACCAACAAACTGACCAGGCCAATCCACACACCCATACATTTCACGGAACCATACATCAAGCACATACCCCCCACCCCACCCCACACACCCAACCCAACCATAGACTCCGCTCACCTGTGTCATACCGCCCGGTACCCCCGCCACCAGCTGCTGTGTACCGTCTTCATTCTGAGCGACTTGTACCACTCGGTACGTCACCGGCCCTGGAACATGGACAGAGGGGTTCAATGGTTGGGTAGGTATTGATGTGGTAGGTTACCCATGGCAACCATTCTTCAGTATTGCCGAAACAAACCTCACACGCACTCTAAGGCTATGAAAACTCCCCACTGAAATTCTCATTCGTATCATATCAATTTGATTGTCTTTCCTTATATGGGTTATGGTAAATACACATACTAGTATATATATGAGCCAACATCTTGCAGGGCTCCCGGTTGGATTTTTTCGAAGGAGTACCGTACCCCATGGGTCAAATTACAAGGGGTAAATTTTGAAATGAAGGGGTAATTTTCAAAAAAGGATGTACAGTGATTTTTTTTTTTCAGTCAAAGTGACAGCTTCCATTATGTTTACAAATCTCGCATATCCTCCAGGTTTTTCTCAAAATTTCAGCACAATCCTAATAGTCAACGATAGCCCTTGCCCACAGTAGCTTAGGTCTTCTATTGCAGAAAACGCACTTGTTTCACTCTCAAATAGTTCGTCGATTCACTGTCGAGTTGTGTTGAAGGAACGAAAGTGGGGAAATCCTTAAATTTATATTCGCAAGGGGGTGCACACATAGGCTTTCGATGTTGCAGCCATTCGCACGGGGGCGCTGTAGTTTATTGTGCTCGAATTTTGATGACGTGTCCCACAACTTATTCGCCAGCGAGTGCATTGCGCATGCGTCACTTTGGCGGAAATTGACATTTTTTGATTATTTTCTAGAACTTCGTTATTTGAGCTAATAAATCGATGCCATTGTTTTTAAATTAGTTTCCACAAATCTTTCGAGTGCGTAATCATACGCACTGGCGGTGATAGCACTGCGTAAATTTCAAAAAGTCATGCGTAATTACGCATTATTTTACGCTATCGGGAGCCCTGAGCATATAACTACTATACATGCTCCAATTTAGGTGCTTGGTGGCCTCATTTAAGCGCTTTATGGCGCTGTGTATTAACCATATTGACCCTTCACAAGAAATCTGTTTTTCATATAATGAAATGTTCCCGACCATTCAGATCTTCTGGATAAGTGAAATTTATGTGTAGTTATGAATACTTTATCATAATCCCAACTGATTGACAAATACATTTGTGAATGGGAATGCCCAGGAAAAAGTCCTTGGGAGAATCGCGAACACCAGCTGTGATAGGTAAAGGGTTAATACTCTACTAACCTTGCCCGGCCAAGCCTGCATCAGCACGGAACTGGTACTGCACTGAGGGGTCAATAGACAGCGAGCCGGGGTCAACGATAGCACCTTCATCTGGGGAGGATACAACACAGTAGTCAAATAACTGAGTCACTTAAATTGAGCGATGAAGTATTTATGTGGTATACATGTAGATTACAGAACATACTCATGTACTAAGCATTCAAATTTTATGTCAGACAATCAGACTCATACTAGTATATCGATCAAATTAGTCCACACAGTAGAACTGGAGATAACAGTAAATATAGAAAATATTGTGAGATAATATTTCGTTTTTTTTTTTTTCTTTCATCAACGATATTCATCATGAATACGAATGCCTGGAGATAATACTTGTGTAGCCCAGCATCTCACCATCAGGCAGTTCTGAAAATAAAAACACATCATATAGATACAATTCACATTTATATAAACCAAAATGCGTTAGAATTTGCAAATGCACTTTTACACAAAAATTTATGTTTGTATCTCACATGCATATAGAACTACATGTATCCCATTTTAGACAAAATTACTAGTTGCACCCACCATCAGTTAACTGAACTTGGTCCTCGTGGGATTCTGTCTTATGCTCCCTGAAAAATAAAAAAAACAGAAATTGATTCAGAATTCACATAATATATGAAATGCAGCTTCTGTGCATTGATAGAATGTATGTACATGCATGTCACACACTTGAAGCTGGTCAATCATAATAAATTGCCTTTTCCTTCTGATCGTTCACTTATCCTTAAGGCGAACAACTAATAAACAGCTAACTGAAAAGGTATTGTCATGGAACATCGGAATGGTGTCATCCGATATCAGTTTCTTCTGTTTAATGGTGAGAAATCTACCAGTAAACAGGAAAAGCCTTCACCAAGGCCTTTCAAGGGTCCGTATCTGTCAATGACTTATTGAATGACCTCACTAAGTTCAGGATTAACACTACAGAATGGAAGTTGCACCAAGCTAGCACCAGCAGTGGCCTTCTCCAACCTCATGAACCTAGAAATCGGTAGGGTGGCTGTGAGAGCTACACGTTACCGGGCCCTATGTTTCAAATCCGGGACTGCACCCGCCTCTCGCTTCAAACCCTGGGGTTCGTTGTACAGTCAATAAATAACGCAAACCTGTTTTATTTCTCATCTAGACATATTTACCTAGCTTAGAACTATGTTTTGGCATCATTGCAAAGGAATTTTACGCTTGTTTACAACAAATAACATCATTGAAAAATTCCAGGTTGCAAAATCGCCATCCGTTGACAACAGGGAAATGTCGGCACATCAAAATCAAACACAAAATCACTAAAAAATTTACATAATAGAAAAGTCTATGATAATTTGTTCTTTGCAAAAATTTTTATATATTATAACTTTTGGGGTGAATATTTAAGTGCATCTTGCCGTGCAAAGACTTGTTCTGGTTGGTGTGAAGACATTACGTCACAGGCGTTTCATAATGTTAGTGGCAGATGGTGATTTTGCTACACGTAAAATTTTTCAGCGATGTTATGAAACGAGCATGAAATTCCTTCGAATCAACATAGCCCCACTGCGCAAATTAGCTGGCCGAAAAGTATCCTAGCCAGCTTCAGAACATTTAAATGGTGAGGTTAAACACAGTGACATCATGGACATTAGATTTAGGCAGCATTGACACATTGAGTAGTTTCTTGCCAAGAATTTCACCATTCATTTTACTTGTATACTCTGATTTTTAAAATACCACTCATATCCCGTTTTACATGCTCCAACTGAATTACAACAATTTCATGGTGTCCATATTTGCTTGATCGAGAATGGGCCTTCAAATCCCGCTGGATGAAGCAACTATGGACGCCATTGGAAGTTTAAATTGTTGTAATTCAGTTCGCGTACATGATGTAAAACGGGATACGAGTGGTATTTAGGACTTCTGACAATTGTATCAGTTTTTGTTAAGGCCACATAAAATGATAGCTGTGTTTCCTATTACATGCTTTTGAAAATCAGGGTAGGTAGGCAGGAGATAACATTTTCATGATTTTATTTTGGTGAAATATTTTACCAAGGAAGAAATAGGGTAGGGATTAGGGAATGGCACGAAACAATTAAAACATTTTGCCTTCATCGACTGTTGTGAAGTTGTTGTTTTTGGCTTGGTGATGTACATGTATTCATGCAACTGTATTTTATATATTTACCTAGCTTACCTAGCTATACATTGGAAGTCTTTCTGAATGTGCAAAACAATCAAATCCACCATGTGCTTACGAGATAAAAATGATGAAAAAAAATTTTTTTTTAGGCCCAATAATTACAAGGGTTGGGGGGTCGGTGCGAAAACATTTTATTTTATTTTACAAAGCTACGGTAGGTATAGGGTAGGCTTGATTTTCTAGGTAGGGTCGGGTAATAGGAAACACAACTAGACTCTATTATTTTATTAATTTGGCCTAATATGTCTGGATAGAACATCTGGTAGTGCCAAACCCGGCTGACTGAAGCTGATGCGGATGATGCAGGCGTCTTCTGGCTCCGCCACCCGTCCACACCCACACTCGCCCCATACATACTATACGTGAGTTCGGAAATGTTTTCAGATCAGGTCAGTGAAATTGGGTCGGGGTCAAGCGGTATAAACATAGCCAATCCATGCTGTCCCGCTACCATTGTCGAGTCACTGTCACCAATACATTACTCGATTTTGCCTGTACACTACTAAACTCTTTGTTTACTTCGAGTTCACCGCGTCACTCACGTTTGAACATGGTGTGTACGGACGTTTTGTTAATACCACTTGACCTGACCTAGAAACATTTCCGAACTGGCTTATTACAGTGAGTCGGCACAGACATTTAAGACAGTCACAGTGACCAGGACTAGACACCTTGGGGCTGTAAATTACCACTGACTCAAGTCTCAAGTCAAATTGAGTCTGACCACTCACACCAGCTGACTCAGTGACTGGCAACGCAGATCTGACAGGGAGACTGCTCGGAGATGTGATTCTGAATGTCAGTCAGTGTCACTGTCAGGCGAAATTTGTGACGGGTTTAAAATCATCTATTTTATCTGAATAAATTGTTTGATGACACTCACGCCCCCTCTAACGCATGCTCTAGCATGTCCATGTGTCCAGGTGCTTCTTTGGTTTGAATTTGCCAGGAAGAAAAGTCGACTTGATCACGGGAACAAAACAACAGGTCATGTGAGGAGCAAATTTGAACATGTGACAACAATGGCGTCCGCCCACCGTATCACCTGGCGGACAGATACACGATCACGCGTGGAACTATTTTTGTGATATTTTCCATTTTCCATTTCACGGTGGACGAGCAAGTCAACGAGCATCACAAAATTATATATCGCAATTGGCGGCGCGACGGGGAGGGGGTGAGGGGGGGGGGGGGGTGTGGTTGTTGGAGAGTAAAATCCACAAATGATGATTCCCATTCAAACTAATGCCAAATTAAACAACTTTAAACCCGCACGTTTCACCTTTCAGAAAGAAAATGAAGCTTAGCCGTTGATATCATGGGCCAGTCCAGGATTTGACTAATAGGTGTAAAGTCTATAGCCTTTTCAAGTTGGGTCGTGTGCGCTGGGCTAGCTTCACAAATTAGTCCACTTTCAACGCATTCCAAGTTCTTATAGCTCAATTATCAAATCTGGTGGATGGCAAACTCATGAAGTCTACGATGCAATCATCAGCTTTATTAATCCAAAATCATTTGATGCTATTCCAAATCATTCCGGTTACATGGATGAATCAAACCTAATATATAATACAAGTACATATGCGCTATATCCAAATCAGGTATCACATTCCCGTACCGACACAACACGTGCCGGCACGGCGGGCACAAGCCCTACGTGTCCGTTAACAACTTCCAATATTTCGTTTCTCTATGTGTAATCCGAATTCTCCCTGGTCACAATGCATGGGGTTTTTATATCCCACAAACAAAGGACAATAAAAACATGACATCATTCGGAAACTGCGCAGTAAGCGGAATCCATCTGATAGTCAGTACAGTAGCCTACAATGTCTGGCCAGCTACAGACCCAGCTAACACAAAACATTTTCAAAACGTTATGAGAATGTTATACAAAGGTTATAGTTCTGGAAACGTTTTAATAACGTTTCAAAAACATTATTGGTAGTATTTTCGTTTTTCAACCAACATCACATTTAAACTTGTAACGCCGATAAGGAATCGGCTAATATATGGCATAAGATGAGGGGAATCTCAAAACACAAATATTACCAACATATGATGAAAACGTTTTAAAAACATTTTTAAAATGTTACGAGAAATATATTTTCTGGATACATTATTAAAGCGTTTTTATAACATTTCTGCATAACTTTCGTATTTATTAGCTATACACACAATTTATGTTAGATTGCGCATTTGCTAAGAACACTGACCGTCCACTTCCCCTCTCGAGTATTGTTTTGCAGTATGAACAAGAATTTTCAGCGAATAATGAAAGATGTTCATGGTAATTATCCCACATGGTACAAGTAGCTTTCCCGCCTCAACAAGTCACGTGTTTCAATTCAGTGCCGCTCTTCACATTTTTGAAAAGACGAGACATTCTCAACTGTTATCTCCTTGGATATACTGCTTTTACAACAATTTCCGTGAAATTGACTGCTGGTTTGGATTAACTACGTACAAGGTGAGTCAATTGGGATTACAAAGGCACTTTCTGCAGATCCAGAAGAATTATTTGACGTTAATCTGGCTACCTGGCCTTGGTTGTTTATATGTGCTCTCGTATTACATAATCACAATTAGTCGATTACTAGTGTCAGTAGTTGGACATGCTGCAGGTAGTCAAATTATGAACTACTAATATTAAACTAGCATGATATTAGAAGCAAACTAAATTAAAAGTGTTGTCTATAGACATATCTGGAATGCCACTAATAAATATACTAGTACTGTGCGGGATTACATACATGTATCCTCAATTTAGTGGGCAATTCTGTTTCTCGAAGATAATTATTAATGATGATGAGTAGTTTATCAGTGTACAAAATGATAATCAAAGATAAAAAGAACAAATGATGTGTCAGACATTTTTCTATCATAACCAATTGTCACTCCATATCCTAACTATAGGAAATCAGCTGGGAATGAAATTGTCCACTAAATCGAAGAAAAGTACCAGCCAGTCTGGGAAAAAAACCGAACACAGAGAAAAAAACGGATGTTTATCGATCACAATAACATTTTCATTCACAAAGTAACTCATGCCAAAAATGTAAAATGGATGGTAATTGACCATTTGCTAAGCTATTCAATACATTAGTAATTAATAAAAAAAACAGGGGGGAAACAGCAAAATGGAAACAATGGATTTTCTTTCTCAATGTTTAATATTTTTGGGGACAAGATACATCGCTTTTTGGGGGGTGGGGGAGGGGGGTTAAATGACCATAACTTGTGTGTTGTTTTCTCGAAATATTAGTTATATTCACCCACCTGCTGATGGGAAACAAAGAAAAAAACATGGCCTCAATTTAATTGACCTATCGCCAAAGTGCCTAAAAGTTTTCCGAGTTTCACATTATTATGTCGGGAAAATATGTCACAAATAATAACGGTTTGCAGAATGCATCGAAAATGACGTAAAAAGACTCGGACAAATTGGTTCGGTGATAGGTTAATTATCTTGCACAAGAATGTTTCTTGTGCTCAGTGTGTAACGTTTTCACTGGCCATTTTGGACTTCATTTGCACTATCCATTCTGTTCTTTTTACCAGGAAAGACCTCAACCGAACCAGCAGAGGGCGAGAAGGCCTCAGGATTCAGACTCCGAGTTTGGTATGTTTGGTACATAGCATAGCAATTTATATATTTAGTAGTATACACAATACAATAATATGTGGTGTCCAAAACAATTTGATTTATCAAATTCACAGTCCCTTCCAATTTGCAATGTATTATTGTAACCATGTATCGTTGTTTTGCAGGTCTGTCTGAGTAAAGGAGACCAGCTGTGTCCAGGATGTAGATGTAGACATTGTAGAATACAATATATGGGCGCCCCGTTCGTGCCACAAAAAATTTATTTATAGTATCTCATACATATGAGTTACTAAGTCATACGTTTGAGATACTAAGTCATACGTATGAGATACTAAGTCATATGTATGAGATAATAAGTCATACGTATGAGATACTAAGTCATACGTATGAGATACTAAGTCATATGTATGAGATACTAAGTCACGTATGAGATACTAAGTCATACGTATGAGATAATAAGTCATACGTATGAGATAGTATCTCATACGTATGAGTATGAGTACGTCATAGTATCTCCTACATATGAGTTAGTATCTCCTACGTATGTCATAGTATCTCCTACGTAGGACTTAGTATTTCATTTGTATGTGTTAGTATCTCCTACGTATGACTTGTTATCTCATACGTATGTGTTAGTATCTCCTACGTATGACTTTTTATTTCATAATTATGAGATAAATAAAAAAATAACTTCCCTTTTTGGTGGCACGAACGGGGCGCCATAATGTATGTACATGTTTGACTGTAATTGTGAAATATGAACCATGATTATGAACCTTATTAATTATGAATTGGACATTGTTGATGGCATGTATCTCATCTCACATTGTACAGTATACTTTCATGAATGTCAATAAACAAAATTACTACTACTAGCCTAGGCCTGTGTAGAAAACAAATAAAAGTTTTTAGACACCCCAAGATGTTTTTTTATTTATTTGATTCTTATGGTTTGAAATTTCTATGCCTGTCTAGTACATGCATGGGGAGGAAAGTAATATGAAGTTGTTCGGATAACATTTTCATAACGTTTTTAGAATGATACTATAATGTTTCCGAAACATTTCGATAACGTTTTCTCAAAACGTTTTAATAACATTATCAGGTGTCTACAAAATAACGTTATCAAAATGTTTTTTTCAAAATGTTATGGGAACATTTGTATAATGTTCTTAAAACGTTATCATAATGTTTTTTTGTTAGCTGGGGACCTGGAGAACTTTGTCTAACCCGGTGATGTTTACGTTGCAACAAAATGAGTCAGCAATACCAAAACAAGATGACGAAACATACCTGGGTAAAACCTGACAATTTCGTTGCCATAGCTATTGGGGTCCAAGCCCGGTGATAGAACTATCTTGAACTTCTACCAAAGGTGAACCAATTGGTCAAAACACAGCATCTTTGTTCTAACAACAACATCTAAATTATGCAATAACACATGCACCCAGATAACGACTGTGACAACAATATACCTAATGGTCAAAACTTAGCAATGTACAAAAATAATTATGAAACACAAATCACGACACACAATCAACATATTTGCTGTAAATATGAAACCTCCATGTGGTAATAATATTCATATTAATTACTCCGATGATCAATAATTTTACTAGTGAAAATGTGGGGACTTTACACACGCCCATTCCTAGGAGTTAAAAACCAGGTTTTTAACTAAAACATACTTCAGATAAAGTCAACACATTTTCATGATTTCCGCTCCTACATATGTCATGACCAAAACATCCGTAATACACAAATCAAAGTACATGAAAAATATCATAAACTAACAAAATACATAGGAACCACAATACTTCAGTAACACATGTACATCAATCAGCAGAACATATTCTACACATACCATCAGTACCATACATCAAACCATCGGCACTGGTACACAATACAATAATGATTCAACATGGAATTTTTCGAAAAACATTTATGAACACAATAAATGCATTTTCCACCTCTCATTGTCACACCAGCGAAACCGACTAGCGGAACGCGCGTTCCCTCGATCAAAGATGTTATCTCCTTGGATATACTGCTTTTACAACAATTTCCGTGAAATTGACTGCTGGTTTGGATTAACTACGTACAAGGTGAGTCAATTGGGATTACAAAGGCACTTTCTGCAGATCCAGAAGAATTATTTGACGTTAATCTGGCTACCTGGCCTTGGTTGTTTATATGTGCTCTCGTATTACATAATCACAATTAGTCGATTACTAGTGTCAGTAGTTGGACATGCTGCAGGTAGTCAAATTATGAACTACTAATATTAAACTAGCATGATATTAGAAGCAAACTAAATTAAAAGTGTTGTCTATAGACATATCTGGAATGCCACTAATAAATATACTAGTACTGTGCGGGATTACATACATGTATTCTCAATTTAGTGGGCAATTCTGTTTCTCGAAGATAATTATTAATGATGATGAGTAGTTTATCAGTGTACAAAATGATAATCAAAGATAAAAAGAACAAATGATGTGTCAGACATTTTTCTATCATAACCAATTGTCACTCCATATCCTAACTATAGGAAATCAGCTGGGAATGAAATTGTCCACTAAATCGAAGAAAAGTACCAGCCAGTCTGGGAAAAAAACCGAACACAGAGAAAAAAACGGATGTTTATCGATCACAATAACATTTTCATTCACAAAGTAACTCATGCCAAAAATGTAAAATGGATGGTAATTGACCATTTGCTAAGCTATTCAATACATTAGTAATTAATAAAAAAAACAGGGGGGAAACAGCAAAATGGAAACAATGGATTTTCTTTCTCAATGTTTAATATTTTTGGGGACAAGATACATCGCTTTTTGGGGGGTGGGGGAGGGGGGTTAAATGACCATAACTTGTGTGTTGTTTTCTCGAAATATTAGTTATATTCACCCACGCATGATATTAGAAGCAAACTAAATTAAAAGTGTTGTCTATAGACATATCTGGAATGCCACTAATAAATATACTAGTACTGTGCGGGATTACATACATGTATTCTCAATTTAGTGGGCAATTCTGTTTCTCGAAGATAATTATTAATGATGATGAGTAGTTTATCAGTGTACAAAATGATAATCAAAGATAAAAAGAACAAATGATGTGTCAGACATTTTTCTATCATAACCAATTGTCACTCCATATCCTAACTATAGGAAATCAGCTGGGAATGAAATTGTCCACTAAATCGAAGAAAAGTACCAGCCAGTCTGGGAAAAAAACCGAACACAGAGAAAAAAACGGATGTTTATCGATCACAATAACATTTTCATTCACAAAGTAACTCATGCCAAAAATGTAAAATGGATGGTAATTGACCATTTGCTAAGCTATTCAATACATTAGTAATTAATAAAAAAAACAGGGGGGAAACAGCAAAATGGAAACAATGGATTTTCTTTCTCAATGTTTAATATTTTTGGGGACAAGATACATCGCTTTTTGGGGGGTGGGGGAGGGGGGTTAAATGACCATAACTTGTGTGTTGTTTTCTCGAAATATTAGTTATATTCACCCACCTGCTGATGGGAAACAAAGAAAAAAACATGGCCTCAATTTAATTGACCTATCGCCAAAGTGCCTAAAAGTTTTCCGAGTTTCACATTATTATGTCGGGAAAATATGTCACAAATAATAACGGTTTGCAGAATGCATCGAAAATGACGTAAAAAGACTCGGACAAATTGGTTCGGTGATAGGTTAATTATCTTGCACAAGAATGTTTCTTGTGCTCAGTGTGTAACGTTTTCACTGGCCATTTTGGACTTCATTTGCACTATCCATTCTGTTCTTTTTACCAGGAAAGACCTCAACCGAACCAGCAGAGGGCGAGAAGGCCTCAGGATTCAGACTCCGAGTTTGGTATGTTTGGTACATAGCATAGCAATTTATATATTTAGTAGTATACACAATACAATAATATGTGGTGTCCAAAACAATTTGATTTATCAAATTCACAGTCCCTTCCAATTTGCAATGTATTATTGTAACCATGTATCGTTGTTTTGCAGGTCTGTCTGAGTAAAGGAGACCAGCTGTGTCCAGGATGTAGATGTAGACATTGTAGAATACAATATATGGGCGCCCCGTTCGTGCCACAAAAAATTTATTTATAGTATCTCATACATATGAGTTACTAAGTCATACGTTTGAGATACTAAGTCATACGTATGAGATACTAAGTCATATGTATGAGATAATAAGTCATACGTATGAGATACTAAGTCATACGTATGAGATACTAAGTCATATGTATGAGATACTAAGTCACGTATGAGATACTAAGTCATACGTATGAGATAATAAGTCATACGTATGAGATAGTATCTCATACGTATGAGTATGAGTACGTCATAGTATCTCCTACATATGAGTTAGTATCTCCTACGTATGTCATAGTATCTCCTACGTAGGACTTAGTATTTCATTTGTATGTGTTAGTATCTCCTACGTATGACTTGTTATCTCATACGTATGTGTTAGTATCTCCTACGTATGACTTTTTATTTCATAATTATGAGATAAATAAAAAAATAACTTCCCTTTTTGGTGGCACGAACGGGGCGCCATAATGTATGTACATGTTTGACTGTAATTGTGAAATATGAACCATGATTATGAACCTTATTAATTATGAATTGGACATTGTTGATGGCATGTATCTCATCTCACATTGTACAGTATACTTTCATGAATGTCAATAAACAAAATTACTACTACTAGCCTAGGCCTGTGTAGAAAACAAATAAAAGTTTTTAGACACCCCAAGATGTTTTTTTATTTATTTGATTCTTATGGTTTGAAATTTCTATGCCTGTCTAGTACATGCATGGGGAGGAAAGTAATATGAAGTTGTTCGGATAACATTTTCATAACGTTTTTAGAATGATACTATAATGTTTCCGAAACATTTCGATAACGTTTTCTCAAAACGTTTTAATAACATTATCAGGTGTCTACAAAATAACGTTATCAAAATGTTTTTTTCAAAATGTTATGGGAACATTTGTATAATGTTCTTAAAACGTTATCATAATGTTTTTTTGTTAGCTGGGGACCTGGAGAACTTTGTCTAACCCGGTGATGTTTACGTTGCAACAAAATGAGTCAGCAATACCAAAACAAGATGACGAAACATACCTGGGTAAAACCTGACAATTTCGTTGCCATAGCTATTGGGGTCCAAGCCCGGTGATAGAACTATCTTGAACTTCTACCAAAGGTGAACCAATTGGTCAAAACACAGCATCTTTGTTCTAACAACAACATCTAAATTATGCAATAACACATGCACCCAGATAACGACTGTGACAACAATATACCTAATGGTCAAAACTTAGCAATGTACAAAAATAATTATGAAACACAAATCACGACACACAATCAACATATTTGCTGTAAATATGAAACCTCCATGTGGTAATAATATTCATATTAATTACTCCGATGATCAATAATTTTACTAGTGAAAATGTGGGGACTTTACACACGCCCATTCCTAGGAGTTAAAAACCAGGTTTTTAACTAAAACATACTTCAGATAAAGTCAACACATTTTCATGATTTCCGCTCCTACATATGTCATGACCAAAACATCCGTAATACACAAATCAAAGTACATGAAAAATATCATAAACTAACAAAATACATAGGAACCACAATACTTCAGTAACACATGTACATCAATCAGCAGAACATATTCTACACATACCATCAGTACCATACATCAAACCATCGGCACTGGTACACAATACAATAATGATTCAACATGGAATTTTTCGAAAAACATTTATGAACACAATAAATGCATTTTCCACCTCTCATTGTCACACCAGCGAAACCGACTAGCGGAACGCGCGTTCCCTCGATCAAAGATGGCGAGCAGTAGGTTTTGTTTCGATTTGTTTTGCCGAAGAACATGGAATATTTCACGTTATTTGTATGGTTTGTGTTGTATGTAGATGAAGAACATATTATTCCGGACAGCAGACATTATAGACAGGTTGTATGCCACTTGAAACGCATAAACAATGAATATTTCTTATCGCTGAAAACCCGCACTGATTAACGGAACGCAATACAATTATTTACGGAAAGCGCCAGACAATTTATGTCCCGATGAACGGAACGCGCAAAACCATGTTGCATGAAATAAATGAATACAGTAAACCAACATGTGACTCAACAAATAGGTGAAAATAACTGTTATGCACACGTGTGTTTTCTTTCATAACGTCGAAGAGGATTCCTCACTATAAAATTAGAAACATTATGATGTTTTACTATCATTTCTCAATTTAGGAAATGTATCGTGTTCGAAGAACATTTCAACACGAATGCCAATTTTCTCCCTGAAATATAAATACTGCAGGCCTAAAATTCCCAATAAAATTGGCCAGATTATGTAATATACTAGTATCAATAGTACAAGTAGGCCCTACCAAAAATTTTGTGGGTGTTATTTATTTTGTGTTTTTTCTTGTTCGTTTTTGTTTTTGGCGTTTTACTGGTCATTTTTATGCCGAAAAATTTCCAGCTTTGGAATTTATTTTCTCAATCACTAGTATCCCTATATGCCATATGTTTCGAAATGGTATATGGTTTGTATCACTCTTTAAATATAGACCGAAAAGAGCATAGAATAACCAGAATGGTTCCCAGATCAGTACCGTAACGGTTGAAATTAGTATTATGAACATATGGACAGTCATTGTGGAATTTATGATCGATGTACTCGTTTCTGGTTCGAATTATAAGCTTGACCTTGATTTACAAACACGAAAAATGATCTGCACTGAAAATTGCCCCATGCACAAAAAAGTTATACCGATACAAAAACGTTTTATGGTTATCCACGATCTATTTAACATTTCATGACATTGTAAATGTGATATGAAAATGAGATATTACTGTCCACCAAGTACCGGTCGGAACGATGTACGCTCATGTAAAATGCATTGTAGTCAGTTATAATTGAAGGCCTATAGGCTATGCCTATTTAACATACTACACTCATCACAAAATCTTACTGATATTAAAATATAAATAATATTTCGCGCGTGGTTGAAATCAAGCACTGCCATTTAATAGTAATTGTCTCATTCCATTCCTCAGTGTGCATCAAGGTACACTCTGGACATAATATTCTGAATGTACATATATCTGTTCGTAAAGTCCAGTTAAGATATTGTGAGGTGTGTGGTACGGTATCAAATGAACATAGATAACATACATGTAACATGATGTATAGCATGATGAATTGCATACAGTGCGGCTCACCATCTGAATTATTAAGCTATAAATGACAATAACTTATTCAAGCTCATGTCAGTGATGTTTGCATAGGACTAAATGGGCCTGCATTTCATAGTCACGCACGGAACACCTCATTATTATATTTTTGTTAAATTTGACCTTCATCCAATATAGGCCTACCTGGTGCATAACACTGTCAATAGCTGCCATGTCTGAAATATATGAATATACCTTCAACACTACAGTGAACAAACATGGATACAGTTCGGCAAATAAATTCTTAGCTGGAAATTTCATGTTCATGACTTCGCGTTCCGTAGGTCAATTCTTTGCGTTCCGTTAATCATTTGCAAAGTTGATCTTCGCGTTCCGCTGATCTTCGTGTTTTCTTATCAGCTCATTTTTGACGCGATACACCCATATTACTATCTAATGCAGGTGCTTTGCCTGACTAACCAATCCATAATTTTGTTTTATGTATAGATCACATGCACATATCGCCCTAATTCGCTGCATCGGCCGGAAAATTTCTTGAAGCAAAACCTACCGCTCGCCATCTTTAATCGAGGGAACGCGCGTTCCGTTAGTCGGTTTCGCTGGTGTGATTGTGTGCATAAGTAAATTGTCAGCAGAATCGGATCACATTTCCATAATGAAGCAGACTTCCCTCAGATGTTCTGAAAGCGCGTGTGGGTCGATCAAGTCCTTGATCATCAGTTCCGTGCTGGGTCTACACCAGCAATGCACATATCCGCAGTGCTCTTCAAGCGGCCGATCGCGTACCTCATCGACGATCTCTAAGCCGCAATTCTCTTGACTACATCCTTATTCCAGGTATGCAGTCCCCGTTGCAATGGATAGTCACTTCCTCGACATATTCCATGCAAAGTTCGATGATCCTCTTGATACCCATCATCGTCGCTTCATACTTGTCTTCTAGGCGCTGCTCATCATTTCCATGTGATTGTACTCCTGCTGACTCCTTGGGTCACGCTCGCCATCACACGTATCCAGAGTGTAAAACTTCGTTGTCTTCAGCTGTCCACCAGATTGATTTGGAATGAGCGATGTCCTGGCACGCTCGCCACTGTAAAGTCTATAGCCTTTTCAAGTTGGGTCGTGTGCGCTGGGCTAGCTTCACAAATTAGTCCACTTTCAACGCATTCCAAGTTCTTAGCTCAATTATCAAATCTGGTGGATGGCAAACTCATGAAGTCTACGATGCAATCATCAGCTTTATTAATCCAAAATCATTTGATGCTATTCCAAATCATTCTGGTTACATAGATGAATCAAACCTAATATATAATACAAGTACATATGCGCTATATCCAAATCAGGTATCACATTCCCGTAACGACACAACACGTGCCAGCACGGCGGGCACAAGCCCTACGTGTCCGTTAACAACTTCCAATATTTCGTTTCTCTATGTGTAATCCGAATTCTCCCTGGTCACAATGCATGGGGTTTTTATATCCCACAAAGGACAATAAAAACATGACATCATTCGGAAACTGCGCAGTAAGCGGAATCCATCTGATAGTCAGTACAGTAGCCTACAATGTCTGGCCAGCTACAGACCTGGAGAACTTTGTCTAACCCGGTGATGTTTACGTTGCAATAAAATGAGTCAGCAATACCAAAACAAGATGACGAAACATACCTGGGTAAAACCTGACAATTTCGTTGCCATAGCTATTGGGGTCCAAGCCCGGTGATAGAACTATCTTGAACTTCTTCCAAAGGTGAACCAATTGGTCAAAACACAGCATCTTTGTTCTAACAACAACATCTAAATTATGCAATAACACATGCACCCAGATAACGACTGTGACAACAATATACCTAATGGTCAAAACTTAGCAATGTACAAAAATAATTATGAAACACAAATCACGACACACAATCAACATATTTACTGTAAATATGAAACCTCCATGTGGTAATAATATTCATATTAATTACTCCGATGATCAATAATTTTACTAGTGAAAATGTGGGGACTTTACATAGGGGGGTGGGGGGTAAATTTGGAAACGCTCTATATAACAAACACATGAATGAACTTACACATGCAGGCAGCCATACGTCTACGGCTATTATGCCTACGTCATTTTGAGTACACCCACTAAGTGGGACTAAAATTTGAAATGCCTTTGATTGTTTCTAGACTTTCAAACAATTATCAATATGACATTATGCATCTGAAAACAGAAAGCTTGGGTGAAATATTCTCCACAATGAGGAATTATGGGTAATTTTAAACCCGAAATACCTATAAAATTTATCATTGTTGGCCACATTCAAATAAAATCGACTTTTAATAAAAAAACAACAATTTTTGTCTGAAATTCTGTTTCTTCATCAACGGATTGGTGTGCATGTTTTTGATTTGGAAAAAATATGGGGGTTACTATGCTAAATTTCTCGCTAAATGCATGCATACAGTCCAAGACTTTCACACGACATATAGCAAAAAATAAAGTCGGTGACCCCCATAGTTTTTCATATCAAAAACATACACACCAGTTCAGGGATAGATATACAAAATCATAGAAAGATATGTCTCAACATTTTTGGTAAAAAATTATTTTGGTGAAAATGGCTAAAAATGAAATTTTCGCGATTTTTTGTGGGGGGAGGGGTTAAAAAAACATAATTCCACGCTATAGAGAACATTCCATCCAAATTTTCTTTGCTTGCCATATATATATTGTTAACTTATTGTAGTATTATGACGTGGTATGCTATGTGAGTAGTGACACCACGATTATAGTGCCCCATTACCGGGGTGTCACTGAATGTGTTATTAACCTGCCCGCACTGCAACACCATAACCATGGTGTTACTACTCATGCAGCCCACCATGTCATAATGTTACATTATTTAATTATGCACTTCAATACAGGTAAATTTTTTTTTTTGAAAGATTTTGTAAAACATCATCTGTTAAATTTATGTTTACACGAAAAGTTCTGTACTTGAGAGAAATATTTAGGTCTAAAATCTTCAAAGAACACCACTAAACCTCCAGATGCATACTTTTGGACCTCACGTGCCTACCGTTTACAATGTCTTAACTACGCCTCTACCATCGACTGATATAAGACACCAAATTCCAAAGTGATGAGTTTCATGGTCTATAGTATAGCATAGTATGTTTCTGATTCAGGCTCCTATGGATTCTCTTCATCAGACTCTACAGTGTATTTTTGCTACCAGTCGATTTTTGAAGCAATTGACTGTTTTTGCCGATGTGACCTTTTTTGGTAGGTTGTTTCCAGGTCTTGCCACCCGAAGTGTGAAAGAGTTGCTCTGTAATTTGGAGTTGGCTGGCTTGGGGTATATTTTCAGTGGATTTCCTCTGAGGCCCGATCTGGGTGATGTCCTTTCATAGGTGTAGAATATGTGTTGCATCTGTATCATACACCCCTGTTAAGATTTTATACATTCAATCATATCCCCTCTAGTGCGCCTATGTCCAAGGGTTGGCAGTCTTAGTTTTCTAAGTCACTCTGGATTGGACAGGCGTTTTCAATCCAGGAATTTGCTTTGTTGCTCTACGTTGTACCCCTTCGATCAGGTCTATTTGCTTCATTGATGCCAGTGCCCATGTCGAACTTGCACAGTTCAGGTGAGATCTTACTGATGCCTTGATTCAGGTACTGGAATAATCTTCATATGACTATAAACATTTGGTTTGCCTTCTTCACCTTTTCTCAAATGTGTTGCTCAAAGTTATGATCTCTACCTAGAGTTACTCTCTTATATTTTTCTCGTTTAACTTGTTCAAGAGTTGTGTTGCCGAGTCTATATTCATGGTTTCGGGGTTCTTTTTTCCTGGTAATTTCCATGTGTTTTCATTTTTCTGGGTGGAATCTTTATTACCATTTCTCACTCTGTTCCATCATCTTGTTTAGGTCATCTATGAGTTGTATGCTGTCTACTTCCTTAGTTATCGTTTTAAATACTTTAGTATCATCAGTAAATAGGAAGACCTCTAATCCTATTATGTCCGGTAGATCATTGATGAATATTACGAAGATGAGAGGTCCGAGTACTGACCCCTGGGGTGCCGGATGTTACATTATGCCATATCGTCCCCCTAAAGCAAAAATGGCGTAACTCGTTTTTGGTGGTTTTGAGATAATCAGTTTAAAAGGTTTATTGTCTTTAAATTCCAAGTAAAAGCTTCCAAATTCAGGGACCTGTTGCATAAATTACCAAGTAGTATACCACTGTAGTTCAATTACTATCAATGTTATTCTTACTTTTAAGAAAATGACTGATTAACTAAGATTAGCATGACTTACGCCAAAGATGCTCTCATTGACAACTTACTGGACAACATCACTAATGCAATTTTGGCGTATCTCACGAAGGTCCTAAAGCACAAATGGCGTAACTCAACAGCTAAATGCAATACCCACTAGTGACGTTTTTGGCGTAAATCACCACAAACACTAGAACAGTTTTGGCATAACTCAAGATCAAAATGGCGTAAGTCAAGCCCCGAGATACGCCAATATGTTATAGGCTTCTAGTTATTTTATGGTGCTGAATACAATCAGGAGTGATATACGAGCAGGTAGTGGACATGTCAAGCATCACTTTGGTATGTCTCATTGAGTTACGCCAAAAATCGAGTTACGCCATTTTTGCTTTAGGGGGACGATATGGATTTCTCCCTCTTTACCTCGACCTGTTGGGTTCTTTTTCTCAGGAAGTTTTCTGTCCAGCTGACAATTTGATCATTCATTTGATATGCCCTGATTTCGCTAATAAGGCGCCTGTGGGGGGCAATATTGAATGCTTTCTGATAGTCCATATACAAACAGTCAATCTCTTTACCTTGGTTGAGTGCTTCCGTCCATTTGTCCAGTTCCTCCAGTAACTGAAGTTTTGACATGAAGTGTTGATATGATCCATACTGCTTATTTGTGAAGAATTTGTTGATTTTCATGTGCTGCATTATTTGGTCTCTTACGACTTCTTCCGTCAATTTGCACACTACAGCGGTCAGACTCACCATTCTGTAGTTATTGGCACTACATTTGTCCTCTTTTTGTGTATAATTGCTGTTATCTTCGCTTTTTTTCCATTCTTTAGGTACGGTCCTTTGTTCTAGGGATTTGTTGAACAAGAGCGTGAGTGGCCCCAACAAAGACTCTGCAGTCTCCTTCAAGTAATGAGAGTGGACACCATCTAAGTCTGGCGACTTATCGATTTTTAGTTGCTTAAGCAGTTTTTCTACTTGCTCTGGTGTTGCTCTCCTTTCCTCCATTGGTACTTCTTGTGTTCTTCGTTCTATGGTGATTGTGGCCTCTGATGATGGCTCGTCAGCAAACACGCTGCTGGAAAAGTCACCCAGAATGTCAGCCTTCGCTTGATTGCCATTAGTCCACCCTTGACTCTTGTCATTTTCCATGTGGTTGCATGATTGCTATTAACATGGACGTCATGGTCTACTCGTCTTCTTCCACCTTAACAATTTTTTATCCCTGCCCGGGTAGGTCACTGACACGGTATTTTACTTACCCATCGTCGCTCACTTTTTTCGCTTCCTTTCTCGTTTTGCTGTCCAGTTCCCTCTCGTTTTTTGTCAGATCGTTGCTTATGCTCAGATCCTTGAATTCATCTGAGTTATTCAGTCGCCGGATGTTCTTGAAAAACTGCCGTTTTGTGTCCTATGCACAGGAACATCAGAAGCCAATGCAAGAAAGTGGCTCAGCGCCAGGCAGTAGGCCTAGGCCTAACAAATGGGCCAGACACTCCATTGTCGTCCAGGTATTTTGGGATAGGTCTAAGTATGGCTTTTCAATCAACCAATTCATTATTCAATACTGGTTAATATCAGTGCCCTTTTTCCTGTTTTGGCAGTCTGATTGCCCAGCGTGTCAAATCCGTGTGGCCTGCGAACTATTTTATATGTGACAACCAGTAACATCGTTCATATCTTGAAAAAAATCCATCTATACTTTAATGTAGAGCAATTCTATATATTTCAAACATAACAAATACGGTATGTAAAGATTGTTTATCGATCTTTTCGTCTGCCTCACCAGTCACCACACGTACCCAAGCGCAATGTTTTTTTTTACTTGTGTGGGTAAATTGGTTTTGAGGACAGCGTGACGTCATCTTCGTTGTCCAATGAAATTCAGTATCGAAGTTTCCGAAGCTAACCGGGAATCCCCGACCGGAAATTGTTATGTTGGCCATCTGTCATTTTGGGGGAGCGAAACGAAAACACGCAATATGTTGGATCTTTTCACCATTTTTAGCAAGGGAGGGATAGTTTTGTGGTGTTTTCAAGGAACATCACAATCGTTTACATCTTCTGTGAATAACCTCATCAAAAGTGTTATTTTACAGGTGAGCGCTGCCCTGAAATAATGAAAATATGTTCAAGACATACGCCTCACAGTCACATGAATGACATGCTAATTAAATCATGAGCATTGATTGCTGGGTCCATCAATCAGCATCAGTCCATGTACATCACTCCTCGACTCTATGATCTGATGATGTCTCCAGACACCTAAGACTTGAGTTGAGTCTGTACAGACTCCATCTCCCAAACAGTCATAAGTACTCATCCAGCATACATGATATTCTGGTACAGTGGTAGGGCCCGGACGAGTCGATGGGTACTGTACCCGAATTCGGGGCGGGTTATACAATTACCCGGGTGGGAATTTCTTTAACCGTACCCGAAAACGATAATGACATAACGATAAACGATAAAATTAGCGATGAACACTAGTAAAATCACAAGAATGACAAGGAAATCATCGGTAAAAATCGAAGTAGTTTTACGAGATCTGTTTCAAACTTGAAAATAAACACAGACAAAACAAATAATATGTGACAAAGATCGATGACTGGCGTTTATGTGTTACAAATTGCCGGGTCGGGTCAGACCATACGGGTACCCGGGTCGGAAATTTTTGACTCGTCCAGGCCCTATATTCTGGTCGTAGGCTACCCACGAAACACACTAGTATTGGCATAATTCTCTTGCTAGACTTATTACCGAACAGTAAAAGGTTATGGTCGAGCCATCCGTCCTAAATTCGCCACATCCCGAAATTCGGCAACTTAATTATCAGA
Organism: Terebella lapidaria; assembly: GCA_949152475.1. NCBI lineage: Eukaryota > Metazoa > Annelida > Polychaeta > Terebellida > Terebellidae > Terebella > Terebella lapidaria. The sequence goes on along the minus strand of OX424559.1, from coordinate 12,801,948 downwards.
GCTCAGAGTCAGTCTATCTTGTTTTGTGGAGAACACACCGCTTGTACAATGACTCGATATCAGTCTCGAATGTAGTTCATGCTCCGAACGTGAGACAATACCTGTCCCACATTTGGAGCATGAACTCTCGAATGGTGATAGAACTGGACCAACTGGTTGTGGTCGGTTTCATTTGCGTTACAAGGACTAAAAACACCCTTGACGAATTTTGGAATGCGACGAATTAAGGATATATGGCTCGTAACCGACACTATCCGCTCACTGTATGAAACAGAGCAGTCCTATATATGACTGATGTCCTAATTAAGGCATTTCGGCAGAAATGCCTTTATGGTTTTAGCAGAATTTTTTTTTTTTTTTTTTTTTTTTTTTTTCTTCTTCCGCCACTTTTGGTTTCCGGACGATAACTTTAGATTGCCTTGACGGATTCTAGTCAAATTTTCACCACAAGTCAGAAATGATATGTGGAAGAACCCTATTCTTTTTGAGCCGGATCCGAGGTCCGTGAGGTCCGTGAGGATGAAATCAAGGCTAATTTTGAGACTTGGTTTCCGGACGATAACTGGAAAAATATTGACGCAATAGTTGCAGAACTCTGCATGGAGGTTCATATGCCACCAGGGAAGAACCCTATTGATTTTGGGATCGATCCGTCAAACGACCTTTGACCTAGAGGTCGAAATAATTTTTTGCTGATTCATCCTTGAGGCTTCCTGCATATCTCAGAAACCGTGCATCGTAGAGCGAAACGGACGTTATTTTCGGACTCGTCGCCCTAGACAAACATCTCTAGGGTGTATTATTTTTTTTGATCCGGCTCCGAGGTCCGTGAGGTCCTTGAGGATGAAATCGAGGCTGATCTTGAAACTTGGTTTCCGGACGATAACTCGAAAAATATTCAGGCGATAGTTGCAGAATTTTGCACGGAGGTTTATATATCAACAGGGAAGAACCCTATTGATTTTGGGATCGATACGTCAAACGACCTTTGACCTAGAGGTCGAAATAATTTTTTGCTGAGTCATCCTTGAGGCATCCTGCATATCTCGGAAACGGTGCGTCGTAGAGCGAAACGGACGTTATTTTCGGACTCGTCGCCCTAGACAAACATGTCTAAGGGGTATTATGGATGAACTTTGACCTTGACCCCAAATTTTTTTGCCGAGTCGGCATTTTTCGTTTTCGTCGATATCTCGGAAACAGTGCGTCGTAGAGCGAAACGGACGTTATTTTCGGACTCGTCGCCCTAGACAAACATGTCTAAGGGGTATTATGGATGAACTTTGACCTTGACCCGAAATTTTTTTTGCCGAGTCGGCATTTTTCGTTTTCGTCGATATCTCGGGAGCGGTGTGTCGTAGAGCGAAACGGACGTTATTTTCGGACTCGTCGCCCTAGACAAACATGTCTTAAGGGTATTATGGATGAACTTTGACCTTAACCCGAAATTTTTTTGCCGAGTCGGCATTTTTCGTTTTCGTCGATATCTCGGAAACGGTGCTTCGTAGAGCGAAACGGACGTTATTTTCGGACTCGTCGCCCTACACAAACATGCCTAAGGGGTATCATGGATGAACTTTGACCTTGACCCGAAATTTTTTTGCCGAGTCGGCATTTTTCGTTTTCGTCGATATCTCGGAAACAGTGCGTCGTAGAGCGAAACGGACGTTATTTTCGGACTCGTCGCCCTAGACAAACATGCCTAAGGGGTATTATTGATGAACTTTTACCTTGACCCGAAATTTTTTTGCCGAGTCGGCATTTTTCGTTTTCGTCGATATCTCGGAAACGGTGCGTCGTAGAGCGAAACGGACGTTATTTTCGGACTCGTCGCCCTAGGGGGTATTATTGATGAACTTTGACCTTGACCCGAAATTTTTTTTGCCGAGTCGGCATTTTTCGTTTTCGTCGATATCTCGGAAACGGTGCTTCGTAGAGCGAAACGGACGTTATTTTCGGACTCGTCGCCCTAGACAAACATGTCTTAAGGGTATTATGGATGAACTTTGACCTTGACACGAATTTTTTTTGCCGAGTCGGCATTTCTCGTTTTCGTCGATATCTCGGGAACGGTGTGTCGTAGAGCGAAACGGACGTTATTTTCGGACTCGTCGCCCTAGACAAACATGTCTAAGGGGTATTATGGATGAACTTTGACCTTGACCCGAAATTTTTTTGCCGAGTCGGCATTTCTCGTTTTCGTCGATATCTCGGAAACGGTGAGTCGTAGAGCGAAACGGACTTTTTTTTCGGACTCGTCGCCCTAGACAAACATGTCTAAGGGGTATTATGGATGAACTTTGACCTTGACCCGAAATTTTTTTGCCGAGTCGGCATTTCTCGTTTTCGTCGATATCTCGGAAACGGTGAGTCGTAGAGCGAAACGGACTTTTTTTTCGGACTCGTCCCCCTAGACAAACATGTCTAAGGGGTATTATGGATGAACTTTGACCTTGACCCGAAATTTTTTTGCCGAGTCGGCATTTCTCGTTTTCGTCGATATCTCGGAAACGGTGAGTCGTAGAGCGAAACGGACTTTTTTTTCGGACTCGTCGCCCTAGACAAACATGTCTAAGGGGTATTATGGATGAACTTTGACCTTGACCCGAAATTTTTTTGCCGAGTCGGCATTTCTCGTTTTCGTCGATATCTCGGAAACGGTGAGTCGTAGAGCGAAACGGACTTTTTTTTCGGACTCGTCGCCCTAGACAAACATGTCTAAGGGGTATTATTTTAACGGTAAATTTTTTTGCGGAGTCGACATTTTTCATTTTCGTCGATATCTAGTATATATTATAAATTAATCATCACACCGAAATGCCTCCAAGGCATCTTTAGGCCTTGACGTCTAGTTAATAAGGGCAGCCTGAGCGATGTGACACCACCTCACTCACGCTGAACTGTAAACCCAGAAAGTATTACTGTCCATTTTTTTAGCGTTTTCAGCTTTTTAAAAAAATTGCTAATATTTATGGACACCAAGGATTTTCTATACCAAGATACCCACTCAGGCCAAAACAGAAGCGAACATTTGAATAGTGTCGATCCTGGCATGTGAGACTGAGAGCTTAACGTATCCCCAATAGTGACGGCGGTTTTCAGTCATAAAAAGACGTTTTGGTCACAGATATTCATTCATAAAAACACAAATGTAGTAATTCATCAGTCTGACCGCCAGGGGGATTGTTCGCTTCCGTTTTGGCCTGAGTGGGCTATCTCAGTATAAAAAATCTTTGTGGACGCTAAGTCATAAAATACGGGTTTGCTTTTCTGTTCGCTAAATTAGATGGCCGCTAATACGTCCACTTTGGTAAAAATGCTAAAGTTATTGGATGCTGCTATTTCTGGGTTTACAGTATGCTTTACATATGAGGCCTAACTGTATTTAGAAATTTTCTCCAGCGAAACCAAATATGTTTTTGATATTCTATGTTACTAAGGTCTTCTTTATCTAGAATAAGCTTGTTTTCTAGTACAATTTCAAATTATCTACATGGATAATATGTCAAATAATAATGTCTTTTGATGTTTCCGAGTGAGAGAGGTATTCACTTATCCAATGTAAAACCCACATATACTCTTTGTTATGAAACATCATTTTTCCATGTTGAATGTGGCTATAATAAGTATGTTTTTGGTTCAATGCAATGTCCGCTCATCTCATGTATAATAATATGTCTAAGTATTTGCTCCAATATAACTATACTACTTAAACCTTTAGTTTATAACGAAACTATGTCTCCATAAGTTGAATAACCTCTTCACTATACTTAGTAATTGTCTACTACCAGCAAATAATTTGTTACTGTTACTTTGTCTTTCACCTATCCCTTTGTACTCATTTTGTCTGTTTTATGTCAATAAAAACTACTACTACTACTACTATGGTCCCCTAGAAGTGGAGGAAAAGCGCTATAATGTACTGTACATATAATATGTGTAGGTCTTTATGTTAATGAGTGAAACCAGTTACCATGGTTACGAATCAGTAACCGGATAATCGCGAAAATATTCATGACATCCAAGTTACCATAACTTATAAATTGTTTGTTATTTTGTGTTTTGTCAGGAGCGGGGCGGGTCAAATACTTTCACCCATGAAGCACTCACACTCAAGTTCAAACTGGACAATGAGTTTGAGTTGGTTTTTGTGGTAAGTTTATCCTACCGGGCTATATAGTTTATTCCACATAATATAAATGGGTAGTAATAATGTTGATTATTCAAAGAGCAGTTCTATCTTTAACAAACTAAATTTTAAGAAGTATTTCTGTTCAATGTATATGTACTAGTTATAAATTTACATGTGTGGTATATTCAGTTACAAGATTGTGTTTTCACAACAAGATCTTCTGAACTGTGTGCTTGACGAAGTTCCCTTTTGCTCCAAACCAAACAAACCCTCATATTATTTTTATGATCATAATGTATCCATGTTCATGGCATACCATATAATTTTGACGATCATAATGTCTCCTTGTAGGTGGCATATCAGAAAATCCTGCAGCTTTCCTACGTAGACAAGTTCTTGGACGATCTCCAGATTGAGTTCCGAGACAAATACAAAGATGATTTACAGAACGGGAACATGTCGCGGAGTTTTGACTTTGAGGAGACGTTTATGAGACTCCTGCGAGCTGCTGAGGAGAGAGGGAAGGAGGAGGCCAAAGCACCTAAGTATGTCGAGATTTTTTGAGATTTTTTTATGAAGGAAATTTTGCATCGTTTTTTTAGCCTTTCGGTGAAGAAAAACTTTTGCAGCTGTCTCATTGTGCATACGTATACAATGTGTGTTTATAGGTTGTACTGTAGAAGATTCTAAGAAGATTTCGTTTGACAAATTCCACAGAAATTATTGTTTCTTGGTGTTTCATTTGAGGGAATAAATTTCTTCATTCTTGTTTTTAGAGTGATGAAAAGCTTTGCTGAGTCAGAGAAATCAAAGAAAACTGTTGCATCGATGATTGAGCGAAAAGATGACAACAAAAAGGGAGGGAAGAAAAAAGGAAAAGGTTTGTGACAGAATATTGTAGCCCATTAGGTGGAAATATATAAATCTATAATTTATTGCCCGTCTGCTACTGCCTGAAATCATGATGTAGTATATGATCGGCAGCAACCAGATAAAAATATCGCGCCATGTTGGACTTCCGGTATTATTGAAATCCTGCCAATTTATCAATGGGTAACTGTTTCACTGAATTCTTTACCTGACTAAATTATTTGACCCAGTACTAGTATGCATATATAATCCCTTATATTTTGTGAATTTTCAAACTCATTATACATGGTTAGCATGGTCAGTAGAGCCAGGGAATTAATATTTGTGATATTTCCAAAAACATTCAGACCAGAAAAACCAGGAGATTGCTAAACCTCAATCGCCGCCGAAACCAAACGTCGAGACAGTGTCGAATGGAACAACCAACGGGCATAGCGATGACGACGTTATCATGCAGAACCGCGCCAATTTCTTCGAAAGAATGAAAAAGGGCAACAAACCAAGCCAGGAAAAGTAAAGAACAGACCCACTTAAAACTGGATACTCGATAATATGACGATCTTACGAATTCATGAATAATGAATATTAGGGATATTAATAATAATATATATTCAGACATGATATATAACTTGTGAATACAGTTCAATAATACACTTCTAAAGGTTTAGTTTACCTATAATCATGATGATACCTGAAATGAATCCATGCAAGGATATATTTTCAATCCTCAGTCACTTTCATATATAATGCTTGAAACTTTCCAAAACTACTGCACTGATCATATATCGTACATATTCTACAGTTCAAATTGCACAATTCAGAAATCTTTTTATACAGGAAGTCGAACACTCCAGGCAAGAAGACGAAGTCGGCTCGGAAATGGGAGCACGGCGGCACGAACAAGGAGAAGAAAGAGCTAGATTACAGTAATGCACAGGAGGGGGCGGACGATAGTCAGATCATCGCAGATCCGGAGGAGGTATGCACGCCAGATGATCTGCATGTTACTTGTTACGCGTAAAGTTGAGTAGTTTTTTGTTCGAGCTAGATGTGAAATAATAAAAAAAAGAGATTGGGTTCAGAAATGGAGAAACTATTTGTGGAACGAATTAACTATTTGCGAAATTTTCCTGTCTAGTAAATAGTTCTTGGTATCTGAATATATACAATACATTATCATCAATGCTGTTGACTGATCGTCATTAATTGATTTCCACTTGTCTGCGTTTATTATACCGGTAACTCCATTTATTCAACCCCAACCCCCCTCTCTACATTATATAATGAACCCTCCCAATCTATCCCGCAGAGAATGTACGTGGGACAGAGGAGTGGTGCTCTGCCAGATATGGAACCGGAAACAAGTAGTGATGAAGAAGAACCTGAGATTGAAACCAAAACTGATGCTGGGAAAACCAACCAGAAAAAGTTAGCTTTTTAAAAAATACAAGTGTGCCATCACTATGTAATGTTTATGCTTGCTTTAGCTGAATTTTCACAGCAAGAATAAAAGTCATGCATGAAATCAGTGAATGAAATTGCAAAATGAAAATGTTCAATGAAACGTTTAACATTTTGTTTCTCTTCCTCTTCCAGAGGCCTAGGATTTGGGTTCCTGAGTGGATTGCGTAACCTCGTCGGCTCTAAGATGTTGACAGAAGAGGACATCGCGCCAGCGCTTGAGAAAATGAAGGAACATCTCATCCGCAAGAATGTCGCGGCTGAGATCGCCGATAAACTCTGTGAATCGGTCAGCAGCAAACTGACGGGCAAAGTTCTCGGAACTTTTAACAGTGAGTATTATTGTTTGTACAGGTATCATAAAGATGATTGATCAATTGTCTGATTTCTACGATTGATTTTCATTTGATTCTATAAAGAGAGAAATCAGAGAATTGATTAGCTGAGTGTCGAAAATACCCTTAAATTCTTTATAATCTGGTTTTAGTTTATCATGTTTATAAACCAGAAATTTCGCTTGTTGGATTTTTGTTCGGCACTCTCACTATTGAGGCAAGTTTTGTTGCCGTTAAAACAGAATACAACTGCCAGAATTTGTATGATGTTTTTCTAATAATTTAATTGTCAGTATACATACCTTGGATATTTTTGTTTTACATCTTTTACCAAAATTTTTCGATAATTAGGTTATAATATAAATACATAGTTCAAAGGTAAAGGCCTAGTATGTGAGTGATAATGCAGGGAATTAACCTCACTACATGCATCAAACTATCGTTTAAAACACTCAGGAATCACTGATGAAACATTGATTATTTATCAATCATCAGTCGATGATGGGTCTCATTAATCGATCCTGAACATCCTGACTGCGTCCATATACTATTTGCTTCATATGATATATGCATTGACACTTTATGAACTTCATGATATTGTACAAAAATAGGTATGGAATCTTTATTAACATAATATAAAATTTATTAGTTCATCTGAAAATTCACAAGGCCAAAGTATGAAAGTCGCAGTTCATCCAGAAAAAATTCTCGATACTTTTCAGCCATCACATCTACTGTGAAGTCCGCCCTGCAGGACTCGTGTGTCCAAATCCTGTCTCCGAAACGTCGTATTGACATTCTGCGAGATGTGATGGACGCCAAACAACAGAAGCGGCCGTACTCGATCACATTCTGCGGTGTCAACGGTGTCGGAAAATCTACAAACCTCGCAAAGGTATTTTATACTGGGGAGTACCACATGTATTGCCCCACTGCCCATCTTCCACAAACAGTATTTGTGCTCAAGGAAATGTTGGAATTTTGGATACAGGCACATTGTATATACAATGGATCATGTATATGAATTGATATAGGAATAAATTCTGCTATTATTGCATATATTTTGATAGGTTGCCATGATTACTGAGTTGAAGTTGAATGTGTCAAAATGTAACATTCATCAATACAACATTACAGAATGAAAATTCTGATACTCAGTTATGAAAAAAAATGTATATACACATCTATTCACAACTTTGAACCTGCTTAGCTCCCACAAATATCCATACTCGCCAATTGTTTCCCACTAGGTGGCTTTCTGGCTGATTGAGAACGGTTTCCGAGTGCTGATCGCGGCGTGTGACACTTTCCGAGCTGGCGCAGTCGAGCAGCTACGCACGCACACACGCAAACTGAATGCGTTACACCCCGCAGAAGAGCACAGCGGACAACAGATGGTTCAGCTGTATGAGAGAGGGTACGGGAAGGACGCGGCGGGCATTGCCATGGAAGCAATAAATTTTGGTACGTTCATGGGTGCATGTGGATTTTGTCTGCGTAGGGGTAGTGTTCGGTACCATTCAAAATTTCAAGCTTGATAAATCTGTATGGGATAACGACCAAGCTTTGAGCCGGCTTGATCTTTACAAGTACAGGTGTGGATGTGAAAATAAATGGTCCCTGGTGAGTTAGCCTGCTAGGTGTCCACGAACCAATCAAGTTTCTAACTTGAACTGTGATGCCGCAAAGTTGAAAAGGAATATAAAGTATGTTTTGTGTTATTAGTGCGGAATAGATGCCGAATCTTGTGATTTTGGAATAGGTCCTGAATATTGTGATTTTGGAATAGGTCCTGAATATTGTGATTTTGGAATAGGTCCTGAATATTGTGACACTAATACCTGATAAATGAGTAGAAATAATCGATCATTCACATGCAAGCTCCAGTGCTCAATAATTTGACAATTTCGACCAAGCACTCGACATTTTGAGGGTCAGACGGAACACTAGTGGTGGACAGTTGTATGTTTCCAGTATAGTCTGTGGGCCATTCTGAAAAAAAAAATTTTCGTCGCCAAATCGGGCATATTAGGTTTCTTGGTGTCATTCTGTAGGTTTTTATTCCAGGAAAAATATTAGACCGGGTAACCTTCTCTAAAAGTGTCCAAACAATGGAAAAAATTACTTTTTCCAAGATGGCCGCCAAGTCCGATCAAAAAGTTTGTTTTTGTTTTTTCTCTGCTTCTAGACGTGCTAGAAGTGAAATCTTGGTGTCCTTTCTTATGTTTTGAGGGTTGAGGAATCCAACCAAACACATTCCAATAACAACTATGCATTATTTCAATTGCAAAAATGCACTTCGACTGGTATTTGAACGTCAGAAATAGCTATTTGCGAAGGAAATCTGTTTTCAAATGTAGTTGCGCTATTCATTACCACGTATTACCATTTTGGACCAAACAATCCCATGAATACATCATTAAGAGTTTATTGTATCCCCGAAACTAAGTTAGGCAGAAACTATGGATTTGTGATCGTCGTGCCGATACAAGTGCCATACTGACTTCCTTGCGAATGCTACACAAGGTGCAAATCTGTTTCTGACAATATTCTATATGGATATACCTTATAGCAGAAACCCATAAGAGATTCTCTTATGGGTTTCTGCTTATAGTAATATCCCAAAACCTATCGATTTTGGTTGCCATGGCGACCAAGATGGCCGATTGGTGACACATTTCGTTACAAAATTAGCCGTTTTGACAAACATGGCTCCAGGGGTGGTACTTTTACAGGTATCACTAGGATGTTGAAGAGGCATATTGAGCAATGACCAAACACAGAAATATTAAATAATTATAATTATAGTTGATGAAAAGACTTAAAAGCCAAGTTAATATCCAGCTCGAGGTCAGCGATCATTCCTTTTGGTTGCAATTAGGAAACCTATCACACTGAATGTGTGTACATATGTACAAGTATAGAGCTGATGGATTTGAACAAAATATATACTATTATCAAATACATTAACTTGACTTTCATCAGTTAAGTCTATTATTGCCCACAATAAAAATAGTGAAGATAAGAACATTTTATTATATGACTAAACGTAGTAAGTCTATTGTCCAGTATATATTTTATATCTGCAGTAATAATATTAATTAGTTAATATCACTGACTTATTACAACAGTTGAATCATATTCTTTATCAGTGAATTTAGATAAAGAAATCACTTGTATTGTTTGGAATTGGATAAGTTAAATTATCTGGTAAGAAATAATTTGGTGAATATTTCAGTAGTTGAAAGTATTACTGCATAGCATAAAATTAGCTAAGGCTTGGAACTTTTATTGCTGACATTGACGCAGCAGTGCTATTTTGATATAAGATATTTTGTCTGAATTAACATAATATATTTTGGGCAACAGAAATGACAGGGCATCACGGATATACACCCATGTGGTCGTAGGCGACCGGAAAGCGTTTTATGAACATCAAATACATTTTTTGTAACGGTTCTAGGGTTGATATAGTAGTAGCATATGTTCGATGGGTTGAAGTTCGCTCCCCAGCCTTGCTTGGCTGACCAGATGCCTATGAGTTTGGCTCTTTGCCTCGTCTCAGACTGCAGGGGTAGCTTGGCTGACTCTGGTTCTCCTTCTGGAATGGTCACTCGGCTGACTCTGGTTCCTCATCAGATCTGGGATAGTCACTTTGCCTACTCTGGTTCTCTGGCTGGAATGGCCGCTTGGCTGACTCTGGTTCTCCTTCTGGAATGGTCACTCGGCTGACTCTGGTTTTCCGACTGCAGGGGTTTTTCATCTGACTCTGGTTCTCCGGCTAGAATGGCTGCTCAGCTGACTCTGGTTCTCCGTCTGGAATGGTCACTCAGCTGACTCTGGTTCTCCAGGTGCAAGGGTCATTCAGCCACTCGACTGACTCTGGTTCTCCGTCTGGAATGGTCACTCGGTTGAGTCTTGTTTTCTGGCTGCAGGGGTCGTTCAGCTTACTCTGGTTCTCCAGCTGGAATGGCCGGTCGGCTGACTCTGGTTCTCCGGCTGGAATTGTTACTCAGCTGACTCTGGTTATCTGGCTGCAGGGGTCGTTCGGCTTACTCTGGTTCCCAGGCTGACTCTGGTTCTCCGGCTGGAATGGTTGCACGGCTGACTATAGTCCTCCAGATGCAGAGGTTGCTTGGCTGACTCTGGTTCTCCGCGTGCGGGGGTCACTCGGCTGACTCTGGTTCTCCATCTGGAATGGTTACTTGGGCGACTCTGGTTCTCTGGCTGTAGGGGTCGTTTGGCTGACTCTGGTTCTCCAGCTGGAATGCTCACTCGACTGACTCTGATTCTACAGCTGGAATGCTCACTCGGCAGACTCTTGTTCTCCCACTGTAGTGGTGTTTCGGGAGACTTTGGTACTCCGGCTGCAGCTTGTCTCGAATGACTTCGGCACTCTGGCCTTGGGTTGTTTCGGGTGACGTCGATTCCCTGGCTGCAGGCCGTCTCGGCTGATAGCGGGTTTGGTCTGCAGTCACTCGCCTGCGCAAAGTAAGGATCGCCAATCATTCGGGTTTTAGTCCGCTTTCCTCATCGACCTCTTTCTCTACGTGTGGTTGTTCAGTGGATAGCTTGGGTTCTGAGCTATCTCAGACGTTATCAGCTTTATTTCACCCAACTGGTCTTCCAATCAATTCTACGTTCAACTTTGGTTGACTTTACTTCTTGAAATTCTCTAAGTTTGGTTTCCTTCCATCTGTATACCCGAACACGGTGTCGGCTGGGCTGACTCAAAGATCAACTCTCGGCTTGATTTCACGGTTTCTTGACGAATCACACATTCGGATGAAATTGTTGCAGATACATCTAGAGAGGAAGTTGACTATGATTGAACTCAACCACATGTGTTATATATGTTGTACAACAATTGCCAAATTTATTTGTTTCACATATACAGTATTAAATATGAAGTAAAAGAAAAACAAGACAACCTTAGAAACGAATGTTCAGCAAGTAGATAGCATATAATCTATATGACCATTGTTCCACTTTTCTTCATATAATTTGGATGTGCATAAACTGATATGTTGATGATTTATTCATGGAATTGTTTTGTTCAAAATGGTAATACAGTGGATCCTGTGTTTTAAGACCACCCAAGGGACCCCAAAAAGGTGGTCTTGAATGACAGGTGGTCTCTCATTACAGGTCAGTTCACATGATAAAAGGTCACTTGGGACCAAGTGGAATGGTCTTAAAACACAGGGTGGTCTCTCAAACCAGGTGGTCTTTAACACAGGATCCACTGTACCTGGTAATGAATAGCACAAGTACATTTAAAACAGACTTCCTCCGCATATCGCTATTCCTGACGTTCAAATACCAATCAAAGTGTAGTTTTTCAATTGAAATAACGCATAAATGTTTTTGAAATGTATTTCATTGGATTCCTCAACCTTCCAAACCTAAGAAAAGACACCAAGATTACACTTCTAGCTTGTCTAGAAGCAGAGAAAAAACAAAAACAAACTTTTTGATCGGACGCGGCGGCCATCTTGGAAAAAGTCATTTTTTCCATTGTTTGGACACTTTTTGAGAAGGTTACCCGGTCTAATATTTTTCCTGACATGAAAACCTACAGAATGACACCAAGAAACCTAATATGCCCGATTTGGCGACGAAAACCTATTTTAGAGGTCTCCTGGAAAATGGCCTAAGGACTAGTAATATTGTGATAGTGTTGTACATGAAATACATTCCTTTTGAAATACGACCTGTAATGATGGATCTGTGATGATAGGTGATACAGATTTTGTGTCATATTTATTCGATAAAACGATTGTATCATACCTCCATATATCACAAGTCGCATCGGTAGCCACAAAGGTGTCACATGTGCACATATATTTTCAATGTGTTTTGAAGTAATTATGCATGTATCATTGCTTTCATGTCAATCATGTGAAATTTTCCCCCCTGCAGCCCGTGATATGAGGATTGACGTGGTTTTGATCGACACGGCGGGACGTATGCAGGACAACGAACCACTCATGAGAGCTCTCTCCAAGGTAAACAGATTTTCCAGGTTTAATTTTTGACTGTAAAATATGGGGGGTTTTATTAAATGGAAATGATTTGTTTCTTTCGTGTCTTTCTTGATCGACTTTTGTCCTGATACTCACAGCCAACATTAAAAGCAGGAGCTTTCGGTGACCATCAATTTTGTTTCTCTGGCATTTCTATCGTTTTCTGTAGATTTATCAAATAAGTTTTATATTTGGAGTAAGTTTATCTATTTCCTTCACATCTTAGTGGATAAAATATGAAGTTGATATCAAAATTCTCAAGAGAAATTCCTGCCTTGTTTGCATGTGCGTGTTGATGTAATTGTAGTATTCATGCAAATATACAATGATGAAGGAAGTGTTTTTCTTCTCCGCAGCTGATAAAAGTAAACGAGCCGGACCTTGTTCTATTCGTGGGTGAGGCACTTGTTGGCAACGAAGCGGTCGATCAGCTCACAAAATTCAACCAGGCGCTTGCCGACCACAGCAGCAAAGAGAAACCGCACCTCATCGACGGCATTCTTCTGACAAAGTTTGACACGATTGACGACCAAGTCGGGGCTGCGATATCAATGACGTACATCACTGGACAGCCGATAGTGTTCGTCGGCACTGGCCAGACGTACACCGACTTGAAGAATTTGAATTCAAAGGCTGTTGTGCATTCTCTCTTGAAAGCTTGAAGTTTGTTTACATCTGCAGTGGTTTTTGAGCTTGGTTGAAGTCCACGGTTGAGAAGTTTGAAGATTATTTCCAAAGATAGAAGCTGAGGCTTGGTTGTGGTTGTGAAAATTGTGAAATCAGAGCATTTATACATTACAACTTACTTTTTGAAAGAAACTTCAGATTTTTTCCCTCGCTTTTTTGTGTTGGGGATATGTCAGGGAGGGATGGAATGAAGAAAGAGATTAGTTTGAACATATATGGACATTGGTTCAAAAAGGAGGGAGGGAGGGGAGGGGGGTTTATGTTTGATCTCAAGTGGCTCGTGTTGATATAAATTTCTGACTGTTACTTTTTAGGGAGAAGAATAGCTATAAATTCAATTTTGGTGGTGGTATTATTGTCAAGTATTATTTAAGTAATGCAAAACCATCGAAAGAAGAAATATTTTTTGAATTAGTTTGAAAGATTTGAAATTTATTATGTTGTGATGATAATTGACAGAAAAAAAATCAAACTGCTGAAAATTGTGTTCTCAAGCCGAAAGTTCACTCGTACAATGTACTCTTGTAATGTTGTACTCTTGGAAATGTAGAGGTTTTGAATGTGCTGGCACTATTTGTGCAGTATACCCATATGCCACTTCATGAAATCAATAATGATAGTGAAATACTTGTATGTCATCCCTATGCACATACTATTGAGCAGTGTAAATGCTGCATTTATTGAATGTATATCGTATATCTCGGACCATCATAATAAGAATTATGCATTTTGTTCGAGTGACTGAATGGAATCTACTAGCAAATAAAATGATGAAGTTTTAAGAGTATAAGCTTGATGATGAATGAAAAAAAAAATGACATTAAAAATTAAACATTTTTTTTTGTAACGTTAACCTTACTCATGGCATATTATATGATCATACACATATTTCTGTGTGAATTTCATGTAAATTGTGAGGAATGTGCATCTACATTTTGACTTCATCAAAGGTGTACAGTGCATTATACTTGTTGCGTACAGTCTGTTAAATATTTGTAGGAAAACATCACAATTTATTGGCCGTGTGAATTATATTTTGTGTAAAAAAATCAAGCACAGCTGATTAATTTATTGTATCTCATTTTTTAATCGAATTTATTGTTGATGCCAACTTGTCGGTATAGCTAATAGCTATACAGGTTTAAATTTTTAGAATTTTATTTACTCACCCATTCTCACAGAATTTGATGTAGTTGGCACCAGTTGTGTTTTTTTTTCTAGAAAAAATGTTCATATTAAATGCATTACTGAGACAAATTGGAAAAAAACCACTGGGTGAGTATTAATGTCTAGTATTCATCTTGTTGTGCATGATGAAAACGAGCAGATGTATTGGAAAACGGATAATAAATAAAAAAAATAAAATAAAAGCAGAAAAGAACCTAATAAACTGGAAAGATGTATTGTGCGTGTTTTTTTTTCAAAGTTATGCCATGGATGTGATGTGGCGAATCAAATGTGGCGAGATCATATATCTCCGACGTCATGTTATATGGGATATTGCTAGTTCTGAAATATGGTAACACAATTTGCAGATGATTGCTTTGTAAGAATGATTCCTGGAAGCTGAACGCTTGAAGCATTAAGGAATCCTAAGTGGTGCGTCATGTGATGGAATTGATCTCAAGCGAACTTGAAATTCAAACTCAAGGCTGTTTCTACAGCAAATTGTGTAGATTGCCTATTAAGTAGAAGATACGCTTGAATGTCGCGGCTAGTTTTGAATTAGGAGTATATAAGAGGTCGTATGTAATGCATCTTTTATGAGTTTCAAGTTGACCTTGCGTGATCTTTGCTCAAACTAAAGGTTATATTTGGCTGCAATAAGCTCTGTAGATTGCTCATTGGGGGAAAAAAAATAGCCCAAGGGTTAAGGAAGGTTACTGGAATATATATTCAAATTCAAGGTCACGAGAATATACAACATTTATCACTTCCTACATGTCCACAATTGATGCTAAGCTGTAAATTCAATAATACGAGAGCTATTAGCAATTTTTAGATTACCGAACCTATTATGATCCGATAATATATTGGCATGGCGTTGCGTCCCCCACCTCCAGTGTCAGCGTCATTGTCTGTCCTCATTATTAATTTACTGGACGTTTCGTCCGTCTTCATTTTTATCTTTAAAGTTTACGAACAAATATTTGAAATTTTACACAAAAATGCCTGAAAGTATTTCAAGAGGCAGGTACTTTTTACTTTTTTGATTTTCATATTCAAAATGGCGGCAATTTTTGACAAAAAACGGCCTATTTTGGACTTTGACGGTCGTTTTCTCAAATCTGTTCAGTAATTTATGCATAAGACTCCTCATATATATCCCTGTGATGTGTATAAGTTTCGTTGCCCTTGAATCGCTCAAAGTGGGCCATTTTGGTCCAAACTTGGCCCAAATGGGATTTTCCAATTGGTAAATTCTCCTATGTTTTAGAATGGGACACATTATTGCTAATATCTCACTTAATATCGAGATTAGAAGTTAGGAATCAATTGTGGACATATAGGAAATGATTTATGCTGAATACTCTCGTGACTTTGAATTTGACCTCGGACATCATTTTCAAGGTCAGATAACAAAGTGGCTAATATCTCGATTATTATCATTAAATTACAGCCTAGGAATCCATTGTGGACAAATTGGAAATGATATATGCTGGATATTCTCATGACCTTGAACTAGACCTTTGATCTTATTTTCAAGGTCAGAGCACAAAATGCCTGATATCTCGCTGATTATGGACTTCATAGCTCAGGAATCCATAGTGAACATATAGGATATATGCTGAATATTCTGGTGAACTTGAATTTTACATTTGACTTCATTTTCAAGGTCAGAGAATGGAATGATTAATATCTCGCGTATCATCGACTTTACAGGTAAGGAATACACAGTGAACAGATAGATGATATATATGCTGAATATTCTCATGACCTTGAACTTGACCTTTGACCTCATTCTCAAGGTAACAAAATGGCTAATATATCACTCATTTTCGACTACAGCTGATGAATCAATTGTGGACACACTAGAAATGATATATTCTGAATATCCTCGTGACCTTGAATTGACCAATGATCATATTTTCAAGATCACGGGACAAAAGGCTAATATTTATATTGTCCGGTAACCTTTTTAGCGCTTGGGCTAATTTTATCTCTGAAGTTTTGCAGTCAAATCCTTCTAAAATTTTGCACCTAAAAATATTCTCAAAAAGGGGGTATCTTTCAGTTTTTGGACTTTTGCATTCTTTCCAAAATGGCGGCCATTTTCGATGATAAATAGCCAAATCATGACTTCGGTAGCCATTTTCTCAAAAAATGTTTAGACAGTTTTGAGATTTTTGTTGCAAAAGATTCCCCTCATATAACTTAGTGGTGTTTGTACACAAGATCTCGAGGGCCTGGAAATGTGCCAATTTGTGACGTGTACAAGTTTTGTTGCCCTTGAATCGCCAGTCTGTGTGTGGAGGCCAATTTCATTTTGTTGACGGGTTCCACAAAGACTTCAAATGTTAAATTCTCCTATACTTTATGATGACACGAATTATGCCTAAAACACTCACTTAATATTGAGATTATAGATTAGGAGTCAATTGTGGACAGATAGAAAATGATATATGCTGAATATTGTCATGACCTTGAATTTGACGTTTGACCTCATTCTCAAGGTCCAAGCACAAAAGGGTTAATATCTCACTTATTATCGACTTGTCAGCTTAGGAATCATTATTGTGCATATATATTTGAAATGATATACACCGAATATTCTGATGACCTTGACTTTCACCTTTGACCTCATTTTCAAAATTAGAGCACAAATTGGCTAATATCTCACTTATTATCGACTTTACAGCTTGGGATGAAACAGTGGACATACTCGTTTAGGAAATGATGTATGCCGAATATTTTGATGACCTTGAAATCGACCTTTTCAAGGTCTAATTTTCAAGTTCACTGGTCGAAATGGCTAATATGTCGCTTATTATCGACTTTACAGCTTAGGAATCCATTGTGCACATATGGGAAATGATTTATGCTGAATATTGTTATGACCTTGAATTTGACTTATTTTCAAGGTACACGACAAAATGGATAATATCTTGCTCATTGTCTTTTTTACAGCTTAAGAGTCAATTGTGCACATATAGGGAATGATATACCCAGTATGCTGATTAATCTCATAACCTTGAACTTGAACTTTGACCTGATTGTCAAGGTCAGAGCCCAAAATGGCTAATATCTTGCTTATTATCGACTCTACAACTTAGGTATCAATTGTGAACTTATATTAAATGATGTATGCCGAATATTTTGACGACCCTCAATTCGACCGTTGACTTTATTTTCAAGGTCACAGGACAAAATGGCAAATATCTCGTTTATTATCGACTTTACAAGTTGGGAATCAGTAAACATATAGGACCTTTAACTGGACCTTTGACATAGGACCTGTAACTGGACCTTTAACTGGACCTTTGATTTTATTTACAAGGTCAGAGCACAAAATGGCTAATATCTCACTTTTTGTCAATTTTACAGCTTAGGAATCAATTGTGAACATTCAAGAAAATGTGGGTTGAATGTTGTCATGACTTTGATATTGACTTATGACCTCATTTTGAAGGTCGCACGACAAAATGGCTAATGTCTCGTTTATGACTGATTTTACAACTTGACAATCAATTGTGGACATACAGGAAATGATGTGTCGAATATGCTGATGACCTTTAGTTTGACCTTTGACTTCATTTTCAAAGATTGTGTGCAGTCTTGCCAAGACATTTCTTGAAGAGGATTGGATTTCTTCGATTGTTTTCACGATCCCACTGCATTATTTTTCTTGGAAATCAACTGTAGTACTTGCTTGTTTAGTCTCAGCACTAGCTTACTCTTTGGGAAGCAAGTGGTGTATTCCTCTCTGTGTCCATCCCTTCCCCTTTTATCGCACACTACTTGAGTACTACTTAGCTATTTTGGCATGAGTGCAGTGGCCTTCACAAGCTTCTGGCAGAATGGGAGTGATATGCTATTTGTTGGAGTTGTCAAATGTCACCTCTGACATCTGTGCATTCTTTGTAGATTGGACCGATGATTTTTGGATCTGACTGTCTGGCAAGTATCAAGGAGTGAATTCCAACGTTCAGGTGGATGGTCTCTCTCCCGCTGGTATTGGCACGAGTAGTAGTGCTAAGTTTTGTTACCGTCAGACTTTGGATAAGTGGAATCGGAAGCATTATAGATCTGTCGAAAGCAGTTTGTGATGTGGGTTTTGACCTGTTTTGCCTTCGCATGCTCGCACATCCTAGGCACCGTTTTGTCGGCCCCTGTCTGTTTTCACTCTTTGCTAAGGGCCTTGATGTAAACTCTGTATGTTTTCGTGGTTTAAGTTCAGCTTCTTGTTTGGTTTCAGGATCTCACGATGCCATGTCTGAGTAATTCGGACCCCAGTTTCCATGTGATGTCTCGCTGGTGGCGGGATCCGTTCATTAGACTTCCAGGTCCGGAGATCCATTGGAAATTTAGAGGCTACATCAAGTCCTTCAGGCATAACCAATTCTCACTTAATGCGGTTCCTGCATTCTGGGTATCCCCTGTGGCCATGGTGGCCATGGGGTCACAGGACAGAAACACAAACTTCCAAAAAGGGTTTCAAGGCTACTTTAAAAGTATGTTTTGTTTGTACTCACTTTGCCCTGTGTATTATCAGATCTCTGATGATATGGGCAATGACCAGCCAGATCTTCAGCCGCCTCACTCTATGTCGGTCTCATCTTCTTCAGAGGTGTGTGTGGTTAGTACATGTATGTCTGTGTTAGTGACCTGCTTGTCTGCTCACTCCATGGCTAGTGCGTCAATCAGAAGATGACATCTGAAAATAATACAACAAAGTCCAGCAAAGTCATGTGCATTTGATATATTACCTGGTGCTGTACTGAAGAACGACCTTGTGCGTGAAGCTCTTCTCCAAGCTGTAACTCACCTTGTGAGTTGCTCACTGAATGTGGACTAATGCTGGACTCCCTCAAAGTGGATCGAATGACCCACTCATGAAAAAGAAGAGCCTAGCTTTCATCGGTAACTTGCTGGAGCATATGGTAGCTGCACAGATATCACAGTCCCCCGTTGATAATGACCTCCATGATGTGTTAGAATCTGCCTACAAACCGAAGCACAGCACAGAAATCATGATGAACCATGATAAAAATCAAGGCAGACATTGAATTCATCTTGGACCAGAGCTATGGGGGTGTTGTTGGTGCTGCTTGACCTCAGCGCAGCTTTCGACGTCATCGATCACAATATCTTCTTTCACCGAAATGTCTAGCTCTTGCCTGGATCAAATCATACTTCACTGCAGAACTATAGGAACTCTGCATCAGAGATGCAACATCGAGGGGCGTCAAACCTGCTGTTGTTGTACCTCAAGGTTCAGTTCTAGGACCACCACTGTTCTTGTTGTATGTTCTTCCACTCAAGGTGATTGTTGAGAAGTATGCCATCAATCGCCATGGGTACGCAGACGACACACAACTGTTTTGTTGTCATGGGCTCCATTGAAGATTGAAGCTTCCATTGAAGATCGGTGTCACCATCTTAAAACCTACCCAGTGTGTGAGCAACCTCGTTGCTACTGTGGATGATCACCTCACTATGGAAAGTCAACGAAACCATTCGCAGTGTCTACTTCCACCTACGAAGGATTAGCCGCATCTGATGTCATCATGACATAACAATTTGCGACAGAGTCGTCCAGGCAAATGTAGCCCCACGGATCGACTATCATAATGGTTTACTTTTTGGAGCGAAGCAACAAACCATGAGTTGAGTACAGACTACACAGAACAATTCTGCATGGTTGATAACGAGCACTGAGAAATATGACCATATCAAGCCTGTGTTATCGGCACTTCACTGTCTACCAGTCCAGCAGTGATTTTTTTCAGGCAACTAAGTCTGGTACAAATAGCCATACATGATGTGTCAGCTCCAACTTACCTTAAGACTTTGTTCGAACTGTACCAACCTACAAGATCGCTCAGCTCCACCCTCGATCCCTGGAAGCTATCCATTCCTTGAACAGCAGGCAACTATAGGGAGGAGTCATTCCACATACCAGGAACACCTTGCCGACGGACGTGCGTGTTCCACAAAGCCAATCCATCTTCCAGCGTAACCTCAAGACATTTTTTAAAAAACTTATGGACAATAGTCATTCAACCTTCTTGATGATCCAATCACATGGGTGGATAAGACGGATTTTGAATATTGTGGGCTTCTTTCTGATCAGATACAAAATTTCGTGCAGGATTCTCCGGAGGATAGCGCACAGTCCATGATCTTCAGTCAGTGAGAACGTCCCAAGCCGTACTGAAACTCATTTCATTTGCCGCTCGAAAGTGGGGATCAGAACACAGTGGCTGGGCGCTTGGATGAGTATGTCGAGGAGAGTCTTGTTCATATGGACACCGACCCTCTTCGTTCTTGAGTTAGGGACTTTCACTCATCCTTGGAGACCAATCCCACACAGTTGGCTGAACAAAACCCACACTTGAGGTTTTTTGTGGAGCGAAAGTATCCACAGCTTAGAGTATGACTTTATATCTGCACTCGCTACCGCTCGAGGACTGACTCGTGTATTCTTCATACCCTAAGGCTGTTCGTCGTCTATTCTATACTTACCATGTACATGCGATAGACCACGGTCTGAGGTATCGTGAACGGTGCCCCCCTCCCTCCATATCATACACTGCGCCTACTCACCCACTAATGCTATGATCACATGCCATACCCAGGGGATTCCCAATGTATCTATGGCAAATAATCGAAAACTCTGGGAACTAACGGGAATCTCTGGGAGTTATCAGGAGTTATCGGCAGCTCCGGGAAAAGTTGGACATGTTATGCTATGGTCACATGTTATACCCAGAGGATTCTCGACGTATCTACGGCAAAAATTCGAAAACTCCGGGAACTGACGAGAATCTCCGTGGATGTTCCGCCCTGACTCCCGCTTGTGTCGGGAGTTATCGGGAGTTATCGGGAGCTGCCGGGGAACTCCGGGAACTTTTTTTAGCGCTCCGGGAAAAGTTGGACATGTTAAAAAATTTCTGCCCAAATGCCGGAGAGTGCCCGGAGTGGGTCATTTTCGACTTCTTGTCACTATCCGGGAATATGCTGGTTTAACTTCAGAAATCTCCGTAAATGCTCCGTTAGGTCCGTAGATGCGCCTGCTTTCTCCCTAGGTATTCTGACCATCTCCGGGAAACGTCGGGGATACTCCTGGATGAAGTTTAACAACTGGAGGAAGCCAGAGCAAGCCGGCATATACACGGAGAATCCCAGGACGAAGACGGAGCATTATGATTCACTCTGGGGTTACTCTGCCTTTCTCCGGGGTTACTCCAACTATAACCCCGACACATTTATGGAGTAAGGCTGGAATTTCGGTCTCGCGACGGCTTCTGTCGGGGTCTGTTGGCTTCCTCCGGCTTATATTGGGAATTTACCGGGGTTCTCCGTATATATACTGCCTGTCTCCGACTTTACTCACAACAACTCTATATCTACTCATGATTTCCTTTCCGCAAAAAAAGAAATATTTATAAAAACACTTCGAGCATACCGGAGATTCTCGGAGTACATCCGCAAGAAGGCAGAGACACCCCAGCGGTACGGCTATGAATTGCAGTGACTGGCCGGCTGTGGTTATCCGGATCTGAACTCCGCGGCTCAGGTGGCTATCGCCTTAGACCACTTCTGGAAGGGCCATCCAGATGGGTGAAGGTGATGGTGCTCATGAAGAAAATGAAAACCATGGAGGAGGCCATAGCGTTCGTAACCCAGTACAAATGTGTCAAACCCAAGCCTGGAAAGCCGGTGATGTCCATCAAGTCGGAAGACTCCAAGCCAGCACTATACGACGGGTCCTGCAGCTACTGAAGAATCAGCAGGAGGGCGTTGCTACAACCAGTGGGCAGCAGAGCAATCAGCTGAACGCAGCATGTCTACCCAGACTTCCCTACTTCAATGGGCTCTTCGAGAGTCAGGATCGGCAGCTGGGTCGACTAATCCAGCTGTGCGAGCAGGTGCTGTCTATCAAACCGAGGCCCGCCACTGCTGAGAACAAGGGACCGACAGCTGGGTCGACTAATCCAGCTGTGCGAGCAGGTGCTGTCTATCAAACCGAGGCCCGCCACTGCTGAGAACAAGGGACCAAGCGCTAGGCCAGGACCGGATGACTGCTGGTACTGCGGAAAACCGGGTCATCGGAAGTTCCAGTGTCCAGACCGGCTGCACCTTGGCTCAAGGAGGAGCACTTGTGTCTTCTAATCGAGGAGATTTGTGAGGAGAATGGATCAGCCCCCAACGCAGCATGTCTACCCAGACTTCCCTACTTCGATGGGCTCTTCGAGAGTCAGGATCGGCAGCTGGGTCGACTAATCCAGCTGTGCGAGCAGGTGCTGTCTATCAAACCGAGGCCCGCCACTGCTGAGAACAAGGGACCAAGCGCTAGGCCAGGACCGGATGACTGCTGGTACTGCGGAAAACCGGGTCATCGGAAGTTCCAGTGTCCAGACCGGCTGCACCTTGGCTCAAGGAGGAGCACTTGTGTCTTCTAATCGAGGAGATTTGTGAGGAGAATGGATCAGCAGACGAGGAGTCGGAAAACCGGTAGGGCTCATACCAGCCCCCAACCATATGGGCCAGTGGCATGTGTGTGCACGGCTTCGCAGGAGGGAAGCCCGACGAAGACATGACGAACACATTGCCGGGGGAATCTTCAGTTACTTTTTCACAGATGATAGGCTTTGCAGGTGTGCATCCAAAGTGACCGGGTGGGCACAGGAGCTCGAGGATTGAATTCTCGACTATTTAGAGGGCAAGCATGTCGACACAGACGGGAGTGCCAATGTACAGCAAAGTGATGGAACCGTGGAGTGTCTAAGGACCCACGCAGACGTCGACAACAGGCAAACTGAAGGAGTCATAGAGCGTCTAAGGACCCACAGAGACGTTGACGATATGCAGACCGATGGAGCCGTGGAGCGTCTGGGGACCTACGGAGACATCAGCGAGGTTTCTGCTAGCAGCAAGGAAGACCAGCAAGTTACAACCTTGAGGCTAGAGACTTCGAAACAGCAGGGACCCCCCCCCCCCATTCATCTGAAACAAAAGCAGCCGTGAAAGAGGAGACGGAGGGCCTGGTGAGTGGAATGACCGAGGGGCCAGCACAGCAGCCATTGCTGGTGGACGACTCAGTACTTATCCTGAGGGACAGTTCTGCGGGGAGTGCATCCCTAAAGATTGATAGAGAGGACCAGGGTGGTGCATCAATGTGGATGGATGACTCAGTACCTATCCAGGGCGTTGTTCCTGAGGAGATTGGCAGCTCTCTTAAGAATGACAGAAATGGCCAGGTGGTGTCATTGTCAGCCAGTTCCTGAGGCACATTGGCGTGGTATGTGGCGTGCCACGTTATGGGGAAGGTGATTCATATGTTGGTGGACATGGGTGCCTCCTCCACTGTTCTGGACGAGTGTCTCTTCGACCAACTGGATGACGAACATAAAGTGACGATAAGGCAGACGAGAATAAGGTTATGGGCAGCAACCGGAGACTACCTACAGGTTCGAGGTGAAATGACAGCACAACTTCTATTGGGCACATGACTCGTGTCGGCGAACGTACTGGTAGCCAAGCTGGGAATCCCGGGTGTGCTAGGGCTTGATATACTTCAACAGATTGGGGGACAGCTGGATCTGCATAAGGGTGAGTGGCAGGTGGGCTCAAACTGACGGAAAGTGAGGGAGGAGTTCTGAAGGCTGGCCTCGTGCAGTCCACGAGAGAGCCGATGGAGGACGACCCCCTCGTAGTGGGATGAGTCCTGGTACGACCCCGAGGACACCTTGTACCGGTGGTACTTCTGAGCGCCGGCGCTGGAGTCTGCACTGTGAATGGGGACCATCTCAGCTGAGCTTCATGGGATAGAGGCCGTGATCGGCCTAGGATTTCATCCCAATGGCGGGAAGACAACCCAGGACGAGCCTGAGAGGGAGCAGTGGTACCAGGAGGAGCACAGGAGGGAGCATGAGCCCCTTACACCAAACTCCACCTAGTGTGGAACCGGACGCCTGAGCAGCCCGAAACCAGAGTGCATGCCATGCAGGCAGAACCGTCGACAAAGACACCAGAGTGCCCGGAGCATCTACAGCCGCTCCTGGAGGGAATGCATCCAGACTTGACGGAGAGGTGGGGGTTGTCAGTGATCTCCTTCAACGCCACCAGCAGGTCTTCATGGAACCAAACGGGAAGTTGGGCCGGACGTCCCTGGCACAACACATCATCGACCAGGGAGATCATCCCCTGATCAAGCAGCCTCTGCGGCAAGATGTTGAAAGCCAATGTTGTGGAACCCAGCGACAGACCATGGTCGTCCCCCATCATACTGGTGAAGAAGAAGGACGGTGCGCTGAGATTCTGTGTCGACTACTGCCATCTAA
Organism: Terebella lapidaria; assembly: GCA_949152475.1. NCBI lineage: Eukaryota > Metazoa > Annelida > Polychaeta > Terebellida > Terebellidae > Terebella > Terebella lapidaria. The sequence goes on along the minus strand of OX424559.1, from coordinate 12,776,930 downwards.
ATGATGTCACCAGGATGGATGCGCACCCTCTGCCTGGAGTCGACGAAAGTTTTGACACCTTGTCAAGAGGAGGATGCTTTTTGACGCTAGACTTAGCTAGTGGTTACTGGCAGGTCGAGATGGACGACAGAGATAAGGAGAAGACGGCGTTCACCACCCGCAGTGGACTCTATCGGTTCAAGGTGATGCTGTTTAAATTGGCGACGACCCCGGCTACTTTTCAATGCCTAATAGAACTGGCACTGAGAGGACTAATTTATTTGAGATGTCTAATTTATTTGGACGATGTCATCTGCCTTGGGAAGACTTTCCAAGAAGCCATGGACAACCTCGAGGATGTGTTCCAGAGAGTGAAGCTAAAACCCGCCAAGTGTGAGCTGTTTCGACAACAGGTCAACTTCCTGGGCCATGTCGTGTCTGACCGAGGCATCCAGTGTGACCCTGCAAAAGTCGAAGCCGTGACGAAGATGGTGCCACCTACCACCTCGACAGAGCCAAGGAGCTTCCTTGGGTTCATGGGGTATTACCGCAGGTTCATCCCTGACTTTGCCACCTGAGTGGGACCCCTCAACCACTTGTTGAAGAGGGAAGTCAACTACCATTGGAGCGAGGCTCATCAGCAGGCATTTGAGGCGCTGCGTCAACCCCTGACCAAGCACTCCCTGCTGGTGTACCCTGATATGAACCGTGAATTTATCCTAGATACTGATGCTAGTGGCTACGGAGTAGGAGGTGTCTTATCCTAAGTGCAGGACGGACGAGAGCGGGTGATCGCCTGTGCTTCCAGAGCCCTGAGGGAACCAGCAGAACTACTGCACCACCAAGCTGGAGCTCCAGGCCATCGTCAGTATGATAAACCATTTCAGACATTCCTTGTGGGGGAGAGTGTTTTTGATGCGGACCGGCCACGCCTCTCTCAAGTGGCTGCTGAACTTCGGATACGGAGGGAATGATCGCTAGGTGGGCGGCTCGCATCGCCAGCTATGCCTTCAGGTGCGAGGTCTGACCGGGAGTACAACACTAGAATGCAAATGGGTTGTCCAGGTGTTGACAGTGCCGGAGAACGGATTGTCCCGCCCCTCGCCACACCACAAGACCCAAACGAGAATAGGAGGCCTGTACGACTCAGGAGGAGTGTACCCTATCCCTGGAGGACCTCTCTGACGAGGATTTGCTTCCGCCAATCAACGGAGAAGAATGGAGCCCCGGAGGACCCCAAGTCAACATCATACGGGAGGTCCCCTTGGAGCGCTGGATGGAGGATCATTACTGCGGAGATGGAGACGGGATATTCCAGATCTGGGAGGTGTGCTGCCAGGAGGGCCCGAGGATGACTACGAAGCCGGCCGAGGAGTCCCTGCCTGAGGACCGCAGCCCCTCAACGACGGAGGATGGAGCCAGGAGCGTCGGCAGATCCCTGCATCGGCTACGCCCCTCTGCCTGGTTTTGGTTTCTCCTGATGATGCTTTTCACACTGCATGGTTTGGGACCAGAGACTGTTGCCGGAGCAGTGATTGGCGCGATGGCCGACGTGTGGATGCGCTGCCGATGAATGAAGACTGTGTGGCAACAGTGGGACTGTGTGGCAGACTGTGTGGCAACAGTGGGACCAGCTTGAGCTACGAGATGGACTTCTGTACCGGCGGTACCGAGCGGCATGCCAGAACGTGCCAATACATAAACTGGTCATTCCGCAGTTACTGAGACGTGCCGTCATGAAGGAGGTCCACACCGGCAAGCTGATGAGCCACCAAGGAGTCACCACGACAGTCAACCGACTAAAAGCAAGAATGTACTGGCCGGGTATGACGAAGGACTGGAGCGCTGGTGCCGAGAATGCCTGGAGTGCGGTGGGAGAAAGCCGCGACCAGGGCCCAAGTACCATCCTATGGGACTGGTGGGCGGTGGGCAATCGGCTAGAAAGGGTGGCCATGGACATTCTGGAGCCCGGAACGATCACCAATTCTGGGAACCGGTATATACTGAAGGAAGCCACCATACAATCTCATGAGATCGCCCGAGAGTGCCTGAAGACGGCTACGGTGCGACAAAAGCGCCATCATGACGTAAAATCAGCCGCTCAACATTTTCCTGTGGACACCTGGGTGATGTATTGGTATCCTCCAAAAGCCAGACCAAAATTAGGACTAGAGTGGACGGGACCTTATCTTGTTTTAAAGTCTCATCTCGGATGGATGGTGTCGATACAAGATCAACCTGGCGGCAAAATAAAAGATGTCAACATCGACAATTTGAAAAGGTGTTGGTTTACCCCTGAAACTGACGCCTGGACACCCAACACGGACGATGTGATCCCAGCCCAGTCCGGACTTCCAGTGATGACGAAGTAAGAGTGGAAACCAGCCAAAATACAGCCAAAACGATGTGGGAAGCAGCGGGACCGTTCGCGGATGAACAGTTCGAGGAAGCACCACTCGCGGAAGCACCGTTCGCGGAGGTATTGTTCGCGGAAGCACTTTCCAGGAAATATCGTTCGTGGAAAAACCATTCGCGGAAGAGGACGAAAAACGTTATTACGTTTTCTAACAATGCATTTTTCCATAGACCCGGGTCCGCGCCTTTCTTATGTAAGCGGGCTGGCCTACGATTCCGTCATCCTTCAACCATGAACACGCCACCTCTGCGAATAATTGACATGCCGATATTTGCAGACGAAAACTCTGGGGAAGTGCCTGATTTTGATCTTGCCGATATCCTGCCGCTTGACGTCGACGAAATGAGCGTCAAGGTCGACAAGCATGACCGGAAGCAGGAACATTCAAGGAGCCGGGAGCATCGTGAGGAGCCCCAAGGAAGCCGACGGTCTCTGCCAGGAATCCACGTGACGACGTCCAACTTCAGCCAACACGTGGCGACCAAGCACAGCCATAAGGAAGGGTGGCACCTGTGCAAGTTTTACACCCAGTGATTTGTCCGCAGAGCAGACCGAGATCGGCATGAGGTATATCATGTGAGCGCCAACGCTCTGAAGCTGGGACGGAGGAAGAGGGTGAACGACATGCCCGTGTCCGAACTCCAGGATTGGCACTGAAATGGCCTTCTGGAGCCCAAAGTGCCGTTAAGCTTTATTTCTTCTTCTTCCGAACTCCGGGATGGCCCATCTACTGTGCCTGTCCCAGAGCTGGAGACTGTGAGCTTTGCGACCAGCCGGACGACCAGCCCCCAGCCGACAAGCCCCTGAGAGGACGCCCCCAGTCAGGCGAACGCCCCGAGACAAGAGGACGCCTCAAGCCCTGAGGACGTCCCGCCTAACAGCGAGCAGGAGCCAGAGTCCAGGCAGGAGCGGCGAGAGGAGAAATGCCCGGAGGCCCCCAACCCTGAGGACGACGGCCCCCCCCCCCCTCCCAAGGACTCTGTACCAGCCTACAAGCCGTTGGATTTGAGTTGGTTCCTCAAACAGTTCTGGAGACCGAGGAGAAGCTGCAGCCGTACGTCGAGGGCCTTGGCAGAGCCGTCACTGCCGGAGAGAGGGCCCTGGAATACCTGGCGTCAACCCTGGCGACCGGTCAACGACAGCTGAGCCGGGCAGACGCTCAGCTACAGGCCAAGATGGAACAGCGACGTCTTGAGGCGGAGGTGCGACAGCTAAAGGAGGAGGCCTTGCAGCGGGAGAAGACCCACAGGATGGAACAAAGAGCTCACGTCAAGGAGAGCCGGGTGCTCCGAGAGCAACTCCGAACGTACACTGACGTGAGAGACCGGCTCGCCGAGACCTCCGAGAGCAAGGTAGAGCAACAGTAGGATGGAGGGAGAGGGCCCCCCAAACGAGAAGAACAAGGAGAGAAGACCAAGAATGGAAGAGATGAGGAAGGAGGAATAAGGCTGTGAGAAGACAGAGAAAGGATCAACGGGGACGATGATGTCCAGACAGGGTGGAGTTGTAACAAAACCAGTACAATGGAGCGTGCCGAAAACGTTCGTTAGGAACGGTCACGTGATCACGAAAGAGTCGTTCACGGAGGCACCGTTCCCGGAAGTACCATTCACAGAAGACTACTGGCGGAGACATCGTTTACAGAAGAACCGTTCGCAGAAGAACCGTTCACGGAAGAACCGTTCGCGGATGCAGCCTTCTCCACGTGGTACTGAGTGCGAAAGAGTCGTTCGCGGACGAGGATGCGTGCGCAGCCACCCAGGCTATATGAAAGCGAGCAGACGGCCGCTCAGAGAGCACTGCAACAGCGACATCGACCGTGGGGAGATCGTCACCGCCACGACCAAAGGGACTCGACGACCTCCGGGCGGCCCACTCCTTCTTCAGGGCCTTTAAGTCAGCGGGATTTCAACTAACTACCTGGAGAAACCAATCGACTAACGGGAAGGAAACGTTACCGGGACGGGACAGAGAGAAGCCTTCGGCGAAGAACTCTTTTAAGTTGTGCCCTCGTGCACTTTCATTTTTAACGTGATCATACAGTGCTCCATGTCTGAACTTCATATCTGTACGTCACGTGGGTGACCGACAATTCCATTGTAAGTTACTGATTTGATGTTGATAAATCTTCATTTACTCACGTCTGAGTTTATTCTTGCCTGAGCAAGCTAGTAAGCTACTGAGTGATGCACCGAAAATAGTGATCACCTTTTAGTGACGGCTCTCGAATCACAACGAGCGGGAGTTACGAAATTCTATACGATCAGGAGGCAGGGTTCTTGGGCAGACAAAAACACAACAACAGTCATACCAAACGTCACACTTGTTAATAGAGCTTACATGTTTGCATTATGAACATATATAGTCAGATGTAACATATCTAATGGTGACGTTGAAGTTTACAAAGATTACTTCGATTGGTACATGTAAAACTTGATCAAATAAGCATAGTATGTAACCATATTTATAACTCGATTGATACCGAACTAGACCGGGTACTGTTGGGTAATTTACAATGGACTTGATATATTCATGGCATTAATTGGATGTAACACAGGCGACGATGTAATAATCTAGGCGATATGTGTACAGATAGAGATATGACTACAGTACTGTTTGGGGCGCAAAACTACCGGGTCCAATTTCAACATGTGGCTAAAATTTTTACATAGGCTTATATGTAGCCTACCCATATGCTGACAACACCACAGACCACACGGCTGCGAAGATAAATCACACAATTATTCTTCACAGAAATGACAGGGGAAAAGAAAGTTGGGATCAATGCGTACCTGTAATCGCTAAGGTCAGTACGTCTACGTCATAGGATGTATATTTTCGTGCAAAAAAAAAACTGAAGAAAAAAAAATAACAATGCAAATATGTACTATATATGTTGTGCTTTGTAAAATAGACCATTCATAGACCAATCATTGCATAATAATACATGTATATATGGATGACCTGATTATTGTAGGATACACGACGGGGCAACATACACGTAAATATTTAGCTGTTATTGCAGGCCTACGATGAGTCTCAATAATGTTACCAGTATCGAACAAATTTTCTTATCAGATACCGCATGCATAGAAGTCGTCTACATTTCGATTGGCTCTAGTGTGCAAGTTTTCTGTTGCACGCTTCATGATCTAATGATGTTGTTGCGACGTGGTTGCAGAAAAAAAGTCCAATCTCAAACATTCATTTATTGCTATCGTTTGAAAAAAAATCCAAAAATAGATGTGGGTAAACATGTGACAATTTCAGTGTTTTTAGCTAATCCGATAGGCTATTGTCGTGAGTTTTCCTCCGTCGTTCGAATTTATTTTATTCTTCATTTTATCACTGGACAATACTATTTTCTGTGACAACTTTAGAGTTAAGTGTTGTTTTTTTCCCCTCGAAATTCACACGTACCAATGTTTTGGTACGCACGGTATTGTTTGCATTATGAGGCTATAGGAGCCGATAAATTGTGGATATTTTGGTGACCTTGAACTCAACATCAATAGACATTGACTGATAAGTATCGAGATCGAATCTGACCTGAAATATGTTCGGGAAAGCGCCTGTTGACAGAGTTTTGTATTGTATTGTATGCACAAAAGAAGCCATGTTTGTCATATTTTTTTGTGGGCTTGTACTTTCTCTCAGTTGAATTCCGGTTTTTGGTCTTGTGTGACAAACCCCATGAAGGCACCGAGTCGAGCTCAGATTCGTAATATGAGCATACATGTTCACGAAGGATTCTGCATCCTATTGCAATGTTGAACTTGACCCCACATCGCCTCGAGTGTTTGGGTGCAAAGTTATGAATGTTTACCAGGAAATTGCAAATTGACCATTAGTTACAAACGTTTCGAAGACAGTGCCCAGGATCATTCCATCAAGGTCCGTTAGTCAGAATGGCTTCTCGGATTAACGGGCCTTTGAACTAACTGGCCTTAGCACTAACGGACCTTCGCACTAACGGGCCTTAGCACTAACGGGCCTTCGAACAAGAATTAGGCGGCTCTCGGTAACAGGAAGTTTGGAGATAACCAGGTTCCAATGAAATATATGTCAATGGTTCAAAATGTGATCAACAGATCCACCAATTTGATAGATATTGAATATTTTATTCAAGCATAGGCGCCTGCAGGCAAACGCACTAGTTAACTTTCCGAAACATTTCACTCAAACTTTTTATCACTTAAACGTTAGTAATTAAAATGCTTTACCTAAGAGTCAAACAGGCAATTTTCTACCGAATTTCTGACTTCTATCCCGAAAATCGAAAAAAGTTTGCAATCTACCCTATTGTCTGTTGTCTTCACCATAATTTCGTGGTATTGGCAGAGATACATGTATATTCCTGGGAATATGTGTGTGTGTGTGTGTGTGTGTGTGTGTGTGTGTGTGTGTGTGTGTACTGGTCTCAGGGCCTACAGATGAGATATTCACGTTCCCTTGCTCAAACATGAGTCATGCGAATAAATATATAGTGGCAATAATTGGTTGATTATCGATAAGTAATCATATACCCTACTCCGAATGGCAATACAACACTATCCAATGAGTGTGTATATCATGGGCGCCCTTGGTGATACAATGGACGTGTATTGCACGAACGTATAAGTACAGTATCTGTGCTAAAATAATTGACTGGAAGGACGGAAATGCTTCATACAAACTTTGGTGAGTACATAGAAAACACGACCAACGATTCAGAAAATATCAGTTTTATACACTGTGACCCGACCATTGATTCTATATTGCTTGGGCTATATTGAAGGGCCGATATATACAGACAACATGGCCTGGATGCTATATTCGGAACACACTATCTACACAATGCCAAAATTTTCCTTGTTATTTCCATTCGATAGGCCTCGATGTAACCTACATTATATTGAATCGTGATGTTCGCACTTTACACTGAGCCGTCGTGGGCTGAATAGCAGAACTCATTCTCACTGCGAGATCCTGGACCATCTGAGGTATTTTCCTAGTGTGATTCTCCCGGTAAATTTTTTCCCCATAATTTTTCTACGACGGAAATTATTTACACCATAATGAAAGTATGTGTTTATAATAATGACTATAATGATATCCATGCTGCCAGGTGGAAAAACCTATGTCCATGTGAGAGAATTGCATTCGGACCCGCAAGGAAAGCATCATTTCTGTAATTGATATGATTATAGAATTATTATTGCTGTAAATCCGCCAGTAAACTCACACCGCATTCGTTGGAGTCGTTTTTCAAAGAAAAATACAAGGTGAATTGAGATCGGGGAAGAAAAGTTTGATTTCCGAAAGTATTTTACTGTGGATTTTCCTAAAACCACTCGCCAGCATATCTTTGGGCAGCAGTATACCGTGGATCCCCGTAATTAGGCTCAGGACTTATAACTGGGGGAGGGGTGTTTCATGTTCATAATATTTTTAGGACCGAAGTGTACTAGGAGTACTAGGGATATACTGAATCAACAATAATTGTTTTAAGAAACGAATACACGTGGAGCCATAAATTTACACAGAATATGGGCGAAAGACAAAGGATGGACGATAAATGCGCGACAATAGCATAATCTCGAAACAAATATGCTTTAGCTGAAAACAACATACATCCAAGTCATAATAACAAAAACGTTTAGGCCCACCAACTAGACTGGTTCATAAAATTCCCCCGAAAAATATGTCCACAGTGTGTGATAAAAAAGATTTGCACAGTTTTAAATGACTGGAGCCTGAATTGTAAAGTATGTCCACAGAATAAAAACAAAATCACCGAGAAACGATAATAATTTCTGTGGTTTATAACTTCTACTTCGAAATATGTTCCACCCCCTAGTGATCGTATGACGTTGTGACTGGATGATGATTGGTCGACCTATGTATGCATGTCTTACCAGTAGACCTTCTCTGAATACATGTATGGGTCCAAGAGTATATATACAATGTACAAAGTTAGTACTGCCTTGTATGAGCCTATGTTGCGTCAATTCGGAGGGTCCCAGATGCAGCTAATTGCGGGGATTCCCGGTAATATTGATTTTCTGCATCTGCGCAGGAGATCTGCGCGTGGTTATATTTTGTACATTGCTCCGGAACGGATTTTCTAAGAAAGAGGGCAGTGGTTTTGTATGATAGGCTTACGTCGTGTAAAACGCTCCATCTTACAAGGTGTTACGACCTTGAAATAGATTGATTTCTTTCGGCTTTTAAACCAGAGGATTGACCAGACTGCAGTGCCGAAACATGTGTGGTTCTTGGCATTGACAGTTGAGACTGGCCATATAATCACTGGTCAAGTACTTTGCAAGGTAAGTTGCAATGTAGGCTAGAGATTAAAAAAGCTTTCCCATACGGGATTCTGTGGGAATTCCCCCTACAATGGTGCCTTTGTGTATATGTAATCTATATGGCCACAAAATGCTTTTTGTTATTGAAACAACCTAATTACAGAAACAAATCGATGCAAGTATAATTTACATGCTTAGACCTATCATTATTATTTTTCTCAATATTCCCAATATTTTATCAATTTCATACAAAGTTTTCCGGAATTGGAAATTCCAGTTTAATCGGTTATGTTCGTCGATTCCAGGAGCTGTCTTTGTTTCTCGTTTTTGTTTGTCACTGATGTCAGGGTCCGATATCGTTCAGAGTTTTGGTCAGACCGCCGATGGACTGTCTTGTTTGATTCAAAATGATAACGGACGATGCAGTGGACTAGACCAGATAATTATATCGGTCATTGTTGCTGATAGAGAAAATAACTAGTTGACCCGTATACTGTAAAGCACCCTTTTATTCGCGGACATCTACTTTACCGAATTTCGCGTTTTGGTCAAAATATACTTGATTCACATCAAACTTTGTGGCCTTTCTCAAATTAATCTGATGGCTGTGCTACATGTAACTTTGAGACATACAGATCTGGGAAATAGAATGAGAAATAATGAGTTATGGTACCAATTTGCTGGAAACTTCTAACTCGCCATGCAAATGCATACATGTATGTACCTGCAATCGAATAAGTGTTATTCCAGCTGAATAAATGCGCAATCTTCAATGATTATTTCAGTTCATTATTCCCAATATTAGTATAACACCGAGATATACCAGTAGACTTTCTCCACTACTCGTAGATAAAATGCAAACCAGACGAGGTAAAAATATAGATGAACATTCTTTTCACAATTAAAAAAGCAGTATAACTTTTTCATGTAGATGTACATGCATGTTTTATCGGACTTGTGAAGATCTGATTTTAGCCCCATGTTTTGCTATATCTTTGTTCTCCACGTGGTGTCGATTAGCACGCACGTTATCTGATAGGGCTACAGTGCAACAATATGTTTACGAAGCCAACCCGATCATTCGAACCTGCATGGGTACAAGTATAATTTTCACATAATAAGGATATACGTTTATTCTGTTATGCTGGTACACTAAGGCAACACAATTTTTCAGGCATACTATATTTATTATATCATATTATATTGCTCCAATTCTGGAAAATCTCTCTCAAATTTGACCGTAAACCGAAACCCGAACGCATTGTGGTCTTTGTAAATTTGCGGTGCATACAAACTTCACTGCGAATTCTGTTGTTTTCGTTCTTTAATTTTTATACCTGCAATTGTTACCGTGCCGTTATATACTGGTATACCACAATGATATTCATACCCTACAGTATTCGTACTTCTAGTTAAGTTGAGATAAAGGGGGTATTTTCCTCAGAAAGCCATATCATTGGTGTATTAACGGTTAGACGCTTTACATTGTTACATGTACATTGACAGTTATACTTCAATGGCATGTATTCGTTTAACCGAATGGAAAATACGACGAATAAGTTATTTATTTAGCAGCTCACAATGTACATTAATTTTGCACTCAACTATTGACTTTCACATATACATGTACCCCGCAAATCCATGTCTAGGCGACAATTATTAAATGAATCTAATATGAAACCAGGAAGATACTCCTCCAATTTATTACAAAATAATGAAATATTGATTGTGTTGTGCAATTTCACGATTTTAATCATAAGTTTAGGAAATTGCCAAATTGGGTTGAAATTTGGAGTGATATGCGTCGTAATAATCTACATGTAGCTGTTGTTGTGGCCAATATGCCATTCGTATCTCGGAAAGGGTGCCCTAGTTTTCGGTAATCATGTATCGCAGTACAACCGGAAAATTTGTCAGCCCTTGGCACGCGAAATTGGCCGTGTGCCAAAATCACATCACGAACACAGCTCCATAATAACTATCAACATATTTAGTTTCTATGGAGTTCCTGAAGGGACATTACGACTTACTACTTACCACTTACTACTTACCACTTACAACTTACTCTATATGGGACATTACAACTTACTACTTACTACATACGACTTACTACTTACGACTCACTACTACTTACGACTTACCGCCTACTACTTACCACTTATTTTTATGCCATCTGTCAAGCGCAAAGAATTGCGAATCTCCTTAACGGTGTGTCTGTTGTGAAAATATTCATTTATTTTTTTTTCATTTACAATGTCCGCCATTTTTGTTCAACAACTGGTCCGCCAGTGCTCAGTGGTAGGCCTAAGTAATAAGTGGTAAGTAGTAAGTGGTAAAAAAGTAAGTAGTAAGTGGTAGGCTTAAGTGGTAAGTAGTAATGTGGAATGTGGTAACTAGAAAGTAGGAAGTAGTAAGTGGTAAGTAGTAAGTGGTAACTAGTAAGTGGTAAGTAAGTATAAAATCATGTTAACTAGAAAGTAGTAAATGGTAACTAAAGTTTGATTCTGAAGTAGTAAGTGGTACGTAGTAAGCTGTTAATAGGTGAGTGGTAAGTAGCATAGACATAGAGCCAAAACTCTGTCTATTGTAAGTAGTAGGCCTAAGTGGCATGTGGTATAGTGGTAGGTAGATGCAAGTAGTAAGTGGTAATTAGTAAGTGGTAAGTAGTAAGTCGTAATGTCCCTTCAGGAACTCCATAAGTTTCTCTCACCATTTATTTCCTTTTCACGTCCCATACAGCCTCACAATGTTACATGTGCACGGACCGATAATACCACGAGTGTCCCCATGTACAAATTGTACAAGCGCCACTCACTCTGTTTCTCAAGATACGTGCATCGGTGCCTGGCAACTTGCCATAGCTTCATGGAATACATGTATTTGTTGTTCTGCCACTCGACCCATATCTGAATAGGCCCACATGAAGAGACATATAAAATAATGAATATAATGTTGCAGCCGCTGATTAAGGTTTTGGCAGAATTTCTTTTTTTCACTTCTATTTTTTAGGCCACCTTACCTTTGGTCCGTTAACCTATTGCCATGGCGTTGCGTCCGTCGTCCATCCGTCCGTAGGGCGTCTAGCTTCCCTCCGTCCGTCGTCCACATTTTTATCTTCAAAGTTTACGGTCGTATTTTCTCCAAATTTTGCCCAAAAATGCCTAAAATATTCTAACAGGAAGAAATTTTTCAGTATTTTGATTTTCGCAACTTTTAAAAAATGGCGGCCTTTTTCGACGAAAAACGGCCAATTTCTGACTCTGGCGGCCATTTTCTCAAAAACTGTTTAGACAGTTTTGAGATTTTTGTTTCAAAAGATTCCCCTCAAAGTTTCGTTGCTCTTGAATCGCCGGTCTGCGTGTGATGGAAAATTTTCATTTTGTCGACGGGCCCCAATTGTGACTTTCCCATGTCAAATTCTCCTATGCTGTATACCCTGTTCCAAGTGGGTCTCTGGCCCTAGCAACCATGGTAACTGGTAACCTTGACAACAATAGAAAAAGTTAAAACACTGATTATTCATACTGAAATCTGTATGGGATAAGTTCTGATGAATAATCATAACATTAAATGAATGAATAATACATATCAAAGTACCTAATTAAAACAGCTTCCCCCGATGACGTCATGAATATCTCATTTGCATACTAATTAGCTAAATTGTTTTGAAAAAGCAAATTTGCCGATTTCAGTTTTTAAAATGCTGTGACTTTTGAATGGATTGTGATATTTACATGCCGTAAAGGCCATTTTGCTAAGACCAGTGAGATCTTTCATATAAGTTCACATCATATTTGCACTATACTAGTACTTTCAATCCATGTTCTATCCCAACATTTTTCAAAAGATCTTTCAAGTTCTTGCCCGAACACCCTCACACTCTCCCCAACTCAGTCGTTAAATTGTTTTTTTTTTATGGCAGAACTAAAAGTTATGACATCATCGACCGGAACACCTCCAACATTTTACTGAGGCTCATGCAGAACGTGACATGCATGATATTATATACTGGTTTAGTGGTATACCCGGTAGTGATTTATCTAAATACATGTATGTAGTTTGGGTCATCCGAATATTAGTAGATTACTCAGAGCTGATAGGCTCAGCAGACAGCACACACAAGTAGCCTAAAAAAAATTGAACTTCCCTCTCGAAGGATTCAAGACCAATACTAACACTTGAGTTACTCCTGAAGGTGTAGGCCTATTTCGAGTGTTGTCTTTGAGTTTAGGGCATCATACCCGTGTTCCTTCGATAAACATCCATGTAGGCCTACCCAATCAAGTAGGGCCTGAAAAAGTCTTTGATTTTCATGGCATGTATGCAGTGTTTGTGGATTTTGCACAGATAACTATTGGTTTTTGGCAGCTAAAAAGCTTCAAACATTGCAGTACATGTCGTTTTGACAAAACATTAAATGTCTGGTATTCCTGTGGCGAACACACATGTTTCGAAGGGGCCTCGGCTGTCAGACGCTCATCGGCAAAACGGTCGCAAACTGGTAGGCCTATGTTTTTTTTTCACTTGGACATAGCTAAAAAACTGCCCATTGATGTAGCTGTCAGAAAAAATGAACAATATGTTTAGTTTCTTCCCCTTTCATGGAAATAAGAGGGTCCGAAGTAGGACAATTTACATTGATTTATATAGGGCCTTGAAATATGAGTGTGAATTCTTAGGTCCATTAAAGCATGAACTCGAAACTAGCTCAACACCGCCTGACTCAAAACTTGAAGTGACCCAATGGGGCATTAGCGGAAGAAAAACCTACCGTAATATCCACTAGGTAGTTGCACTGTTTTCATGGTTATATACGTCATAACGTTATTTTATGAAATATTCTCAAATATTCCTATGCAATATCACATGTTGAAAAATGCCGTCTTGTGATCATAGCCAGCGGTTTTCTCCGCATGCCGTTTTACACATGCGCGAACCGCGGGTTTCCACGTGTTCACGCTCGAGTTGAGAAAAACACGTGTTGGCGGTACATTTGGAATGTGACATGTACACCGTGGGCAATCAGAACGTATGAAAGGTATATATCACTGGATTCGTAACATGGAGGAGAATCTGAATTCATCGTATGCACATTAGATACTCTGATGTCCCGAACATATAAATTCTCATTGAACAACACATGCATGCCAAAACAGGTCATGTAATTCCGTCACAAAACTTTATTTACATTTCCCTGTGCTTTTCCATTCTCAACATAGAATACTGTCCATGTGGTTTCTTTTGAAGATAACTTTTATGAAATCTCATTTGTATCACATAGCTATTTTATATAGCATATTCGCTTAGGAAAGTAACGTGACAGAATTACAATTTCCTATGTGACGGAATTACAGATACAAGTAATTCCGTCACCTTATTGCAGTTAACTGGATGATGAGAAAGATGCTATCTTCTTCAACATTTAGGCCACTGAATGAAGTTTTGCAGAATGCGCAAAGACAGAAAAGATATTGTTCAATGGTTCGAAGTCAATTTTGTATGGAATGTTTTGAACACTAGACGAGAATTTTACATTAAATTCATTTTAATGTGTGCTAGGTTAGGCCTAAAAAAAATAATTTTCTTTTTCTCGTCCCCGCCCGCCTGTGTTCAAAAGCAGCCTCCCGGATGTTTTTATTTCCGATTCTCGAATAAAAAATAAAAGTGTTCCCTTCCCTATTTTGAGGATAGTGAATGATCGAGGCACCGAATTACAGCATGCAACTTAAATATATATTCAACTTACCACCTTGTTTTCACTCTTCACCAAATTAGACGAAGACGCTACCGGTTTTCAAAAACAGTTATTCCATGTGGTTACATGTGTGTAATAATACATAGAAAATTGTGATCACGAATTTTTTTGCCATAATTCCTCATGTATAGTTCAATAGATGTATTAAATGATACAACGATTTTCCATAATTACTCATGATTGAGACAACAAATTATCAACTGAAGGTTTTTGATAATAATGTTACTGGTACACAGAACCATCCTCTCTGTGCTGACTCCTAGGATGATGGCACACCAGTGGTGCTAAGGTGCCTCGCCAAGGGTTGTCAAGCCCAAATAAATCAAGCATTTTGAAATGAAATCATTGATTGATTTGGGCTTGAATCTGCTTGAATAAATCAAGCCTCTAGAAATGAAATCATTAATGTCATATGTGTTCTAAAGGCTTGATTTATTTGGGCTTGGATGCCTTTGTGCGCGAGTGTTTTTTAGGTTACCGGACCTATGGTCCGATAACCTATTGGCATGGCGTTGCGTCCGTCGTCCGTCGTCGTCGTCCGTCGTCGTCGTCGTCCACATTTTTATCTTTTTTGTTTACGGGCGAATTTTTCTGAAATTTTGCAGAAAAATACTTAAAAATAATTCAAGAAGGAGGTATTTTTTAGTTTTTTGATTTTCGCATTTTTTTCAAAATGGCGGCCGTTTTCGACGAAAAATGCCTGATTTTGGACTTTGGCGGCCATTTTCTCAAAATCTGTTCAGTAACTTTTTTTCATTTTGATACATAAGACTCCTCATATGTACTTTTATGATGTCTATAAATTTCGTTGCGCTTGAATCGCTCGAAGTGGGCCATTTTGGCCCAAAGTCGGCCCAAATGGGACTTTCCCATGTTAAATTCTCCTATGCTTTATAATGGGACACATTATGCCTAATATCTCACTTGATATTGAGATTAGAGACTAGGAATCAATTGTGAACATATAGGAAATGATATATGCTGAATATTCCCGTGACCTTGAATTTGACCTCTGACCTCAGTTTCAAGGTCAGAGCACAAAATGGCTTATATCTCGCTTATTATCGACTCTACAGCTTAGGAATCAATTGTGGACATATAGGAAATAATATATGCTGAATATTCTCGTGACCTTGAATTTGACCTCTGACCTCAGTTTCAAGGTCAGAGCACAAAATGCTTATATATCGCTTATTATCGACTCTACAGCTTAGGAATCAATTGTGGACATATAGGAAATGATATATACTGAATATTCTGATGACCTTGAATTTGACCTTCGAACTCATTTTCAAGGTCACAGGACAAAATGGCTAATATCTCGCTTGTTATCGACTTTACAGTTTAGGAATCAATTGTGAACATATAGGAAATGATATATGCTGAATATTCTCGTGACCTTGAATTTGACCTTTGACCTCATTTCCAAGGTCACATAACAAAATGGCTAATATCTCGCTTATTATCGACTTTACAGTTTAGGAATCAATTGTGAGCATATAGGAAAGGATATATGCTGAATATTTTCGTGACCTTGAATTTGACCTTTGACCTCATTTCCAAGGTCACAGGACAAAATTGCTAATATCTCGCTTATTATTGACTTTACAGCTTAGGAATCAATTGTGAACATATAGGAAATGATATATGCTGAATATTCTCGTGACCTTGAATTTGACCTTTGACCTCATTTTCAAGGTCACAGGACAAAATTGCCAATATCTTGCTTATTAGCTACTTTACAGCTTAGGAATCAATTGTGAACATATAGGAAATGATATATGCTGAAAATTCTCATGACCTTGAATTTGACTTTTGACCTCATTTTCAAGGTCACATGACAAAATGGCTAATATCTCGCTTATTATCGACTTTACAGCTTAGGAATCAATTGTGAACATATAGGAAATGATATATGCTGAATATTCTCGTGACCTTGAATTTGACCTTTGACCTCATTTTCAAGGTCACAGAACAAAATTGCCAATATCTTGCTTATTAGCTACTTTACAGCTTACGAATCAATTGTGAACATATAGGAAGTGATATATGCTGAAAATTCTCATGACCTTGAATTTGACTTTTGACCTCATTTTCAAGGTCACATGACAAAATGGCTAATATCTCGCTTATTATCGACTTTACAGCTTAGGAATCAATTGTGAACATATAGGAAATGATATATGCTGAAAATTCTCATGACCCTGAATTTGACCTTTGACCTCATTTTCAAGGTCACATGACAAAATGGCTAATATCTTGCTTATTATCGACTTTACAGCTTAGGAATCAATTGTGAACATATAGGAAATGATATATGCTGAATATTCTCATGACCTTGAATTTGACCTTTGACGTCATTTCCAAGGTCACAGGACAAAATTGCTAATATCTCGCTTATTATCGACTTTACAGCTTAGGAATCAATTGTGAACATATAGGAAATGATATATGCTGAATATTCTCGTGACCTTGAATTTGACCTTTGACCTCATTTTCAAGGTCACATAACAAAATGGCTAATATCTCGCTTATTATCGACTTTACAGTTTAGGAATCAATTGTGAACATATAGGAAAGGATATATGCTGAATATTTTCGTGACATTGAATTTGACCTTTGACCTCATTTCCAAGGTCACAGGACAAAATTGCTAATATCTCGCTTATTATTGACTTTACAGCTTAGGAATCAATTGTGAACATATAGGAAATGATATATGCTGAATATTCTCGTGACCTTGAATTTGACCTTTGACCTCATTTTCAAGGTCACAGGACAAAATTGCCAATATCTTGCTTATTAGCTACTTTACAGCTTAGGAATCAATTGTGAACATATAGGAAATGATATATGCTGAAAATTCTCATGACCTTGAATTTGACTTTTGACCTCATTTTCAAGGTCACATGACAAAATTGCTAATATCTCGCTTATTATCGACTTTACAGCTTAGGAATCAATAGTGAACATATAGGAAATGATATATGCTGAATATTCTCATGACCTTGAATTTGACCTTTGACCTCATTTCCAAGGTCACAGGACAAAATTGCTAATATCTCGCTTATTATCGACTTTACAGCTTAGGAATCAATTGTGAACATATAGGAAATGATATATGCTGAATATTCTCATGACCTTGAATTTGACCTTTGACCTCATTTCCAAGGTCACAGGACAAAATTGCTAATATCTCGCTTATTTTCGACTTTACAGCTTAGGAATCAATTGTGAACATATAGGAAATGATATATGCTGAATATTCCCGTGACCTTGAATTTGACCTTTGACCTCATTTCCAAGGTCACAGGACAAAATTGCTAATATCTCGCTTATTATCGACTTTACAGCTTAGGAATCAATTGTGAACATATAGGAAATGATATATGCTGAATATTCTCGTGACCTTGAATTTGACCTTTGACCTCATTTTCAAGGTCACAGGACAAAATGGCCAATATCTTGCTTCTTAGCGACTTTACAGCTTAGGAATCAATTGTGAACATATAGGAAATGAGATATTCTGAATATTTTAATGATATTGAGTTTGACCTTTGACCTAAATTTCAAGGTCAGTCATTTTATTTTCAAAGTCAGATTACAAAATGGCTTATATCTCGCTTATTATCAAATTTACAGCTTAGGGGTCCATAGTGAACATATAGGAAATGATGTATGCTGAATAGTTTGGTGATCTAGAATTTAACCTTTGATCCCATTTTCAAGGTTAGAGATATGGCGATTTCAGTGGTCACCTTGAATTTGACCTTCAACTTTCTCGGCTTAACTCTATATTTCTCCGGTAACCTTTCTAGCCCATTGGGCTAATTTTTTTATTATTTCATAAGTGTGAACTGTTGCCCAGCCGAAAATAAAAAATAAAAAGTGCCTCCTACCCAATTTTCTCATGAGCTGAGGACGGTATTTTTTGCAAGATAAAAAATGAAAAATAAAAAATGAAAAGTCCCTCCCTACCCTGTTTTGAAAAAATAGGAGGACGAGAAACAGAAAATTAATTTTTTTAGGCCTTATGTAAAGTGCAAGTATACCCAAAATGTAATTACAATGACCATACTTTGTTTGGTATGAAATACAAGATCAAATGTGCGTTTTAACAGATTCAAAATATGTATAATTGCTTTCTTATTAATAGTATGAATTTCTTTCTGTCAAATTTTGGTCACTTCATACTGAAATATTGGGGCTCGTTAGCTAGTATTCATGACGTCATTAGTGGTGAGTGGGTATTACTAATACCCGGTACATTTACTTTCAATCTGGTGCGTTGCATCTTATCTAAAATTGATGTGTCGAACGCGTATATTTCTATGGTCGAACATATGACAATGAATGTACCATGGTCATAATATGTATGCTGCCGTCATGAAAATCATTCTGAACATACAGTTTATAGCAACCGTGATTGCTAGGGGCTTCAATTCGGTGATCGTGTGGGTGCTGGGAAGGTTACTTTACACATTTTACAATGTTTTCGTAAATAATTCAATGTATAGGCTCCCAGCATCCACGGTTGTTCTGGGACATATATCCAGAATGTTTACAATCTTGTCATATAACCAGACACTGACCATGTCTTGATGCCAGAGAAATACATGGTAACTTGAGTGCTGTTTGTAGGTGCACAGTGGAGATTTAATAGTTTCATGTAATTATTCATTTACTTGTACACCGAGTCTTGTGACATAAGCGATACTTATAGTTGATGAGGTTTTGAAAATTGACAGGATTCTCACCAAACCTATAATGTCTTTAGTTAACATGAGAAATGATGTGATACCAATAATAATCCATCAGATTCAGACACTTGGCTAAAAGCCAAATAAATGTTCAATGAATGTTAGGGCCTAAGTGCTTGAACTATAACTGCATCTGTCAATGAAAATTCGGTGGATTTTAAATATGTATAGGCTTTCACTGACATCATGCACCATTCAAAAACTTTAAATACGATAGGCCTTGCTCAGATACAAGTGAGGGGTATATATTTTGTACTCGAACACAAGGGAGGGGTATAAAACGAACATTTGTGTGCTTTTTGCTCAGGATACAAGGGAGGGGTATAAAACGAAAATTAGCCCATGGCTAAGAAAGGTTACCAGAAAAATGTAAACTGTTGTGCCGCAACTGTTTTTCTTTTCACCAAAAATTGCTGGTTTGACCTTTTAAGGTCACTGAAGGTTAAATTCAATGTCACTACTGAAATCACTGTATATGTGACTTCCCATTTTGAATGTGCCAATAAATATCATTGTCCTGCATTGATAATAGATTATATATATTTCATAGGCCTTATAGGGTTCATGTTTCAAGATTTGATAGAAATTATTCAGTATTAAGTGAATATTTTCAATACATGAAGAGGATAAAATGGATAGATTGGTCTAGTATCGTACAATGTTGGTTATGTGACGGAATTTCAGGGTGATGTAATTCCGTTACATGTTGATAAATTTTAATTCCGTCACGTTGCCATCTTCTCATCAGAATACAATAAAACAGAAACCAATTCGTAATTGTGCCATGGTATATTGTAAAGATTGATGGGATTCATCTTCAGTAATTTTTATACTTCAGAAATACGTCATTTCGAAGAATTGCCGAATAATTAAATTCCTCAACACATGCCTGTCAAAACCGTGTAATTCCGTCACACAGAAATGACACATTATTTTTTTTTTCAACCATATGATGCACATATAGCAATCAGTTACTATATTTCGATGGGCTGGTAATCGTTTTCGAAATAAAAAATATTTCGAAGCACTATATCAGTTTAAACTATCTGTAACACGCGTGATCACTCGTAGATCTCTGTGGTTTCGGTAATTCCGTCACGATGGCCCTCATGAACATTATTTAATCACAAGAATAAAAGAATGTTGCGGAATCGATATTGAATTCCGTGCAATATTTTCTTGAAATCATATGTCATTTGCGCGTACATCACCACTTTCTGTGACACTCGCAGCCATTGATCTGACCTCGTCACGATGTAGCCGACGTTGCTCTCTCTTGAACTAGATAGGGGGCGGGATAGGGGGTCCCCGCTATATCTAGTTCAATTCATGTCATCATGATACTAAAATACCGTAAAACTTCTAATAGACGCCCGGGGTTCAGGTATACTGAAATTAATAGACGCCGGGTTCTAAGAGACGCCGGGTCTAAGTACATTGTGTAACACAACAACGTAAAGATACTAATATTTATCACACACTTTAAACTACAATGCTACAGGACACCAAATGGTGTGATAACCTTTACTGTATCACCCTACTTCAAATTGTTCTGTATCACTCGCTGAGCCACATCGGGCCGAAACTACTTTTTTTTACGTGAAAATCGTTATTACGTAAAAGAACAATATGAAATCATATAAATGAAAACGATCTTAGCAACAGAAAGTCACCAAGCCGACTTGAGATTTTTCAGACATCACAGCAAGCATATTCATGAATATTATAAAACTAATATTATTATATTAATGATCATTCACAATTTTCGTATGATCTACGACAATATCTAGAATTATGTCTGAACAGTTGTGTGTGATAAAATAAAAACCACGCTCGTGTGTTTTCCACAAAAAGATATCGGTCGAGTTTGGTCTGGCGGATGAACACAGAATACACTCGTCCTTCGGACTCATCCGCCAGACCCAACTCGACCGATATCTTTTTGCGAAAAACACACTCACATGGTTTTATATATATGTATATAGGCCTGGTAGAGAATAAATAATTCTATAGTTATTGATGCCATAGAAACGAAAATAGAATACATCGCTGCATGTGCTGTAAAACAAACAGATACTAGATTAACGTTTGAAATCTAAACTGTCATCCGATTTGTCATGTCGTAACTCAGTGGCTCAGCAAGTGATACAGATTATATTTGAAGTAGGGTGAGACAGAAAAGGTTATCACACCTTTTGGAGTCCTATAGCATTGTAGTTTATAGTGTGTGATGAAACAATAGTACATGTACCATGGTCTGAACCGTGTTTTCTGCTACGCTGGAGCCCATGGCAATCAACATGGGTTTGGTGTTCGGATCTTATCATAAAAAAATGTCCGTAAGGATATCCGTTGAGCCTTGTTGGCCACCGTGTTGGCGTCGTGGTATAGGCCTACATGTACCTGGCCTTTCCGTGGTTATCCTTAGCTCCACTGTGGTTATCCGTAGCTCCACTGTGGTTATCCGTAGCCCCACTGTGCTTATATATCCGTATCTCCTTGATTCTCCGGGACATTCCGGCGTCTTCCGAAGTGTAGAATTATTGCCCAGATTGCCCCAGATCGTCCTGGAGGAGCTACGGATAACCAAGGTGGAGCTAAGGATAACCACAGTGTAGCTAAAGATGAGCACGGTGGAGCTAGAGTGTCGACACGGTACACCCCGGAGCGAGCTCCCAAGCCGGTACGTGTAAGTTCCGGTACATCCCGGAGGTTTTTGAGTCCAAAACCTCCGGGGCGACATCCCGGAAGACCACGGTACATACACGCCAATCGCTGACTTATTTTGCACTTTATTCTACATTTAACAACATATCCCTGACATATGACATTTTCGATGAATGACAATAACATTGCTCATGTTCGATGGAAATGCTGTTTTTAGGTTACCAGACCTATGGTCCGATAACCTATTGGCATGGCGTTGCGTCCGTCGTCGGCGTCGTCCGTCCACATTTTTATCTTTAAAGTTTACGGGTGAATCTTTCTGAAATTTTGCACAAAAATGCCTAAAAATATTTCAAAAATAAGGTTTTTTCTAGTTTTTTGATTTTCGCGTTTTCTTCGAAATGGCGGCCATTTTCGACGGAAAACGACCAATTTTTTACTTTGCAGCCATTTTCTCAAAAACTATTCAGACAGTTTTGAGATGTCTATTTCGAAAGATTCCCCTCAACATATACCTCTGTGATGCGTATAAGTTTCGTTGCCACTGAATCGCCAGTTTGCGTGTGGCGCCCATTTTCATTTTCTCGACGGGTCCCAAATACAAATGTAGGACTTTCTCATGTTAAATTCTCCTGCGCTTTATTATGGGACACATTATGCCTAATATCTCACTTAATATTGACATTAGAGACTAGGAATCAATTGTGGACATATAGGAAATGATATATGCTGAATATTCTTGTGACCTTGAATTTGACCTCTGACCTCAGTTTCAAGGGCAGAGCACAAAATGGCTTATATCTTGCTTATAATCCACTTTACAGCTTAGAAATCAATTGTGGACATATAGGGAATGATATATGCCGAATATCCAAGGCGATAGGACAAAATGGCTCATATCTCGCTTGTTATCGACTTTACAGCTTAGGAATCGATTATGAACATATTATAGGAAATGATATATGCAGATTATTGTCATGACCTTGAATTTGACCTCATTTTCAAGGTCACAGGACAAAATGGGTAATATCTCAATTATAATCGATTTTACAGCTTAGGAATCAATTGTGGACCTATAGGAAATGATATATTCTGAATATTCTCGTGACCTTGAATTTGACCTCTGACCTCATTTTCAAGGTCAAGAGCACAAAATGGCTTACCGTAATGGCCCCAAATACCGCCGGTTCTCGTTTACCCGCCGGCCTCGTTTAAGCGCCGGGGGTATGTCTTTAAAAGCATTAATAAGCGCCGGTCTCGAATTAGCGCCGGTTCAAATAACCGCCGGGTGTAAGTCTATGTACCGGTGCACGTAGCACACAGAGTCCCACGGTGATTGCAATTGATTACACATGTGTGGAACAACACAACTGACACTTATTTACCGATATGAGATTTTGATTATGACAATAGAACACCTGCTAACCAATTAGGTGATGCAGTTGAGCAGCTGCATTTATATATAATTGTACCGACTAACTTAATGATATCCATTCCCCAAGACCCAACATTACATTTATATCAGCATAATATAAATAACCATTACCATATATCTTTATTGGTTGCATGTATTGCGGCGCCATGCGACATTTACTACGCACATAACGTATGCAGTAGGTCTGTGTATGAACCGGTCATTTAACACACCGATATCATAATGAATCCAAACTCTGAAAAGCTGATTTACAGAATATCGGCAGGTACCAGCACCGGTAGTATTTCTATTGAATTTGCAAGTTTCATCACGATGTATTTTACTATAATTTATAAGTTTATCTACCGTGTATCTGCTGTCCATAGCCTTTGGACTAACACCACGGTATATCTCGCTTATTATCGACTTTACAGCTTAGGAATCAATTGTGAACCTATAGGAAATGTTATATTCTGAATATTGTAATGACCTTGAATTTGACCTTTGATCTGATTTTCAAGGTCAGAACACGAAATGGCTAATAGCTTGCTGATTATCGACTTTACAGCTCAGGAATCAATTGTGAACATATAGGAAATGGTATATACTGAATATTCCCATGATCTTGAATATGACCCTTGACCTTATTTTCAAGGTCATAGCACAAAATGGCTAATATCTCGCTTGTTATCGACTTTACAGCTTAGAAATCAATCGTGCACATTATGGGAAATGATATAGTCTGAATATTCTGATGACCTTGAATTTGACTTTGACCTCATTTTCAAGGTCAAAAAACAAAATGGCTAATATCTCGCTTATATATTATCCACTTTACAGCTTGGGATTAAATTGTGGACGTATAGGAAATGATGTATGCCGAATATTTTGATGACCTTGAATTTTACCTTTGACCTCATTTTCAAGGTCAGGCACAAAACGGCTAATATCTCTCTTATTATCGACTTTACAGCTTAGGAATCAATTGTACACATATAGGAAATAACATACGCTAAATATATTGTGACTTTGAATTTGATCTTTGATCTTATTTTCAAGGTCAGAGCACAAAATGGCTAATATTTTGTTTATTATCGACTTAACAACTTGAGAATCAGTTGTTGACATATAGTAAATGATATATGCTGAATATTGTCATGACCTTGAATTTGACCTATGACCTCATTTTCAAGGTCACATGACAAAATGGCTAATATATCGCTTATTATCGACTTTACAGCTTAGGAATCAATTGTGGACATATAAATAAATGATATATGCTGAATATTGTCGTGACCTTGAATTTGATCTCTGATCCATCTCAAGGTCTCACAGGACAAAATGGCTAATATCTTGTTTACTATCAACTTTGCAACGTAGGATTCAATTTTGGACATACAGCAAATGATATGCTTAATATTCTGATGACCTTTAACTTGACTTTTGATTTCATTTTCAAGGTCACAGGACATAATGACTAATATCTTTACAGCTTAGTAATCAATTGTGAGCTTATAGGAAATCATATAGTGGTGAGCCGAATACTCTGTGACTTTGAATTTGACCAGTGACGTTATTTTCAAGGCCACGGAACAAAATAGCTATTATATATTGTCCGGTAACCTATCTTAGCCCTTGGGCTAATTTTTTTTCCGGAATGATGAAATGAACTTTAATAAGTTTCCAGGCTAACTACTGTGGTCTGTCCGATTTGAGCTACAAATTCATTATTGGGAAAAGTTGTGTCCACTATAGAGATGTCCACTGAGCTGCAGTAATGTTGAACAAGCTAACATTCATTCCTGCCGCTACTTAAATTTATTACTATTTATGAAATTTTGTTGGTGGCTCCTGTATAAAGGATCACATATCCAGGGCCAAGCAGTTTGATTTGATGATATACTGCTTTATGAAGGTTTAGCACATAGCAGGTTTTACTGCATATAATCTAGAAATGTTGTTAATTATATTTAATATTAGGTATTGCCAGTGTGGAATATAAATTTTACACGTACAGAGCTACCATGGGAGTCGACCTAGCTGCCTATCGCACGTGGATTGGTTGCCATGGCAGTGTGGTCCACAGTACAGGATGTGACGTCACAGGATGGATAAGCTTCTGTAGCTTCATATGGATCCTACTGCTCATTGCAGGGATTGAGCCGAATCCTGGACCCAAATCTAAAAAGGCTAGTTACAAAGTGTACACGAGGTGTCGTAAAATAATGTTCATGATATATTCAGCCTCACTTGTAGTGTAATTGTATCTATGGACAACAAGTTGGAGATACTATGGTTTTGGCCATGTTAAGCTTCATCCGCATCATCGTCTGCGTCCACGTACGTCAAGGTCTCTCGTAATCCCGCTACAGGTTATTTCTCTAATCATTCTGTAATTTTGTTTGGGCATTTGTTGGGGTTAGCTCTCAATGCCCGTTGATGAGGGTCGGACATTTTGTTCATGATTTTATAACCAAATATGGTAAGAAAAATCAAATGGGTGTGTAGCGTTATTGATATCTTCGCTGCCTTAAAATTGGAAAAAACAAATAAAAAAGGGTGTGTGCGTAATCGCATCACCGATTACATGTATATATATGACTTCTTGAATAGCAAAAGTATCCCATACCAAAACCATTTGGAATTCCATTCGAACACTGAAATATTATCGCAGTAGGTCTGATGAGGTTTTGTCAGATGTATTTACAGACTGAGAGAGTGAGTTATAGATGCTGGGCACTTTCGTTCTAGACCATCCCAAGGCATTTGACACTAGCACTATTCATTGGGCTGAACTAATTTGACACCATTGACCAGGGAATATTTGTGAAAAAGACTCACATTCTGATTTTATGGAGTGAGATGGATTGCCTCGGAGTGATTCAGATATTAACTACGAGATGATAAAATATTGTGTTTTCCTTCGATCTACGCTTAATAACAGAAGGCTGATCCCCCCGAGGTAACAGAGGAGCAACAGAGTATGGAGTTGGACGCTAGCAGTGTGAAAGGCAAGGTAGGCCACACCTTAATTTGTATGATGGTCATGGGGGTTATCGACTGTACTGTATTTGTTTAATGCTAAAAAAAATACGACATTTCAAGTTCAACAGTGTGTATTTTAAAAAAAAAATATGTATAATGTAGATTCTACGATATATGTTATCAGCGATAACGATATTGAATCAATATGGAAGGACTTTAGGATGTCTCGTTTTGCAGGAAAAGACTGCATCCAAGAGTAGCAGGTGGAAATGGCCATCATTGCGAAAGCCATCATTTCGCAATTCAGTAAGTGTGAAGCACCAGTTTTATTCGTTTTGGCACTATATTACTGTTTTATTCGTTTTTGGCACTCAAATCTGCTATGGCAAGGAGGGTCTATATACAGGAACACGTAAACATTTTGTACCCCATTGGTTGACACAAGGATCGCAGCACCAGACTAAAAATCGAACACGTTATGACGGCGAACTGTGCTGGTCCTTGTATCATTGAGTAACGTCATACTCGACGATCCACCTCACCTTTAGCATGTTTAGGGGAAGAACTTGCTATATCCCCTGGAGTGTGGGCATATAGTTTTTGTGCGGTTTCCCATGAGCCTTGCGCAGTGAGATATACGCTGTCTGTGCGCCGTGCGCCGTCCACAAACGACGTCACGCACTTTATTCCGAAACGTACCAGGATATAATCACGAAACTTCTTGTACACATACATCGGGCCCTGAGGTAGGTTGCTATTGAATTTCAGCCAAATCGGAAAAACAAGATGGCCGCCACAAAAAAAAAAAAACCCAACATTTTTTTCCCGGCAAAACGGCGTCACACACTTTATTCCGAAACGTACCGGGGGACACCTGTGCGGTCGTGAAACCGACTGCCTCTCCCGACCGCCCTCCATTTTCCAATTGCAGATATGAGTTGCCGACATTTTCTGTGTATTTACCATTTAGCCACGAGAAACACATACAACTAGTCCATTAGACATACATGTACTAGTAGAGAAGCGAAAGAGGGAAAATGAATACATGTAAATATATCACAAGGTCAATATGAATAGTCTTATGTTTGAAAAAATACACTCGGCGCTACTTTCCATTCTATGGGTTCGTGATCCTTGATACTCGTTGGAACGATTGATTTCTCAACTGGCAACTAATTGCCAAAACATATGATGTACTTCCAGCATCTCGGATAGTTTTGTCAATGTGCAGTGATTGTGGGACTGTGACGCTATATTTTTTCCCACATATGACTATAGCTATTATAATACCGTTATCTTCCTATCAACGTAATAACTTAATTAATTAAGCGGTTGTTTCGAACTTTTTGTATGTAAGAGTATTCATTCATTTATATGCAGAGGGATGTTAGGAATAGTGAGTAAACAACCAATGTTCGTCGTACGCGTGTATACTATACATGTAGATTTGCGATCGTCACGTCCGCTATCGTAGAAATTCCTTGGGAACGCACTACAAAGTGTAGGCCCTATGATACGATTCTCCTAATATTTCATCTGGCCATGTTTTATGGTAAATTGGAGAGTGACTAATAACAGTATCCAGAAGCCTTTGCCCTACGGAGTGACTAATAACAGTATCCAGAAGCCTTTGCCCTACGGAAGCGTATTAGGGCCCTAATACGCTTCCGTACTTACCCGCCTCCATTGCTCTGTCCAGTGATATCTCACCATGGATTGATAGGATGGGCAATATAAACAACTGATAAATGGGTTATCCTTGTACAATTGTACATGAACATGTGGGTGATGCAAGTACTTGTATCTGATACGGCCTTATTGTGTGGTCAATCATCCAACATTCTCCTTAAAGCTTTTCCCATGACCAAACACAAACGTCCGGTCTCAATTTGCTGCAGCGTAGTCCGTATGGTGTGATTAGTTGGACCTGTATTTATTTCGAACTGAGTTTCTAAATTTTCGTCATAACATCATGTTGGCAGAGCTTGCTCATTTAGAGACAAACCTTCCCCTTTTGTGGGTCTATTGCAACGTTTCTTTTAGCTTACCGGTCCATATGGGCCGATAAGCTATTGTCGTGGTTTTTCGTCCGTCGTCCGTCGCCGTCGTCCTCGTCCGCCGCATCATCTGTCAACATTTTCTTCTTTTTTTTCGGGCTGATGAATTCGCTCATAAATTTATGTGAATATGTGTTGGGTCAATACCCCCAGACTTTTTTTTCATTTTTTTTATTGAATCATTTATGCAGTTTTGGCGACCATTTTTATGCCGAAAATGGCTGTTTTTGCATGTTTTCAACTTCAAAAATTATTTTCTCAAAAACTGTCTTATCAGTTGTGAGATTTTAGTTCCAGAATGTTCCCCTCATATATCATTATAACGTGTATAAGTTTCGATGCTCTTGAATAGCCGGTCTGCGTGTGGCGGCCATTTTGATGTTTTCTACGGGGCCCAAATGGGACTTTCCCATGTTAAATTCTCATATGCTTTATAATGGGTCACAATGTTTCTGATATCTCACTTAATATTGAGATTAGAGACTTGGAATCAATTGTGGACATATAGGAAATGATATATTCTGAATATTCTCGTGACATTGACTTTGACCTTTAACCTCATTTTCAAGGTCAACACCTTAAGCACATATCCTCTTCCACTTCGTCTTCCGATCATCGCAGTACCTGTGAACAATTTCACGCCACTTTCTCCGCATCTATAGGGTTACCTGGAATAGACGTCGAGCACGGCAGAGAGATTGAAATACGTCTGCGCTATCTTTCAGGATATATGAACGAACGCGTTCACTACTATAGTCATGACAATAATTCATGATTAAGACTTCTCTGTTCCAGCAAAAATGAAATAACGTGCACATCTCTGAGATCGTCTTTGTCAAGACTCTGTGCTCTCCAATTCAGAAACATCCCCCAGTTGCCTGTATCGCAATATTTTGCTTTTGCAGATGATACGTCGGTAGCTGGTGTATCTTTTCTGGCCAGTCTATGTAGATAACTTGTGACAACGCACTGAGAACATTGTCCATAACTGTTCTTCCTGCAGTGCTGTTTGCTTTGCTGGAGAGAAATGCACAAGATCTAACTTAATGTTGTCGACCTCACTGAGTAGAATGTTATGAACATGGTGATCAAGTTCGATATCTTCATTTTTCTGTTGATTTTGCAATCGTGATAGAGTGCCGAGTATCACTACGTTGAACCTGTACTGGCAGGTACACGACTTTGAAGTTGTATCATTGGGTCTTCGTTAACATTCTTTGCAACCTTGGCGGTGCAGCATGCAGTGGCTTGTGGAGAATAACTTCAGGGGCTTGTGTTCTGTCACAATCGTGAATTGTCTTCCATAGAGGTCTCATGATCTCATGATTCCATGTACAATAGCGAGACACTCCCTCTCAATATTGCTGTAATTCCCCTGTGCTTTGGACAGTGATTTGCTAGCGAATGCAACAGGCAGGTTGTTCTGGAACAATGCTGCCTCTAGACCTTTTGTAGAGGCATCAATATGAAGCCTCTAGACTGCAATCCGATGTCCTTTGCTACGGTAGTACATGTAGTATTTGTTTATTAACGTCACACATGCATACATATACAGAAAAAGTAACAAACGAGAGGCCATAGGCCACACACTTGCCGGAATGATTACGTAATTATGACGTCATTTGTCGTCAATTCTATACTGCAAACTTACTGTGAATGGAGTTTTTGAATATGCATGATAAAATCGTGTTTTTATGAGTTATATCATAACCGGACAAGATCATAATATCTTCAAATAATTAGTTTCCTTTGAAATTTCACCGATTTGTTATCACAAAAACGTCAATTACGTCAAAACGGATACATCGATTGAGCTTAAAATTGATAGAGACCGTCATAGAAAAAGTCCACGTCGTTTGCATCTGTTAGATCTGCAGTAAATGTTATAACTTTGCACATCTGACACTCAAAAGGCCTAAATGTCAGTTTGAAATCACGTTTGACGTCACTATGACGTTAGTTGACGTCCGATTCCGAAAATGACAACAGATTTGGAAAGTACTCTCGAAGACCTTTCAAACGAGCTACTACTCGATATTTTGCAAAAGGTCAAGATCATTTTGAGGTCAACTTTGACCTCAGGCGCTTGCAAAGGCTATTGGTCATACGCCTTAGATTGATATGATATGATCTTTATTCATAAAAGGCTCATAGCCCATATGCACCAATAGATACAAAACCAAATTGAGAGAACAGAGAGACCGAAGAGTGTGCAAAACAACAATTACGGTGCATGATACATGGTATATTCAGTGTGAATTTTGAATGCTTTATACAAAAATATAGCTAAATCTTTTATGCTTTCTGGATTCTTACAAGACATTAGATTTATAAAAGTTTCAGTTAAAATTTTGTTTTCCGATATATGTTGATTAATATGATTCTGTCGCAAACAATTATAAAGGGGGCACACTAAAACAAAATGGATTTCAATTACATACTGATTATTAAGGTTTGCACAAAATCTACACCAACGCTCACTTTTTTTACATTTACTATATCTTTGTTTTTCTATAGCCAATTTATGATTTACTATTCGGTCGGGCTTTGTTTCTATTGCAAAATATTGTATTTTTCGTTTGTTATTGTCTTCATTAAAATCTCACTGTATTGGTGGTAATAGATTGATACTTACACACCGGAAACGACTTACAGCAATTATGTATTTTCTGTGTAACTTAGTGGACAAGTAACATTCAAAATCTAGACAAGTCTTAAATTTGCAATACAACTGAAGCTTGGAATTTTCAGACATTTCAGTGTGCCATTCTTGTTGTGCTGTGTCGAGGAGTCGTTGTTTCATATGATACAAAAATAATTATGTATTTCCCACCCCCTGTTGAAGCCATACATCTCCGAACCCATACATATACAACATTTTCCGTACACCCGTTACCCAATTATTTCCCCCAGATTCATCATATGTTTTTAAAAGTTTGTACAACGAACTTCGGAGACTTCCACTATTATCATGTGCTAATTTGCTCCAATATTTAATACAATTCAGTTTATATTGAACATATACTAGTAGCGGTGAACGACCGAGTTCTCCCATCACTGCAGCGTTACACGTATTATAAGACACAGACAACAGATATTTACAAAACTTTCGGTGTACTAACTCTATGGAATCTTGTATTTTTGTACCCCATATTTCTGAACCATAAAGTAAAATTGGAACTACCATTTTATCAAATAAATCCAGGGCCAACTTAATTGTAATACCCCCATGAAATTTCATAAAACGTTTGATCATGAATAAAGCTTTCTCTGCTTGGGACGACAAAGTATTCAATGCGGTAGACCACACTAGTCTTCAAGAGAATACAATACCTAAATATTTATAATACGATACAGTTTCTAGTCGTTAGATGTAAATACAAAAGTTGTTAGGCTAAGTGAGTGCAATACTGTGGATTACTTTCGTGTCTCTATCTTGCTTACTTTCTGAGATATAGTGACCTACATGGTTTTCACTTGCGGGTCAATATTGACCATGACTTTCAACCTTTGACCTTGAAATTTCGTGGAACAAAAGAACTCATCTTTGGCTACGAACAGGTGTATTATTGGATTCTTACGCACATTATTGACGCTTTTATCAGCATGGACAGCTTCAAACATGCAATTTTGCTTATAATGGGACCGATTTCGTTGCCATAGAAAACGTCAATTACGTCATAACGAATTGACCGATCGCGCTAAAAATTGATATTGACCATAAGGGACCGGTGACACATCGTTTCCAAGCATCAAATCGAAAATCGGAGGAGGTGACCTCCGAGGTCACATATTCGACCTCAGGCGAACTTCTCAAGGTCAAGGTCAAAGGTAAAGGTCACAAAAGATAGAACTCGAGTTCATCTACAATATGCACTTAATTTGAGGTCTCTACGACGATTAGAACCGGAGTTATAGCCACTTATATGTTTTCGACGTTTTCCGTGACCTTGACCTTGACCTTTGGCCTAGACACACCAAAATAGGACGTTTTCTGCCCAGTATCCTAGTGATT
Source organism: Terebella lapidaria (assembly GCA_949152475.1). NCBI lineage: Eukaryota > Metazoa > Annelida > Polychaeta > Terebellida > Terebellidae > Terebella > Terebella lapidaria. The sequence goes on along the minus strand of OX424559.1, from coordinate 12,744,592 downwards.
ATGTACGCCAAGTTTGCAAGAAATCCGGTAGAAAATGTGGACGCTAGGCTGGACACAAACAAACACACAAATCCACGAACGAACCAACATACTTGCCGAAATCTTTAGATTCCGGCAAGTAATAATATTAAAACGACCAGTAGCATCCAGCCCTTGGAGGGCTTATTAGTGACAGGATTAATCATTGACATATAACAATCGGTTCAACAAAATTGAATTTATATAGCAGGAATTGACATATAATCAGGGTTTTACGTTTCTGCCGAATCTTGAGTTTGAAATTTGCTGCTGATTTCCTTTCATATTTTAACATAAATAAATATTATCTGTTTCTGTGAGAGCATTGAAATCTGGGTTAACTCGATTACAATAGTCCAAAAAGTGTTTTCTGTCATCACTATATTTATCACTTACAAAAATAAAATGTTTTTCATCCTCAACCTGGCCATTTCTACATATTTTACAAAGTCTTTCATCAGCGTTCATTTTTCTGCACAAACCTGTTATTGAATCTTATATACTGGTAAAACGACCGGTTCCTATCTGAATGGACAAGATTCCTAGTCTAAACTGAACAAGAAGTGAACGTAGGCTTTTTGAAATATTTTCACTCACATAGGGTTCTACTTACAATTCCGTTTCAAACTCCTTATATGTTATCATTTTCGGTTTTTATTGTACTTCAACATACCATTCAGCACACATCAAGTCAAAACATACAGTATATAACTCATGTTCATTAAATAGACCCATATTATTATAGTTCATAAATCCTAATTTCTCAGTAATACATCTTACATCGGTACATCAGTTACTAGAACCTGCATGGTAAGACCAAAGGAAAACCTTTTTTGTCAACCTATTATTATCCATTTGTACAAGTCTATTCCAGAATTCTAGTACCGTTATATATTATTTCAATGGTATCCATGCCATTTCTCCGAGTACCCCAACCGTTGGGGCAAATCTATGTACTCCTAGGAAAAAGCGTATCGCTCTATTCATACCAACACCACATCTTGTATATCTTCCGTAACCCCATCTCTCAGCTCCGTAGTGCAGTATATGCAAAACACCAGAGTGAACAGTTTCGTATAAGTTTTGTAACCATAGTCTTTAAACTAAATTCTGCAATCACCCCGCCCAATGCTCTACCTGCAGATTCAGTTATTACTTCAACACACTTTCCAAAATCTAATAATTCATCGAAATAAACACCCAAATATTTATATGCCTTCACAATCTGAATTTTCCTATCACCGTATATAAATGCATGATTTGTACAAGGTTTACCCTTTTCTGGACGGAAAGGAACAATTTGTGTTTTTAGGTTTCCGGACCTTTGGTCCGATAACCTATTGGCATGGCGTTGCGTCCGTCGTCCGTCCGTCCGTCCGTCCGTCCGGCGTTAACATTTTTATCTTTAAAGTTAATGATCGAATCTTTCTGAAATTTTGCACAAAAATGCCTAAAAATATTTTGAGAAGGAGGTATTTTTTTGTTTTTCGATTTTCGCATTTTTTTCAAAATGGCGGCCGTTTTTGTCGAAAAACGCTCAATTTTGGACTTTGACGGCCATTTTCTCAAAAACTGTCTGATCAGTTTTGAGTTTTTGGTTTCAAAAGATTCCCCTCATATACCTCTGTGATATGTATAAGTTTGGTTGCCCTAAATTCGCCGGTTTCCGTGTGGCGGCCATTTTGAATTTTTGGCGGGTCGGCGAAAAAAATTTTTTTTGCCCCAAATCGCATTACTATCCATTTTGGGCCATTTCTAGGGCAAAAAAAAATTTTCACCCTTTGAAAAAAATTTTCGACTTAGAAAATTTTCAGCACTTTTTTCCTTCATAATGGGAGCTGTCCGGACTGTACTCATAGAACGCTTGAAGATAGAGCTTAGAAATTGGCACTTTCAAATGGGAAGTCATATATGGCGACTTGTGTGGTGACCTTGAATTTGACCTTGGATGACCTTGAAAGGTCAAAACAGCCATTTTGGGGTCGAAAAACGCTCAAATTTGCACCTGGTCTGTATTTTCTCAAAAACTGTCTGATCAGTTTTGAGATTTTTGCTTAAGAAGATTCCTCTTATATACCTCTGTGACGTGTATAAGTTTTGTTGCCCTTGAATCGCCGATCTCAGTGTGGCGGCCATTTTGAATTTTTGACGAGTCGGCGAAAAAATTTTTTTTCGCCCCAAATCGCATTACTATCCATTTTGGGCCATTTCTAGGCAAAAAAAAATTTTCACCCTTTGAAAAAAATTTTGGACTTCGGCACTTTTTTCCTTCAAAATGGGAGCTATCCGGACTGTACTCATAGAACGCTTGAAGATAGAGCTTAGAAATTGGCACTTTCAAATGGGAAGTCATATATGGCGACTTGTGTGGTGACCTTGAATTTGACCTTCGATGACCTTGAAAGGTCAAAACAGCCATTTTGGGGTCAAAAAATGCCCAGATTTGCCTCTGTAGATGAAATGCTTGCAGATAGAGCTCATGTTTGCATTATGAACATATAGGAAGACATATATGGCACAAATAATGATGACCTTGAACTTGACGTCAGATGACCTTGAGTGCCAAATGTCTGACTTGGAATGTGTAAATTGACCTGAGCGGCCTAAACGATTCCACCCAAAATATAGAATATCAAATGCCACACACATACATGTAATGGTAACATCGAAGTTCATACGGATGACCTTGATTGGTAAATCCCAAGGTCATATGTTTACACTGCGAACCTTGATTGGTAAATCTCAAAGTCTGTTACCTGCCAATGCTGCCATGGCCAAACCAAAATTGTCCGGTAACCTATCTTAGCCTTTGGGCTAATTTTTGTATATTCACCTTCAAATGCTATTCATTCACCCAACCTTGCATACAGTCCAACATACATTGCAAATCATTTTCACTACCGGCAACAAGAGCCATGTCATCAGCATACAACAGTATACTAATCTTCCCATTTTCAAGATTGATACCTTTTCCTAACTGATTTATACATTGAGCTAAACCTTTTATAAAAATACCAAACAAAAATGGTGACAGATTATCTCCTTGTCTCACACCACTGGATATAACAAACCAACCGGATGACAAATTATTTATATTGAGACAGGCCTTAATGTCAGTATACATTTCTTTTATGATCCTATACATTTTTCCATCAATATCATAAATCAGCAAAGTGTAGAACAATAAATCAATCGATGCAGTCAAACGCTTTCTCTAGATCAACAAATGCGACAGAAGTAGATAGACCACATTTTTTTGGATTCTAATTATACTGTTCAAGGTGAATATATGTTCCTGACACTACCGACATTTCCGGAATCCATTTTGTTCATCCACAATGACATCTAGATCGTCACAATATGTAATCAAACGATTATTTAGAATACCAGACATGACTTACACAAGACAGTAAGCTGATACCTCGGTAATTCATTGGTATACACGGATCATTACTAGGGTTTTTAAGTATTGGCTTGATCATAGCTTGTTTCCACTCAGTTGGTATACAGTTGTTATTGAAACATAATTTAAAGAAAGACACCAATACATAAAGCACTTTATCATGCTTAAGAAATTCATTAGAAATACCGTCCATACCACAGGATTTTTTGTTTTTCAGTTTGGATACAACAATTTTCACTTCTTCCCTGGATATATTATTGTTGATAACAACATTTTCGCTATATTGCGCTGAGGACATCATATTTTCCCTTGAATTCAACATCATTTGTATATTTTGATATAGCATGCCATATTCTTCCACAACTTCCTTGATGTCCAAGAAAATTTTCTGGTGATCATCATTCCAATCAAATGGAGTCTCCTGTTTGAGTAGATCTCTGAGAACGGATGTGCGAGCTGACAAGTTGGGGATATGTCCAGAGAGAAATGTTACCATGCCCAGAAAACGCTGAAAATCTTGTTTATCTTGTGGCGTAGCCATACTCATCACGTCTTCAACTTTCTCTGGGTCGGGAAACATGCCCTCATTCGTGTATAGTCTTTCAAAGACGGAGATTCTGATTGCCCTGACAACACACTTTGCAGAGTTGAGTTTCAGTCCTTCTCGGTGGGCAATGCGGAGAAACTTGATAGGTCGTTTATCATGTTCTGCTTCCGAGTTCCTGTACACAACAATGTCGTGACTGATATCAATGCACCCTTCACACTGTTCCAAGATTCTGTCCATGTGCTTCTGGAACAGATCTCGACTGACACATAACCCGAAGGGAAGACGCTTAAAACAGTACCTCCTGAAAGGTGTCTGAAATGTTCTTGCGACTCTGGAAACAGTTTCACACTACAGTAGCCAGCCTTGGCATCAAGTTTTGTAAACAGCTTTGCTTTGCTGTAAGCCAGGTTTATTTCCTCAATCGTTGGTATTTTGTGGGGACATCGCTTCAGTGCTTGACTCAACTTTTGTGGATCCAGACAGACTCTGAGTGTGTCATCCTTTTTGATAGCATATGTGAGTGATGAGCACCAGTTGGTGTGGCAGGTTACCTTCTGAATGATGTCCGTTTCCTGCATCTTGTCAAGTTCAGCTTTTATTTTGCTGGTCAATGCTACTGGACAGCAACGTGAAGGATCAATGTGCGGTGTGCTGCCTGCACGTAAGTAGAGACACTCCTCTCCTGAGAAACGTCCAATGGCATCAAAACAATCTGGAAAACAATTCTTCAGGTCTCGCAGAAAGTTTTGTTCCAGGCGGTGGTGGTTCGAAGGCTTCTGTGGAACACTCACTGAGCTTGTTCACATCGGGCTGATGATGTACATGTACAGTGTGTGTATTGGGCTGTTTGGCAGATGAGTTTGTTGACTTGACAGCATCCACCTTCAGCTGTACAAGGTCAAGTATTTTGCATGTTGGCAGTCCGACTACAGCAAGACCTGGGACATCAACAACGGAAAACGTCTGTTTGATAAACTTGCTACCTTGTGGACTACTCTGTCTTCTCAGTCCCAGATGAGTAGATCCCAGGCATGGGATACGGTCTCCACTGTACAGTGTGAGTGTGATGCTAGGTTCTGCACTGAGTAGTTTTGAAGTGAGTATTTTTCCGAACATCTGCTTGTATGTCCTCAGAGGCAAGGTGTTTCCACCTGCACCTGTATCCACTTTCAGTTTGAGTGGTCCTAGAACTTTAGACTTGTGATGATAAGCTATGAGTATGACGCTTCTCAGCGTTGGTTACATCATTGTCTGCTAGGAATAGTGCCATTCGTGCTTTAAACACCTTGAACGAATCCGTTAGTGGCTCATATTTTGGACGCCATGGTGATATTTGGACAGTTTCGGACAACCAATATTTCTGAATATTTCTGTTACCATGAGATAAGCGATGCATACGGCGATTCTATGCCAAAAGGTTTCACAACTTCAAAGTGTCATCCACGAGCAAACAATGTCTTACGGTGGAAGTTAATGCACTCAGATTGATCCTGGAGTTCTTTTCAACACCGCTGAATCCATTCAGTGAGATGATATCTCGATGTGTTTGATTACGCATTAGTTTTAGATGTACTCTATTAACATGAGCCGACATTTTGGAAAGTTGTGTACACATTGTACTGACAACAAATCATATTGCGCATGCGCGACCATTAGGGGCCAGTCATTATTAACTGGGTGGGGGATGGATGGATTTTTCGAGAAAGAGTTTTCAAAGTTTGACCCCCACCGATATCGAAAACCATTCTATAACCCCCCCCCCCCCCCCAACCAAGATCCAAAATAAAAGTTTGACCCCCCCCCCTCTCCCAATCCCCATGTATGAATATAAGGCATATGCTTCACAAGGCAATCAATCATAAGGCACCAGTATCATGATGTATATGATACTTCAATGCTTTTTACACTTTATTTACATTTCTATTGAAACAATTTTGTGACTTTGGTCGCAAATTTATGATACTTTAAGGTCTGTGAATATGATTTCCTTTTGTGTATCCACCATTCCTTTGCTTCAAGTATGAATATTATTATATTTGTATGGTGAAAGCACCTTATTCCTTATTATGAATGGTGTTTGTGGGCATCCCCCCCCCCTCGACATCTATATCTAGGATCACTTTCCGCATTTTCTTTTTCACTACACAGCCCATCGTTTCGGAGCCCAGTTGAAACATTCGAGACCTAGGTCAAAGGTCATTCAGTTTATTCATTGACTCTCACGGACTAACTGGACACCATAGCAAACTCGGAAAAAAATAGAGGACTTTGCAATTACTGTGTTGGCTCTATGATGGGCTCATAATGTTCTGCCGTCATCCAAGTCATTTGAGTCAGATTCATTACCCAGGTCATTCGGGGCCATCCAGGACTATTTTGCCATTCTGTGTGGAAGGGCCCATGTTTTTTACATGGTGGTTTGTGCCAGTCCTGAGGTCTTCTGGGAACATCCTCAGTGGTTTCATGTGTTGACAAAATTTTGAGTGGGAAACATGTCTGTGGTTGTGACATGCTAGTTCGGGTTCATCGGAAGGGATGATATGTTGCTCAGGGTGGTATGGACTGGTTGATCCGTGATTTCTTTGTGACAGGACCCTGCTGATCTGGGTTCATCCTTGCTGGCACCGTGTTCAGCTGTAGTGTTGCTCCCTTTTGTCCAAAGCTGATCATTGGTGTCAGTGTTTCAGTCTGAGTGATGAGCGTTGAGCAATGCTCGCCAGGGCTCAAAATTGTGATTTCCTCCCAAGCAATAGAGCCCAAGAGCCAAAAGGCTGATGAAAATCTGTAAAGTAATATTGAAATGTGCTTCTAGGAGCCAATTGACTCCTAAAAATTGTTGATTAGGAGCGAAATAGGAGCCCTTTGACTTCTGGAAATTTCTTTATAAATTTTGAGCCCCGATGCACACAGATTGCGGCATCTCTTGATGTTGGTGTTCCTGGATGGTCCTTTGCAGGATCCGGTTTCAGTGAGATTATGGTTTCACTGAAAATGCTATGAAATTCCATCGCATACTTCAATCAGTCCATATATTGATATTGAGTGGATTGTTTCCACCTAATTATCTAACTATCTAACTTCTCAAAATAACACAATTTCAAACTCCAAACATCCCCCAGTCCCATCGAAAATAAAAGTATGACCCCTCCCCAATAATGTTGAAAATGAAAGTGTGACCCCCCCCCCCCCCTCCCCGTATTTAGGTTACCGGACCTATGGTCCCTACATAATGCCAGAACTGTACTCCTAGAACGCCTGAAGATAGAGCTTAGAAATTGGCACCTTCAAATAGGAAGTCATGTATGGCGACTTGTGTGGTGACCTTGAATTTGACCTTGGATAACATTGAAAGGTCAAAACAGCAATTTTTTTCGCATTACTATCCATTTTGGCCATATCTAGGCAAAAAAACATTTTCACCCTTTGAAAAAAGTACAGAACTGTACCTCTAGAACGCCTGAAGATAGAGCTTAGAAATTGGCACTTTCAAATGGGAAGTCACATATGGCGATTTTTGTGATGACCTTGAATTTGACCTTTGATGACCTTGAAAGGTCAAAACAGCCATTTTGGGGTGAAAAAAAGCCAAGTTTTGCCTCTACAGATGAAATTCTGTAGATATAGCTTAAGTTTGCATTATGAGCATATGGAAAGTCATATTTGGAACAACTGATGATGACCTTGACCTTGACCTCAGATGACCTTGAATGCCAAATGTCCGATGTGTAAATTAGCCACTGAGGCTTAAACACTTGCACATACAGGTTAGGATCCTGTATAAGCTTACAAGAAGTCATGTATTTATAGCACATCACTTGGAGACCTTGAATTTGACCTTATATATGACCTTGAATCCCGATCTCACAACCTTGCCTGATCTGACATGTCTAAATTGACCTCTACAGACAAAATACTTGTTGATAGAGCTTGTAATTTGTATTAGGAACATATATGAAGTCCTTTTCTGGACATACCTAATGGTAATATTGCAGTTCACAAAGATGACCTTGATTGGTAAATCTCAAAGTCATATGTCACTTGCAATGCTTAAAGCCAAAATTGTCCGACAACCTGTCTTAGCTCTTGGGCTAATTTTACCCACTCCCCCCACCTGATGAATAATGACTTGCCCCTTACAAGCTCATGATCGGATCAGTGGTATCTGGTCATCCCCGTGACACCAGTGTGTATTGTTTAGTAGTTGACGGAAAGGTGGTTATTTGCAGGACGCAACGCCTATATGATGATAAAAATCTGAAGCTCCACAAATCTGGTCTTCAATTTAGGCTTTATATTTGGGCTTGTGTCACCAATTACAGTAGCCTTATACATGAGTAATATTTGCACAGGTCGCTGGCCGATGTGGGGACATCAGTGGTATTTACCGATTACCGGTCGCCGGTAATAGTTTGTCAAGCATCGTTCCCATAAGTGGTCATGAAACCAACAGGCATTGTCCACCGGTGACCGATATATTCACCTACGATTGCACATCTTCACCGTGTTCGTTCAAATTTCAAGAGTTTTAGGAAAGACTGACCAACCAACGATGCCCTACTGGAGACCGCATGATACCCTACTGATAACCTGCCTGTGATCGTCTGATATACAAATCGGCCGAAGGACACCTACTGGACATTCATCGGCGCCCGTCAGGATAACCTGCGGTGATCGCCTGGGGAGCTACCCAGATTGGTCGACTGATAAATTTGGCGATTCCCTCAGCACTTGGTGGGCATCTGAAGGGCTCTGGCCGGTCCTGGCAGGCATGCTAGCGATTCACTACCGATGTCATTTTTTCCACCAGTCGCCGCAAGAAAATAGTTCTGCGTTGTTTTCTTTCGATGCCTCCACTGACGTGTCTACGATGTCCGATTGTTGCAAGATGGCCAAGGATGATATTCCCGCGCTCGGTGCATGAACGGCGGAAATGCCTTTCCGGGCATCATATCCTTATCGACGTAGGCCTCGGTGCAAATGGGACTCAGGCATAACTAGGAATTCAGTAGGCAGGACTTAATTTGGAAGGATAAGTATGCATGAATAGATTCACAAATTTTCCCACCCTGTACATACAACATCAAAGCGATAACAAACCGGGGAAATATTTTTGCTTAACCCAGGGCGCACAAGAATGCAAGTATCAATCTATTACCACCAACACAGCCAAACTTTGATGAATCCATCACATATATTTATATTCATTATGAAATACATAACATGTTCTGTGAACAATTTGGAATACAGCAGTGGCAAACAGTCACATGCATAGCGTCTTTCTGGGGAAATCAGTTACGAATGTTGTTTTGCTTGACTTGGGTTTCTCGAGTGGTGGTTATTTCGATGCTCGCACTATATTCTGCTTGCACTACCAAAATATTCACGACAATGTTGATTATGTATGCCACAGGTTTTCTATCTCCAGTGTCAGGTCATAATATGATTGTTACTTTATTTCTGCAACAAACATAATTTCGCTCCTGTGGCAAAATGAAGCACCTTCATGACAATTTATTCTGCTTTAACTACTAGTAATGATATTTCGCACTTTTCTTTCATAACCTGAATATATGATGACGGATTACAAGTGAAACGGACGTAGGCCTATGTACTGGCCTTTCATGTCCATACAACATATATCACGGCCCCTACAACAGAACTGCAAAACCAGAAAATACACAAAACACCACAATTTTAGTTATTTTCACATGACGAAATGTTTCAAAACGGTTGATCTATTTTCTGACAAAATTTTCAGATAAAGATACACCATGGAGTAACGAATATTGCCGCAGTCAGTGTAGATATTCAAGGCAAATTCTTCTTCAACTGTTTTCATTTCCGCGTGATAACTCGAGAACGCCTGGACAGATTGTCTTGAAAATTTCACCACTGTTCAGTAATATTATATTGATGTGCTATTTACCTTTTGAGCCGGATTCAAGTTTTTTGGAGGTTCGTGAGGATGAAAAAACGAGGTCAATTTTATGACTTTGTTCCTTTGCAATGACTCAAAAAGTCGTCAGACAGTGGCTGCGAATTTTTTACCTCAATCTTTCACGGAATTTTTCACTTGCCAGAATCTAAAGCTTTCGGTAAATTTGTTGGTTCATTTGTCTATTTGTAAATGGCTGTGTTTGTTAGTATGCTTGTTTACAGCCTAGTGTATGATAAGTTCTTGTATCCCACTAAGGTTTAAGGTCAAAGGTAAAGATCTACGGAAGCGCAGTTCTGCCACATGAGAAAAAAAATCAAGTCGTTTTAACGAGATAATAAGTCGATTTAACGAGATAATAAGTCAATTTAACGAGATGTTATCTCGTTAAATCGACCTAATATCTCGTTAAATCGATTTAATTATCTCGTTAAATCGATTTAATTATCTCGTTAAAACGACTTATTATCTCGTTAAAACGATTAAATTTTTTTCTCATGTGGCAGCACTGCGCTTCCGTAATGATCAATATTGACGTGCAAGTAAAAATCAAGTAGGTCACTATGTCAGGAACAAATGACGATAGGAACACGGAAGTAAACCCTAAATGTTGTGCTCACTTAGCCTAATATTGTATTGCCTAATAAATGACCTTGACGTTGACATTCTTCGAAAATATTCAGTATTAACACGTTTCTTCGAGAGTACTTTCCAAATATGTCATTATTTTCGAAATCTATCGTCATTTGACGTCACACATCATTTTTGTCATACATTCAGTGATTGTCTACATGAGAAATCGTTCGTGGATATGATTGATTTGGTGTTCTGGGAAATATTAGAAATATCTACTGTAGCTGATACTGGTTTTCAAGTTTATTCTTCTATGGTTTATGACGTAACTGACGTTTTTAGGTTACCAGACCTTTGGTCCAATAACATATTGCGAGGCGTTGCGTCCGTCATCCGTCATCGTCCGTCTACGTTTTTATCTTTAAAGTTTTTTTAGTTTTTTGATTTTCACAATTCTTTTCAAATGGTGGCCATTTTTGATGAAAAAACGGCCAATTTTGGACTTTGGCGATCGTTTTCTCAAAATCTGTTCAGTGACTTTTTAGGTTACCGAACCTTTGGTCCGATAACCTATTGGCATGGCGTTGCGTCCGTCGTCCGTCGTCGTCGTCGTCGTCGTCGTCGTCGTCATCGTCATCCACATTTTTATCTTTTTTGTTTACGGGCGAATTCTTCTGAAATTTTGCACAAAAATACTTAAAAATAATTCAAGGATGAGGTACTTTTTAGTTTTTTGATTTTCGCATTTTTTTCAAAATGGCGGCCGTTTTCGACGAAAAATGCCTGATTTTAGACTTTGCCGGCCATTTTCTCAAAATCTGTTCAGTAACTTTTTTTCTTTTTGATACATAACACTCCTCATATGTACTCCTATGATGTCCATAAATTTCGTTGCACTTGAATCGCTCGAAGTGGACCATTTTGGCCCAAACTCGGCTCAAATGGGACTTTCCCATGTTAAATTCTCCTATGCTTTATAATGGGACATATTATGCCTAATATCTCACTTAATATTGAGATTAGAGACTATTAATCAATTGTGGACATATAGGAAATGATATATGCTGAATGTTCTCGTGATCTTGAATTTGACCTCTGACCTCAGTTTCAAGGTCAGAGCACAAAATGGCTTATATCTCGCTTATTATCGACTCTACAGCTTAGGAATCAATTGTGGACATATAGGAAATGATATATGCTGAATATACTGATGACCCTGAATTTGACCTTTGACCCGTTTTCAAGGTCATAGGACAAAATGGCTTATATCTCGCTTATTATCGACTCTACAGCTTAGGAATCAATTGTGGACATATAGGAAATGATATATGCTGAATATACTGATGTCCTTGAATTTGACCTTTGACCTCATTTTCAAGGTCACAGGACAAAATGGCTTATATCTCGCTTATAATGGACTCTACAGCTTAGGAATCAATTGTGGACATATAGGAAATGATATATGCTGAATATTCTGATGACCTTAAATTTGACCTTTGACCTTATTTTCAAGGTCATAGGACAAAATGGCTAATATCTCGTTTGTTATCGACTTTACAGCTTAGGAATCAGTTATGAACATATAGGAAAATGATATATGCAAATTATTGTCATGACCTTGAATTTGACCTTTGACCTCATTTTCAAGGTCACAGGACAAAATGGCTAATATCTCACATATTATGGATTTTACAGCTTAGGAATCAATTGTGGGCATATAGGAAATGATATATGCTGAATATTCTCGTGACCTTGAATTTGACCTCTGACCTCATTTTCAAGGTCACATGAGAAAATGACTCATATCTTGCTCCTCTATTGACTATATGTCTTGGGAATCAATTGTGGACATATAAAAAATGGTATAGTATACACTGAATATTTTGATGACCTTGAATTTGACCTTTGCCTTCATTTTCAAGGCCAGAGCACAAAATTGCTAATATCTCTCTGACTATTGAATTTACAACTTAGCAATCAACTGTGGACATGATATATGCTTAATATTATATATGCTGAATATTCTCTTGACCAGTGACCTGGCTAACATCTAAAATATTAAACATTGTCCGGTAACCTATCTTCGGCCCTTGGCCTAATTTTTTTCTTGTTGATGCACTCCTCATATACACCCCTGTGGTATGTATAAGAAATGGACCACTTCAAATCGCTCGAAGTGGGCCAATTTAGGCCCAAACACGGCCCAAATGGGATTTTCTCAAGATAAATTCTCCTATGCTTTATAATGGGGCACATTTTTCCAAATACCTCACTTAATATTGAGATTAGAGATTAGGAATCAAACGTGGACATGATATATATTCTAGTCGTGGAATATGATATATGGTAAATATTCTCACGACTTTGAATTTGACCTTTGACCTAATTTTCATGGTAACAGGACAAATGGCTGATATCTCGCTTATTATCGACTTTACAGCCTAGGAATTCATAGTGAACACTAGGAAATGATATATGCTGAATATTTTGGTGACCTTGAATTTGACTTTTGACCTCATTTTCAAGGTCAGAAAACAAAATGGATGATATTCCGCAAATTATCAGCTTTACAGCCTAGGATTCAATAGTGAACAAATAGGAAATGATATATGCTTAATATTCTGGTGACCTTGAATTTGACCTTTGACCTCATTTTCAAGGTCAGAACAAAATGTCTGACCTAATATCTGTCTTATTATCGACTTTACAGCTTAGTAATCCATAATGAACATATAGAGAATGGAATAGGCTGAATATGACATTTGACATTTGAACCTATTTTCCAGGTCAGATAACAAAATGACTAATATCTGGCTTGTTTTTTTTAACAGCGTACGAATTGGTTGTGGACATACTATACATGATATATGATTGATAGTCTCGTGACCTTGAATTGACCAATGACCTTATTTTTGAGGTCATGGGACAAAAGGCTAATATCTGAAATGTATATTGTCCGGTAACCTTTCTTAGCCCTTGGGATAATTTTCTATGACTAGAAACTGGCAAAATTTCAAAGGAAATTGATAATCTGAAGATATTAATATTATGTCTATGGCCTCTCGGGTTTCTTTTCAATATCTTAAAAATGTGTCATAGAACTCAACGGACAGTATTTTCGGACTTGTTGCCCTAGGCAAACATGTCATAGGGGTATTAGGAATGAGCTCTAATCTTTACTTGATACATTTTCTGCTCATTCAGCATTTTTTATTTTTGTTAATATCTTGGAAGCTGGGTTTTGGAGCAAAACGGACACTATTTTCAGTCTTGTGGCTTTAGACAGACATATCATACTGTAGGATCATTAGGAATAATTTTTTTGTATTCACCTGAATTTTTCTGCCGAGTCGATATTGTTTTTTATTTATATCCGAAAATCAGTACATCTTAGAGTGAGGTGAATAATATTTTCAAACACATTGCCCTAAACAAACATGTCTTAGGAATGAACTTTGACCTTGACCTGATATTTTTGACTGAATCAGTTTTTTTTTCATTTTCGACCATATCTTGGAAATGGTGTGCCATAGAGCAAAACAGATGTTGTGTTCATATTTGTTACCCTAGACAGATATGTCAGAGAGGTATAAGGGATGAGGTTTGACCTTGACCTGAATTTGATTTGTGGGTTTACAATTTGTTCTATTTTATTGCGACTGCGAATCGTTGCATCGTAGAGTGAAATGGAGATTACTCTCGGACTCCTTATCCAATATAGGGAATAACTTAACAGATATGTCGTTTGGGGTATCAACTTTGCCCTTAACCAAATTGCATACATGTCTTAGCAGTCTTGGGGTGTGTCTTTGCACTCAATCAAGTTTCCCCTGAGTCAGCATTAAATTTTTCTCATACTTCACACTGAAATATCTCCAAGGCCTTTTCGTTTTGACTTGTAGTTGATAATGTGTTCACATGTAGTAATATCAAAAACACTCCACAACTGCTGAAATATACAGTATACATGTAGTTATTCAACTGATATGTCAACAATTTTTTATCCAGGAATCATCAAGAAATTTTGTATCCAAGAAATCAAAGTCTACAGGAAACTTTACCCAGGTATATTTCTGTTTGCAAATTCAGTCCACATATATCAAATGCATTCTATACATTGCAAATGTGTCTTTTGGCAATTCAAGTTTCTTATTCAGGAGAATACAGCACACGAAAGCGGATTGGTATGTGAAGGGATATCAGGAATACCTGACCAGATTCAGTCGTTGGTGAGCAATATGAACATGTCATATCTTTGGTCGATGTTCACTATTGTTATTTTAAAATACCACGCGTTTAGGTACATTCAGCATCTGATTTTTAGGCGAATCTGAAAGATGAGGTTGAGAAAACATATATGGAAGCTCTGAGAAATGAAGGAAACTTCAACAAATCTGTACACACAGAGGAAATGAACCCGGACATGGATGATAAGTTCAAAAGTTTCCATGCATCACTCAATCCTGAAATCCCTCCCGAAGACCGAGCCAATTTTCCAAAAGATGACACTTTGCTGAGATATTTCGAAAATCTGATGCAGCACATGGAGACACATCTTGTGGAAGGTTTCCAGCCTGGGAAACTTGTGAAGATCGGTTCTTGCGTGGACGAAAGCAAACTGAAGCGGGTTGACGAAATCGACCTGTTGTACGAATTGTCAGAACAGGTCACAATTGAGCACATAGAGAAGAACCAGTACAGAGTCACTAATAAAAATGGGGAAGAAGTAGATCCTGGCATACGCGAGAAGTTTGCAGACAAAGTCGAAGAGTACATCCAGCTGTGGGCCAAGTTTGATGAGGAGGATCCAAGGATAGAACACAGTGGTTTTGACTACCCACGGTTCAGTGGTGTGCGCTACAGTGGACCAGCCGCCACTTTGTTGCTGAAGTACAAAGCAGAGAAGGAGTACGTGGAAGTGTCCGTGGATTTCACACTGGCCTTCAAGCTGCCTCAGGAGCTTGACACATACAAGATTCGGGAGAGTATCGATAAGAAGATGCATACCATATGTGCCGAATACAAAACCAAAAATATTCCTTTCGATGGAATACATCTTGTCCCTGATGTCAAGAACAATGCCTGGCTTGTCACCACAGCAGAACTTGAGTCCAAACTTCTCCAGATGTTACCAGAACAGTCTGTTGCCAAAGTGGCCTTCTGTAGTGCCAAATCAATATGCAACGAAATGAGCTCAACAATGCCCAAACACGAGCAGGAAATAGAAGTAGGGAAAGAGCTGGCGAAGCTGTTGAGAGATTGTAAGAGACGGCAACTTAACCCTGTCACACAGGAGTGGCTGAAGAAGATTCTGCGGCACGGTTATGTCTTGTTGTCATCTAAAGAGGCGAGCAGATATAGGGAAATGACCAAAAATGACATCTCAGTGAACTCAGCCGCGATAAAGCACATAGTGCTCCAGAAGGCAATGTCAGACCCAAAATATCTGAAAGAATTTGACGGTCATTCTGCTGAGGTATACGACCTGATTGTGGAAGTGTTCCAGGTGATGAAGTCAACTAGCACGTCCATCCCACATGCCTTCATTCCTAGGTGTTCTCTCAACAAGTTCTCTGTATCCAAATTGGCAACATTATGTGGCATGGGATCGAATCTGCATTCAGTCATCAGAACAAAATGCCAGGAGACTTGGACAAAACTGCAGGAGCACCAGAAGGTAGTCATATTTTCAGTTGAAACTTCTTAAAATTAAAATAGTTGATTCATTATGATAAACTACAGAATTCATTTGCAACACACTATATTCCGTTTACCATTTCATCTGTAAACTACAAATTTCAGCTGGTCTTTGAGATGGAAGCTGATGAACTGTTTGAAGGCACTGACAATTTCCGGAAATACCTGATCAACGTTGATGCGATACCTGACTCGCATCCAGCTGAGTACATGTACGAAGTGATGGTGGATCCAAGTGTATCCCCCAAGCGTTCGATACAGGTCAGACAAGTTGACATTCTGGTCAATGCACTGCAAAATACATGTGGCGGCATGATTGCAATCACCCACGACAAGGAAATCCAGATACAAGATACAACACTGATTTTTTGGGTTGCAAAGTTCATTGAACACATTCGTTCAGTGGGAAGCTATGTTAATATCAACAAAGCTGTGTTCAACGCCAGCACAAAGGGCACACTGATCACTTCGCTAGACGTCTGTCCTACAGTTCAAAGAGAAGAATTCAAGTCAGTCCGAGTGGATCTCCAAGATGATGGAAGCATTAGAAAATTTGTGCTGCCCAAACCAATGCCTGACAACGATGCAGAACATCAACAGCCCACAACTGTTCCGGCAAAGTCTGAAGACCATAGTTTAGATGCTGACCAGTCCACTCCACCAAAGACAAAAGTGGCCCACACAATGAAGGCTAAGCTCAAGTCAGGCTGTAGTATATCATTCAAGAAACATCAAAATTTGGACACTAAGTTGGATTTATCTGAAGATGAACTTCTAGAAAAACACAGTCTGCAGTGTGCTCACCCAACTAACTTCTTGCCTGAAAGAAATGCATTGTTGGAATTTTATAGAGAATGTCCGATGTTTGAGGGAGTTCTGGTCAAGATTGAACGATGTTCAATCGAGAAGTCATTTGCCATTGAAATGAAGAACTCTCCGTGCTTTGGAGGTATCAATGGACCCCACGATGGCTTGCATTTGACAGACATCTTAGTGGTTGATAAATCGTCAAGGTTGTTTTTCCACTCAACATTCACTGACGTGTCAGAGAAAACAATTCAGCGAGATCAGAACTTCTGCAAGGCAAGAGTGCTGAAGAAGACTATTGTGAAACTTGTCAAACAACATGGAGCACCACAGTCTAGTGAGGACTTGTCTGTGACTGTTTATCCAATATGCCACTGGAAGAATGAGAGCACAATTTCAACTATCCGAAATCATATGGGACGATGCATCGCATTGCATGATCTCCAACATGCACTCTTGCGCATCTTGTATGAAGGAAACACAAAGGCAGGTAGAATAGTGAAGGAGAACTTGAACATCTACCTGACAGGGAGACAAATAGAGACCATCACCCTGAGCGAGACGACCCAGTTTTATGTGATCGAGGGACCACCTGGCTCTGGAAAGACAACAATGGCTGAACACCTTTGCCAGAAGAAGGGAGACTGTGCTATTCTCTGTCCAAACAAGGGAGTCATGGCTCGCATCAACCACAACAAGAAGGCAAAGGCATACTGGATTGATCAGTTGCAAGACTTGCACAACCTGCTGCAAGACAGACTTGCAAAATTGAAGTTCGTCATTGTTGATGATGCTCAATATCTAAAATATGATGAGAGTACCTGGACAAAAATCCTTGACTTATTGCAGTCCTCTGGTCGACATATGTACCTGATAATAGATAGCAAGTACCAGGCATACCTGGGAGACACAAATGCCAACAACTTGAAGGGTTTGGTGGTTGGGAAGTATGATGGGAGTGTACCATCAGCTCTCACAGAAATCCACCGCAACAGCCGAGTTGTGGCAGAATACATCAAATTAGTTGCAGCAGATCTGCAGGTGCCCAAACAGATGGCGTTTAAATGTTGCAACACTCTGGAAGGTGATGACGTGAAAGTTACTCACGTGGCTGGTATCACAGATATGTCAGCAGACAATGGCCTGATCAAGTTCATCAAGAAAATTCTCAGCATGAACGCGGAGTACAAGAAAGAAGATCTGGCCATTCTCGTTCTGAGCGAAGACTTAGCAAGAAACTTGATTGATATCTTCCAACAACACTGGCCAGATATCTCTGTACAAAGAGCTGAGAAGTATCCTCCAGAAGGCATCATCATAGACACACTGGAGCACTTCCATGGATTAGATGCACCTTTCGTAGTGTCCGTATTGGATGGCCATGACATTTCCAACACCAAACTCAAGATGGCGATTGCCTCCCGAGGCATCAAACGAGTGGAGTTCGTGAGAGAGGAAGTCTTTGACTGTGAAACAGTCTATAAACTACACTTCAACCCATCTTCTATTTCACCCACGGATCTTGCCAGGTAGTTGGTGATATTATCTGGATCATCTTTCCATTATGATTGTGTGTCACATACATGTACTGGTGCTTTGGATCCAGTGAGGTAATATTTGTTCCCATATTTGGAACATATTAATGGTTTCAGA
Source organism: Terebella lapidaria (assembly GCA_949152475.1). Lineage (NCBI taxonomy): Eukaryota > Metazoa > Annelida > Polychaeta > Terebellida > Terebellidae > Terebella > Terebella lapidaria. The sequence continues at coordinate 12,725,956 of OX424559.1, read as the reverse complement.
TTCGATGCAAGTACCAAGACAAAGGATGCGGAAAATATCACTGTGATGGTAGGGACATGATTTGTACAAATCAAGCAATTGAAACAAACACTTGATGCACGTGGGAGGATTTTCTTCAAATGATGGCCATATCAAATAGTTAGCTTAACATACTGGTGCAAAAATAACTGAACATACAGTTTTTCACATGCTTTTGTGTGTTATAGGGGAAAATAAAATCTCGCAGTTCCGACAGTGACAATTCCAAGAGAACACCGTTGATGACAGCATGCAACAGTGGTCATGTGGACGTGGTGAAATCTTTACTACAGCGAGGTAATGTTTCATAGTTTAGAATTATACAAATACATTTGAAAGCATGATCTGTCAATTTATGTGAATTGAAGATGACTTTTTGCTCATGATATTTTCTCCCCCAAGGCGTTGATATAAACAGTCACGACAGAGCAACAGCCTTGTATCAGGCTTGCCAGGAAGGCCATATTGAGGTCGCCAAACTTCTTGTAAAACAAGGGGCAGACATAGAACTTGGAGGCTTGAAACCACTGGGTGGAGCAGCCATAGCCGGCCATATAGATATTATCCACTGGCTGATTTCCATAGGTAAGATGTATTAAATTTAAATTTAATATCAAACTCTGAACACAGTATTTTTCCACTACACTTTGTGAATCACAATAAAAAAACGTTATTGTCATCATAGGTGCAAATGTGAATGCATCAAATATGAACGGCTGCACGGCACTTTTTTGTGCCAGTCAGAAAGGACATCTATCTGTGGTGGAAGAACTGGTGAATCTCGGAGCTGATGTCAATGCCGGGGGCTCGAAACCCCTTCTCGCCGCTGCCCTTCATGGGCAGGTGTCAATCTTACATTACCTGCTCGACCATGGTCAGTGGCCAAGAAACTCGGATTTGATACTGCATCTTGTCATTGTTCTCGAAGATATGGCCTCTATCTTGTGCAATTCTTCTCAACAAAAAATAATCATATATAGTCATTATAAATAATAACCAAATAATACTTTAACTTTGATAATCTACTGAAATGTGATAAGTAATATGTGTCATCGTCGTTTCAGCAAGTTATACGTATTTTTCAGGTGCTGAAGTCAATACAGTTGATCACGACGGGCACACAGCGATGTTGGGTGCCGCACACGAAGGCTATTTCGAGATCGTTGAAACTCTGGTCCTTTACGGAGCAGACATGAACCTCGGCAAGGTCAGACCACTACATGGGGCAGCTCTCAAAGGCCACGCTAGTATAGTGAACTTCTTGCTAGAAGCAGGTACTGTTCTTTTTGTACTGCATGAACCAATTGTGTAAATTTATTCTTCATACAGAGTCCCCTCTGTATACGTTCTCCTGGTCTGTCTGCTATTGCAGGCGCTGAGGCTGATCCTCTGGATGATGACGGGGACACACCTCTCTGCTGTGCCGCCCAGGGAGGACACCTGGACATCGTCAGAACTTTGCTAGATGTTGGAGCGGACATAGATCGAGGCAGGATCCCATCACTGGGGAGAGCAGCCCTGACAGGACACAAAGAGACTGTTATATACCTCCTAGAGCATGGTATTAATGATAACTTGATAAGATTTTTAATGTTTGAATTCTCTCTTGTCATACTGAAGGTATCATTCAAGGTAACACTTCATTTTTGATGCCATTTTTGTATCACCGGAATTGAGTAGCTGGCAACATCTTGTGAACAACAAGCACATTCTTGGCACGTTTCTCTTATTGTCATGGCAACGAAGACACCTGTTGCTATTGATGGTACTGATGCTTTAAGTCATGAGCCGTCATGGACGAATGGTGTTAGAATGTATATCGCACTGTGTCTTTCCAACCATTTGCTATTTACACTGTACCAGGTGCTGACGTGAACGCAACAAACAACATCGGTGACACAGCATTGTGTTGTGCCGCACAAAACGGACACCTAGAGGTTGTCGATATCCTGATTGAAGCAGGATCCAGTCTGGTGAAAGGACACATGTCTCCTCTCACAAGAGCTGCACTGCAGGGACACACCAATGTTGTCATTTGGCTTGTGACAAAAGGTAGCTTGATAATTTTACAGCAAGTATGAGGAGATATTCATTTCATATGATCAGGCACTAGATCACCAAGGCATTACATGTAGTTTCAAATCGAAGCAAGTCGTATTACACTTATTAACCAATAAAGGTGCTGATGTGGACTATTTGGATGCGGATGGGGACACTGCTCTGTGTTGTGCTACGATCAAGGGACAGTTAGATGTCATTGAAGCGCTGCTTGAGGCTGGAGCAGACGTCAACCGGGGGAGAGTTCCAGCTCTGGCAGCTGCTGCCTTGAACGGACACATCGTTCTCGTGGAACTGTTACTGAGTAGAGGTTGGTACCTTACCGGATTCTTTGACCGAATTGACTCAAGTATGTCGGATCACATATCTAGGGAAGCTTATAAGGGACACTCTACTTTTTTTTATTAGGAAGTAACTTTTTAATTATTCTGACTAATTGTTCACTTATTTTTGAAAGTGAGAATTAATTATTAAAAACAAGGAATCAAATATTAAAACCTGGAAATAAGTATATAATCACAGAATTAAATATCTAAATCAAGAAATAAATACTAAAACGAGGAAATAAAAATATCAGAACCTAGAAATAAATAATAACACAGAAATAAGAATTCAAACCTGCAATTAAATATATAATCAGGGAAAGTAATATTTAAACCTGGAATTAAAATATTGAAACTGTGAAATAATTATTGAAACCGATATCAAGACGCACCTAAAATATTTTAGATGCATCGAAAATGTATTAGACAAATCAAAAATGTTTTAGACACGTCCAGAATAGTTTCAGATGCATAAAAAATATTTTAGGCGCCTCGGAAATATTTTAGACGTTTTGAAATTAGGTGTATTTTATAGTTTCTCCTTTGAATCTTTGGTCTGGAGCCAAATTCAAGATTAGGTCAGATGACCATATCTTATTCCAAGGTTATATTTGTGTTTTCATGCAGCATTCAAATATGAACAGGATCGAGTACATAATTAAGGCATTTCGGCAGAATTAATTAAGGCATTATGGTTTTAGCAGAATTCTTCTTCCGGATGATAACTTTAAATTGCCTTAATGGATCCTTTGCCAAATTTTCACCACTAGTCAGGAATGATATGTGGAAGAAACCTTTACTTTTTGAGCTGGCTCCGAAGTCCGTGAGGCTGATTTTGGGACTTGGTTTCTGGATGATAACTCGAGAAATATTCAGGCAATAGTTGCAAGAACTTTGCGAGGAGGTTTAAATACCACCAGGGAATAACCCTATTGATTTTGGGATCGATCCGTCTAACGACCTTTGACCTAGAGATCAAAATAATTTTTTGCTGATTCATCCTTGAGGCTTCCTGCATATCTCCGAAACGGTATGTCGTAGAGCGAAAGGACGTTATTTTCGGACTTGTCATCCCCGACAAACATGTCTAAGTGATATTTTGGATGAACTTTTACCTCAACCCGAAATTTTTTGCTGAGTCGGCATTTTTAGTTTTCATCGATATCTCTTAAACGGTGCAATGTAGAGCGAAACGGACGTTATTTTTGGAATTGTCGCCCTAGACAAACATGTCTTGAGGGTATTAGGGATGAACTTTGACCTTGACCCGAGATATTTTTGCTGAGTAGGCATTTTTCGTTTTGGTCGATATCTCGGAAACGGTACATCATAGAGCAAAACGGGCGTTATTTTTGGAATCGTCACCCTAGACAAACATGTTTTGAGGGTATTAGGGATGAACTTTGACCTTGACCCGAAATATTTTTGCTGAGTTGTCATTTTTCGCTTTGGTCGATATCTTGGAAATGGTACGTCGTAGAGCAAAACGGGCGTTGTTTTTGGAATCGTCGCCCTAGACAAACATATCTTAAAGGTATTATGGATGAACTTTGATCTTGACCTGAAATTTCTTGCCAAGTCAGCATTTTTCTTTTTCGTCAATATCATGAAAAGGGTGTGTCATAGAGGGTGCGAAACGGATGTTATTTTTGGAATCATTGCCCTAGACAAACATATCTTAAGGGTATTATGGGATGCCTTTGACTTTGACCTGAAATTTTTCTGCCAGGTCGGCATTTTTCGTTTTATGCGATATCTCGGAAACGGTGCATCATACATCGAAACAGACTTTATGTTCGGACTCGGAAAATGTTTGAGGGGTATTAGGGGGGAACTTTGACCTTGACCTAAAATTTTTCTGCCGAGTCAGAATTATTTCGTCGATATCTTGGAAACGTTGCATCTTAGAGCGAAACAGACGTTATTTTCGTACTCCTCGCCATAGAGAAACATGTCTAAGGGGTATTAGGGATGAACTTTGACCTTGACCTGAATTTTTTTTGCCAAGTCAGCATTTTTCGTTCTCGGCAATATCTCGTGAATGGTGCATCGTAGAACGAAACGGACATTATTTCCGGACTCGTCACCCTAGACAAACATGTCTAAGGGGTATTGAGAATGAACTTTGACCTTGACCTGAATTTTTTTTTGCCAAGTGGACATTTTTCGTTTTCGGTGATATCTCGTGATTGGTGTATCGTGAAACGAAACTGACATTATTGTCGGACTCGTCATCCTAGACAAACATGTCTAAGGGGTATTAAGTATGAACTTTGACCTTGACCTGAAATTTCTTTGCTGAGTCGGCATTTTTCGTTATTGGCGATATCTCAGAAATGGTGCTTCTTAGAACGAAACGGACGTTATTTTTGGATTTGGCTAGACAAACTTGCCTAAGGCAAACATGTCTAAGGCAAACATGTCAAAGTCAATATTTTTCATTTTCGTCGATATCTTGGAAACAGTGTGTCATAGAGCCCATGGTAAACATGTTATAAATTAGTCTTAACACCAAAAGGCCTCCAAGGCATATTTAGGACTTGACATCTAAGTGAAATCATGGAATATCCATTGCATATTATCTGTGTTGCATGTAGGCTCTGACGTGAATGCAGTAAACCACAACGGTGAGACAGCGCTCTGCTGCGCTGCTCAAAACGGCCACATTGAGATTGTGAGGACGTTGGTTGGTGCTGGCGCTGACCTGGAGAAAGGATCGATGCCGCCACTGGGTCGAGCTGCTCTATGCGGTCACGTGAACATCATCCAGTATCTGTTGGAAAAAGGTGAGACGATCATCTGAGGACTTGCTTGCTTTTCTGCAATGGATAAGTGCATGTATATCAACATATTATGTTATATGCCTATATCTTACCTCCAAAACACATTACAGGTTATGGCTTATTAGACTTACTGACAAAGGAATTCTGCATAGAGAGAACTCTATTAGGAAAATGGGCTAGACAATGAATTGTCTAAGCCACTAAGCCACGTGACCGAAACGTGACGTCATTCTCGTCTCCTATGGCTGTTCTTCAAACGGATTTTGCCTTGCTGACATAATTTTCGCGTTTCTTTGTTAGTTTATTGTCTTAACGAACGTTAATTTTACATGCCATTTTGGATTATTCTTTTTTGTGATGTTTTGGCGTGGATTGTGTGGATCGTTTCGCACCTTTGGTGGTGTTTTGTGTGTTGGAGCGTGGACTCCCTTTCCCACCTTGTTGTGATGCGCTGCTGTGCCCAGTGTGGGCAACAGTTGCCGGTGTGGGAAGTTCACACGGAGTGCGTGTCTTGCCAGGACCCAGTACACACGGACCAGTTAACTTGTGGTTTATGCGAGGACCGTATGCGGGAGGAGTGGGCTCAGGTCCTGAGGGCTCGCTAGGAGGGACAAGCTTCAGTCGCGCCAGGTGTCTCCGGCCTCGTCCTCATCGCCTTCCGCATCATCGGCCAAGCGTTGCCGCCGTCAGGAGAGGAAAGCTTCTGCCCTGCTGGGCAAGCTGGACCATACCCTGGTTTGCCTAGGAGCTAAGTTTTCTTCCCTTTCCCCTTTGTTTTGTTCCGCGGGTGACCTGCTGGACCTGCCCCGGGAGTCATTTCACTGTGTACTTCATGTTTCGTCAGCCGGGAGCCTGTTTGCACGTGTCACCTCAGTAGTTATCGGCGAGCAGGTTCCCTGTGCTGCGTCTGTGCATTTTCTGGCCAGTTTCCCACCGTTTTTCGGTTTCCGGCCCTCAGGGTCTGGCCCCCGGACCTCGGTCCAGGGGCTTTGTGTGGACCGGCGTGGCGGTGGTCTGGCTAGTGTGGTGGCGCGGAGTCCAGGCCCCATACGGGGTCCGGACCCCGACCCTTTGGGTATTCTGCGCTTGGCACAGCCTCAGTCGCAGAGGCCGGCCCCCATGCTCCAGGGGCCGGGCCCCGTGCCTCGGGGTCTGCGCCCCAGGGTCCGGGTCTAGCAAATGACTCTTCGTGCTGTTCCTGCCTTGCCTTTGCCCGTTTGGGTCCTGTCCCATCCTACGGGATCTTTCCTCTCCTCCACCCCTCTTCGCCGGTCTGGAGTCCAGGCTGCCGGCAGCTTGTGAGCTGGCCCGTCAGGAGGAGTCTGTCTCTGCCAGCAAGCGCCTTACTGAGACCATCGCCAAGCGCCTGGCCTCTCCTCTCCAGGCTTATGCCCCACCTTCCTCCAAGCCGCAGCAGTCGGCCAAGCCCAAGGAGAAGTACAAGAAGCCCTTTTGCGGGGACCCCTGTCGGCAGTAAGCCGAAGAAGTCCGGGCTCAGGGGCAAGCCCAAGCCAGCATGGAAGAAAAGGTCCTCCACCTTTGCGGCAGGTGATTGTTTCACAGATACCGCTCCCTGCGGCCGACTCGTTCCAAAATTCAAGCGAGCCCGTGGGTGGGCGTCTGGCAAGTTATTGGCAAGAGTGGCAGACACTCGAAGCCAGCTCGTGGATAGTGTCAGTCCTTCGCAGGGGATTTCACATCCAGTTCAGTCAGCGTCCTGCACTGTCCCTAGAGCCTATTTCCTTCTCGCTTTCCGGAGCTCACGCCAAACGGTTAGCGATTTTGCTCACGATCGCTGATATGATGCCCAAAAACGCGCTCGAAAAAGTCAGAATTTCATCTCTCGGTTACTACAGTATCTTGTTCTTGACCCCCAAGAGCTCAGGCAGGTGGCGTCCCGTGATCGACCTGTCATTTCTAAACCGCCACATCAAGACCCCCAAGTTCGCCATGGAGATGGTGGAATCGTTCCGCTTGTCTCTTCCGAAAAACTCTTGGGTGGTCTCCCTGGATCTGAAGGATGCGTTCTTTTACCTCCCGTTTCATCCAGGCTCCCGCAGATACCTGCGCTTCGTGCACCAGGACACTGTGTATCAGTTCCGCGCCCTGCCGTTCGGCCTGTCCGCGGCTCCATGGATCTTCACAATGGTTGTGAAAGAGTTACAGATACTAGCCCACAAGGAGGGCATCCTCCTCTACCAGTACCTGGACGACTGGATTATCTGTCACCAGTCCCCTGAGGTCCTAACTCGGCACTTACAGTGGGTCCTGGACTTGTGCAATCGCATGGTCCTGTTTGTCAACCTCCAAAAATCGGAGCTAACGCTGGCCCAGGACTTCGTGTTTGGGGGGTATCTGTACAAAACCCAGCATGGTATGGTTTTCCCGATGGATGATCGTCTGTCAAAGATAAGGCCCTTACTCTCCAGGTTCTTGGACGAGCCCAGTCAGTTAGCTCAGACCTGGCAGTCGATGCTCGGGCTGCTGGCGGTGACCTTACGGTCGACTCCACATGCGGGAGTTGCAGATCGACCTTCGTTCTCAGTGGACAGCAGCCACTGGTTCCCCGAAGCAACTGGTCGTCCTTTCCCCAGCGGGGAAGGCGTACATCATGTGTTGGATGTCCACCGCCAATCTTACTCGGGGCTCACCCTTCCGCCAGCCTCCTCCCTCCAAGCACCTCTTTACGGATGCATCTACGGAGGGCTGGGCAGCGCATCTGGATTTCAAGGAAGTTTCCGGGGTGTGGGCAGAACCCGAGAGTTCGTGGCACCTGAACCGCTTGGAGTTGGGAGGCGGTTTCGCTGGCCCTGGGCCACTGGGAGGAGGAGTGTGCTGGTCGTGCTGGGAGGTACGAAGTCGGTTACCCTATGTCGGCAAGCCATGACGCTTCTTCTCTTGTGCCAGGCTCGGGGCATTCACTTGCGAGCACCTCACATCCCGGGCCGGTTAAATGTGTTGGCGGATCAGCTGTCCCGCAGGGGGCAGATCCAGCCAAAGGAGTGGTCTTTGCATCCTCGGGTGTTCAACTCCCTGTGCCTCAGGTGGGACCGTCCTACGGTGGGTCTCTGCGACCAGTTGGAACAACAAGCTTCCGGTGTTCATTTCTTCATTTCTGTCCACGGATTGGGACAGCATGTTCGGGTATGCATACCCTCCGGCAATTCTGTTGCCCAAAGTCTTGGCCAAAGTCAGTTCTCACATGTGCAAATTTCTCCTGGTCACCCCGTACCAACCGCAGCGTCCATGGTTCCCAGAACTTCTGAGTCTGCTGATAGATCAACCAGTGGCCCTTCCTCCTCGGGAGGATCTTATCAAGCAACCCTGGACGCAGCTGTTTCACAGCCGACCTGGGAGCCGGAGCCTCCACGCGGTGGCTTCTGTCCAGCGATCCTGAGCAAAGGGATATTCTTCAGAAGTGTCCAGTAGGATCGCCCGCCCTAATAGAAACTCGTCCTTGGGAGTCTACAAGTCCAAATGGTGAGTCTTCCCTGCTTGGTGCGATAGCAGGCAGGTTAATCCATTCCACGCCACTGCTCAGACCGTAGCTGATTTCCTCTTGGAGATATTTCAGGCGGGCGCAGTCCCCTCGACATCAGCGGGCTATAGGGCCACTCTGCGAGGATCAAGATCTGAGTGCCTTGCTCAATAACTTCAAAGTCGAGCGTCCGCTTTCCCGTAATTCTGTTCCGGAGTGGGATCTATCTCTGGTACTGAACCGTTTGGCATCTGCTCCCTTTGAACCCATGTCCTCTGCCCCTTCGAAGTTCCTTACTTGGAAGACAATCTTCCTGCTGGCTCTGGCTTTCGGACGTCGCAGGGGCGAAATCCATGCATTGGATTTCTCAAAAGTTCACTGGCGGGAGGATGGCCTCAAGGTTTCCTTGCAGGTCATTCCTTCTTTCCTAGCAAAAACCCAGCTTGCATATTCTCCTCGATTGACTTTCACGATTCCTGACTTGTCGTCGTCTGTAGGCCCGAATCTGGAGGAAGACTGTCTCCTATGCCCATTGCGGGCCTTGTGCTTGTACCTTAAGTGGACAAAAGGTCTCCAGGCTGGCAAACGTCTGTTGTTTATATCACATCAGTTGAAATTCCAACGGGACATACGTTCCGCTACCATCTCATCCTGGATTCAAAAGTGTATCCGCACTTGCTATGATTTGGCTGAGCAGGACTCCGCCTGTTCGTTCAAGGTACGCGCCCATGATGCTAGGGCCATGGCGGGTTCCCTTGAATATATGGGACGGGTTCCCCTCGATCAGGTCATGCAAGCATGGTCATGGCAATCCCATAGCACTTTTACGACTTTCTACCTTAGGGACCTGACGTGGACGGGGAGTGAGGGCTACCACCTCGGGCCCGTGGTAGCCGCTCGTAGCATTGTCACCCCTTGAGGATGACGTGGTCCATCCTGTACATATGTTCTCCTGTGCATACGTTGATGTTCTGTGTTGCGAGTTCCCGTTCCGGTTACCGTTAAATTTGTCCCCTATGTCAGTATGGTCGTACTCCTTAGTTTGGTGTGCGTTGCGACTTAGTTGGGTCGGCAAGGCATATCAACGTACATACGTTACCTATGATCGGAAGCCAGTCACTCGACACTCGGAGGTAAGTGGTATATCTTACTACTTATGTTATTGTTTAAAACCATAACTGTTTTGGGTTCCCTGGGGGCACCCACCTTGGTTCTCTCCAATCATTCAGGGGAAACTACCTTGTGCCTTACTGGGACTCTAGGGTCGAGCTTTTGGTTATGTCAGAGTTTATTTTTAGGTTACCGGACCTTTGGTCCGATAACCTATTGCCGTGGCGTTGCGTCCGTCGTCCGTCCGTCCACATTTTTATCATTAAAGTTTAGAGTCGAATATTTCTGAAATTTTGCACAAAAATACCTAAAAATATTTCCAGGAAAGTTTTTTTTTTAGTTTTTTGATTTTCGCATTTTTTTCAAAATGGCGGCCGTTTTCGTCGAAAAATGGCCAATTTTGGACTTTGACGGTCGTTTTCTCAAAATCTGTTCAGTAACTTTTTTTCTTATTGATGCATGACACTCCTCCTATGTACCCCTGTGACATCTATAAATTTCGTTGCCCTTGAATCGCTCGAAGTGGGCCATTTTGGGCCCAAACTCGGCCCAAATGGGACTTTCCCATGTTAAACATTAAGCCTAATATCTCACTTAATATTGAGATTAGAGACTAGGAATCAATTGTGGACATATAGGAAATGATATATGCTGAATATTCTCGTGACCTTGAATTTGACCTCTGACCTCGGTTTCAAGGTCAGAGCGGCCATTTTCGTGAAAAAATGGCCAATTTTGGACTTTGACGGTCGTTTCCTCAAAATCTGTGTAGTAACTTTTGTTTCTTATTGATGCATAGCACTCCTCATATGTACCCCTCTGACATGTATAAATTTCGTTGCTTTTGAATTACTCGGAAAGGGCCATTTTGGGCCCAAACACGGCCCAAATGGGACTTTGCCATGTTAAATTCTCCTATGCTTTATAACGGGACACTTTAAGCCTAATATCTCACTTAATATTGAGGTTAGAGACTAGGAATCAATTGTGGACATATAGGAAATGATATATGCCGAATATTCTTGTGACCTTGAAGTTGACCTCTGACCTCGGTTTCAAGGTCAGAGCACAAAATGGCTAATATCTCGTTCTTTCTCGACTTTACAGCTTAGGAATCAATTGTGGACATATAGGAAATGATATATGCTGAATATTCTGATAACCTTGAATTTGACCTTTGACCTCATTTTCAAGGTCACAGGACAAAATGGCTAATATCTCACTTATTATCGATTTTACAGCTTAGGGATTAATTGTGGACATATAGGAAATGATATATGCTGAATATTCTCGTGACCTCGAATTTGACCTCTGACCTCAGTTTCAAGGTCAGAGCACAAAATGGCTAATATCTCGCGTATTGTCGACTTTACAGCTTAGGAATCAATTGTGGACATATAGGAAATGATTTATGCCGAATATTCTGATAGCCTTGAATTTGACCTTTGACCTCATTTTCAAGGACACAAGAGAAAATGGCTAATATCTCACTTATTATCGATTTTACAGCTTAGGGATCAATTGTGGGCATATAGGAAATGATATATGCTGAATATTCTTGTGACCTTGAATTTGACCTCTGACCTCGGTTTCAAGGTCAGAGTACAAAATGTCTAATATCGCGCTTATTATCGACTTTACAGCTTAGGAATCAATTGTGGACTTATAGGAAATGATAAATGCCAAATATTCTGATGGCGTTGATTTTGACCTTTGACCTCATTTTCAAGGTCACAGGACAAAATGGCTAATATCTCACTTATTATCGATTTACTAGCTAAGGGATCAATTGTGGACATATAGGATATGATATATGCTGAATATAATCATGACCTTGAATTTTACCTCTGACCTCATTTTCAGGATCACCGGACAAAATGGCTAATATCTCGCTTATTATAAATTTTACAGCTTAGGAATCAATTATGAACATATAGGAAATGATATGTTGAATATTGCTATGACCTTGAATTTGACCTTTGACCTCATTTTCAAGGTCAGAGAAAGAAATGGCTAATATCTCGCTTTTTATCGACGTTACAGCTTAGCAATCAATTGTGGACATATAGAAAATGATATATTCTGAACATTGTCATGACCTTGAACTTCACCTTTGACCTAATTTTCAAGGTCACAGGACAAAATGGCTATTAGCTTGCTTATTATCGACTTTAAAGCTTAGGAATTAATTATGAACGTATAGGAAATGATATAAGCTGAATATTGCTATGACCTTGAATTCGACCTTTGACCTCATTTTCAAGGTCACAGGACATAATGGCTAATCTCGCTTATAATCTGGCTTATTATTGACTTTACTGCTTAAGAATCAGTTGTGGACATACTAGAAATGACATATGTCGAATATTATCATGTCTTTGAATTGACCAATGACCTTATTTTCAAGGTCACAGGACAAACTACTATACTCAAGTTCAACACAAAACCTCCTATGAATTTTGGCGATAACTTCTTTTAGGATGGTCGGATCAATTTGAAATTTTATATGCTTTCATTTTGCACAAAACCATATTTTTTCACCAAATTTCAGACTTATATCTTGAAAACTGAAAAAGTTGGCAATCTACCCCAATGTTAAATGTTGGGCACTAATCGAATCACACAAATTCAAGTAAATTTGGGGATTTAATGATCTTTATTCAGCTAAGAAATGGAATATGAGGAAAGTTTTTGAGTTAGAAGAATCATACAGGTGTATTCTAATGAAATATCATTCTTACAAAGTACTGTGCAGTGTGAACATCGAACAACATGCCAAATTCTGTTCAAACTTGCAAATTTCACGTTTGATGTGAAATTTAACATTGGAGTAGATTGCCAACTTTTTCAATTTTCAAGATAGAAGTCTGAAGTTTGGTGAAAAAATACGGTTTCATACCAGATGGAAACAAATAAAATTTCAAATTGATCCGACCATCTTAAAAGAAGTTACCGCCAAAAATCATATGAGGTTTTGTGTTGAACTTGAGTTTAATATCTAAAATATGTATTGTCCGGTAACCTTTCTTAGCCCTTGGGCTAATTTTGGAGTACCCCTCCTGCAAATTTTATTCTGATTACACCCGTAATGTGTTTTGGAGGTAAAGTATAGGCATACAACTGGCCGTTTTATGTAAATAAAACTAGTGTTATATACCATACTTACCTCCAAAACACATTCAGAATGCCCACCCGACCAGCCCCACCTACTCCTTGTTGGTTTCCTTAAATCGATGGTCACGTGGGTTAGTGGCTTGTACAATTCCTTTCTCTAGCCCAATTCTCAAATGGGGTTCTCTCTATGGAGAATTCTTTTGTCAGTAAGGCTAATAAGCCAAAACCCGTAATGTGTTTTGGAGGTAAGTATAGTATATAACGCTAGTTTTATTTACATAAAACGGCCAATTTCATGCATGTCTCAGGCGTGAACATCAACGCAAAGGATAAGAATGGTGCCGCACCACTGCACTGTGCCGCACAAAGGGGAGAACTGGCAGCCGTTCAACAACTGATCTTGAACGGTAAGTCTAATTTATTTGACATCGACAGGAAAGACAATGAGATGTCCCCACGTCGACATTCACATATGTGACCAGCATTGTTATCACCCAGACCCATAAATCAAGGCACAACCTGGAAACCGCAGTGATCGTGTCAAACTGGTTTACCAGCTGATTCTGTTTGATCTACATTCATACTATTACAAATCTCATCGATCAATAACACTCAAGCTCCTGTTTGGAATATAGCATACATCAGACTTTCCACGTATCACCTGGCATGCAGTTGTCGCCAACAAGTTGTATTTAGAAGTACTTTTGTATTTGTCCACTTTTTTTTATATTTCGGAAGCAATTCCAGGTTCATAAAAGAGTAGGTGTATTTAGAAGTTTCCACTTCTGCGACTGCTTCCAGCATAAAACACCGGCCAAGCTCTCTGGGCCATGAAGGAGTATTCCGTACTTATGTCTGTTCACTGTTTCGAGCCATTAGACACTCCTAATTCACATTTCACAATGAACTCATACCGCACATTGCTGAAGTGATATCTGTGTTTTGCGCATGTTTCTTGTGCTTTGTTTCGAAGTATTGTAAACATCAGTCTGTGCAACAAAGGTGAGAGTACTTTCAACCTAACTCAGCTACATGCCATAGCTACATTCATCCATCTCATATCTAACATTTCCATCCTAGGAGCTGACATAAATGCTGAGGACAACTCTGGAGACTCTCCCTTGTTTGAAGCCTGCAAGAACGCTCACCTGTTTGTTGCCAAGGAGTTGATCTTGTATGGAGCAGACCTGTCTCAAGGCGGGACACAGGCTCTGATAGGAGCAGCCGCAAGTGGCAATGTCGAAACTGTGAAATTTTTACTTTCCCAAGGTGTGTATGTAGTGAAATTGTGAATCCATCAACAATTTTGTATTTTAATAATTTTGTATTTATTTGTACTATGATTATCATAGCATGCAATAATACAAATATATAATATGCTGGATATTATCAATACTTTATGCAATGCTAATTTTGGATATATGACTACATCGTCAACATATGTCATAAACTTTTTGTACTTGTATCAGTGACAAACTCATATTTTGACATCATATTTTTGACATAGGTATCGATGTTAACGGAATGGACAAATATGGACGAACACCGCTCTTCGCCGCTTGCTGTAAAACTGTCAAAGTTGGCAGAGGTTCAAATGCGAAAGAAACTCGCGAGCAAATTAAACGGCTGCGTCAAGCAAAAGGCAGATATGACATTGTTGGAGGGAATCAATTCTTAGAAGAGCTTCTGAATGAGGGTGAATTAATGAGTATACCTTCTTATCAATTTCATAACAGCGTGTAAATAGACAGTGTAATAAACAAATATTCATTTACCAACTTTAAATGGTTTTGAACTGAATTGACGTAATCCATACGAATACCTTCAAATCTTGTGATTTTGATTGCACAGAGGATGAAGAAGAGGCAAACTTTGGTTCTGCGACGTGTTCTCAAATGGATGTGGTGCGGGAGTTGATCAGACAAGGAGCCAATGTCAACCCGGCCATCCACAACCCACTGACAGCTGCTGCCTTCCATGGCAAAGCTGAGCTTGTACGACTGCTTCTAGACGAAAGTATGTAATCTCCCTCTTTTGTTCTGGTTGCTTATTGGGTCAACCAAGTCTTTTTGAACATTGCAAATTTTACTGATCTCATTGCAGAAACATACATGTATTTTATGATAGAGTCAAATTGAGAGGTAGTAAAACAAAAGGAGGTCTAAGACTTGCCTGGTCACAGATAAGTTGAAATGTTGATCTTGATGTAGACAGTTGGTATTATTGATTACAGCTGATTTATAAGTTTTGGTTGGAGAACTGGCCTTAATTATAGTAGCAAAAATTTTCCTACCAAGCTTTCGTATTGGCCCGAGTTGGGTATCTTGGTATGGAAAATAATTTATAGTGTTGCATAATCAATGAATGGAAGTACAGTTGTCACCCGACAGAGATTGCTAGTTGCATCGATGCAGCACGAACTGGATGATTTCATATGAAACAGCTGTTACCTACAAAATAACAGTTTGTTCGAGTAGCATTTCCTACATCTTACCATGAGCACTATCCGCACGTACAGTGAAATTGCTCTGAATTCGTGTTTCTGGTCCGATACATGAACATCATTATTTGGATTGTATGAAGCATTATCAGTATTTTCAGCATCATATATTTGTTAGCGGTGGTTTTTTTTTCGTGATTACTCAGGCCATAACCAATGGAATATTGGAAAGTATGTTATTTCCAAAACGCCTGGCTATGGAAAGCTTTCATTAAAAATCTGGTGAAGTCGACAACAGACAGCCCTCAGCCGCTGAAGCATTTTCATGGATAGTGTTTCGACGTTTTGTTATATAGGCACCACTCACACTCTAATAACTCCAACTAAATAAACTCTATGAAATTACATTTATAGTACTATAAAATTACATTTACGGTCAGTTTTTTTTTTTAGCCAAGACCATTGGATTAACATTAGCTACAAATACGAAATATAAGTGTTCTTAGCCTCAGCCATTTTGAGAAGTGAATAAACCCATTTACCCCATCACACAGATGCTGACGTTGACGGTGTTGATGACCAGGGCCACACGTCCATGTTCTGCGCCTGTCTGAAAGGACACATGGACGTGGTGTTGGAGCTGTACAGACGTGGAGCTAACATCAACCTGGGGAATCCACTGAACGCTGCAGCTCTCAACGGACATACTGAAATAGTAGACTGGCTTTTGGCTCTTGGTTAGTTCTGTACCAGGCACAATACATGTACACATGTTCATTACAAAGTGTCTATGAAATGATAGAGGGTTGCACTCAATGCACAATAATATTAATACATACTATGGTAGCTTCACATTATTGTATCTTCAGGAGCAGTGGTTAACTCTACAGACAAGGATGGGGACACCCCACTGTTCGACGCGTGTAAGCACGGCCAGCTGGACATGGCAAAGAAGCTTGTTGAACTTGGAGCAGACATTTCGGACGGAGGAGCTCTTGTGGGAGCTGCAGCGGGGGGGAACCTGGACATTGTCAAATGGCTCATCTCACTAGGTAAATACTGACCTCATCTGAATGGTATACAACCCTTCTACAAGGAGCAAATGATTTCAGAGAGACGTTTTGTTCAAGAAGCGAATGTTCGTTATGCGAAGAAAATTTCGTACTTGATCCAGTAGTTAGCTCCATGGAGCTATCGTTTGCTACACAGTGCATACTTCTTCTCGTGCAAATTAAATATGATTCGAAGGTTTCCATTTTCCTTCATGTCAGGAGCGTTTGCCTCACTTGGGGAACGCTTACTCAATGAAGGAGGAAATTGTCCTAATATAGTATATATGATACATTTGCTCCTTGTACCAATGTTTGCTCCACTAAAAAAAAATTGTTACGGTTTAATGAAAAATAGTATGTACAATAATTGCAATAAATATGCCATGAATGAGCCACGATTGGACAACTAAGTATAACACCTGTTATTACATGCCTACCTTCTCATATCTGCAGGGGCGGACGTAAATGGCATGGACAAGTACGGGCGCACACCGCTGTTTGCGACTTGTTGTAAGACTGTCACTATCGGCTCTGACGACAGTGAAGAAGTCCGCAAGCTTGTCCAGAGGGTTCAAATGGGATCCTCACTTGCTTCCCAATACACTTCGGGAAATGCACGAATATTGGAACAGCTTCTCAATAAATGTAATTGTTTATTTGAGAATGTACAATATGATTATTATAACATGAAATATATACATCTACATATTTGTACATCATGATTTTATCGAGTTAGAATTCCCATAAAATATATACCGGTAAGTACGGTGGCTGATATATGCCATAGTTTTATTTTTTAATTTTCATTTTTTTACGGTATTTTTCAGACGGATGTAATACACGTACTTAATATCAAATATGCATACTCAATGTATAAATATGTGTACTTAATATTGAATACACGTACATAATATCAGATAGGCGTATATAATATTGAATATGTGTACTTAATATTAGATACGCATACCTAATATTGAATACGCGTACTTAATGTTAAATATGCATACTTAATATTAAATACACATACATAATATCAAATACGCTTATATAATATTAAATACGTGTACCTAGTATTAAATATGCATACTTAATATTAAATACGTGTACTCAATGTTACATACACGTACATAATATTAAATATGCATATATGATATTAAATACGTGTATTTAATGTTAAATACACTTACTTAATATTAGATACCAGACAGATATTTTGTTCTTTTTTGCAGCGCCATGTCACCTGACATATACATGTACACAGCAACACAACCACATCCATTTGTTGCTAATTCAATATTAAGTACGCGTATTTAACATTAATTTCGCATATTTAACATTAATTTCACATATTTAATATTGAGTACATGTATTTGATGTAATTTACGTGTATTTAATATTAAGTATGCATATTTAACATTAAGTACGTGCGTTTGATTATTTTATTTTCTTTATAATGTCCTTCTGGAAAAAAATAAATAAATGAAATCTGAAAGATAAAAGTATGGCATATATGAGCCACCGTAGGTAAGTGTAAATTGCATTAAAGCATATAACCTAATACATGTATTTCTCTAACACTAGATATTCTGTCATTCGAATACAGCAAATGCAGATTCTAATACATTCGAGTCCGCATGCGCTGAATTGGATATCGCACGGGAGTTGATCAGACAAGGAGCCAATGTCAACCCGGCCATCCACAACCCACTGACAGCTGCGGCCTTCCACGGAAAGGCTGAACTTGTCAAACTTCTCCTGGACGAACGTACGGAATATTATTTATAGTATATGTTCGAAATCGGGCTGTAATTATTTTGACACGTCACGGGAACAAACCAAAGCTACAAGTAACAGTATGTGGAACGAAAGTACGCTGATGCTGAAAAAAAATTAAATGAATATTTATGCAAATTGAATGTTTTCATCACAAGACTCGTTCGGCAGATGTATGCAGATGGAGAAAACGTTTTATTCGTTTCATGAATTGTTTCATAAATGTTTCGTGAATGAGCAACTTATCTTCAACAAGACAGAAATGACAACGAGTGATGTACTCACTAGATGCATTGAACATCTTCGTGGCATTCACGGAACAATGAAACTGACAACCATGCACCGTGCTATAATGGAAAACGGTTCTTCTGTTTCGGGACAGATGCGGATATTAACAGCGTGGATGAGCAGGGTCACACGGCGCTGTTCAGTGCCTGTCTGCGAGGTCACATGGACGTGGTCTTGGAGCTGGTCCGGCGCGGCGCAAACGTCAACCTCAGCAAGCCGATCAACGCTGCCGCCAACAGTGGACATGTCGAGATAGTCGAGTACCTCCTGAAGCACGGTGAGTACATGGCACATATTAAATAAGTTTGTGAGTAATTAACGGATTCGGCGTGAAAGGTTCCATGGTTTCGTCAGATTGTTTTTCCTTTTATTTTTGGCCTTTCATTTTTTTACTTGACGAAATCAAAGATTTTGTCAAGTATGTTGATCGGTTCCGTTTGTTACTTGGCGAAATCTTCGATTTTCGCCAAGTATGTTGGTCACTCGCGGATGTTTGTCTGTTTGTTTGTTTGTATGTCTGTGTGCGCTCTAGCGGCCACAGTTTTAACGTTAACTTCTCGAAACTTTTTCTATGGAAAGATATTCGCCCAAGGACGGAACCGCACGTTTTTGAAAAAAATCGGTCCTTTCATGACGTCACCAAAAATCATTGAAAAATCGAAAATCCCTATCTCTCATCATAGGCGAATTTTAAAAAATTCGCACAGCAGTCAAATTTAAACCGATTGTTCTGAAATTTGGTACACTGATATATGTTCATATTATCCATCAACCTGCGAAGTTTCACTCGAATCAATTGAACGTCAATGACGTCACGACGTAAAACGTCAATTTTTAAAAATGGGGCTATATATCGGAAACTATTCGTCGTACAGAGAAGCGGATTGCACCACTGGAAAGCCCGTTGAATTCTGGTTCAAGAGGGTACTATCCGATACTTTGCCGCCCTGATAAATTTTCCGCTATGACGTCATAAACGTAAGGCCTGTCATACAAAATTTTCGACTTTCCAGCAAATATTCAAACATCCACAGTGCACTCAAATTTTAAAGTTTTGAGCTGTAATTATGAGAACCTATGTGAAATATTAATATACAGCCATATACCAAGTTTCAACGCGTTACGTTCAACGTGAATGACGTCATGACGTAAAACGTCAATTTTGAAAATGGAGCAATATCTCGGAAACTATTCGTCTTACAGAGAAGCGGATTGCACCATTGGAAAGCTCGTTGAATTCTGGTTTAAGAGGGTACTATCCGATACTTTGCCGCTCTGATAGATTTTCCGCTATGACGTCATAAACGTAAAGCCTGTCATACAAAATTTTCGACTTTTCAGCAAACATTCAAATATCCACAGTGCACTCAATGTTGAAGTTTTTGAACTGTAATTATGAGAAGCTATGTGAAATATTAATATACAGCCATTTACCAAGTTTCAACGCGCTACGTTCAACGTCAATGACGTCATGACGTAAAACGTCAATTTTAAAAATGAGGCTATATTTCTGAAAGTATTTGTTGCACAGAGAAGCGGATTGCACCACTCGAAAGCTCGTTGAATTCTGGTTTAGGAGGGTACTGTCCGATACTTTTCCGCCATGATAGATTTTCCGCTATGACGTCATAAACGTAAGGCCTGTCATACAAGTTTTTCGGCTTTTCAGCAAACTTTCAAACAACCACAGTGCACTCAATTTTGAAGTTAATAGACTGTAACTATGAGAACGTATGTGGAACTTTATTACCCAGCCATATACCGAGTTTCAACACGCTACGTGCAACGTCAATGACGTCATGACGTAAAACGTCAATTTTAACAATGGAGCTATATATTGATAGATATTTGTCGTACAGAAAAGCGGATTGCACCATTGGAAAGCTCGTTGAATTCTGGTTTAGGAGGGTACTGTCCGATACTTTTTCGCCATGATAGATTTTCCGCTGCGACGTCATAAACGTAAGGCCTGTCATACAAGTTTTTCGGCTTTTCAGCAAACTTTCAAATATCCACAGTGCACTCACATTTAAAGGTATTGAACTGTAATTATGAGAACCTATGTGAAATATTAATATACAGCGATATACCAAGATTCATTCAATTATGCTTAAAGTAGGCCACGTCTGTAGAAAAAGATTTCGACAAGTTTGGCCTTTAGGCCAATGGTATCTCGTTTGTATGTTTGTTTGTTTGTTTGTTTGTTTGTTTGTTTGTGTGCCCTCTACAGGCCACAGTTCTCATTGGAAATTCATGAAATTTAGTAGAAATTTTCTAGGCTGAAATAGGAAGGTCCCAGACTCTTTGTTAAGCTCAAGGTCAAATAACAAGGTCAAGGTCATGCAAAACGACGAAAACACATAAGTGCTCATAACTCCAGTTCTAATCGTCGTAGAGACTTCAAATCAAGTGCATATTGTAGATATACTCGAGTTCTATCTTCCGTGACTTGACCTTGACCTTTAACCTTGACCTTGAGAAGTTCGCCTGAGGTCGAAGTCAAGGTCAAGTACGAAGGTCGGCGCAGCATATCGAGTAGTATATTGTTGGAAAGGTCTTGAGCCCCTGATTCCAGTGATATCTCATTTTTGGCGCTGCGACGTAAACTGACGTCACAATGACGTCATAAACGTCAAAAATCCGAAATTTCAAAGGGTCATAACATCGTCAATAGTGTATGGAATCTCTTGAAATTTGATATGCACTTTGACAGCATTGACCTCTACGAACTCAAGTACAAAGGTCAAAGGTCAAGGTCAAGGTCATCGAAATCCCAGAAAAACACGTTTTCTGTAATAAAATCCGTTTGAATCATCGTGGGCTCATGAAATTTGAACCATATCATTCAGAAGAGGTATATCAATCAGACAAATATGTCAATTCCATGATTGACCTCGAACTTTGTCTATAATCTGACAAAACTTAATCAGAATCATATGAGGATTTTGGGTTTTACAGATATTTTTTATGTTCTCATGGCTCTAATTTTCACAAATTTACTGAACATTAATTTTGAAGCATTTCCTTGCGGTCAGTTGCAGTGTTATTTCTAGTTTATGGTCCACTTTTCACATTTGGAATAACTTGAAAACTCGCCGAGATATCAAAGTAGAAAGAGCAGTGGGGTGAATTTGATTCTCAATCCGTTCAGATGCTAATAAGCTGTAGAAACGATTACCCCCTGTGGACATGTCCCCTTCTAAATATACACACTCGGTTGCGAAGTAGTACAGTATATCATATATGTATCCAAGTGCACATCTCAAACAACATTTCTTTTGTTTTTTGACTCAGAGGTGTCCAACTGGTATGATAAAGTCTAAAACTCATGTCTAAATACAGTCTGGGTCAAGCGACAGGCCACTTTATATCAGAAATATTGGGCATGACGAACCGGCATAGCAACCGGCCCCATTCCCGGTTTTATAGCAGTAATCTGTTTCATGACCAAAGATCCTGTGCATGCACCAGATATGAGTGGCAACAAAATCACTCCCATCATAAGCAAAATTGCATGCTTCACTCTTTTGTCTTTTCACACTCTAGCGTCCACAATTTTTGCGCTAGCATCCCCAAACATTTTTGATGTACAGCTATCCGCACTGTAACCGCACTGCACGTTTTTGAAGAAAGTTACTTCATTGATAACGTCACTAAAAATTCTTGAAATCTCGTAAAATCCCTATCTTTAACAAGGGGCAAATTTTCAAAAATTCACACATCAGTCAATTTTATAGCAGTACCTCTGAAATTCAGTTCATTAATATATGTTGATATTGTCCATCAAATTGCAAAATTTTACTTGGATCGGTTGAACGTCAATGACGTCACGACGTAAAACGTCAATTTTCTAAATAGGGCTATAAATCGGAAAGTATTTGTCGTACAGAGAAGCGGATTGCACCTTTGGAAAGCTCGTTGAATTCTGGTTTAGGAGGGTGCTGTCCGATACTTTTCCGTCATGATACATTTTTCGCTATGACGTCATAAACGTAAGGCCGGTCATATCAATTTTTCGACATTTCAGCAAACATTCAAACCTACACCGTGCACTCAAATTTGAAGGTATTGGACTGTGATTATGAGAACATATGTGGAATATTAATACCCAGCCATATGCCGAGTTTCAACATGCTAGGTGCAACGTCAATGACGTCATGACGTAAAACGTCAATTTTCAAAATGGAGATATATTATATATTGTAAAGTATTCGTCATACAGAGAAGCGGATTGTGTGGGAAGATTCATGGCTGGCAGAGGAGGATCCCATACTCTTTATTTTGGTTATTGGTGGATAATTCGATATTGTCTGAACTTTTGCCTTGATATTTGAAAATTTACACCAATTGTCACACATTTATTGAGAGAAAGACAAATAGACCTTGGGCTATAATTAAGGCCTTTATGGTTTTAGCAGAATTTTTTTTCCGCCGTTTTGGTTTTCGACCGATAATTTTAGTTTGCCTCCATGTATCTTCGCCAAATGTTCAGCATTGGTCAGACATATTATGTGGAAGAACCCTATTGTTTTTCAGCCGGATCCGAGGTCCGTGAGGAAGAAATTTATGTTGTTTTTTGGACTTTGTTTCCGCACGATAACTCAAAAAGTATGTAGGCAATGGCTGCAGAACTTTGCGTGGAGGTTCATATATCAACAGGGAAGAACCCTATTGATTTTGGGATCAATCCGTCAAACGAACTTTGACCTAGAGGTCGGAAGAGTTTTCGACCAGTCATTCTTGAGGTTTCCTGCATATCTCAGAAACGGTGCGTTGTAGAGCGAAACGGACGTTATTTTCGAACTCGTCGCCCTAGACAAACATATCTAAGGGGTATTAGGGATGACCCTTGACCTTGACCTTGAATTTTTCTGCCGAGCATTTTTCGTTTTCGTCGATATCTCGGAAACGGTGCGTCGTAGAGCGAAACAGACGTTATTTTCGGACTCGTAGCACTAGACAAACATGTCCAATGGGTATCATGGATGTACTTTGACCTTGACCTGAAGTTTTTTCGTCGAGTCGGCATTTTTTGTTTTCATCGATATCTCGGGAACAGTGCGTCGTAGAGCGAAACGGACGTTATTTTCGGACTCGTCGTCCTAGACAAACATGTTTTAAGGGTATTATGAATGAACTTTGACATTGACCTAAAATTTTTTCGCCGAGTCGGCATTTTTCGTTTTCGTCGATATCTCGGAAAAGGTGCGTCGTAGAGTGAAACGGACGTGATTTTCGGACTCGTGGCTCTAGACAAACATGTCTGAGGGGTATTAAGGATGACCTGAACCTTGAATTTTTTTGCCGAGTCGGCATTTTTCGTTTTCGTCGATATCGGAAACGGTGCGTCGTAGAGCGAAACAGTTATTTTTTTAGCACTCGTGACACTAGACATACATGTCTAAGGGGTATTATGGATGAACTTTGGTCTTGACCTGAAATATTTTCGCTGAGTCGGCATTTTCCGTTTTCGTCGATATCTCGGAGACGGTGCGTCGTAGAGCGAAACGAATGTTATTTTTGGACTCGTAGCACTAGACAAACATGTCTAAGGGGTATTATGGATGAGCTTTGACCTTGACCCGAAATTTTTTCGCTGAGTCAACATTTTTCGTTTTTGTCGATATCTCGGAGACGGTGCGTCGTAGAGCGAAACGAATGTTATTTTTGGACTCGTGGCACTAGACAAACATGTCTATGGGTATTATGGATGAACTTTGACACCGTAGACAAACATGTCTGAGAGGTATCATGGATGAACTTAATACCTCGACCTGAAATTTTTTTCCGAGTCGACATTTTTCGTTTTTGTCGATATCTCAGAAACGATGCGTCGGACATTATTTTCAGACTTGTCGCGTTAAACAAATTTTTTTGCAGAGTCGACATTTTTTATTTTCGTTGATATCTTAGAAACAGTGTGTCGTAGAGCCCATGGTAAACATGTGTAACGTTCACGCGCTCGGTACGGGACGTGCGGGTAATACCCTACAGGTATCATGACCAGGTACCAGTCCGTCCGGAACGAGCCAGGATCTCATACATCACCACATGGTACAACACATCATCATCATCATCAACATCATCACATATCACATGCATTGTACAACATAATAGTAATGTAGCCGTGCGTAGAGCCTGAGATGCCATGGGAGCGGCACCACGGAACCCGTACGCGTGGGCATATTGCTCTCCGGTCTCGCCGTCTCACCTGAGGCAGAGGTAGAAGTCTGCACCAGCCCGACGGTCTGCCAGAGCCTGTCACACCGTCCCGGGGAGGGAGAGAACTGGCGATCCACAGGGCTTGCGCGCCGGAGTCAGCAACTCGTCTCTCCCAGCCCGGGCCCCCCTATGGAAATCGTCCCCCGGGCCCCCAACAGGGCCTTTCCCCAGACCAGGGAACGCAAAGCTCATGGCGAGCCCTGCGTGCGTCCTGTCGTCTTTCTCTCGGACAATCTCCTCGATCGAGTAGCTTCCAGTGTATATATAATACACTACAAACTGAAGGACGCACGCGAGGTGTAATCAAACCATTGTTATAGTTTACTGGAATAACGTAAATTACAATGCGTCGCCGTAGCAACGCCCGCTTGAACGGAGCGTGTCAAAACAAGGCCAAGACAGAAAAGGCCACACAAATGGCATGTAGTTTTACAATCACCTGCCACGATCTTAGGGCAAAATCGCCACACATGTTATAGATATTATAAATTAGTCTTAACACCGAAATGCCTCCAAGGCATCTTTAGGCCTTGACGTCTAGACATTATTTTCGGACTTGTCGCATTAGACAAACATGTCTGAGGGGTATTATGGATTAACTTTGACCTCGGCCTCAAATTTTTTTGCAGATTCGACATTTTTTATTTTCGTCGATATCTTGGAAACAGTGTGTCGTAGAGCCCATGGTAAACATGTTATAAATATTATAAATTAGTCTTAACACCGGAATGCCTCCAAGGCATCATTAGGCCTTGACGTCTAGTTAGGCCTTGGCCTGCCAAAATCTTGTGATCGGTGCCTTAAACAGAGCTCATTTTCGGCTCCTATGGTAGACCATTATGTATTGTGGGTTTTATACGGTGGCCTATATCTGCCAACATTTTGAGTTTTGCTCCCGAGCAAAGATTCAAAGAACAAACTTAAAATAGAGTCAATTTCAACACCACTAAAATATTTACGATGCGTCTAAAACTATTTTTGATGCATTGAAAAGATTTTTGATGCGTCTAAAATATTTTCAATGCATCTAAAACTATTTTAGATGCATCTGAAACAGTTTCGATGCATTCAAAATATTTTTGATGCATCTAAAACTATTCTCGATGCATCTAAACATTTTCGAGGCTTCTAAAATATATTCGATTCATCTGAAACTATTCTCGATGCGTCTAAAACATTTTCGATGCATCTAAAATATTTTCGATGCATCTAAAACTAGTTTAGATGCGTCTAAAACATTTTCGATGCGTCTAAAACATTTCCGACGTATGCAAATCGAAAATACTATAAGATGCACCTAATAATTTCCGATGCATAAACATCAGAGCTGTTTCATATGCATCTTAAATTATTTTCTGTGCATCGAGAATGTTCAAGACGCATCGAGACGCGCTGGATTTTAGACACCTTGGAAATGTTTTCGATGTGTCGGGAATGTTTTTGAGGCGTCGGAAATGTTTTAGACATGATGGAATTGTTTTTGACGCGTCTGGAATGTTTATGATGCGTCTAAAATGTTTTCGACGCGTCGGAAATGTTCTAGTCGCATCGGGAATGTTAATGACGCATCGGAATTGTTTTCGACGCGTCGAAATGTTATCGACGCATCAATAATTATTTCCGATGTGTTAATATTTGTATTTTTAATTCTAGCTGGAGGAATAATGTAAGCTACTAATTGTGGCAGATAGAAGCCACCGTAGTTTCAGGCTTGATTTTTAGCTTACCGACCCATAAGGGCCGATAAGCTATTGTCGTGGTTTTTCGTCCGTCGTCGTCGTCATCGTCCGCCACATCATCTGTTAACATTTTTTATCTTTTTTGGGGGCTGATGAATTAGTCCATAAATTTGTGTGAATATGTAATAGGTCAATACCCCCAGATGTTTTTTTTTCATTTTTTTTATTGAATCGATTATGCAGTTTTGTTGGCCGTTTTTGCATGTTTTCAACTTTAAAAACTATTTTCTTGAAAACAGTCTGATCAGTTTTGAGATTTTAATTTCAAAATGTTCCTCTCATGTATCCTTATAATGTTTATAGGTTTTGATGTTCTTGAATCAACGTTCTGCATGTGGCGGCCATTTTGATATTTTTACGAGGCCCAAATAGGACTTTCCCATGTTAAATTCTCCTATGCTTTATGATGGGCCACACTGTTCTTGATATCTCACTTAATATTAAGATTGGAGACTTGAAATCAATTGTGGACATATAGGAAATTATATATGCTGAATATTCTTGTGAACTTGAATTTGACCTTTAACCTCATTTTCAAGGTCAGAGCACAAAATGGCCAATATCTCGCTTATTATTGACTTTACAGCTTAGGAATCAATTGTGGATATGTGATATATGCTGAATATTCTCGTGACCTTGAATTTGACCTTTGACCTCATTTTCAAGGTCAGCACAAAATCGCTAATATTTAGCTTATTATTCACTTTACAGCTTGGGAATCAATTGTGGACATATAGGGAATGATATATGTTGAATATTCGCTGAATATTATCATGATATATTATCATAATATGTACTGAATATTATCATGATTTTGAATATGACCTTTGACCTCATTTTCAAGGTCAGAGCACGAAATGGCGCATATCTCACTTGTTGTCAACTTTACAGATTACGAATCAAATGTGGACATATAGGAAATGATATATGCTGAATATACTTGTAACCTTGAAGTTTTCAGACCATCGGTACGATCACCTATTGGCTAGCCGGTAAGCAACAGGTCCCTTGGGCCTATGTTTGACATTGGGGGGCTAAATTTTCTGAGCTTAAGCATTTATTTTTTCTTTTCGTGAAAAATCATGGGAACGGTGAATCATAGAGGGAGACATTTTGTATTGCGTATTACTTTGATCTCAAGCTGTTGCTTTGCTAAGTCGGCACTTCTAATTATCAATTATATTTTGGAAACGACCCGCTGTATAGCAAAATGGGCGTTATTTCAGGACTGGTGGTTATAAGCAATCATGGTTCACTGATAGTAAAGATACATGTAATTAACATTTGAAGTATTGAAGTATCTCAAATATGAGGCCCTGTCGGTGTTTTGTAAAAACACATTTACTTTGAAGTGAACATTTGTAGAAGACGAATCTCATTCCCAAGCTCTGATTTATGTTCTCAACACTGTAAAAAAAATATTGATAAACAGAATGCTACAGGTCATCAGAAAGGCTTTACATTAGCAGACAGGTTGGACAGGGCTTGTTACCATTAGCTGTTTGTATTTGATCAGTTGTTGTTCTGTTGTTTTCAGGAGCTGAGATGTGAGACTGTACAAGATACAGCCCAACCAAACATAGCAGAGACTCGTTCTCATCAGTTAGAATACTTATATATAGCAAAGTACATAGCTGGACTAGGGAAAGAAAATATATCAAGGTATTAGATATATCAGATAATTATGCAGATATATTGTAAAATTCAGAAACCAGATACATAGCTCACGGATAATTGGCTGTTGCGTAATAATATTGTGTTATACTTGTATACACGTGTTGGGATTTGAATGTATACTTTCAACATAAAAAAACAAGTGTGTTTCAAAATAGAAACTAATAATAAACAACAAAAATCGCTGTATAAATGTACATGGGTTTGAAATCAGTATTTTGTCTGGTCAAGTTCGTTTTGATGTACATGTATATCAATTGAACATCGATTACTGCCAATCTTCTGAGCGATAGAAAATTTGTTTGAAAACAATCAGTTTTACTTCTGGTGTTATATGAGTCGGTGCTCCCACAGAATTTGAATGAAACATGCATTATTTTAGTAATGTATATACTGTTTTATCCATTATAGCAATTGCTGTTATTATGCTGCTATAATCCAATATTTCCTGCTATTTGCTATTGTTATATCGTTGCCTGCTTCCGACATGCTATTTATAAAATACCACCGGGTGTTCCAATCAAGCCCAGTAACATTGTGGTAAACAGATTGTATGTTAGATTAGTAGGGTAATACACGTCTCTGTAGCTGCTTTCGACTCGCTCACCACTGGTGTTATCAAACACTTTAACATCGTGATAACTAGATTGTATCTAATACAAGTAATACAGGTCTCTCTACCAGTACTCATATTCCAAGCTTGAGTTTGACATGTGTTAGAAATCTTGGAGCTCGTAGTTTTACGCATTATTACTAGTATTCCAGTCGATCACTGAAAATAAAGCAACCATAAAATGGTAAAATAGCAACCATATAACGACCATGAAATGGTAGTATCATAATATGTGCCCCATATTATTCAAACAAAGGAAAGTTGTAAAACCTTATTCTTGGAGTTAAAAAAAGGTATGTTGCACTGCTGCCAGTTGTAGGGGATGTTTATTTCAAAATTATCAAACATCAGAACACAAAACAAAGAATAATCAGGCCAGTTTCATCCTAAGAACAGGTAAGAAACGTTGTATCATGACATGGATGGTAAGGGGGGGGGGGAGCGGAGGGTGTTAGGAACAAAATATTGTTACTGGAGAGCATGAGAAAAATACCAGATGTTCGATCAGACATTTTGTTTCATCAATACAGCAAGTATTCAATTGAAAATGTCTCCAAATGACACACGAATCTCGCGCACAGAAACAATTAAAATAATTAGCTCAAGAAGAACCTGACATTGTCTATCATTTTAGCCTGCAATTTTCGACTTTCCATGCTAATATGTATTGCCCTTCATTCTTCTTTAGAACTACCATAAGAGGGTTGACATCCAGATCCAAAATATAAACATCTTGACTGTTCATAGGATCCGTTTAACTGGAGTAGGGCTTGCATATATTGGAAGTAGAAATAATGTCTCTATTCAAATTTTGTAGCTTTTGTGTGTCTGGTACATAAATACATCTCGTACTGGGAGTGGAAATTAACCCAAATGCACATTATGTGAACTGTTTGAATGCGTTTTTGTTCAAGACTGTGCTGCAGTTTGCACTGCAGAATTTATTAGGTTTCATGTGTGAATAACGAAACATTGCTTATATTTGTGTAACAAAAGACATGAAACAAATCTTGTATATATTTTGTTAAGACCCCATTGTATAATCATGAAAATAAAAATTTGGTGTATCCCAGGAATGTTTTATTCTATTCACAGTCACATTAGCTCCAACGTGAACGTTTGTCATGAATGCGTATATCAACAACAGTATCGGGTGTCAGTTGCTCAGCGCTCGTCTCACAAACGGGTGATCCCGGATTCGATCCCAAGTCTCGCTCACTGGCGAATTTAGCCCCTGATATATGTCCTTTGGCCTGGAGAGGATATTAAACTCGGTGCTGGGTGATGATCGCGGTTGCTGCACTGGCATTCTCAGCGGTGCTGATGGGGAAGCTCATAGATGTACCCTGATCTGCTTCATGCAGTACACACACACACACAAAAAACCAATGGAATACATTCAGAAAAAACTGATCATTCATACATTTCTCACCGGCATCCTCAGATGGAATTAGTATGTAAAATAATACACTGATAACACGACTTTCCTACACCAGACAATACATAATTTGATGTGATGGTTCATGCTGCAGTACGCGGGAACAAATACTATAGGGGCACCACAAGGCTGCATATCACTGCTGTTCATTTTCTCTATGGATGAACTGATAAGGAGTGGGCTATTTATGACATTGCTGCTGATGTTATGAGGGTCTGCATAAATAGCAAACTACCAATGATTGAAGTGGAATACATGTTGTCGGTTTTTAGCTCATCGGCTGTAAGCCGTATAGCTATTGGGATGGATTGACAGCTCAACGTGGATAAAGTAAATGGATTAACGTAGTTCCTAGCTACGTTAGCTATGCCGCCCCGTCTGGAACCTACCCAGTAGTATCGACGGGAGTCTCGACCGCACCAAGTCAGGGTGGGCTACCTGTGGGTATGTACCTGGCGGCGAGCGTGAGCTTCCCAGCTCCCATGCTCATGGCGTACGGGTCCGCTCCGGTGGACTCTGCCGCAGGAGCAGGAAGTGCACGGACTCTGCCGTCTTATACTGCCGACCCCGGAGCTGGATCCGCCAACCGGGCGCGCTCTCCGCGCAACCGGAGACCCGATCAGTCTTCCTGGCGGAAGAAGTTCAATGGGAATAACGCCGATCTGGAGGATTACTTACTCCAGGTATGGCGGACAGCAGTATATGAAGGATGGACCCAGGAGGAAGCTGGGCACATCCTCTCGGGGAGCCTGGAAGGAAAGGCCCTCTGAGTTATGCAGTGTCTGCTGGTGGGGACGGCTATGTTCGGCGAGGTTGCCCAGCAACTTCGCTTGCTGTTCACGCCAACGACCAACAGGCGGATGGTTGAACGGGAGTTCAAAGCTCTACTCTGCCTACCAACTGAGTCCGTCACCAAGTACGCTTTTAATTTGCGCATACTCGGCCGGAGAGCCTATCCGGACGTGGAGGCCAGTCAGTTTGAACCGATGCTGATCGATCAGTTCATTGAGGGGCAGCCATACCATATCTCTTATGGTCTTGCCACTCATGAGAAGTGATCGATGGAGGAGGCAATCAACTCCGCCCTTGCGATAGAGGTAGTTGTCCGTCCCAGACAGATGCCTCCGGCCCCGGCTTCGGCCCCGACTGTACACGCACAGGCGGCAATGCCTACTCCTGTCCAGGCATCGCAGGTGCCCCCATGGCCTGCCCCGGCTCCCCGGGAACCAGCCATGGAGCCCAACCCTCAGCAGGTTGGTACGCCGGCGCCCTCCACAGGGATGCCCGTTCAAGCGGCACCAGCTGTCGCGTCATGCTCGTCCTCGGATGAGTACGACATATAGGAATACGATTTCTCTGCGGCGCAGATGATTGCGCACTGCGCAGGAATCGAAGCTCTGGGACTCGCAGACTGCTGCGTGTTCACCTCCGGACCAGCTCAGAACCGTCCCTGCTACTTCTACGGAAAGCAGGGACACTTTTGGCTTAAGTGTCTGGAATTACTGGAACACCTGCGGGCACGCGGATATCATGGGAGTCTCCCTGATCCACGCCGGAGAAATTCCTCCTTTCGGTCTGCTCCTTTGGGACAGCAGAACCATCCTTCACATGAGGGAAACTGAAACCGGACGTGGTGGCGACCAACACTACGTCCGGGGACAGTTGTTCTGTGGCGCCTGAGGCTGCCCCCTCTGGGGACAAGCCGGTCGACCCTCAAGTAGATATAACTTCTCCGGGAGTGGTCCTTGAGGATCCGTTTAGCTCATCCGCGGCCGAGGCAGATAACGAGGACTCCGTTGCTGAGCCCAGTGCTCCGGGTGATTCCGATCATCCAACCTGCGCACTGGTAAGGGACCCCTGCTGGTACCTGCCCCTGTCTTTCGGACATGAGCCGGTCCGGTTCCTCGTAGACTCTGGCTCGGAGGTTACCCTCGTAGCCACTGGAACTTTTAAGCGCGAGCCAACGCTCCGCGACATAGTGTTGCGGGATCCCGGACGTTACACACTCCATGGAGTGGGTAACAACAGCATCCGTATCCATGGCATCATCGATCTGCCTATTACTTTTGGAGACAAGATATACATAACAGAGGCAATCGTTGTGATATCGGAGCGCCCGGGCTCATTGGAATGAACTTTCTCCGGATCTACCGGGTGATTGCCAACTTCAGCTCCGGCGAACTCCGGATGGGAGAGGACACACATTTCCTCTTCCGTGCGGGTCCGACCCATTCGTTCCAACTTCGGGCGGCGCACACAACCATTGTGCCGCCTTTGAGCGAGATGATCATTGAGGCGAGGCCGCGTCGTCCGCACATGCCCCTCGAAAGTCGTCCGTGTATTGGCTGGTTGAGATGGAGGAGATGGGGCAAAGACTGCCTTCGTTACCAAGAACGGGCTCTACCAATTTAAGGTAATGCCATTCGGGCTCTGCAACGCACCAGTGACGTTCGAGCGCCTGACGGAGATGGTCCTTAAAGGGTTCCTCTGGAAGCGGTGTATGGTCTACGTCGACGATGTCGTTGTGTATGGCCGGTCGTTCGAGGAAACCCTCACCAACCTCCAGATGGTGCTCCATCGCATCCGCGAAGCAGGCCTTAAATTGAAGCCCAGTAAGTGCGAACTTTTCGCGCAAAAGATCCTGTACTTGGGCTTCATGGTAACAGGCACCGGAGTCAGGCCAGACCCCGCAAAGATAGAGGCCGTACAGAACTGGCCTCAGCCTTGTAACGTGGCAGACATGAGGTCCTTCTTGGGCTTCGCGAGTTATCACCACCGGTTCATACAAGGCTTTGCGGAGATCGCGCGTCCCCTTACTATCCTCACGGAAATGGGCACCGATTTTGTCTGGCAAGCTGAGCAGGCCATCGCCTTCTTGGATCTCCGGCAAGCTTTAGTAGCTGCCCCAGTGCTGTGGCACCCTCGTCTGGATTGTGAGTTCATCCTCGACACGGATGCGAGTAACTTTGCACTCGGCGGTGTCCTCTCACAGATCGTGGATGGGCAAGAGCGGGTAGTAGCTTATGCGAGTGTGGCTTTGAGTCGCTCTCAAATGAACTACTGCACCACTCACCGTGAGCTCCTCGTGGTGGTAACCATGACCAAATGGTTCCGGCTCTATTTGTTGGGACCTAAAGATGGCTCCTAAACTATAGTGAGTCCGATGGCTTGGTGGCCCGGTGGCTTGTCAAACTCCAGGAGTATGACATGCAAATTGAGCACCATGCCGGAAAGTTGCACGGCAATGCTGACGGACTGTCACGTTGTCATAAGTGCAAGAGCCCTGACTGTGCCGGGATGACTCCATTCCATCGCGTCGAGGATTCTTCCTCAGACTCGGAATTGGACCTTCCGGGAAGGCCGCAGGCCGCTGCCCCCTCTAACAACACGGCGTCCGTAGCCACAAGAGTCCATCCCCGTGCGAGGACCCGCCGTTACCGGCGTTGGCGTCCTGCATTTGAAGCGGAGGTGCGACTCAGCTCCAGCGAGTCTTCCTTGAGTCCGGCGGTGTACTCCTCGTGGGTACCCTCCATGTCCTCGGGTGAGTCTGAGTACGAGCGGTCCTTGCCTCCAGTGGTGATGGCCGCTGGTGCGAAGTCGGACGAGTCGGATGAGGAGCCGAACTACTTGGGCGGTTACTCTCCGGCACAACTGGCTGCGAAGCAGAGAGCTGACAGTGCTCTGGCACCGGTGATAAAAGCCCTTGAGGCCAGCCAGAAACCTTCCAAGGATGAGCTACAGGGAGGAGACCCAGTCTCTCATCTCCCAGTGGGAAAGACTCTCATTGAGGGATGGCCTCTTGTACCGGCGTTATGAGCCACCGAGCCCACTGCCTATTTGGCAGTTGGTGCTTCCGGCGGAGCTGCGCAAAGAAGTGCTCCTTCAGTTGCACGACCTCCGGGTGACCGGTCTCATGGGAATCCGAAGGACTGTCCATTGGCTACAACAGCGCTTTCACTGGCCTGGTTGCGGACTGGACGTGCAACGATGGTGCACAGCTTGCCCTCGGTGTCAGGCTCGCAAAGGAGTTCCGGCTCCTGGCCGCCACCCCTTAACCGCGGTTAAGGCTGGCGCACCTTTTGACCGGATCGCCCTGGACATACTGGATACCCATCGGGTCACCTCGCGTGGTTTCCGGTACATCCTGGTGATCTCGGACTATTTTACCAAATATATCGACGCCTACCCACTACGCCGCCAGACTGCGGATGAGGTAGCTCGGTTGCTGGTGAATAGGTGGGTGGTTTACCATGGTGTACCTAAGCAGGTACATTCGGATCAGAGCACGCATTTTGAGAGCAACCTGTTCCGGAACCTAGCACAGATGCTAGGCAGTACCAAGGTGCGGACCACCCCTTACAGGCCCCAGTCGGACGGACAGGTTGAGCGCTTTAACCGGCCTATCCTGAACATGCTGGCGGCCCTTGTAAGCGATCGTGCGAATGATTGGGATGACCACCTCCCATATGTCTTAATGGCGTACAGGTCATTGGTCCACTCTTCGACCGGAGTAACTCCACACGCGATGTTGTACGGCTTGGAACTCAATCTGCTCATGGATATTATGTATCCAACTGCGGCGGAAACCGGTGCAGTACCCCAGTACGGTCCGGAGTACGTCGAGTGGGTTCGCCGCGCCCTGGTGAACGCCCATGATTTCGCGCGAGCGCGCCTGGACAAGTCGGCCATCCGGCAGAAGTGTGGCTATGACGCCCATGCTAAGGGCAGGCCTGCTTTTGCAGAAGGTGACAAGGTGTGCTATTATTATTCACCGCTCAAGCGAGGTAACAAATTTCCTAAACCGTGGATAGGCCCGTTTACCCTGCTGAAACAGGTGACAGACGTGGACTACCGGATCTGGAGGGATTCTGATCCAGATAGGGTACTGGTGGTCCATATCGACAACCTGAAGAAGTACGAGAGCCCGATCATCATGGATCCGCTCATACAAGATGCGGAACCGGATGATGCTCCTCTTTTGGACACTTCCGGTCAGCATCCGCGGACTCCGGACGAACGTATACACCGTATGGTGGGTCTTCCGGACCTCTTTGATCCGTCAGATGACAGTCCAGATGACAATACATCTGATTTCGGCAATCCGCAGGTACCCCCAGTCCCTCCAGCACCTGCGGATGACGGGCGGCCACACTGGAAACCCTGTGCGCTGACCCAATATGGGTGGGATTAACGTTCCGCCCATGCGGATGCATATGTGGTATCCATCTATCACACCAGGGATGGATTTTAGGTCGTTCCGTAGGGATCCGCACGACTTTCCTCCGTGAGCAATCCCTTTGTGGCTATCTCCAGAGTTGAGGTCCGTGGATATCTTTACGTCATAACGCCGCCGCTCCGCATCCACCCTCTCGTAGTTTCTAGCGCTAGGGACGTGTGGCAAGCCTATCTGCATCATGTGGGCTGCTGTCCGGCGTAGTTAACCCAATGCCTACGCTGGCCGGACCACTTTTGTGGATTAACCGGACGCCCCTTGGTCCCGGGACAACCTGTTATATGGCCAGACTGAGGTTGGGATTTACGTCTGCTACGGGGGAAGCGCCTTCCCACGGAATCGGGGAACTGGGATATAGACGCGGGGAATGTTTCCAAATGTGAGGACTGATGTCCGCGGTTCGTCCGCGTGACTCGTCCGGCTCTCCGGATGCTTCCAGATGACGCATTTCGGTGCGTTGTCAACCGTGAGCCACTACTGTAAGGTCGCTTATAGTAGGATAAGATTTATAACGGCAGGAAATCGTTTAACCATTATTTTTAATGGACCGGCTGCTAGGTCCGTGCGGACCAGCCACGGCAGCGGGTGACGCTAATTTTCGTCCGGATCGTACCTTACAATATGCGGTCCGGCCGGAATGACCGGAACCCCGGCCTCCTTCTAAGAAGGGGGTGGTATTCTACATGTGCAGCATACTTCGTGGTTTCTAATCCCTATCACTACCATCGGATAAGGTCAATATGCCATCTTATGGTGCTTGTTTGGTTCTGGACTCTGTTCACAGTCAGTTCCGGACGAGCGCCGGCTATTGATTTCATCATGTTTGGGATTCTCTAGATTGAGCGCGGGCATGAAGGGTTCGCCCCCTAACCATTGAGGTTATGGACCTGCGGGCACCGCGTCTGAATCTATTGGATCTGCGCTCCGGTGGTCGTTGTATGGGCTCTGGGCTTGACCGCGGCATTGCTCTGTGGCCTTACTGTACGTTGGTGTTGCTAGTGGGCGCGTCATTAACGCCCACAGGGCGCTCAATTGTCTGTAGGGCTACAATGGGCATGCTCGAGCGCCTTGTAAGCGTACCAGCGGCTATGGGGAGTGTTTATATTTATATATCCATCTCATGTTATTATTTATTGAGTGGATTATATAAACCACAAGTATGCATGCATTCCATGGAAACGCTATTCTCTCTGATTTGATCATACATTGAGATAAAATTTTAGTGATATATCTTTTTCCTGGTGCAATAGAGAGTGAGAAATCAGGAGATTTCTCCTTCCGTTAGAGGGATGTAGAAGATTGTGTGCTGTGTATCAGAAGCTTGTTGGCCGTGATCTGTGAAAAGTAGGCAAACGGTTGTGAATTTATTTTCATTACTGTTTGAGTGGTGGTAATTGTATTTTTATCGCTGCCGATAGGTGGACATAATCGTAACATCCACAAGTAGATTGACTTCTGATACATTATATACAATCTTTATCCTGCTGGGGTGATTAATTTCACGTCATTCACCGCCAGTGTGGCAGCTATAGCTAATGACTGATATTATTTAATGTGTGTGATTACAGGATCCCCCGGGATGGCCTGTATTTAGGCCACCCGTATACATGGCATGATAAGGAGTCACCAGGGGAAGATGCGTGTATATGTATGAGCCTGCAGAGAAAACGTAATCCGTTTGTCGGCCTGTATCGATTGATGCTAAAAATAGACGTTTCCACGGAGACGCGTTATACTGCTGTGTGTGCAGAATAACTGCCAGCCTCAATGCTGTAAAAACAATGTAACTTGCTATCACTCGTCATTCGAGCACTCGGCACTGGTGGAGACAGATCTGCAGATCTAACTCCCAGTGTTTCAAGCTAAGAGTGCTTGAATAAATGTCAGAGCAGAGTGATGGGGAAGGTACGAGAGGGAAGATGCCTCCGGACAGTGCTCGCGAGATCCAGTCTGGAGATGAGTCCCTTGAGAGCGATAACTCGCTTTCGGGACGAACCGGCTCGGAGGATGATGGCCGCGAGGCGGTCTCCGAGAGCCAGCACACGGGTTCTGAGGAATCCGACTCCGGCAGCGATGTCGAGAGTGTGGTAGACAGGCAGGAACGCACTGTAGAGAGCAACTTGGCCGCTATAGGTGCTGAGGAGCTCCTCAATCCGTCTTCGTTTCCAAACGTGGAAGTGTTGATGGACTACAGCGATGGGGGCCCTGTTGGTGTGGATATTGAGTTGCATCCGCCTGCGGATATGCTTGCGTCTCTTGGTGTTGATGAGAGTTCTCATCCGGAAACCCGTCCGGATGACCGCGGTCGTCCGGATACCGTGCCCGGCAAGAACTCCTCGAAGTCGGCACATGCGGAGCCTGTTCCGCCTGTTGAGGGTAAGTCTGCGAGCTGGTCAGACCAGGTTGATGCAGAATTATCCGCATCCCAGGTCCCGTCAGACTCGCAGCCGCCCGGCTCGGAGAAGACCGCGGAGGAGGATGACGGGTTCATATCGCCAACATACCAGTCTCCGAGCCCAAAAGATTCCCGAGAAGCAGTGGGAGGCCCAGATGAAGCTGGAGGACTCTAACCGTGGGCAATCTGAGTCCGGACCTGATGAGGGTCCGGACCGATTCGCACGCAAGAAGAAAAGGAAGCACCGGAAGCGCTCGAAGTCCTCGGGCTCGCGCCCCGGTGCTCCTCCACCTGGGTCCGGGGGATCTAATGCGCCGCCACCTAAGAAGGCTGGCGCCAGAGGGTCCTCCACCAAGTCCGGATGTACTAAGGCCCCAAATCCTTCTGGAGGCGGTGCGGGCAGTACCTCCGCAAAGTCCGGCCAAGGTGCGGGTGGCTCCAGTAAAGGGGTTCCCTCCGGGAAGCCAAAAGGTACCACCTCCGGCAAGTCCTCCGGCCAAAACAAGTCGTCCGGAGCTGCCGAGTGCGGGTCGTCGCCAGTAGACGCGAGCCGCCGCATGCCGCAGGAAGGAGATCTCCGACTGGAGCTTCTCTGGAGGCAAGCGGAAGCGGACGGGGCTTCGGACCTGTCCACGGCTGCGTTGAAGGCTGGGTAGCAGGCTTTCGTTGAGAAGCAACGGAAGGAAGCTGCCCAACGCGCAAAGAGTGTGCCTAGACGAACTAGGTCGAAGTCTCGTCCGAGCAAGTCGTCACGCCGACGATCATCCTCGGAGCAGCCTCCTCTCAAGAAGCTGCGGGCCGAAATGGGCCCCGAGCTCCCTGGTGTGCGTCAGGGCATCACCTTCCTTCCACGGTATGGCAGGGATGCGTACTCCCGATGGTCATCGGAGGCGGGTGCGACAGCTGACACGCCTTTTACAAGGCCTCGTCCACTGACAGACGAGGAGCGTGCTGGGCTGCCACCCGTGACAGGAGACGGGATTGAGTGCCCCTTCTTACCACAGTCCCTGGTCGGGAATGAAGACCCCCATAATGCCTTAAACCGGGATCATAGGTACCCTTCCTACGACCACCTCAGCCGGCATATTGCGGGTTATCATTACCCCTGGGTGAGGTTGTTTCTCTGCAGACGGTGCTACTCACGTGGCCCTCGGGAGAGATTCTTCCCCAGTTTGGAGGCCTTAAACGCTCACCGCGCGGGTGCACACCACGGTGAGGGACTTCACACCGAAGGTGACGAAGTTGGGCCTGTATTCAATGGATACATTCCACCTCGGGTGGCGCCGATCATGACCACGTCAGGGTCGGCGAAGAACCGTATATTCCACTACAGTCCGTGACGCTTCGGACAACGTGTCATGGACGATAGTTGGAGAGAGTCCGGCATCGTGTCGGCAGGCTCGAGCTACGCAGCTCGCCTGACGGCAGCCATGGGCCAGACCCCAGCGGAGTACAAGACGGCAGCAAAAGCCGTCCGGACAGCAGCAGAGGCTGTCCGTCAACCGCCGAAAGTCCAACAGGTGGAAGAACGGACCCGGATCACCACGGTCGTGTCGGAGATGCCGCAGATTGCGGCCAAGACACGTGTGGCCTCCCCTAAGCCACGGAGCACCCCCTCAAAGACTAAGGGGAAGAGCTCGTCCCCCAGAACCACTCCGGAACGGACGACCACCCTTCGGTCTCC
The DNA here is from genome assembly GCA_949152475.1 of Terebella lapidaria. Lineage (NCBI taxonomy): Eukaryota > Metazoa > Annelida > Polychaeta > Terebellida > Terebellidae > Terebella > Terebella lapidaria. Next base: position 12,686,521 of record OX424559.1, on the reverse strand, counting down.
AGGTGCCATGTCGGAGGAGGAGTATCCGGCCTTGCTGGAGGTGACGGTCCCCGGAGGTCCGTCAGAGAGGCGCGTGAACCCTACCACCTCGTCGCGTGGTCAAATCTAAGACCCCTCGTGAGGCTCCCTCCAAGGCAAGTGGATCCGGACGTGCGCCATCTCTCTCAAGGTCGCAAAGTATGGCAAAGTATAGCCTCCCTGAACTTGGCAATCCGGTGGAGGACGTACTCCGACAGTGCAGTTCTGAGACTGCCAGCGCCTATGCGACTTTCTGTGAGTCTGTAGGCCAGGCGGTCGGCCATTGTCGAGATGGTTTGGAACATATACTGCCACTTGGCACACGACCAAGGCCTCATGGAGGGTACCCGGCGGAGCCTTGAGAGCTACCGGACTCTGGTGGCGGAGCGTGAGTGGCAAGCTTTCAAGCAAGGGAGAGCTGCTGTCGAGCTGCCGAGTCCGCACAGGTCTCCACTTCCCCCGAGGTCACCGCTGAGGTGCAGCGGCTGGTGGCTGAGAGCGAGGAGCTACGGCATCGTCTACATGAAGCCAAGGCTGCTCAGACTCGCCTCCTTCAGGGCGTTGACGACCCGGCGTAGTTCGCCCTGAACCAGTCAGTTGCCCAGCGGGCGGATGCAGCCCTGGAGCTGGCCATCTATCCCATTTTAGTCAAGAAATGGGGAGAACATACGGCCGACCAGGGAGCACCCGCGATGTGGTAGAGATGTTTGCCGCCGTAGCCAATCTAGGTGCGCGTCTCTGCCAGCCTCCTTTCAGTTGGCTCCGACAGGACCTGGCAAGCAGGGCTCTCCAGTGAAGCTCCTACAACCGCTGCCAGGCCTGCCTCGTCTGCCCGTGCAGCTGGAATTTCAGTTACCGGCTCCACTCCAAGAGCACCCAGCTCCGAAGCGTAGGGACCCGTCTCCGCCGCCCAGCCCCAAGAAGGGCGGCACAGATGAGCAGGCAATGGAGGAGGAAGGCTAATGTAGCCTCGTCACTGCGGCAACGCGGCGACGTGCCGGAGTCGCTTCTGCAACTCTGCCCTGCCTCGGACTCCCCCTGCCGGTCTGAGGAGCCGGCCAGCCGGGTGGCCGGCAACCCTTTTTAGAGGTACTACTACTTTTGGTCACTTGGTGTGTCATTTTGCAAAATTTTCCAAATTTAAAGGTTAACCTTAAAGATATTCCAAAGACTTGACACACCGTCCCTTTCGGCAGATGACCCTCCAAGGTCATCATCCTTTCTGGCTTACCTCGGTCAAAATTTTAGCTTGTTTACTAGGATTTATTCAAAATTGTAGAGCGCGATGTAGCTTACTCCGTAAATCCAGGGGTCGTTCCCCATTCTTCCAAAACGGACCCTTGAGGTCTCAGTCTTTTGCGCCGTGACTTTCGGGTGTCGGCAACTTGCTTCCTTCCGGTTCCTGCATGTGATGACTCCGTCGTGTTTCCCCAGTTTTGGGCGCGGGTGGAGCATGTTGGGGATCAACATTGTAAGAAGGGGGTAATGTGGCGATTTTGCTCAAAGATCGCGGCAGGTGTCTTTGCTGAACACTAACCAGTTTTACAGTCTATTTTTGGACGCTTCAGCTCGAAGCATGCGTTGCCCCGGCAACGCTCTCTAATCCTCTCTCGCCCAGTAAACTATAACAATGGTTTGACCTAGATCTCCTTCGTGTCTTGTGTGCTGGGTTATATATACTCTGGCACCATTTTGATCTGGGAAGTTTTCTCAAAGGCGAGAGAGACGACGGGGAGCTCAGCCATGAGCTCTACGTCCTCGATCCGTGGCTAAGGCCCTCGCGGGCCCTGGGGACGACTTCAATAGGGGGCCCGGGCTTGGGTAGACCTTGATGACCTGGGGGACGAACGCCCTCTGGATCACCGGTCTGCTCCACCCGGGATGGTGCGACACAGGCTCTGGCAGACTGTCGGGCTGTCCGGTGTCCGCATGTCTGGGCTCGTTGGGCGGGCTGCTACCTGGTTAATGTTCTGATGATAGAGTAATGACTGCGCCCGCAGTGACCCTCGGTGAGCGGCCTCCGCACGAGGATCTGAGGATAGCGGGTGCGCGTCCGCGATGACCTGTGGTGAGAGGACTATCCTCGAGGATCCTGGGTAGCGGACGACGTTGAAACTACAGAAATAATACAAACAATGAAGAATAGTGTCTTTATCTCTCTGAAACGTTTGAGTTTATTTGAAACGTTTGAGTTTATCTGATACTCTCGTCAACAAAGCTGGATCCATGATCAATAATTAAAATTCAGGATTCGGTAGTTTCAGTTCATGGATTACATTTGCATTATATCCACGAAGCTAGACCGTGTTCACCTTCCTCAAAATATAGTTTTGTCCCGGTGGACCATATTTTTTCACAGATTTTGTGCTGCACAATTCACTCGCGGTGATCATCAGTCAAGTTCAAGGTCACCACAAAATACACTCTATGTGTACATGATTTGTTATAAACTCTCAATACGTATCTGGCTTCAGTAATTGTGTTGCCAAAAACTATTTGGCACATTTGATGCACAATAAACTATATGCTCCTATAAACGAGAACAATTGGTCAAATGGATGGAATTAAAGTTACAAAACACATTGTCTCGCATATGCTCAATGTTCACACTCGGTGGTGAACTTTCTATGGCTTCCTATATATCCTTAATCATGTTAGCCATGATTAATCATCAGTAATACCGACTCAAGAGGAATATAACACATTGAAGAGATTCGTCAGTCTAGGTTTGGATTTTTAAAAAAAAAATACAGAACCGCTGTTTTCAGATTTCAGTGCATTACGAAAATATTTGACAGGCTTGGCATGTAGAACAATAAAATTTAAGATACTGCCATGAAAGAGCAATGGACACGACGACCCCCCCCCCCCTCCACCATAGTCTATACTACATATAGTTCATGCAGTAGCCTTTACTAGCCAGTCACACACACATCGTACATGTAATCGTACATAAAGAATTTGATTATCATATGAATGGTAGCATTAATAACAAACGGTTAATACAGTTATACCATACTAATATATCAATATATATACCCTGCTTCACACAACAACCTTTCCCGTTAACATGGTTGAGGGCATCAAACTTTTCAGACCACGTTTGAGCAACTCTCCTGTATGCTGACGAAACCTCTATCTCTAACGATGGCTGTAATATACAGACACCCAAAATGGTTGGCCGCCTATGATGATGCAATAATTCATGAGCTTTATTCACAAAATCTGTGCGGCCAGAAAAAAAATGATGATCTGCAGGGATTTCAGCGTTCATTTAGATGACAAAAAAATCAACCACATTGATCCAATTCATGAATACTCTGGAAGTACACGACCTCGATCAACATGTGTTTGGACCCACACACACCCACGGGCACACCTTTGACCTGTAAATTAACACGACCCGCGAACTCAATGGATAGGTAATGTACACCGTTATAGCTGGTCACTGAGCGGAAAAACTACATGGAGGAAACCCAAGCACTGGCCTCCCGGTGGGAATAGCTCGCTATGCGCGAAGGCCTACTTTACTTGGGCTACACCCTAAGCCTGCCTTCTAGCAGCTGGTGTTTCCTGCGGCACTGCGGAAGGAAGTACTTCACCAACTGCATGACCTCCGGGTCACTGGTCATCTGGGCGTCTAGAAGACTATCCACCAGCTGCAACAGAGCTTTCCCTGGCCTGGTAGCAGCCTGGACATGCAGAGATAGTGTATAGCTTGCCCATGGTACCGAGCTCGTAAGGGAGCTCCGACTTCTGGCCGCCACCACTTGACTATGGTTAAGGCTGGTGTGCCATTTGACTGGATCACCTGAGATACTTTGAATAACCACTCCGCGTGGGTTCTGGTACATCCTGGTGATCTTGGACTACCTCCGAAGTACACTGACGAAGCAGAGGTGCTGTAGAGGTGCTGCCCCGATTTCCAGGACTGGAGTCAGACAAGGTGGTGCCAAGGCACAGACTCCTTCGGGGGATTGAGCGGACCACACCTCGGCCCAGTCCGGACCAGGTCCCAAGGGTCCCTGCCTTAGGTCGCCCATCCGGGCACCAGAGGGGAGCACTTCTGGGCAGCCTCCTGGACAAGCCAAACCGTCTGGAGGCACCACTGGTGGGCAGGAGTCATCTGATTCCTCAACGAGACCTTCGTCCTCACGAACGACGCTGCATTTTGAAGTGCTGCAGCTGAAAATCTTGCAGAGCAAGACCCAGCAATTGGGCAAGAAGTTGTCTGAGGAGGCACTGATGGCTGGCTGGTTGAAGGAGTGCAAGAAACCAGCCTCCACCTGATCGCTCCCATCAGCAGCGTGGTCAGAGCAGCAACCAGCATCCTGCCTAGCAGCAGTCTCCAACTAAGAGGCAGTGGCCCTTGTTTCAACCCGCGGTATTCCAGGGATTCCCACTTTTACTGATACGCGAATGTGGGAATGACAGCAGACATCCCCTTCACCCATCCGCTACCGCTGGTGGAGGTGGAGTTGAGTATGTTGCCTCAGCCAACAGAGCAGAGATTCATATGTCCCTTCCGTCTGGCATCCCTGGACAAGTATGAAGACCCACACATGGTACTAAGTACAAATCAGTAGCACCACACTGCCATTCACCTGAATTGTAATGTGGGGGCTGTGGATGAGATTGTTTATCTGCCGGCGGTGCTTCTCACGAGGCCCTCAGGAGAGACATTTGTGCAGTTTGGAAGCTCTGAACGTGCACCACATGAAGGCCCATCGCAGTGAGGCCATTGTGATGAAGAGCGACGACGCAGGGCTCTTATTTACATTCCAACTCAGGTGGCTTCGAGCATCGTAACATCCAACTCGAAGGAAAACCGGATCTTGAACTTTGGTCCATGGCATTTCGCTTAGCGCATCAGGGCTGACAGCTGGAAGGAGTCCGGCTCAGTGTCAGTAGGTTAACCTATCAGCTAAGGAGTTCTCCTATCAGCTACAATGAGTCAGACCCCGGAGCAGTATGTGGTTGCAGGAGAAGCTGCCTGACAACCTCCAGAGTTCCAACAAGACCCAGATAAGTGTGAACGGAAATTGACTGTTGTGATGTCCAAGATGTCACAAATCGTGATGCAGACCAGCATAGTTCGCCGGAACTGCAGCAGGAGGAGGCTGAGGCGAAAGCTGAAGCCACCAACTGTGGTGAATCTGAGTTTGGTGCCAAGTCTGGCAACGAGAAGACTACCGCCAAGAAGAAGCAGAGGTGCTGTAAGTGCCCCGACTTCCAGGACTGGAGGCAGACAAGGTGGTGCCAAGGCACAGACTCCCTCGGGAGATTGAGCGGACCACACCTCGGCCTAGTCCAGACCGGGTCCGAAGGGTCCCTGCCCTCGGTCGCCCATCTGGGCACCAGAGGGGAGCACTTTTGGGCAGCCTCCTGGACAAGCCAAACCGTCAGGCACCACTGGTGGGCAGGAGTCATCTGATTCCTCGACGAGACCTTCGTCCTCACGAACGACGCTACATTTTGACGTGCTGCAGCTGAAAATCTTGCAGAGCAAGACCCAGCAATTGGGCAAGAAGTTGTCTGAGGGGGCACTGATGGCTGGCTGGTTGAAGGAGTGCAAGAAACCAGCCTCCACCTGATCGCTCCCATCAGCAGCGTGGTCAGAGCAGCAACCAGCATCCTGCCTAGCAGCAGTCTCCAACTAACTGGCAGTGGCCCTTGTTTCAACCCTCGGTATTCCAGGGATTCCCACTTTTACTGATACGCGAATGTGGGAATGACAGCAGACATCCCCTTCACCCATCCGCGACCGCTGGTGGAGGTGGAGTTGAGTATGTTGCCTCAGCCAACAGAGCAGACATTCAAATGTCACTTCCGTCTGGCATCCCTGGGCAAGTATTAAGACCCACACATGGTACTCAGTACAGATCAGTAGTACCCCACCGCCGATCACCTGAATTGTAATGTGGGGCTGAGAATGAGATTGTTTATCTGCCGGCGGTGCTTCTCACGAGGTCCTCAGGAGAGACATTTGTCCAGTTTGGAAGCTCTGAACATGCACCACATGAAGGCTCATCGTGGTGAGGCCATTGTGATGAAGAACGACGACGCAGGGCTCTTATTTACATTCCAACTCAGGTGGCTTTGAGCATTGTAACATCCAAGGAAAACCGGATCTGGAACTTTGGTTCATGGCGTTTCGCTTAGCGCATCAGGGCTGACAGCTGTCAGACCCTGGAGCAGTATGTGGTTGCAGGAGAAGCTTCCTGACAACCTCCAGAGTTCCAACAAGACCCAGATAAGTGTGAACGGAACTTGACTGTTATGATGTCCAAGATGCCACAAATCGCGACCCAGGCCAGCATAGTTCGCCGGAACGATGCCAACAGTCTGCGATCCCAGGGAGAAAGCAGTCTTCAAGATCCATTCCAGAGACTGCAACTCCCCTCCAGTCGCCAGATGTGCTCTCGGCTGAGGCGTTTATGCCCCTACAGAATGCGACATGATCTCCGGTCATGTCGGCCTTCAGAGATCACCGCGCTTGTGAGCACAGCATCCGGGACCCGACCCAAGGTCCCCGCTGCTGCTCCTCCAATTGCAGGGACTTTTGCATGGACTCCACATTACTCAAAGTGATCTCTCTATGAGAGATCCTCAGACAGTACTCAGACAATACGGCCGACACTGCTCAGCCTACAAGACTTTCCGCGAGTCTGTGGGCCAGGCAGTAGATCATCGACGAGATGGTCAGAAACACATGCCAACCAGTACCTTTGGCTCTACTGGACCTGAGGCAGGCAGAGATGTGGGTGCTGATACCTGTGAAGGAATAGTACCCGTGGGATCACTCATAGTGAGATAGGCTCACATGCATCGTGGAGTACCTGATGGCAGAGATAGACCACTTTGCAGAAAGCCTGCTGTTTGACCACAAACAGCAGGCTTTCTGCAAAGGAATGGCCGAGTCTCAGCAGAGTTTCGTGTCTGCTGAGGTAGATCTGGAAGTAAAGAAACTTTGGGCTGAGAACCAGGAGCTTCGCCATCATTTACGCAATGCTGAGGCTGCTAAGACTGCAAAAGGGCGCCTATGACCCTATGTTGTCCTCCTTGGCCATGTCGAAACACAACGCTCGAATGCAGCTCTGGAGCTGGCACTGTAATCCATTTTGGTTAGGAAATGGAGTGAGTGGCCCAACAGACAGCAGCGTGCTAGGATCGGGTCTAAATCTAGCTGGGCTAAGGCGGCGAGTCTCCCCGTCTCCATCCTAGCAGCCCCGCCAGGGCCAGCATTGCAAGGGTCACTCACCAAAACCCAGTGACTGCTGCCTCCACCTCAAGGAGAGTTCGCTCTCCCGGCCCCTCTCGGGAGGAGAGGACAGCATTCTCTGACAAAGGGGACGACCAGCAGAGGGAGGAAAGCACGGTGCCAGAGTAGTTTCCCACAGCTCCGTCCTGCCCGAATCCTCACAAGTGCTTGACGCCAATTGGTGAATGTGACCGGCAGCCTTTTAGAGGTATTACCATTTTGATCACCGGGGTGTCATTTTACAAAATTTCTAAATTCAAAGGTTAACTGGATTCCAAACACTGTCCCTTTCGGCAGATGGCCTTCCCAGGTCATTATCCTTTCTGGAACACCTAGTTCAAGATTTTATTTGGGTTTATTCAAAATTCTGGGTGTTACAGTGTAGTCTGTAAGTCCCGGGGTTGACCCCCATTCTTCCAAAACAGACCCTTCAGGTCTGATTTTGTTGCATCACAACTTCTGGGTACCACTCACCTTGCTTCCTTCTGGTTCCATCATGTGATGTTTCTGTCCTGTTTCAAGAGCTTTTGGGCCAAGGCGGAGCATGTGGGAGATGAACATTGTAAGAAGGGGTAATGTGGCGTTTTTGGCCAAAGACTGTGATAGGAGTTTGACCTTTCTTGTACACCATATCTGATTCGTCTGCTTCACATTCGAAATTCGTGTGTCTCCTTGAAGACGCATTGTCTCTTCACACTCCACTATACTCTATCATTGGTCATGACGTCACACCACCGTGTCTCGTGTGCTGCTAGCTATATATATTGTTTTCCTTGAGTTGTCTCAGAGCTGTCAAGGCGAGAAGATGACGGTGGGCACAGCCATGTGCTTCGCGTCCCCTATGTCTGGCTAAAGGGTTCGTCTGGACCCTGGGGAGAATTCCAATCGGGGGCCAGGGGCACTATTATGATCCTGGGGCTCACACTTCCATGGATTGGTAGTCTCTCGCCCTTGGATGGTGCATACAGGCTCTAGCAGACCGTTGGGCTATCCGGTGTTCTATCCCCATTGTGATCCATTGACGAGGCCGGCCAGCAACACACCCACAGGCTGCTCCCATGGCTCTTGGGCTCATCATACCGGGCTACATTACTATGATGATGTTATATTCGAGGGATGTATCCAGCCGAACTCGTTCGCCAGACTGTTACCTGGTCGTAGTTACGTGATTACGACGCTCGCCGCGACCATGCTCAGATGTGGGTTGCTTGCGTCTTAGTTAGCAGGCGTCAAATAGTACACAATACAAACAACTGCAGATAGAGTTCAAGTTTGTTTTATGGGCGTATACTATATGATATCGTATATGTTGGAGTTTTTGGTGGTTGAAGCTTACCTCAAATGACAGTTGTAAATCCGTGGTCACATCCGATCGGCAATTTAAATGTTTGAAATGGACTCTGCATTAAAAAAAAAACCTGTAGATGGAGCTCAGGTTTGTATTATGAAATACAGTAACACACAAATATGTGCAGGTATTGCTGATCTTTTGGTGACCTTGAAGCTGACCTGAGGCGATCTTGAGTGGTAAATCCAAAGGTCACGTCTGAATTGAAAATTGAATTATGTTCACAAAACGGCTTTCGATGGAGCTCTTGTAGATTTGTATCATAACCATATAGGAATGCATATAATGCAGACCTTTTATTGACTTTGAATTTAAGATGATTTTGAAACCAAGCTAGTTGTCTGCTGGAAATAAATTGCTTGTGGAGAGTTTTAGGTCTATTCTTTGTGTATATAGGAGGTAACATCAAATGGATCTTTTGATGATCTTGAATTTGAACTCCAGTTTATTTGATAGGTCAAAGCTGCAATATTGCTGGAAAACCATACCAGCCATCACTATACACATATATGTTTACATTATGTGTATTATGAGTACTATGAGAAGACTCTCCTCTTCGTTCTTAAGTGTTAATGCTTCCACTTTCGGCGCCACTACCAGAATCGGATTCTCATGTAGTTCACCAATTTTGTTCCAATTTTCCAATGAGGTTGTGGATCATAGTTTCTTTTCCGAAATAATTTATTTAACACAACCGGAATAAGAACTTGATTACCCGGTGCACCACAAGATGCACATTTTGAAGCTTTTTGCCTGATTTTTTCTATGGCAACTTATTGGGTACCGTATTGACGCGCATAGAGGTGCATGCGCATATAAGCGGATTTTCGCATTTTGAGAGACGTTTTGAAAAATATTTTTATTCACATAGAGGCGCATGCGCCTATATCCGGATATAAGCGCACCCCAATATTCACATAGAGGTATATCCCAATATTCACATACAGGCGCACGCATTCACATAGAGGCAAATTTTCCTGACACGGGTATATCACATAAAAAAACCTTGATTAAAATGTTTCACGATATCACCACGAACATGACCTATTAAAAACAATGAAGGACAAGATGTTTTTACGGAGATGGATCAAGGGGAAGGTGTTGCATATTATGTTGTGTTGGGAGGTGGAGGGAGATGTCGACCCTGCAGTACACTGAATGGACATGTGACTGGACATGTTTACGCTCACCTATTGTCCTACCGAGCGCAACATGAAGCGTGCCCACTACGGTCTTCTACGGTAGACATGTACCCCTACCCCAACGGCACTATGCAGTATAGATCTAGCAACAAACAAGTTTGAGTTCCATATGGCGTGAGCTTTATTTTTCTTTCAAGAAAGTGAACAAAACACACGTTGTGTGGTTTGACTACTCCGATATATAGGCGCATGCGCCTCTAACTGGATAATGGTTTTGGGTGGCGAAAATTTCAACTGCTTCACATACTGGCGCATGCGCCTCTATCCGGATATAGGCGCATGCTCACATATAGGCGCATGCGCCTCTATGCGCGTCAATACGGTAATATTCAGGTGAAGCACAGTTGTTGATATCTTCAATTCTATAGGTCGTGTCATACATGGCCAGTAGATTGTTAATTCTCGCCATTATTCCAACAAGAACAATTTTTATTGAACCATGCAAAATCTAGCTAAATACTAAAAGTAAGAAAAACTGTGATTTTCTCAAAAATGATATAGTGGCAGGTAATGTGATTTGCCTGATCGGGGCAGATTTTGTAGAAACAACTACATTTCACACACTGTCTGCCCCTGATGAGGCAAATGTGTCTTTAGGTAAACTATTCGGTGGGATTTATTTCCATGCTGAAATGTTGTTGTGTGTGTGAAACGTTTATTCACATGTAGTGCCACAATTTGACTCTATGATGATCTTATTGACAAAGAATACAAATGGGGATATTGACCAATAGGGCCAGAAATCCGTGTTTTCAACACACAACCCAGTTTTTGCATGTGCTATAATATTCAGATGTATTTAGTTCTCAATCAATGTAAAGTGAACGTACATGTAAGTAATGGTGCGATTAAGCACTTCTTGTATTGGTAGTAGTACTACTAGTGTATGTAGTGGTAGCAGGCCTAGTATTGTTATATTCTGTTATATTATGTATATATGTATACAATCATTCGAAACTATATGTATTCGTAACGCAATGATATTAAGGAAAATGGTAATAGGCCTTCATAAAACTGTCAAGGTCACACTGATGAAGATGTATACATGATGTATAGTGACTTTTTTCAGTACACTCACAATGTGATAAAAATGTCATAGTTTCTATATCAGTACACGATGAGTATAGGTAATAGAATATCCAGTAAAAATTAATATCGTTATAGCATAATTATCCCCCAGCCAAATTATTGGTCAAATCATTATGACTTGCATGATGATGATATCAACCACCGTGGCCAGAGTCCATTTCTGAGACGTAACCTTATGTGGTGCGAGACCTCACGGTGGTCTTTTTAGGTTACCGACCTATTGTCCGATAACCTATTGCCGTGTGTTGCCTGCGATCCCTAAAACCAAGGTTGTTCGGTGACCTATGTTTTTCGCATCTCGAACTTTTGTTATCATCATATTGATTCAGCCGTAATCATGTAAAGATCCCCTCCGTGCCTGGCTGAATGAGTGAACATTTGGAAGGTTTATATTGAACCTACGGACTATGCCCATATGGGCTTATATAAGCAATATCATATGACTATTAATTAAGAGAATGAATGGCGATGGGAATATATATTGATTATATCGGTCATAATTTGAATATATGGGGCTATTTTTTCACACAAAGATTCATATTGTGTACATACATAATATCGCTATTGGCTTTCTGACCTTTTAATCATCGTGTACGAAACTTTCAATACTGATTTTCAACACACAACCGGTTTGATATATTAAACATATTCTATAGATTACTTGTTTTCTGGTGATCTAGTGGTCGCAGTTCGTACATGTACCTGACTTAAGCTTGTTTATCTTTTTAACTGAAAATGTATATATTGGTGATATGTTGTAATTATAATATTATATGTATGTCTTGCCCAACCCTGTCATGTGAGCGCTGCTGGAGATGGAGGGATGATGGATGATAATGGCGAATATTACCCTAGACCAAGTCAGGTTCGAAGATAAATTTAATCTGAAAACAATATTCGAGGGAGATGTATCTTCCGAAGAGGAAGATTCGCCCTATCAACACATGAATGTTGATCTTTGCAATTATATGGAACCAAATGATTTTGAAACTTCCAATTGGAATTCGTTTGAGGAACTTGTGAATCAGATGAATGGGGAAAAGCATGGTATTGATTTTATTGGAATCAGTGAGGTATTTAACTGTGAGAGGGATGAACGTCTTGTTTTACCTGGATATTGCAAGCTGATCACTCGCTGTCGCGAAGATGATAATAGAGGGGGTGTTGGACTGTTTGTGAAAAATAATGTAAATTTCAAAATTAGAAATGACTTGAGCGTTTTTATACCCAATGTATACGAATCATTATTTATTGAGGTCATGAACAATTCCAACACACGGGCTAATAACATAGTTGGGGTTATATACAGACCGAACACCCAGCCCAAAGCAGATATCGACATATTCTCCAACACAATACAAGAGGTAATGGACATAGTCAACATTGAACAAAAACATTGTTTACTAATGGGAGATATGAATATAGATTTACTAAAATATAAAGCTCATGCAAAAACAACTGATTATGTTGATAATTTATTCTCTCACTCTTTCATGCCCGTAATAACAAAACCGACAAGGATAATCCATTCATCTGCAACACTTATTGACCATATGTATACTAACGAAAACAGTACTTCTATATTAACATCAGGGATTATAATCACTGATGTAGCTGATCATTTCGCGACATTCTGTATCATTGAAGGTAAGCACAAACATAAAGGAAAACAAAGTTTTGAAAAACGAGTCATAACAGATAGAACAATTGAAGTCTTCAAAGAATATCTTAATAACACAAATTTCACACACATATACAATAAAACAAATCCAGATGACGCATACAGCAAGTTTCACGAATTATATATGCAATCATTTAATAAAGCTTTTCCAATAAAATTAATTACTCCCAACAAAAAGGTATAATAAAATAGAACCCTGGGTCACCGCAGGTATGATGAATTCTATGAGGAAAAAAAAAAGGTACATAAATATATACAACAAACTGAAACATATATTAAAAACAGACTACTTTAAACATATGATAAACCTAAATCAAAATAACATGAAAAGAACATGGCAATTACTTAGAAAAGCTCTTGGTGAACAAAATAATAAATCTGGCTTTCCACAAACATTCATGATAAACAATACCCAAGTTTCTGATAAACAGGTCATAGCAAAAGAATTCAATAGTTATTTTGCAAGTATAGGTAAGAAAACAGGTGAAAATGTTCCCCAAACAAACAAAAATTATTTGGAATATATGCCCAAACAAAACTTAAACAGTATATTCATTGAACCGATAGAAGAACACCAAGTTATAGAAATAGTAGAAAAACTAAAACCCAAAACTAGTACAGGACATGATGGTCTATCCTCGAAATTGATTAAACAAACTATCACGAACATTCTGACACCACTGACATATATAATAAATAAATCACTTGAAACAGGAATTGTACCAAATGAACTGAAAATTGCTAAAGTAATCCCAATCTATAAAGCCTCTGATACTGACAAGTTGTCCAACTATCGGCCGGTCAACTTGTTACCAGCATTTTCTAAAATATTAGAAAAAATTATGTTTAATAAAATTATTGGATTTTTCAACAGTCAAAGTTTATTCTATAAACACCAATATGGTTTTCGTCCTAAACACAGCACAATACACCCGATTATACATCTACTAAATGCATGTGCTGAAGCTCATAATTCTTCGCGAAACAATTAACACTGTCCATTTTCTGTGACCTCTCTAAGGCCTTTGATGTGATAAATCATGACATATTATTGAGAAAACTAGAAATTTACGGCCTTAGGGGGGTTGCAAATCAATGGATAGAGAGCTATATGTCTGATAGAAAACAATTTGTCGAATTCGAAAATGTTAAATCAGATGTTGTTCCAATAAAATGTGGTGTACCACAAGGGTCTATATTAGGGCCACTTCTCTATCTTATATATGTGAATGATATTCCTAACTCTACAGATGCCAGTATACTTTCATATGCTGATGATACTTCCCTGTTTATATCTCATAGTGATATCGATACTCTGTTTGATGAGGCTAATTTAGAAATTAATAAATTGTACAAGTGGTTCTGTGCCAATAAACTATCATTAAATGCCAAAAAGACTAAATTTATTGTATTGAGAGCCCCGAACCAGAAATGCAATTTCCGCAATTTAAAGGTATTGATTAATGGAATACCCTTGTCTCAAATTGGATCAGATTTCGAAGAGAAGAACACTAAATTTCTAGGCTTGATTATTGATGAAACTCTGTCGTGGAAGTATCACCTCATCCATGTAAACAACAAAATATCCAAAGCCCTTTACCAAATTAAACAAGTAAAAAATCAATTAACAACCGAAAGCTTGATAACACTATATTATGCAATGGTACACCCATATATTACGTATGGAATTACAGCGTGGGGAAATGCCACAGCCGCAAATTTAAACAGAACAAATATCTTACAAAAACGTACCATAAGAAATGTGCATAAAGTTAAATATAATAGTCACACTGAACCACTTTACAAAAGCTCCAATATACTGAAGGTAAATGATCAATACAAATATGAAGTTTGCATGTTCATGCACGACTTTGCAATGTCTAAGTTACCTATATCATTTTCAAACGTCTACAAGTACAATCATGAAATTCAACAAACACATATTATGCGACAATCTAAGGAATTATATGAAAACAGGTGCAATTCTAGTTTTGCAAAAAAACTTCCATTATATAATTTCCCTGTCATTTGGAATTCAATTGTACAGCAAATTGGCAATTATGATTCCAAACATACTTTCAAAAAAGTGTTAAGAAATTATATGACGTCTTTCTACTCTTCAACCATAAAATGTACAAATGTTTTTTGTACAAGTTGTCGCACTTGACTGATAGTTTGAATTGGTCTACACGGACCTTTTATTTCATTAGAGCCTGGTTATGGTCACGGTATGATGTATTCCTCTCCTCCTCTCCTCTGGTGTTTCCTTGTCAGGCCGGGCAAGCCTTACAAATCAAAACCATCAACTCAACTTTAGTATTATTCATATCTATAATATAAATATTATACAGTAATATATTTATATTTGGTATATGTGTTTAGGTTGTTATGTAAATGTTCACATTTTTTATTCCGAATTATGTTATTTTTTCTAAGGGACCAAATGGAAGACAGCAGATGCTAATTTGGTACCCTTGTTTTCTATCAAACCCTGAAAATATTTGCACATATCTGTATATATATTGACTTGTACTGCTGATGTGAAAACGAAAATAAATTCTATTCTATTCTTTAGTTTTCTCATTCAGTGTCGTTTTGTCTATCGGTGGTAATAGATTGATACTCACATACTTGTATTGACTCACAGTAATGAAATTTCTCAGGTTTCGCCCTCATGCCATTTTCTGTGAACCATTCTATTGCTTTGATATGATCGGTTAACGTTTTAAATTTAGCCGTTGGAAGGTCGCTAACTTTGCAGACTTTCATATCATCGGCAGTTATCATAAACAGTCCACTGCTTATCAATCAATAACAGGTCGTCCATAGAAACATTGAACAACAGTTGTCCCAATATGCAGCCTTGTGGTACCCCTTAGTTTTTGTTCCCACGTACCTATTCTGGTGTTCTGGTGTTCATATTCAATTCCGGATTTTAACATTTCCCCTCGAAAAATAATTGTCCATTTTTTTCGAAACTCTCGAATAAGTACATCAATGTAATTGTAACAGCCACACAAACTCGTCGGTTTGTAAAGCACATTGATGTACTTAACTATCTGTTACATAATCTACTTTAGTTAGCGCTCAAGTGGGTTTATTTTCCTGATTAGTGAATTGTGTATGCCAAACACATCACAACACAAATTGTCTGGTGTAGGAAGGTCGTGTCTTCATTGTATTTATTGCATATTTATTCCATCTGCGGACGCCAGTGAGAAATTTATGGATAAACGGTCAGTTTTTTTTTCTGACGTAGGCCTAAGCCATTTTGGGGGGTTTATTTGAATTGTGATAATTGTACTAATTTGTGTCACTGATGCTGATACACGCATTCATGACAAACGTCACATAAACGTTTTCGTCCTGTTTATGTGACTGTAAATAAAATAAAACATTCCTGGGATACACCAAACTTTTATTTCCATGATCGAGCAATGAAGTCTTAACAAAATATATACAAGATTTGTCATGAAGGAACACAACAGTACAAACTGTTTTACGGTCTCGTCTCAGTTCTTGGATACAACAGAACAAAAAATGAATTCGAACAACCCACAAATGAATTTGGATTCATTTCCACGCCCAGTACGAGATACATTTGTGTACAAACACACAAAAGGTACACAATTTGAATAGGCTTTATCATAAGTGACATTCTTTCTATTTCAAATATACGCGAGCCGTATTCCAGACGAAAGGATCATATACATGTAAATATAGTCAAGTTGTTTAAAAAATTGGGCACTGGATTTCAACCCACAGTTCTCAGGATCAGTGAAGGGCATAACATATTAGCGTGGGAGGTGGAAAATTGCAGGCTGAATAAAAGACATCGTCAGGATCTTTTTAAACTAATTGTTGTAATTGTTTCTGTGCATTAGATTCCTTCATCGTTAGCATAAGTTTCCAACCGAGTACTTGCTGTATTGATGAGAAAAAAATGTATGATCAAACATTTGGTATTTCCCACATGCTCTCCAGTAACAATATTTTCTCTAACACATGCCCCCTTCGCCCATTGACTGTTCTTACGAGGAAACATTCTAGTCTGATAATTTCCATGTTTGTTCATGAAGTGTTATGAAAGAGATTTGAAAGGATCAGAACATCAATTGCTATCTTGACTGCTTTGATCAGGTCAAACAGCATATGCATACAAGAAACATTATGGTTCAATGGCAACGGTTCACGAAAAGTCAGCATGAACACCCACCCAGCTGGCTGCATTGCAATATCTTTTTTTATCTCCGAGAATTAGGCTCTAAGAGTTTCCCTTGTTTGAATAATCAAAATAATATGTCAAAAAGAAGAAAATATACTGTATATACGATACTACCATTTCATGGTCGCTATATGGTTGCTATATTACCATTTCATGGTCCCATATTTTAGGATCAGTTGAAAGATAATGATTGAAACCACGAGCTCACAGATTTACAATTCATGTTAACTTCATGATTGGAATATGAGTACCGGTACAGAGACGTGCATCCGGTTATCGCAATGGTAATGTGTTTGATAACACCAGTGGTATTTTTCAGATATTGAGTCGAAAGCAGTTACAGCGACGTGTAATACTATTACAAGGTACAATCTGGCTATTTATCACAGTGTAAATGTGTTTGATTGTATAGACAGCTCAAAGTTCAAACCAGGAAACAATATATAGCAATAACAGAAGGTATTGAAACAGACTAATAATCATATCTGATAACAAAAGCGATGGTTATAACGGTTACACCGATATATAACATAACTGATGTGTGTTCAAATTAACACTGGCTTATAAAACACCAAAAGTAGAACTGGTTGTTTTTTCAAAAAAAAAATTTCTATTGCTCAAAATTTAGGCAGTAGATAGATGATAGATAGATAGATAGATATATACTTTATTTAATCCACATGGAAACTTGATTTACAGTTGAGAGATATACGTGTAAACAACACATTACGACATAAGACATGCGTACAACACAATACATGCACAAACACAGATGATATCTAGTTTTTTAACCGGAAAAACATACTGTACATACAGGATCAGTGACGCCTGGCTGTTTCGTTAAACATGCGAATTGAACGAGGTACAAATGAATTGTTGTACCGACTAGTTCGGCATTTAATAGAACATAGTCTGAGACCTGACCTGAGGAGTGTGTAATACGGATTTAACGGGTGTGTATTGTCTGATAAAATATTACCCGTTTTAGCGACACAGTGCTTGTTGAACAGAGCATCCAGTGACATACATGGCAGGTTTATAATTTTTTCCGCCTGGCGAACAACACGTTGTAATCTGTGGACATCATTTCGTCGTGCGTTACCGTAATATACTAGAATACAGAAGGACAGTGCACTTTCAATAACTGATTTGTAAAACATATTCATAATAGTTTTATTAACGTGGAACTGGTTAAGTTTATGTAGGAAATAGATACGTTTTTGACATTTAGCATACACCGATTTGCATGTACTTTCCCATGAGAGTTTGTTGTCGATTTGTGTACCCAAGTATTTATATTCGTTAGTAATAGTGACATCAACTCCATTAATACTGATAGGTTCAACCTGGGTACCATGTTTACTGAAATCGAACACTAACTCCTTGGTTTTTGATGTATTTAGCTCGAGAAAATTGTTTGTACACCACGACACGAAGTCCTTTACACACTGTTTGTACATACTGAGGGTATCCTGTGACTTCGAGAGACGTCCGAGGATGACAGTATCGTCGGCGTACTTCAGGATCTCGCACGTGGGCGTACTGGAGCGGCAATCGTTGGAGTATAGCGTAAACAACACTGGGGACAGCACACACCCCTGCGGGGCTCCTGTGTTGATGACCAGCGTGTTTGATGACGATGATCCAACACACACACGCTGAGGTCGATTGGTGAGAAAGTCAAATATCCACGTGATGATGCGATCGTGTACAGACATTGACTGAAGCTTGGCGACCATGAGGTGTGGCTGGATCGTATTGAAGGCGCTACTGAAGTCAACAAAGAGCGCTCTAGCCGAGTGACCACACGTGTCAAGATGGGCATACAGTAGCTGTACCAAGGTCAAACTAGCATCATCAACACCCCGGTGAGCACGATAAGCAAACTGCTTCGGGTCTAGGATCGGCTTGACGAACGGCAGGAGTTTATCCAACACAACACGCTCAAAGCACTTCATGAGTATTGAGGTTAGAGCAACAGGGCGATAGTCATTGAGGGAAGACGGTTGTGGCTTTTTCGGCAGGGGTACAATGTTAGACGTCTTCCACATACGAGGTATGGAGCCAGTGTCCAGGGAGCGTTGGAACAGCGTGCAGACTACGCCTGTGAGCTGCTGATGACACTCCTTGAGCAGGCGGCCTGAGATCCCATCTGGACCACGTGACTTGTTGGGGTTGACGTCCCTCAAGTTCCTCCTGACGATGTCCTCTGCAATGGGGATTAGTGTACTCGTGGCAGTTTTGGCATTGTTTCGGATCTTTACATGGTCGGATGTAAAATCATGACAGTCGAATCTGGCGTAAAAATTATTCAGATCATTCGCAAAACACTCATCTTTGTCGTGAGTCAGGTGATATGCGTAGGTATCCTTGTTATGTTCATGATGGCCACTCACAATGAAAAAAAAATCAGAAAGTAATCGGTGTTTAACGTAGTCCGCTACAAACAGTGAGGTAACGAAGAGTCAAAATTTAAAAGTCATTTCTTTAATATTATCTCTTGAAAATGACATATTTTATAGAGTAAATGATCAGCATCCTAATACTGAAAAGAAAACAGGGGGTCACCGTCCTCGTTTCTCCTACATATTCGATCGAAATCACACACATTTACCTAACATAGCACCAAGGGTGTTGTAGCTTACCGCCAATCATGAGAAACGCAGTATTGATTTTCCAGCATATAAATTGTTACACTGATCTTGAACTCTAATTGTCAAAACATGTTCGTAAATCTTGCTGGAAACAAATTTTCTGCATGGACTATAATACGAAATCAAATTACACATCACAAAGGTAGATAACGAGAATCTTATACATTATTTTGAGAAAAACTATCTGAATAGATTTCGACAAAATGGCCACCAAAGACAAAATTCATCGTTTTTGACCTTTCAAGGTCATTGAAGGTCAAATTCAAGGTCATCACTCAAACCGCAATATATGATTTCCCATTTGAATGTGCCAATACTTAGGCTCTATTTTGAAGTCTTCTATGACTTTACTCCGCACAGCTCCCATTATGAAGGAAAATTGGGTGAAATTTACTAAGTCCAAAAAATTTTTCAATGGCCAAAAAAAAATTTGTTTTTTTTTGCTGGAAATGGCTCAAAACGAATAGTGACTCGATTTTGGACAAAAAAAAATTTTTTTGCCGACCCGTCAAAAAATCAGAATGGCCGCCACACGCAGACCGGCGATTCAAGGGAAACGAAACTCATCCACATCATAGAGGTACATGAGGGGAATGTTTTAAAACGAAAATCTCAAAACTGATCAGACAGTTTTTGAGAAAATGGCCATCAACAATCCAAAATTGGCCATTTTTCGACAAAAAAGGTCCTCTTGACCTTCCAAGGTCATTGAAGGTCAAATTCAAGGTCATCACTCAAACCGCAATATATGATTTCCCATTTGAATGTGCCAATACTTAGGCTCTATCTTCAAGTGTTCTATGAGTTTACTCTGCACAGCTCCCATTATGAAGGAAAATTGGGTGAAATTTTCTAAGTCCAAAAAAATTTTTCAATGGCCAAAAAAAATTTTTTTTTTTTTTTGGCTGGAAATGGCTCAAAACGAATAGTGACTTGATTTGGGACAAAAAAATTTTTTTTCGCCGACCCGTCAAAAAAATCAAAATGGCCGCCACACGCAGACCGGCGATTCAAGGGCAACGAAACTTATACACATCATAAAGGTACATGAGAGGAATGTTTTGAAACAAAAATCTCAAAACTGATCAGACAGTTTTTGAGAAAATGGCCTCCAAAGTCTAAAATTGGCAATTTTGCGTCAAAAATGGCCGCCAAATAGGCAAAAACGATTCAATCAAAAAAATTAAAAAAACGTCTTTAGATACTGGCCCAAGGTATGTTCTGATAAATTTATGGGGAAATTCATCTTGTCAAAAAAAAGTTACAGACCCGGACGGACGGACGACGGACGGACGACGGACGACGGACGAAATACCATGACAATAGCTTATCGGCCCAAGGGGCCGGTAAGCTAAAAATGACATAAATTATGGCATTTTTGTACATTTTTTCGTCTATATTCACACCTTGCATCGTGTTTTCCATGCGAACGGATACGGTGACCCCCTACTTTCTTTTCAGTTTCAGGATGCTGAACAGTTACTCTATAAAAAAATATCATTTTGAAGCTCTAGATTATGTTGACACAGTTATTTATTTTGAAAAACTCCTTGACCCCCTCCCCTCACTGTTTGGAGCGGACTACCTCAATTGTTATACATCAAACACACTTTGATTTCAAATCCATGCACATTCATACAGCGATTTTTTTTGTCCATTGTTAGTTATGATTTTGATAAGCAAACACATTTTTTCCGAGCCAATTATCCGAGAGCTATGTATCTGGTTTTTGAAGATACAATTTATATGTGCAAAATTATCTGATTGATCCGATCGATTGATACATTTTCTTTCCCTACTACAGCTATGCAATTTGCTATACCGGTATATACGTATAATATATAGTAATCGGAACGATGCTATGTGTGACTGGGCTCTGTCAAGAGCTTTCTCACATTTCTGCTCCTGAAAACAACAAAACAACAACTGATCAAACACAAATAGCTAATGGTAAATTGCCTTGTCTAAACCGTCTGCTATATTCAAGCCTTTCTGTTGACAAGCAGCACTATTTATCAATATTTTTACAGTGTTGAAAACATAAGTCAGAGCTTGGGTATGAGGTTCGTGTTCTGCAAAAATTCACTTCCAAGTATACAAAGTGCTTCAACACAACACCTACTACACTCATGCTACATATTATCAATGACATACTTCAACTAGACGTCAAGGCCTGAAGATGCCTTGGAGGCATTTCGGTGTTAAAATAATTTATAATATTTATAACATGTTTGTATCATTTCCTATATGTCCACAATTGATTCCCAAGCTGTAAAGTTGATAATAAGCGAGATATAAGCCATTTTGTGTTCTGACCTTGGAAATGATGTCAGAGGTCAAATTCAAGGTCACGAGAATATTCAGCATATATCAGCATATATCAAGTCCACAATTGATTCCTAGTCTCTAATCTCAATATTAGGTGAGATATTAGGCATAATGTGTCCCATTATAAAGCATAGGAGAATTTAACATGGGAAAGTCCCATTTGGGACCCGTCGAGAAAATGAAATTAAATGGCCGCCACACGCAGACCGGCGATTCAGGGGCAACGAAACTTATAAACATCACAGAGGTATATGAGGGGAATCTTTTGAAATAAAAATCTCAAAACTGTCCAAACCGTTTTTGAGAAAATGGCCGCCAAAGTCAGAAATTGGTCGTTTTTCGTCGAAAATGGCGCCATTTTGAAGAAAACGCGAAAATCGAAAAAGTAAAAAATACCCCCTTTTTGAATTATTTTTAGGCATACTTGTGCAAAATTTCAGAAAGATTCACCTGTAAACTTTAAAGATATAAATGTGGGCGTACGACGCCGACGACGCCGATGACGGGCGACGGACACAACGCCATGCCAACAGGTTATCGGACCATAGATCCGGTAACCTAAAAATACATGTATGTTTCTGCAATGAGATCAGTAAAATTTGCAATGTTCAAAAAGACTTGGTTGACCCAATAAGCAACCAAAACAAAAGCGTGAAATTACATACTTTCGTCTAGGAGAAGTCGTACAAGCTCAGCCTTGCCATGGAAGGCCGCAGCTGTCAGCGGGTTGTGGATGGCCGGGTTGACATTGGCTCCTTGTCTGATCAACTCCCGCACCACATCCATTTGAGAGCACGTCGCAGAACCAAAGTTTGCCTCTTCTTCATCCTCTGTGCAATCGAAATCACAAGATATTTGTATGGATTACATCAATTCAATCCCGAGCCATTTGAAGCTGGTAAATGAATATTTTTCCTGTCGATATCGAAGGTAAAGTAGACTTACTCACCTATCAAGATCAGTTGTTGAACGGCTGCCAGTTCTCCTGTTTGTGCGGCACAATGCAGTGGTGCGGCACCTTTTTTATCCTTTGCGTTGATGTTCACGCCTGAGACATGCATGGAGTATAATATGTTGATATACATGCACATATTCATTACAGAAAAGCAATAGCAAGTCCTCAGACGAACGTCTCACCTTTTCCCAACAGATACTTGATGATGTTCACGTGACCGCATAGAGCAGCTCGACCCAGAGGCGGCATCAATCCTTTCTCCAGATCAGCTCCAGCGCCAACCAACGTCCTCACAATCTCAATGTGGCCGTTTTGAGCGGCGCAGCAGAGTGCTGTCTCACCGTTGTGGTTTACTGCATTCACGTCAGCGCCTACACGCAACACAGGTAATATGTAACAGATATTCCCGATTTCAAATATGTGCTTGATCCTGTTCATATTCGAATGTTGCATGAAAACACAAATATAAACTTGGAATAAGATAAGTCCATCTGGCATGATCTTGAATCTTATCCCAGACTAAAGATTCAAAGGAGAAATTATAAAATACACTCAATTTGAACGCGTCTAAAATATTTTCAAGGCGCCTAAGATATTGTCGATGCATCTAAAACTATTCACAATGCGTCTGATACATTTTTGATTTGTCTAATACATTCTGAATGCAATCAAAATATTTTAGATGCGTCTTAATATCACTTTTAACAATTATTTCCTAGTTTCAATATTTATTTCCAGGTTTAAAAAATTTTGTAAGTCATTTTTTTGTCAAAGGGTGAAAAAACATTTTTGTCTAGAAATGACCCAAAATGGATAGTAATGCGATTTGGGGCAGAACAATTTTTTTTTTCGTCGACCTGTCAAAAATTCAAACTGGACAAAATGTTATACACACAAAAATTCAAAAAGTTATACACATCATAACGGTACATGAGGGGAATCTTTTGAAATAAAAATCTCAAAACTGATCAGGCAGTTTTCGAGAAGTGTCCGTGGCGCGACACACTAAGTTGTTCGCCCGCTGCAGAAGGGAATTCAATGTTCGTCGTCGATGGGTTTGAGCCCCACTCTCGGCGATCAAAATTCACTCAGCGGATCAAGGGTCACCCTCACTTCTCAGTCCGTTGGCCTGGAGCGGACACTAATATAGTGACCAGGTGATACATTGTAGACTGCTGCACTCGGTGTATCGGCGGTGATGAAGGGGCAGAAACCTAGTTCAATAGGCGTACCTGGATCTGTCATGGGCTGCGCTACAAATACCCCTCAATGCAGTACACCAGAAAATCCCGTCCATATACTACATAGACTGGAGGCCAAACCTGCAAAAGGCCGTTATTTTGAGAGTTAGTATGCACGGAGACACCCATTGGCGAATGTGGTATCGTTGAAAAGCTTAAGACCCAAGGGTCACATTTTGACATATCCCGCCTTTTGGGACAGGGGCGGTCTCCATGGAAACGGGCTCGGAAGGTCAATGACCTCAAATTTAATCAAGTGTCCTGCTAGGCACCCGGAATGGCGTAACATATCACTGAAAGTGCTCCTTCAAAAGAATGGTTGAACCGATTGGGTTTAATTTTGGAACATAGACAGATGCTGATACTAGGTATATGTTGGCAGAGTGACCCCAATGAGGTGTCAATAATGGAGGCCCCGGGGGTCGGGATCACCACCCCCTGGAGTTCACCAGTTCTCCAAATAATGACAAAAGTGTGATTTGGGGTTCAAAAGTTTGTTTGTTGAAAAAACCAAACAATATAGGAGTTATTAAATGGCACCATTGAAGGATAAGACCAGTTAGGATTGCAATGATATCAGCATAGCTTTTAGATGGGGCCGGTTACCATGGCACGGACGTTACAAATGGTAGGTGTCGGGTCTATTTTTCACTCAAAAATGGCAAGATTATCGGGGTTCAGGCTGTATGAAAGTGTTAATGATCGAAAACATGCCTATATGAGGCTACCATCATTGTCATAGATGAACATAATATGGGACATGGATATGCTGATAGCACCGTGGCCTCAGAGTGGGGCTCGTTTCCATGACAAATGGTCTATTTTCCCATAAAAAATGGCAAAAATAATGAAGATTTGGTTGCTTTAAAGTGTTGATATTTGAAGACAGATTAACGATCTTGTCTCATATGGCACACACGTGGGATAGAGACGGAATGCTACCTCTTTGGCCCCTGGGTGAGGCTCGTTGCCATGACAACAGACGTTTCTTATGGTAGGCGTCGGGTCTATTTTTCACCTGAAAATGGCAAGAATTACGGGGTTCAGGCTGTTTAAAAGTGTTAATGGTCTAAGACATGGGTATATGAGGTTACCATCTTTGTCATAGATGAACAAATTATGGGACACGGACATGCTGATAGCAGCGTGGCCTCAGGTGGGGCTTGTTTCCATGGCAACATGTCTATTTTTCCCATAAAAATGTCAAAAATATTGAAGATTGTGCTGCTTTAAAGTTTTAGTGGTTAAAGACAGATCAACGATCTTGTCTTAGATACAACACACGTGGGCCAGGGACGGGATGTTACCACTCTTGCACCTGAGTGAAGCTCGCTGCTATGGCAACAGAGGTTTGTATTGGTAGGCGCCGAGTCTTTATTTCACCCAAAAATGGCAAGAATTACGGGGTTCAGGCAGATTAAATTTATTAAGGGTCGAAGACACGGCTATATGAGACTACCATCTTTGTCATATATATATACACAATATGGGATACAGACATGCTGGTAGCACCGTGGCCCCAGAGTGGGGCTTGTTTCTATGGCAACAGGTCTATTTTCCCATAAAAATTGGAAAATATTGAAGCTTGGGTGTTTAAAGTGCCAATGGTTATAGACAGATCAACGACCTTGTCTCAGATAAAACACACATGGGACAGGGACGATAAGCTACCACTGTGGCCCCTGGGTGGGGCCCGTTGCCATGACAACAGTCTTAACCATCCGTGTCAGTTGTATTTTTTGCACAAAAATGGCCAAGGTGGAAGAATGGGCATGGTGGACGAATGGGTGGCTCCCCTAGTGAGTAAATTGTGCAAATAACCGTTTGTTACATGTATGTGGTCTATGTATTGAGTATTTCTTCATCATATAGCATATCATCACTCGTCATGCCGTTTATTAGTGTATTGGAGTTGTATAAGCAAATAACAAAAGCCGTTTTGGAAAAAAAAACTATCAAAACACTGTGCAGCATGGTGTTGAAACCAATGGTTGACGAGCGCACAAACTATAGGGGTTGGTTTGTTCCAACGGCATTCTGAAACTATCCGGTCAACACCAAATACACATTGTTTCCATTTATATACGATATTCCATGAAATTGGCCAACCTTTGAGGGAATTTATCACAAAATATGCGAGTGGAAACAGTTTTTATACGGAATATGTGGTGTCAAATCCAATAACTAACGCCTAAAAGACTGAAAGTCAGGTTGTTTTCGAGGCTACTACGAATAAACAAATGTTTTAGTAATTATCAAAGTTCTGGGAAGTTCCTTGGAATCGATCATTTTTTTAGGCAAAAAAATAAATCAATTTTACAATGATGAGTACATAATACTCGAATCCTGTTGGATGCATTGCGATGAGAGGTGGAACTGATATCTTCATAATATATTTGATGAAAGCTAATAACATATTTTATTATTCAAATAGGAAAGAAATACAAAGCATACAAGACTCAAGCAACATATCCACATTGATTTTCAATATCCAGCAGTCGGTTGAACATGTTGTTGAAAAGGATTTTAGTAAATGTCCAACAATCTGGTTAAAAATTCACCATGTCATTTCAAAATATAATATTCCATGAACCAAATGGTCAATTTTCTTCAAATTTCACATTATGGTCACTAAGGTCGATAGCAACAAACTATCCAATTTGGAAAGATACCTATGGAAGCAAATATTTAGCCCCAAATGTCATCATTGGCCTTAAAATTGTCGATAGATAAATAGCCAGAATTCGTAAGAAGGAAGTTTATTACATACAGTTGTAAATGATAAGTTTACAAAGAACAATATTTCACATTCAAGTAATTTCACTGCAATTCCTGTTAATTATTTGTTTCTATTGTGAGCCAGGTTTCTACAGCTGATAGTCAGATTCAATTCATATGACTAAAGATTCGGAGCCTAAGTTGTGTGATCGTTTTGGGAACTTCTTCAACAACAAAATTGCTGAGAATACATCAACTTTCTCTGATGATCTCCCAGACTGCAGAATAGTGACAATCTGATCACATGCAAACTTGAGAACTTCAAAAGGCTAACATCAGACGAAGTCAGTAACATCATCAAATCATCACTATAGAGATCATCGCGAAGTGATCTATCCCAACTTGGCCGGTGAAAAAAATGTCAGGAGGTTTTGTTGTCCTTGATAACTGCAAATGTGAACTCCTCGCTCTGCGGTGGTGTATTTTCGTCTTCACTCAAGCGAGCCTTGATCGCACCCATTTTGAGGAAAAAAAACATGGGTCTGACACCGAAGAACTGTCAAAGTATAGATCGGTATCGAACCTTCCATTGCCATCTAAAATCATTGAAAGGCAACCGACCAACAGTTACGACAGTACACAGTGTCTGGTCTCGAGGAAGCACTCTATTCAGCATACCAGCGGCACCATAGCACGGAGACTGCATTGGCCAATGTACACACCGACTTGTTACAGGCAGATGACCAGCGTCAGGTGGGGCTGCTAATATTTCTTGACTTATCAGCAGCCTTTGGTACTGTTAATCACATCCTGCTCCTGTCAAGGCTTCTTCCGACTACAACATCAGAGGAGCTACCCTTACCTAATTTGAACCCCATCTTTCCAACCGTATACAAACAGTATGTATGAGCGGCACGATCGGAAATAGCAGCGACTTGGTGATCACCACAGGGATAAGTGTTAGGCCCTCGTCTGCTTACATTGTACAGAGTTTCACTCGGTGCGTTGATCAGAAACGCCGGAATATTTTATCATCTATATAAGGATGACTAGCAATTATACACCACGTGTCATCATGATGACATCCCTTGGATTACTGCGTCAGTCTGTAGAGTAGGGTTGCAGCATTGATGTGCAACATTGTGTGCACAACTAGACCTATTGCCATGGAAATAGGTCGTGCGAACGAAGTAGTTTATTTCGTCATGTCCTATCAGGGGCACCGGAGTATGATTATTTGTTCTATAAACTTTATCGTTTAGAAATGTAAAATAGGTCCTGTACTCAATAATCCATTTAGTCACATGAATTGAATCTGACTATCAGCTTTTACAAAACTGGTTCACAATAGAAACAAATATTTGAAACGTATTGCAGTGAAATTGCGCTGAATGTACAATATTATTCTTTGTGAATTTATCGTTTACAACTGTGAGTAATAAATTTTATTCCAACTGATTATACTGGCCATTTAGCCACTAACAATTTTAAACAGCCCGAACTTCATATTTTTCTTGCCATTTTGTGCCAAAAAAATAGAATTGGCACGGATGGTTATTACTCCCTGTTGCCTCGGCAACGAGGCCCACCCAATGGCCACAGTGGTAGCATCCCGTCCCTGTCCCACGTGTGTTTTATCTGAATCATGTCGTTGATCTGTATTTCACCATTGGCACTTCAAACACCCCCCTCTCCAATATTTTCCAAGTTTCATTAGAAAATAGACCTATTGCCATGTAGCCCCACCCTTAGGCCACGGTGCTATCAGCACGTCCGTGTCCCATATTATGTTCATCTATGACAAAGTTAGTAGCCCTAAATAGCCATGTCTTCGACCATCAATAAATTTAATCAGCCTGAATCCCGTAATTCTTGCCATTTTTGGGTGGAAAAAGACCCGATACCTACCAATAAAAACCCCTGTTGCCATGGCTTCACTCAGGTGCAACAGTGGTAGCATTTCGACCCTGTTTCACGTGTGTTGTATTTGAGACACGTTCGTTGAGCTGTCTTCAATCATTTACACTTTAAAGTAGCCCAATCTTCAATATTTTTGACATTTTTGTGTGGGAAAAATAGACCTGTTGCCATGGAAACAAGCCTCACCTGAGGCCAAGGAGCTATCAGCACGTCCGTGTCCCAAAATTTGTTCATCTATGACAAAGATGGTAACCTCATATAGCCATGTCTTCGAGCATTAACACTTCTGAACAGCCTGAAACCCCGTAATTCTTGCCACTTTCGGTTGAAAAATAGACCCGACGCCTACCATTAGAAACGTTTGTTGTCATGGCAACGAGCCTCATCCAGGGGCCACAGAGGTAGCATTCCGGCTCTGTCCCACATGTGTTTTGTCTGAAACAAGATCGTTGATCTGTCTTTAAATATCAACACTTTAAGGCAACCAAATCTTCATTATTTTTGACATATTTTATGGAAAAATAGACCTGTTGCCATGGAAACGAGCCTCACCCTGAGGCCACGATGCTATCAGCATGTCCGTGTCCCATATTATGTTCATCTATGACAATGATGGTAGCCTCATATAGCCATGTCTTCGATAGTTAACACTTTTATACAGCCTAAACCCCGATATCCTTGCCATTTTTGGGTGAAAAATGGTCCCGACGCCTACCATTTGTAACGTCTGTTGCCATGGCAACCGGCCCCACCGACAAGTGATGCTGGTATCATTGCAATCCTTACTGGTCTTACCCTTGAATGGTGCTATTCAATAACTTTTATATTGCTTGGTCTCTTGAACAAACAAACTTTTGAACCCCAAATCACACTTTTGTCATTCTTTGGAGAAGGGGCGAACTCCAGGGGGTGGTGATCCCGACCCCCGGGGCCTCCATTCTTGACACCTCATTGGGGTCACTCCGCCAACACATACCTAGTACCAGCATCTGTCTAAGTTGTAAAATTAAATCCAATCGGTTGAACCATTCTTTCGAAGGAGCACTTTCAGTGATATGTTATGCCATTCCGGGTGCCTAGCAGGACGCTTGATTGAATTTGAGGTCATTGACCTTCTGAGCCCGTTTCCATGGTGACTGCCCCTGTCCCAAAAGACGGGATATGTCAAAATGTGACCCTTAGGTCTTAAGCTTTCCAACGATACCACATTCGCCAATGGGTGTCTCCGTGCAAACCAAATTGCCAAAAACCGGATTTTGCCCCCGGTCTAACATACATAAACTGTAACCAAAAATATGCCAGGCGCTACACCGCGGCGACGCGCCACCACATATCGCGGACCAAAGTTGGTCAGATGGTGGTAAGGCAAGTTCCCTTACAGGGTTACGTCAGTATAATCAATCAATCAATTAAAATCCAAAATTGGCCATTTTTGACGAAAAATGGAAGTCATTTTGGAAAACATCGAAAATCAAAAATACTAAAAAATAACCCTCTCATGAAATATTTTAGGCATTTGTGTGCGAAATTTCAGAAAAATCCACCTTTAAACTTTAAAAATAAAAATGTGGACGGACGACGGACACAACGCCAGGCATTTGTGTGCAAAAATTTCAGAAAAATCCGCCTGTAAACACGTGCATATGTGATCCGACATACTTGTGTTTTGATTTGATTTGGAGTAACGCCATATCGAGGACATTTTATGCTGTATTTGATATTTTTATGCCATGTTTTGTACTCGAGTTCATAGTTGACCTTTTTAAAAATAATAATGATGAATCCCTTTATTACATCAATATCACATACATGTATGATACAATGAGGCAAAGCATGGTGATGAACAACAGACTAAATAATACAAGCATGAGTTCAACAATATGAGTATTCATAACTAGTCATATACATACATGCACGTTTACGGAAGACCATTTTCATTTAGATATAGAGTATGAACAGAGAAAAAGCTTTTCGGAAATGAGTTGTAGGTACATCTAGATAATATATATGTAGCGTTATGACGTGGTGGCTACCTAGTAGTGACACCACGGTTATAGCGAGAACGTGCGGACAGGTTTATAAGACATTCGGCGACACTCCAGTAAGGGGGTATACTTCTTTATCGTGGGGTCGCCGAACTTTACAATGGTGCCGTGACGTTATTGACTACCGTCCGCTCTTCGGGATCCTCGAGGATAGTCCTCTCACCGCGAGTCATTGCGGACGCGCATCCGCTATTCCGGATCCTTGCGGCGGCGCCGCTCACCGGAGGTCGCTGCGGACACGGTAACTACTTCAGCATTAACGGTAACCAGGTAACAGCCCACCCGACACTCCCAGGCCTACGGACACCGTTCAGAAACTGGTTCATCACCACGGTGTTAACTGGCGGGGCCTGGCGAGCCGCGGTCTGCCTCGGGGACGGAACCCCGTACAGTCCGACATGCTGGCCAGAGCCTATGTCACACGTCCCGGGAAGGGAGAGAACTGGCGATCCACAGGGCTTGCGCCCCCGAGTCAGCAACTTGTCTCTCCCAGCCCGGGCCTCCCCATGGAAATCGTCCCCAGGGCTCTAGGAGCCCACTACTCACAACCAGGGAACGCAAAGCTCATGGCGAGCCTTGCGTGCGTCCTAGTTACTCTCTCTCGGACAATCTCCTCGATCGAGTCGCTTCCAGTATATATATAATACACCACAAGCTGTAGGGCGCACGCGAGGTCTAATCGATCCATTGTTATAGTTTACTGGAGCGTAAATTACAATGCGTCGCCGTGGCAACGCACGCTCGAACGTTCGAGCGTGTCAAAACAAGGCCAAGTACGAAAAGGCCACATAAATGGCATTTATGTTTACAATCACCTGCCGCGTGCTTAGGGCAAAATCGCCACATATACATATAGACGGAAACACTATTTTGGCAGATCAGAGTACAGAAGACGCCAACGTTTGCTACAGAGAGGATCATCGTTTTTGTATACTTATTTGTTTTTCAATTCCCATTTTGCTTTCAGTAATAACAAAACACCAAGAAAAATGTCACTTCCATTCATTTTGCAGTTATATATACAAAACATTTTAGGGATACAAGTATTAAAACCAGGAAATGGCTATTTAAACCAGGGAAAACTATTCACACTGGGAATAAATAATTTATTCCCGCCACCATGCATTTTTTCGCGCTCGAAACCTGCGGTCCTATGGACCTGCACGCCTAGGATTGGTAATTCCTTCTAAGACCTACATTCCTAGGGCCGGCAATCCCAGGATTAGTTGTCCCGGACCTATAAACCTATTATTGGTTATCCTAGGACCTATCATCCCAGTAATGGTTGTCCTAGGGCAAATAAGCTTAATAACAGTAGTTCCATATCCTTCGTTGTGATATATGGATATACATGTGTATTGCCTATGGACTATTTATCCTAGAGGACTTGCATTCCTATTAAATGGATTACAATTTCTAGGAATGGTAGTTCTGCGGAATTGTATTACTATCACTACCATTCCGTTTACAGCGTTTTTTTCTATGTTTTCCCGGTTCAAATTGCTGGGAAAATTCCAAGATTTATAAAAAAAAATTATAAAAAGTTGAATAGCACTAACAACCTACTATGGAATTCTGGTGAAGATATGTGAGCTGCAACCTGCGAGCGATAAACTGATATGAATATGTGACCCGCGAGCTATAAACTGCGACCTGCGAGATATAAACTGGGACCTACTACATGCGAGCTATTAGCGTTGAAACTGACTTGTGTGCAACAAAATGCAACTCGAATATTCGGTATATACACTTTCCGTATTGAGCCATGGTTTACTACCGAATAAGTCATATAATACTATACGAGATCATTTAATGTTGTGCCGAGCACAATGTTGCAGGTCGAAGTTTATAGCTTGCAGTCCGCAGGTCGTGACCGGGACTGCATAAGTTGCCCTACAGTAGCGAGATTTTTAGTGGCAATTTGAAAATATTCAAGGGCTTATTTTTCTCAAGTCTCGTGGTTATCTATTGATATTATCAGACTCGCGATAATTTGTATTACTGATGATGATACACGCATTCAGGATCAGCATTTACATGAACGTCGGTGTTAATGTGACTGTAAACAAAAAGCATTCCTGGGATACACCAAATTTTTATTGCCACGAGTAAACAATGGAGCCTTAACAGAAATATATACAGTATTTGTTTCATGTCGTTAGTCATATGATAAGAAATATTGTCATTGTTTCGTCATTCACACATATCAATTAAGGAACACTACAGCACAAACTGTAATACAGTCTTGTCTCAGTTCTTGGCTACAACAGAATAGAAAGTGCACTCTAACAGTTAACATATGAATTCGGGTTCATTTTCACTTCCAGTAAAAAATACATTTGTGTCAATGCATACAAAAGATACAAAGTTTGAATAGCCTTTTGACATAAGAGACATTCTTTTTACTTCCCATATACGCAAGCCCTACTCCAGTTTAACGGATCCTATATCTTCAAGTCGTTTTTATCTTGGATCTGGATTTCAACCCTCTGATAACAGTGTTTAGGAAGAATGGAGGGTAATATATATTAGCGCGGAAAGTCGGAAATTGCAGGCTAAATAATAGACATTGTCAGGATCTTTTTGAGCTAATTATTTGGATAGTTTCTGTGCATGAGATTCTTGTGTTATTTGGAGACAATTTCAATTGAATACTTGCTGTATTGATGAAAAAAATGTATGGAACATTTGGTATTTTTCTCATGCTGACCAAGAACAATACTTTTTTTTCTGACAGCCTCAGCCCCGCTGTCAATACCATCCGTGTCTTGATATAAAGTTGCTTACCGGTACCCGTTCTTAGGATGAAACTGGTTGGATAATTTTTTATGTTCTGAATTGTTTGATAGTTTTGAAATAAAAACCCCCTCCAATTAACCTATCGCCAAACCAGTTTGTCTGAGTCTTTTTACGTCATTCTCGACGGATTCTGCAGAACGTTATTATTATCATTTTTGCGGGCGCTGCTGTCCATTAACGAAACAATACACGCATGTTATTCACGCAACCGATGACATCAAATAACGTTTTCTGCTACCCAACACAAGACGTGGGCCTCGAATGAAACTGCTCTTCATTCGACGCCCGCGTCTTGTGAAACTAGTTCAAACGACTGTTTTTTTTATTTTTATTTGCAACTGATACCTTACGATAGATATGTTATGATAGTGCGTCGGAGGGAGTGTGCTATGACCAGAGTGAGAATCAGAGCAATCGGAACAGTCAAACACAAAATGCAAAATTGAGTCGTCCGTCAAATGCTACACAGGTTTACTGTCCTTATCAAGTGTTTCAAGTTCTAGTCAGACCATGAAAATGATAATAATAGTAATAACGATGGTTTGCCAGGTGGTGTGGCGGTTTGAAGACCCTTCTTGGGTCTTTGGACGCCTTCCAGACATTGTCTGCCCTCGCCAAGGCTCGGGCAGACAATGACTGTCAGGCGTCCAATGGACCAAGTCGGGCCTTCAAACCGCCACACCGCCTGGCAAACCATCGTTATTGTTATATTAATGGCCAAAGAGAAGTTTGCCGACGTAATATGTGCAACTCGGACAACTTTTTGGGGTTTGGGCGATAGGTCGATGTCTACAATGCAACATACTTTGCATATCTCCAAGAATATGGTTCTACAATTTCCTTTTGTTTGAATAACATGGGTCAAAAAAGAGAAAATATGCTCTACATATTATGATACTACCATTTCATGGTCGTTATATGGTTGTTATTTTACCATTTTATGGTTGCTTTATTTTCATCGATCGGCTGGAATACTAGTAATAAGGCGCAAAACCACGAGCTCCAAGATTTCTGACACATGTCAAGCTCAAGCTTGGAATATGAGTACTGGTAGAGAGACCTGTATTACTTGTATTAGATACAATCTAGTTATCACGATGTTAAAGTGTTTGATAACACCAGTGGTGAGCGAGTCGAAAGCAGCTACAGAGACGTGTATTACCCTACTAATCTAACATACAATCTGTTTACCACAATGTTACTGGGCTTGATTAAAACACCCGGTGGTATTTTATAAATAGCATGTCGGAAGCAGGCAACGATATAACAATATAACAATAACGATGGTTTGCCAGGCGGTGTGGCGGTTTGAAGGCCCGACTTGGTCCATTGGACGCCTGACAGTCATTGTCTGCCCGAGCCTTGGCGAGGGCGGACACTCCCAGGCCTACGGACACCGTTCAGAAACTGGTTCATCACCACGGTGTTAACTGGCGGGGCCTGGCGAGCCGCGGTCTGCCTCGGGGACGGAACCCCGTACAGTCCGACATGCTGGCCAGAGCCTATGTCACACGTCCCGGGAAGGGAGAGAACTGGCGATCCACAGGGCTTGCGCCCCCGAGTCAGCAACTTGTCTCTCCCAGCCCGGGCCTCCCCATGGAAATCGTCCCCAGGGCTCTAGGAGCCCACTACTCACAACCAGGGAACGCAAAGCTCATGGCGAGCCTTGCGTGCGTCCTAGTTACTCTCTCTCGGACAATCTCCTCGATCGAGTCGCTTCCAGTATATATATAATACACCACAAGCTGTAGGGCGCACGCGAGGTCTAATCGATCCATTGTTATAGTTTACTGGAGCGTAAATTACAATGCGTCGCCGTGGCAACGCACGCTCGAACGTTCGAGCGTGTCAAAACAAGGCCAAGTACGAAAAGGCCACATAAATGGCATTTATGTTTACAATCACCTGCCGCGTGCTTAGGGCAAAATCGCCACATATACATATAGACGGAAACACTATTTTGGCAGATCAGAGTACAGAAGACGCCAACGTTTGCTACAGAGAGGATCATCGTTTTTGTATACTTATTTGTTTTTCAATTCCCATTTTGCTTTCAGTAATAACAAAACACCAAGAAAAATGTCACTTCCATTCATTTTGCAGTTATATATACAAAACATTTTAGGGATACAAGTATTAAAACCAGGAAATGGCTATTTAAACCAGGGAAAACTATTCACACTGGGAATAAATAATTTATTCCCGCCACCATGCATTTTTTCGCGCTCGAAACCTGCGGTCCTATGGACCTGCACGCCTAGGATTGGTAATTCCTTCTAAGACCTACATTCCTAGGGCCGGCAATCCCAGGATTAGTTGTCCCGGACCTATAAACCTATTATTGGTTATCCTAGGACCTATCATCCCAGTAATGGTTGTCCTAGGGCAAATAAGCTTAATAACAGTAGTTCCATATCCTTCGTTGTGATATATGGATATACATGTGTATTGCCTATGGACTATTTATCCTAGAGGACTTGCATTCCTATTAAATGGATTACAATTTCTAGGAATGGTAGTTCTGCGGAATTGTATTACTATCACTACCATTCCGTTTACAGCGTTTTTTTCTATGTTTTCCCGGTTCAAATTGCTGGGAAAATTCCAAGATTTATAAAAAAAAATTATAAAAAGTTGAATAGCACTAACAACCTACTATGGAATTCTGGTGAAGATATGTGAGCTGCAACCTGCGAGCGATAAACTGATATGAATATGTGACCCGCGAGCTATAAACTGCGACCTGCGAGATATAAACTGGGACCTACTACATGCGAGCTATTAGCGTTGAAACTGACTTGTGTGCAACAAAATGCAACTCGAATATTCGGTATATACACTTTCCGTATTGAGCCATGGTTTACTACCGAATAAGTCATATAATACTATACGAGATCATTTAATGTTGTGCCGAGCACAATGTTGCAGGTCGAAGTTTATAGCTTGCAGTCCGCAGGTCGTGACCGGGACTGCATAAGTTGCCCTACAGTAGCGAGATTTTTAGTGGCAATTTGAAAATATTCAAGGGCTTATTTTTCTCAAGTCTCGTGGTTATCTATTGATATTATCAGACTCGCGATAATTTGTATTACTGATGATGATACACGCATTCAGGATCAGCATTTACATGAACGTCGGTGTTAATGTGACTGTAAACAAAAAGCATTCCTGGGATACACCAAATTTTTATTGCCACGAGTAAACAATGGAGCCTTAACAGAAATATATACAGTATTTGTTTCATGTCGTTAGTCATATGATAAGAAATATTGTCATTGTTTCGTCATTCACACATATCAATTAAGGAACACTACAGCACAAACTGTAATACAGTCTTGTCTCAGTTCTTGGCTACAACAGAATAGAAAGTGCACTCTAACAGTTAACATATGAATTCGGGTTCATTTTCACTTCCAGTAAAAAATACATTTGTGTCAATGCATACAAAAGATACAAAGTTTGAATAGCCTTTTGACATAAGAGACATTCTTTTTACTTCCCATATACGCAAGCCCTACTCCAGTTTAACGGATCCTATATCTTCAAGTCGTTTTTATCTTGGATCTGGATTTCAACCCTCTGATAACAGTGTTTAGGAAGAATGGAGGGTAATATATATTAGCGCGGAAAGTCGGAAATTGCAGGCTAAATAATAGACATTGTCAGGATCTTTTTGAGCTAATTATTTGGATAGTTTCTGTGCATGAGATTCTTGTGTTATTTGGAGACAATTTCAATTGAATACTTGCTGTATTGATGAAAAAAATGTATGGAACATTTGGTATTTTTCTCATGCTGACCAAGAACAATACTTTTTTTTCTGACAGCCTCAGCCCCGCTGTCAATACCATCCGTGTCTTGATATAAAGTTGCTTACCGGTACCCGTTCTTAGGATGAAACTGGTTGGATAATTTTTTATGTTCTGAATTGTTTGATAGTTTTGAAATAAACACCCCCTCCAATTAACCTATCGCCAAACCAGTTTGTCTGAGTCTTTTTACGTCATTCTCGACGGATTCTGCAGAACGTTATTATTATCATTTTTGCGGGCGCTGCTGTCCATTAACGAAACAATACACGCATGTTATTCACGCAACCGATGACATCAAATAACGTTTTCTGCTACCCAACACAAGACGTGGGCCTCGAATGAAACTGCTCTTCATTCGACGCCCGCGTCTTGTGAAACTAGTTCAAACGACTGTTTTTTTTATTTTTATTTGCAACTGATACCTTACGATAGATATGTTATGATAGTGCGTCGGAGGGAGTGTGCTATGACCAGAGTGAGAATCAGAGCAATCGGAACAGTCAAACACAAAATGCAAAATTGAGTCGTCCGTCAAATGCTACACAGGTTTACTGTCCTTATCAAGTGTTTCAAGTTCTAGTCAGACCATGAAAATGATAATAATAGTAATAACGATGGTTTGCCAGGTGGTGTGGCGGTTTGAAGACCCTTCTTGGGTCTTTGGACGCCTTCCAGACATTGTCTGCCCTCGCCAAGGCTCGGGCAGACAATGACTGTCAGGCGTCCAATGGACCAAGTCGGGCCTTCAAACCGCCACACCGCCTGGCAAACCATCGTTATTGTTATATTAATGGCCAAAGAGAAGTTTGCCGACGTAATATGTGCAACTCGGACAACTTTTTGGGGTTTGGGCGATAGGTCGATGTCTACAATGCAACATACTTTGCATATCTCCAAGAATATGGTTCTACAATTTCCTTTTGTTTGAATAACATGGGTCAAAAAAGAGAAAATATGCTCTACATATTATGATACTACCATTTCATGGTCGTTATATGGTTGTTATTTTACCATTTTATGGTTGCTTTATTTTCATCGATCGGCTGGAATACTAGTAATAAGGCGCAAAACCACGAGCTCCAAGATTTCTGACACATGTCAAGCTCAAGCTTGGAATATGAGTACTGGTAGAGAGACCTGTATTACTTGTATTAGATACAATCTAGTTATCACGATGTTAAAGTGTTTGATAACACCAGTGGTGAGCGAGTCGAAAGCAGCTACAGAGACGTGTATTACCCTACTAATCTAACATACAATCTGTTTACCACAATGTTACTGGGCTTGATTAAAACACCCGGTGGTATTTTATAAATAGCATGTCGGAAGCAGGCAACGATATAACAATATAACAATAACGATGGTTTGCCAGGCGGTGTGGCGGTTTGAAGGCCCGACTTGGTCCATTGGACGCCTGACAGTCATTGTCTGCCCGAGCCTTGGCGAGGGCGGACAATGTCTGGAAGGCGTCCAATGACCCAAGGAGGGCCTTCAAACCGCCACACCGCCTGGCAAACCATCGTTATTGTTATATTGTTATATCGTTGCCTGCTTCCGACATGCTATTTATAAAATACCACCACCACTATGGCTATAATGGATAAAGGCGTCGAATGGAGAGCAGTTTCATTCGAGGCCCGCGTCTTGTGCTGGGTAGCCGAAAACGTTATTTGATGTCATCGGTTGAGTGAATAACATGCGTGTATTGCCCGCAAAAATGATAATAATAGCAAATAGCAGGAAATATTGGATTATAGCAGCATAATAACAGCAATGGCTATAATGGATAAAACATTATATACATTACAAAAATAATGCATGTTCCATTCAAATTCTGTGGGAGCACCGACTCATACAACACCGGAAGTAAAACTGATTGTTTTCAAACAAATTTTCTATCGCTCAAAAGATTGGCAGTAATCGATGTTCAACTGATATACATCAAAACGAACTTGACCAGACAAAATACTGATTTCAAATCCATGAACATTTATACAGCGATTTTTGTTGTTCATTATTAGTTCTATTTTGAAACACACTTGTTTTTTTTTATGTTGGAAGTATACGTTCAAATCCCAACACGTGTATACAAGTATAACACAATATTATTACGCAACAGCCAATTATCCGTGAGCTATGTATTTGGTTTCTGAATTTTACAATATATCTGCATAATTATCTGATATATCTAATAACTTGATATATTTTCTTTCCCAGCTATGTACTTTGCTATATATAAGTATTCTAACTGATGAGAACGAGTCTCTGCTATGTTTGGTTGGGCTGTGTCTTGTACAGTCTCACATCTCAGCTCCTGAAAACAACAGAACAATGACTGATCAAATACAAATAGCTAATGGTAACAAGCCCAGTCTAACCTGACTGCTAATGTAGAGCCTTTCTGATGACCTGTAGCACTCTGTTTATCAATAGCTTTTTCACAGTGTTGAAAACATAAATCAGAGCTTGGGTATGAGATTCGTCTTCTACAAATGTTCACTTCGAAGTATACAATGTGTTTTTACAGAACACCGACAGGGCCTCATGTTACATATTAACATTTGAGATACTTCAATAACCTACACCATCACCAGAATGTAAAATTGATTTTTTCTTAGATGTCAAGGCCTAAACCTGCCTCGGGACACTCCGACCAAAGGGTAATTACATGTACCTTCACTATCAATGAACCATGATTGCTTATAACCACCAGTCCTGAAATAACGCCCATTTCGCTCTACAGCGGGTAGTTTCCAAAATATAATTGATAATAAGACGTGCCGACTTAGCAAAGCAACAGCTTCAGATCAAAGTAATTCGCAATACAAATGTCTCTCTCCACGATTCATCGTTCTCATGATTTTGCATGAAAAAAAAGATTTTAAGTGCTCAAGCTCAGTTGGAAAATTTAGCCCCCAGTGTCAAACATCAAGCCTGATCCCCACAATGCATGATTGTCTACCCTAGGAGCCAGAAATGAGGTCTGTTCAATGCACTGTTCACAACGTTTTGACAGGCCAAGGTCTAGTTACAGGCCAAGGGTTACTTCTCTGGACATTGTCATACGACCTGTTCTGAGTGTCTTTCTCTCAATAAATGTGTGACAACTGGTGTAAATTTCGAACATCAAGGCGAAAGTTCAGACAATATCGAATTATCCACTAAAAACCAAAAAAAAAGTGAAAGGCCAAAATAAAAAGGAAAAACAATCTCACGAAACCATAGAACATTTCACGCAGAATCCCCTAATTACACACAAACTTATTTAATATGTGCCCTTGTCCTCACCGTGCTTCAGGAGGTACTCGACTATCTCGACATGTCCACTGTTGGCGGCAGCGTTGATCGGCTTGCTGAGGTCGACGTTTGCGCCGCGCCGGACCAGCTCCAAGACCACGTCCATGTGACCTCGCAGACAGGCACTGAACAGCGCCGTGTGGCCCTGCTCATCCACGCTGTTAATATCCGCATCTGTCCCAAAACAGAAGAACCGTTTTCCATTATAGCAAGGTGCATGGTTGTCAGTTTCATTGTTCCGTTAAAGCCACGAAGATGTTCACTGCATCTAGTGTGTACATCACTCGTTGTCATTTCTGTCTTGTTGAAGATAAGTTGTTCATTCCCGAAACATTTATGAAACAATTCATGAAACGAATAAAACGTTTTCTCCATCTGCATACATCTGCAGAACGAGTCTTGTGATGAAAACATTCAATTTGCATAAATATTCATTTAATTTTTTTTTTAACATCAGTGTACTTTCGTCCCACATACTGTTACTTGTAGCTTTGGTTTGTTTCCGTGATGTGTTAAAAATAATTACAGCCCGATTTCGAACATATACTATGAACAATATACCGTACGTTCGTCCAGGAGTAGTTTGACAAGTTCAGCCTTTCCGTGGAAGGCCGCAGCTGGCAGTGGGTTGTGGATGGCCGGGTTGACATTGGCTCCTTGTCTTATCAACTCCCGTGCGATATCCAATTCAGCGCATGCGGACTCGATTGTATTAAAATCTGCATTTGCTGTATTCGAATGACAGAATATCTAGTGTGAGAGCA
Organism: Terebella lapidaria; assembly: GCA_949152475.1. NCBI lineage: Eukaryota > Metazoa > Annelida > Polychaeta > Terebellida > Terebellidae > Terebella > Terebella lapidaria. The sequence goes on along the minus strand of OX424559.1, from coordinate 12,645,164 downwards.
CTCCATGTATTAGGTTATGTGCTTAAATGCAATTTACACTTACCTACGGTGGCTCATCTATGCCATACTTTTATTTTTCAGATTTCATTTATTTATTTTTTTTTCCAGAAGGACATTCTAAAGAAAATAAAATAATGAAACGCATGTACTTAATGTTAAATACGCATACTTAATATTAAATACACGTATATAATATCAAATACATGTACTCAATATTAAATATGCGAACTTAATGGTAAATATGCGCACTTAATGTTAAATACGCGTACTTAATATTGAATTAGCAACAAATGGATTTGTTAATGTAGCTGTGTATGTTTCGTGAAAAAAAGTATATGTCAAGTGACATGGCGCTGCAAAAAAGAACAAAATATCTGTCTGGTATCTAATATTGAGTAAGTGTATTTAACATTAAATACATGTATTTAATATTATATATGCATATTTAATATTATGCACGTGTATGTAACATTGAGTACACATATTTAATATTAAGTATGCATATTTAATACTAAAGTATGCATTTTTAACATTAAGTACGCGTATTTAATATTAGGTATGCGTATCTAATATTAAGTACACATGTTTAATATTATATACGCCTATCTGATATTATGTAAGTGTATGCAATATTAATTACGCATATTAATACATTAAGTATGCATATTTGACATTAAGTACGTGTATTACATCCGTCTAATAAATATCGTAAATAAATGAAAATTAAAAAAATAAAACTATGGCATATATCAGCCACCGTACTTACCGTATATATTTTATAGGAATTCTAACTCGATAAAATCATGATGTACAAATATGTAGATGTATATATTTCATGTTATAATAATCGTATTGTACATTCTCAAATAAACAATTACATTTATTGAGAATCTGTTCCAATATTCGTGCATTTCCCGAAGTGTATTGGGAAGCAAGTGAGGATCCCATTTGAACCCTCTGGACAAGCTTGCGGACTTCTTCACTGTCATCAGAGCCGATAGTCACAGTCTTACAACAAGTCGCAAACAGTGGTGTGCGCCCGTACTTGTCCATGCCATTTACGTCCGCCCCTGTAGATATGAGAAGGTAGGCATGTAATAACAGGTGTAATACTTAGTTGTCCAATCATGGCTTATTCATGGCATATTTATTGCAGTTATTGTACATATATACTATTTTTCATTAAATGGTAACAATTTTTTAGTGGAGCAAACATTCGTACAAGGAGCAAATGTGTCATATATAATATATTAGGACAATTTCCTCCTTCATTGAGTAAGCATTCCCCAAGTGAGGCAAACGCTCCTGACATGAAGGAAAATGGAAACCTTCGAATCATATTTGATTTGCATGAGAAGAAGTATGCACTGTGTAGCAAACGATAGCTCCGTGGAGCTAACTACTGGATCAAGTACGAAATTTTCTTCGCATAACGAACATTCGCTTCTTGAAAAAAAAACGTCTCTCTGAAATCATTTGCTCCTTGTAGAAGAGTTGTATACCTTTCAGATGAGGTCAGTATTTACCTAGTGAGATGAGCCATTTGACAATGTCCAGGTTCCCCCCTGCTGCAGCTCCCACAAGAGCTCCTCCGTCCGAAATGTCTGCTCCAAGTTCAACAAGCTTCTTCGCCATGTCCAACTGGCCGTGCTTACACGCGTCGAACAGTGGGGTATCCCCGTCCTTGTCTGTAGAGTTAACCACTGCTCCTGAAGATACAATAATGTGAAGCTACCATAGTATGTCTTAATATTAATGTGCATTGAGTGCAACCCTCTTTCATTTCATAGACACTTTGTAATGAATATGTGTATTGTGCCTGGTACAGAACTAACCAAGAGCCAAAAGCCAGTCTACTATTTCAGTATGTCCGTTGAGAGCTGCAGCGTTCAGTGGATTCCCCAGGTTGAAGTTAGCTCCACGTCAGTACAGCTCCAACACCACGTTCATGTGTCCTTTCAGACAGGCGCAGAACATGGACGTGTGGCCCTGGTCATCAACACCGTCAACGTCAGCATCTGTGTGATGGGGTAAATGTGTTTATTCACATCCAAAATGGCCGATGTTAAATACACTTAGATTTTGTATTTGAGGCTACTGCTATAATTCGATGGTCTTGGCTGAAAAAAGACTGTTAATATAATTATATAGTGCTATTTTTATACAAGTTTTTACTGAAAAAAATTCTGGTGAAAAAATAAAGCCATAGACAAGCGTTTTGGAAATAACATACTTTCCAATATTCCATTGGAATATGGCCAGAATAATCACGAAAAAAACACCGCTCATAATCATATGACGCTGACAATACTGATAATGCTTCATACCATACAAATAATGATGTTCATGTATCAGACCGGAAACGCGCATCCAGAGCAACTATTTTATAACAAAACTGTTATTTTGTAGGTAACAGCTATTCCATGTGAAATCATCCAGTTCGTGCTGCATCGATGCAACTGGCAATTGCTGTCGGGTGACAACTGTACTTCCATTCATTGATTATACAACACTATAAATGATTTTCCATACCAAGATACCCAACTCAGGCCAATACAGAAGCTTGGTAGGAAAATTCTTGCTACTACAATCAAAGCCATTTCTCCAACCAAAACTTATAAATCAGCTCTATTCAAACAATCCCAATTTAAACTGAGCTCCACTTCGACATGTAGCCCTCATCTACATCAAGATCAACACTTCAATGTATGTATCTGTGACTGGGCAAGTCTTAGACCACCTTTTGTTTTTCTTCCTCTCAACTCGACTCTATTATAAAATACATGTATGTTTCTGCAACAGGATCAGCAAAATGTACAATGCTCAAAAAGACTTGATTGACCCAAAAAGCAACCATAACAAAAGAGTGAGATCACATACTTTCGTCTAGGAGCAGTCGTACAAGCTCAGCCTTGCCATGGAAGGCAGCCGCTGTCAGTGGGTTGTGGATGGCCGGGTTGACATTGGCTCCTTGTCTGATCAACTCCCGCACCACATCCATTTGAGAGCACGTCGCAGAACCAAAGTTTGCATTTTCTTCATCCTCTGTGCAATCAAAATCCCAAGATATTTGTATGGATTACGACTATTCAATTCAAAGCCATTTAAAGCTGGTGAATGAATATTTGTTTATTATATTGTCTATTTACACGCTATTATAAAATTGATAAGAAGGTATACTCATTAATTCACCCTCATTCAGAAGCTGTTCTAAGAATTGATTCCCTCCAACAATGTCATATCTGCCTTTTGCTTGACGCAGACGTTTAATTTGCTCGCGAACTTCCTTCGCATTTGAACCTCTGCCAACTTTGACAGTTTTACAGCATGCGGCGAAGAGCGGTGTTCGTCCATATATGTCCATTCCGTTAACATCGATACCTATGTCAAAAATATGATGTCAAAATAAGAGTTTGGCACTGATACAAGTACAAAAAATTTATGACATATTTTGACAATGTAGTCATATATCCAAAATTGGCATTGCATAAAGTATTGATAATATCCAGCGTATTATATTTGTATTATTGCATGCTATGATAATCATAGTACAAATAAATACAAAATTATTAAAATACAAAATTGTTGATGGTTTCACAATTTCACTACATACACACCTTGGGAAAGTAAAAATTTCACAGTTTCGACATTGCCACTTGCGGCTGCTCCTATCAGAGCCTGTGTCCCGCCTTGAGACAGGTCTGCTCCATACAAAATCAACTCCTTGGCAACAAACAGGTGAGCGTTCTTGCAGGCTTCAAACAAGGGAGAGTCTCCAGAGTTGTCCTCAGCATTTATGTCAGCTCCTAGGATGGAAATGTTAGATATGAGATGGATGAATGTAGCTATGGCATGTAGCTGAGTTAGGTTGAAAGTACTCTCACCTTTGTTGCACAGACTGATGTTTACAATACTTCGAAACAAAGCACAAGAAACATGCGCAAGAAACAGATATCACTTCAGCAATGTGCGGTATGAGTTCATTGTGAAATGTGAATTAGGAGTGTCTAATGGCTCGAAACAGTGAACAGACAAAAGTACGGAATACTCCTTCATGGCCCAGAGAGCTTGGCCGGTGTTTTATGCTGGAAGCAGTCGTAGTTACATCTGATTAACCCTTGGGGTAGTGGAAACTTCTAAATACACCTACTCTTTTGTGAACCTGGAATCGCTTTCGAAATATAAAAATATAAAACGGACAAATACTACAAGTACTTCTAAATACAACTTGTCGGCGACAACTGCATGCCAGGTGATACGTGGAGAGTCTGATGTATGCTATATTCCAAACAGGAGCTTGAGTGTTATTGATCGATGAGATTTGTAATAGTCTGAATGTAGATCAAACAGAATCAGCTGGTAAACCAGTTTGACACGATCACTGCGGTTTCCAGGTTGTGCCTTGATTTATGGGTTTGGGTGATAACAATGCTGGTCACATATGTGAATGTCGACGTGGGGACATCTCATTGTCTTTCCTGTCGATGTCAAATAAATTAGACTTACCGTTCAAGATCAGTTGTTGAACGGCTGCCAGTTCTCCCCTTTGTGCGGCACAGTGCAGTGGTGCTGCACCATTCTTATCCTTTGCGTTGATGTTCACGCCTGAGACATGCATGAAATTGGCCGTTTTATGTAAATAAAACTAGTGTTATATACTATACTTACCTCCAAAACACATTACGGGTTTTGGCTTATTAGCCTTAATGACAAAGGAATTCTCCATAGAGAGAACCCCATTTGGGAATTGGGCTAGACAATGAATTGTCCAAGCCACTAACCCACGTGACCGTCGATTTAAGGAAACCAACAAGGAGTAGGTGGAGCTGGTCGGGTGGGCATTCTGAATGTGTTTTGGAGGTAAGTATGGTATATAACACTAGTTTTATTTACATAAAACGGCCAGTTGTATGCCTATACCTTACCTCCAAAACACATTACGGGTATAATCAGAATAAAAATTGCAGGAGGGGTACTCCAAAAACAAACTCTGGCATAACCGAAAGCTCGACCCTAGAGTCCCAGTAAGGGACAAGGTAGTTTCCCCTGAATGATTGGAGAGAACCAAGGTGGGTGCGCCCAGGGAACCCAAAACATTTATGGTTTTAAACAATAACATAAGTAGTAAGATATACCACTTACCTCCGGGTGTCAAGTGACTGGCTTCCGATCACAGGTAACATATGTACGTGGATATGCCTTGCCGACACAACTGAGTCGCAACGCACACCAAACTAAGGAGTACGACCGTACTGACATAGGAGACAAATTTAATGGTAACCGGGACGGGAACTCGCAACACAGAACATCAACGTATGCACGGGAGAACGTATGTACAGGATGGACCACGTCATCCTCAAAAGGTGACAATGCTACGAGCGGCTACCACGGGCCCGAGGTGGTAGCCCTCACTCCCCGTCCACGTCAGGTCCCTAAGGTAGAAAGACGTAAAGGTGCTATGGGATTGCCATGACCATGCTTGCATGACCTGATCGAGGGGAACCCGTCCCATATATTCAAAGGAACCCGCCATGGCCCTAGCATCATGGGCGCGTACCTTGAACAACAGGCGGAGTCCTGCTCAGCCAAATCATAGCAAGTCCATGATTGCTTATAACCACCAGTCCTGAAATAACGCCCATTTCGCTCTACAGCGGGTAGTTTCCAAAATATAATTGATAATAAGACGTGCCGACTTAGCAAAGCAACAGCTTCAGATGAAAGTAATTCGCAATACAAATGTCTCTCTCCACGATTCATCGTTCTCATGATTTTGCATGAAAAAAAAGATTTTAAGTGCTCAAGCTCAGTTGGAAAATTTAGCCCCCAGTGTCAAACATCAAGCCTGATCCCCACAATGCATGATTGTCTACCCTAGGAGCCAGAAATGAGGTCTGTTCAATGCACTGTTCACAACGTTTTGACAGGCCAAGGTCTAGTTACAGGCCAAGGGTTACTTCTCTGGACATTGTCATACGACCTGTTCTGAGTGTCTTTCTCTCAATAAATGTGTGACAACTGGTGTAAATTTCAAATATCAAGGCGAAAGTTCAGACAATATCGAATTATCCACTAAAAACCAAAAAAAAAGTGAAAGGCCAAAATAAAAAGGAAAAACAATCTGACGAAACCATAGAACATTTCACGCAGAATCCCCTAATTAATCACAAACTTATTTAATATGTGCCCATGTACTCACCGTGTTTCAGGAGGTACTCGACTATCTCGACATGTCCACTGTTGGCGGCAGCGTTGATCGGCTTGCTGAGGTTGACGTTTGCGCCGCGCCGGACCAGCTCCAAGACCACGTCCATGTGACCTCGCAGACAGGCACTGAACAGCGCCGTGTGGCCCTGCTCATCCACGCTGTTAATATCTGCATCTGTCCCAAAACAGAAGAACCGTTTTCCATTATAGCACGGTGCATGGTTGTCAGTTTCATTGTTCCGTGAATGCCACGAAGATGTTCACTGCATCTAGTGTGTACATCACTCGTTGTCATTTCTGTCTTGTTGAAGATAAGTTGTTCATTCCCGAAACATTTATGAAACAATTCATGAAACGAATAAAACGTTTTCTCCATCTGCATACATCTGCAGAACGAGTCTTGTGATGAAAACATTCAATTTGCATAAATATTCATTTAATTTTTTTTTAACATCAGCGTACTTTCGTTCCACATACTGTTACTTATAGCTTTGGTTTGTTTCCGTGACGTGTTAAGGTTGTTCGAAACACCCGGAAAGGTGTTTTTATTGAGTAAAAAGTTATATTTCTTGATAGCTAGATATGTGATGGTTACAAAAAGCAGAAAAAAATAGTAGGTCACCGTATGATATTTTTTGCTATGATGCATTTTGTTGACCTCCTATCAGTCTTGAAAGTACCTCAGCAATAGCCACAATCCATTACATCATGACATGCAATCTAACTGCATATTTTTGCCTAAAACTATATATTTATAGGATTTTTCAGTACAGAACTGTTGTATATTCAACGGTTCATTAAACTGATGAAACAAAATTCGCTAGCACTGAGTTTGATATGTTTCGTGGCAAGAGTAAGAACATGTGTATATATTTCAGCACTGAAATTTTACAGAAAAAGAGTAACTTCTGATAATCCATACAACGTTGAGTATCACTGCTCGGTCAGTAATACAGTATTTTCTTCTAATTTTTTTACACATATTTCTTCAATGATATTTTGGGTTTGTAAAAATAATGTAAAAAATATACCTATCCAGGTTACTTTTCGCGATATAAGCGTTAAAACATGAAAAGTGTCATTTTATGGAAACAAAAAATCAATAATTTCATGAATTTGGAGTGCATACTATGTCAAATTATTCAAGATTTTGTGAGTATGAATTGAAAAAAAAATCATATATTTCATATATTGTATGTTCTGACTTGACTCAGAAATGTATAAAAGGCTGGCATGGTAGATGTGATCATTAGCATGAACGGTATGGCTGCTAGCATGAGCCACTAGATGTTGACTGGTCAATTGGCTCAGATGAGATTCTCTCCGGTCGCCAACTCAGTAGGCCTAATAGTTGAAATATCCCCCATCAAATTTGACAAGTCAGTAGAACTTTAGGAATAAATTTCACCCAATTAGCTTGAGCAAGATGACCGCCACATTTGGCACAGGATTTTGCGATAACTTGTAGACCTATACATAGCCTACGGACAACGTGAGGATATAGCTTATTATATATAAATGGCTGATAACGGATTTGACTGAGAGGGTAGCGCTGATCTGTGCGCGGTGAATTTTGGAGATTATTTCGTCTATAGGTCTATTTCATGCATCTCGATGAATTTTGGCAGAAAATCGCCTAACATAGTGTAAATTTCTGGGCAGATAAGCTGCGGAAACAAAAAAGTTAGCCCCATTCGGCTTACATAGCGGAACGGGTATGGTAGACGAAACGTGTCAAAAATGACAACTGTAACGAAAACAGAGCCCCGCGAAATCGAGCCTGGTGGGCTGTAAATGTTGCGGCCCAATGAAGCTGAGCTCTTCTTATGATGTATTCCTCTTAAAGAGTGAACATTTGGTATATTCAGGCTATATAATGGACAGGCTATAGAGGAATTGATGTATGTCAATGGAATGTTGCTTAGTGGAACTGGAAATGCATATGCGTGTTTGGACAAACTTAGGGGCGCATAGGACAAACTATTATAAAAGAGTGTGTGACGACCTCTGGATATTTTGCGGTGAACTTTGAAGTTCTAAGAGATTGGAATTGTGAAGAAAACACTCCACAGGGGCACAAAATGCAGGATTCGGCGGATGGGAGGATGTGGTAAGAAACGGAAGAAACCCTCACACTTGTTTTATTGGTCTTACACAGATATCATATACAAAGTAATGAGCGCCACTTGCGCCAACAACTCCCCCCCCCCCCCACCCCTCAAATTTGCTCTTGCATCCGTTGTATCTTTTGTCCTCGGTCCACTCAAGTCAAGTAGCAACAAATTCCATGTGTTATGCCATACTAGTACATTCATGCTTATTAGCCCTACGAGATCTGCAATACCATGAATAGTCTTTCAAAATATTATTAGTGCTAAGCTTGAGTTGTATTGAAAATTATGCCATGATCCACAGAAGTGTTGTCAATTTATTTAACAGTGTTTTGAATAATTTTACGATCTGTTTGATTATGTTAATCAGAATATTTGGAAATTGTTAGGTCTACTAGTTTTGTTGTGCAAACGTTTACTCATATACATATTAAAACTATGTAACGAATGGATGTTCTAGTAGTATTATCTTCTTAACCGAGGCTGGCCCACTGAAAGATACTAGACATATGCTGTGATGCTTCCAGTACTTTGTGTGTTCAAGTCGAGACTCTGCCGTACTGATTACAGACCGCCGGATTTTCCAGTACTCCCATTGCACGGCAACATTCATACCCCGCCGATCCCTATTTCACCCCGCCGTTACATTCGCTGTTTATGACACGTTTGGTCAACCATAGACGGGCCACATTGATGACGCGTTCGGTGTATCGAACAACCTTAAAAATAATTACAGCCCGATTTCGAACATATACTATGAACAATATACCGTACGTTCGTCCAGGAGTAGTTTGACAAGTTCAGCCTTTCCGTGGAAGGCCGCAGCTGGCAGTGGGTTGTGGATGGCCGGGTTGACATTGGCTCCTTGTCGTATCAACTCCCGTGCGATATCCAATTCAGCGCATGCGGACTCGAATGTATTAGAATCTGCATTTGCTGTATTCGAATGACAGAATATCTAGTGTGAGAGCACTCCATGTATTAGGTTATGTGCTTCAATGCAATTTACACTTACCTACGGTGGCTCATATATGCCATACTTTTATTTTTCAGATTTCATTTATTATTTTTTTTTTTTTCAGAAGGACATTCTAAAGAAAATAAAATAATGAAACGCATGTACTTAATGTTAAATACGCATACCTAATATTAAATACACGTATATAATATCAAATACATGTACTCAATATTAAATATGCGAACTTAATGGTAAATATGCGCACTTAATGTTAAATACGCGTACTTAATATTGAATTAGCAACAAATGGATGTGGTAATGTTGCTGTGTATGTCTCGTGAAAAAAAGTACATGTCAAGTGACATGGCGCTGCAAAAAAGAACAAAATATCTGTCTGGTATCTAATATTGAGTAAGTGTATTTAACATTAAATACATGTATTTAATATTATATATGCATATTTAATATTATGTACGTGTATGTAACATTGAGTACACATATTTAATATTAAGTATGCATATTTAATACTAAGTACACATATTCAATATTATATGCGTATTTAATATTATGTATGTGTATTTAATATTAAGTATGCATTTTTAACATTAAGTACGCATATTTAATATTAGGTATGCGTATCTAATATTAAGTACACATATTTAATATTATATACGCCTATCTGATATTATGTATGTGTATGCAATATTAAGTACGCATATTAATACATTAAGTATGCATATTTGACAATAAGTACGTGTATTACATCCGTCTAAAAAATATCGTAAATAAATGAAAATTAAAAAAATAAAACTATGGCATATATCAGCCACCGTACTTACCGGTATATATTTTATAGGAATTCTAACTCGATAAAATCATGATGTACAAATATGTAGATGTATATATTTCATGTTATAATAATCGTATTGTACATTCTCAAATAAACAATTACATTTATTGAGAAGCTGTTCCAATATTCGTGCATTTCCCGAAGTGTATTGGGAAGCAAGTGAGGATCCCATTTGAACCCTCTGGACAAGCTTGCGGACTTCTTCACTGTCATCAGAGCCGATAGTCACAGTCTTACAACAAGTCGCAAACAGTGGTGTGCGCCCGTACTTGTCCATGCCATTTACGTCCGCCCCTGTAGATATGAGAAGGTGGGCATGTAATAACAGGTGTAATACTTAGTTGTCCAATCATGGCTTATTCATAGCATATTTATTGCAGTTATTGTACATATATACTATTTTTCATTAAACCGTAACAATTTTTTAGTGGAGCAAACATTCGTACAAGGAGCAAATGTGTCATATATAATATATTAGGACAATTTCCTCCTTCATTGAGTAAGCATTCCCCAAGTGAGGCAAACGCTCCTGACATGAAGGAAAATGGAAACCTTCGAATCATATTTGATTTGCACGAGAAGAAGTATGCACTGTGTAGCAAACGATAGCTCCGTGGAGCTAACTACTGGATCAAGTACGAAATTTTCTTCGCATAACGAACATTCGCTTCTTGAAAAAAAAAGTCTCTCTGAAATCATTTGCTCCTTGTAGAAGAGTTGTATACCTTTCAGGTGAGGTCAGTATTTACCTAGTGAGATGAGCCATTTGACAATGTCCAGGTTCCCCCCCCCCCCCCCCACTGCAGCTCCCACAAGAGCTCCTCCGTCCGAAATGTCTGCTCCAAGTTCAACAAGCTTCTTCGCCATGTCCAGCTGGCCGTGCTTACACGCGTCGTACAGTGGGGTATCCCCGTCCTTGTCTGTAGAGTTAACCACTGCTCCTGAAGATACAATAATGTGAAGCTACCATAGTATGTCTTAATATTAATGTGCATTGAGTGCAACCCTCTTTCATTTCATAGACACTTCGTAATGAATATGTGTATTGTGCCTGGTACAGAACTAACCAAGAGCCAAAAGCCAGTCTACTATTTCAGTATGTCCGTTGAGAGCTGCAGCGTTCAGTGGATTCCCCAGGTTGATGTTAGCTCCACGTCTGTACAGCTCCAACACCACGTCCATGTGTCCTTTCAGACAGGCGCAGAACATGGACGTGTGGCCCTGGTCATCAACACCGTCAACGTCAGCATCTGTGTGATGGGGTAAATGTGTTTATTCACATCCAAAATGGCCGATGTTAAATACACTTAGATTTTGTATTTGAGGCTACTGCTATAATTCGATGGTCTTGGCTGAAAAAAAGACTGTTAATATAATTATATAGTGCTATTTTTATACAAGTTTTTACTGAAAAAAATTCTGGTGAAAAAATAAAGCCATAGACAAGCGTTTTGGAAATAACATACTTTCCAATATTCCATTGGAATATGGCTAGAATAATCACGAAAAAAACACCGCTCATAATCATATGATGCTGACAATACTGATAATGCTTCATACCATACAAATAATGATGTTCATGTATCAGACCGGAAACGCGCATCCAGAGCAATTTTACTTTACGTGCCGATAGTACTCATGGTAAGATGTAGGTAATGCTACTTGAACAAACTGTTATTTTGTAGGTAACAGCTATTCCATGTGAAATCATCCAGTTCGTGCTGCATCGATGCAACTGGCAATCGCTGTCGGGTGACAACTGTACTTCCATTCATTGATTATACAACACTATAAATGATTTTCCATACCAAGATACCTAACTCAGGCTAATACAGAAGCTTGGTAGGAAAATTCTTGCTACTACAATCAAAGCCATTTCTCCAACCAAAACTTATAAATCAGCTCTATTCAAACAATCCCAATTTAAACTGAGCTCCACTCATCTACATCAAGATCAACACTTCAATGTATGTATCTGTGACTGGGCAAGTCTTAGACCACCTTTTGTTTTTCTTCCTCTCAACTCGACTCTATTATAAAACACATGTATGTTTCTGCAACAGGATCAGCAAAATGTACAATGCTCAAAAAGACTTGATTGACCCAAAAAGCAACCATAACAAAAGAGTGAGATCACATACTTTCGTCTAGGAGCAGTCGTACAAGCTCAGCTTTGCCATGGAAGGCAGCCGCTGTCAGTGGGTTGTGGATGGCCGGGTTGACATTGGCTCCTTGTCTGATCAACTCCCGCACCACATCCATTTGAGAGCACGTCGCAGAACCAAAGTTTGCATCTTCTTCATCCTCTGTGCAATCAAAATCCCAAGATATTTGTATGGATTACGACTATTCAATTCAAAGCCATTTAAAGCTGGTGAATGAATATTTGTTTATTATATTGTCTATTTACACGCTATTATAAAATTGATAAGAAGGTATACTCACTGATTCACCCTCATTCAGAAGCTCTTCTAAGAATTGATTCCCTCCAACAAGGTCATATCTGCCTTTTGCTTGACGCAGCCGTTTAATTTGCTCGCGAGTTTCCTTCGCTTTTGAAACCTCTGCCAACTTTGACAGCTTTACAGCATGCGGCGAAGAGCGGTGTTCGTCCATATTTGTCCATTCCGTTAACATCGATACCTATGTCAAAAATATATGTCAAAATAAGAGTTTGGCACTGATACAAGTACACAAATTTATGACATATTTTGACGATGTAGTCATATATCCAAAATTGGCATTGCATAAAGTATTGATAATATCCAGCGTATTATATTTGTATTATTGCATGCTATGATAATCATAGTACAAATAAATACAAAATTATTAAAATAAAAAATTGTTGATGGTTTCACAATTTCACTACATACACACCTTGGGAAAGTAAAAATTTCACAGTTTCGACATTGCCACTTGCGGCTGCTCCTATCAGAGCCTGTGTCCCGCCTTGAGACAGGTCTGCTCCATACAAAATCAACTCCTTGGCAACAAACAGGTAAGCGTTCTTACAGGCTTCAAACAAAGGAGAGTCTCCAGAGTTGTCCTCAGCATTTATGTCAGCTCCTAGGATGGAAATGTTAGATATGAGATGGATGAATGTAGCTATGGCATGTAGCTGAGTTAGGTTGAAAGTACTCTCACCTTTGTTGCACAGACTGATGTTTACAATACTTCGAAACAAAGCACAAGAAACATGCGCAAGAAACAGATATCACTTCAGCAATGTGCGGTATGAGTTCATTGTGAAATGTGAATTAGGAGTGTCTAATGGCTCGAAACAGTGAACAGACATAAGTACGGAATACTCCTTCATGGCCCAGAGAGCTTGGCCGGTGTTTTATGCTGGAAGCAGTCGCAGTTACATCTGATTAACCCTTGGGGTAGTGGAAACTTCTAAATACACCTACTCTTTTATGAACCTGGAATCGCTTTCGAAATATAAAAATATAAAGCGGACAAATACTACAAGTACTTCTAAATACAACTTGTTGGCGACAACTGCATGCCAGGTGATACGTGGAGAGTCTGATGTATGCTATATTCCAAACAGGAGCTTGATTGTTATTGATCGATGAGATTTGTAATAGTCTGAATGTAGATCAAACAGAATCAGCTGGTAAACCAGTTTGACACGATCACTGCGGTTTCCAGGTTGTGCCTTGATTTATGGGTCTGGGTGATAACAATGCTGGTCACATATTTGAATGTCGACGTGGGGACATCTCATTGCCTTTCCTGTCGATGTCAAATAAATTAGACTTACCGTTCAAGATCAGTTGTTGAACGGCTGCCAGTTCTCCCCTTTGTGCGGCACAGTGCAGTGGTGCGGCACCATTCTTATCCTTTGCGTTGATGTTCACGCCTGAGACATGCATGAAATTGGCCGTTTTATGTAAATAAAACTAGTGTTATATACTATACTTACCTCCAAAACACATTACGGGTTTTGGCTTATTAGCCTTACTGACAAAGGAATTCTCCATAGAGAAAACCCCATTTGGGAATTGGGCTAGACAATGAATTGTCCAAGCCACTAACACACGTGACCGTCGATTTAAGGAAACTAACAAGGAGTAGGTGGGGCTGGTCGGGTGGGCATTCTGAATGTGTTTTGGAGGTAAGTATGGTATATAACACTAGTTTTATTTACATAAAACGGCCAGTTGTATGCCTATACCGTCCACGTCAGGTCCCTCAGGTAGAAAGACGTAAAGGTGCTATGGGATTGCCATGACCATGCTTGCATGACCTGATCGAGGGGAACCCGTCCCATATATTCAAGGGAACCCGCCATGGCCCTAGCATCATGGGCGCATACCTCGAACAACAGGCGGAGTCCTGCTCAGCCAAATCATAGCAAGTGCGGATACACTTTTGAATCCAGGATGAGATGGTAGCGGAACGTATGTCCCGTTGGAATTTCGACTGATGTGATATAAACAACAGACGTTTGCCAGCCTGGAGACCTTTTGTCCACTTAAGGTACAAGCGCAAGGCCCGCAATGGGCATAGGAGACTGTCTTCCTCCAGATTCGGGCCTACAGACGACGACAAGTCCGGAATCGAGAAAGCCAGTGGGGGAGAATATGCAAGCTGGGTTTTCGCTAGGAAAGAAGAAATGACCTGCAAGGAAACCTTGAGGCCATCCTCCCGCCGGGAATTATGGGAAAGCGGACGCTCGACTTTGAAGTTATTGAGCAAGGCACTCGGATCTTGATCCTCGCCGAGATTAACAGCATATTCTTGGCCAGAGTGGCCCTATAGCCCGCTGATGTCGAGGGGGCTGCACACTCTTGAAATTTCTCCAAGAGGGTCTGAGCAGTGGCGTGGAATGAATCAACCTGCCTGCTATCGCACCAAGCAGGGAAGACTCACCATTTGGACCACATGATGGACGCCTTGCCCGCTGGGGAAAGGACGACCAGTTGCTTCGGGGAACCAGTGGCTGCTGTCCACTGAGAACGAAGGTCGATCTGCAACTCCCGCATGTGGAGTCGACCGTAAGGTCGCCGCCAGCAGCCCGAGCATTGACTGCCAGGTCTGTGCTAACTGACTGGGCTCGTCCAAGAACCTGGGGAGTAAGGGCCTTATCTTTGACAGACGATCCTCCATCGGGAAAACCATACCATGCTGGGTTTTGTACCGATACCCCCCAAACACGAAGTCCTGGGCCAGCGTTAGCTCCGATTTTTGGAGGTTGACAAACAGGACCGTACGATTGCACAAGTCCAGGACCCACTGTAAGTGCCGAGTTAGGACCTCAAGGGACTGGTGACAGATAATCCAGTCGTCCAGGTACTGGTAGAGGAGGATGCTCTCCTTGTGGGCTAGTATCTGTAACTCTTTCACAACCATTGTGAAGATCCATGGAGCCGCGGACAGGCCGAATGGAAGGGCGCGGAACTGATACACAGTGCCCTGGTGCACGAAGCGCAGGTATCTGCGAGAGCCTGGATGAAACAGGATGTAAAAGAACGTATCCTTCAGATCCAGGGAGACTAACCAATAGTTTTTCGGAAGAGACAAGCAGAACGATTCCACCGTCTCCATCGCGAACTTGGGGGTCTTGATGTGGCGGTTTAGAAATGACAGGTCGATCACGGGACGCCACCTGCCTGAGCTCTTGGGGGTCAAGAACAAGATACTGTAGTAACCGGGAGATGAAATTCTGACTTCTTCGAGCGCGTTTTTGGGCATCATATCAGCGATCGTGAGCGAAATCGCTAACCGTTAGGCGTGAGCTCCGGGAAGCGAGAAGGAAATAGGCTCTAGGGACAGTGCAGGACGCTGACTGAACTGGATGTGAAATCCCCTGCGAAGGACTGACACTATCCACAGGCTGGCTTCGAGTGTCTGCCACTCTTGCCAATAATTTGCCAGACGCCCACCCACGGGCTCGCTTGAATTTTGGAACGGAGGTGTGACACCCCGAGGTATCACGGAGTCGGCCGCAGGGAGCAGTATCTGTGAAACAATCACCTGCCGCAATGGTGGAGGACCTTTTCTTCCATGCTGGCTTGGGCTTGCCCCTGAGCCCGGACTTCTTCGGCTTACTGCCGACAGGGGTCCTCGCAAAAGGGCTTCTTGTACTTCTCCTTGGGCTTGGCCGACTGCTGGGGCTTGGAGGAAGGTGGGGCATAAGCCTGGAGAGGAGAGGCCAGGCGCTTGGCGATGGTCTCAGTAAGGCGCTTGCTAGCAGAGACAGACTCCTCCTGACGGGCCAGTTCACAAGCTGCTGGCAGCCTGGACTCCAGACCGGCGAGGAGGGGTGGAGGAGAGGAAAGAGCAGCAGCGGCCTCCGGTTCCGCCATCGGAACACAGCATAGCTCCGTAACCAAGGCCTGGGGCAGCTTGAACTTGGCCTGACTCAGAAAATCATCCCGCCTCAGCAAGTGGAAGACCCACTCCACGTATGTCTCGGGTTGCACCGTAACTGGGCGAGCCTTGTCTCCCGAGTAAGGGGCCGCCGCCTCAGGGAAGACCACCGGCTTGTCTAGGTAATCCGGGTTAGACGAGAGATAGTCTCTCTTGCGGAAAGGGGGCCGACGGGGAAACTTCCCCAACTCCGTCTTTCCCTGGTCCAGGTCTCAGCGCGATGCAGCGAAAATTCCTCTTGGAGCCCGTCCGGGATGGGGAGGCCCCGTCGTGGCTGTGGCTCCGCTGGGACGCCAGAAGAGACGTGGGACACTGGGACACTGCGGGCTTCGGCTGGGTCGGGAAGAGGGTGGGTTCCAGGGTAGACCGCACTAAGTCCAACTTGTGGTCGAAGGAAAGATCCTCCTCCCCATCCTCACTGTCCACCAGCTCAGTGTCAAGGCGGGGCGCTTGTCACTGGGAGCCATCACGGAAGCCGCCACTGAAGAAGGTCGGTTTTTATCGGAACTTAAACCAGTGGTGTGGGCCCAGCAGACGTAGAAGGGGTAGTCTCGTCCTGCCCACACGCAACCGAGTCTTCCCCCGAGTCCTCGTCAGACTCCTGACCAAAGATCTCCGCAGGTAACTGCTGGGGAGGCTCCAAGACCAAAGTATGCCGCAAGTCATCAGACGTGGGGGGGAGGGAAACACCCGCGCAGGCGTCCAAGGCTGCCAACAGCCATGATGATGCTGGATACCTCTGCCGTTGGAACAGCCGAGGAAACCCCAGACGAAGGGGGAAGGGCCGAAGATACCACCTGAGAGGGACCTGGCAGGGTAGGCAAAGCCGCCGGGCTTGTCATGATGGTGGGGGAGGCCGATGAGGCTGTCAACGCCGAAGAACTCTGCAAAGAGAAAAAAACCAGTAGAATTCTCCGTAGTAGCAGGTGAGAGGGTGGCTTGAACAGGCGAAAGGCAATCCTGCTTTCAGGGGCATGACACCCCTGGCCCAACAAGAGGTCTCTCCATCGAGAGAGCCTGCCAACCTAGGGACCAAATCCCCTTGAAGTGGACTGGACCACCTGCCAACAGCGCACACCCAAGGTCCGGATCCCGTAGGATGGGACAGGACCCAAACGGGCAAAGGCAAGGCAGGAACAGCACGAAGAGTCATTTGCTAGACCCGGACCCTGGGGCGCAGACCCCGAGGCACGGGGCCCGGCCCCTGGAGCACGGGGGCCGGCCTCTGCGACTGAGGCTGTGCCAAGCGCAGAATACCCAAAGGGTCGGGGTCCGGACCCCGTATGGGGCCTGGACTCCGCGCCACCACACTAGCCAGACCACCGCCACGCCGGTCCACACAAAGCCCCGGGACCGAGGTCCGGGGGCCGGACCCCGAGGGCCAGAAACCGAAAAACGGTGGGAAACTGGCCAGAAAATGCACAGACGCAGCACAGGGAACCTGCTCGCCGATAACTACTGAGGTGACACGTGCAAACAGGCTCCCGGCTGACGAAACATGAAGTACACAGTGAAATGACTTCCAGGGCGCACCACCGTGGGTCGAGTGTGACTCTCCCACCAGCAGGTCACCCGCGGAACAAAACAAAGGGGAAAGGGAAGAAAACTTAGCTCCTAGGCAAACCAGGGTATGGTCCAGCTTGCCCAGCAGGGCAGAAGCTGTCCTCTCCTGACGGCGGCAACGCTTGGCCGATGACGCGGAAGACGATGAGGTTGAGGCCGGAGACACCTGGCGCGACTGAAACTTGTCCCTCCTAGCGAGCCCTCAGGACCTGAGCCCACTCCTCACTCCCCCGCATACGGTCCTCGCATAAACCACAAGTTAACTGGTCCGTGTGTACCGGGTCCTGGCAAGACACGCACTCCGCGTGAACTTCCCACACCGGCAACTGTTGCCCACACTGGGCACAGCAGCGCATCACAACAAGGTGGGAAAGGAAGTCCACGCTCCAACACACAAAACACCACCAAAGGTGCGAAACGATCCACACAATCCACGCAAAACATCACAAAAAAGAATAATCCAAAATGGCATGTAAAATTAACGTTCGTTAAGACAATAAACTAACAAAGAAACGCGAAAGTTATGTCAGCAAGGCAAAATCCGTTTGAAGAACAGCCATAGGAGACGAGAATGACATCACGTTTCGGTCACGTGGCTTAGTGGCTTAGACAATTCATTGTCTAGCCCATTTTCCTAATGGAGTTCTCTCTATGCAGAATTCCTTTGTCAGTAAGTCTAATAAGCCATAACCCGTAATGTGTTTTGGAGGTAAGATATAGGCATATAACATAATATGTTGATATACATGCACATATCCATTGCAGAAAAGCAAGCAAGTCCTCAGATGATCGTCTCACCTTTTTCCAACAGATACTGGATGATGTTCACGTGACCGCATAGAGCAGCTCGACCCAGTGGCGGCATCGATCCTTTCTCCAGGTCAGCGCCAGCACCAACCAACATCCTCACAATCTCAATGTGGCCGTTTTGAGCGGCACAGCAGAGCGCTGTCTCACCATTGTGGTTTACTGCATTCACGTCAGCGCCTACATGCAACACAGATAATATGCAATGGATATTCCCTGATTTCACTTAAATGTCAAGTTCTAAAGATGCCTTGGAGGCCTTTTGGTGTTAAGACTAATTTATAACATGTTTACCATGGGCTCTACGACACACTGTTTCCAAGATATCAACGAAAATGAAAAACATCAACTTTGACATGTTTGCCTTAGACATGTTTGCCTTAGACAATTTTGTCTAGCCAAATTCAAAAATAACGTCCGTTTCGTTCTAAGAAGCATCATTTCTGAGATATCGCCAATAACGAAAAATGCCGACTCAGCAAAGAATTTTCAGGTCAAGGTCAAAGTTCATCCTTAATACTCCTTAGACATGTTTGTCTAGGATGACGAGTACGACAATAATGTCCATTTCGTTTCACGATACACCAATCACGAGATATCGCCGAAAACGAAAAATGTCCACTTGGCAAAAAAATTTCAGGTCAAGGTCAAAGTTCATTCTCAATACCCCTTAGACATGTTTGTCTAGGGTGACGAGTCCGAAAATAATGTCCGTTTCGATCTACGATGCACCATTCACGAGATATCGCCGAAAACAAAAAATGCTGACTCGGCAAAAAAAATTCAGGTCAAGGTCAAAGTTCATCCCTCATACCCCTTAGACATGTTTCTCTATGGCGAGGAGTCCGAAAATAATGTCCGTTTCGCTTTACGATGCAACGTTTCCAAGATATCGACGAAATAATTCTGACTCGGCAGAAAAATTTTAGGTCAAGGTCAAAGTTCACCCCTAATACCCCTCAAACATTTTTGTCTAAGCAACGAGTCCGAACATAAAGTCCGTTTCGATGTATGATGCACCGTTTCTGAGATATCGCATAAAACGAAAAATGCCGACCTGGCAGAAAAATTTCAGGTCAAAGTCAAAGGCATCCCATAATACCCTTAAGACATGTTTGTCTAGGGCGACGATTCCAAAAATAACATCCGTTTCGCACCCTCTATGACACACCCTTTTCATGATATTGACGAAAAAGAAAAATGCCGACTTGGCAAGAAATTTCAGGTCAAGATCAAAGTTCATCCATAATACCTTTCAGATATGTTTGTCTAGGGCGACGATTCCAAAAACAACGCCCGTTTTGCTCTACGGCGTACCATTTCCAAGATATCGACCAAAACGAAAAATGACAACTCAGCAAAAATATTTCGGGTCAAGGTCAAAGTTCATCCCTAATACCCTCAAGACATGTTTGTCTAGGGTGACAATTCCAAAAATAAGGCCCGTTTTGCTCTACGATGTACCGTTTCCGAGATATCGACCAAAACGAAAAATGCCTACTCAGCAAAAATATCTCGGGTCAAGGTCAAAGTTCATCCCTAATACCCTCAAGACATGTTTGTCTAGGGCGACAATTCCAAAAATAACGTCCGTTTCGCTCTACATTGCACCGTTTCCGAGATATCGATGAAAACGCAAAATGCCGACTCGGCAAAAAATTTCGGGTCGAGGTAAAAGTTCATCCAAAATACCCCTTAGACATGTTTGTCGGGGGTGACAAGTCCGAAAATAACGTCCTTACACTCTACGACGTACCGTTTCGGAGACATGCAGGAAGCCCCAAGGATGAATCAGCAAAAAAATATTTTGATCTCTAGGTCAAAGGTCGTTAGACGGATCGATCCCAAAATCAATAGGTTTATTCCCTGGTGGTACTTAAACCTCTTTGCAAAGTTCTGCAACTATTGGCTGAATATTTCTCGAGTTATCATCCAGAAACCAAGTCCCAAAATCAGCTTTGATTTCATCCTCACGGATTTCGGAGCCAGCTCAAAAAGTAAAGGTTTCTTCCACATATCATTTCTGACTAGTGGTGAAAATTTGGCAAGGATCCATTAAGGCAATTTAAAGTTATCATCCGAAAGCCAAAACGGCGGAAGAAGAAAAAAAAATTCTGCTAAAACCATAATGCCTTAATTAGTTGTGCCGAAATGCCTTAATTATGTACTCGATCCTGTTCATATTTGAATGCTGCATGAAAACACAAATACAACCTTGGAATAAGATACGGTCATCTGGCCTAATCTTGAATTTGGCTCCAGACCAAAGATTCAAAGGAGAAACTATAAAATACACCTAATTTCAAAATGTCTAAAATATTTCCGAGGCGCCTAAAATAATTTTTATGCATCTGAAACTATTCTGGACGTGTCTAAAACATTTTTTGATTTGTCTAATACATTTTTGATGCATCTAAATTATTTTAGGTGCGTCTTAATATCGGTTTCAATAATTATTTCCCAGTTTCAATATTTTAATTCCAGGTTTAAATATTACTTTCCCTGATTATATATTTAATTGCAGGTTTGAATTCTTATTTCTGGGTTATTATTTATTTCTAGGTTCTGATATTTATTTCCTCGTTTTAGTATTTATTTCTTGATTTAGATATTTAATTCTGTGATTATATACTTATTTCCGGGTTTTAATATTTGATTCCTTGTTTTTAATAATTAATTCTCACTTTCAAAAATAAGTGAATAATTAGTCAGAATAATTAAAAAGTCACTTCCTAATAAAAAGAAGTAGAGTGTCCCTTATAAGCTTCCGTAAATATGTGATCCGACAACCTTACCCAACTTGGTCAAAGATTCGGGTAAGGTACCAACCTCTACTCAGTAACAGTTCCACAAGAACGATGTGTCCGTTCAAGGCAGCAGCTGCCAGAGCTGGAACTCTCCCCCGGTTGACGTCTGCTCCAGCCTCAAGCAGCGCTTCAATGACATCCAACTGTCCCTTGATCGTAGCACAACACAGAGCAGTGGCCCCCTCCGCATCCAAATAGTCCACATCAGCACCTTCATCGGTACATAAGTGTAATACAACTTGCTTCGATTTGAAACTACATGTACTGCATTGGTGATCTAGTGCCTGATCATATGAAATGAATATATCCACATACTTGCTGCAAAATTTTCAAGCTACCTTTTGTCATCAGCCAAATGACAACATTGGTGTGTCCCTGCAGTGCAGCCCTTGTGAGAGGAGACATGTGTCCTTTCACTAGGCTGGATCCTGCTTCAATCAGGATATCGACAACCTCTAGGTGTCCGTTTTGTGCGGCACAACACAATGCTGTGTCACCGATGTTGTTTGTTGCGTTCACGTCAGCACCTGGTACAGTGTAAATAGCAAATGGTTGGAAAGACACAGTGCGATATACATTCTAACACCATTCGTCCATGACGGCTCATGACTTAAAGCATCAGTACCATCAAAAGCAACAGGTGTCTTCGTTGCCATGACAATAAGAGAAACGTGCCAAGAATGTGCTTGTTGTTCACAAGATGTTGCCAGCTACTCAATTCCGGTGATACAAAAATGGCATCAAAAATGAAGTGTTACATTGAATGATACCTTCAGTATGACAAGAGAGAATTCAAACATTAAAAATCTTATCAAGTTATCATTAATACCATGCTCTAGGAGGTATATAACAGTCTCTTTGTGTCCAGTCAGGGCTGCTCTCCCCAGCGATGGGATCCTGCCTCGATCTATGTCCGCTCCAACATCTAGCAAAGTTCTGACGATGTCCAGGTGTCCTCCCTGGGCGGCACAGCAGAGAGGTGTGTCCCCGTCATCATCCAGAGGATCAGCCTCAGCGCCTGCAACAGCAGACAGACCAGGAGAACGTATACAGAGGGGACTTCTGTGAGGAGCAAACCACAACATGAAGAATAAATTTACACAATTGGTTCATGCAGTACAAAAAGAACAGTACCTGCTTCTAGCAAGAAGTTCACTATACTAGCGTGGCCTTTGAGAGCTGCCCCATGTAGTGGTCTGACCTTGCCGAGGTTCATGTCTGCTCCGTAAAGGACCAGAGTTTCAACGATCTCGAAATAGCCTTCATGTGCGGCACCCAACATCGCTGTGTGCCCGTCGTGATCAACTGTATTGACTTCAGCACCTGAAAAATACATATAACTTGCTGAAACGACGATGACAAATATTACTTATCACATTTCAGTGGATTATCAAAGTGATAGTATTATTTGGTTATTATTTATAATGACTATATGATTATTTTTTTGTTGAGAAGAATTGCACAAGATAGATGCAATATCTTCGAGAACAATGACAAGATGCAGTATCAAATCCGAGTTTCTTGGCCACTGACCATGGTCGAGCAGGTACTGTAAGATTGACACCTGCCCATGCAGGGCAGCGGCGAGAAGGGGTTTCGAGCCCCCGGCATTGACATCAGCTCCAAGATTCACCAGTTCTTCCACCACAGATAGATGTCCTTTCTGACTGGCACAGAAAAGTGCCGTGCAGCCGTTCATATTTGAGGCATTCACATTTGCACCTGCGTTGGCAATAACGTTTTTTTTTATTGTGATTTACAAAGTGACATATTAAGTGGAAAAATAATTGTGCAGAGTTTGATATTGAACTTAAATTTAAATCTTACCTATAGAAATCAGCCAGTGGATAATATCTATATGGCCGGCTATGGCTGCTCCACCCAGTGGTTTCAAGCCTCCGAGTTCTATGTCTGCCCCTTGTTTTACAAGAAGTTTGGCGACTTCAATATGGCCTTCCTGGCAAGCCTGATAAAGGCTGTTGCTCTGTCGTGACTGTTTATATCAACGCCTTGGGAAAGAAAATATCATGAGCAAAACGTTATCTTCAATTCACATAAATAACTGTATAGTCACAGGATACATTTCATTGACAGATCATGCTTTCAAATGCATTTGTATAGTTCTAAACTATGAAACATTACCTCGCTGTAGTAAAGATTTCACCACGTCCACATGACCACTGTTGCATGCTGTCATCAACGGTGTTCTCTTGGAATTGTCACTGTCGGAACTGCGAGATTTTATTTTCCCCTATAACACACAAAAGCATGTGAAAAACTGTATGTTCAGTTATTTTTGCACCAGTATGTTAAGCTAACTATTTGATATGGCCATCATTTGAAGAAAATCCTCCCACGTTTATCAAGTGTTTGTTTCAATTGCTTGATTTGTACAAATCATGTCCCTACCATCACAGTGATGCTCTCCGCAACATTTGTCTTGGTACCCGCATCAAATCTGAATATCATTCCAGATATAATCATATATTCCAATCATTGGAATGAAGAATCCTCCCTGCATCCAAAGCACCACTGTGTGGCACACAAATATAACAGAAATATATAATATCACCATTTACCTGGATAAATCGGTGGGTGAAATAGAAGATGGGTTGAAGTGTAGTTTGGAGACTGTTGCGCAATCGAGGACTTCCTCTCTCACGAACTCCATTCGTTTTATGCCTCGGAACGCAATCGCTGTCTTAAGTTTGGTGTGGGGAATGTCACAGCCATCTAACATGAACACTACAAATGGTGCATCTAAACCATGGAAGTGCTTCAATGTGTCTATGATGATGCCTTCTGGGGGATACTTCTCAGCTCTCTGTACAGAGCTATCTGGCCAGTGTTGTTGGAAGATGTCATTCAAGTTCCTTGCTAAGTCTTCACTCAGAATGAAAATGGCCAGATCTTCTTTCTTGTACTCCTTGTTCATGCTGATATTGTTCTTGATGAACATGATCAAACCAATTTCTTGTGACATATCTCTGATGCCAGCGACATGAGTCACGTTATCACCTTCCAGAGTGTTGCAACACTTGAAAAGTATTTTGTGCATGTACTCATCTGTCTGTTTGGGCATCTGGATATCTGCCGCAACTGACATAATGTACTCTGCAACGACTCTGCTGTTGTAGTCGATTTCTGTCAGAGCTGACAGTACAATCCCCTCGTATTGCACAAGCAAACATTCCAAGTCTTTTGTGTGTTTGTCCCCAAGGTATGCTTGGTACTTGATATCTATAATCTGGTAAATATGTCGACCAGAGGATTGCATCAAGTCTTTTTTTTCCATGTTAGCTCATCATATCTGAGATAATGAGCATCATCAACAATGACAAACTTTAATTCTGCAAATGTGTTTTGCAGCAAGTTGAGTACATATTGTAATTTATCAATCGAATAAGCCTTTGCCTTCTTGTGGTGGTTGATGCGAGCCATGTCTCAGCCATGACTCCTTCGTTCGGACAGATAATAGCACATCTTGTTACAGTTTAACAAGATATCTGTTAAATGTGAAGAATCCTCTGTTTTGGGGATTTCAGCAAAGATTGGAGGTTTTTTTTATTTAGATGGCATATGATTTTCATTCAGTGCATCATTCAACCTTATGAAGCATGTCATCAAGCATCGGAAATGGGCTGTAAGTTTGCAGCAAATTATATCTATTCGGTAGGAAATATGATGGATAACCACAATGTAGTTTATCTGTCTGCAGTGCATTATCTCTGATCCTGGAGAATTTCCGATTTTTCTTGTGGTTGTCATTAAAAGATATACTGCAGTTTGACCTCACTTTCTCGCTGCTTTCTGAACCACAAAAGCGGTGCAATCATTCACATCTTCTATATTGTTTGATGGCTCTAGTGGCTCCTGACTGGGATATTCTTCGTGCTATGGACAACTTGTTAGATAGAAGGGTTTAAGTGTAACTTGTAGACTGTTCCACTTTCAAAGACTTTATAGGGTTCGGCGACCCCATGATAAAGAGGTATACCCCATTACTGGAGTGTCACCAATGTCTTATAAATCCGCCCAGACTGCAGCATCATAACCGTGGTGTCATTTTTTGTGCACACCACGTCATAACGCTACAGTGCTTTCCCCTCTCATGGGGGTGATACGAGTCAACAGCGGGGGCCGATCCGGGAGCGACGCCGAGAGATCCCAGTATTTGGGAAGGTAAGGCACCAATTTAGGGTTCGGCAACCCCACGATAAAGAGGTATACCCCATTACTGGAGTGTCACCGAATGTCTTATGAATCCGCCCATACTGCAGCATCATAACCGTGGTGTCACTACTCGTGCACACCACGTCATAATGCTGCAACTTCCTCTCTCACGAATTCCACCCGTTGTATGCCTCGCGAAGCGATCGCTATCTTCAGTTTGGTGTTAGAAATGTCACAGCCATCTAACACAAACACTACGAATGGTGCATCTAATCCATGGAAGTTCTTCAATGTGTCTATGATGATGCCTTCAGGAGGATATTTCTCAGCACTTTGTACAGAGCTCTCTGGCCAGTGTTGCTGGAAAACATCATTCAAGTTTCTTGCAAATACTTCGCTGAGAACGAGAATAGCAAGATCTTCTTTTTTGTATTCGTTGTTCATGCTGATAATGTTCTTGATGAATTTGATCAAACCATTTTCTTGTGACATATCTCTGATGCCAGTGACATTAGTATATTTCACGCCATCACCTTCCAGAGTGTTGCAACACTTGAAAGGTATTTTGTGCATGGCCTCAGCTGTCTGCTTGGGCATCTGGAGATCTGCCGCAATTGACATAATGTACTCTGCAACGACTCTGCTGTTGTGGTGAATTTCTGTCAGAGCTGACGGTACAATCCCCTCGTATTGCACAACCAAACCCTTCAGGTTGTTGACGTTTTTGTCTCCCATGTGAGCTTGGTACTTGCTGTCTATAATCAGGTACATATGTCGAGCGGAGAACTGCATCACGTCAAAGATTTTCCTCCATGTACGCTCATCATAGTCAAGATAATGAGTAACATCAACAATGACAAACTTTAATTCTGCGTTTAATTCTGTGTTTTGCAGCAAGTTGAGTACATCTTCTAATTTGTCAATCAAATAGGCCTTTGCTTTCTTGTGGTGATTGATGCGAGCCATGACTCCTTTGGTTGGACAGAGGATAGCACACTTTTCCAGCTTCTGACAAAGGTGTTCAGCCGTGGTTGTCTTCCCAGAACCAGGTGGACCCTCGATCACATAGAACTGGGTCGTCTCGCTCGGTTTGATGTTCTCTATTTGGCAACCACTCTGGTGGATGTGCACCTCCTCAATCAGTTTGCTACTGGCACGTGAGTCTACTTCATGTAAAATAGACAAGAGAGCAGCCTTGATATCACGTAAGCTGATGCCGCATCTCACTGCGGGAACTTGGATCGCTGTCCTTGTGCTTTCTTGCTCCCAGTGGCATATTGGATAGATAATCACACACAAGGCACCACTTGACTGTGATGTACTGTATTGTCTGACAAGCTTCACAATGGTGTTTTTCAGTACCCTCGCCTTGAAAAAGTTCTGTGCACGAAGAACTTTCCTATTCTTTCCATCTGGTTTCGTGGTGAAAGCTGAATGGAGAAATAACATCGGTAGATCATCAACTACTAAAATATCTGTCAAATGTGAAGAATCAGTGATAGTTTGGGTTTCACCAAAGATTGGAGGGGTTTTCATTTCAATTGCAAACGATTTTCTGTCAGAGCATCGCTCAATCTTATGAAGCATGTCACCAAGCATTGGAAATGTGCTGTAAGTTTGCAGCAAATGATCTCTATTTGGTAGGAAATATGCTGGATAAGCACAATATAGTTTATCCTCCTGCAGTGCATTATCTCCGATCTTGGAAAATTTCCATTCTTTCTTTTGGCTGTCTTCGAAAAATTTACTGCAGTCTGACTTCAATTTCTCACTGATTTTGTTAACCACAAAAGCAGTGCAATTATGGACATCTTCCATAATCTTTGTTGGTTTTTGTGACTTCGAACTGGGATATTCTTGGGCGATGACCCTCTCTTTATCATCAATATTCATTAATTTACTTTCCAAATTCATATATAAAGACACATCTGACTCGTTTTTATCCGACAAGAAAAATCTTGAATAATGCAGCATCTCTGTATGGCGTGCTTGATCCCCAGTCACCTTCAACTTTAAACCAATTTGTTTATAATCCTGCAATGCGCCTGTCTTCATTGTGAGCTCGTGAGGGTCATCCGTTTTTATCTTCATCTGGTCTCCAGAGGCTCTGTCTTGTTTTTCTTCTTGGTGTTTCATGCTGGACGATAGTTGATATCTTGTTGCAATATTGTCCACTTTGGGAATGAAATGCGTCTCAATGCTGCCATCGGTGTGAACATCTAGATACATGGAGGTGCAGAATTCTTGCCTTTCAACAGTGGGAAGAACCTCTAGCCAGGTGATCACTGAGCCCTTCGTACTTATATTGTAGGTTTTTGGTTTGATGCAATCTTGAGTCTTCATTGAAGAAATGTGTTCAACAAACTGTCCTTGCCAAAATCTCAACGTTGTATCTTTTATCTGCAGTTTGTCATCGTGGGAGATTGCAATGATGCCGCCACATGCATTGTGTAAAGCATTTATCAGAACATCAACTTGTCTGACATATAGAGAGCGCTTGACGGATACACTCGGATCCACCATCACCTCGTACATGTATTCAGCTGGACATGAGTCAGGTACAACGTCAACGCTGATTAGGTATTTTCGGAAGTCATCAGTCCCTTCAAACAGGTCATCAAGTTTCATCTCGATGGCCAACTGGAATGTGAAATATCACATGACGAATGGTCAATACGATATGATATCAATGGCCAACCACATGTGTATGTAGTCAAATACAATTTAAATCACCTATTAGAGTTCAAACAAACTTTGACGTAAGGTGATTGTTTACCTTTCGATGTTCCTGCAGTTTCATCCAGGTCTGCTTGCATTTTATTCTGATGAGGGAATGCAGATATGATCCAATGCCACATAATGTTGCTAATTTGGATACAGAGAACTTGTTGAGGAAACATCCAGGAATGAAAGTATGTGGGATGGACAGGCTTTCTGACTTCATCTCCTGAATCACTTCCATGATCAGCTCGTACACCTCAGCAGTATGACCGACATATTCTTTCAGATATTTCGAATGAGACATAGTAGTCCAGGTGTCAAACCCTTCTTTTTGGTGAAACGTTGCAATGTGGTCCGCACGATTTTTTTTTGCATATTTGTAAATAATATACCCTTACGACATATATTCCGGTTGATGCCACTCTGGCACCTTTGAGCATTTTGCATAATCACATGAATATGCAAATTAGTGTCAGCCATTATTGAAATTTATGATTTTGTTAATATTTTGAAATGTATTAGTTCAACGATGTTGGTTGAGGTGTCTATACCTATGTTTTCATGGTCCACGATTCTGATAAAACCATATCCTATTGTATATTATTTAAATTAGGTTCATGAATATGCAAATTAGGAAATTAGGAACACTGACAGCGATTTCCTTGATATTCCAGTGTACAGTAATCATGGTAATTCAAGTGTAATGTAAATAGATGCAACGAACATATTGATAGTTTGGAGTAACATAGTTCTAACTACAAACTGAACTGATATTTAAATATTAAAATTATCGTAATGAATATGCAAATTAATTGAGGATTAATTGATGGGATTACCATCTTATTCTAAAAATCAATGAGCTGCAATGTCACGATCATACAATACTTTCCATTCCACTTGGTGTCACTCATCTGGAAATAATGTAACTTATATTAATTAGGCCAAAAAAAGTATTATGGTTCTGTTTAGGCGCGCACGTCAGTTTCAACCCCGCGCATCAATCTTTTTTTTTTTCAAACAGAAAAAAAAATCACGCGCATCACTTTTTGAGAGCTGAATTTATTTTTTTATGTAAATTGACACCCATACACTGTTTTTGGGGAGATAATGATCAAGTAAAATGGTCCCGAGTGTCTTTGACATTGCAAAACTTTGTGTATGGCTGGCCAAACATGGCAAATTCAACAGGGTCGCTCATCAACAGCCAATTTTAGGGGAAAATGGTTGGCCAAATGGGCCATATTTGACCGGATCAGTCATCGGCCGCCATTCTAAAATTCAACAAAAAAAAAAGAAAATAAAAATAAGAGAAAATCGCGTCGTCGCATCACTTTTCCAATAACCAGAACCATAATACTTTTTTTGGCCTTATGTGAACAATAACTAATATGCAAATTAATGTAATGAATATGCTAATTAGCAGCAATGTGAAATATTATACCTCATGTAAGAATCCCCACCGCTGATTTATAGTATGATACATTTCACAATGTTCCCCTCGAAGCGCATCGTGCCGGTCAACAATGTGGCAGCGGGCAACAATGTTTGAGGTCTGGGGTTACCGGAGGCGAAGCCGAGAGTAACATTTTCTTCGAGCGGGGAACATTTCGCCATGTTTCCCGAAAAACCAGTCACCATTTATTTTATTATACCGAATGTCACTGATTTTATTTTGACATTATACATATACGCAAACATGCGTTTCTGATTAACCAATCAGCAGTGGGGATTCTAACATGAGGTATCATTTGAATTGAAGTATATTCTACACAAACATGTTGATTTCGAAAAATTGCACCGCTACAAAACCGAGCAAATGCATAACCGAGCAAAGTTTTGTGCGGACCCAGAAATTAACTGACAGGGTTAAATTTAACATTAGGGTAATTGCCAACTTTTTTAATTATCGCGATAGAAGTCTGAAATTCGGTAGAAAGTTGCCGTTTGACTCAAAGGTGAAGTATGCCAAGTTATAGATAGATACCACTTAGCATCGCAAAAATATTGACACAGAAAACTGCCATTTGCAAGAATGCCTGAAATATATGGTTATGCATATAAATTTCACGCAAGCGGCATTGTACATACCAATGATTTTTATTCCATCATAATCTGATATCATTTCCCTCTGACCATAGATAATTCACACAACACATCGCTTGTTCACCGAAATTAGCCATGAACATTAAACGAGATAAAGCCCCAGTCCCATGAAGCCGGACCAGCCTGGACGAACACGGAGGAGCACGGATTAGGAAATCACATGGTCCTGGGTGATCCGGGATGTTTTGCCCCCAAAAATTGCGCACGACAGTCACCCCGGAATCTACACGGTGATAACACAGACGACCCCGGAGCTTCCCGGCAGAGCCCAGGTGCCAACACGGATCACCCTGACCCAACACGGTACGTGCTAAGCACGGTGTAAGCACGGACTATCACGGACCATCCCGGACTAACACGGTGCACACACATATGTTCATCTTGTGTGCAATTTGGAAATAAATTACTTACTTACACACAGTGTCAACACGGACAAACACGAATCAGTACAAACGACGCCGAACCGTCCCGGTCCTAACACGGCACCAACAAGGACCATCCCAGTCATTCCCAGACCACCCTGGACCATCCCGAAGGGCTATAAATGGCTATATCAATAAAATACGTTTATGTTATATTTGAAATAAAATTAATAAATATTGCAATTGCTGAAACATGGCATGTAAATTGAATGAAAGAATAATTTTATTTGAATAAAAATAGGTTATTGTGCTAAATTATTTTCTGTAGGCCTACATGATGGTAATGAAAGGTTATTCTCCATTGGAAAGAAACCCACAATAAAACGCAGAAACTGTTAGTGAAAGTGGAAATAATCAACATCTCTTAAGAATAACATTAATTGCAACTAAACTCATTTACGCTGATTTATTTGTGTTCACTGATATTGGTGTCAGGACTACGTTTTGTTTTAGGTAATACATATACTGTGTAATGTGAATCAAAATTGTGCAGTATATGTACATGTACGTTTGAATAACCTGGATATCACATAGGCAAATAACTAAATATACTGCACTGATTAATATATTTAGTTAATAATAACAATACATTCATTAGACTACAATACCACCCCTATCGAAGAATTTAGGTTTATTTTTGTAAGGTTCGGCGACCTCACAATAAAGAGGTATACCCCATTACTAGAGTGTCAGCGAATGTTTTATAAACCTGTCTGCACGTTCGCCGTAACTGTGGTGTCACTACTGATGTAGCCATCACGTCATAACGCTACATTATCGCTTGGTGGTTGTCGAGATACAACCGGATGTACTTTAGTACCCTATAATCATGATAGTGTATTTCCCAAACTGAGTGTTCTCTTCGTTTGGTCCGTTCACCAAGGATGGATCGATTCCTAGGTATAGGTCTAAATATATATATGTCACATGACCTGACATTTTATTGGTGGAAAATCAATATAGAATCATTCCGGCGCCACCACAGATCACCCAGGAACCAACACGTCACAGACCGTCCAGGATCAACCCCGCAGTTTTTGACAGTCAAAAACTCAAAAACTTGACTCACGGACCAGCACGGATGAACACGGGCCATCCAGGAGCGGTACCAACACGATGTCAACACAGACCACCAGACCACAGAAAATCCCGGATCTGGTCTGGGATGGTCCGGGACATATACATGGGACTGGGGCTTAAAAATCAAATTTTTAGCTCATCGGCTGAAAGCCGTAGAGCTATTGGGATGGATTGACATACGTGTCTATGTCTGTTGTTTGTGTCTGTGAAGAGCCCCATGTTTTCTCATCCAAATCTTCCAGAGGCTTCTCCTACAATAGTACTCTTCTTATGGTCACTAAATTTGGTATACTGCTTGGGTATTGCATGTTCTGTCAAGTTTGTTCAAGATTTGCAGAAATTTCGAGGCTTTCTGATAAAAGTTAATGATTGAAATAATTTTTTATCATACATGTGCTTCTGTTTATACATACGGGTTGTGAGTAAGGAAATCACGTGAGCGCATGCGCAGAGGGAACACTGTGATTGCATATGGTGCTTGTTTACCTTCGCATTATCAACCAAGAAATGCTATTTTATCCAATCACGCAATTTTGACAGCATCAAATATACATTTTTTCATAATGGCTACACTAACTAGCATATTCATGGACCTATATTAAATGTTACAGATTTAATTTTGGTTCCAACAATCCTTGACCAGGAAATCATGGCAAAGACACCTCAAACAATAATCTAGGACTCATACTTCTCAAGATACCATCAAATATACATTATTTTCATAATGGCTACTCTAATTTGCATATTCATAAAACTATTTTAAATATTGCGGAATTATTTTTGGTTCCGCCTGAATCCCTGACCATGAAAACATGGGCAGAGACACTTAAAACAATAATCTAGAACTAATACTTCTTAAGATATCATCAAATATACATTTTTTTCATAATGGCTACTCTAATTTGCATATTCATGAACCTATTTTAAATATTACGGATTTAATTTTGGTTTCGCCCGATTCCTTGACCATGAAAACATGGACAAAGACACCTCAATCAATAATCTAGGACTAATACTTCTCAAGATATCATCAAATATGCATTTTGTCATAATGGCTACTCTAATTTGCATATTCATGAACTTATTTTAAATATTACGGATTTTATTTTGGTTCCAACTGAATCTTTGACCATGAAAACATGGACAAAGACACCTCAAACAATAATCTAGGACCAATACTTCTCAAGATATCATCATATATACATTTTTTCATAATTGCTACCCTAATTTGCATATTCATGAACCTTTTTTAAATATTACGGATCTTATTTTGGTTCCAACTGAATCTTTGACCATGAAAACATGGACAAAGACACCTCAAACAATAATCTAGGACTAATACTTCTCAAGATATCATCAAATATACATTTTGTCATAATGGCTACCCTAATCTGCATATTCATGAACCTATTTTAAATATTACGGATTTTATTTTGGTTCCAACTGAATCTTTGACCATGAAAACATGGACAAAGACACCTCAAAAAATAATCTAGGACTAATACTTCTCAAGATATCATCAAATATACATTTTTTCATAATGGCTACCTAATTTGCATATTCATGAACCTATTTTATATATTACGGTTTTTCTTTTTGGCTCCAACTGAATCTTTGACCATGAAAACATGGACAAAGACACCTCAAACAATAATCTAGGACCAATACTTCTCGAAATATCATCAAATATACATTTTTTCATAATGGCTACCCTAATTTGCATATTCATGAACCTATTTTAAATATTACGGATTTTATTTTGGTTCCAACTGAATCTTTGACCATGAAAACATGGACAAAGACACCTCAAAAAATAATCTAGGACTAATACTTCTCAAGATATCATCAAATACACATTTTTTCATAATGGCTACCCTAATTTGCATATTCATGAGCTTTACGAAAAATGCTCAAGGGTGCCAGAGTGGCATCAATCGGAATAGTGATACATATGTTGTTATTTTTTCAAAAATGCAAAAAAATTGCATGCGGACCACAATGCATGCTTTTCTGCCCTGCCCCCGGACTATAGCCTTTTGAAGCACTATGTGCTTTATCGCGGCTGAGTTCACTGAGATGTCATTCTTGGCCATTTCCCCATATCTGGTTGCTTCTTTAAGTGACAACAAGGCATAGCCATACCTCATGATCTTCTTCAGCCATTGATGTGTGTGATGTGTAGTGATGGGATCATATTTTTGTCTCTTCCAGTCCCTGAACAGCATCACCAGTTTCCTCCCCACTTCTGTTTCATGCCCCTGCTCGGGCATTGTCAAACTGATTTCGTTGCACACTGATTCAGCGGTCCGAAAAGCCACTTTGGCAATAGATTGATCAGGTAACATCTGAAGCACATCGGACTCAAGTTTTGCTGTGGTCACAAGCCAGGCATTGTTCTTCACATCAGGGACAAGATGTATCCCATCATGAGAGATACTTTCAGTTATGTATTCCGTGAATATCTTGTGCATGTTCTTATCCACAGTCTTCCATATCTCACATAAATCCTGTTGCTGAGGCAGCTTGAAGGCCAATGTGAAATTTACTGGAACTTCGACAGCATCATGTTCTGTAATGTACTTCAGCAGTAAACAGACGGCTGATCCATTGTAGCGCACACCACTGAACCGTGGGTAGTCAAAACCACTGTGCTCTATCCTTGGATCCTCCTCATCGAACATGGGCCACGTCTGAATGTACTCTTCGACTTTGTCCGCAAACTTCTCACGAAGGCTAGGATCTACTCCTTCTCCAGTTTTAGCATCAGTTACCCTGTACTGATTCTTTTCTATGTGTTCAACTGCGATCTGGTCTGACAATACATACAACAAGTCAATACCGTTATTTCGCTCAAGTACACTCTCATCCACACACGAAGCAATTTTCACGACTTGCCCAGGACAGAAGCTTTCAACAAGATGTGACTCCATGTGCTGCATCAAGTTCTCAGAATATCTCAACAACGTGTCATTTTTTGGAAAGTTGGTTCGTACTTCTAGAAGGATATCGGGGTTGAAAGATGCAAGGAATATCTTGAACCTGTCGTTAGTGTCCAGGTTTGCTTCTTCCTTTTGTACTGTTTTGTTGATGTTATCTTCATTATCCAGAGATTGAAAATACACCTTTTTTACCTCGGCATACGTGTTTTCCTGAAAGTCAAATGTGGAGGCTTTATTTTATGAAAGGCTGTTTCATTCACTCGGAATGTTAAACTTACTTTATCTGAACACCATAAAACATTCCCTTTGATAATCAGACCTTGGCGATAAACCCCACAAATGCCCTACCAACTTACTCGACAAAGAACTTACAGTTTGCATGATTGCAACAGTTTGTTGCAAATTACATATATAATCGTCAGCCAACACCCCATGTGTCAAAATATGTTTCGAATGGCTGTGCAAAAATATCACTAACATTGCTTCTTGATATGGACCATTCAGAGATACTATAAGCTACACATAGATGTGGCATAACATAGCTCACAGGGCCCATACGGGTCATGTGTTTCCATTTGTTCACGTTTTGTACATTATAGAAAATTATGTTGTGTGTACTGCTGTTTTTTAGAGATACATATAAAAGCGAGACAATCAGAGATTGCAGACCCTCGCCCCTTCAGATTCAGTTACTAAAATTAAAGCTGATGATCCTTACATTGTCGATCTTGGACGATAAAAGGGAATGTCTCCTGAACGGAAACGCTTCAAAAAGATTGAAAATGGGTTCGCAACATGTCATGGTGATGAATATCAGAACACTCAAAGTGATAAAATTTTGACCCCAATGTTTCGACATTGGGCGATAATGGAGAGTTTTCGTTGTACTACCATCGGCCGTACACCATACGATCTTGAATTGGTCAAAGATAAATGCAAAAATATTTGGAAAAATTTATGTTAAGTAGAACCGGAGTTATAGACAATTATGTGATTTCCACTTTTTCCGTTGCCATGGCAACATATTTCAAACCGGAGTTATAGACAATTATGTGATTTCCACTTTTTCCGTTGCCATGGCAACATATTTCATCCAATTTTGACTAAATTTGTAGGGAACCTACAGCCCTATAAATTTCAGATTGATTGGATTGGGTGTCAACGAGTTATGAGCGCAGGCATGCACTGAAAAGTCGCTGTGAAATAAAACCAATGTCGTGACCCCCAACTTTTGACATTGGGCAATAACAGAGAGTCTCATCCTACGATCATCGGTCGTACACCATACGATTGGGAATTGGCCAAAGAAAAAATACAAAAATAGTTGGAAAAATTAATATCAAGTGGAGTTATAGCCAATTATGTGATTTTCACGTTTTCCATTGCCATGGCAACCGTTTTCATTCAATTCCGACAAAATTTCAGGAGAACTTAATCACTGCCATAGGCGCTTCTGCCCTGTAAGTTTCAGATCGATCAAATTGATTCCCTTTGAGTTATGAACGCAGACATTTGCACTGAAAAGTCGCTGGCAAAAAATAACCGAAATTGTGACCCCCAATTTTTTGACATCGGGCGATAATGGAGAACTGTCGTCGTACGACCATTGGCCGTACACCATACGTTCGGGAATTGACAAAAGAAACATAGCACCAAGGGTGCTGTAGCTTACCGGTAATCATGAGGAATGCAGAGTATTGATTTTCCAACATATAAATTGTTACACTGATCTTGAACTCTATTGTCAAAACATATTCGTAAATGTTGCTGGAAACACATTTTCTGTATGGACTATAATACGAAATCAAATTACACATCACAAAGGTACATAAAGAGACTCTTATACATGATTTCGAGAGAAACTGTCTGAATAGAATTAGACAAAATGGCCACCAAAGACAAAATTCATCGTTTTTGACCTACCAAGGTCATTGAAGGTCAAATTCAAGGTTATCACTCAAACCACAATATATGATTTTCCATTTGAATGTGCGAATTCTTAGGCTCTATTCTGAAGTCTTCTATGAGTTTACTTCGCACAGCTCCCATTATGAAGGAAAAATTGGGTGAAATTTTCTAAGTCCCAAAAATTGTTCAATGGCCAAAAAAACTATTTTTTTTCTGGAAATGGCTCGAAACAAATAGTGACTTGATTTGGGACAAAAAAAATTTTTTTGGCCGACCTGTCAAAAAATCAAAATAGCCGCCACACGCAGACCAGCGATTCAAGGGCAACGAAACTTACAAATGTAATAGAGGTACATGAGGGGAATATTTTGAAACAAAAATCTCAAAACTGATCATAGAGTTTTTGATAAAATGGCAATCAAAGTCCAAAATTGGCCATTTTTAAAAAAAAAGGTCGTTTTGACCTTCCAAGGTCATTGAAGGTCATCATTCAAACCGCAATATATAATTTCCCATTTGAATGTGCCAATACTTAGGCTCTATCTTCAAGTGTTCTATGAGTTTACTCCGCACTGCTCCCATTATGAAGGGAGAATTGGGTGAAATTGGGTGAAGTCCGAAAAAATTTTTCAATGGCCAAAAAAAAATTTATTCATTTTTTTGTTGGAAATGGCTCAAAACGAATAGTGACTTGATTTGGCCCAAAAGAAAAATTTCGTCGACCGATCAAAACATCGGAATGGCCGCCACACGCAGACCGGCGATTCAAGGGCATCGAAACTCATACACATCATAGAGGTACATCGGGGAATGTTTTAAAACAAAAATCTCAAAACTGATCAGTTTTTGAGAAAATGACCATCAAAGTCCAAAATTGGGCATTTTTCGACAAAAGGTCGTTTTGACCTTCCAAGGTCATTGAAGGTCAAATTCAAGGTCATCACTCAAACCGCAATATATGATTTCTCATTTGAATGTGCCAATATTTAGGCTCTATCTTCAAGTGTTCTATGAGTTTACTCCGCACAGCTCTCATTAAGAAGGCAAATTGGGTCCAAAAAAATTTTCAATGGCCAAAAAAAATTTTTTTTTTGCTGGAAATGGCTCAAAACGAATAGTGACTTGATTTGGGACAAAAAACAAATTATTTGCCGAACCGTCAAAAAATCAAAATGGCTGCCGCATGCAGATCGGCGATTCAAGGGCAACGAAACTTATACACGTCATAAAAGTACATGAGAGGAATGTTTTGAAACAAAAATCTCAAAACTGATCTGACAGTTTCTGAGAAAATGGCCACCAAAGTCCAAAATTGGTAATTTCTCGTCAAAAATGGCCGCCAAATAGGCAAAAACGATTCAATAAGAAAATTGATCAAACGTTTTAGATACTGGCCGAAGGTATGGTCTGACAAATTCATGGGGAAATTCATCATGCCAAAAAAAAGTTACAGACCCGGACGGACGAGGGATGGATGACGGACGGACGACGGATGCTGGACGAAAAATTAGCCCAAGGGCTAAGATTACCAGACAATTTTAGTTGAAGCACAACAGGTGAGATATGACATTCAGATTAACCATTTGAGGTCATCTTGAACCATCAAGTGTGCAGCATATAACCATGTATATGTCTAAAATACAAATACAAGGTCTATCTACAAGTATTTTGTCTTTATTTTTTTTACTTTGTCTAATTTTGTCATTTTTCGACTCCAAAATGGCCGTTTTGACCTTTCAAGCTCATCCAGGGTCAAATTCAAGGTCACCACACAAGTCGCTATATATGACTTCCCATTTGAAAGTGCTAATTTCTAAGCTCTATCTTCAGGCGTTCTAGGAGTACAGTCCTGGCAGCTCCCATTATGAAGGAAAAAAGTGCTGAAAATTTTCCCCAAGTCCAACATTTTTTTCCAAGGGTGAAAATTTTGTTTTGTCCAGAAATGGCCCAATATGGATGGTAATGCAATTTGGGCCGAAAAATTTTTTTCTCATCAATCCGTCGAAAATTCAAAATGGCCGCCATACGCAGACCGGCGAATCAAGGGCAACCAAACTAACACACATCATAAAGGTAAATATGGGGAATTTTTTTAAAACAAAAACGAGAAAAGACAGACAAGGTGCAAATTTGGGCATTTTTCGACCCCAAAATGGCTGTTTTGACCTTTCAAGGTCATCCAAGGTCAAATTCAAGGTCACCACACAAGTCGCTATATATGACTTCCCATTTGAAAGTGCCAATTTCTAAGCTCTATCTTCAGATGTTCTAGGAGCACAGTCCTGGCAGCTCCCATTATGAAGGAAAAAAGTGCCGAAAATTTTCTAAGTCCAAAATTTTTTTCAAAGGGTGAAAATTTTTTTGTGAAGAAATGGCCCAAAATGGATAGTAATGCGATTTGGGCTGAAATTGTTTTTTTCCGTCGACCCGTCGAAAATTAAAAAATTAGCCCAAGGGCTGAAATAGGTTACCGGACAATTTTTACATGTGACCTTGAGATTTAGCACTCAAGGTCATCTGAGGTCAAGTTCAAGGTCACTAAAAGTTGTGCCATATATGACCTCCTATATGCTCATAATACAAACTTAAGCTCTATGATCAAGCGTTTTCACTCCAGAGGCCAATTTGTGGATTTCAGGCCATTTTGGAATGGCCGATTTGACCTTTCAAGGTCTTCAAAGGTCGATTTCAAGGTCACCAATAGTTGCGCCATATATGACTTCCTATATGCTCATAATACAAACCTAAGCTCTATGATCAAGCGTTTTCACTCCAAAGGCCAATTTATGGATTTCAGGCGATTTTGGAATGGCAGTTTTGACCTTTCATGTTCATCAAAGGTCAAATTCAAGGTCACCAAAAGTTGCGCCATATATGACTTCCTATATGCTCATAATACAAACATAAGCTCTATGATCAAGCGTTTTCACTCCAGAGGCCATTTTGTGGATTTAAGCCATATTGGAATGGCCATTTTGACCTTTCAAGGTCATCGAAGGTCAAATTCGAGGTCAACACACAAATCACCATATATGACTTCCCATTTGAAAGTGCCATTATCTAAGATCTATCTTCAAGCGTTCTGGGTGAACTCCGACAGCAGCCCCCATTATGAAGGGAAAAAGTGGCGAACATTTTCTAAGTCCGAAAATTTTTTCCAAGGGGCAAAAAAAAAAATTTTTTTTTTTTGCCTAGAAATGGCCCAAAATGGATAGTAACGTGATTTCACCGACCCATCGAAAAATTCAAAATGGCCGCCACACGCAGACCAGCGATTCAAGGGCAACGAACTTATACACATTATGAAGGACATAATAAGGCATCCTTGTGCAAAAAAAGAAAAAAAGTAACTGAACAGATTTTGAGAAAATGGCCGCCAAAGTCCAAAATTGGCAAATTTTTGACGAAAACGACAAATTCAAAATGGCCGCCACACACAGACCGGCGATTCAAGGGCAACGAAACTTATACACATCATGGAGGACATAATAAGGCATCCTTGTGCAAAAAAATAAAAAAAGTTACTGAACAGATTTTGAGAAAATGGCCGCCAAAGCCCAAAATTGACCGATTTTCGACGAAAACGACAAATTCAAAATGGCCGCCACACGCAGACCAGCGAATCAGGGGCAACGAAACTTATACACATTATGAAGGACATAATAAGGCATCCTTGTGCAAAAAAAGAAAAAAAGTTACTGAACAGATTTTGAGAAAATGGCCGCCAAAGTCCAAAATTGGCCGATTTTCGATGAAAACGGCCGCCATTTTGAAAATATTGTGAAAATCAAAAAACTAAAAAATACCTCCTTCTTGAATTATTTTTGTGCATTTTTGTGCAAAATTTCGGAAAGATTGGTCCGTAAACAAAAAAGATAAAAATGTGAACGCCGACGCTGACGCCGACACCGGACGCCGGACGCAACGCCATACCAATAGGTTATCGGACCATAGGTCCGGTAACCTAAAATGGCCGCCATACGCAGACCGGCGATTCAAGGGCAACCAAATTTATACACATCACAGAGGTACAAAAGGAGAATCTTTTGGAAAAAAATCTCAAATCTGATTACACAGTTTTTGAGAAAATGGCCGCCAAAGTTCAAAATTGACCGTTTTTCGAGGAAAACGGCCGCCATTTTGAAAAAAAAATTGAAAATAAAAAAACTGCAAAATACCGCCTTCTCGAATTATTTAAGGTATCTTTCCTCAAATTTTCAGAAA
This sequence comes from Terebella lapidaria, assembly GCA_949152475.1. Classification (NCBI taxonomy): domain Eukaryota; kingdom Metazoa; phylum Annelida; class Polychaeta; order Terebellida; family Terebellidae; genus Terebella; species Terebella lapidaria. The sequence continues at coordinate 12,603,913 of OX424559.1, read as the reverse complement.
GATTGGACTGTAAACTTTAAAGATAAAAATGTGGACAGACGACGACGGACGACAATAGCTCACCACGACAATAGCTCATCGGCCCAAAGGGCCAGTAAGCTAAAAATACAAAAATAGTTGGAAAATTTAATATCAAGTAGAACTGGAGTTATAGCCATTTATGTGATTTTCACGTTTTCCATTACCATGGCAACAGTTTTTATCCGATTCCCACAAAATTCGAGGGTCGAGCCACTGCTATATAACTTCATCCCTATAAGTCTGAAGTCTATAGAACCATATTTTGTCGAGTTATAAGCGCGGAAGGACGGACAGACAAACAGACAGACCCAAATGCAATACCCTCTTCCCTTATCGAAAAAACGTCATCAAAACGTGGTTGTCCTGGAACTACTGTGGTGATTTTCCCATTAGACTTTACCAACACTAGAGTATTTCATCGCCCTTAGTTTAAGCTGAATTTATTTTATCAAAATATTGTACACAACTCTGGTACTTACCAAACTGGAGATCTGTCGACAAACGCCTGTAGGGTTATCCTGTTTCGAAGAAGAAAAGTATGTCAGGCTGTTAAAAACTGCTTCTATAAATTGTGCCAATAAATATGTACACTATTTTGTGTTTTCAATGAACAGAACATATATGTGGGAGTCTTACCTGGTATATAATCGGATCAGTCTGCACAAAAGTGTTGATCAACATTTGCTGGCTCGTCTTTGTTGAGGAGTCAATGGTTTGCTGTTGCTCTGTAATGGCCTGCAGAAAAATTATTAATGCAAGACATTCATTCCAAATACCGGAAGCATTGTCGTTGTAAAGCTACTGTCTTGCACAAGCGTTTTTCGTTTGGAGGGAGGAAAATCAAAGTTTTGGAGGGAGAAAAATTCAAAAACGAAAATAGCTCTATTTGATTCAAACTCATGTACCATTATAAATCATTTCACTCTCACGTTCCACAAACATGTTTTTTTACACTTCCTGAATCTAATTTCAATCTAGAAAGCTGTAATACTTCCAAACGACTCAGCTCCTAATCATATTCTCTAAACTCATAAATGGGCCAGAGGTTTTGTAGAATACAGCGGGGTTTTTTTTCTAATTGTCATTTCTTCAGGGTATATCGTTATTTGGTCGGCGGTTGTGGTCATACCTCAAGATATCAAGTTTTAGGTCCTGAAACGTATGTCATTTATGTCCTACAAATTTGTGTAACGTTTGGCGCCCGCTATTTTGAACATTACAGGGCCATTTGTTGTGTATCATTCAAGAGGTCCCGAGCTACAATAATTCGTATTTTATCAATAGGCAATTATTTTGCGATGTAAGGAAATAGGTTGAATCAACTCTCATAGAAATCTCATCCGTTTTGCCAAACGAGCCTCCACATAATCTATGTTTTCACCAATCTATCTATGAACAGACACATGTAGCAACTAGCAACCATCGACAACGATAATTCTGTTTTATTTTAAGTTTGTTATTGTAATCATGAAAATATGGTTGGCTTGATTGTCATCATCAAAATATGGTTGGGATAGTGGTAATAGTCAGATTTCTACATTCGACTGTGCCCACAATAGAGTAATTAATCAGCACCAGTTTACGCTGAATTTGCAGGTATAGTCTGCCTTATACCAAACAGAATGATGAAGCCATTCAAAATATTGTATACAACTCCGGTACTTACCAAACAGGATAGCTGTCAATGAACAATAAACAATATTTTGTGATATTAGTAAAAACACCATTTAGGTTGAAATATACCTGGTATATAATCGGATCAGTCTGCACAGAGGTGTTGATCAACATTTGCTGGCTAGTCTTTGTTGAGAAGTCAGTGTTTTGCTGTGGCTCCGGAATAGCCTAAACACAAATTATTAGTGCAAGACATCCATTCTAAATACCGTGAACATTGTCGTTGTGAAGCTATTGTCTTGTATAAGCGTTTTGGTTTGGAGGGGGGGGGGGGGGTCAAAAGTCCAAAAATCAAAAGTGAAAATAGCTGTATGGTTCAAACTCCTAAACCAATATAAGAAAAAGTTTCGTTCTCTCGTTTCATTTTGTCTTCACACTTCCTGCATCTAATTTAACCTAGAAAGCTTTATTAGACCCAGACGACTTGGCTCCTAATCATATTTTTGAAACTCATAAATAGGGCATTTCTTCAGAGTATGCTATCCTTATCTAGTCGACAGTCAGAGTCATATACGTTGGTCATGATCGCAAGTTTCAGGTTATTCATAGCTCACGAATTTGCATAATGTATGGATTTGGAGTAATTGTCGCACAATAAACTTCCGAGGGCAAGGTGATTATGACTTGACCTGAGAATGTTATTCTGCGGACAATTGTGACAAATCTATACATTATTTCTATTCTAACGTAGTAAATGATTGTGAGGGAACAAACGTTACTATGGCTACGCGTGCTTGTTGGGAACGCAAATCTGATATAGAGCCTAGGGTCGTTTATCAACTGATATAGCACCTTTTGAAATGATTGAAATGCTAAGAGCGCTGTGACGTCACCATGTTAGGATATGTATTATAACATGGTGACAACATACCCTACTTCACCCCTAGTTTGTATAGGACCAGCCAGGGCGGATTTAGTTTACCAATAGTATGATATGATTTATTTTGCTTACCAACTTCTTCCACCGTGTCATTCCTTCATGGATATGGCATAGCTCTTTTGTGCACTTGATATCACTGCAAGGTGCGTGTACATCCTGCAGGTCCTATGTAGAATACAAATGTATCAAGGTGTATGCAGGTTGTTTTTCCTTTTCATGTTTAACAACCGGAACCCTTGAATTGTTTGCAATCGAAAAATGCTTGTTTACACAGGTGAACTATAGTCTGACATTTCACTGCAGGTAAAAAAAACAAACGCTAGAAAACGCAGCATACCTTGTCTGGATGGAATTGGTGAAAGACCACATCAGGATCCACCTTTATGTGTGGTGTGACATCCCTTACTGACACTCCGTGAGAAGTCTCCATGTCATGACAAAGGTCAGCCTGTGAATATTCTGAACCGGATGAATCAGACGATTCTGGTATCTTCTCGCCACGTTTCAGCAATTCATCTGCTATCTTCTGTAGGATGGCGGAAGGAGATGTCATCTCTGGATCTGATATCGTCCCGTCCTGTGACGTATTATTTTCGGCAATTCCATCTAATGAGGATACATCACTGTACATCTGCTTGCTAGTCTCTGTTGAGGAGCCAACGTTTGGCTGTGGCTCTGAAATAGCCTGCAAAATAATTATTAGTGCTAAAGATGGCTTTCACGAAAGCATTTTTAAACCCAGTACCAGGGGGTTTCCCGCCTCGACCAAACTTTCTAGTTTGTCCCGCTATACATCTGTCCACCCGTCCCGCTTCGTCACACTTCCAACGGCTTTCGGCTAAGTTTGGGTTTTTGGTCTATTTTTTTACCCTCGCCCCCGTAGGGGGGGGGGGGGGCGAGTGTATTGCATTTGGGTCTGTTTGTCTGTTTGTCTTTTTGTCCGCGCGTATAACTGGGGAATAAATGGTCCGATCGGTGTTAAATTTATAGGGATGAAGAGGTATGTCAATGACTCGGTCCTCCTCAAAAAATCGGATAAGAACGGTTGCCATGGCAACGGAAAATGTGAAAATCACATAATTGGCTCTAACTCCGGTTGTACTTGATATTAATTTTTCAAACTAATTTTGTATTTCTTCAATGGCCAATTCTCGATCGTATGGTATAGGTATCACAGTAGTAATTGCGTCACGTCTGGGTTGAATGGAAAATAAACAAAATTTCGAAACATGTGTATTTCCGAACTGTGGTTATTTGTGTGGCGATTTTGCCCAAAGATCGCGGCAGGAGTCTTTGCAAAACACTAACCAGTTTTACTGCCTATTTTTAGATCGCTCTATTTCGGAGCGTGCGTTGCCTAGCAACGCACTGTACTCAATCGCGCCCAGTAAACTATAACAATGGTTTGACCTAGTCTCTCCCCTCGGCTCGATATATACGCGAGCATTTTGCTTGGTCTGTGAGATTGTCCCAGAGCAAGCCAAGAGGCAGGACGAGAGGCTCGCCATGAGCTTCACGTCCCTGTGTCTTGGGTAATGCCCACGCGGGCCCTGGGGACGATTTCCATTGGGGGCCCAGGTGGGGGAGATCGTTGCTAACTCGGGGGTTCACGCCCTGTGGATGACCGGTTTCTTACCACCTGGGGTGGTGTAACACAGGCTCTGGCAGACCGTCGGGCTGGAACAGAGTTCCATCGCTGTGACAGTGCCTTCGGCGAGGCCGGCCAGCAACATGCCCACGTGTACGGGTTCCGTGGTGCCGCTCCCATGGCATCTCAGACTCTACATTTGGCTACATTACCATAACTCTGTAATATGCATGTTGTAGTTAAGGATTTGGTGAGATGCATGTGTTATGTCATAGTGTATGATGGCCGGACTCGTTCCGGGCTGACTGTACCGGGTTGTAGTGTTCCGTAGAGTAGTGCCGGACGCCCTGTATCGGGCACCCGCCGAACTTTACAGTGGTGCTGAGTGACCAGGATCAGCCCGACGGCGTTCCATTGCAGCCTACCGTCACAGTTCCTTTGCTCCCTCGTCCCTGGGGACCGTCCGCTCCTCCGGGACAAGAAACAAGAGCAATGAGAACATAAAGGGAAGGGAAAGGGTGGTAGTGTCGCGGACACTACCCGGTCGCGCAACAGCCGTGAGCAGCCCTCGGGCGGCTCCGGCGAGAGAGAAAGGAGCGCGGAGCCCTCCGCTGACCGGACCCCGTCCAACCTGCAGAGTTGACTCCGGCACCTTTGACTCCATCTCAGGACGGCGAGTCGAGCCCTGCGGGGCCGCAACAGAGGTTGCTGCCGGAGCTTAGCCCCGGTGAGTTAGGCGCAGTTGGTGGAGCCGGGAACGACTTCACGCCGCGCGCACCTACGTCCCGAAGTGGGTCGAGGCAGGCGGCACTCTCCCAGGGGGCATCTCCGGATGTCCGGGATTGAGTGAACGCCGGCGCAAGTACCTCCGGACAAGTGGACCAACAGTTCCGGATGCCTATTCCGGCCGGGTGGACTCCTTCGAAAGCCCCTTGCCCGGATTCCGGACGGTCCGCACCAGGTGCAGTGGACAAGCTCACTAATACTTTGGGTGAGTTGGCTCCGCTGGGGCGCTACGACCGCGCCCGGTCGCCCCATCAGGGACGACCTGACCGAAGGGACCGCTCGCCGTCTCTGCAGTCCAGGAACCCTCCGGGGTCTTTGTCAGAGAGGGAGAAGTGGCTGATTTCCACGGCGCTTGAACAGTTCAAGCAGAATCAGGCCACTCCGAGTGTTGACCCGACGGTCCCCTATGCTACGGGGATGACTGGGCCTATGGCTCCTCCCCCAGTCCTCTCGAGTCCGCAGACGCCGGTGGTCCCCGCAATGGGATCCGCGCCTGCTCAGCGACTCGGAGGCACCACGCTGGTCACAGCTTCGACCATTCCGACGGCCGGAGTTAGTGCTGCATGGTCAGCCTATCCTGGCTGTCAGAGTGCATCAGGCATGCAGTGGCAACCGGCGGCTCCGGCCCCGAGCTACGTCAGCTATGCCGCCCCGTCTGGAGCCTACCCAGTGGGTTCGACGGGAGTCCCGACCGCACCGAGTCAGGGTAGTGTGACAGCGGGAATGAACCCGACGGCAAGTGTGAGCTATCCTGCCCCCATGCCAGCGGCGTCGATGTCTGCCCCATAGTGTGAGCTATCCTGCCCCCATGCCAGCGGCGTCGATGTCTGCCCCAGCAGACTCCGCCGCGGGAGCAGGTGGTACACGGGCCTTGCCGTCCTATACTGCCGACCCCGGAGCCGGTTTCGCCGGTCGAGTGCGCTCTCGACGTGACAAGACGCCCGACCAATCATCTTGGTGGAAACGATTCAACGGGGATAACGCCGATTTGGAGGACTATTTACTCCAGATCTGACGGACGGCAGTATATGAAGGATGGACCCAGCATGAGGCTGGACATATCCTCTCGGGGAGCTTAGAGGGCAAAGCTCTCCGTGTAATGCAGTGTCTGCCGGTGGGAGCAGTAACTTTCAGCGAGGTTGCGCGGCAACTACGCCTACTGTTCACCCCGACGACCAACAGGCGGCAGTTTGAATGGGAGTTCAAAGCTCGGATCCACCTACCGCCTGAATCCGTTACCGAGTATGCTTTTAATTTGTGCATACTCGGCCGGAGGGCTTATCCGGACATGGAAGCCAGTCAGTTTGAACCGATGCTGATCGATCAGTTCATCGATGGCCAGCCATACCACATCTCCTACGGGCTGGCCACCCATGAAAAACGATCGATGGAGGAGGCAATCAACTCCGCCCTTGCGTTAGAGGTAGCTGTCCATCCCAGACAGATGCCTCCGGCCCCGGCTACGGCCCCGGCTGTTCCCACGCAAGCGGTGGCCCCGTCTCCTGCCTCGGCATCGCAGGTGACCCCATGGTCGGCCCCGGTTCCCCGGGCACTCACCGTGGAGTCCAACTCTCCATAGGTTGGTTCACCGGCACCCCCGCAAGGGATGCCTGTTCAAGCGGCACCAGCTGTCGCGTCATGTCCGTCTTCGGATGAGTATGACTATGAGGAGTATGATTTTGGCACTGCGCAAATGATTGCGTATTATGCCGAATCGACTCTCCGGGCCCCGCCGAGTGTTGTGCGTTCGCCTCCGGACCAGATCAGAACCGTCCCTGCTATTTCTGCGGAAAACAGGGACACTTTTGGCTGAAGTGTCCGGACATGCTGGAACATCTGCGGGCACGCAGATATCAAGGGAATCTTCCCAATCCGCGCCGGAGTAGCTATCCTCGGCCTGGTCCTCCGGGACAGCAAGGCCGCCCCTTTCAGAAGGGAAACTGAAATCGGACGTGGTGGCGACCAACACTGCGTCCGAGGACAGTAGTTCCGTGGCGCAGGACGCCTCCTCACCCGCTGATGAGCTGGACGACCCTCAAGTAGATATAACTTCTCCGGAAGTGGTCCTTGAGGATCAGTCTAGCTCCTCCGCAGCTGAGGCGGACAACGAGGACTCCGTAGCTGAGCCCAGTGTTCCGGGTGAGTCCGATCATCCGGTGTGCGTACTGGTGAGGGACCCTTGCTGGTACCTGCCCCTGTCTTTTGGACGGGAGCCGGTCCGGTTCCTCGTAGACTCTGGCTCGGAGGTTACAATCGTAGCCACAGGAACGTTTAAGTGTGAGCTAGTGCTCGGCGATACGGTGTTGCGGGATCCCGGGCGTTACACGCTCCACGGAGCGGGTAACAATAGCATCCGTATCCACGGTATAATCGATCTGCCTATTACTCTTGGGGACAAGGTGTATATCACAGAGGCAATCGTCACGGATATCGGAGCGCCTGGGATTATTGGGATGAACTTTCTCCGAATCCACCGGGTAATCGCTAACTTCTGTTCTGGCGAGCTCCGGATGGGAGAGGACACTCTCTTCCGCTCGGGTCCAAGCAAGTCATTCCAACTCCGGGCGGCGCGTACTACGGTAGTGCCGCCTATGAGCGAGATGATCATTGAGGCGAGGCCGATCGTCCCCGCATGCCCCTCGATGGTTGTCTGTGTGTAGTACAGCCGGTGAGCAGTTTTGCCCAAGGAACCGGACTCGTGCTGGGTGGTGCTCTGGTCAAGTCCAATGCCCGCACGATGCCCATCCTTGTGGTAAATCCCGCAGCACCGCAGCATCCGCGTCGTCGAGTCGTGTCATCCCGACCATCCTGTCTACCGCGCTGTGTGCGCGGCCGCGGCCGCCGGAGATGATCCGTTCACCCTGCCGGACCATCTGGAATCTAGAGTTCCGAAGGACCGGCTGGATGAAGATCAGCTTCAAGCTGTCCGCAAGCTGCTCCGGCAGTATCAACGATGTCGTCTACATCGACGATGTCGTAGTGTATGGCCGGTCGTTCGAGGAAACCCTCACCAACCTCCAGATGGTGCTCCATCGCGTCCGCGAAGCAGGCCTTAAATTGAAGCCAAGTAAGTGTGTGCTGTTCGCGCAGAAGATACTGTACTTGGGCTTAGTGGTAACGGGCACTGGAGTTAGGCCAGTGGTAACGGGCACTGGAGTTAGGCCAGACCCTAAGAAGCTAGAGGCCATGAAGAACTGGCCTCGGCCTTGCAGCCTGGCGGACGTGAGGTCCTTTTTGGGCTTCGCGAGTTACCACCGCCGGTTTGTGCGAGGCTTTGTGGAGATCGCGCGCCCCCTTACTATCCTCACGGAAAAGGGCGCCGATTTCGTCTGGTCGGCTGAGCAGGAAGTTGCCTTCTCGGCGCTCCGGCATGCTTTGGCAGATGCGCCAGTGCTGCGGCACCCCCGTCCGGATTGCGAGTTCATCCTGGACACTGACGCGAGTAACTTTGCACTCGGCGGTGTTCTCTCGCAGGTCGTGGACGCGCAGGAGCGGGTAGTAGCTTATGCAAGTGTGGCTCTGAGCCGCTCTCAAATGAACTACTGCACCACTCACCATGAGTTGCTCGCGGTGGTTACAATGACCAAGCGGTTCCGGCACTATTTGTTGGAACGCCATTTCCGCTTGAGGACTGACCACAGTTCGCTGAGATGGCTCCTCAACTATAGTGAGGCCGATGGCTTGGTGGCGCGGTGGCTCGTCAAACTCCAGGAGTATGACAAGAAAATTGAGCACCGTGCTGGTAAGTTGCACGGCAATGCGGACGGCCTGTCCCGTTGTCATAAGTGCAAGAATCCTAACTGTGCCGGGATGGCTCCGTCCCCGCACGACGTGGATTCCTCCTCAGACTCGGAATTGGACCTTCCAGGAAGGCCGCAGGCCGCTGCCCCCTAACACAACACGGCAGCCGGAGCATCCAGGGCTCATCTCCGCGCGCGGACCCGCCGGCACCGGCGATGGCGTCCCGCATTTGAACCGGAGGTGCGGCTCAGTTCCAGCGAGTCTTCCTCGAGTCCGGCGGTGTATTTCTCGTGGGTACCTTCCGCGTCCTCGGACGAGTCTGAGTCCTTATCCCAGTGGTGATGGCCGCTGCAGTGCAGTCGGACGTGCCGGATGAGGAGCCTAACTACTTAGGTGGCTACTCTCCGGCGCAGTTGATTGCAAAGCAGAGAGCTGACAGTGCTCTGGCACCGGTAATCAAAGCCCTTGAGGCCGGCCAGAAACCTCCGAAGGATGAGCGGAAGACCTACCGGGAGGAGACCCAGTCTCTTATCTCCCAGTTGGAAAGACTCTCCTTGAAGGATGGCCTCTTATACCGGCGCTATGAGCCACCGAGACCACTGCCACCCGTTTGGCAGTTGGTGCTTCCGGCGGAGCTGCGGAAAGAAGTGCTCCATCAGTTGCATGACCTCCGGGTGACTGGTCACTTGGGAATCCGGAGGACCGTCCATAGGCTACAACAGCGCTTTCACTGGCCTGGTAGCAGTTTGGACATGCAACGATGGTGCGCAGCCTGCCCTCGATGTCAAGCTCGTAAAGGAGTTCCGGTTCCTGGACGCCACCCCTTAACCACGGTTAATGCTGGCGCCCCATTTGATCGGATAGCATTGGATATACTGGATACCCATCGGGTCACCCCACATGATTTTTGGTACATCCTGGTGATATCTGACTATTTCACCAAATACACGGACGTGTACCCACTGCGCCGCCAGACTGCGCACGAGGTAGCTTGGTTGCTGGTGAATAGATGGGTGGTGTACCATGGTGTACCTAAGCAGGTACAATCGGATCAGGGCATGCAATTTGAAAGCAACCTGTTCCGGAGCCTAGCACAGATGCTAGGGAGTACCAAGGTGCGTACCACCCCTTACAGGCCCCAGTCAGACGGACAGGTTGAACACTTTAACCGGTCTGTCCTGAACATGCTGGCGGCCTTTGTAAATGATCGTGCGAATGATTGGGATGACCATCTCCCGTATGTCTCAATGGCGTAATGGCCGTCGGTCCACTCTTCGACCGGAGTTACTCCGCACGCGATGTTGCAAGGCCGGGAGCTCAATCTGCCCGTGGATATTATATATCCAACTGCGGCAGAGATCGGTGCAGTACCCCAGGGCGGTCCAAAGTACGTTGATTGGGTTCGCCGCGCCCTGGCAAACGCCCTTGATTTCGCGCGAGCGCGCCTGGATATGTCTGCTATCCGGCAGAAGCGTGGCTATGACGCCCATGCCAAGGGTAGGCCCGCGTTTGCGGTAGGAGACAAGGTGCGGTATTATTATCCACCGCTGAAGCAAGGCAACAAGTTTGCTAAGCCGTGGATAGGCCCGTTTACGGTACTTAAGCAGGTTACGGATGTGGACTACCGGATCCGGAGGGACTCCGACCCGGATAGGGTTCTGGTGGTTCACATAGATAACTTGAAGAAGTACGAGGGCCCGCTTGTCATGGATCCGCTAGTACAAGATGCGGAACCGGATGACGCTCCCTTAGGGGATCCAACCGGTCAGCATCCGCGGACTCCGGACGAACGTGTGCGCCGGATGGTGGGTCTCCCGGACCTCTCTGATCCGTCAGATGACGGTCCGGACATAGAACCACCATATCTGGGCGATCCGCAGGTACCCACGCTCCCTCCACCACCTGCAGATGATGGGCGACCACGCCGGAAACCTTGTGCGCCGACCCAATATGGGTGGGACTAACGTTCTGCCGATGCGCCGGATGGTGGGTCTCCCGGACCTCTCTGATCCGTCAGATGACGGTCCGGACATAGAACCACCATATCTGGGCGATCCGCAGGTACCCCCGCTCCCTCCACCACCTGCAGATGATGGGCGACCACGCCGGAAACCTCGTGCGCCGACCCAATATGGGTGGGACTAACGTTCCGCCGATGCGTCTGTGGTATCCATCTATCACACCAGGGATGGATTTTAGGTCGTTCCGTGAGGATCTGCACGACTTTCCGTGAACAGCTACTTTGTGGCTATCTCCGGAGTTGAGGTCCGCGGATATCTTTGCGTCGTAACGCCGCCGCTCCGCATCCGCCCTCCCGCAGTTTTTAGCACTAGGGATGTGCGGCAACCCTATCCGCATCAGTTCGACTGCTGTCCAGCGTAGGTAACACAGCGGCTACGCTGGCCGGACGACATTTGTGGATCTGCCGGAAACCCCTGGTCCCGGAACAGCCTCTTGTATGGCCAGACTGAGGTTGGGATTTACGTCCGCTACGGGAGAAGCGTTTTCCCACGGATTTGGGGAGCTGGCTCTGGACCTGGGGCTAGTGTCCAAATGTGAGGACTGATGTCCGTGGTTCGTCTGCAGGACTCGTCCGGCACTCCGGACACTTTAAGATGACACACTTCGGTGTGTTATCCCTCGTGAGCCACTACTATAAGGCTATTTCTATAGTAGATAAGGTTTCTAATGGCAGGAAACCGTTTACCATTATTTATAATGGACCGGCTGTTAAGCCCGCGTGTGCGGACCAGCCGCGGCAGTGGGGGACGCTCATTTTCGTCCGGATCATACCTTACACTACACGGTCCGGCCGGAATGACCGAATCCCCGGCCTCCTTGCGAGAAGGGGGTCGTATTTTACATGCGTAGCATACTTTGTGGCTTTTAATCCGGATTCATTATCATCGGATAAGGTCAATATGCCTGATATGGTAGTCGTCCGGCCTGGACTCCGTCCGCGGGCAGCTCCGGACGACCGCAGGCTATTGACTTCATCATGTTTGGGATCCTCTAGATTGGGCGCCAGCATGAAGGGTTCGCCCCCTAACCATTGAGGATAAGACCCATGCTGGCCCCGCCTCTAATCTATTGGTTCCGCGCTCCGGTAGTCGTTTGCTTTGGCTCTGGGTTTGACCGGACACCGCTCCGCGGTCGGGCTGGACGTTGGGGTTGCTAGTGGGCACGTTGCAAACGCCCATAGGGCGCCCAACTGTCCGTCCGGCTGCCTTGGGCATGTCTGATCGCCTTGTATGCATACCAGCGGCTATGGGGAGTGGTTTTGTTTATTTTCCATCTCATGTTATAATTTCTTGAGTGGATTATATAAGCCACAAGTATGTGTGCATGCCGTGGAAACGCTATTCTTATTTATTCAATCGTGCATTGAGATAAGTTTAGTGATATATCTTTTTCCTGGTGCTTAAGAGGGGTTTAAGAGATTGTGTTGTGTGTATCAGAAGCTTGTTTCGCCGTGATCTATGGAAAAGCAGGTGAACGGTGGTGGATTTGTTCCCATCGCTGGTTCGAACAGTGTAGATTTTATTTACATTGTTGTAAGGTGGACATACTCGTTACATCCACAAGTAGATCGACTTCTGATACATTGTATACAATCTCTATCCTGCTGTTGTGATTAACTTCACGTCGTTCACCGCCAGTGCGGTAGCTAAAGCTAATGACTGATTTTAATAACTATGTTTTAATTGCGGGATCCCCCGGGATGGCCAGTACTTTTTGCCACCCGTATACATGGAGTGATAGGAGACATCGGGGGGAGATGCGTGTATATGTATAAGCCCATTGTCAGAAAACGTTATTCGTTTGGCAGCCTGTATTGATTGATGCTATAAATAGACGTTTCCACGGTGACACGCTGCACTGCCACGCGTGTAGAATAGCTGCTACCACTTGATGCCTCTTAATCTGTGTACCTTGTGATCACTGGTCATTCGAGCACTCGGCACTGGTGGAGACAGATCTGCGGATCTGACTCCCAGTGTTTATGCTTAGAGCGCTCGGATACTGGTATGTCTGAGACCAGTGACGGGGAAAGTACGAGAGGGAAGGTGCCTCCGGACAGTGATCGTGAGATCCAGTCTGGAGATGAGTCGCTTGAGCGTGGTAACAGGTACTCGGGACGAACTGAGCCTGAGGATGACGGCCGCTCGGCCGACTCCCAAGGCTCGCGCACGGGTTCCGAGGAATCCGACTCCGGCACTAGTGCCAAGAGTGTGGTCACGGTGGACCACGTTGTAGAGAGCAACTTGGCTGCTATAGAAGCCGAGAAGCTCCTTGATCTGTCTCCGCTTCCCCGCATGGAAACGTTGATGAACTACAGTGAGGCGGGCCCCGTTGGTTTGGATATTGAGTTGCATCCGCCCGTGGAGATGCTTGCATCTCTTGGGCCGGATGAGAGTACTCGTCCGGATACCCGTCCGGATGGCCGCGGCCGTCCGGACACCGGTTCCGGTGAGAACTCCTCGGTGTCCGCACCTCCGGAGCCTGGCCCGCGTGATCAGGGCAAACCTGCGTCCTGGGCTGAACAGCTTGATGCGGCTGAGCAAGCTGCGTCCCAAGTTCCGGCCTCGGAGCAGGGAGCCGACTCGGTAGATACCACGAGTAAGGATGATGGGTTTATATCGCCTGTCTCCAAGCACATGCGCTACCGAACCAAGAAGATTGCCCAGAAGCAGTGGGAGGCCCAACAGAAACTAGAGGCCTCTAACCGCGGGCAATCCGAGTCCGATCCCGAGTGAAAGGACCCGACCGCTCCTACGCCGAGGAAGAAGAAGAAGCGGATGCATCAGAAACGTAAGTCCGGTGGTCCCCCGCCCCAGTCCGGACCTAAGTCCGGAGGACCTAAGCCGCTGGCGCCTAAGCCGGACGGCAAGTCAGGGTCCTCTGCCAAGTCCGGGGGTACCAAGGCGCCAACTCTTTCGGGAAGCGGTGCGGACAGTACCTCCGCAAAGTCCGACGGGGTGCGGAAGGTTCCAGCAAGCCGGCGCCCTCCGGGGCACCAAATGGAACCTCCTCCGGCAAATCTTCCGGACAATCCAAGCCGTCCAGAGCGGTGGAGAGCGGGTCCAGTCCATTGGACAAAGGGTGCCCTTGCCACAGAAGGGAGACCTCCGGTTGGAACTCCTTCACCGGCAAGCGTGAAAGGACGGGGAGAAAGACCTGTCCGACGCTGCACTGGACGCGGGGTGGCGAGCTTACTGCGACGAACTGCAGAAAGCTGCCACTCAGCGCGCGCAGAGTGTGCCTCGACAACCCAGGTCGAGCGTTCGTTCGAGGGCGTCCCAACAGAAACGGACGTCTTCGGAGCAGCCTTCTATCCAGAACCACTGGGTGAAGTTGTTTGTCTGTCGACGGTGCTACTCTCGTATCCCTGAGGAGAAATACTTCCCCAGTTTGGAGGCCTTGAACGCTCACCGCGCCGGTGCTCACCACGATGAGGGACTCCACACCGGTGAGGAAGAAGTCAGGCCTGTATTCAATTTTAGATACATTCCACCTCGGGTGGCGACGTCTATGACTACGTCTATGGAGAGCGGGTCCAGTCCATTGGACGATAATTGGCGACATTGACGATAATTGGAAACAGTCTGGCATCGTGTCCGCAGGCTCGAGCTACACAGCTCGCCTGACGGTATCGATGGACAAGACCCCGGCGGAGTACCAGGCGCCGGAAGCCACCCAGACAGCAGCAGAGGCTGTCTGTCAACCGCCGGCGACTCCAGTAGTGGAAGAACGGAACCGGGTTACGATGATAGTGTCGGAGATGCCGCAGATCGCGGCACGGACACGCGTGGCATCCCCCAAGCGTCGGCCCCAGCCAAAGACTCAGGGGAAGGGCTCGTCCGCCGGAACCGATCAGGTCCGGACGACGCCCCTGCTGTCTCCGGGCACCTTGACGCAGGAGGATCACCTGGGCTTGCTGGAAGTGACGGTCCCTGCGGGGCCGTCAGAGGGACGTGTGGTGTCCGGCACCACCGCTTCCTCGAGTTCCACGTCGGTGGTCAGGCCTAATACCCCACGTGAGACTCCTTTCACAGCGAGTAGTTCCGGACGTGCTGCACCTCTCTCGAGGTCCACGTCCGCGTCTTCTGTTCCGATTGCAGGGACGTCCGCGGGATGGCAAAGCCTAGCCTCCCTGGACATGGATACCCTCAATCCAGCAGAGGATGTGCTCCGACAGTTCGGATCTGCAGCTGCCAGTGCCTACGCGACTCTCCGCAAGTCTGTAGGCCAGGCGGTCGGCCATCGTCGCGATGGTTTGGATCGGATAACGTCGGACCCAACGTTGGCTAACCTGCCGGTCCCTCGCGCCATTGGTGACTTGGGATCCACAGGTGTTGCCGCGTTGGCCCGCACGAGAGAAGAGTACCCCTGGGATCACCCCGAGCATGGTAGGCTCACTCAGACCGCGGAGTACCTCATAGCGGAGATAGACCGCTCTCTGGAACGGCTTAGCCGGTACCGTGCCGAGGCCTCTCATGTCGCGTGCCACCTTGCACACGACCAAGGCCTCATGGAAGGTACCCGGCGGAGCCTTGAGAGCTTCCGGACTTTGTCGGCCGAATGTGAGCGGCGTGCTTTCGCCCAAGGGCAAGCTGCCGCCCGAGCCGAGCAGTCTGAAAGGACCTCCGTCTCCCCCGAGGTGACCGCTAGGATGGAACAACTGGAGGCTGAGAATCAGAAGCTACGGCGTCGTCTCGACGAAGCTGAGGCTGCTAGGACTCGCCTGCTTCAGGGCGTTGATGACCTTTCGTCGTCCGCCGTGGACCAGTCTGTTCTCCAGCAGGCGGATGCCGCTTTGGAGCTGGCCATCTACCCCATCCTCGTCCGGATGTGGGGAGAGCGTACGGCCAGTGTCCAGCGCACCCGCGATACGGTAGAGATGTTCGGCGCCGTGGCCCACCTCGGCGCGAAAGCTCTACCGGCCTCCTTTGCGTTGGCTCCGTCAGGACCTGGTATGCGGGGTTCCCCAGCGAACATGAGCTCGACATGAACTTTATGTCCCTGTGTCTTGGGTAAGGCCCACGCGGGCCCTGGGGACGATTTCCATTGGGGGCCCAGGTGGGGGGAGACCGTTGCTGACTCGGGGGCTCACGCCCTGTGGATCACCGGTTTCTTACCACCTGGGGTGGACTCGTTCCGGGCTGACTGTACGTGGTTGTAGTGTTCCGTAGAGTAGTGCCGGACGCCCTGTATCGGGCGCCCGCCGAACTTTACATTTGTGTCAAGAAAACAGAAAAAAATTCCACGTTTTTATATTTGTTTGGAAAGCACACAAGACAACTACGCGATTCATGGGCGTTTTGGTGTAAATAATGCTAGAAAAAAAGTGAGTTTGACCCAAAATCGCATATGGTGTCTGTTTCTACACATTTTTTTCTCACCGGCAAATTCTACTGCGGTTCATCTTTCAGTCCATAGTTCGAAAACGAATCACACAACATATGTCTTAAACTTAATAGAAAATATTTCAGAGAGTATGGCTTTCCGATGATATATTACACTAATGGATCAGGAAATTTTAACATGCACTAAAGCGATGATATTTGAGCAATGATCTTGAAATTTCGTCTAAAAAGAAATTATATACTACTGTGACACCTTAATTAGCTCAGTTATTGTCTAATAATTGGGGAAATACCAGCCTTACAAACCTCCTGGATGATATATCGGATTTATTTTTGTAGAATATGTTTAATTGCTCAGATAAAAATGCTCATTTGAGTATAGGTTATGTGTTTGGATTTTTTTTATCGACCATTCCAATACATGTGTCAGTTTTTGCGTGATTCTCGTCAAAATGTAGCATCGGAATGTGATTTTGTAGCTGATCTTTCCCCTCTGCGCCAAATTGTGTTGTATACCAAGTGAAATGTGTTATGTTTTATTCATTTGCATTAACAGCTGGGCAAAATAATGAAAATAATAAGTTCATTATCTACAAGGTAATTACTCATTAAGATATCACAGTAGTAATTGCGTCACGTCCGGGTTGAATGGTAAATAAACAAAATTTCGAAACATGCATATTTCCGAACTGTGGTTATTTGTGTCAAGAAAACAGAGAAAAATTCCACGTTTCTATATTCGTTTGGAAAGCACACAAGACAACTACTCGATTCATGGGCGTTTTTGTGTAAATAATGCTAGAAAAAATGTGAGTTTGACCCAAAATCGCATATGGTGTCTGTTTCTACACATTTTTTTTCTCACCGGCAAATTCTAGTGTGGTTCATCTTTCAGTCCATAGTTCGAAAACGAATCACACAACATATATCTTAAACTTGCTAGAAAATATCCCAGAGAGTACGGCTTTCCGATGATATATATTACACTAATGGATCAGGAAATTTTAACATGCACTAAAACGATGATATTTGAACAATGATCTTGAAATTTCATCTAAACAGAAATTATTCACTACTATAACACCTTTACGGCCGAAGGTCGTACGACGAAAACTCTCCATTATCGCCCGATGTCGAAAAAATTGGGGTCACGATTTCGGTTATTTCTTGCCAGCGACGCTTCAGTGCAACTGTCTGCGCTCATACATAGAAAAAAAAAAGGTCCGATCGATCTGAATTTGATAGGACTGAAGCGTTATGTTAGTGGCTCGGTCTCCTTCAAATTTTGTCAAAATCGAATGAAAATGGTTGCCATGGCAACGGAAAAAGTGAAAATCACATAATTGGCTATAACTCCGGTTCTCATGGTTCTACTCAATATGAATTTCTCAAACTATTTTTGTATTTTTCTTTGGCCAATCCCGGATCGAATGATTACGGCCGATGGTCGTACGATGAGAATTCTCCAGTATCGCCCGATGTCGAAAAATTGGGGGTTCACGATTTCGGTTATTTTTTGCCAGCGACCTTTCAGTGAATATGTCTGCGCTCATAACTAAAAAACGAACGGTCCTATCCATCTGAAATATATAGGAGTGAAGCGCTTTGGTAATGGCTCGGTCTTTTTTCAAATTCCGTCAAAATCGAATACAAATGGTTGTCATGGCAACGGAAGAAGTGAAAATCATATAATTGGCTATAACTCCGGTTTTTACTTGATTTTAATTTTTCCAACTATTTTTGTATTTTTCTTCGGCCAATTCTCGATCGTATGGTGTACGACCCATGGGCGTACGACGAAAACTCCCCATTGTCACCCGATGTCGAAAAATCAGGGGGTCACGATTTTACGGCTTTTGAGTGTTCTAAGACTCCAGGCCATACTAGTATATTGTGAAGCTAGTTTTTCAATCGTTTCAGCCCATTTTCGTTCAGGAGATGTGCCTGGATGATATAAACAATACTGTGAAATTTTACAGCTCAACATTGAACGATAAGGTCAAGGTCAGAGAAAAGATCAAAATCGAAAAATTGCAATAACTCTGCTTATATTAATGATTAGTTTCCCTTATTAATTTTGTATTTTTCTGTGCTCAATTCCGATCATTTGCTGTATGACCGATGGTCCTATGATCAAAATCCCCCATCATCGCCCAAAGTAGAAAGTGTAAGGGTCATCAGCTGCAATCACTGATTCGTAGTATTTGAAGGGGTGGTAATTCCTAAACCACTGACGATATTCAATAGATTGTTGAATTAAAGTATGCAGTATAAAGTTGTGAGAACTGGCGAAGTTTGGTTTGTCAGTATCAAGAATTCAGGTCGTGGTCGACAGGTCAAGAATATGTTCAAGATGGAAAAAAAAACTTCTATTGATGATTATTCCCCCCATGATTTTTGTATTTTTTATGGCCAATTTCCGACCATTTGATATATGACCAATGATAGTACGGCCAAAATCCCCGATTATCGTCCAGGCAGAAAATGTAAGGGTCATCAACTCCGTTTTTAGTAACTAAATCTGGAAGGGCGAGGGTCTGCAATCTCTGATTGTCTCGTTATACATGTTCTTCGTTTGTCAATACCATGTATTATTAACATGTCGTTTTAGTACAGTAAAATACTTTGCCCACACACACGTGTTCTGGTTTAACATTCATTCCAAACACCGAAAGTATTGTCAATGTAAAGCTACTCTCTTGTGCAAACAATTTTTGTTCAGAGGGAGGAAAATAGAAAGTTCAAAAATCAAAAGTGAAAATAGTTTTATTTGACTCGAACTTCTAAACTAATTTAATCCAAACGTTTCATTCTTACGGATCATAGCTGTGTCTTCCAGCTTCTATTTTGAACTTCCAAACATCCAAACGAATCGGCTCCTAATCATATTATGAAACTCATAAACGGGGCAGAGATTGTGTAGAATACAGCGGTAGTTTTTCTATTTGTCATTTTTTCACAGCATGGTTTCGTTATCTGGTCGGCGGTCGCGGTCATACACGTACCACATGATCTCAAATTTTAGGTCCCAGAACGTATGTTATATCTTACAAATTTGCCATTACGTAATCCCAGTCGGACATGTACTGTATATGCAACGTATACGTTTTTGTACGAAAACAGCTTTCATCTTTGCAACCCAGATAATATCTAAATAGTAGATATCACACTATTGACGGTGGCTATTCTTGGTTGAAATCGTGGGACTTCACGTCCAACAGCGATATTTTTTACCAGGTACAGGCAGGTGGATTTACATCCCGCCACATGCTATTATTTGATCCAGCTAACAAACAAAACCTCCTTCTGGAACCACCAATAGGTTGTATATGACCAACCAGTGTGAATTTTGTAGATCAATAATATCATGATTTATTTTACTTACCAACTCTTTCCACCGTGTCACTCGTTCATGGACATGGCACTGTTTCTCTCTTGTGCATTGTATGTCACTGTTAGGAGCATGTACATCCTGCAGATCCTGTGTAGTATACATTTAAGTACAATAAGTGTACAAATATTTTTTTTCATCTTCTTTTTCATGTCTAACAACTGGAACCCTTGAATTGTTTGCAATAAAAATGCTTGTTTACACAGGTGAACTATAGTCTGACATTTCATTGCAAGCAAAGAGAACGAATGCTAGCGATTGCAGCATACCTTGTCTGGATGGAATTGGTGGAAGGCTACATCAGGAACCACCTTTATGTGTGGTGTGACATCCCTTACTGATACTCCGTGAGAAGTTTCCATGTCATGACAAAGGTCAGCCTGTGAATATTCTGAACCGGATGATTCAGATGAGTCTGGTATCTCCTCACCACGTTTATGCAATTCATCCTCGATCTTCTGAAGGATGACAGAAGGAGATGCCACTTCTGGATCTGATATCATCCCGTTCTGTGATGTATCATCCTCGGTATTTCCATCTGAGGATGATACATCACTGGATCGCTCCATTTCAGACATCTGGACGCATTTGTTTTAGTACAGAGCAAATTTTGTCAATTGAAGCAGGGTGTCGAATCAGAGTGTGGTGCACGATAATGCCTCGTACAGAACACTTCAGAAACGTATGTTGTGCGCTGAGCTCCTGGGACAACTTTCGCAGAACAACCTCAGTGTATTTTTCAGGAGAACAACGGAAGGCGTCAAAGCCTAAAGTGTTGTCTTGAAGTGCCAAAGTGAGACTTGTATACTTGAATGCTGACGAGTTGAATGATACGGGCTCATGGGCAATCTCATTGTGATCGCTTGCTTCTTTGCGGGATAGAAATGTGTGTCCAACAGGCATGACACACATTAGACGTTGTCTGAGATCTTCAGCCTCAGGGCTGCAGTTCTTTGTGTTATCATACCTGTCTAAGCATGAAATTAGCCAGTCTTTGAGTTTTTCTGGCCTGCCATCCGGTTGCAGGTTGTGCTCTGCCAGTCTTGCACAAAATCTTTTAGTTTTGGTCTTGCAGTCTCTGATCGTTGCTCTTAAAGGGCACTCTGGCAACTGCTGGAATATCCACTGTTCCAGGCCAGCTGTTGTGATGAACCATTTCTCACAAGGCCAGACTGGAACCAAGTGACATTTGGTGAGTAGTTCTTTCTTTGAGAGGAAATTTGAAACCTTCTTGAAGAACGGTTCACAGGTTTTACTAATGTTATCAATGAGATCACATTCGCTGGCTGGAATATTCACAGCTGGTGTTATGTCAACAGATATTGGAACTGCACTCTTCTGGCGAGTGAAGAGTAGAGTTACTGCAGGTTCATTGTATCGTATGCCACTGTAATGAGGACCAGCAAACCCGCCATGAGACAAGGGCTGTTCGGAGCTATCAAAACTCTTGCAAACGTCATATACCTTATCTGCAAAAGCCTTGTAGACTTCCCAGGGCTTGAAATGTTCACCACCTACAGTTATTTCCCTTTGATAGGTCAAACTTGTATGGCTGGTTTCAATTTTTCCCAGGTCAAAATCTGGAGCAGTAGTCAAAGCGAGTAAGTAGTCAAAGTCTGTATTTGCAGAAGCACGTGTTCCATCATACGTAGACCCAATCGGGATGAGTTCCCCGTCATATTTCTCTTCTTTTAGTCCATGTTGGAGGAAGCACATAAAGTTTTTAATGGTCTCTTCCACCTGTGTATCTGTTGAAACCTCCTCCCAGGCAGCTGTTTGATCTGTGTATGATGTAAAAACACCCCTGCAAAGAGATTTTCAACGATTACTTCAAAGTCACATCCCACCTAGTTTAGTACATCTTACTCAGCTTCAGTAGAGTCAGATGCTGATATCAAACTTTCCTGAAAGTTTCATATAGAAGCACTTTGTGTGATGATAATTTACTGTCTGCTCCCTTTCAGAGCAGAGAATGTTAGGTTAAAACGTATATGCTGTGGGTGTCTCTCAACTGTCAATTTCGGACAGTAAGGTCAGCTGCTCATTGAACAGACAACAAATACCACAAATATAGTGCATGTTTACTTTATTGATCAATCAAGTGATATCAAAGAAATACTTATTCACTCAGAACGAGTTTTACAGAACCCACTTTAGATTTACAACTAGTTCTCAAGGCCTAAAGATGCCTTGGAGAAATTTCGGTTTAAATATTAACTGATAACATTCATAACATGTTTGCCTCGGGCATTTTTGCTCTATGACACACTATTTCTGAGATACTAATGGTTATAATGTTTCTTAATATAGCGCAAATTCAAAAATGTTGGTCAAAGCATTTACTGAGATGGGTAGAGAGTTCCTCAACTTGGGGGCACAAGCTGAGAAAGCTCAATCACCCGCCCATCTTGCATCAGGTTCTTCTCTCCTTAAGCTGGTTTTCTGTTGTTGAGTGTTTTCCGGAGTGTTCTGCTTGGTTTGTATTGTCTAGGCATGCACGACAGATAAAGTGGCCATTTGGCCATTTAGAGTCTGGTAGATTAGTGGATTGATCTTGAAATATTTAACAATGTGTTTTCTGGTAACTATCCTGTAGCCTGGACCAAGGCTAAGGTTTTCAACATCTACAAAAAGGGCGAACCATTTGACCCTGGAAAGATATTAACATTGTACAATCAATCCCCAAACTATATGATACTGTATTATCTAACAGACTAAAACGATGGAATACTGTGCACGGTGAACAAGCAGATGGCCGAAAGAGGCGCAGCTATGAGGAAGAAATACTCACTATCCACCTGCTTATAGATATTGCGAGACACAAATGGAAAAAACTGTATACAGCGTTCATATACTATGAGAAGGCCTTTGACAAGGTGAACCGCTACGAATTATTGCTCTTTGACAACAGAGGCTGTAGTACTCGTTTTCTCAATGCTTTGAACATAGTATGGCTGCTTCAGGAATGATCGGTCATGAACAATTTAACACGAGCGCTGGGGTAAAACAAGGCGGTACTACCAGCGTTGGATTATTTGTGGCCTACATCGATACAACTGTGACAAGTATAAACTCACACAGGGCCAGATGACTGGCTAGGCATGCTGCATTGCCTCTCGTTCATGGACGACACAGTAATTGTCACCACGTCGCGAGAGAGCATGATGTCAAAGCTCAGTTTGTTAAAACAGACGGTGGACAGTCCAAACATGAAAGTTCATCAAACTAAGTCATTGTATATAGCCATCAACTGTACAAACCAAACCCGTTTATACTACATGATGTCACGATTGCTAGAACCAATCGATACAACTACTTAAGTGCTCTGGACTCGGATGACCCTATCAGGATACAGGTCCAAAAGCACATTAAATCTAAGACTCAATTTCTATTCTTTCCTGAACCGACACAATGATGCCCTGCTCCAAGTGAGGTTTCGTGTCTGGAATAGTGCTTTGAAAGCAGCCATTATGAAATATGGTTGACGAATGACCTAAGAGCGGTTGAGTCAGTATAAAATACCACCCTAAGTATCTGTTAACCGTCCGTCAAACTACTTGTAATGACCTGGTCCTAGTGGAGTGTGGTTTGCCAGATGCCAAAAGTTTGATCATGGATAAACAGATCAAATTCCTCAAAATGATGACCAATAACAACCTGTACACGAAGGGTGTGATGGACTTGGCCATCGACAGCCAATCACCTATAAGTAAGCGAATGCAAAGACTGATCGCACTGGTTCCTCAGTGCCGAGTAGAGAACATTCGGACTGTCAGGGAAAGAGTCATGACCTCAGATTCGTAACGAAGGAGTGCTTATTTGGCTCTGAACCCTCAACTTGTGGCTTATATTGACTATCAAAAAGATTAAAATGTACCAGACCATGATCGTATCACATGTACCCACATGCGTTCGTCTTCCCACAATCTACGAAGTGAGACGGGTCGTTGGGCGGCCCCAGGACATAAGAACTGATTTTAATGTGAATTATGATAACTTGGATGATTTATTTCGTGATATGAACTTGTTGACAGTATCTCGGTATTGCCGACAAATTCTGAACATATAATGTAGAATATTTATGACAGTTATCGGCCCGAAACCCTCCCTTACACATTCTCCCACCCGACATACACGGCACAGATTCATCACATGACTTCATACTCACGAGAACCGGTACACACCAACCAAGCCATGTGAACAACTACACAAATGACGTCAGGCAGAACACACCACCAATCAGAACATTTCCAGACACCTAACCACGCCCACACAGACATTACATCACATTCAGCAAATCACATGAACTCCTGTTCCACGACGCGGGAAAAACCAAACACCGCATGGAAAAATCCCCGCGCTTTCCGGAGTCGAGTTTGAGAGATTTATAGAGTGAAGACGTGTGTCTAAAATATTGAAGAAGTCAAAAGAAGATATCTGTGATATATTGCTGAACTTGTCGGACCGTTATTCGGACCATATCGGTCAGTTGTGAAAGTGGCCGTGATCGAGTCATCAGACTATTCATCCCAATAAACTTGAATAAATTGAATTCGGACTGGTTTGTGATACTTCAAGCACAACACTAACGAACACTATACTACGTAAAAGGGCTGATCGGATCCTGAAGAATCCCGATTTCGTAACAATAAAAATTGACATAATATCATTTAATTGAATGTAGACCAACATAGACCAACTAGGTCTCATCTGTTTACATTTATGAATCTGTCAACATGGGCAATCATATGACGGATTTCCGTAACAGCTCCTCCAGCTTTTGTAGGGCTTCAATACTTTTGTCTGGATCACAAGTGGTGCAGAGCTGCGTGTCATCAGCATACATGTGTATGTTGATTACGTGCTATGCAGCTATTTCGAATGGAGATGTGTACAACGAATGCAAGTGAGGACCCAAAACAGATCCTTGTGGGATCCCGGTAGAAATGAGTTTTGTAGAGGGCATTTGGCCATTCACTCTTGAACGTTGGGCTGAAGACCCTACCCTGAAGTGGTACATAAGGCTCTCGCAGTCCGTAGGGCAACTCGAAGTTTTATCCCCGTGGTGGACCAGGGCCATCACCGACTCCGGCCAGCAAAGCACCCACATACCTCCGTTCATCATGCTGCTCCCGTGGCTTTCCTTCCCAGGCACGTTGGGCTACATGATACGGAAGCCCAGATAGGACATTTGCCCCGATAGTTTATCTCGCCTCGGCGAACTGCTAACTCGCCTCGGCGAACTGTTATCTCGCCTCGGCGAACTGCTAACTCGCCTCGGCGAACTGTTATCTCGCCTCGGCGAACTGCTAACTCGCCTCGGCGAACTGTTATCTCGCCTCGGCGAAGTGCTAACTCGCCTCGGCGAACTGTTATCTCGCCTCGGCGAACTGTTATCTCGCCTCGGCGAAGTGCTAACTCGCCTCGGCGAACTGTTATCTCGCCTCGGCGAACTGTTATCTCGCCTCGGCGAACTGCTAACTCGCCTCGGCGAATTGTGGCTGCCGTTTGTAAGGATTACATAACTGGCAACTTAGTAGTTGGCCTCGGCGAACTGTTAACTCGCCTCGGCGAACTGTTAATTCGCCTCGGCGAACTGCTAACTCGCCTCGGCGAACTGCTAACTCACCTCGGCGAACTGTGGTTGCCATTTAGGTGTGTTACACAACTGGCATTTTAGTAGTTGGCCGAGGCGAGTTAGCAGTTGGCCGAGGCGAGTTAACAGTTCGCCGAGGCGAGAAAACAGTTCGCCGAGGCGAGATAACAGTTCGCCGAGGCGAGAAAGCAATTGGCCGAGGCGAGATAACAGTTCGCCGAGGCGAGATAACAGTTCGCCGAGGCGAGATAACAGTTCGCCGAGGCGAGATAACAGTTCGCCGAGGCGAGATAACAGTTCGCCGAGGCGAGTTAACAGTTGGTTGATAAGAGACCAGTTAGTAGTTCGCCGAGGCGAGTTAGCAGTTCGCCGAGGCGAGTTAGTAGTTCGCCGAGGCGAGTTAGCAGTTCGCCGAGGCGAGTTAGCAGTTCGCCGAGGCGAGTTAGTAGTTCGCCGAGGCGAACTTAACTTATGGGGCAAATGTCCTATCTGGGCTTCCGTAACATGACGGTGTTGAAGCTCTTCCGAGTCATGTATCGTAGTTATGTGTCAGTCGGATCTTGTCAGGCGGACTAGTTACCTGGGTTATGAGCGCCGGCGTGTCATGGCAGGGTGCATGCGCTCTAGAGCCAGCGTCAAACTTTACACATGCATACTACCTGACTCACACCTTCCTGGTCAATGTACATCAAAAAGTTAAATATTTTATTGCTCAAAACACATGTGTGACTTAATTCCGAGCAAACAATTAGCCCAGAGGCTAAGATAGGTTACCGGACAATTTTGGTTCAAGCACCACAAGTGAGATATGACATTGATATTTACCAATCAAGGTCATCTTTGTGAACTTCAATGTTACCATTAGGTGTGTTGGATATAATTTTGTATACAACTTATAGTCATAATACGAATGTAATGTCTATCTGCAAGTATTTTCTCCGTAAAGGCCAATTTACAAATTTCAGGTCAGGTGTGACCTTGAGATTTAGCCTCTAAAGTCATCTGAGGTCAACCTCAAGGTCACAAAAAGATGCACCATATTTGATCCCCTATATGCTTGTAATACAAACCTAAACCCTATGTACAAGCGTTTTGCCCCTATATGGCAATTTGTTATTATCAGCCTTTTTAAGCCTTTCCAGCCCACATATTGGGCCTTGTCAGAGATTCCAGGCACTTCATCTTTATAAACAATATCAAGGACCCCAATCAGCATGGTCTGAAACAAAAATCTCAAAAGTAATCTCAAAAGTATATGAGATGAATCCTTTGAAACAAAAATCTCAAAACTGTCTGAACAGTTTTTGAGAAAGTGGCCGTCAAAATCCAAAATTGGGCATTTTTCAATGAAAATGGCCGTCATTTCGAGGAAAATGCGAAATTAAAGAAGAAAAGGCCTTTCATGGGAATATTTTTAGCTATTTTTGTGCAAAATTTCAGAAAAATTCGACCGTAAACTTTAAAGATAAAATTAGCCCAAGGGCTAGATAGGTTACCGGACAATTTTGGTTTTAAGCATGGCGGGTGACATATGACCTGAAACTGGCTCAAAACAGATAGTTTTTTGCTGACCCATCCAAAATTGGAATGACCGCCACGTGCAGACCGGCGATACAAAGGAAATAAAGCTTAAATACGTCATAAAGGTACATGAGGAGCTTGATTTTGTATGATTTTGAAAAAAAACCTGTTTGTAAAGATTTTGAGAAAATGGCTGCCATAGACAAAATTCATCGTTTTTGTCACAAAAAAAGGTCCTCTTGACCTTCCAAGGTCATTGAAGGTCTATTTCAAGTTCACCACTCAAACTGCGATATATGATTTGCCATTTGAATGTGCCATTACTTTGGCTCTATCTTGATGTGTTTTATGACTGTACTCAGCACAGCACCCATCATGAAGAAACAAATGTGTGAAACTTTCAAGTCCAAAAAATGTTCAATGGCCAAAACAAAAATTTTTTGCTACAAGTTAATCCAAGTGCTAGGAAAGGTTACCGGACAAAACTGGAGTTCTGATGTATTTATTTTAGCCTATTAGCCTTTTGTCCCATGACCTTGAAGATAAGGTCATTGGTCAATTCAAGGTCACGGGAATAATCAGCATATATCATCAAGGAAGATATTAGCCATTTAGTGACCTGACCTTGAGAATAAGGTTAAAGGTGAAGTTCAAGGTCATGAGAATATTATGCATATATCATTTCCAATATGTTCACGATTCATTCCTAAGCTGTTATGTCGATAATAAGTGAAATATTAGTCATTTTGTTCTCTGACCTTGAAAATGAAGTTGAAGATCTAATTCAAGGTCACCAAAGTATTCAGCATATATCATTCCCTATATGTTCACCATGGATTCCTAAGCTGTAAAGTTGATAATAAGCGAGATAATAACCATTTTGTTCACTGACCTTGAAAATGAGGTCAATGGTCAAATTCAAGGTCACCAGAATATTCAGCATATATCATTTCCTATATGGTCACTATGGATTCCTAAGCTGTAAAGTCGATAATAAACGAGATATTGGCCATTTTGTTCTCTTACCTTGAAAATGGGGTTAAAGGTCAAATTCAAGGTCACCAGAATATTCAGCATATATCATTTCCTATATGTTCACTTTGGATTCCTAAGCTTTAAAGTCGATAATAAGCAAGATATAATCATATTAGACATTTTGTGCTCTGACCTTGAAAATAAGGTCGGAATTCAAGGTCTGGTCATTTATTTTATGTTCACAATTGATTCCTAGTCTGGAAAGTTGATAATGGGCGAGATATTAGCCATTTTGTTCTTTGACCTCGGAAATGAAGTCGAAGGTCAAATTCATGGTCACGAGGATATTCAGCATATATCATTCCCTATATGTCCACAGTTGATTCCTAATCTCTAATCTCAATATTAAGTGAGATATTAGCAATAATGTTTCCCATTATAAAGCATAGGAAAATGTTACATGGGAAAGTCCCATTTGGGCCAAGTTTGGGCCAAAATGACCCACTTCAAGCGACTCAAGAGCAACGAAACTTATACACAGGGGTACATATGAGGAGTCTTATGCATCAATCATGAAAAATTAGCCTAAAGGCTAAGGAAGGTTGTGAAAAATTAGCCTAAAGGCTAAGGAAGGTTACCAGACAATATATGTTTTAAATTTTAGATATTAGCTCTTTTGTCCCGTGACCTTGAAAATAATATCACAGGTCGAATTCAAGGTCACAAACATATTCAGCATTTATCGTTTCCTGTATATATACAATTGATTTTCAAGTTGTAAAGTCGATGAAAAACGAGATATCAGCAATTTTGTATTCTGAATTTAAAAGTAATATCTAAGGTCAAGCTCAAGGTCATGAAAATATTTAGCATATGTCATTTTATGTATGTGCACAATTGACTCCTAAGCTGTGAAGTCGATTATAAGTGAGATATTAGCCATTTCGTGCTCTGACCTTGAAAATTAGGTCAAAGGTCAAATTCATGGTCATGAGAAAAATCGGTATATATCATTTCCTATAAGTCCACACTTGATTCCTAATCTCGAATCTCAATACCAAGTGGGATATCAGGAGAAATGTTTCCCATTATAAAGCATAGGGGAATTGGGGGAACATAGGGGAATGGGAAAGTGCCATTTGGGACCCGTCAAAAAATCAAAATGGCTGTCACACACATACCGGCGATTCAATGGCAATGAAACTTACAGATGTCACAGAGGTATATGAGGGGAATCTTCTGAAACAAAAATCTTAAATATATAATTAGACAGTTTTCGAGATACGGAACAACCATCTAAGTTCAAAATTGGCTGTTTTTCGTCAAAAACGGCCGTCATTTTGAAAGAATTGCGAAAATCGAAAAACTAAAAAATACCTCCATCTCGAAATAGCTTTAGGCATTTTTTTGCAAAATTTCAGAAAAATTCGATTACAAAATATAAAATTAGCCAAAGGGCTAAGATAGGTTACCGGACAATATATGTTTATACTCAAATTCAAGGTCACAAGACCTTGAAGCTGTGATTTCACTGATGAAAGCTGTGAGTTCACTGATGAGAGATATTAGCAATTTTTTCACGTGACCTTGGAAATGAATTCAAAGGTGCTACTTGAAGGTGATCAGAATATATGGTATATATTATTTCCTGTATGGCCACAAATGACTGTCGAGTTATAAAGTTGGTCATAAACGAGATATTAGCCATTTTGTCCTGTGACCGAGAACATGAAGTCATAGAGGTCACTATCAAAATCATAGCAATATTCAGCATACACAATTTCCTATCTGTTCACAATTGATTCCTAAGCTGAAAAGTCGATAATAAGCTAGATATTAGCCATTTTGTGCTCTGACCTTGAAAATTAGATCGGAGGTCAAATTCAGGGTCATGACAATTTTCAGCATATATCATTTCCTATATGTCCATAATTGATTCCTAAGCAGTAATGTCGATAATGAGCAAGATATTAGCCATTTGCGCTCAGACCTTGAAAATTAGGTCAAAGGTCCACCTGAATGTCCACATTTGATTCCTAAGCTGTGAAGTCGATAATAAGCGAAATTGTAACCGGTTTGTGCCCTGACCTTGTAAATGAGGTCAAAGGTCAAATTCAAGGTCACGAAAATATTCAGCATATATCATTTCCTATATGTCTACAATTAACTCCGAAGCTGTAAAATCGATAATGAGCGAGATATTAGCCATTTTGTGCGTGACCTTGAAAATGAGGTCAAAGGTCGAGTTCAAAGTCATCAAAATATTCGGCATACATCATTTCCTATATGTCCATAATTCATTACCAAGCTGTAAAGTCAAAAGTAATCGAGATATAGACCATTTTGTACTCTGACCTTGAAAATTAGATCAAAGGTCAAATTCAAGGTCATGACAATATTCAGATTATATAACATTTCCTGTATGTCCACAATTGATTCCTAATCTCTAATCTCAAAATTAAGTGAGATATTAGACATAATCTGTCCAATTATAAAGCATGAGAGAATTTAACGTAGGAAGTTCCCATTTGGCACCCATAAAAAAAAATGGCCGCCACACGCAGATCGTCGATTCAAGGGCAACGAAACTTACACACAACACAGAGGTATATGAGGGGAATTCGTTATTCGTCGTAATTGGCCGCCATTTTAAAAAAAGGCGAAAATAAAAAAAATAAAAAATACCTCCCTCTTGAAATATTTTTAGGCATTTTTGTGCAAAATTTAAAAAAAAAAAATCGATTGTAAACTTTAAAGATAAGAATGTGGACGACGGACGAAGACGGACGACGAACGCAAGGCCACGGCAATAGGTTATCGGATCAAAGGTCCGGTAACCTAAAAATGTAGACGGACGACAACGACGCACAACGACGGACGACGACGGATGACGGACACAACGCCACGGCAATAAGTTATCGGACCACATGCAGCCTCGCACGGGCCGGGTTAGTATCCGAACAAGACCCTCGTATGGCAAGCAGATATGATATTAATATTTTTAGGATACCAATCATATCACAAATTTATTGTAAATTAGCGTCTCGTAAGTCACGTGATGTCACGATGTGATTCTTGGTGACAAACAAACTTACGCCAGTTGTGTGTTCTAAGTAACTCGAGTTCCGCATGAGGTTCTACTCTTATACTGAACACAAATATAAACGCACCATGTCAAATAGGCTTTGTAGTGGACATGGGGCGTTTATATTTTTGTTCAGTACATTAAACAAAAAGTTTATGTTTGTTTGTTTGTTACCGGAATCACACCACAGTGATGACACTAGACTTACTACCGGTAGCTCTATCAGACTCTGCCAGTATGGGCAAAGTCGTGCAGGATTTTGTAAAATAAAGCAAAATACTGTCCGACCCCTTCTGAACTTACCAGATCTTGGATGCAGTGTCGTCCACTAAGTTTTTGCGCTTCCTTCTTCTGTGTTTCTTTTCTAACTTCTTCACCTTTTTATACAATATTTTCAGTTCATTGGTGGTTAGATTTGGAATATTGGCGACCCGTACCGCATCACTTCCGGTCGCCATTGTGTTTAGTCACGTGTATCCATTTTTCTCCCATCTAGAAAAAACGAACAATGAAACTGCAGTTTACCAGCGATTATTTATTACCTATTACAAGGACGCTAAGCAGGCAATCATATCTGTTTATAGCTGTGTGAATGAGTGTTGACCCAATTTCAAACGTAAAGATATGAGCCGTTATTTTCATTTGAAGTTTGATTTTTTGTTTCAAACGTCATTTGACGCCCGCATACTGTTATTCTCATTTGAAGCCCGATTTTTCGTTTCAAATGTCATTTGACGCCCGCGTTCTATGTTCAAACGTGTATTTGCGTTCCATACGGTGAAGCCAAGCCAAAAAGAACGTCGCGTTGTAAACTGTTCACCATATACGGTGTAAGGCTTGTTTGGTCTTGTTTTATTCAATAAACAGAATAAAAATATACTCCCACGCCGATTAAAACTTGGTTGATCTGTAATAATAGTAATAATATGATTTTTTTTATGTGCATTATGGTTATTTGAGGCCCTGTTGGATGATTTGAAGCCCTCCATGGCCATTTGAATCCCTCGCTGGCGCTCGGGCATCAAATGGTCCATGTCGGGCTCCAAATCATCCAAGACGGGCCTCAAATAACCATAACGCCCACAAAAAACATATTATTGTTATATTAATGATGTCAAACCTCCACTTCTTATATCTTTACTAAGGGGCCGTCAAAAAATTACGTAATGCTTTTTAAAGGGAAATTTGACACCCACCCACCCTCTTGTAACGCTCCGTAACGCTAGGCGATACACCCTCCACCGTTACGTAGGCTACCACCCCCCACTCATAATTTCCTAAAATGATCCGCCTCCAACCACTGAGGCGTCACTGTTCTAAATGTAAATTATTATATTTATGTAAAGTTATT
This sequence comes from Terebella lapidaria, assembly GCA_949152475.1. NCBI lineage: Eukaryota > Metazoa > Annelida > Polychaeta > Terebellida > Terebellidae > Terebella > Terebella lapidaria. Next base: position 12,571,937 of record OX424559.1, on the reverse strand, counting down.
GACTACCGTCCGCTCTTCGGGATCCTCGAGGATAGTCCTCTCTCATCCGAGTCCTTGCGGACGCGCATCCGCTATTCCGGATCCTCGCGGCAGGGCCGCTCACCGGAGGTCGCGGCGGACACGGTAACTACTTCAGCATTAACGGTAACCAGGTAACAGCCCACCCGACACTCCCAGGCCTACGGACACCGTTCAGAAACTAGTTCATCCCTACGGTGTTAACTGGCGGGGCCTGGCGAGCCGCGGTCTGCCTCGGGGACGGAACCCCGTACAGTCCGACATGCTGGCCAGAGCCTCTGTCACACGTCCCGGGAAGGGAGAGAGCTGGCGATCCACAGGGCCGAAGGCCCCCGAGTCAGCAACTTGTCTCTCCCAGCCCGGGCCTCCCCATGGAAATCGTCCCCAGGGCTCTAGGAGCCCACTACTCACAAACAGGGAACACAAAGCTCATGGCGAGCCTCGTGTGCGTCCTGTCTCTCGATCTTGGACAATCTCCTCGAACGAGTCGCTTCCAGTGTATATATAATACACCAGAAACTGTAGGGCGCACGCGAGGTCTAATCGATCCATTGTTATAGTTTACTGGAGCGTAAATTACAATACGTCGCCGTGGCAACGCACGCTCGAACGGAGCATGTCAAAACAAGGCCAAGTACAAAAAGGCCACATAAATGGCATTTATGTTTACAATCACCTGCCGCGTGCTTAGGGCAAAATCGCCACATTACCCCCTTCTTACAATGTTGGTCCCCAACATGTTCCGCCCGCGCCCAAAACAGCCAAAACCCGACGAAGGCTTCGCATGGCGGGGTCCGGAAGAAGGCAAGATGGCAACGCCCAGAAGTCACGGCGCAAGACTAGGACTTTAAGAGTCCCTTTTGGAAGAATGGGGAACTACCCCGGACTTACGGAGTAAACTATAACGCGCTTTGCAATTTTGAATAAACCCTCATAAACAAGCTAAAATTTTGACCGAGGTGGTCCAAAACCGTGTGATGACCTTGGAAGGTCATCCATTATAAAAGGACGGTGTGCCGAGTCTTTGGAATATTTCTAAGGTTAGACTTTAAATTTAGAAATTTTGTAAAACGACACACCGAGTGATCAAAAGTGATAGTACCTCTAAAAATGTTGCCGACCGCCCTGCCGGCCGGCTCCTCAGATCCGCAGAACGGGTCTGAGGCAGGGCGGAGCCGCGGAAGCGACTCCGGCACGCCGCTGCACAAGTGCAGCGACGAGGCTAGCACCCTAGCCTTCCCCCGTCGTCATGGGCTCCTCATCCGTGCCGCCTGTCTTGGGGTCTGGCGGCGGTGACGAGTCCCTACGCCGCAGAAGCAGCGGAGCCGGCAGAGTGAAAGCCGGCTGCACGGGCGGATGAGGCAGGCCCGGTGGAGCTTGCATGGGCTTTTGCGGTGAGCCCTGCAATCCGGGTCCTGACGGAGCCATCACGACGAAAGCCGGTAGAGAGGTCGCGCCGAGATCTGCAATGGCGCGGAACATCTCCACCGTATCGCGGGTGCGCTGTGGACCGGCCGTCCGTTCTCCCCACACCTGGACTAGGTATGGGTAGATGGCCAGCTCCAAAGCGGCATCCGCGCGCCGGAGAGCCGCCTGGTTCAGGGCGGACGACTCGGGGTCATCAACGCCCTGGAGTAGGCGAGTCCGAGCGGCCTCGGCTTCGTCAAGACGACGCCGTAGCTGCTCATTCTCAGCCTCCAGGTGCTCCATCCGTGCGGCTACCTCTGGGGCGGGGGCGGACGCCCCGGACTGCTCGGCAAGAGCGGCGGTCCGACCCTGGTCGAACGCACGCCGCTCAATGACGGCCGACAAAGTCCGGTAGCTCTCTAGGCTCCGCCGGGTGCCTTCCATGAGACCCTGGTCGTATGCGAGATCGCATGCGACACGGGAGGCCTCGGCGCGGCACCGGCTGAACCGATCCAGAGAGCTGTCCATCTCCGCCACAAGGTACTCCGCCGCTCGGGTGAGTCGACCACGCTGGGGGTGATCCCAGGGGTGCTCCTCCCGAGCGCGGACCAACGCGGCTACACCTGCGGACCCCAAGTCACGAATGGCTCGGGGCACCGGCAGGTTCACCAACGCCGGGTCACCGGGGATCCGGTCCATACCATCGCGACGATGGCCGACCGCCTGGCCTACAGACTCGCGGAAAGTCTCGTAGACGCTGGCGGTCGTGGGACCGAGCCTCCGGCGTACGTCCGCCGTGGCGTCGAGGGGGTCCAGGTCCAGGGAGGCGGTGCTTTGCCATCCTGCGGACGTCCCCTCAACTACCAACGAGGACGCGGACGTCGACCTCGAGAGAGGTACCGCACGTCCGCTACTGCTCGCTACCGAGGGAGTCACGCGTGGGGTCCTTGGCGGGACCACCGACGCGGCACTCGAGGAGGCGGAGGTGTCTGCCACCACCCGTCCCTCAGACGGACCCGCGGGTACCGTCACCTCGAGCAAGCCCGGGAAATCCTCCTGAGTCAACGCACCCGGAGACTGCAGGGGCGTCGTCCCGGCCGGAGTCTTTCCGGCGGACGAACTCTTCCCCTGAGTCTTTGGCTGGGGGCGCGGCTTAGGAGAAGCCACTCGTGTCTTGGCCGCGATCTGCGGCATCTCTGACACGACCATGGTCACCCGGTGCCGTTCTTCACCTGCCTGGGTCACCGGCGGTTGACGGACTGCCTCTGCTGCTGTCAGGGCGGCTTCCGCCGCCTGAAACTCCGCCGGGGTCTGGCCCATTGTCGCCGTCAGGCGAGCGGTGTAGCTCGAGCCCGCGGACACAACGCCAGACTCCTTCCAGGCATCGTCTATGACGCGCTGTGCAAAGCGCCATGGACCCCAGTGAAAGAACCGGTTCCTCGTCGTTCCTGACGTGGTCATGAACGACGCCACCCTCGGTGGTATGTATCCAAAATTGAATACAGGCCCCACTTCATCACCAACGGTGTGAAGTCCCTCACCGCGGTGTGCACCCGAGCGGTGATTATTCAGGGCCTCCAAACTGGCGAAATATCGTTGCTGAGGTCTGCTGGAGTAGCACCTCTTGCAAACGAACATTTGCATCCAGGGGTAGTGGTACCCCGCAATATGTCGACTCAAGTGGTCGTAGGAAGGATACCTACGATCCCGGTTGAGCGCAAGGTGCGGGTCCTCATACCCGTCCAGGGATTTCGGACAGAGTTGGCATATGACACCCTCCTCTGTCTCGGGCGGCAACCCGACACGCTCCTCGTCCGTGAGTGGACGAGGCCGTGTGAAAGGCGTGTCGGCCGCCGCGCCGGCCGCCGCTGTGCGGCGCCCTTGCGGATCCCTGCCATACCGCGGGAGGAACATGTGTCCCTGACGGACTCCAGGGAGTTCGGGGCCCATTTCGGCCCGCAGCCTCTGGATAGAGGGCTGCTCCGAGGACGACCGTTTCTTCTTTTTGGCCGCCCCCGAACGATTCTCCGACCTGGTTTGTCGGGACACACTCTTCCCGCGCGGGGCCGCGGCCCTCTGTTGCTGCGCAACGAAGGACCGCCGTCCCGCTTCCAGTGCGGCGTCAGACAGGTGGACCCCGTCTTTCTCCGCGCGCTTCCGGAGGAGTTCTAAGCGAAGATCTCCCTCCTTCGGCATGGGACGCCCTCGGTCCACTGGACTCGACCCCACCTCCGCAGCTCCGGTAGGTTTCTTGGTACCGGAGGGAGAAGAAGAGGAGGTTCCTTTCGGTGCCTGGACAGGCACCCGCTTACTGGAACCTCCCGCGCCTGGGCCGGATCCCGCGGAGGCGCCGCCCGCACCAGATCCCGAGGGATTAGGCGTCTTGGCGACTCCGGGTTTGGCGGAGGACCCTTTCTGGCCGCCCGGCTTAGGCGCCAGTGGCTGAGGTCCCCCGGACTTCGATCCGGTTTGAAGCGAGGGGCCGCCGGACTTCTTTTTCCGGTGCGGCCGCTTCTTCTTCTTCTTCTTCGGAGGCGAGGAGGCCGGGTCCGGGTCGGATCCGGCCTCAGATTGCCTGCGCTCAGAGGCTTCCAGCTCTTGCTGGGCTCTCCACTGCTTCTGGGCAATCTCCCGGGCTCGACGGCGAGTACGCCTAGAGACGGGCGATGTAAACCCGTCATCTCGGTTCTCGGTCTCCTTCGAGCCAGACTCCTGTTCCTGAGGCGGCGCTTGGGATGCGGCTTCCTCAGCCGCGTCAACCTGCTCCGCCCAAGTCCCAGGGGCCTTCTGGTCGAGCGGACCAGACTCCGCAGGTGCGGACACCGAGGAGTTCTCGGCGGAACCGGTGTCCGGACGGCTACAGCCATCCGGACGGGTTTCCGCACGAGTACTCTCATCCGGACCCAAAGACGCAAGCATCTCCGGGTGCGGATGCTCAATGTCCACATCCACGAGTCCCGCACCACCGCAGTCCATCATCTCTTCCATACGAGGAAAAGGCGACGGATCTAAGAGCTGCTCGGCGCCTGGCGTGGCCGAGTCACTCTCTGCGGGGCGGTCCTCCGCGACCTCGCTCTCAGACTCGGTTCCTGTGTAAGAACCAGAGCCGGAGCTGGATTCCGCAGAACCCACATAGGCTCCCCGGGGGATGTCCTCGCGGTCATCACCCTCGGGCCTAGACTGGGGTCTCGAGTACGAATTACCGCGCTCAAGAGACCCCTCTTCCCTCCCTACATCACCTTCCCAACCATCACTGCTCTCAGACATATCAAGCGTTCTAAACGCCGTAAACACTGGGAGTCAGATCCGCAGATCTGTCTCCACCAGTGCCGAGCGCTTGAATGACCAGAAGGTGTCGAATTACATCGATTATAAGCATCAAGTGTTGGCAGTTATACTGCACACGCATCGTATGACGCGTTCCCGTGGAAACGTCTATTCCCTGCATCTACCCGATCGACAGACAAAAGGACGTTTTACACTCCCGCATTCCCATACACGCATCTCCCCCCGGTGACTCCTATCGTGCCATGTATACGGGTGGCTTGTGTATACAAGCCATCCCGGGGGAACCCGCTAAAATACTACAGTAATTAACAGCAGTCATCAGCAATAGCTTTCGCACTGGCGATCAATGACGTGAAGTTAATCACCCTCGCAGGTTAAAGATTGTATACAATGTATCAAAAAGCCAAACTACTTGTGGGTGTTACGATTATGTCACCCTATCAGCAGCGATAAATAAAAATTTAACACCGCTCAAGCAGCAATGAAAATAAATCCACCACCGCTTGCATGCTTTTCATAGATCACGGCATACAGCCTTCGATACAATGTACACAATCTCCTACACCCCTCTTGCGAAAGCAGAAATCTCTCGATTTCTTACTCTCTATTGCACCAAGGACAAGAGATATATCACTAAACTTTCTCATATATGGGATAAATGAGTAAGAATAGCATTTCCACGGGAAACACGCACACACTTGTGGCTTATAATCCTCCCATAAATAATAAATGAGATGGAAAATAAACAAAATCACTCCCCATAGCCGCTGGCACGCTTACAGGGCGATCGGACATACCCATGACGTCCGGACAGACAATCGGGCGCCCTATGGGCGTTTGCAAAGCGCCCACTAGCATCCCCGACGTACTGCCCGGCCGCGGAGCGGTGCCCGGTCTAGCCCAGAGCCTCCTCAAACGACTACCGGAGCACGGAGCCAATAGATTAGACGCGGAGCCGGCATGGTCCATAACCTCAATGGTTAGGGGGCGAACCCTTCATACCGGCGCCCAATCTAGAGGCGCCCAGAGATGGTGAAAGCAATAGCCGGCGGACGTCCGGAGCTGCCCGCGGACGGAGTCCAGGCCGGACGCCTACCATTGTACGGCGTATTGCCCTTATCCAATGAAGATGAAATTGGAATTAGAAGCCACCACAAGTGTTGCGCATGTAATATACGACCCCCTTCATAGAAGGAGGCCGGGGTTCCGGTCATTCCGGCCGGACCGCATATTGTAAGGTACGATCCGGACGAGAACGAGCGTCACCCGCTGCCGCGGCTGGTCCGCACGCGCGGACTTAACAACCGCTCCATTATCATAATGGATAGTCGGTTTCCTGCCGTAAGAAACCTTAATTTACTATAATCGTAATTATAGTAATGGCTCAAGGGGGATAACTACACCGAAGTGCGTCATCTTAAAGCGCCGCGGACGCCGGACGAGTCACGCGGACGAACCGCGGACATCAGTCCTCATCTGCGGACACTATCCCCGCGTCCAGAGCCAGTTCCCCAAATCCGTGGGAAGGCGCTTCTCCCGTAGCGGACGTAAATCCCAACCTCAGTCTGGCCATATAAGAGGTTGTCCCGGGACCAGGGGCGTCCGGCCGGATCAGTAAATTCGTCCGGCCAGCGTAACCGTTGTGCGAATTACGCCGAACAGCCGTCCACAATGTGCGGACAGGCCATCCCCACGTCCCTGGCGCTGGAAACTACAGGAGGGCGGATGCGGAGCGGCGGCGTTACGACATGAAAGTCTCCGCGGACCTCAACTCCGAAGATAGCCACAAAGTAGCCACCCGCGGAGGTAAGTCGTGCGGACTCTCACGGAACGACCTAAAACCCATCCGTAGTATGATAGACGGGTACCGCAGACGCATCCGCATGGGCGGAAGGTTATTCCCACCCATACCGGGCTGGCGCACGTGGTTTCCGGCGTGGCCGCCCGTCATCCGCGGGTACTGGAGGTAGTGGGGGTACCTGCGGATCGCCGTCATCTGGCTGATAGCCACCCAGTCCATCATCTGACGGGTCAGAGAGGTCCGGGAGGCCCACCATACGGCGCACACGCTCGTCCGGAGTCCGCGGATGCTGGCCAGACGGATCCCATACGGGAGCATCATCCGGTTCCGCATCTTGAACGAGCGGATCCATGACAAGCGGGCCCTCGTACTTCTTCAGATTATCGATATGGACAACCAGAACCCTGTCCGGATCGGAATCCCTCCGGATCCGGTAGTCCACATCTGTCACCTGTTTCAGTACCGTAAACGGGCCTATCCACGGCTTAGCAAATTTATTACCTTGCTTAAGCGGCGGATAATAGTAGCGCACCTTGTCGCCTTCCGCAAAAGCTGGCCTACCCTTAGCATGGGCGTCATAGCCTCGCTTCTGCCGGATGGCAGACTTGTCCAGGCGCGCGCGCGCGAAATCATGGGCGTTCGCCAGGGCGCGGGGAATCCACTCCACGTACTCCGGACCGCACTGGGGTACTGCGCCGGTCTCTGCCGCAGTTGGATACATAATATCCACGGGCAAATTTAGCTCCCGGCCGTACAACATCGCGTGCGGAGTAACTCCGGTCGAAGAGTGGACCGACGACCTGTACGCCATTAAGACATACGGGAGGTGGTCATCCCAATCATTCGCACGATCGTTCACAAAGGCCGCCAGCATATTGAGTACCGATCGATTAAAGCGTTCGACCTGGCCATCAGACTGGGGCCTGTAGGGGGTGGTCCGCACCTTAGTACTGCCTAGCATCTGTGCTAGGTTTCGGAACAGGTTGCTCTCAAATTGCGTGCCCTGATCCGAATGTACCTGTTTAGGTACCCCATGGTACACCACCCATCTATTCACCAATAACCGAGCTACCTCGTCCACAGTCTGGCGGCGCAGTGGGTAGGCGTCGGTATACTTGGTAAAATAGTCGGATATCACCAGGATGTACGGGAAACCGCGCGGGGTGACCCGGTGGGTATCCAGTATATCCAAAGCTATCCGATCAAACGGCGCGCCCGCCTTAACCGTGGTTAAGGGGTGGCGGCCAGGAGTCGGAACTCCTTTGCGAGCTTGACACCGAGGGCAGGCTGCGCACCACCATTGCACGTCCAAGCTGCTACCAGGCCAATGAAAGCGCTGTTGTAGCCTATGGACGGTCCTCCGGATTCCCAAGTGACCGGTCACCCGGAGGTCATGCAACTGGTGGAGTACTTCTTTCCGCAGCTCCGCCGGAAGCACCAACTGCCATATTGGAGGCAGTGGGGTCGGTGGCTCATAGCGCCGGTATAAGAGGCCATCCCTCAAGGAGAGTCTTTCCCACTGGGATACTAGAGACAAAGTCTCCTCCCTGTAGGTCTTCCGCTCATCCTTCGAGGGCTTCTGGCCGGCCTCAAGGGCTGTGATTACCGGTGCCAGAGCTCTGTCAGCTCTCTGCGCCGCAGCTATCTGCGCCGGAGAGTAGCCACCCAAGTAATTAGGCTCCTCATCCGTCGCGTCCGGCTGCGCCGCAGCGGCCATCACCACAGGGGGCAAGGACCGCTCATACTCAGACTCTCCAGAGGACGAGGGTACCCACGAGGAGTACACCGCCGGACTCGAGGAGGACTCGCTGGAGCTGAGCCGCACCTCCGCTTCGTATGCGGGACGCCCTCGCCGATAACGGCGGGTCCGCGCGCGGAGATTAGCCCTAAACACTCCGGCTGCCGTGTTGTTAGAGGGGGCGGCGGCCTGCGGTCTCCCCGGAACGTCCAATTCCGAGTCTGAGGACGAATCCGCGGCTTGCTGGAATGGCGCCATCCCTGCACAACCCGGATTCTTGCACTTATGACAATGGGACAGGCCGTCCGCATTGCCGTGCAACTTACCAGCGCGATGCTCTATCTGCATGTCATACTCCTGGAGTTTGACGAGCCACCGCGCCACCAAGCCATCGGCCTCACTATAGTTGAGGAGCCATCTCAGCGAACTATGATCAGTCCGCAAGCGGAAATGGCGTCCCAACAAATAGTGCCGGAAGCGCTTGGTCATCGTAACCACCGCGAGCAACTCGCGATGAGTGGTACAGTAGTTCATTTGAGAGCGGCTCAAGGCCACACTCGCATAAGCTACTACCCGCTCTTGCCCGTCCACGATCTGCGAGAGGACACCGCCGAGTGCAAAGTTACTCGCGTCAGTGTCCAGGATGAACTCGCAGTCCGGACGAGGGTGCCGCAGCACCGGGGCCACTACCAAGGCCTGCCGGAGTCCCGAGAAGGCGTCAGCCTGCTCGGCGGACCAAACAAAATCAGCGCCCTTTTCCGTGAGGATAGTAAGGGGACGCGCGATCTCCGCAAAGCCGCGAATAAACCTGCGGTGGTAGCTCGCGAAGCCCAAAAAGGACCTCACGTCCGCCACGTTGCAGGGCGGAGGCCATTTCTGTACGACCGCCACCTTTGCGGGGTCTGGTCTCACTCCGGTGCCCGTTACCATGAAGCCCAAGTACAGGATTTCCTGCGCGAATAGTTCGCACTTACTTGGCTTCAATTTAAGCCCTGCTCCGCGGATGCGATGGAGCACCATCTGGAGGTTGGTGAGGGTTTCCTCGAATGACCGGCCATACACGACGACATCGTCGATGTAGACCATACATCGCTTCCAGAGGAACCCTTTAAGTACCATCTCCATGAGGCGCTCGAACGTCGCTGGTGCGTTACAGAGCCCGAACGGCATTACCTTGAATTGGTAGAGCCCGTTCTTGGTAACGAAGGCAGTCTTCGCCCGATCACTCTCCTCCATCTCCACCTGCCAATACCCGGAGGCCAGATCCAGAGCACAGAAATAGTGCGACCCGGCCAGGGCATCGAAGGTATCTTCAATGTGCGGGAGAGGATATGAGTCCTTCCGCGTGGCATCGTTGAGTTTCCGATAGTCCACGCAGAACCTCCACGAGCCGTCCTTCTTCTTCACCATAACCACCGGACTGGCCCAAGGGCTGTCACTGGGTTCGATGATGTCCATGTCGAGCATCTTTTGCACCTCCTGGTCTATGACCTCTTGGTGCACTATTGCTGCCCGACGAAGACGCTGCTTGAGAGGACGCTCGTCCACGAGGTCGATGCGGTGTTTGGCGACGTCAGTCTTGCCAACCGCACCATCAGGACCCATGAACACATCCGCATACTGCCGCAGCAGTTTGCGGAGCGCTTGGCGCTGCTCTTCATCCAACCGGTCCTTCGGAACCCGAGATTCCAAATGGTCCAGCAGGGTGAACGGGTCATCCCCGGTGGCCGCCGCCGCGCACGCAGCGCGGCAGACAGGATCGTCGGGGAGGACACGACTCGAAGACGCGGGAATAGCAGTAGCTGCTATGCATCCGCGCTTCAGTACAGTCGGAGCATCCGTAGGATTCACCACGAGGATGGGCATCGCGCGGGGGTTGGACATGACCAGGGCCCCACCCAGCACGAGCCCAGTTCCTGCGGCGAAACTGCTCACGGGTTGCACTATACACGGTCGACCATCGAGGGGCATGCGGGGACGACGCGGCCTCGTCTCGATGATCATCTCACTCATCGGTGGCACTACTACAGTGTGCGATGTCCGCATCTGGAATGAATGCATCGGGCGCGAGCGGAAGAGGAAGTGTGTGTCCTCTCCCATCCGGAACTCGCCAGCACTAAAGTTGGCAATCACCCGGTGGGCCCGTAGAAAATTCATCCCAATAATCCCGGCCGCTCCGATATCCGCCACGATCGTCTCTGTCAGATACACCTTGTCCCCAAGGGTAATAGGCAGATCGATGATGCCATGGACACGGATGCGGTTGTCTCCCGCTCCGTAGAGCTTATACGGTCCGGGATCCCGCAACTCGAGGTTGCGGAGCGCGGGCTCCTTCCTAAACGTTCCGGCGGCCACGATGGTCACCTCCGAGCCTGAGTCTACGAGGAACCGGACCGGCTCCCGTCCGAAGGACAGGGGCAGGTACCAGCAAGAGTCCCTCACCAGCGCGCAGGTAGGGCGATACCTTTCGCACGCGCTGGGCTCATCTACGGAGTCCTCGCCATCCGCCTCAGCCGCGGAGGAGCTGGACTGATCTCCAAGAACTACTTCCGGAGAAGTCATATCTACTTGGGGTTCGTCCTGCTCATCAGCGGGTGGGGCGGCATCGTTTGCCACCGAACAACTATCCCCGGACGTAGTGTTGGTCGCCACCACGTCCGGATCTAGTTTCCCTGTCGCGGGTTCCGGTTCTGTTGTCCCGGAGGACCAGACCGGAAGGAATTCCTCCGTTGCGGGCCAGGAAGGTTTCCCTTGTATCCGCGCGACCGCAGGCGTTCCAACAACTCCGGACACTTCAGCCAAAAGTGTCCCTGCTTTCCGCAGAAGTAGCAGGGACGGTTCTGGGCCGGTCCGGAGGTGAACGCGCAACATTCTGCGGGTCCCGGAGCTTCGATCCCGGCGCAGTGCGCAATCATCTGCGCGGCGCCGAGGTCGTATTCCTCCATGTCGTACTCGTCCGAAGGCGAGCACGGCGCGGCGACTGGTGCCGCATGTGCGGGCGCCCCTGTAGAGGGTGCCGGCGCACTAACCCGCTGCGGGGTAGGTTCCCTGGCGGGCTCCCGGATGACCGGGTCCTGCCACGGGGTTACCTGCGATGCTTTAACCGGAGGAGGAGTCGCCGCCTGCGCGGGTACAGCCGAGGCCGGAGCCGGGGCTGGAGGCAACTGTCTAGGGCGGACAGCCACCTCAAGCGCAAGCGCGGAGTCTATTGCCTCCTCCATCGATCGCTTTTCATGGGTGGCCAGCCCGTACGCTAGGTGGTAAGGCTGGCCATCGATGAACTGATCGATCAGCATCGTCTCAAACCGTCTGAAGTCCATGTCCGGAAAAGCTCTCCGGCCGAGTATGCGTAAGTTGAACGCATAGTCTGTCACGGACTCAGTCGGCTGGCGGATACGCGCCTTGAACTCTCGTTCAGACTGCCGCCGATTGGTCGTCGGCGTGAACAGCAGGCGAAGTTGACGAGCAACCTCGCCGAACGTCACTGTTCCCACCGGCAGACACGGCATCACGCGGAGAGCTTTTCCTTCCAAGCTCCCCGCGAGGACGTGTCCAGCTTCATGCTGGGACCATCCTTCGTACACGGCGGTATGCCATACCTGGAGCAAGTAGTCCTCCAAGTCGGCGTTATCCCCGTTGAACCGTTTCCGCCACGAAGAGTGGTCGGGCCCGTCATCGCGTTTGCTACGCGCCCGACGTGCGGTCCCGGCTCCGGGGTCGTCCGTGTACAGCGGCAAGTTCCGCGTGCTTCCTGCGCCTGCGGCGGAGTCTGCCGGAGCAAACATCGACGCCGCGGACGGAGGAGCAGGGAAGCTCACGTTTGCCGCCGGGGTCATTCCCGCTAAAAACCCACTCTGGCTAGGTGCGGGCGGGGCTCCCATCGAACCTACTGGGTAGGCTCCAGAAGGGGCGGCAAAGCTTGGGGCCGAAGCCGCCTGTTGCCACTGCCCGTCCGACACACTGTACGTGCCAGGGTAAGTCGGCCACGCGGCTTGCGCTCCAACCGTCGGAACGGTCGACGCGGTCGCCAACGTGGTGCCTCCGAGCCGCGGGGCAGGCGCGGGTCCCATTGCGGGGGCCACTGGCGCCTGCGGACTCGGCAGGACTTGGGGAGGGGCTACTGGCCCAGACATCCCCGGACTTGAGATGGCCGACGGGTCAACGCTCGAAGGCGGCTGATTCCGCTTGAACAGTACAAGCACCTCGGATATCAGCCACCTCTCCCTCTCCGTCAAAGGCCCCGAGTTGCCTTGTGACAGCGGAGAGGGGGAACGGTTCCGCCGGTCTGATCGTCCCTGATGGGGCGACCGGGCGCGGTCATAGCGCCCTAGAGGAGCCAGCTCACTCAGAGTGTGGGTGAGCTGGTCCATCCCGCCTGACGCGGACTGCCTGGATTCACGGCCGGGAGCCCTTGCAGGAGCTCTTCCGGCTGGATGTGGCATCCAGTACTGCTGATCCGCTTGCCCGGAGGTACTCGGGCCGGCTACCACTCGATCCCGGACATCCGGAGATGTCCCCTGAAAGAGCGTCGCCTGCCACGACTGCCGTCCGGACTTAGGCGGGCGCGGGGTAGCGCCGTTGCCAGCTCCACCTACCGCGCCTACCGGATCAGGGCCAGGCCCTGATAGCAATCTCTGTTGCTGCCCCTCAGGGCGCGACTCTACGTCCGAAGACGGAGCCAGGGACGCCGGAGTCGTCTCCGCGGACGGGGTCTTGTCCACAGAGGTTTCCGCGCGTTCCTTCCGGCCACCGGAGTCATCCGGAGACTTCTCATGGTGGCTGTCGCGCGACCGGGTGTGGTCCGCGACATTTCCACCCTTATCCCTCCCCTTGGGTTCATCGGCCTTATCTTTGGCCTTGTCTCTTTCTTTTGCCATTCTTCGAGTTGTCCTTGAGGAGCGGGCGATCCCCAGGGACGAAGGAGGCTACAACGCTGTGACGGTAGGCTGCGATGGAACACTGTCGGACTGATCCTGGTCACGGCACCAATGTAAAGTTATTGACTACCGTCCGCTCTTCGGGATCCTCGAGGACAGTCCTCTCTCATCCGAGTCCTTGCGGACGCGCATCCGCTATTCCGGATCCTCGCGGCAGGGCCGCTCACCGGAGGTCGCGGCAGACACGGTAACTACTTCAGCATTAACGGTAACCAGGTAACAGCCCACCCGACACTCCCAGGCCTACGGACACCGTTCAGAAACTAGTTCATCCCTACGGTGTTAACTGGCGGGGCCTGGCGAGCCGCGGTCTGCCTCGGGGACGGAACCCCGTACAGTCCGACATGCTGGCCAGAGCCTCTGTCACACGTCCCGGGAAGGGAGAGAGCTGGCGATCCACAGGGCCGAAGGCCCCCGAGTCAGCAACTTGTCTCTCCCAGCCCGGGCCTCCCCATGGAAATCGTCCCCAGGGCTCTAGGAGCCCACTACTCACAAACACAAAGACAAAGGGAACACAAAGCTCATGGCGAGCCTCGTGTGCGTCCTGTCTCTCGATCTTGGACAATCTCCTCGAACGAGTCGCTTCCAGTGTATATATAATACACCAGAAACTGTAGGGCGCACGCGAGGTCTAATCGATCCATTGTTATAGTTTACTGGAGCGTAAATTACAATACGTCGCCGTGGCAACGCACGCTCGAACGGAGCATGTCAAAACAAGGCCAAGTACAAAAAGGCCACATAAATGGCATTTATGTTTACAATCACCTGCCGCGTGCTTAGGGCAAAATCGCCACATTTACAAATAATTAATTTTTTAAATAAATGTAATGTTCGGCGCTAGCGTCGCACAGGGCGCACGCGGTGGGCGTCGGTAATTACTAGAACTACAACCAGGTAACAGTCCGTCCGGACGAGTCCAGCCGTCATACATCACATCATAACACAGTACCATTACCAACATCAACATCATCATCATCGTATACAACATACATGGTACATATGTAGCCGTGTGCGGAGCCTGAGACGCCATGGGAGCGGCAACACAGAACTCGCGCACGTGGGCATGTTGCTGGTCCGGCCTCGCCGAATGGCACTGCCACGGGGATAGAACTCCGGACAGCCCGACGGTCTACCAGAAACCTGTGTCGCACCATCCCAGGTGAGACCGGTGATCCACAGGGCGTGAGCCCAGTGGCGTCGGAAGCCTTTGAATAGTGAGGGGGCCCAATAAGTCCTGTCTGGGGTTTCGGGGGGCGCCGTAAGCCCCAAAGAAAATTTTGGAATTTGGTGTTTTCTCAGAGCATTTCTGGCGTGTACCTTGGGCCTAGTTGTGGGATATCAAGGGATTTAATTTTTCTTTAATTGGAAAATTATCATCTAAAATAGGCCAAAAGAAATTAAAACCATTCCATCTTTTATAATCTTTATGAAAAGTTACTCAGCAGAACAGATGGACGAGATCTAAAATAGGTAGATTACATGTGTGTTCTATGTCTGTATTATGACTCAATTCAACTTCATCTTCTCTTCAAAGGCGACATCTGACACCCCGACATGGTGTCTGAGCTTGGAGGGATCTGAAATCTATATGTACACAAATCGCAACCGATCAGAGGGAGGGAGGAAGCCAGCGTACGGCGTGGGGTCTGGGGTCCGCTTAAGGGCCCCACAAACCAGAGCTTTTTGGTGTTCTGTGGTTGATTCTGAACTTCTCCTGGCTCTTAACTGACCTGTTTTCCATTCCCACGATTTCATAACTTTTTAGAAATATTCTTTTGACTTCATTTTTGATCATTCAGTGATTAAGTCCATATCGATCCTGTTTAATGTTGCATGCTTTCTCCCACCCGAATTGTATGTGAATTCTTACTTCGTGGTTTCATTAGTCCAGTAGTCCAGTAGTCCAGTAGTCCAGTGGTCCAGTAGTCCACTCGCAGATCTACATATTTTTCGGTTGTATATATCGTTGGTTTCCCAAAGCTGGCTCAACTAGCAAAGTGCTAGTTGAGGCAGCTTTGGAAAACCTCGAGTGACTTTATAGTTACTCTTATTCTGTTTCACCTGCATAAAAACCCTTTTTTTATTCCGTTTTTATTGACCTTATTTTCAAGGTCAAACTCCAAATAATATAATGCTGAATATTCTCATGACCTCGACTTGACCAACGACCTTTTTTTCAAGTTTCCTTTGACCTGATCTTCATGGTGACAGGACAAAATGGCTAATATCTCGCTTATTGACTTCACAGTGTGGGAATCAATGATGGACATATAGGAAATGTTATACGCCAAATATTCTGATCACCTTGGATTTGACCTTTGCCTTCATTTTCAAGGCCACAGGACAAAATTGCTAATATCTCTCTGATTATTGAATTTTCAGCTCAGCAATCAACTGTGGACATGATGTATACTTAATATTATATATGCCGAATATTTTCTTGACCTTGAATATAACCAGTGACCTGGTTAACATCTAAGATATAAATCATACATTGTCCGGTAACCTATTTTTGGCCCTTGGCCTAATTTTTATTCTTCATATATATCCCAGTGATGAAAAAAAATATGGATGTGGTGGAAAAAATAGTGTTGCGACACATGGAAAATGGCCTATTTCTATGGTAACCAGCCCACTTTATGTTGCAGATCAAAAACGCATTTTTAGCCATAACTCCCCTAATCATTCAGATAAAATCACGTAGTTGACATCAAATGAAAGCTTATTCCAACGGCTATCATTCCCCATAGACAGTTTTCATCATTTTACAGAAACACATGCACCAAAACAGCATAAATGGAATATTCATGAATTTTTTCCTTATTTGTGTCATTTAACTAAATTAATTAAGTAAAACAAAATTGATTGTGGTATATGACGAAAAGTATTCCATGTGACTTTGTAAATGTACAAACTGCTATGGAGCCTCCACTTCCAATAGATTCTATTTAACAAACATATTGTGGGAAACACGCCCGCTCAGGCAAGACATCGCAGAACAAATTTTAATTTTGAACATGCAAATGTTCATTTTAGCTATTCATTTTATCAGTGCTCTAAAGAGCATGAATTTGAATTATAATTTCAGGAGTTTATCATTCATGAAGTTTCACTGTTTATATATAAAGCAACTGCCTCCGAATGTATGTAAGATAACAAACATATGCACATCGATTTTGACGATTACAGTCCGTCAGAGTTGTATATAAACAAATGAAGTGTATCCATCAAACCCGAATGTAAACAAATGCTCAAATTGCCCTCAACCCTATGCCACATACAGCTGCATTTTGTTACTACCTCTGGTCATCTAGAGTTGCTTTTTGTTTGTGTTTTCGAGATGTGTGTATTTGTCACTGCATTGTTCACATCTTCGCCAATATTTGTAGCACTTCCAATTATGATATACCGTCAGAAAGAGGAGGACATTCTGATTCATATGCAACAAAAATATTCGTTAAGGTTCAGAAAGTCTTTTCTGTGGAGAATGCCAAATTCGAAGATATTTAAATATTCCCGAATTAATTCAGATTCCCATGGGTGGCTCTGAAAATACCTCAGGTGGCATAGGGTTATAAGTCCACATCGAGTACATTTTCCAGTTTGTATCTGCATATATATTGTAGTTATGAGAAAATAATCAGTGATAGATATAGGGTGGTGTGCGTGGAATTATAGGTTCATTTTGCACTTTTATACTTTGTTTACATCCGCGTGTGATAGATACAGTTCCTGCTTTTACGCGTTAACCGTCTGCTCAAATGGCCAAAATTTCCAAAAGGACTGGTTGTGAACACAACATTTGATGTGAGTAGGCCTTCGTCTTATTCAGTTAATTGCACAGGCTCAATATGAATTTTAGTGTTCACAAAATATTGCCCGTTTTCGAAGGCAATACCTTTCATTGCCCAATTCTTACTGATGATATTATAATTTCATTCATGATGTTCTTTTTAGCACTGATTCACGAAAGCCACACGGAAAATCTAGATGTTATTCCTTTGGAACTTCCATTGAGAATTCCCAAATATGAAACAAAATGAAGTGGCAATCGATATTTCAAACAAAATCACTAACAACAAGCATGTGTGCTACATAAATTTCAATGATATTATTACAGAAAAATTCAATAAATCAGTGAATATTTACCGTGCAAGACAGATGAGTAGACAGATTGCCTGGTAGCCCCGATGGGAGTTAATTTTCCGAGTCAGATATGTACAAGAATCAGCTCCTCACAAATCGGCATGCGCACAGGAAATAGGTCACCAGACACAGCCAGGCGCGATAGAGATATATTTTTATGGGCAAACCTAGCGCGATACAGACAGTGGCGGGCACTAGTAGCGGATTTAGAGGGGGCACACCGGCGGCGCCCGTGTACGATGGCGTCGCCTCGCTTCGTGGACTCGCATATAAACTAAGGCGAGGCCACGAAGCGAGGCCACGAGGCCACGAAGCGAGGCCACGAGGCCACGAAGCGAGGCGACGAGGCCACGAAGCGAGTCCACGAGGCCACGAAGCGAGTTCACGAGGCCACGAAGCGAGTCCACGAGGCCACGAAGCGAGTCCACGAGGCCACGAAGCGAGGCGACGAGGCCACGAAGCGAGGCAACGAGGCCACGAAGCGAGTGAAAACACAGACTCGCTTCGTGGCCTCGTGGACTCGCTTCGTGGCCTTGCATATAAACTAAGGCGAGGCCACGAAGCGAGGCCACGAGGCCACGAAGCGAGTTCACGAAGCGAGTTCACGAAGCAAGTTCACAAGGCCACGGAGCAAGCTCACGCATGAACCCATGAGGAATCATAACGCATTCGCAACAATATTCAGTGATCTTTCTTCATCTGACAAATGCCGAATGGTACTTATTTATATCAATAATATACTACAAATACAAATATGTATCAAAGACAGCTACCACAACTACCGACATTTCATATGTGTATATGCAAAGCGTTTGCATATCTGTTATCAAGACGTTTTCGGTACTGGATAAGACCGTAAATATATGTAGACGATCATATTAAATGTACACTTTTCTATGGCATATATGTCTAGTTTTTCAGTGTATATATCACTTACATCAGACTGCATATTGACTATAAGCTAACAAAAAAATGATTTGTGAAATATATAAACCACAACAACAACACACCACGTTTGAACCTATAACTTATCTGTACTCGAAGCCAGGTTCAATGACGCCGACAATGCTCTTTCCAATCGGTGTGACCTATAATCTTCGTATCTGACGATGACTTAATGACATATTTGGAAAACTGTGTGAATGTGTGATTCGTAAAGTTTCCAGCAACCAATAAGTTTTTATATATGTAACCTTTTTTCAGGACTGGAATATTTACACCCCCCAATATAAGTTGTTTTGTTATTCGATCCTCTGAGTGCCAAGAACAAAAGGTGTTAGCTGTGATGAATAATAGCAATTAGAAAACTCCTCAAGTTACTGGTCAGCTTTTAAGACGATGCAAAGCCCCGCATTTGTATGACCTCAAAAGAAATATTAAGTTTAGTTCATCTAATGCTTGATTGACATTAAACGGAATTCCCTAATAATTATTCACACATAAAAAGTAAATTTCTCTATATCCATGTTGAGGGAATGCCACTCACAATTTCCTGCATGAGTCTGTATGGACAAATGTTTTGTGACAGGGTTTTGGGTTTGTTTTGTATCATCATGGACTCGCTTCGTGGCCTCGCTTCGTGCCCTCGCTTCGTGGCCTCGTAGCCTCGCTTCGTCCCTCGCTTCGTGGCCTCGTAGCTTCGCTTCGTGCCCTCGCTTCGTGGCCTCGTGGACTCGCTTCGTGGCCTCGCTTCCTGCCCTCGATTCTTGGCCTCGCTTCGTGGCCTCGTGGACTCGCTTCGTGGCCTCGTAGCCTCGCTTCGTGGCCTCGCGGACTCGCTTCGTGGCCTCGTTGCCTCGCTTCGTGGCCTCGTGACCTCGCTTCGTGACCTCGTTGCCTCGCTTCGTGGCCTCGTGGCCTCGCTTCGTGGCCTCGTGGACTCGCTTCGTGGCCTCGTAGCCTCGCTTCGTGGCCTCGTTGCCTCGCTTCGTGGCCTCGTGGCCTCGCTTCGTGGCCTCGCACATATACTAAGACGAGCCCACGAGGCCACGAGGTGGCCGCCATCGTACACCATACCCTCCCACCCCCACGCCCCACCCCTTTGCCCTCTCAGAAACACATTCAATTGTGTCTAAGTGAGAACCAAGATAAATCAGAAAAGAACGGTAACATGATGTGTATTTTGTAAATCAACGCGTGCACGAGCTCGTATTTGTCCTTAATTTTCTTTCATCATGCTGCATTTACCGCCCCCCCCCCCCCCCCTATACTGTTACATGATACGACTCCAGGTTATATAGGCCCAATTTCAGAGATTACAGCAAAATAGACAGATATATGAGGACTACAACAAAATCCGATGTCAGAGGACAATTATTAAGTTTGGATAACAGTGCGAAAATATGAATGACATCCCTATGATATCCGCCCTCAAAAGCAAAAACCACGTGCACCGTATGTACTCCCTCGGTTTATCAGTTTTTATCAGTGTACAACGATACAGCCTACGTACGGCTGGCCGATAGCAGAGGAGTCGACATCCGTGTGGTGCAGGAGAGTGAGCTCTATATTTATACATAAAAAATATATGTGTTTTAGGTTACCGTACCATCATGACGTCGCGTCGGCCCAAGTAACTGGTACTGATCCATAATACTACATGTACGTGCTCGTCCACTGAAAACACACCATTTAATCTGCCTCACAACTTTTGAATCCTTATATCTTTGAAAATTAGCCCAAAGGCTAAGATAGGTTACTGAACAATTCTGGTTTGGTAATGGCAGGTAACAGACCTTGAGATTTACCAATCAAAGTTATCAGTGTGAATATATGACCTCTGTGCGAACTTCAATGTCACCATTACATGTGCGTGTGTGACACTTGATTTTCTGTATGTTCATAATACAAAGATATATGTGGGTACAAGCGTTTAGGCCGGTCAGGCCAATTTACATATTCCGAGACAGACATTTGGAACTCAAGGTCATCTGAGGTCAAGTTCAAGGTCATCATTAGTTGTGCCATATTTGTCTTCCTATATGTTCATGATGCAAACATGAGCTCTATTTACAAGCACTTCATCTATAGAGGCAAATATGGGCATTTTTGTTTATCCAAGAATGACTGTTTTGACTTTTCAAGGTCACCAAAGGTCAAATTCAAGGTCACCACACAAATCGCCATATATGTCTTCCCTTTCGAAAATGCCAATATCTAGGCTCTATCTTCAGGCATTCGATGAGTACAGTTCTGGCAGCTCCCATTTTCATCAGAAAAAGTGGTGAAAATTTTTCAAAATTCTTCCAAAAATTTGTTGGAAGGGTGAAAAAGTTTTTTTTCCCTAGAAATGGCCCAAAAAGGATAGTAACGCGATTTGGGCCAACAATTTTTTTTTCATCGATCCGTCAAAAAATCAAAATGGCCGCCACATGCCAGCGATTCAAGGGCAATAAAACTTATATACATCACAGAGGTATATGAGGGGAATCTTTTGAAACAAAAATCTCAAATCTGATCTGACTGTTGTTGAGAAAATACCAAAATTGACTGTTTTTATTTCTTTGACGAAAACGGTCACCTCTCTGAAAAAAAAATAAAAATAGAACAACTAAAAAATATCTCCTTCTCGAAAATATTTTAAGGTGCCTTTTCCCAAATTCACAGAAAGATTGGTTTATAACTTTGAAGATAGAAATGTGGATGGACGACGACGATGGATGGACGGACCCCACAGCAATAGGTTATTAGATCATGAGTAGCACATTGTTCGAGGTCCACATTTGTATCTTTTAAAGTTTACAGTCGAATTTGTCCGAAAAGTTGGAAACGCAATTTCTAAAAATAATTCAAGTGTAATGTTTCATTTTTATTTTTTGAATTTTCTCAAAATGGGGTCCGTTTTCTCCAAATCTGTTTGATGAATTTTTTTTTACTGATCAATGCATACGTGTATACGTTTCTATGCATTTGAATCGTTGGTCTGTGCATGGTGGCCATTTTATTCTCCTGATGGGTTGGCAAAAAAATAGTTTGGTCCATAAATCAAGTAACTATTTAACTATTTGTTTTGTACGAATGCCTATCAGGTTCACTCGCGTTTTAAAAAAAATATAGTTGTTGACTTATTATCTTTTTAATTAGCTCGTTAAATCGAAATTATGACTAGAAATGGGCAAAATGCATAGTAATGCACGGAGCCCCTGAGGTGACATACCGAAAATATTTATTAATTCGTGCGCACGAATTAACAAATCGTGCACACGGTTTACCAATCCGAATCACCAAACCGTGTGCACAATTTAACACTCGTGGCCACGAATAAGCAATCCGTAATCTTCGTATCTGACGATGACTTAATGACATATTTGGAAAACTGTGTGAATGTGTGATTCGTAAAGTTTCCAGCAACCAATAAGTTTTTATATATGTAACCTTTTTTCAGGACTGGAATATTTACACCCCCCAATATAAGTTGTTTTGTTATTCGATCCTCTGAGTGCCAAGAACAAAAGGTGTTAGCTGTGATGAATAATAGCAATTAGAAAACTCCTCAAGTTACTGGTCAGCTTTTAAGACGATGCAAAGCCCCGCATTTGTATGACCTCAAAAGAAATATTAAGTTTAGTTCATCTAATGCTTGATTGACATTAAACGGAATTCCCTAATAATTATTCACACATAAAAAGTAAATTTCTCTATATCCATGTTGAGGGAATGCCACTCACAATTTCCTGCATGAGTCTGTATGGACAAATGTTTTGTGACAGGGTTTTGGGTTTGTTTTGTATCATCATGGACTCGCTTCGTGGCCTCGCTTCGTGCCCTCGCTTCGTGGCCTCGTAGCCTCGCTTCGTCCCTCGCTTCGTGGCCTCGTAGCTTCGCTTCGTGCCCTCGCTTCGTGGCCTCGTGGACTCGCTTCGTGGCCTCGCTTCCTGCCCTCGATTCTTGGCCTCGCTTCGTGGCCTCGTGGACTCGCTTCGTGGCCTCGTAGCCTCGCTTCGTGGCCTCGCGGACTCGCTTCGTGGCCTCGTTGCCTCGCTTCGTGGCCTCGTGACCTCGCTTCGTGACCTCGTTGCCTCGCTTCGTGGCCTCGTGGCCTCGCTTCGTGGCCTCGTGGACTCGCTTCGTGGCCTCGTAGCCTCGCTTCGTGGCCTCGTTGCCTCGCTTCGTGGCCTCGTGGCCTCGCTTCGTGGCCTCGCACATATACTAAGACGAGCCCACGAGGCCACGAGGTGGCCGCCATCGTACACCATACCCTCCCACCCCCACGCCCCACCCCTTTGCCCTCTCAGAAACACATTCAATTGTGTCTAAGTGAGAACAAAGATAAATCAGAAAAGAACGGTAACATGATGTGTATTTTGTAAATCAACGCGTGCACGAGCTCGTATTTGTCCTTAATTTTCTTTCATCATGCTGCATTTACCGCCCCCCCCCCCTATACTGTTACATGATACGACTCCAGGTTATATAGGCCCAATTTCAGAGATTACAGCAAAATAGACAGATATATGAGGACTACAACAAAATCCGATGTCAGAGGACAATTATTAAGTTTGGATAACAGTGCGAAAATATGAATGACATCCCTATGATATCCGCCCTCAAAAGCAAAAACCACGTGCACCGTATGTACTCCCTCGGTTTATCAGTTTTTATCAGTGTACAACGATACAGCCTACGTACGGCTGGCCGATAGCAGAGGAGTCGACATCCGTGTGGTGCAGGAGAGTGAGCTCTATATTTATACATAAAAAATATATGTGTTTTAGGTTACCGTACCATCATGACGTCGCGTCGGCCCAAGTAACTGGTACTGATCCATAATACTACATGTACGTGCTCGTCCACTGAAAACACACCATTTAATCTGCCTCACAACTTTTGAATCCTTATATCTTTGAAAATTAGCCCAAAGGCTAAGATAGGTTACTGAACAATTCTGGTTTGGTAATGGCAGGTAACAGACCTTGAGATTTACCAATCAAAGTTATCAGTGTGAATATATGACCTCTGTGCGAACTTCAATGTCACCATTACATGTGCGTGTGTGGCACTTGATTTTCTGTATGTTCATAATACAAAGATATATGTGGGTACAAGCGTTTAGGCCGGTCAGGCCAATTTACATATTCCGAGACAGACATTTGGAACTCAAGGTCATCTGAGGTCAAGTTCAAGGTCATCATTAGTTGTGCCATATTTGTCTTCCTATATGTTCATGATGCAAACATGAGCTCTATTTACAAGCACTTCATCTATAGAGGCAAATATGGGCATTTTTGTTTATCCAAGAATGACTGTTTTGACTTTTCAAGGTCACCAAAGGTCAAATTCAAGGTCACCACACAAATCGCCATATATGTCTTCCCTTTCGAAAATGCCAATATCTAGGCTCTATCTTCAGGCATTCGATGAGTACAGTTCTGGCAGCTCCCATTTTCATCAGAAAAAGTGGTGAAAATTTTTCAAAATTCTTCCAAAAATTTGTTGGAAGGGTGAAAAAGTTTTTTTTCCCTAGAAATGGCCCAAAAAGGATAGTAACGCGATTTGGGCCAACAATTTTTTTTTCATCGATCCGTCAAAAAATCAAAATGGCCGCCACATGCCAGCGATTCAAGGGCAATAAAACTTATATACATCACAGAGGTATATGAGGGGAATCTTTTGAAACAAAAATCTCAAATCTGATCTGACTGTTGTTGAGAAAATACCAAAATTGACTGTTTTTATTTCTTTGACGAAAACGGTCACCTCTCTGAAAAAAAAATAAAAATAGAACAACTAAAAAATATCTCCTTCTCGAAAATATTTTAAGGTGCCTTTTCCCAAATTCACAGAAAGATTGGTTTATAACTTTGAAGATAGAAATGTGGATGGACGACGACGATGGATGGACGGACCCCACAGCAATAGGTTATTAGATCATGAGTAGCACATTGTTCGAGGTCCACATTTGTATCTTTTAAAGTTTACAGTCGAATTTGTCCGAAAAGTTGGAAACGCAATTTCTAAAAATAATTCAAGTGTAATGTTTCATTTTTATTTTTTGAATTTTCTCAAAATGGGGTCCGTTTTCTCCAAATCTGTTTGATGAATTTTTTTTTACTGATCAATGCATACGTGTATACGTTTCTATGCATTTGAATCGTTGGTCTGTGCATGGTGGCCATTTTATTCTCCTGATGGGTTGGCAAAAAAATAGTTTGGTCCATAAATCAAGTAACTATTTAACTATTTGTTTTGTACGAATGCCTATCAGGTTCACTCGCGTTTTAAAAAAAATATAGTTGTTGACTTATTATCTTTTTAATTAGCTCGTTAAATCGAAATTATGACTAGAAATGGGCAAAATGCATAGTAATGCACGGAGCCCCTGAGGTGACATACCGAAAATATTTATTAATTCGTGCGCACGAATTAACAAATCGTGCACACGGTTTACCAATCCGAATCACCAAACCGTGTGCACAATTTAACACTCGTGGCCACGAATAAGCAATCCGTGGGCACAATTTACTATTTCGTGCACACGAAATACTGATTTGAATTAGTAAATCGTGCCGACAGATTAGTTAAGGTTATCCGTGGCCACGAAATACTAATTCGTGTGCACGAATTGTTAAATCGTACCCACAGATTAGCTAAGGTAATCCGTGCACACGATTTGACAATTCGAGCACACGAATTAGTATTTCATGGCCACAAGTTAGGATTTCGTGGCCACAAATTAGTATTTCGTGTCCACGATTTAGTATTTCATGGCCACAAATTAGTATTTCAAATTGTTGACGAGTCAGTAAACAAAATTTATTTGCCCTGAATCACATTACTACGGAATGTGCGCACGATTAACAATTCGTCAAAAAATTTCAATAACCACTCTTGCAGATTGGCGATTCAAGGGCAACCAAACTAATATACATCACAGAGGTAAATAAGTGGAATCTTTTGAAACAAAAATCACAAAACTCTCTGAACAGTTTTCGAGAAAATGGCCATCAAATTAATAAATTTGGTCGTTTTTCATCAAAAACAGCTGCCATTTCGAGGAAAAAGTGAACAACTTAAAGTCATAGTAGCAAGGTACCATTATATGGTTTTATTCTTGTTCAGATAAAGGCATTGTGGACATTTGGTGATAAAAAAGATGTTCGCGTTAATTGGTAATTAATAACAGCGACATATAATCGAGTATATTGAGCCAGTATTGCAATCGCCTTCTCATGCCGATGAAAAAAATAGCTTCGGCAGTTTCCGTAATCGTGACGTCAGTTGAGGCAAAATGTGCTTTGATGGCTGGCCAAAAACGTAAAATACGTAATTTGGGTGGTCAGCTCAAAGATGGAAAAATACTCCAAAATGCATGAGATTGAAAAGAAAACACGTGAAAACTAACAAATACTGGACGTCTTGCAGTTCAACAAACCTCCCTTCTGGGAGAATAAATAGTACTGATTCTAAATATTAAGACAAGAAATGCCGTATCCCCACCATCCCACCCGTTCACTTGAATTGTCAAAAATACACAACAGGAATGAATATGCGACATGCGGTTTACCTTGCTGGCTACATGTACTTTCAGTTCTGCCTCAACTGACGTCACCAACCACGTGACTCATACTAAAATCGTGATCAAAATCTTCGGCAATTTACGGAAGGAGTGCCTATTTGATTCAATATTTCGAAACCCATTGATTGTATTTGTAAAATTCGTTCGAATTTACAGATAACCATTCTTAATGGACTAAATGAAAAGCACTTTCATCGACATGCTACTAGGTCTTTAAAAAATTACATCCATCATGAAATATTTTTAGGTAATTTTGTGCAAATCTCAGGGAGATTCCAATGTAAACTTAATAAAAATGTGGACCGACAATGAATGCAATGCCATCCCAATAGGTTATCGAACCAAAAATCTGGTAACTTAAAAAGACAACCTGAAGAAGTAGAGCAGCTGAGCAGCTGAAAGCAGTGGGGCCTCTAAGTATTCAACTGGGAGCTGAAGCTGGAGACGAACAGCATGAATGAGCTCCAGTCGACCTCAAGCCGAAGCAATCTGACTGATCTGACCTAGGATGGCCGAGCCACTACAACCCGAGGATCCTCACCAGGCATTGCCGGACCAAGCCGGGGACAGTAAACCAACAGAGGAGCAACTGCTAAATCAGGATAATCTGGTGAATGAGCTTCCCAAGCTGCTGATTCCATCCCCAGCTGAGAGTAGGCATCCAGGCCGAACAAGCTGTCTGTAACAATCTCATCGTGCAAGGCATGAGATTGTTGGTGCTGAAGAGCCACCCAGAGATGATGATCCAAGCATTGGCATTTGTGACTGAGTTCGTAGCATCACGAAAATGTGTGGCAGTCAGACCGGAAGCCCCGACAATTCCCAGCAGCCCCAAAAAGATGATGACCAGGAGTGGAGTCAACAAGTGTAGGCCTTGTAATAACAAGCAATTTGACCTAAATCTCCAGGAACTGATGAGCCAGGAGTGGCCTGAAATGACCCCATGTCAAAGTGGAATGATACAATTGCCGAAAGAATACTCACTGTGCCAGGAAAGGCTTGTAGCTGAGGAAGCAGACGGCATCAATCTAGGAAGGGATTCAGTCAGAGGCAAGCTGAAACCTGAAAGAAAGGACGCTCCTATGACTGAAAAGTGATCCAGGGATTCAGCCCTGTGTATAGAAGGGACCATATTCAGCTATATGTATAGCTGGATTCCTATATGCCTTTATGATTAAGGTCACTGACCATGAAGAAGCCATGGGGATGGAATGTATACCCAGCCAGTTCGCCAATATTGATTTGGATGATGAGAATCAGCAGCCAGGGTGTTCTCGACAGTGATTGAGAATCCGAAGCAAGCCACCCAAATCTGTGCAGTCGAAGATCTGAAATTGCTGGCTGAGTTAGAATGATTAGCCATGGGGCGAGCTGATGGAATCAAAGTAGCAGAAGGGGTCATGGAAATGATGCAGGATCCAACAGAAATCAAAGAATCAACTGAGGAATGGTACCAGTGAGGGTCATCAATGTCTTGTCAGAGCCAATGACGATATAAAGACCTGACCGAGGAACCCATACTCCTATGCAGAAACTATGGAGTTTCAGTGAGGATTCAGCATGGACATGAACGTGATACAAGTGATCCACACGGGGATAAGTAGATGGCCAGATGTTTCCTGTGGATTCGCCTGGAAGAGAATAATTTCCAGAAGTATAATTTCTGAGGCAGATCATGAGCTGAGACTATCCGGATGGACCCAGCTAAGTCAGATGGCATCAGAAGATGGTCTACACCAGACGATGTATCTGAGCTGTGAAACCTCCTGGGTTTGTGCTCCTACTAATAGAGATTTGTGCCAAAGTATGTCGAGTGTGCTGGTCTTCGGCACTGACTAACTGAAAAAGGGAGTCCCATTTGTGGCAGCCTGAACAAGAGCTTGAATTGGTTGGTGATGGCATCGATCCTATGCTACCTAAGAGTGCAAGAGGCGTCATCGTCTATCTCAATTGGAGTTGGACCAAAGAATACAGACAGTATTGTGTCACCAGGGAGAAGCTGTTGGCTCCTTCCAACACGGGTCTAAGCCGTGTGTATGCAAACCAGAAGAATAACCAATAC
This sequence comes from Terebella lapidaria, assembly GCA_949152475.1. Lineage (NCBI taxonomy): Eukaryota > Metazoa > Annelida > Polychaeta > Terebellida > Terebellidae > Terebella > Terebella lapidaria. Next base: position 12,544,022 of record OX424559.1, on the reverse strand, counting down.
TTGCTGGGTCAAAATTTCCTGCTGAGAACCGACCCTAGGAACCTCGCCTGGCTGATGGATTTCAATGAACCCTAAGGACAGGTTGACAGATGGATTGAATTGCAGAGAATTGCAGAGTCCTGGCCCGAGTCCACAACAATGCCAACACCCTGTCAAGATCGCCCTGTAACAAGTGTGGGAAAGACAATTGGGAACAAGCGAAGATCAATGCGGGACTTCCGAGAGTTCACCCAACAGACCCATGCTGGTGAAAGGAGTGTTCCAGGAAAGGGGGGAAAGACTCAACTAACAGGAGCCAGTCCTGTTTCACTGACATTGAATTTTTCCCCTGACAACAACCAAGTCAAGTTCATCAACAAAACCTACATAGGGTCAACCTAGAAAGAAACCTGAGTCAACCGGCCTCAGAGCAGAAACTCCATGTAAAGATGAAGTTTGAAGGCAAGAATATCAGCTGTGTGATCTACGTCGACTTCAAAAAGAGGAGCCATGGTATCCAGTGATTTCATCTCTCATAACTGACAATGGTGATGGACAGAAAGTGGACTTCACTATACTCTGATTTTTCTAACTCGTTTACACTGTTTTTCGCTGATATTCTCGCGATGCTAAATGCTATTGTTCTATGACTTGGCATACTTCACCTGGGAGTCAAACGGCAACTATTTACCGAATTTCAGACTCCTATCACGAAAATTGAAAAAGTTGGCAATCTACACCAATGTTAAATTTAGCCAAGTCATTTCATGTCTGGGTACGCACACAATTTTGTGCATTTGCTCGGTTTTGTAGTGGTTCTATCTTTTGAAATCAACATGTTTGTGTAGAATACACCTCCAATGTGTCTTCTGGTCTAAAACTACAACAATACATCGATTTTTGATCGATGTAAACAGGGTCAAATCCTCGAATATGCTCAGATTCTCGAGATCCCGTTTTTGGCTGAAATTTAACATTGGGGTAGATTGCCAACTTCTTCAATTATTGCCATAGAAGTCTGGAATTTGGCAGAAAATTGCCGTTTGACTCTCCGATGAGGTGTGCCAAGTTATAGAACGATACGTTTCAGCACCGCAAAGATATAATCAAAAACCGGTGTAAACAAGTTAGAAAAATCAGAGTATAGTTTGAGACTGGAAGAGAAAGTTGTGTACTGCACAATCGATCTGAAGGGAGGTGTTCAACTGACCACATAAAGCACGGTTGGGCCAACATCTCAGCTCGAGAAGGATGTCAGCAAGCATTCAACAGAGGTACTTTTGGCTGGGAATGATGGAAGACGTCAAACTCTTTGTGCTGAGCTGTGACGACTGCATCCAGGAGCATGCAGAATTTGAAGAGATCACCAATGCAGAAGTATGCATTGGGAATCCCCTTGGAGCAAGTGGAAATTGACATCATGAGACCATTGCTGAGATTGACCCTGGCAACTGATACTTCCTTGTGGTGGGAGACTACTTTACCAAATGGACTGAAACCTACCCAATTTCAAAACAAAAGGCCAACCAGTTCGTGTCCCAATACGGCATCCCAATGGATGCCCACTCGAAACAAGAGGTGACAACCGTGGCCGATGTCTTCAACAACCAGTTTGTGTCCCAATAAGGCATACGACGGAGGCCCACTAAGACCAAGTGTGCAAGTTTGAGTCCAAGATATTCAACGTGTGCTGGATACTGGGTATCCACGGCATGAGAACTATCCTTTCTGACCACAATCGAAATACTCAATCAGACGTGTCTATAGCAGATGACATGTCTATACGCAACTACAAACAGACGCACTGGAACCAGATTTCGCTGGTGATGGTGGCCCACAGAAGTTCCCTGCATGAACCAACTGATCTCACCCCAATCTACTGATGTTGAGCCGAAAATTCAACACGTAGGTAGACGTCTTGATAGGATGACCGCCGGGGATACTGGACAAAACCAGACAAGACACGACCAACTATGGCAGTCAGCCCCGGGAATGACTGGAGAACATTTATCGAGAGTTCAAAAGAAAGATCAGACAGAAGAAACGACAAAAGAAAAGTATGACCAAGGGAAGATCAACAATCAGTACAGTCCTGGATATCTAGTATGGATGGCAATCAAGATCCAGAAGAAGGGAAAGGCACCAAAACTACAAAGAAATGGAGTTGGGCAGAGCCTGGTAGTGTAGCAGTTCACCGATGTCACCTATGTGGTAGCTGGATGAGTGTAGGAGAAAAAAGTCCACGTCAAACTGTTGAAGCCATATAGAGGAGTCACGCACCCGTGGTAGATGAGAAAGAGGATGTGCGTGTTGTAGATGAGAAAAAGGATGTCTGAAGGCGAAAAAAAATCAGCAAGAATCCACAATAAATCTGAAGAAAGAAGTAGATGGGATGGGCTCTAAATTTGGTTCAGACAAGGATTAGAGTCGCCAGAAGACCAAAGCAGATGATGTGAGCTGGGAGGTATTAGCCAACCAGAAAATGGGGGAAAGAGCTGAGATGGATAGATGATAATCAGAGGTTCTGGCCGTGTTGAGGATATCATCAACCGACAAGAAGGGGGACCACCGGTTTACAAGAGCCTGAGTTAGAAGTCCAATGTTTCCAATTGTCTTCTATAAATATCCCAGCTCAAAAAGGAAAACCGAGAAAATAGCTGTTTCAGTCAAGCCAAAGTGAGAAGAAACCATGAGTGGCGAATTTTCAAGCCGAAAATGCCGGGGGAACAACTATCATCTTTCTGACCAGGTCCGGCCATTCCCAAAGGAGAAAATCCGACATAAAAAACGTCAGTTGACTAACAAGTTTGTCAGTTGACCTGAGAGAATTTGTCAGTTGAGCCGAAAAAAACGTGTCAGTTGCCTGCAAGTTGAAAGCTGGATAAAGTTTCCATACTTGTGACGTCACGCCCACTTCGACCAATCAGAGGGCAACTCTCCAAACAACCTGATCAGTTGAAATATATAAGAGTCCGGGAGCTGCATGAGTCATCAGTCTGACAACAGCCACCTTGGTCACCCTGGAAAGCTGATGAAGTCAAACCGAACCATAAAAGAAGAAGAAAGAAGTTCACATTCATCTATGTCCAAGTCTCAGTGGAGAAGGAAACATCAATTGACTGAGAAGTGGAGAGGCTAATGCTGATGATCCACCCAGTGGGTATTGCGTCTCTAGTCAGTGGACCTCACTGCCGGAGATCTGACCAGTGATTCAACACCAGCCCGCAGAGTCAACCATTCATGCTGGGAACGACGATGGGATTGCTGCCAGTGTCTACACTTCGGCACCTGGGCAAGAACTTAAATAGAACATCGCTTCTCCAGCTTGTGAAGTCAGTCTTCCACTCTGCAAAACTCTGCAAACTGAAATGTCAGCCGAGAGTTCAACCAAGAAGTCAGCCAGGTTAGCTTAGCCTGAGTTGAACAGTTACTGAGAGAGGTGGTGAATTTTGAACCATCTTGAAAGTTTTTGTTTCAATGAGGATTACATGATTCATAGGAATTAAAATATGTCGATTACCCTAGTACACTGTAGTATGCATGTTCAAACTCAAATAATATCGATCCACAAAAATTGTAACAAAACATAATTTTTTATATATTTTAAATGGACATCGTTTGTTTGTTCGTCAAACAAAGGATGTTTGATTGATCACAGGGAGAAATATATGTATCACACATGTCAGTAATATACATACATGACTGGAAAGGTAATTCAGTTCCTGTTCCCAGGTAAGCGTGATATCTCAACCCGGTAACATTAATTTCTCGATCCAGTCTAAGTTATTTATAGTGGCTTCAAAACTAACGATACATCACCCCCTCCTCCCCTTGGGCTGCTAAATTTTATGATATAAGAAGTATTTTCCGATTTCTGAAATTATTTCAGATAGCCTATCTCTCTCTCATGTTGTTGGCGTCAATAATATTTCGGAATTCAGTTTCGACCCAAACTTAGACCACAGTATGTAAATTATGTTCGTCATATTTTCATCATCTTCATGACCTGGAGTAGAAAAAATTACACGGCTAATATTAACAAAGATGCGATTTCACTTCCTCGTTAGCATTGAAATTTTGTCATAACTAATTTTAAAAGTTACCCAGAAAGTTATTTGATTACAAAATGCATGAAACGCACTGTTAAAGTCAACTTCATCTATTAGTGAAACAAGCTTTTTGGCCAAAGTTTTGGATCATCATATCAATTTGAATTTTTGTGTGTTTCAATCATGTCTCATGCCGTAATTTTTCACCAAATTTTAGAATTCTATCTGAAAAATTGAAGGAGGAATTGGCAATCTAACACAATGTTAAATTTCAGCCCCCACTTGGAATTTCCGAGTCTGCATAAAAAACCCAAACTTTTTTCGATGTACGAGTTATATAATGCTGAATTTGTTGGAATTTATTCGATTCCATTTTGGACTGAAATTTAACCCGGGAATTTAATATTGGGGTAAATTGCTTTTTCATTTTTTGAGAAAGAATTCATTTTTTGGGGGTATGAAATCATGATACCCAATTAAGACACACAAAATTTCAAGTTGTGGCGATTTTGCCCTAAGCACGCGGCAGGTGATTGTAAACATAAATGCCATTTATGTGGCCTTTTCGTACCTGGCCTTGTTTTGACACGCTCGGTTCGAGCGTGCGTTGCCACGGGGACGCATTGTAATTTACGCTCCAGTAAACTATGACAATGGATCGATTAGACCTCGCGTGCGCCCTACAGCTTGTGGTGTATTATATATACACTGGAAGCGACTCGATCGAGGAGATTGTCCGAGAGAGAGTGAACAGGACGCACGCAAGGCTCGCCATGAGCTTTGCGTTCCCTGGTCAGGAATAGTGGGCTCTTAGAGCCCTGGGGACGATTTCTATGGGGAGGCCCGGGCTGGGAGAGACAAGTTGCTGACTCGGGGGCGTAAGCCCTGTGGATCGCCAGTTCTCTCCCTTCCCGGGACGTGTGACACAGGCTCTGGCAGACCGTCGGGCTGGCTCAGAGTTCTATCTCTGTGACAGTGCCTTCGGCGAGACCGGCCAGCAACATGCCCACGTGTATGTGCTCCGTGGAGCCGCTCCATGGCTCCTCGGACTCTACACACGGCTACATTACCATAACGAATGTATAATATGCATGTTGTAGATAAGGTGATGATGATGATATGTGTTATGTTGTGATGTATGACGGCCGGACCCGTTCCGGATATGCGGAGCCCGTTCCGGATGTGCGGAGTCCCGTTCCGGATGTGCGGGACTCGTTCCGGAGCCCGTTCCGGATGTGTGGGACCCGTTCCGGATGTGCGGAACCCGCTCCGCATGTTCTGGATCCGATCCGGAGGTGCTGTTACCTGGTTGTAGTTGTTACCGTAGAGAGCGGCGCCCTGTAGCGGGCACCGAACTTTACATTGGTGCCGTGACCAGGATCAGTCTGACAGTGTTCCATCGCAGCCTACCGTCACAGTGTTGTAGCCTCCTTCGTCCCTGGGGATCGCTCGCTCCTCACGGACAACTCAAACAAAATGAGTGAGAAAGATAATGGGAGGGAAAAGGAAGGAAACGTTGCGGACCGGACCCGGTCCCGCGACGGCCGGGAGCCGCTCCAGGGTGGCTCCGGCGATGGTGCGGAGCGTGCGGAGCCCTCCGCAGACAGTATCCAGTCTGCGGAGTCGACTCCGGCGTCCGCGGCTCCGTCTCCGGACGTGGAGCCGAGCCCTGCGGGGCTGCAACATGTGTTGCCATCGAGGCCTAGTCTTGATGTGTTAGGTGCGGTTGGCGGAGCTGGCAACGGCTCTACACCGCGCCTGCCCTTGTCCGGACGACGTTCGTGGCAGGCGGCGCTCTTCCAGGGGACGTCTCCAGACGTCCGGAGATCCAGACATTCGGAGATCCGGACATCCGGAGGTCCGGACATCCGGAATAGAGTGCCAACTGCTGCAATCAACTCCGGATCTGCGGACCAACTCCTCCGGTTACCTAACCCGGCTGGGTGGACCCCCTCGAAGGTCTCCGGCCCGGATACCGGACGGTCCGCACTGGGCGAGATGGACCAGCTCACCAACACACTGAGTGCGCTGGCTCCTCTAGGGCGCTACGGCCGCGCCCGGTCGCCCCAACAGGGACGATCAGATCGGCGGATCCGCTCACCCTCTCCGCGGCCACGGAGCCCTTCGGGGCCCATGTCGGAGAGGAAGCAGCGGCTGATAAACATGGCGCTTGACCAGTACAAGTGCAGTCAGCCAGTTCCGAGCGTGGATCCGACGATCCCTTACAGTCCGGGGATGACTGGGCCTATGGCTCCTCCCCAAGTCCTGCCAAGTCCGCAGGCGCCAGTGGTCTCAGCAATGGGATCCGCGCCTGCTCCGCGGCTTGGAGGCACCACGCTGGCTACCGCTCTGACCGTTCCTGCGGCCGGAGTTAACGCCGCGTGGTCGACTTACCCTGGTGCGCCAAGTGTGTTTCGCGGGCAGTGGCAACCGGCGGCTCCGGCCCCGAGCTATGCTAGCTTTGCCGCCCCATCTGGAGCCTACCCCGTAGGTTCGATGGGAGCCCCGCCCGCACCTAGCCAGGGTGGGCTACAAGCGGGAATGTACCCGGCGGCGAGCGTGAGCTTTCCTGCTCCTATGTCCGCGACGTCGATGTTTGCTCCGGCAGACTCCGTCGCAGGCGCGGGTAGCTCGCGGACCTTGCCGCCTTACACGGACGACCCCGGAGCCGGATCCGCACGTCGGGCGCGCAGCACGCGCGATAACGGGCCCGACCACTCTTCGTGGCGGGAAAGGTTCAACGGGGATAACGCCGACTTGGAGGACTACTTACTCCAAGTGTGGCGGACCGCCGTGTATGAAGGATGGACCCAGCAGGAGGCTGGGCATGTCCTCGCGGGGAGCTTGGAAAGGAAAGCTCTCGGCGTTATGCAGTGTCTGCCGGTGGGAACGGTAACTTTCGGCGAGGTTGCCCGTCAACTTCGTTTGCTGTTCACGCCGACGACCAACAGGCGGCAGTTTGAACGGGAGTTCAAAGCACGGATCCGCCTACCGACTGAGTCCGTGACAGAGTATGCGTTTAACCTGCGCATACTCGGCCGGAGAGCTTTTCCGGACATGGACCCCAGACGGTTTGAAACGATGCTGATCGATCAGTTCATCGATGGCCAGCCTTACCACTTAGCATACGGGCTGGCCACCCATGAAAAGCGATCGATGGAGGAGGCAATAGACTCCGCGCTTGCGCTCGAGGTAGCTGTCTGCCCTAGACAGTTGCCTCCGGCCCCGGCTCCGGCCTCGGCTGTTCCCGCACAGGCGGCGACCCCTCCTCCGGCCAAAGCATCGCAGGTAACCCCGTGGCAGGACCCGGTCGCCCGGGAACCCACCAGGGAACCTACCCCGCAGTGGGTTAGTGCGTCGGCACCCTCCACGGGGACGCCCGCACATGCGGCACCAGTCGCCGTGCCGTGCTCGTCCTCGGACGAGTGCGACATGGAGGAATACGATTTCGGCGCCGCGCAGATGATTGCGCACTGCGCCGGGATCGAAGCTCCGGGACCCGCAGAATGTTGCGCGTTCACCTCCGGACCAGCCCAGAACCGTCCCTGTTACTTCTGCGGAAAACAGGGACACTTTTGGCTGAAGTGTCCGGAGTTGTTGGAACGCCTGCGGTCGCGCGGATACCAGGGAGCCCTCCCTGGCCCGCAACGGAGGAATTCCTTCCGGTCTGGTCCTCCGGGACAACAAGGTCGGAACCCGCGGCAGGGAAACTAGATCCGGACGTGGTGGCGACCAACACTACGTCCGGGGATAGTTGTTCCGTGGCAAAAGATGCCGCCCCACCCGCTGATGAGCAGGACGAACCCCAAGTTGATATGACTTCTCCAGAAGTAGTCCTTGGGGATCAGTCTAGCTCCTCCGCGGCTGAGGCGGATGGTGAGGACTCCGTAGATGAGCACAGCGCGTGCGAACGGTATCGCCCTACCTGCGCACTGGTGAGGGACCCCCGCTGGTACCTGCCCCTGTCCTTCGGACGGGAGCCGGTCCGGTTCCTCGTGGACTCTGGCTCGGAGGTGACCCTCGTTGCCGCAGGAACGTTTAAGAAGGAGCCCGCGCTCCGCAACCTAGAGTTGCGGGATCCCGGACCTTACAAGCTCTACGGAGCGGGTAATGACCGCATCCGCATCCATGGCATCATCGATCTGCCTATTACCCTTGGGGACAAGGTGTACCTAACAGAGGCAATCGTTGCGGATGTCGGAGCGGCCGGGATTATTGGGATGAATTTTCTCCGGACCCACCGGGTGACCGCCAATTTCAATGCTGGCGAATTCCGGATGGGAGAGGACACACATTTCCTCTTCCGCACGGGTCCGGCGCATTCATTTCAATTGCGGGCGGCGCGCACTACGGTTGTGCCGCCGATGAGCGAGATGATCATTGAGGCGAGGCCGCGTCGTCCCCGCATGCCCCTCGATGGTCGTCCGTGCATAGTGCAACCAGTGAGCAGTTTCGCCAAGGGAACTGGACTCGTGTTGGGTGGGGCTCTGGTCAAGTCCGACGCCCGCTCGATGCCCATCCTCGTGGTGAATCCTACGGATGCTCCCGTTGTACTGCGGCGCGGCTGTGTGGCAGCTACTGCTACGCCCGCGTCGTCGAGTCGTGTCCTCCCCGACGATCCTGTCTGCCGCGCTGCGTGCGCGGCGGCGGCCGCCGGAGATGACCCGTTCACCCTGCCGGACCATTTGGAATCTCGGGTTCCGAAGGACCGGTTGGATGAAGAGCAGCACCAAGCGCTCCGCAGACTGCTGCGGCAGTATGCGGATGTGTTCATGGGTCCTGATGGTGCGGTTGGCAAGACTGACGTCGCCAAACACCGCATCGACCTCGTGGACGAGCGTCCTCTCAAGCAGCGTCTTCGTCGGGCAGCGATAGTGCACCAAGAGGTCATAGACCAGGAGGTGCAAAAGATGCTCGACTTGGACATCATCGAACCCAGTGACAGCCCTTGGGCCAGTCCTGTGGTTATGGTGAAGAAGAAGGACGGCTCGTGGAGGTTCTGCATGGACTATCGGAAACTCAACGATGCCACGCGGAAGGACTCATATCCTCTCCCGCACATTGAAGATACCTTCGATGCCCTGGCCGGGTCGCACTATTTCTGTGCTTTGGATCTGGCCTCCGGGTATTGGCAGGTGGAGATGGAGGAGAGGGATCGGGCGAAGACTGCCTTCGTTACCAAGAACGGGCTCTACCAATTCAAGGTAATGCCGTTCGGGCTCTGTAACGCACCAGCGACGTTCGAGCGCCTCATGGAGATGGTACTTAAAGGGTTCCTCTGGAAGCGATGTATGGTCTACATCGACGATGTCGTCGTGTATAGCCGGTAGTTCGAGGAAACACTCAACAACCTCCAGATGGTGCTCCATCGCATCCGCGGAGCAGGGCTTAAATTGAAGCCAAGTAAGTGCGAACTATTCGCGCAGGAAATCCTGTACTTGGGCTTCATGGTAACGGGCACCGGAGTGAGACCAGACCCCGCAAAGGTGGCGGCCGTGCAGAAATGGCCTCCGCCCTGCAACGTGGCGGACGTGAGGTCCTTCTTGGGCTTCGCGAGCTACCACCGCAGGTTTATTCGCGGCTTTGCGGAGATCGCGCGTCCCCTTACTATCCTCACGGAAAAGGGCGCCGATTTTGTTTGGTCCGCCGAGCAGGCTGACGCCTTCTCGGGACTCCGGCAGGCCTTGGTAGCGGCCCCGGTGCTGCGGCACCCTCGTCCGGACTGCGAGTTCATCCTGGACACTGACGCGAGTAACTTCGCACTCGGCGGTGTCCTCTCGCAGATCGTGGACGGGCAAGAGCGGGTAGTAGCTTATGCGAGTGTGGCCTTGAGCCGCTCTCAAATTAACTACTGTACCACTCATCGCGAGTTGCTCGCGGTGGTTATGATGACCAAGCGTTTCCGGCACTATTTGTTGGGACGCCATTTCCGCTTGCGGACTGATCATAGTTCGCTGAGATGGCTCCTCAACTATAGTGAGGCCGATGGCTTGGTGGCGCGGTGGCTCGTCAAACTCCAAGAGTATGACATGCAGATAGAGCATCGCGCTGGTAAGTTGCACGGCAACGCGGACGGCCTGTCCCGTTGTCATAAGTGCAAGAATCCGGGTTGTGCAGGAATGGCGCCATTCCAGCAAGCCGCGGATTCGTCCTCAGACTCGGAATTGGGCGTTCCGGGGAGACCGCAGGCTGCCGCCCCTCTAACAACACGGCGGCCGGAGCGTCTAGGGCTCATCTCCGCGCGCGGACCCGCCGATATCGGCGAGGGCGTCCCGCATATGAAGCGGAGGTTGCGGCTCAGCTCCAGCGAGTCTTCCTCGAGTCCGGCGGTGTACTCCTCGTGGGTACCCTCGTCCTCTGGAGAGTCTGAGTATGAGCGGTCCTTGCCCCCTGTGGTGATGGCCGCTGCGGCGCAGCCGGACGCGACGGATGAGGAGCCAAATTACTTGGGTGGCTACTCTCCGGCGCAGATAGCTGCGACGCAAAGAGCTGACAGAGCTCTGGCACCAGTAATCACAGCCCTTGAGGCCGGCCAGAAGCCCTCGAAGGATGAGCGGAAGACCTACAGGGAGGAGACTTTGTCTCTAGTATCCCAGTGGGAAAGACTCTCCTTGAGGGATGGCCTCTTATACCGGCGCTATGAGCCACCGACCCCACTGCCTCCAATATGGCAGTTGGTGCTTCCGGCGGAGCTGCGGAAAGAAGTACTCCACCAGTTGCATGACCTCCGGGTGACCGGTCACTTGGGAATCCGGAGGACCGTCCATAGGCTACAACAGCGCTTTCATTGGGCTGGTAGCAGCTTGGACGTGCAACGGTGGTGCGCAGCCTGCCCTCGGTGTCAAGCTCGCAAAGGAGTTCCGACTCCTGGCCGCCACCCCTTAACCACGGTTAAGGCGGGCGCGCCGTTTGATCGGATAGCTTTGGATATACTGGATACCCACCGGGTCACCCCGCGCGGTTTCCGGTACATCCTGGTGATTTCCGACTATTTTACCAAGTATACCGACGCCTACCCACTGCGCCGCCAGACTGCGGACGAGGTAGCTCGGTTATTGGTGAATAGATGGGTGGTGTACCATGGGGTACCTAAACAGGTACATTCGGATCAGGGCACGCAATTTGAGAGCAACCTGTTCCGAAACCTAGCACAGATGCTAGGCAGTACCAAGGTGCGGACCACCCCCTACAGGCCCCAGTCTGATGGCCAGGTCGAACGCTTTAATCGATCGGTCCTCAATATGCTGGCGGCCTTTGTGAACGATCGTGCAAATGATTGGGATGACCACCTCCCGTATGTCTTAATGGCGTACAGGTCGTCGGTCCACTCTTCGACCGGAGTTACTCCGCACGCGATGTTGTACGGCCGGGAGCTAAATTTGCCCGTGGATATTATGTATCCAACTGCGGCAGAGACCGGCGCAGTACCCCAGTGCGGTCCGGAATACATGGAGTGGATTCGCCGCGCCCTGGCGAACGCCCATGATTTCGCGCACGCGCGCCTGGACAAGTCTGCCATCCGGCAGAAGCGAGGCTATGACGCCCATGCTAAGGGTAGGCCAGCTTTTGCGGAAGGCGACAAGGTGCGCTACTATTATCCGCCGCTTAAGCAAGGTAATAAATTTGCTAAGCCGTGGATAGGCCCGTTTACGGTACTGAAACAGGTGACAGATGTGGACTACCGGATCCGGAGGGATTCCGATCCGGACAGGGTTCTGGTTGTCCATATCGATAATCTGAAGAAGTAAGAGGGCCCGCTTGTCATGGATCCGCTCGTTCAAGATGCGGAGCCGGATGATGCTCCCGTATGGGATCCATCCGGTCAGCATCCGCGGAATCCGGACGAGCGTGTGCGCCGTATGGTGGGCCTCCCGGACCTCTCTGACCCGTCAGATGATGGACTGGGTGGCTATCAGCCCGATGACGGCGATCCGCAGGTACCCCCACTCCCTCCAGTACCTGCGGATGACGGGCGGCCACGCCGGAAACCACGTGCGCCAGCCCGGTATGGGTGGGAATAACCTTCCGCCCATGCGGATGCGTCTGCGGTACCCGTCTATCACACCAAGGACGGGTTTTGGGTCGTTCCGTGAGAGTCCGTGCGACTTACCTCCGCGGGTGGCTACTTTGTGGCTATCTTCGGAGTTGAGGTCCGCGGAGACTTTCATGTCGTAACGCCGCCGCTCCGCATCCGCCCTCCCGTAGTTTCCAGCGCCAGGGACGTGCAGATGGCCTGTCCGCACATTGTGGACGGCTGTCCGGCGTAATCCGCACAACGGTTACGCTGGCTGGACGAATTTACTGATCCGGCCGGACGCCCCTGGTCCCGGGACAACCTCTTATATGGCCAGACTGAGGTTGGGATTTACGTCCGCTGCGGGAGAAGCGCCTTCCCACGGATTTGGGGAGCTGGCTCTGGACGCGGGGATAGTGTCCGCACGTTAGGACTAACGTCCGCGGTTCGTCCGCGTGACTCGTCCGGCGTCCGCGGCGCTTTAAGATGACGCACTTCGGTGTAGTTATCCCCCGTGAGCCATTACTATAATTACGGTTATAGTAATTAAGGTTTCTTACGGCAGGAAACCGACTATCCATTATGATAATGGAGCGGTTGTTAAGTCCGCGTGTGCGGACCAGCCGCGGCAGCGGGTGACGCTCGTTCTCGTCCGGATCGTACCTTACAATATGCGGTCCGGCCGGAATGACCGGAACCCCGGCCTCCTTCTAAGAAGGGGGTCGTATATTACATGCGCAACACTTGTGGTGGCTTTTAATTCCAATTTCATATACATTGGATAAGGGCAATACGCCGTTCTATGGTAGGCGACCGGCCTGGACTCCGTCCGCGGGCAGCTCCGGACGTCCACCGGCTATTGGTTTCACAATCTTTGGGCCCCTCTAATTGGGCGCCGGTATGAAGGGTTCGCCCCCTAACCATTGAGGTTATGGACCATGCCGGCTCCGCGTCTAATCTATTGGCTCCGCGGTCCGGTAGTCGTTTGTTTGGGCTCTAGGTTGGACCGGGCTTGCTCCGCGGCCGGGCTGTACGTTGGGGTTGCTAGTGGGCGCGTCATGAACGCCCACAGGGCGCCCAATTGTCTGTCCGCCTGTCATGGGCTTGTCCGATCGCCTTGTAAGCGTACCAGCGGCTATGGGGAGTGATTTTGTTTATTTTCCATCTCAGTTATTATTTATTGGGAGGATTATAAGCCACAAGTGTGCGGCATGTCTCTGGAGAATTCTGTTCTTGCTCATTTACTGATACAAAGTGAGACAAGTATGTGAAATTTCCTTTCCGGTGCAAAAGAGAGTAATAAATCGGGAGATTTCTGCTTTCGCTAGAGGGGTGTAAGGGATTGCGCTAATTTTGACAGTGACGGATTGCTGTGATATTTGAAAAGACTGGAGAATGACAATTTATTGTTGTTTTCGTCTGACATATTCGTACAAGCCACAAGTTAGTGGTTACTGTCAATTTTATGCCCAATTTCTACCTTCTACCTTGGGTGATTAATTTTACGTCATTTACCGCCGGTGCGGACGCAAAAGCGAATGACTAATCTTAATTACTGTATGATATTTGCAAGGTCCCCCGGGATAGAAATTTATTTTCTACCTGTATACATGGTTTGATTTGGAGTCACCGGAGGGAAATGATTAATAGTGCATGTATTTTGGTCCGGGCGTGTGTCAGTATGACCGGGGACAGAGTTTTGCAGCGACACCGCGTGCATTGCTGCACGTGTAGTATAGCTGTCATTTGCTACATGTATATATATGTAAAAATGTCGTTCACGGATTTTTATTAATCTCCAGATGTGTAGCACATGTGTTTTGTGCCACTCGCATTTCGTCCGCTGATGCGGCGCTAGATCCCGCGGGATCCGCGTGTCCGGTGTTCGAGATGCGGGTGATTTTGCCAGTTGTAAATTCCCCAGGCGGGCCGTGCTGGAGATGTGCGGGCGGGCGGGCGGCTGCATGTTAGTGCAGACGTCCGTCCATCTGCGTGTCTTTACACAGGCCTGTGCGGGTTGCAGTATACAGGTACTGGCAGTCGATGCGGCTTGCCGCGTTGGCTTTGATAGCTGTCTGCGACAGCTGTCCGCAGGTGTATGTGTGTCTGTTAGATGTACATATGTCATGCGGGCGTGCCGGAGTCGCTCCCGCGGCTCCGCCCTGCCTCAGACCCGTTCTGCGGATCTGAGGAGCCGGCCGGCAGGGCGGTCGGCAACATTTTTTTAGAGGTACTATCACTTTTGATCACTCGGTGTGTCGTTTTACAAAATTTCTAAATTTAAAGTTTAACCTTAAAGATATTCCAAAGACTCGACACACCGTCCTTTTATAACGGATGACCTTCCAAGGTCATCACACGGTTTTGGACCACCTCGGTCAAAATTTTAGCTTGTTTATGAGGGTTTATTCAAAATTGTAAAGCGCGTTATAGTTTACTCCGTAAGTCCGGGGGTAGTTCCCCATTCTTCCTAGTGTTTGCGCCGTGACTTCCGGGCGTTGCCATCTTGCCTTCTTTCGGCCCCCGCCATGCGAAGCCTTCGTCGGGTTTCGAGCATTTTGGGCGCGGGCGAAACATGTTGGGGACCAACATTGTAAGAAGGGGGTAATGTGGCGAGTTTGCCCTAAGCACGCGGCAGGTGATTGTAAACATAAATGCCATTTATGTGGCTTTTTCGTACCTGGCCTTGTTTTGACACGCTCGGTTCGAGCGTGCGTTGCCACGGCGACGCATTGTAATTTACGCTCCAGTAAACTATAACAATGGATCGATTAGACCTCGCGTGCGCCCTACAGCTTGTGGTGTATTATATATACACTGGAAGCGACTCGATCGAGGAGATTGTCCGAGAGAGAGTGAACAGGACGCACGCAAGGCTCGCCATGAGCTTTGCGTTCCCTGGTCAGGAGTAGTGGGCTCTTAGAGCCCTGGGGACGATTTCCATGGGGAGGCCCGGGCTGGGAGAGACAAGTTGCTGACTCGGGGGCGTAAGCCCTGTGGATCGCCAGTTCTCTCCCTTCCCGGGACGTGTGACACAGGCTCTGGCAGACCGTCGGGCTGGCTCAGAGTTCTATCTCTGTGACAGTGCCTTCGGCGAGACCGGCCAGCAACATGCCCACGTGTATGTGCTCCGTGGAGCCGCTCCATGGCTCCTCGGACTCTACACACGGCTACATTACCATAACGAATGTATAATGTGCATGTTGTAGATAAGGTGATGATGATGATATGTGTTATGTTGTGATGTATGACGGCCGGACCCGTTCCGGATATGCGGAGCCCGTTCCGGATGTGCGGAGTCCCGTTCCGGATGTGCGGGACTCGTTCCGGAGCCCGTTCCGGATGTGCGGGACCCGTTCCGGATGTGCGGAACCCGCTCCGCATGTTCTGGATCCGATCCGGAGGTGCTGTTACCTGGTTGTAGTTGTTACCGTAGAGAGCGGCGCCCTGTAGCGGGCACCGAACTTTACAAAGTTGATCCAAATATCCATAACAAAACTACGGCCAAAAAGCGTGTTTCACTGATAGATGAATTTGACTTTACAAACTTTGAAAGTGTTGCCACTTCACCGTGTCTGTGATACTCGTCCGATTTCAATCCAAGAAATAGCCAGTCCCACCAAAGCGTCACCTGGCGAACAAAACCTTCGGATGCCGACCCTCCATCTGGCGAATAGTTCAGACACTACAGTATGATTTTTTGGAACGGTCACATGATTTTCGACTAAAGTTCTGTTTACAAAGTTGGTTCACAGTCTGCACCGGTACACGCGGACAATGTTTGAGCATATACCAGGACACTTCCAGGTTTAGGATTACGAAAAGTATGATACGCAATACACTGTCTCTGTTGAGTATTGTCAAGCGGCCGGGGGCTTACATTTAATGGATTTATGTAGACGTCTAGATTTAATGTGGAATAACGTGGGCAATTCTGGTCAGACTGGTGACAGTGGTGTGGTGCAGCGCTGTGCACAGACCATGTAGGCCTATACTATAGATGGTAACAGGACGGTTCACCGACGGGTCGATTCACCGACGCTTTTCTCGAGACGATTCACCGACAGTTTATAACCCCGATTCAGTGATTCACCGACGGCTGGCTGGGCGGGCCAGACTTGCTGTGGGCTTAGCTAGAGAAGTGTTGGGAAGTACTAATACATATTGTACCTATACAAGTTACATGACTTTGTCGTCGTAGCATGATAGGCCGGGCCTAGCACTAGAATGTTGCAGTTGAGCATAATATATAATATCGGAACACTTGCAAATCGTGTAGAACTAGTAACATGTTCATGTTATCTAGTAAAATCATATCTTAAAATCTACACACTATTATTTTTGTCTAAAATGTGTCATTGCATTGATATCTTTGCAGGTCCGCTTCTTGACAATCCAGTCCATCCAATCTCAGTTACTATAGGCATCACCAATAATGTTCAATGGAATTATTTTGCATGTACTTAATATTATTAGTTCATAAAATATGTCGTGGAGTGACATGCAGTCAATATCATTGAATATATAGGACTATGTTTTTAATCCATACATGTATGAAAAAGAAAATTGTGAAAATATCAGTTCGTGTTGTGTTTATTGTTACATTTACAAAACAAAAAATGTCACTTCTGGCATATCTATACACAAACTGATGAAATGAACAACCAATGATTTTTTTTAAATGAATTTTTTATCATTGAATTGACCTCAACTTGAAATTTCTGTGATCAGCGTGTGACACGAGTTGAACATTTCTCATCATTGCATAACTGACACGATCTGAACAACCACAAGCTTTGATCATTGAATTGGCATCCTAATAAATATATATATGTGACACCAGTTGAACACTTTTCAACGTTGCTCAGTAAATTGGATTGCAATTAACCACATTAAAGTAGCACACTAATAATTACATACATATACCGTTTGATGCAAGATTCGTGGTGACAAAAAAAATGGATTGCAATTAATTAAAATAACTTTGACGATCAAGTGATAGCAGCTGATTCATATTCCAAAACTTTAGCTGATTCTGGTCTCATGCAGTGGCTGTTGCGAGGCGACATTTTTCGATATCAGAGGAAAGCTTACAAGACCTAAGCAAAAGGTCATCAACTGATGGGAAGAACTGAGAAACGGCAACATCTCCGCGAAGGATCTCCTCAAGAATTGATTAACTGTCAACGGACCCTCCATTGCTGTGTCATCTTGAAATGCAGTTTTGGTCACCTTGTACTTTGAATTTCAACTTGAAAGAACTTTTACTGTGAATTTTAACTTGAAACCAAGTTTGGCATATATTATGAGTTAATAAAATATAACTATGGCGAAAAGTTTGATCTGGTTCCAATTTCGTCATCTTGAAATGCAGTTTTGGTGAACTTTTACTGTGAATTTCAACTTGAAACCAAGTTTGGCACATTGTATGAGTTGAAACATTACTGTGAATTTCAACTTGAAACCAAGTTTGTCAAATATTCTGAGTTGAAATATAACTTCAGGTGAAAAGTTTGACTTGGCTGTAATTTCGTTATTTTGTCGATCATGCCGAGATGGAAATTCTGATGCAGTGATTTCAGTGGTTATCTTGAATTCGACCTTCGATCAAAGTAACAAATGCCAGTCATGAGACATTGTAGCTGTCGGTGATAATATTACAAAGTTGTGTCCATCGGATCGTTCATGGGCTTTGGGGCCCATGCAGGCTAGACTGTACAATACAGTAAATGTAGGCCGTCGGCTTCACTGTTGGTGTTTGCCCGACCATCTAGGTGTTATAACTCCTCAAGCCGATCGCCACTCGTCGGTGAACCTGTGAAATAACTGTCGGTGAATCGTCTCAAAAAACCGTCGGTGAATCGTCCTGTCGGTGAAACGTCTAGCATTCCTATAGATCTAGTCCATAGCATAGGGCTAACTCTGCTCCATGACTGAACCTGTAACCTATTTTTAGCTCGCTGGCCCATTTGAGCTGATAAGCCACAGTGACTTGGTTCCAAACGAACGGGCGCCACCATATTGTAAATGTCGATTTCGGAACCAAGTCACTGTGCAATTAGCTATTGTCGTGGTTTTATATCCGTAGTCTGTAGTCCGTCATTCGTCCGGGTCTATAATTTTTTTGACATTATATGCATATGGCATTGTTTCGAGTGCCAGATGGGTTTATCTTGGCACAAGTCTCTGCGATCTAGGCCGAGCCTTTAGGCGAGGCCTAGATAAAGAGACGTGTGCCAAGATAAACCCATCTGGCACGAGAATACAATGCCGTATGCATTTTCTGGCACGATTCCGGTACTTACAGTAAGTTACAGGCGTAGGAATTGTCCAAAACACTGGAAATATCCACGAAATCAACAACTTTCAAACCAAAACACTGTCCATTTTGCCGGTGTTTACATGGCCTTAGTTACGTAGGTTTTGCAATGATAACGTTTTCGTTTTTTTCATGACGTTTTGCTTGACAACCACAGAGTGCCAGATGGGTTTTTCCTGGCACTGTTCTCATCATGGGACAATGCATTCAGAGTGCCAGAATACTAATTTCTAATAATTTCCCTATAAATTTATAGTAACATACCTTGGCCAATATCTAAAGACGCTTCTAAAATTTTTTTATTGAATCGTTTTTGACCATTTGGCAGCCATTTCAGTGCCGAAAATTGCCAACATGAAACCATTTAAATTTTTAAAAATTATTTTCTCAAAATTGACATGATACCTTTTCTTTTAATTATGTACAAACATGCTACTTTAGGCTGTTTGTGTTGTGCATGAAGATGAAAACAGCCCGAAGTATAGGCCCCAAGTGGGCCGAAATGCACAAATTGTCTTCTGGGGTCAGAACACATGTATGTATTGTAGAGCTCAGATTTGTAACATGTCGTATGAAGTCATATATTGGGGCCCGGACGAGTCGAGTCGACGGGTACCCGAATTTGGGGCGGGTCAAACAATTACTCGGGTCGAAATTTCATTACCCATATCTGAGAACGAATAATGATATAGATTTTGTCTAGAAAATTCGCAATAAACGCCAGTAGAATGACAAGAATTTCATCGGGGAAAAATCGGAAGTAGTTTTATGAGACCATGTGATCACTTTCAGACTTGAAAATAAACATAGACGAAACAAATAATATGTGTCAAAGATCAGTGAGTGGCATTCGCGTGTTACAAATTGCTCGTATTTGCTCCAGTGATTCCCGTTAAAATTTTGATCTATATTTGGACGGGTTACCCGGGGCAGGTCGGGTCAGACCACACGGGTACCCAGGGCGAAAATTTCGACTCGTCCGGGCCCTGTCATATATCATGTAAATAGTGGATCTTTTGCTGACCTCGAAATTGACCTGGGATGACCTTGAGAGGTAAACGTCAAGGTCATGTCTGACCTGAAAGGTGTACATTGGCCTATGCAGACAAAAGGCTTGTAGATAGTGCTTGGGTTCGTATTGTAAGCATATAGGGAGTTACTGTAAAGCCAGAAATATTAGCGTCCATTAAGTTTAGCATTTTAACCAAAGTGGACGTATTAGCGGCCATTTAATTTAGCGGGTGGATGACAGAACCAGAAAAAGCAAACAAGTATATTAAGACTTAGCATCCATAAATATTAGCAATTTTTTTCAAAACCCTAAATAAATGGACGCTAATTCTTTCTGGGTTTACAGTATACTAGTATGTGCCTGGATCTTTTGATGACCTTGAAGTTGACCTCAGAAGAATATGTGGTAAATCTCGAGGTCATGATTGACCTGAAATATGTGAGTTGTTCTCTGCAGACCAAACACATGTAGATACGGTGGAGCGGTCCCCCTCAGATAAGACCTACCCTACTGCCACAAAATTAGGGTCTTATCTAAGGGGATGTCTTATTAGAGGGATTCATTTACATGTTAAAGTCATCCTAGCACCACAAGAAAAAGTCTTTACAAAGGGGAAGGTCTTTATTGAGGGGATCTTATCTGGTGACCTTGAACTCGAATGACCTTGAGTGGTGACTCTCAAGGTCACATTTCACATGAACTATGCCCATTGCTCTTTGTAGAGCATGTTTGCTGGTGGGCTACAGCGCCCTTGGTGCTATGTTCTAGGCGGGATACGTTTACCAGAGTTAGGCATAAGGCCATCCCTGAGGCTGATAGGGATGCTCAGACCTACTAGTAGCCTGAATCAATAAAGTGCAATCACTGTTATCCGCTGATCAATGATTGAAGTTTCTCTTGATAGATTTGTTTAAAAAAAAAACATAATGTTATGAGCCACAGGTGGCATAAAAGTACTTGCCTGTATGATGATGATGTGCTGTGCTGTTGATATGGTTTTTTCTTTCAATGAAATGAATTTTCATATGAATTTTTGGGCCAATACCTAGAGAAGTTTTTTTTCTATTTCTTCGATTGAATAATTTTTTACCATTTGGTATTCAATTTTAGGTTACCGGACCTTTGGTCCGATAACCTATTGGCATGGCGTTGCGTCCGTCGTCCGTCCGTCCGTCCGTCCGTCCGTCCGTCCGTCCGTCCGTCCGTCCGTCCGGCGTTAACATTTTTATCTTTAAAGTTAACGATCGAATCTTTCTGAAATTTTGCACAAAAATGCCTAAAAATATTTTGAGAAGGAGGTATTTTTTTGTTTTTTGATTTTCGCATTTTTTTCAAAATGGCGGCCGTTTTTGTCGAAAAACGCTGAATTTTGGACTTTGACGGCCATTTTCTCAAAAACTGTCTGATCAGTTTTGAGTTTTTGGTTTCAAAAGATTCCCCTCATATACCTCTGTGATATGTATAAGTTTGCTTGCCCTAAATCTGCCGGTTTTCGTGTGGCGGCCATTTTGAATTTTTGGCGAGTCGTCGAAAAAATTTTTTTTCGCCCCAGATCGCATTACTATCCATTTTGGGCCATTTCTAGAGCAAAAAAAAATTTTCACCCTTTGAAAAAAATTTTGGACTTAGAAAATTTTCGGCACTTTTTCCCTTCATAATGGGAGCTGTCCGGACTGTACTCATAGAACGCTTGAAGATAGAGCTTAGAAATTGGCACTTTCAAATGGGAAGTCATATATGGCGACTTGTGTGGTGACCTTGAATTTGACCTTGGATGACCTTGAAAGGTCAAAACAGCCATTTTTGGGTCGAAAAACGCTCAAATTTGCACCTGGTCTGTATTTTCTCAAAAACTCTCTGATCAGTTTTGAGATTTTTGCTTAAAAAGATTCCTCTTATATACCTCTGCGACGTGTATAAGTTTTGCTGCCCTTGAATCGCCGATCTCAGTGTGGCGGCCATTTTGAATTTTTGACGAGTCGGCGAAAAAAAATTTTTTCGCCC
The DNA here is from genome assembly GCA_949152475.1 of Terebella lapidaria. Taxonomy (NCBI): domain Eukaryota; kingdom Metazoa; phylum Annelida; class Polychaeta; order Terebellida; family Terebellidae; genus Terebella; species Terebella lapidaria. Next base: position 12,522,645 of record OX424559.1, on the reverse strand, counting down.
CAAATAACATTACTATCCATTTTGGGCCATTTCTAGGCAAAAAAAAATTTTCACCCTTTGAAAAAATTTTGGACTTAGAAAATTTTCGGCACTTTTTTCCTTCATAATGGGAGCTGTCAGGACTGTACTCATAGAACGCTTGAAGATAGAGCTTAGAAATTGGCACTTTCAAATGGGAAGTCATATATGGCGACTTGTGTGGTGACCTTGAATTTGACCTTGGATGACCTTGAAAGGTCAAAACAGCCATTTTGGGGTCAAAAAATGCCCAGATTTGCCTTTGTAGATGAAATGCTAGCAGATAGAGCTCCTGTTTGCATTATGAACATATAGGAAGACATATATGGCACAACTAATGATGACCTTGAACTTGACGTCAGATGACCTTGAGTGCCAAATGTCTGACTTGGAATGTGTAAATTGACCTGAGCGGCCTAAACGATTCCACCCAACATATAGAATATCAAATGCCGCACACATACATGTAATGGTTACATCGAAGTTCATACGGATGACCTTGATTGGTAAATCCCAAGGTCATATGTTTACACTGCGAACCTTGATTGGTAAATCTCAAGGTCTGTTACCTGCCAATGCTGCCATGGCCAAACCAAAATTGTCCGGTAACCTATCTTAGCCTTTGGGCTAATTTTTTAGGTTACCGGACCTTTGGTCCGATAACCTATTGGCATGGCGTTGCGTCCGTCCGTCCGTCCGTCCGTCCGTCCGTCCGGCGTTAACATTTTTATCTTTAAAGTTAACGATCAAATCTTTCTGAAATTTTGCACAAAAATGCCTAAAAATATTTTGAGAAGGAGGTATTTTTTTGTTTTTTGATTTTCGCATTTTTTTCAAAATGGCGGCCGTTTTTGTCGAAAAACACTCAATTTTGGACTTTGGCGGCCATTTTCTCAAAAACTGTCTGATCAGTTTTGAGTTTTTGGTTTCAAAAGATTCCCCTCATATACCTCTGTGATATGTATAAGTTTGGTTGCCCTAAATCTGCCGGTTTCCGTGTGGCGGCCATTTTGAATTTTTGGCGGGTCGCCCCAAATCGCATTACTATCCATTTTGGGCCATTTCTAGGGCAAAAAAATTTTTTCACCCTTTGAAAAAAATTTTGGACTTGGAAAATTTTCGGCACTTTTTCCCTTCATAATGGGAGCTGTCCGGACTGTACTCATAGAACGCTTGAAGATAGAGCTTAGAAATTGGCACTTTCAAATGGGAAGTCATATATGGCGACTTGTGTGGTGACCTTGAATTTGACCTTCGATGACCTTGAAAGGTCAAAACAGCCATTTTTGGGTCGAAAAACGCTCAAATTTGCACCTGGTCTGTATTTTCTCAAAAAGTGTCTGATCAGTTTTGAGATTTTTGCTTAAAAAGATTCCTCTTATATACCTCTGTGACGTGTATAAGTTTTGTTGCCCTTGAATCGCCGATCTCCTTGTGGTGGCCATTTTGAATTTTGGACGAGTCGGCGAAAAATTTTTTTTTCGCCCCAAATCACATTACTATCCATTTTGGGCCATTTCTAGGCCAAAAAAAATTTTCACCCTTTGAAAAAATTTTGGACTTAGAAAATTTTCGGCACTTTTTCCTTCATAATGGGAGCTGTCCGGACTGTACTCATAGAACGCTTGAAGATAGAGCTTAGAAATTGGCACTTTCAAATGGGAAGTCATATATGGCGACTTGTGTGGTGACCTTGAATCTGACCTTCGATGACCTTGAAAGGTCAAAACAGCCATTTTGGGGTCAAAAAATGCCCAGATTTGCCTCTGTAGATGGAATGCTTGCAGAGAGAGCTCATGTTATGAACAGGAAGACATATATGGCACAACTAATGATGACCTTGAACTTGACGTCAGATGACCTTGAGTGCCAAATGTCTGACTTGGAATGTGTAAATTGACCTGAGCGGCCTAAACGATTCCACCCAACAAATAGAATATCAAATGTTGCACACATACATGTAATGGTAACATCGAAGTTCATACGGATGACCTTGATTGGGATTTACATTGCGAACCTTGATTGGTAAATCTCAAGGTCTGTAACCTGCCAATGCTGCCATGGCCAAACCAAAATTGTCCGGTAACCTATCTTAGCCTTTGGGCTAATTTTTAGGTTACCGGACCTTTGGTCCGATAACCTATTGGCATGGCGTTGCGTCCGTCCGTCCGGGCTAACGGAACGGAGTTGGGGGCCTGGGAAAAGCTGAAAACGGCCCCTAACCATGGTTTAGGCCAAAAGTTAGATTCCGTTCCGTCCGTCCGTCCGTCTAGCCGTCCGTCCGTCCGTCTAGCCGGGCAAACGGAACGGAGTTGTGGGGATTTCTTAGGGGGAATAAAGCTGAAAACGCCCCACAACCACAGTTTAAGCCAAAAGTGCAGTCTTATGGGGATTTTTTCAGGACTTATGGGGAAAGTTAAGATAGGAAATTTAACATTGGGTCCGCCCGTAACGCCCATCCGTTCACCCGTCCGTCCGTCCGTCCGTCCGTCCGTCCGTCCGGCGTTAACATTTTTATCTTTAAAGTTAACGATCGAATCTTTCTGAAATTTTGCACAAAAATGCCTAAAAATATTTTGAGAAGGAGGTATTTTTTTGTTTTTTGATTTTCGCACTTTTTAGGTTACCGGACCTTTGGTCCGATAACCTATTGGCATGGCGTTCAGGGAATAATTTGTTTTTGGAAAAGTGAATAGCACGAACTGCTACACAATTTCGTATTTGAATAGCAGTTGGTCAAAATTGAATAGCAGTTAGAAACAACAGAAAACCGACACCAGATCAGACAATTTGACGAAAGCATTTCGTGCGGACAGCAACAGTCATGATGCCTGGTGAACAATGAACGTAGATATAGAAAAAGTTATTCCAACTGGTACAAAAACCATAGATAGCATAATACCATAGGCCTGAGATCGGTGATATGTCTAATCTGGTAATGGATCTCTGATTCCAAACCAAACATGAGCAGTTCACAAGCATTTCCATCGTTACCAAGGAGACCGCACGCGATAAAATAAACAGACCGCTGATGAATGATAAAACTGTCACGTGCAGCATGACTGAGTGCAGTGATACCCCCCTCTAGGGCATGATTGCTCAATTGGGAGACCCCTCTAGGACACAATTGCTATTAGGCTATACCCCTCTAGAGGCAATTGCTCAATACCACCACCCCTCTCGCTTGTATTAGCATGTAGCAGGCTAGCAGCCCGTGCACATGACAAATCACAGAAAAGATCGGGACACAGTTTTGCATCGCCTTCATTGCGACAGAAAAACAAGATTGTATCGCAATCCGTCGAAATTGCATCGCAAATTGCGATGCGATACCGAACAAATTATTCCCTGATGGCGTTGCGTCCGTCGTCCGTCCGTCCGTCCGTCCGGCGTTAACATTTTTATCTTTAAAGTTAACGATCGAATCTTTCTGAAATTTTGCACAAAAATGCCTAAAAATATTTTGAGAAGGAGGTATTTTTTTGTTTTTTGATTTTCGCATTTTTTAGGTTACCGGACCTTTGGTCCGATAACCTATTGGCATGGCGTTGCGTTCGTCCGTCCGTCCGTCCGTCCGTCCGTCCGTCCGTCCGTCCGGCGTTAACATTTTTATCTTTAAAGTTAACGATCAAATCTTTCTGAAATTTTGCACAAAAATGCCTAAAAATATTTTGAGAAGGAGGTATTTTTTTGTTTTTTGATTTTCGCATTTTTTTCAAAATGGCGGCCGTTTTTGTCGAAAAACACTCAATTTTGGACTTTGGCGGCCATTTTCTCAAAAACTGTCTGATCAGTTTTGAGTTTTTGGTTTCAAAAGATTCCCCTCATATACCTCTGTGATATGTATAAGTTTGGTTGCCCTAAATTCGCCGGTTTCCGTGTGGCGGCCATTTTGAATTTTTGGCGGGTCGGCGAAAAAAAATTTTTTCGCCCCAAATCGCATTACTATCCATTTTGGGCCATTTCTAGGCAAAAAAAAATTTTCACCCTTTGAAAAAAATTTTGGACTTGGAAAATTTCCGGCCCTTTTTTCCTTCATAATGGGAGCTGTCCGGACTGTACTCATAGAACACTTGAAGATAGAGCTTAGAAATTGGCACTTTCAAATGGGAAGTCATATATGGCGACTTGTGTGGTGACCTTGAATTTGACCTTGGATGACCTTGAAAGGTCAGAACAGCCATTTTTGGGTCGAAAAATGCCCAAATTTACACCTGGTCTGTATTTTCTCGGAAACTGTCTGATCAGTTTTGAGATTTTTGTTTAAAAAGATTCCTCTTATATACCCCTGTGACGTGTATAAGTTTTGTTGCCCTTGTATCGCCGATCTCCATGTGGCGGCCATTTTGAATTTTTGACGAGTAGGCGAAAAAAATTTTTTTCGCCCCAAATCGCTATACTATCCATTTTGGGCCATTTCTAGGCAAAAAAAAATTTTCACGCTATGAGAAAAATTTTGGACTTAGAAAATTTTCGGCACTTTTTTCCTTCATAATGGGAGCTGTCCGGACTGTACTCATAAAACACTTGAAGATAGAGCTTAGAAATTGGCACTTTCAAATGGGAAGTCATATATGGCGACTTGTGTGGTGACCTTGAATTTGACCTTCAATGACCTTGAAAGGTCAAAACAGCCATTTTGGGGTCAAAAAATGCCCAGATTTGCCTCTATAGATGAAATGCTTGCAGATAGAGCTCATGTTTGCATTATCATGATTATGAACATATTGGAAGACATATATGGCACAACTAATGATGACCTTGAACTTGACGTCAATCTCAAGGTAAATCTCAAGGTCTGTTACCTGCCAATGCTGCCATGGCCAAACCAAAATTGTCCGGTAACCTATCTTAGCCTTTGGGCTAATTTTTCATTTATTTTATACGTGTATCACCGTCTGTTCTGCCTTTCATCAGTTTCCAGCCATGAATGAAGACGAAGAAATCATCCAATCAACAGAGATCACCGCTGCAAACAACGTTGGACCCCCCACGATGGCGGCAGATTCGCGCAGACGACTGACTTTTGGTTCGCCCGAGCTTGCCGTCAGTGTAGAAGGACTGTACAAAAGTTATGGACAGGGGCGTAGTCAAGTTCCCGTCTTACGTGATCTGGATATGACGGTTCCGCTTGGGGCAATGTATGCATCTAGGGAAGGTTCTATGGGTTCATACTTGTTTTTTGTCGGAAATTGTTGATGACGTGCCACTGTGTATTATATGTGTGATATATAAGTGGTACCTTCGTGTGCAATCAATTTCACTCTGTATCAAACATGTGTAAACAGCTATATCTGTAAGATTATCAGTACTCTACATATTATCAACATTAAGACAGAGCAATAGCTTAAAGTGATATATAGAAGTCAATACCTCCACATGTGTTTTAAATTTTCAAACCAATCACAATTCAATCTTCAGTAATACTGTAATAAATATATGTCTATGCAACTGATTTGATATCCCTTGCTAGCTATGGACTGCTTGGACCTAGCGGTTGTGGAAAAACAACTCTGCTGCGTTGCATTCTGGGAAGGCTGCACGTGAATAGCGGGGATGTCAAGACTCTCGATCGTGTTCCCGGCTCGATAGGACATGAGGTCCCTGGGAAACGCGTCGGCTACATGCCCCAGGTTCGTGCAATACTATGTAATTCACGTGAATTTAATATGAACATCACATGTTGGCAAACATTAAACTCTTGTGAACAATATGTTACGACTAACTACTGACGTATAGTGTAATACTACTGTATTTGCTTTATTTGTTGAACACTCTATTGCAAAAAGTTCTTTGTTGATAGTGAGAAATCATTTAGGAAATTGTACGGGTTTATTGTAGTGGGTCAGGGATTTGTGTCTGAGTTCAGTAAACATGTGCTCCGAAGTACATGTATCAGAAGTAAAGAAAATTTGAACTCAAAAATGAACTTCACAACAATTTCCAAAAAGTATTTCAAACACATGTGTATATGTACAGTAGACAATCTTTCAAACTCAGTTATTGTTTCAAGCTAGAACTGATTAATTTAACTAAATGCATTTATATATTTACATATATATATCATGTACAATGATGCCGTGTATATTTTTTTCCACAGGAGTTGGCTCTCTTCAGTCGATTCACCATATCCGAGACACTGAGCTACTTCGGCCGACTTCACCAGATGAAACGGGCAAAAATTAGGGAGCGAACAAGTTTTCTCATTGAGTTCCTCAACCTACCCGAGAAATTTCGCCTTATTGAACAACTCAGGTATTAAAAGAAAAATTAGGAAATTACATGTACAATTCTAAATATTTCATGGCTATTGAATGTTAAGGTTCAGAAAATATATAAGGAAAACACACTTTCATTCTTCAATTCACAGTGGATTTGCTATCCTAAATTAATATTTCCACCCAAATATTGTGCTATTTTAATTCTTACATTCACACAGTGGCGGCCAACAACGAAGAACGTCGTTCGCTATCGCACTCCTACAAGAGCCAGAACTGCTCGTGTTGGACGAACCCACGGTGGGGGTGGATCCGTTGCTACGGCAACGCATCTGGGAACATCTCATCACCATAGCCAAGTCCAGTGTCACAGTCATCATCACGACACATTACGTGGAGGAGGCGAGACAGGCCAACATGGTACATAGCTTATACTGTACAATACAGACCTCCTTCAACAAAGATATCATTTCCCAATCAATCAAACATGCATGTATTGTATCATACATTATACCCACTGAAAAATATCATTCGCAAATATAATGTGTCTGGAGTGAGGGTAGTGCTTATAAAGTAGCGGTGAGCTTTAGGTTGGCATTCGACTGTTTGTAATAGAAAAGGTCTCGAGTTGCAGCCCTTTTTTTATCAATAACTGACCAGTCTTTTAGGACATATAGAATATACACACCACAAAAACGTGTACACTAGTGCTTGTTTTGCTAGCTTACTACTAATATATTATAACGGGTTTACTGTTATACATTATGTTTGTCTGAAATATTCACCATAGTGACAACATATCAATTTCATTTTTCCATCGATAAATGCAATAGCTGTCACTGATACACATAGTGTTGTCACGTTTCAGGTCGGATTGATGCGGAATGGCCGAATGTTAGCGGAGGCTCCCCCGGACACACTTCTATTGACTTACCAACAGGAATGTCTGGAAGATGTATTCTTACACCTCTGTCAACAGGACTCTGAGGAAGTCGAGTGCGACCAGCAATCCAACGCCTTGGAAGTAGTTCCTCGTATCCGCAAAAAGGTTGGGTCCATTTCTATTCTTTACTACATTTTTAGGTTACCGGACCTTTGGTCCGATAACCTATTGGCATGGCGTTGCGTCCGTCGTCCGTCCGTCCGTCCGTCCGTCCGTCCGGGCAAACGGAACGGAGTTTTGGGGATTTCTTAGGGGGAATAAAGCTGAAAACGCCCCACAACCACAGTTTAAGCCAAAAGTGCGGTCTTATGGGGATTTTTTCAGGACTTATGGGGAAAGTTAAGATAGGAAATTTAACATTGGGTCCGCCCGTAACGCCCATCCGTTCACCCGTCCGTCCGTCCGTCCGGCGTTAACATTTTTATCTTTAAAGTTAACGATCGAATCTTTCTGAAATTTTGCACAAAAATGCCTAAAAATATTTTGAGAAGGAGGTATTTTTTTGTTTTTTGATTTTCGCATTTTTTTCAAAATGGCGGCCGTTTTTGTCGAAAAACGCTCAATTTTGGACTTTGACGGCCATTTTCTCAAAAACTGTCTGATCAGTTTTGAGTTTTTGGTTTCAAAAGATTCCCCTCATATACCTCTGTGATATGTATAAGTTTGGTTGCCCTAAATTCGCCGGTTTTCGTGTGGCGGCCATTTTGAATTTTTGGCGGGTCGGCGAAAAAATTTTTTTTCGCCCCAGATCGCATTACTATCCATTTTGGGCCATTTCTAGAGCAAAAAAAAAATTTCACCCTTTGAAAAAAATTTTGGACTTAGAAAATTTTCGGCACTTTTTCCCTTCATAATGGGAGCTGTCCGGACTGTACTCATAGAACGCTTGAAGATAGAGCTTAGAAATTGGCACTTTCAAATGGGAAGTCATATATGGCGACTTGTGTGGTGACCTTGAATTTGACCTTGGATGACCTTGAAAGGTCAAAACAGCCATTTTTGGGTCGAAAAACGCTCAAATTTGCACCTGGTCTGTATTTTCTCAAAAACTCTCTGATCAGTTTTGAGATTTTTGCTTAAAAAGATTCCTCTTATATACCTCTGCGACGTGTATAAGTTTTGTTGCCCTTGAATCGCCGATCTTAGTGTGGCGGCCATTTTGAATTTTTGTTGAGTCGGCGAAAAAATTTTTTTTCGTCCCAAATAACATTACTATCCATTTTGGGCCATTTCTAGGCAAAAAAAAATTTTCACCCTTTGAAAAAAATTTTGGACTTAGAAAATTTTCGGCACTTTTTTCCTTCATAATGGGAGCTGTCAGGACTGTACTCATAGAACGCTTCAAGATAGAGCTTAGAAATTGGCACTTTCAAATCGGAAGTCATATATGGCGACTTGTGTGGTGACCTTGAATTTGACCTTGGATGACCTTGAAAGGTCAAAACAGCCATTTTGGGGTCAAAAAATGCCCAGATTTGCCTTTGTAGATGAAATGCTTGCAGATAGAGCTCCTGTTTGCATTATGAACATATAGGGAGACATATATGGCACAACTAATGATGACCTTGAACTTGACGTCAGATGACCTTGAGTGCCAAATGTTCCAAATGACTTGGAATGTGTAAATTGACCTGAGCGGCCTAAACGATTCCACCCAACATATAGAATATCAAATGCCGCACACATACATGTAATGGTTACATCGAAGTTCATACGGATGACCTTGATTGGTAAATCCCAAGGTCATATGTTTACATTGCGAACCTTGATTGGTAAATCTCAAGGTCTGTTACCTGCCAATGCTGCCATGGCCAAACCAAAATTGTCCGGTAACCTATCTTAGCCTTTGGGCTAATTTTTTTAGTTATTTGATTTTCGCATTTTTAGGTTACCGGACCTTTGGTCCGATAACCTATTGGCATGGCGTTGCGTCCGTCGTCCGTCCGTCCGTCCGTCCGTCCGTCCGTCCGTCCGTCCGTCCGTCCGTCGTTAACATTTTTATCTTTAAAGTTAACGATCGAATCTTTCTGAAATTTTGCACAAAAATGCCTAAAAATATTTTGAGAAGGAGGTATTTTTTTGTTTTTTGATTTTCGCATTTTTTTCAAAATGGCGGCCGTTTTTGTCGAAAAACGCTCAATTTTGGACTTTGACAGCCATTTTCTCAAAAACTGTCTGATCAGTTTTGAGTTTTTGGTTTCAAAAGATTCCCCTCATATACCTCTGTGATATGTATAAGTTTGGTTGCCCTAAATCTGCCGGTTTTCGTGTGGCGGCCATTTTGAATTTTTGGCGGGTCGGCGAAAAAAAATTTTTTCGCCCCAGATCGCATTACTATCCATTTTGGGCCATTTCTAGAGCAAAAAAAAATTTTCACCCTTTGAAAAAAATTTTGGACTTAGAAAAATTTCGGCACTTTTTCCCTTCATAATGGGAGCTGTCTGGACTGTACTCATAGAACGCTTGAAGATAGAGCTTAGAAATTGGCACTTTCAAATGGGAAGTCATATATGGCGACTTGTGTGGTGACCTTGAATTTGACCTTGGATGACCTTGAAAGGTCAAAACAGCCATTTTTGGGTCGAAAAACGCTCAAATTTGCACCTGGTCTGTATTTTCTCAAAAACTCTCTGATCAGTTTTGAGATTTTTGCTTAAAAAGATTCCTCTTATATACCTCTGCGACGTGTATAAGTTTTGTTGCCCTTGAATCGCCGATCTCAGTGTGGCGGCCATTTTGAATTTTTGACGAGTCGGCGAAAAAAAAATTTTTCGCCCCAAATAACATTACTATCCATTTTGGGCCATTTCTAGGCAAAAAAAAATTTTCACCCTTTGAAAAAAATTTTGGACTTAGAAAATTTTCGGCACTTTTTTCCTTCATAATGGGAGCTGTCAGGACTGTACTCATAGAAGGCTTGAAGATAGAGCTTAGAAATTGGCACTTTCAAATCGGAAGTCATATATGGCGACTTGTGTGGTGACCTTGAATTTGACCTTGGATGACCTTGAAAGGTCAAAACAGCCATTTTGGGGTCAAAAAATGCCCAGATTTGCCTTTGTAGATGAAATGCTTGCAGATAGAGCTCCTGTTTGCATTATGAACATATAGGAAGACATATATGGCACAACTAATGATGACCTTGAACTTGACGTCAGATGACCTTGAGTGCCAAATGTCTGACTTGGAATGTGTAAATTGACCTGAGCGGCCTAAACGATTCCACCCAACATATAGAATATCAAATGCCACACACATACATGTACCGTAGATCTTTGAGTATTAACCGACCCTGAGTATAAGCCGAGGTCGATTTTGAGTAGGAAATCAGTGAAAAGTGACTGACTTTTGCATAAGCCGAATCACAGAGGCCTAGATCAACGCGCGAAAATGATCGTTGTTATCACACGATCTCTCGGACAGTTGAACACGCCCGGCCGATCACGGGCCCGGTGCTAATTGCAATCATAGTGCCTCTCAGTGGTATTCAGTGTGAATTTTTTTAGGTGCGTGGAGTGATTGAAAGGTTTGTTTTGTAAACGATGTGATAAATGTTCATTAAAACGTTCGTATTGATATATTTTGCCCAAGATATATTTCAACTTGTCTCTTTCCAGATCGACTTATATCCTGGTGGCGAGAATAGGAACTGCATGGGCGAACTAAAATCAAGTGCAAATTTGAATAATTCCCAAGCGTTTTCCTGTATGCCTACAATTGATTCGGTAGATTTAAAGATGACAATAAAGGGATTCCACTTGGTGTTCACGTTTTTAAATCTGTAAAAACAGAATGATATAACAAACAATTTGTTTTCCCTTTTGTTTCAATTTATTCACAATTTCACATTCACATCAATATTGCCAAATTCACGTGCAGCTGCACAGTTGTTATTCTCTGATGCATATTTAATAACTTTGAGTTTGAAAGCAGCATCGTAAGCACAACGTTTTCTTTTTTGATCCTTTATTTATTGTGTAGCAAAGCATATTTATCTTGGATAACTACTAATTGAACTGACTCTGTCAGTATGGTCTGCTCGTCAGATTTACTTTGCGTGTGGAAGAACAATGGAACCAGTGAGCCGAATCACGTGTCACGAATGTTCAAGTAACGATCACAGGAGGTTGACCAGACCGTTGGTTGCAATTGACACTGTCAATTATCTCTGATTTACCTTATTGATCTTTCACGGGAACTGGCATGTGTAAATGAATGAAGTAACACTTTTCAAATATTTATTTCAATAGTATTATTTTCATTTTTTTTTTTACAATAGATCGATAATATTCGAGAATGTAGTTTTAGAAATTGACACTCGATTCTGATTTTCCTGCAGCCTCGCTTTTGTTTGACATTCTAGCTTTCCCAGCAACTACAATGTCTTTCATCTCTTGGATTTGATCTGAAAATAAAGTACAATAATTATATTTAAAATAATGGAATACGCATATAAAAACAATACGTTATCTATATTGATACACATAGACTCAGAGAACCAGTAAACCGCAAAAGAAACTAACTCACTGTATTATCGCCTACCAATACTGCCGACGATCGTCAGCGATCGCCAATTGACTCGCTCGAATGGTCAGGAATGTGCAGGTTTTTGCATTGACTTGTCAATAAGCCGACCCCATAAATTTAGACCCATTTCGTAGGTAAAAACCCTCGGCTAATACTCAAAGATCTACGGTAATGGTTACATCGAAGTTCATACGGATGACCTTGATTGGTAAATCCCAAGGTCATATGTTTACACTGCGAACCTTGATTAGTAAATCTCAAGGTCTGTTACCTGCCAATGCTGCCATGGCCAAACCAAAATTGTCCGGTAACCTATCTTAGCCTTTGGGCTAATTTTTTAGTATGAATTTTGAGATGTTTATTCTAAAACTGGGTTTTAACAAGGTTAATACATGTATTGTGATATATTTGATGTGGTATATAAAGTGATATATGTATATGCTAGTAGTATAATATTATGTGCAGTATGATACCAACTCTTCACCAAAATTGCCTGATTATTTTTTGTATGTACACATTAATATATTTATATGTATAGTCATATTGTTCAATTTTACAGAGGCGAGCTTCAGGGGCCAGTGATCCTGAGGAGCGCAGCTGTCTTTTGGAAGAGGGACCTTCTCAGTATAAACAAGGTGAATTTCATAGTTAATAGGACATTCCAGTATGAACCAGGTGGAATTGTTATTGATAAAGTGAGCTGTTTCAACAAACAAGTTGATTCGATCCTAAGGAAGTACTGTCCTTTGTTCACATGGTCTATTTTGCTGGGTAAACTGAATCCCCAGATCGAAAATTTTCTGATACTGTAAAAACACTTTTTTTCGCGGGTATTAAATTTCGCGGTTTTTACCCCCAGGCAATTTCGCGGGGATTTAATTTCGCGGTTCAGTGATTGCCAGTAATCGCGTAAAGAATTTGCAGTTGATGGACATCACAGTATATCAATGCAATTGGTGTGAGAAATGGAAAGTCACAGGAAATCAAATCAGATTTTATTTGAAATTTTAAACACAAACGTCAAACAAGTCATGCTTAGTCTGCAAAAGCTTGAACTTGGTGCAGATGTCATCGGCACCAAGTTCAAGCACGTGCCATGCAGACGCTAGCGACCAGTATCTGGGCACTGTAACTAACGTAATTCTGCGCGTTATGATTAGCAACAGTGTATTGTGCTATGGACGGCCACAAACCTCAAAATTAATTTTCGCGGGAGACTTATTTTAGCGAGGTATTTAATTTCGCGGATCTACCCTTACCGCGAAATACGCGAAATAAGTACCACGCGAAAATTAGTACTTTTACAGTACTTACATGTAGTGTTTACGTGAAATTATTGTAATTTGGGACTAAATCACTGTCAGTGAGAAAAATTTAAAAATATACGCTAATTCATTATTTTAAAGACAAGGTGAGCCCCTGCCAGAAATTCTGTAGCTGGTGGCCAAAATGTCACAAAGTTGTTGCCCAAGCCATCAAAAACTTCATCATGCTGCGGCGAAATATTGGGTCAGTATCTGAATGTCATATATATATGTAGAGTTAGTTCTTAATTTTAAAAACATGAATATGTAGTTCACATACAATATTGTTTTTTTTTAGGGTCAGTTTAGGACCCATGACTGCCTAGCTATAGTACATCTTACATGTGTTAGTACAGATCTGTGATTTTCTGCCACAAATTTAAGAGTTTACCCGATGAATTTACACATAGTACATTCTAAAATCACCCTAGAATGACAATTTGTCAGTAGTCTTTATTGAGTGAAGTCGCATCCGTATGAAAGTTAACGGCTTTCGTTTCTGTACATAATTCACCATGAAAAGTATTTTTCACCTCTTCCCTCTATGGAATTTAAAAACCACTAATTCCCACTTTATATTTAACATTGCATGTAGACGACCACACTCATTCAGACAGCATGAACACTTCTTTTCCGTTTTGACCCACAGATTCCTACTCTTCGAGTTTTTCCTGCCGGCGTTACAAATCACGCTGTTCTGCTTGTGCATAGGACGAGAACCGTACAACTTGAAGATGAACATTGTGAACAACGAAACGTGCACCAATGGTTCATTCTGTGGGAGCATGGACTTTCTGAGCAAGATTAGCAATCATAGTATTAAACAGGTACAGCTTTAGTGGATGCAAACTTTTAAAAAATGCTTTGAAATTGACGTAATCAAACAAAATACAGCATAAATGGTTTGTGATTAGTCATAATTTAACAAAAAATTGAACATTAAAGGGGGGAACTTAAGGATTGATTGCATGTGATCGTCATGAACCTGACAGTGACCAGCTGTCCATTTACTTATAATGTAAATATAAAGGTAACAAATTCATGAATTTACACACTCCCAACCAACGTGAAACTTTGCCTTTCTGATTGTTAGCCATCAAGGATTACTAACCGAGACTCTGTTTCTTACTAAGCAATGTTAAATTTGTTAAATTCATCGTTTTCATATGTCATTTTCCGACCTATTTCTCAGTCTACAAAATACACACACAACAATGCGAGCGAAAGGATTATGCTGTGCAGCAAATAGCTAGTGAGGCTAGTAAAACTCACGGGTGATATGCACTCGGGTGCACCGAGGTGTTTGGGATTATGAATGTTCAGCTCATTGTATTCATCTCACAGAAAGTATAGCCCTAGATATTCTCATTATTTTGACGACAACAAGGAATAAATATGTGCAACAGCCAGTGCTTGTCAAGCAGAACACTCGAATCTTCGTTTTGGTGAAACGTATAAAATGATTTATCTAATCATCAAATTGCACAGCTTTCGTGATATCATTTATGAAACCTTGTCTCGGTTCATCATCCATGCGTATTTGTGTGTGTGCTAGCCAAGTTTTAGGTCAGGGGATTGTATTGTTTTGGTGATTTTGTTACCTTTTCTTTCACATTATAAGTCAATGGAAAAGTGCCTCAGTGCAGTCACCGGTAAGTTACGTGCAATCACACCTTAAATGGGTTTAGAAGATATTTGGATATTTTTACCTGTTTACATGGATTTTTCCATGGTAGTTCAGCAGTGCTAAAAGTTTTCATTCTGTGATTTGCCAAACCGCGTGATTGCCACTCAATTCCCAGGTGAAATGTGTCAGACTGTTGAAGATCAATGCCCCCTTACATTTGCTGAACTATATGTACCAAAAACATACCGTTAGGTTAGTTTAGTTAGTTTAACATGTTAAAAAATCAGAGTACACATAGTAATAGTGTATTATAAACCGATGTTGGAGTTTCAAGGTGATACATCCATGATTAATCAGGACATTGAACATATTTACGTGTAAGCAAACATGTGCATCTGTTCATCTCATGAAAAATGCGATACTGGTTGTTAGCTATAATACACATGATAGCTTTATTGCTATCTTGTGATAAATTTTGATTCCTGGCTTAATCAATTAGAAATATTCGAAATTATGTATATATACAAGTTCATGTTCCCCATTCAAAACACAAGGTGACAAAGTTTGTTATGTCCTGTACATTGTGCGATGATTTCTGACAGATGTTATCCATGTTGAGAACAGGTCGGTTACAGCCGTGACCTACAGGGGGCGATCTCTGACGTACGGCAAGGTCACGCCTGGGGGGTGATAGAAATTGGAGAGAGTTTCACTGTAGACTTCGTCAAACGGTCAGCCATTTTCCAATATCTGACAGTGATATTATATTATAGCTTCACAGTTTGAAAAATTCTTGAACAGTAAATATATTTGATCATCATGTTTACGTATTCTACATGTACATATCCTGGTAGAATGCACCAGTTTAGATTCGCGGTCGGTAATATAATGAATTTCCCACTTCCAAAATAACAGATTTTTGTTCTCAGATATCTTCCATCGCCATCCAATGAGACAATAGAGGGCAGCACAATACATTTGTATCTGGACATGACCAGTAAGTTCTATCAGTTACCATGGTTATATATCATGCAATGACTGATACCAACTATTGTGAATAGCATGGTAATTGATCTGAATTGAGGTTTTTAGATCAGATCATATCGCGCTTCCAACGATCAAAATCCAACATCATGGCGCTAATAACGATATTAACTGCAAATGCAAAAGACAAAACTCAGCAGTGCAGTAGACACAACAAATTTTTCTTTCGTAGACCAACAGATCTCGATGACTATCCAGTCCAAACTGTTGTTGGCGTTTGAAAGTTTCTCGAGAGATTTCATCGTGAGCATGGGTAAAAATCCTCTTCTCGCTCAAATACCTCTCAAGGTAAGTTGTTTATAACCTACTGTTAACTCTATAGTGAACACTGAAATTATGAGATAAGTATGTAATAAATCAAGTTTAAACTTCCTGTTGCTTCGATGGGGGTGTCTAATACCATAAGCGGGGACCATGTAGTGAAGGTTCCAAGTTTCGTGATTTTTTACAGAACACGAATATTTTGCTAGTATTGATACAATATTCCTGTTGGGCTAATTCGCATGATTAAAGTACTAGGAACATGAAAATATGATGTGAACTCAAATGAGAGACCTGGTTTTGCTGAGTGAAATGTTGTTTACTGCATGCCAATATCTCTATCGGTTAAAAAGTTATGGCCATTTGAATGTCACATTTTGGCAGGTTATAACATATGCTGGATTGAACACTTCTGGATTTTACGTGCAGCTAATTAGTATGCAAATGAGGTATTCGTGACGTAGAAGGGGGAATATTTTTAATTAGGCAAGTTTGAGTCTTAATATAATTGTTGTGCTCAGAATTATTGGAAACCTAAACTTTACACATTGATAGGCATGGTCAATAATCAGTGTTGCGCAAAGTGTTAATGTTGCCATGGTTACTATTCACCTGCTGGAGCCTTAGCAACCATTGGTTGCTATGGGTCCTATCTGCCAGAAACATGGGTTTTGACAGATTTTGATTATTGTATATTATTTATGCTTGTGGAGTCCATCTATTTTCACCTTTGGTTTTGTTTGTTTATCAATATAACTGTGGATTTGGGCCATAGCAACCTTGGTTGCTAGGGACCTTATATCAATACTGGTGACCTTGGCAACTATCCGGATGTGAAATTCATTGACTATCAATTATGGAGAGCATGTGGAATAAACTTTGTTGAATAATTGCAATTGCAATAAAAACTTAATATGCCGATAAAACCAGCTAATTAAAAAGTGTTCCCCCTGTGACGTCATGCATACAAATTTGCATATTAATGAGCTATTTGATTTTTTCGAATTGTACTCTGGGCAATTTGAACTTTGAAGCTCTGTAACTTTTGAACTAATCGAGATATTCACGTTCTGTAAGAACCGTTCTGATCAGCTCACATGGTGCTTTAATCTGAGCTCGCATCATATTTTCATGTTCCTAGTACTTTAATACCCAGCACAGTGATCAGGTTCCCGAACTCACGAAATTTAAACCCTCACGAAATTAATCCCCTCCTACTAGTTTTGATGGCTGATCAGTTTTGTAACATGTTTCATTAATTACTGTACTGTAAATACTTTGAACTTAGCCGTTAGGAACAAATTTCTACTATAAATGGTTCCAAAACTGTTTACAAAAAATGTATTCTGTTATCATGGTGCGTCAAATGGCAATATTGTACATATTGGTATATTTATATATCACCCACTTATCAATCAATCATTTACACATCGAAAACATCAAAATTAATGGCTAACAAAAAGTTTACAATAATATACAGTAACCATAGAAGGTTTACATTTAATATCCAAGAATCACAATACTGTTTCTCACAAGTCTATCACATTTCTACCCCATTTTACAGATTGAGGAAGCAGTCTATGGAGAAATGACTCCAAGCTTCACTAATTTCATGGCTCCTGGTATCATTCTCAGGTGAGAATCTATAAAAAATGGACATGAATTCGTCATGTACACTTTATGAATGTGGCGCCGTACGTGTACAAATACTTAAAATGATAAATATCACCATATATCTACGGATATTGATTAACATGTATTCCTGTTTTCAGTATAATATTTTTCATGGCTACTGGGCTGACTGCTCTAGCGTTTGTACTGGAGCGAAAACAGGGCCTCATGGACAGAAGTATGGTGGCTGGTATGTACAATGTATGTATCTGCAGTGGGTCCTGTATTTATTGCCATACCACTACCTCTATAATAAACTCTTTGGGTAATCTTACCTTGGCATTCAAAGAAGAGGAGAGAGAAATGAATGTCACAAGAATTTTCTCAAAATTCCTGACATCCATCTCGAACTCTAAATTGAAAGAAATTACTCTCACACATCTCAGATTCCCCGCGGTGTAGATGTGACGTCACACCGGTCATATGATTGACCTTAGCCGCCATTAATTTGCTCCTCCATTGTTGGATGTGTCAGCAAAGTCTTGCTTTTGGCATTCGAAGTTGATTTTTCACGTCTTCGAGCGTCTTCTGGCTGTTCTTTAGTCAGCCTTTTTTGCTTTTAATCGTGGTTACGATTGTTAGCTAGCTTAGAGTTAGTTATTTGCGATTTTTTTGGTAGGAAATGGTAAAGCCTCCCCAGGCCCCTTTCCTTCCCCTATTGTCGCCCGTTGTACTTCGATGTGATATTTTTCAGATATGAAGTGCATCGTGTGCAAACACTACCTTCCAAAGTGGGAGGTACACAACGCCTGCTGGCAGTGCAGAGACACTGTGTATTGTCGTCCGACGGCGACATGTGAGTTGTGCGCGGACTGGTGTCTGGACGACTGGAAGTTATGTCTGCAGGGGCTACGGGAGATTCAGGCCCGCAGGTTTGCTGGTTGTCCCACCCCCCCTTCCCCGTCTGATTCTAAGCCGCGCCCCAAGGCGTCCGACGAGCGCAAGCGGCGGTTAGATCTTCAGTTATCAAATGCTGTTTGTGCTGTAAGTTTTGATTTATCATTGTATCTTTCTTTCAGCGCACGGGTCCCGGGAGCCGCTCGCTCGGCTCTCGGCACCCTGGCTTTCTCACAGCCTACGGGTTTGTATGGCTCTCTGTTGGCTCCCTCTCTACTGGCCCCTCGTTCTCATGCTTCTCTGGCTGAACGACCTGGGTTCCAGTTTCCGAGTGTGTTTTCGGGGTCTGCCGGTTCCGTCGGGCACACGACGGTTCCTTGCGCCCGGAATCCCTCTGGAAAGAGAGCGTTGTTTCCCCCTCCGGGTCGGGCTCCGGCCCCCGGGGCTGGGATTCAACCCAAGAGCCAGGGCGGATTTCGGTCCGGGTCCGTTACGCCAGTGTTTCGGCCGCCGGTTCCCGATTTCCCGCTGGTAACTGGACCCCAGGCCGTGGCCCCTTTAGCCGTGGCCGGTAGGGACCGGGAGCCAATGGCTTTGAGCTGTCCAAACCCACGGGTTTCTGGGACCCCGTTGTTTCCAGGCTCACCCGTTTGTTCCGGTAATAATTCTGTTCATATTTTTCAGATTGCCGAGGATATTCAGGACGACTCCCCTCTCTCTTCCCTTCCCGTCTGCTCTTTCGCCTCGAGCCAGGGCATGATGTCGTTCGCCCAGGTAGCCCAGGGGTCCACTGGTCCGCCGGAGCCGCACGACTCTCCAGTCCAGGGGACTTCTCCTACTGTTCCGCCCGAGCAGCGCCTCAGGGGCGAACTGGAGGCCTTTCGGGCCGTGGGGCCCCTGCCGGCAGCACCCGAGGAGATCGCGGTCGAGGTCGAGGCCGTGGCCGTGGCGAGGCTCCCAAGCCCGCAGGGGAAAAGAAACCGGGTACGTATAGCTTCGGATTCCGGGCCGGATCCTTTGCTCGAGTGTCGAGGAGAGCTGCATGGTCAGCTCGTTTCGGTCGATATTCCTTCTTCAGACGAGCCCGTAGGAGCTCGTTTAACTCTGTTTTGGAAAGAGTGGGAGCGGCTCGGGGCTTGCCCCTGGGTCGTCTCGACGCTCCGTCGAGGATTCGGCCTGAAATTCGAGAAATTGCCACCGTTATCGCCCGTCCCAAGGGGTTTCACTCTTCCAAACGATCCAGAACGCCGCCGTGTTCTCCACGAGGAGATAACGGCGATGATCGAGAAACAAGCGATAGAACCTGCTCCCGGGGACACTCCCGGGTTCTACAGCGTGTTGTTTGTGGTTCCCAAAGCGTCGGGGGGTTGGAGACCAGTGATAGATCTTTCTCCGTTGAACAAGTTCCTAATCGTGCCGACGTTTTCCATGGAAACGCCGGAGCAAGTTCGTTCAGTCATGCCTCGCGATTCGTGGGTGGTAACGATAGATCTCAAAGATGCCTATTTCCATATTCCAATGAAACCTGCAGTTCGCAAATACCTGAGATTTCTCTATCTCGGCCGCGTATGGCAGTTTCGGGCGCTCCCGTTCGGATTATCGACAGCGCCGTGGATTTTCACCATGGTGGCTCGGGAAGTCCAGATTCTCGCCCACAAGCAGGGGATTTTCATCCACCAGTATCTCGACGATTGGCTAATCCGGCACCATTGTTGCGAAACGCTGATCGTCCAAGCACAGTTTGTGGTAAATCTATACTCACGGATGGGGTTCAAAATCAACCAAAAAAAGTCCGACTTGTCACCGCGTCGGGACTTCGTCTTCTTGGGGTATCGTTATCAGACTACCTCAGAGACTGTTTTGCCGACGCTGGATCGTCAGTCAAAATTATCCGTGCTGTCAGAAGGGTTCCTTCGTCGCATTCCACAGACGGCCAGACGCTGGCAGTCCCTTCTCGGGATGCTAGCTTCCACAGAAAAGTTAGTTCCGTTGGGCCGCCTGCACATGCGGCCTATTCAGCGGCATCTACACTCCCAATGGTCCCAGGTCACGGGAGACAGATCCCAGCTCGTGCAGGTCTCTCCGGAAGTCGTTTCCCATCTGCAATGGTGGCTGGATCCCGTCAATCTGCTCCGAGGGTCGTCATTCCGCCGGCCGCCTCCATCCAGGCACGTATTTACGGATGCCAGTATGGACGGCTGGGGCGCTCACTGGGACGACAGCGAGGTCTCGGGCACCTGGTCTTCGTCTCAGCAGGAATGGCACATAAACCTGTTGGAACTGGAGGCCGTGTTCTTGGCTCTCAGGCATTGGGAAACACATTTCCTCAATCAGGCTGTGTTGGTGGCCACCGACAACTCCACGGTAGTCGCCTACATCAACAAGCAGGGCGGTACGAAGTCCCAGTCGCTGTGCCAAGCCGCTATCGACCTCCTGCTCTGGTGTCACGACCGGGGTATTTCGCTTTTCGCGAGGCATATCCCTGGTCATATGAATGTTTGGGCGGACCGCCTCTCCCGGAGGGGCCAGGTCCAGGCCATGGAGTGGAGTCTTTCCCCCAGGGTATTCCAGTCTCTCTGCGGCCTATGGGGCACGCCGATGGTCGATTTGTTTGCGACCCGGTGGAACCACAAACTTCCTTCTTTTGTGTCTCCCATTCCCGATCCCACGGCCATGTCAGTGGATGCGATGTCGACGTCCTGGGAGGGCATGTACGCGTATGCTTACCCCCCAGCGGTGTTGTTGGACAAGGTGATCGCCAAGTTTCGGACTCACCAGTGTCGCCTCCTGCTGATTGCTCCGTGTCTGCCGCAGAGGTCGTGGTTCCCGGACCTTCTGGAGTTGATAGTAGACTTCCCTCGTCAGCTTCCGGATCGGTGGGACCTCCTCAAACAACCTCGCTCCAGCATGTTTCATCAGGCTCCCGCAAGTCTGAAACTTCATGCTTGGATATTGTCGAGCGATGTTTCCGAAAGAAGGGATTTTCAAGGGAGGTGTCCGCAAGGATCGCCCGATCAAATCGAAAATCTTCTTTGGCAGTCTACCAATCGAAGTGGACTTCCTTCTGTGCTTGGTGTCGTCGCCGGAAGGTTAGTCCTTTCAGAGTCGATGCTCCCTTAATTTCCGAATTTCTTCTCGAAAAGTTCAATGAAGGGCGAGCTCCATCCACGATCGCAGGTTACCATACGGCTATCGCGAAGACTCTAAAACCCAAACTTGGGATCGATTTTGGTCATGATCAAGGTTTGACTGCGTTGATTAATAGTTTCGAGATCGAAAGACCGAAAGCTAGGAACCCGGTTCCTGAGTGGGATCTATCGCTTGTTCTCAACGTCTTAAGAAAAGATCCGTTCGAACCCCTTGAGCGGGCCTCCCTAAAGTTTCTGACGTTTAAGACGGTCTTCCTTTTGGCTCTGGCTTCAGGGAAGCGACGGAGTGAGCTCCACGCCCTGTCCTTTTCCAAAGTTAAGTGGAAGTCGGATGGCTCCTCGGTTCTCCTCGGAGTCATTCCCTCCTTTCTGGCCAAAACTCAATTAGCAGGTACGCCATTATTGAGCTTTTCCATTCCCGCCCTGACTCCTTCTCTGGGGCCGGGCCTGGAGGAAGACGCGAAGCTTTGTCCCGTGCGAGCCCTCCGCATCTACGTTAATCGTACGCGTGAGCTGCATCTCGGCAAGCGTTTGCTTTTCGTGTCCTATCTTAAGGATTTTCCAAATGATATCCGTCCTGCTACGATCTCATCTTGGATCAAGAAGTGTGTTAGATTTTGCTATGAAAAGTCACAGGCGAAAAAATCCACAGGTTTCAGAGTCAAAGCGCATGATGTGAGGGCTCTCGCGGCTTCACTTGCCTTTACGAATAAAGTATCTCTGAATGATGTCATGTCTGCCTGTACCTGGAAATCTCATAACACATTCACTTCTTTCTATCTCAGGGAGTTAGCTTGGGAGGATGACTCCGGCCTCCAGCTTGGACGACTGGTGGCGGCGGAGAGTATAGTCCAGCTGTAAATACCTGTAGATAGCTCAACACGCCTCTGTACAGATGCACCTGAGGTCGACTCCCAGGGGAGTTGCTCCTCTTCTTTGGCGAGGGAAATTTTTGTTCATCTGCAAGAGGAAAGTCACCTCTGCAGAGCCCCTGCTCGTCTCCATGCATCTGAAGGTAATTCAGGCGTGTATTATGGTATGGTTGTAAATATCCTGTAAATATGTATTTTCGACTTAAAATTATAATTTCAAAGCAAAACACAATATTTACTACTTTCGATGGATATTTCCTACTCTCACACATCGGTGATGAATTCCCGGGAGAGGGTTAAACCCACCTCCTTTGGTTATTCTGATATAACCCAAAGAGTTTATTATAGAGGTAGTGGTATGGCAATAAATAGGAAGTTTTAACTTGTTTAAAACCAGTATTTATTACATACCTACCTCTATAATAAACACGATTATTCTCCCTCCCGCCTCCCCTGCCTTAACCAGGTGGGCAAATTAATGGCGGCTAAGGTCAATCATATGACCGGTGTGACGTCACATCTACACCGCGGGGAACCTGAGATGTGTGAGAGTAATTTCTTTCAATTTAGAGTTTGAGATGGATGTCAGGAATTTTGAGAAAATTCTTGTGACATTCATTTCTCTCTCCTCTTCTTTGAATGCCAAGGTAAGATTACCCAAAGAGTTTATTATAGAGGTAGGTATGTAATAAATACTGGTTTTAAACAAGTTAAAACTTCCTGTTATTGACCACCTGTTGTGAGATACCACCCTGGTTTGAGAGACCATTCTTGTAGGTCCCGAATGGTTTCTTATAAATCATATAAATGAGCCTGCCAGGAGAGACCACCTTTTTGGCGGTCCCTTGGGTGTTCTTAAAACACCGGATCCACTGTATCTAACAATCCAGATGTTATATGGAACATAGTACACACTTCCAGGTTCTTGTTACCCTCTATAGTATACTCTTTCAGTAATCTCCAATGCACTTGGGCATTCAAACCTGGAGGCGAAAATCCTGTAATATCTGTAGTATCTTGAAATGTTATATGTGTTCTCTATGTGAACCTCTCATTTGATATGTTCGAGCATTCACGACCGATGGAGAAGAATCATGTCGGCATGATTTTTTTAGAGAAAATCCCATCTTTCTCAGACTCCCTCTTCAATATTCTACATTGACCCTTACTTTTATATTGTATCCAGTAAAACCTGTGATTCACCTTCTTTGAGGTTTGATGCCTCACACTCAGGCCCCAGGGGACTATTTTGTAACAAATGTATATAAATCTCGAAATGTATTTCGCCAGACAAACATTCCTCGCAAAAAATACTAGCTATTCAGTGAATTTGTTGCTACACAAGGATTTTTTCAGGCGTGTCCACCATTGAAATCATGCTGGGACACATGTGCACGCAGTTTGTTGTCATGACGGTACAAGTTGGACTGCTGCTCGTATTCGCCTTGGCTATATTTGGAGTAAGTACATTTTAGACTTAGTATCTACGATACTTGGCCATTTCATAAGCATTGAAAAGCTTACATGTACATGATGTATTGCTGAACTATGACATATTGTAAAATGTCTAATTTTGGCGGACGATTTATTTGGCGGATTTGGCAGTTGGCTATAAACCGCCAAATTAAATTGTGCGCCAAATTAACTAGATATGATAAGAAATATATGTGGTTTTGAAACCACCAAATTAAATCTCCGCCAAATAATGTGGGGCGCACAACCACCAAATTTCATGCCGCCAAAATTAGTCGTTTTACAGTAGATTGTTTAGTTTTCAGTGGATATTGAAACATTTAAAATCATACTCGTACTAGGAGATGCAAGACATTTCTTGATCCAAGCATGCAATATACGAAACACAAATTGCATATAAATGTTCAAGAAACTAATGTTTGCTCTATCAAACAAAAACAAAACTATAAAGAAAGGTCAAAATGATGCCAGTATGTTACTTCTCAGGTACCCTATGAAGGCCCTCTGATACTAGTGATCCTACTGGCTCTGTTCCAAGGAGTTACAGGCATGGCCATGGGTGAGTGGCTATGATAAAATATATTCCGAATACCGGTAACTACAGGTACGGGTGAGCGAAACTTTACTGTTAAATGTTTAGTATGGTAATTGGCATGTTCAATACAATTGTGACGTTTGGTAATGACTTGTTTTCGGTGTGGCCCAAAAAACCTGGTTTCTCTGATCGTATAGACTTTATGTAACTCCCGCTCGTTGTGATTCGAGAGCCGTCACTAAATTGGTGTTCCCCAACGCTGGTGTATCATCACTCCGTAGCTTACCGGCTTCACTTAGGCAAGAAGCAACTCAGATGTAAATAAATTGAAGATTTATACACATCAAATCAACTTACAATTGTATGGCTGGTCACCCACGTGACGTACAAATATGAAGTTCAGACATGGAGCACTGTATGATCACATTTCAAAAATAAATAGTGCACGAGGGCACAACTAAAAAGAGTTCTTAGCCGGCGGCGTCTCTCTGTCCCGTCCCGTTGAAGTTTCCCGTCCCGTTTAGTCGAATGGTTTCTCCAGGTAGTCGGTCTAATCCCGGTTGACTCTAAGGCCCTGAAGAAGGAGTCGTCCGCACGGAGTTCGTCGAGTCCCTTGGCTGTGGCGGTGACGATCTCCCCACGGTCGATGTCGCTGTTGCAGTGCTCTCAGAGCGGCCGTCCGCTCTCCCTTATATAGCCAGGGTGGCTGCGCGCGCATCTTCGTCCGCGAACGTATCTTCCGCACTCTTCTCCACGTGGTGAAGACTGCGTCCGCGAACGGTTCTTCCGCGAAGGCTCCTCTTCCGCGAACGGTGCTTCCGCGACTGATGCTTCCGCTGATGATGCTTCCGCAATCGTGCTTCCGCGAACGGTTCTTCCGCGAACGATGCTTCCGCTGATGATGCTTCCGCAATCGTGCTTCCGCGAACGGTTCTTCCGCGAACGGTGTCTTCGCAAGTGGACTTTGTAGATCCCGTGACCGTTCCTAACGAACGTTTCAGCGCGGCAGTTGCATGGTTTTGTTACAACTCCACCCTTTCTGGAGATCAACGTCCCCGTTGATCCTTTCTCTCTCTTCTTTTCTCTTCTTCCTCCTTCTTCGTCTTTTCCTGCCTGTCTGTTGTTTACAGGGCTCTCTCCCTCCACTTCACTGGCGATCCACCTCGCTTTCGGACGTCTCCGCCAGCCTGTCCCGAGTGTCTGTATATGCTCGGAGCTGTTCCCGGAGCAGCTTGGTCTCTCGGACGTGGGCTCGCAGCTCCTTCCGGTGGCTCTTCTCTCGTTGAGAGGCCTCCCCTCGCAGCTGCAGCACCTCGGCCTCGAGCTGTCTCTGCTCCTCCTTGGCTTGGAGCCGAGCCTCCGCTTGGGTGAGGTGGCGTCGTCCCATGGCTATCGTGGATGCCAGGTCCTCCAGGGCCTTCTCTCCGGCAGTGACCGCTCTGCCCAGGCCCTCCACATACGGTCGCAGTTGGTCCTCCTCCTCCGGAACGGGCTTGAGGTACCAACTCAGGTCTAGGGGCTTGTAGGTAGGGGCCGAGTCTCTGGGAACGGGGGGTCCGTCGTCCTCGGGGGTGGGGGCCTCCGGGGATTCCGCCTCTCTCCGCTCCTGCTGAGACTCCGGTTCCTCTTCGCTATTCGGGGGGTCGTCCTCGGGGTCTGGGGCGTCCTCTGACCTGGGGGCGTCCTCCCGGGGGCTTGACGGCGTGGAGCTGGTCGTCCCGCTGGCCGCAAAGCTGACAGTCTTCAGCTCAGGGGCAGACACAGTAGTCGGACCATCTCGGGGGTCGGACACGGGCGTGTCGGTCGTCGTCCTCCTCCGTCCTGGCTTGAGGGTGTTGCCGCTGGCATGCGACGTCTCATGCCGGTCTCTGTCAGCTCGGCGGGCGAATCGCTGGCTGCACATCTTGCAGAGGTGCCGCCCCTCCTTCTGCGTGTGTTTGGTCGCCACGTGTCGGCTAAAGTTGGATGCCGTCACGTGGATCCGGCAGGGGCTGCACCAGCGTCGCCCTCTCTCGGTGGACAACTTCCGGGCAGGGGACCGTCGACCTCCTCGGGGCTCCTCACGACGCTCCCGGCTCCTCGAGCGCTCCCGCTTTCGGTCAGGCTTGTCTATCTTGGTAGGTGGGTCGCTCATCTTGTCGACTTCAAGGGGCAGAAAGTCAGCCAAGTCGAAATCTGGAACGTCCCCGAAATCTTCGTCTGCAAATGCGGGTATCTCAATGATCTGCAGAGTTGGTGTGTTCATGGTTGAAGTGATGACGGAATCGTAGGCCGGCCTGCTTATATAGAAAAGGCGCGGACCAGGGATCTGGGGGAAAAAGCATTGTCGTGGAACGAAATAACGTTTTTCGCTTGCTTCCGCGAACGGTTCTTCCGCGAACGCTGCTTCCGCGAACGTGCTTCCGCGAACGGTACTTCCGCGAACGCTGCTTCCGCGAACGCTGCTTCCGCGAACGGTTCTTCCGCGAACGCTCCCGTCATCGTTTACATCGTTTGGACTGCATTCCCGCTGTTTTCCACTCGTCCCTCGTCATCACTGGGGGTCCGGACTGGGGTCACATCGTCCGGATTGGGTATCCAGGCGTCGGTTTCAGGGGTAAACCAGCACCTTTTTATATTGTCGATGGTCCCGGGCGCCAGAATATCCATCGCCACCCTTTCTAGCCGATGGCTCACCGGTCGTGGGGGGCTCCGGTCTTCAGGTAGGGACTCCTCGGTCGGCTCTGCAGTCGTCCTCGGGTCCTGCTGGCGGCGCACCTCCCAGATCTGGAATATCCCGACTCCATCTCCGCAATAGTGATCTTCCATCAAGGGCTCAACAGGGACCTCCAATACGATGTTGACTTGAGGTCCTCCTGGGCTCCATCCTTCTCCGCTGATCGGTGGAAGCAGATCCTCGTCAGAGAGGTCCTCCAGGGGTAGGGGACACTCCTCCTGAGTCGGACAGGCCTCCTCTTCTCCTTTGGGTCTTGCTACACTTCATATCAGGGTACACCAGCAGGGGGCGCTCGGTCAGAGGTTGACGCAGCACCTCGAACACCTGCTGATGAGCCTCGCTCCAATGGTTGTCGAACTCCATCTCCGTCGTCCTTCTGATAAGATGTCAAATCTTTCGTCGACTCAAGGCAGAGGGTACGCATCCTTCCGGGTGACTTCATTTAGACGGCGGTTGTTGACACAACTGACGACCTCCACCTCCTTCTCCGTCAAGTCCGGATGCATTCCCTCCAGGAGCGGTTTTAGATGCTCCGGGCACTCTGGTGTCTTCGTCGACGATTCTGCGTGCATGGCGTGCACTCTGGTTTCGGGCTGCTCAGGCGTCCGGTTCCGCCACTTGGTGGAGTTTGGTGTAAGGGGCTCATGCTCCCTCCCGCTCTCCTCCCGGTACCACTGTTCCCTTTTAGGTTCATTCTGGGTTGTTTTCCCTCCATCGGGACGAAATCCCAGGTCGATCACGGCCTCTATTCCGTGAAGCTCGGCTAGGATGGTCCCCATCAGCACAGTGCAAGCTCCAGCGCCGGCGTTCAGAAGTACCACCGGTACCAGGCGTCCTCGGGGTCGTACCAGGGCTCGTCCCACTACGAGGGGGTCGTCCTCCAACGGCTCTCTTGCGGACTGCACGAGGCCGGCCTTCGGAACTCCTCCCTCACTTCCTGTCAGCTTGAGGTCCACCATCATCTCTGAAAAGGGTGGCAAGACGACCGTCTCCTCCGTCACCAGTGTGTAGACGGCGTCCTCGTGGCCCGAGCTCATCACTACGGTAGTGTCGCCCACCTGCCACTCGCCCTTACGCAGATCCAGCTGTCCCCCAATCTGTTGAAGTACATCAAGCCCCAACACTCCCGGGATCCCTAGTTTGGCTACCAGTACATCTGCCGACACGAGTCGTGTGCCCAGTAGAAGTTGAACTGTCATCTCTCCTTGAACCTGTAAGTAGTCTCCGGTTGCTGCCCGTAACCTTATTCTCGTCTGCCTTATCATTGCTTTATGTTCGTCATCCATTTGGTCGAAGAGACACTCGTCCAGAACGGTGGAGGAGGCACCCGTGTCCACCAACATACGAGTCGCCTTCCCCATAACGTGGCATGCCGCATACCACGCCAATGTGCCTCGGGCACCGGCTGACAGCGACACCACCTGGCCATTTCTGTCAATCTTAAGAGAGCTGCCACTCTCCTCAGGGACGCCGCCCTGGATAAGTACTGAGTCGTCCACCCACAGTGATGCACCACCCTGGTCCTCTCTGTCAGTCTTAAGGGAATCACTCCCCTCGGAACCGCCGCTCCGGATAAGTAATGAGTCGTCCACCAGCAATAGCTGCTGCGCTGGCCCCTTGGTCATTCCGCTCCACCGGCCCTCCGTCTCCTCTTTCACGGCCGCTTGTGGTTCAGTCGCATAGGGGGGTCCCTGCTGTTTCGCAGCCTCCAGCCTCAAGGTTGTAACCTGTTGGTTCTCCTTGCTGCTAGCAGAAACCTCGTTGATGTCTCCGTGGGTCCCCAGACGCTCCACGGCTCCATCGGTCTGCATTTCGTCGACGTCTCCGCGGGTCATTAGACGCTCCGCGGCTCCATCAGTTTGCTGTACATTGGCACTCCCGTCTGTGTTGACAGGCTTGCCCTCCATATAGTCGAGAATTCGATCCTCGAGCTCCTCCTGCGCCCATCCAGTCACTTCGGATGCACACCGGAAAAACCTATTAAAAATCTGTGAAACTAAAAATTCCCCCCTGGCAATGTGTTCTTCACGTCTTCGTCGAGCTTCTCGCCTGTGAAGCCGTGCACACACCTGCCAATGGCCCATACGGTTGGGGGCTGGTATGAGCCCTACTGGTTTTCCGACTCCTCGTCTGTCAAACTGTTCCGCTCACCAATCTCCTCGATTAGTCGACTCAAGCGCTCCTCCTTGGTCCGAGGTGGCGGCCGATCTGGACACTGGTACTTCCGATGACCCGGCTTCCCACAGTACCAACAGTCATCTGGTCCCGGCCTAGCGCTTGGTCCCTTGTTCTCAGCAGTGGCGGCCCTCGGCTTGATGGATAGCACCTGCTCACACAGCTCGATTAGTCGATCCAGCTTCCTGTCTTGGCTCTCAAAGAGCCCCTTGAAGTAGGGAAGTCTGGGTAGACCCGCTACGTTCGGCTGGTTGCTCTGCTGCCCACTGGTGGTAATCTCGCCTCCCTGCTGGTTCTTTAATAGCTGTAGGACCCGTCCTAGAGCTGGCTCGGAGTCCTCCGACTCTATGGACATCACCGGCTTCCCAGGCTTGGGTTTGACACATTCGTACTGGGTCACGAACGCTATGGCCTCCTCCATGGTCTTCATCTTCCTCATGAGCGCCATCACCTTCATGTCCCCATCTGGATGGCCCTTCCAGAAGTGGTCTAAGGCGATAGCCTCCTGAGCTGCGGAGTTCAGATCCGGATAACCACGGCCGGCCAGTCGCTGCAACTCATAGCCGTACTGCTGGGGTGTCTCTGCCTTCCTGCGGGTTCTCTGTCCCAAGGTCGCCTTGTAGGACTCCTCCTGACAGTCAGGGTCGAATCGTAGGGTCAGCTTGTCGGTCAGAACGTCGATGTCCCTCCGGTCTGCAGGACTCAGGCTGGTCAGCATTCGTCGCGCCTCTCCTGTCAAGCTCCCGGCTAAGTAGACGCCCTGTTCCCGCTTGCTCCATCCGTTGACCTCTGCGATGACGTCAAAGTGGGCCCGGTACACCGGCCACTCTATGGAAGTCCCATCGAACTTGTCAGGGGTCAGCATCTTCCGGTTCCTTCTGCCGTTCTGATTCCAGGCTGCGCTGTCCTCGGACGATGAGTCCTCCTGTCTCCGTCTCGGCCTAGGGCTTCGTCGGTGCAGCGGCGGTCCCCGCCTCGGTGGTCTCCTCCCCCGTCCTGGGTAACCATGGCTGCTGTCGGTCCCTCCATCAGATGAAGGCCCCTCATCGCCCGATGATGAGAAAGGGTGCTGTCTCCGGCCTCCCTGGGTGACTGAAATAGAAGCTGGATTTCTCCAGGAGGCTGGCTGTCTCGGTTGTCGACTGGGTGAAGACCCCTCTCTTCCGCGAACGCTGTCTTCCGCGAACCTTCCGCGAACACTGTCTTCCGCGAACCTTCCGCGAACGGACTCCTCCGCCAACAGCTCCCGAAGAAGTTCTTCCGCGAACAGGCCTCTTCCGCGAACGCCGTCTTCCGCGAACGGGCTCGTCCACCAAGATGTCTCGGAGACGTCCCTCCACAAAAGATGTACGTCCGCGAACGCCATCTTCCGCGAATCTTCCGCGAACCGGCTCATCCGCGAATGGTCTTCCCCGTCTATTCTGAAAAACTGGAAAGGAAGATTGGTCGCCTGGATCACTCCTTTCGTCGAGCCGCCGTCTGGGTGAAGACTCCTCTCTTCCGCGAACACTCTCTTCCGCGAGTCGTCCTCGTCCGCGAACGTGGTCGTCCGCGAAGGGCCCTCCCCGGTCACAAGCGTCCTCGTCACCAAAGACTCCCCCTCGCCCACGAGCCCGTTCATCCACGAAGGATCCCCGGCTGCAAGCGTCCCTGTCGCCGAAGAATGCCTCTCGTCCGCGAATGTTCTCTTCCGCGAAAAGTCCTCTCCCTCTCGAGCTGCTCTCTTGGGTCGGAGCCCAAGTAACCCGTCCTCCAGTCACTCCCGTTTGTCGACTCGTCACACCCGACCGCTGCCCTGTTGCACCAGACTGCTGCTGGGACTGGTCCCAAAGCCGTCTCAATGCTGCATTCTCTGGAGGTGCCACACTTGGACTCTGCTCCGGTAGCTGTAGCCGATCCCTCCTCGCCCAGATTTCGCCGTCCTCCCCGTCCAGATTGACGTACTCCGGTCCCAGCACTCGTCGGAACTCGGGGCCCCTCCTAACGCTCTCAAGGTAGGTTGACCTCTCCCTGTCTCGATCGTGCTGCCACCCAGAGTCGTGTCTGAAAAGAAAACGGTTGTCGGGTGTCTGGCTCCTGGGTCTCTGTTGACTAGTCGACTGGCCCATGGAAGGTCTCGACCTCCCTGGTTGCTCCTCACTCGTCGAAACGTCCCGTCTACCCCTGGCTGTGAAGCTGCTCTTCCGCGAACGGTCGTCTTCCGCGAACGTTGTCTTCCGCGAACGGTTGTCGGCCTCTTCCGCCAAGGTCGTCTTCCGCGAACGGTTGTCGTCCGCGAACGTCTTCCGCGAACGGTCGTCTTCCTCTTCCGCAAAGGTCGGCTTCCGCGAACCGCTGTCTTCCTCGTCCGCAAGTGAGGCCGTCCGCGAAGAGTCTTCCTCTTCACCTCCTGTCTTCCCTGGGGCAGTTTCGTCGTTTTCGCCGGACATGAGTGATGCTGAGGTTCGTTCCCTGGCAGTAGACCCTCGGGGATCCTGGTCACGTGCGCCAAGTTGTGACGTTTGGTAATGACTTGTTTTCGGTGTGGCCCAAAAAACCTGGTTTCTCTGATCGTATAGACTTTATGTAACTCCCGCTCGTTGTGATTCGAGAGCCGTCACTAAATTGGTGTTCCCCAACGCTGGTGTATCATCACTCCGTAGCTTACCGGCTTCACTTAGGCAAGAAGCAACTCAGATGTAAATAAATTGAAGATTTATACACATCAAATCAACTTACAATTGTATGGCTGGTCACCCACGTGACGTACAAATATGAAGTTCAGACATGGAGCACTGTATGATCACATTTCAAAAATAAATAGTGCACGAGGGCACAACTAAAAAGAGTTCTTAGCCGGCGGCGTCTCTCTGTCCCGTCCCGTTGAAGTTTCCCGTCCCGTTTAGTCGAATGGTTTCTCCAGGTAGTCGGTCTAATCCCGGTTGACTCTAAGGCCCTGAAGAAGGAGTCGTCCGCACGGAGTTCGTCGAGTCCCTTGGCTGTGGCGGTGACGATCTCCCCACGGTCGATGTCGCTGTTGCAGTGCTCTCAGAGCGGCCGTCCGCTCTCCCTTATATAGCCAGGGTGGCTGCGCGCGCATCTTCGTCCGCGAACGTATCTTCCGCACTCTTCTCCACGTGGTGAAGACTGCGTCCGCGAACGGTTCTTCCGCGAAGGCTCCTCTTCCGCGAACGGTGCTTCCGCGACTGATGCTTCCGCTGATGATGCTTCCGCAATCGTGCTTCCGCGAACGGTTCTTCCGCGAACGATGCTTCCGCTGATGATGCTTCCGCAATCGTGCTTCCGCGAACGGTTCTTCCGCGAACGGTGTCTTCGCAAGTGGACTTTGTAGATCCCGTGACCGTTCCTAACGAACGTTTCAGCGCGGCAGTTGCATGGTTTTGTTACACAATGTTCAGTATATGTTTGGTATTATGGTTAGTAGTACGGAAAATCTATTTTAAACTTTCAATAAGAGTTTGAGAGAGTTCAAAATTTAAAAAAGCGTTAAATCCTCAGCAATTATCACTATGTTTAAGTATGTTTTGGAAAAAAAAGTCCCATCTTTTTTCAGGACTGTTCGTGTCCTCGCTGTGTGAGGAAGAAACATCAGCAATGCAGTGTGCCTTAGGCCTTGTCTACCCAAACATGCTACTGAGTGGTATGTATAGCTAACATAAGAGTACACAGTGTTTATTATAGAAGTAAGTATTGACATGATTTGACATGTTTATTATAGAAGTAAGTATTGACGTGATTTGCAAGCATGGAAAAGAACTACAGACAGGGAAGTCTTATCTTACAGGAACCACTGTAAATGCATATTTCCCAATTGCCATTTATTGCAGGCATTATCTGGCCGTTGGAGTCGATGCCGTTCTGGCTCCAGTACATCAGCTATTTCCTCCCCATGACGTTCGCCGCCGACTCTATGAGGAGTGTGCTGGCGAGAGGTATGTATGGAATCCCAGTCTCGACATGAGAGCTGCGACCTGCGAGCCATAAACTGCGACCTGCAACATGCGAGCTAATGTTACAAATTTGTTATAACCTGCATGAAACAAAATGCAACTTTGAATATTTGGTATATTTTGTATATTAAACCATGGTTTACTACAGAATAAGTCATATATGCGAGAGCATTCCATGCTGTGCCAGGCCTGATGTTGCAGATCGCAGTTTATAGCTTGCAAGTTGCAGCTCCCGTGTCGCCACTCTTGAAGAAACATGTGGGCATGTAGTCATGAAGATAGAATCTTTCGGGGCATAGAGCCTATATTATGATCAGGGTTATACACATAGCCCTTAGGTTATTTTGCATATTATATTTTTGCTACTTTTGTTGGAGAAACACCCGCACTGAAAATGTCTTCTAAGTAAAAACTATGTATACGATTAGGCAAAGAATTGGAAGCAGCAAATTTATTGACTAATTCAATATGTAATTGCTGGTACATCTATGTCAAGAATTGTTTTACACTATGCTTTGATGTTCAGCGACTATCTCGTAAATTATCAGGTTAATTACAAATGACTAAATTGTTTATTTGTTGCACAGGCTGGGACATCACGTATCTGGTCGTATGGCGTGGATACTTGACTACCTTCGCCTGGGGAATCATCATGTTGCTATTGGCGGCCGTTGTCGTCAAGATCAAAGGAAAGTGATTGATTGTCATGGCAACATGTGCAATGATTGTACAGTGTGAAATATTTCTGAAAATATTCAAGTGTGCTGAATAGATGTACAGTATTCAAGTGAAACAGAACTTAAGAATAATATAATATTACACTGATGCTTTTAATTGTATTGATTCTGA
This sequence comes from Terebella lapidaria, assembly GCA_949152475.1. Classification (NCBI taxonomy): domain Eukaryota; kingdom Metazoa; phylum Annelida; class Polychaeta; order Terebellida; family Terebellidae; genus Terebella; species Terebella lapidaria. Next base: position 12,488,476 of record OX424559.1, on the reverse strand, counting down.
ATAGGTAAAGTTAGATTTTATGTCACATGTTAAAATATTCAATCATGAAATCAGACTATTGACAATTATAAATCAATATCAGACATCATCATATGTCAGTGTTTACTTTCACAATCAAGCGACTGTGATTTCAATGTTGTAGTTTGATGTTCTTCTATATATGTATATGGTAATATCATGGACACAATACATGGATCTATGTTTTATATATGGATGGAAAACCCCAGCCTTCTTACGTGTGTATGCGTATATACAGTATGATTGTTCGATGTCCATTCCCTTTTGGAACTGTACTAATATACTTCAATTCTATATATGTCATTTATATGAACAGAACTTTGTACACCTGAATGTAATTTGAAGAGATGTTTACAACAAACATTTATTTATTTATTATTCATGCATGTATTAGCCACATTAAATCTTGTAGGACCACGGGTATTATTTTAGACAACAGTCATGACTAAGAGAAAATCCTGCATTTCTCAACACTTATTTGCTATTTCCAAAAGGCATTTTTCTGTTGTGTAGTGGGCGTGCTGATATCAGCGATCTGAGCGCTGACAAGTTAGTGATTTTATCGGGTAATCTGATGAACACCGAAAAGTTTGTATGTTTATAATAGGAACCCTTGGAAAACAATACGCGTACAGGAACATGCTAGCATGTGTGATTTCATGTACGATGTTGGCATAGCCTTCGTTATACAGATAGTAAAGGTCTTCATAATTATGTAAATGACATGACTGCTAATGTACTGCTGACAGTCTTGTTGATCATGTTGATGTTTCGTATACGTTTTATTGGGCGATGCCAGCATATCAGGTGGGTGTATTAGTTGAACAGGCAAACACTGACTCACAAAGATGCCAAATGTCAACCGCAACAGTCTAGCTTTTTTGTGAAGATTTGCGAAATTCGGTGCTGTATATGTATGTAAGGTGTGTATAGTTTAAGTTTTTTTTTACGAGTATTAGGTTTTTTACAGGTATTTTCATTCCTATGAGTTTTCATTCCTATGTGCATAATAATCTATTAGGTGTTGATTATTGTTTAGGTATTAGGTGTTGATGAATTTGTATACACACAAGATTATTTGGAATCTATCAAAACCCACAAGTATTGGGAGTCAGAAAGGTTTTGCCATATCTGACAGCAAGTAGGTGACGTTGTGAACTTGTGATGTCGCGGGCATTGTTTACTTCGTCATATTCTGAGAAATACTCGGAGACCTGAGCTACTGCACATCCAGAAACCTTGACGCAATGTAACACAGGCGAAATTTAGTATCAGTTTGAATGCATGCACAATGCTTATGGGTTTATTCATTTGTTATCGATTATAAGATGTATTTTTTCTAGGCCAGAAGCAGTTTTAGTTCAGGGTTTGACAGTGGGTGGTGTTTACCATTCGTATATCTCGCTGTTTTATTGTGATATAAATGTAGTGAAAGGTGAATAACATACGTTAAAGGGCCACTGTATGGGATTCGGCTTTTAGGGGATTTCCAAGATTTTTCTCCCAACGCTTCTATTTATAGAAAAAAAACGTCAGATGACGTTTTTGGCCTGGGATCTCTGCCGAGCCGACCTGGGCTGATCTGACAATTGGCTCGGCAGAGATTCTGGGTCAAAAACGTAATCTGACCTTTTGTTCTATAAATAGAAGCGTAGGGAGGAAAATCTTGGAAATCCCCTAAAAGCCGAATCCCATTCAGTGGCCCTTCAATTCCTAACCTCCACTCGCAATAAACATTAAACATTGCCTAATTTACGTATTACTGTCATGAATATGTATGTATAAATTGTACCCTCTCTCAAGTGAAGCATAATCTCTGAAGGGACCACGCATGTATGTGCAACAGCATCACTCGCCGCAACAGCCAACAGTGAAATTACATGTACGGTAATGGAAGTTGCATGTACAGTGGTCCCCCTCAGATAAGACCTACCCTTCTGCCACAAAATTAAGGTCTTATCTAAGGGGATGTCTTATTAGAGGGGTTCATTTACATGTTAAAGTCATTCTAGCGCCACAAGAAAAAGTCTTTACAGAGGGGGGAGTCTTCCTTGAGGGGGGTCTTATCTGAGGGGGACCACTGTACACAAAAAACCGTGACATTTGAATAAAAATGTGTTGTATGTTAACATGGTTAATGTACATTCATTTCTTTGAAAGTGAAACAAAATGTTACGTTTGGAATTATGTAATAATATTGTTTCGTTGTTGATAGTGAACATGTAGTTGGTTTATGTCTGTGGTCAAACAAACTTGGAAAAAATAATATATTTGGCATTGATTCAGTACAAAGAAAGAATTTGTACCTTTATATATTATATTTCATATATGTATGTATGTATGGTAGTGTACTACATGTACCATAGTTTATATGTAAAAACTTTTTTTATCAAAGAACTAGTTCGTTGAACAATGTTTTTTGGTTTCAATTTTCACAAATGCATGTACATGAATGTATTTATACTGCTGATTATTAAGATGATAGTATATTCTCTTTTGTTTTATTTTCAAATACCTTCATGTACTGCTATAGTAATACATTGCGATAACCTTGATTCTTGTACAAAAGTTTTTCTGCAAAATCAATTTATGTACAAATACATGTTTTTCTGTGAAAGGGAATTTTTGTCACGAGGGTTCAAATTTTGTGAATTTCATGATTTCTACAGTGCACGAAAATAAAACCCCACAAATATTTTGCCAGTATTGATATGATATCCCAGTTGGGCTGCCAGAACCCTGCAAAATGGTCACCTTATTCGCAAAATTTAATCATCGTGAAATAATTTCCTTTACAGTAGATACATCGAAAAAGACAGTGTATCAATATCGGCCAACAGTTTTGGATATGTCTTTTTTGATGGAATTACATTGGAGAAATTGTTGTATCATCTTTTATGAATGTCTTTATTGAGAGGGCTACACTGCAATATCCCTAGATAGCTATGTCACAAATGTATTTCTATTTGTTTTCTAGTGTGATTGTCTGAATATATTTGATGAATATAACAATATTTATACAGGAATGCTTTTGAAAATATTCATGATCACTTGACATATTGATCTGTGATGAACAGTGTTACCATGGTTACAATATCGGTAATAAAACGAGGATTTAGAATTTACCTGTATATTTTAATGTAATAAACATATATCAGTTTGGAATCAGTTTGCTTTGTAAAATAGTTGCTTAAGGATATTTCACCCATGTCAAAAACATTGACGTGGATAATATACAAAATTTTACAAAAAATCTGTCTAGTCGTTTTCATTAAAAATTTATTTCAGTGAAAATGGCCAAAAATTACCCATTTTGGGGGTAAAATTCCCCATAATTTATTCCACAGTGTACACAATATAAATTCCATCCAAATTTTCTGTTTTCAAATGCACAATGTCATATTGTTGATTGTTTTGAAAGTCTTGAAACAATCAAAGGAAATTCACATTTTAGCCAACCTGAGTGGCCCCTTCACTACATGATGTAGAGCTTGTCCTTGATTTGTTTGCACAAAAAATTCATTAGGTGTTGAAAAGTTGCAACTACATTATACCTGAAATGACTTTGAGAAAAAATACAACTTCTTTGAAACTTTCGATGAAATTTTTCAGCAGTACTTTCCATTCGGAGTAAATCTCCTAAGAAGTTGTAGTGTGGCCATGAAGAGCAGATAGAACTTGAAAAAAATTGCTTGCTATCATCATAGTAGTATGTTTTGTAATCGCGACAGAACTTAACAGAAACATGTAACAGTATTTGCTAAACTTCATCAGGAGACAAATGTCGTCAGAGAACATTATCCTGGTCAATTTATTGATCGGACAGGACCATTAAAATACATCTAAGTGGAAATTTGACAGTGCAACTTCATCGTAAAATCAATAGTAGAAACGGCATGAATGAGCTTTAACAAGTCTCAAATTACCAATTATACAAGCTAGTAGATCTAAGATGTGTCCAACATGAATCAATATTCACGAACGTCACAGAACGGATCCATTCAATTTGACAACAAAATGCATAATTTTGTTGATCTTTCAACAACAGATCCGCATGCAGAATAGGCGTATATCTAGCCTACAAATAACTTGATATTTTTCCTATAAAAATCTTTTCCAATACAAAGGGAGAGAAACATCATTGCCTCATCAGGGTGATAACATATATGCAAATGGGCATTTGTGAAACATGGATGAATCTATCAATGGTTTAAGATATTTACTTTTTCTGGTCATGGCCAGAACGATGGTATCAACAAATGGTACGTATACCACCTACAATAATCCTCAAAAAGTGTTTCGTCTCCAGGGAAGAAAATGGAACCTGTATGAAACCTCGAACCTGTACTCTGATCAGGTTCAATATGTACATTCAAGTGAGATTCTTCCAGCAACCTTCATCGGCTATCTGTGATATAGTATTTTTATAGAAAACCCTCATTTCGTGTAGGCCAAGTTAACGCCATCTGCTGAAACACATGTAAAGTTATTGACTACCGCCCGCTCTTCGGGATCCTCGAGGATAGTCCTCTCTCATCCGAGTCCTTGCGGACGCGCATCCGCTATTCCGGATCCTTGCGGCAGGGCCGCTCACCGGAGGTCGCGGCGGACACGGTAACTACTTCAGCATTAACGGTAACCAGGTAACAGCCCACCCGACACTCCCAGGCCTACGGACACCGTTCAGAAACTGGTTCATCCCTACGGTGTTAACTGGCGGGGCCTGGCGAGCCGCGGTCTGCCTCGGGGACGGAACCCCGTACAGTCCGACATGCTGGCCAGAGCCTCTGTCACACGTCCCGGGAAGGGAGAGAGCTGGCGATCCACAGGGCCGAAGGCCCCCGAGTCAGCAACTTGTCTCTCCCAGCCCGGGCCTCCCCATGGAAATCGTCCCCAGGGCTCTAGGAGCCCACTACTCACAAACAGGGAACACAAAGCTCATGGCGAGCCTCGTGTGCGTCCTGTCTCTCGATCTTGGACAATCTCCTCGAACGAGTCGCTTCCAGTGTATATATAATACACCAGAAACTGTAGGGCGCACGCGAGGTTTAATCGATCCATTGTTATAGTTTACTGGAGCGTAAATTACAATACGTCGCCGTGGCAACGCACGCTCGAACGGAGCATGTCAAAACAAGGCCAAGTACGAAAAGGCCACATAAATGGCATTTATGTTTACAATCACCTGCCGCGTGCTTAGGGCAAAATCGCCACATTACCCCCTTCTTACAATGTTGGTCCCCAACATATTCCGCCCGCGCCCAAAACAGCCAAAACCCGACGAAGGCTTCGCATGGCGGGGTCCGGAAGAAGGCAAGATGGCAACACCCGGAAGTCACGGCGCAAACACTAGGACTTTAAGAGTCCCTTTTGGAAGAATGGGGAACTACCCCCGGACTTACGGAGTAAACTATAACGCGCTTTGCAATTTTGAATAAATCCTCATGAACAAGCTAAAATTTTGACCGAGGTGGTCCAAAACCGTGTGATGACCTTGGAAGGTCATCCGTTATAAAAGGACGGTGTGTCGAGTCTTTGGAATATCTTTAAGGTTAGACTTTAAATTTAGAAATTTTGTAAAACGACACACCGAGTGATCAAACGTGATAGTACCTCTAAAAATGTTGCCGACCGCCCTGCCGGCCGGCTCCTCAGATCCGCAGAACGGGTCTGAGGCAGGGCGGAGCCGCGGGAGCGACTCCGGCACGCCCGCATGACATATGTACATCTAGCAGACACACATACACCTGCGGACAGCTGTCGCAGACAGCTATCAAAGCCAACGCGGCAAGCCGCATCGACTGCCAGTACCTGTATACTGCAACCCGCACAGGCCTGTGTAAAGACACGCAGATGGACGGACGTCTGCACTAACATGCAGCCGCCCGCCCGCCCGCACATCTCCAGCACGGCCCGCCTGGGGAATTTACAACTGGCATAATCACCCGCATCTCGAACACCGGACACGCGGATCCCGCCGGATCCAGCGCCGCATCAGCGGACGAAATGCGAGTGGCACAAAACACATGTGCTACACATCTGGAGATTAATAAAAATCCGAGAACGACATTTTTACATATATATACATGTAACAAATGACAGCTATACTACACGTGCAGCAATGCACGCGGTGTCGCTGCAAAACTCTGTCCCCGGTCATACTGACACACGCCCGAACCAAAATACATGCACTATTAGCTCATGCGGGTGCAATCATTTCCCTCCGGTGACTCCAAATCAAACCATGTATACGGGTAGAAAATACATTTCTATCCCGGGGGACCTTGCAAATATCCTACAGTAGTTAAGATTAGTCATTCGCTTTTGCGTCCGCACCGGCGGTAAATGACGTAAAATTAACCACCCCAGCTAGGTAGAAATTGGGCATAAAATTGACAGTAACCTCTAACTTGTGGCTTGTACGAATATGTCAGACGAAAACAACAATAAATTGTCATTCTCCAGTCTTTTCAAATATCACAGCAATCCGTCACTGTCAAAATTAGCGCAATCCCTTACACCCCTCTAGCGAAAGCAGAAATCTCCCGATTTCTTACTCTCTTTTGCACCGGAAAGGAAATTTCACATACTTGTCTCACTTTGTATCAGTAAATGAGCAAGAACAGAATTCTCCAGAGACATGCCGCACACTTGTGGCTTATAATCCTCCCATAAATAATAACTGAGATGGAAAATAAACAAAATCACTCCCCATAGCCGCTGGCACGCTTACAGGGCGATCGGACATACCCATGACGTCCGGACAGACAATCGGGCGCCCTATGGGCGTTTGCAAAGCGCCCACTAGCAACCCCGACGTACTGCCCGGCCGCGGAGCGGTGCCCGGTCCAGCCCAGAGCCTCCTCAAACGACTACCGGAGCGCGGAGCCAATAGATTTAGACGCGGAGCCGGCATGGTCCATAACCGCAATGGTTAGGGGGCGAACCCTTCATACCGGCGCCCAATCTAGAGGCGCCCAAAGATGGTGAAAGCAATAGCCGGCGGACGTCCGGAGCTGCCCGCGGACGGAGTCCAGGCCGGACGTCTACCATTGTACGGCGTATTGCCCTTATCCAATGAAGATGAAATTGGAATTAGAAGCCACCACAAGTGTTGCGCATGTAATATACGACCCCCTTCTTAGAAGGAGGCCGGGGTTCCGGTCATTCCGGCCGGACCGCGTATTGTAAGGTACGATCCGGACGAGAACGAGCGTCACCCGCTGCCGCGGCTGGTCCGCACGCGCGGACTTAACAACCGCTCCATTATCATAATGGATAGTCGGTTTCCTGCCGTAAGAAACCTTAATTTACTATAACCGCAATTATAGTAATGGCTCACGGGGGATAACTACACCGAAGTGCGTCATCTTAAAGCGCCGCGGACGCCGGACGAGTCACGCGGACGAACCGCGGACATCAGTCCTCATCTGCGGACACTATCCCCGCGTCCAGAGCCAGCTCCCCAAATCCGTGGGAAGGCGCTTCTCCCGTAGCGGACGTAAATCCCAACCTCAGTCTGGCCATATAAGAGGTTGTCCCGGGACCAGGGGCGTCCGGCCGGATCAGTAAATTCGTCCGGCCAGCGTAACCGTTGTGCGGATTACGCCGGACAGCCGTCCACAATGTGCGGACAGGCCATCCGCACGTCCCTGGCGCTAGAAACTACAGGAGGGCGGATGCGGAGCGGCGGCGTTACGACATGAAAGTCTCCGCAGACCTCAACTCCGAAGATAGCCACAAAGTAGCCACCCGCGGAGGTAAGTCGTGCGGACTCTCACGGAACGACCTAAAACCCATCCGTAGTATGATAGACAGGTACCGCAGACGCATCCGCATGGGCGGAAGGTTATTCCCACCCATACCGGGCTGGCGCACGTGGTTTCCGGCGTGGCCGCCCGTCATCCGCAGGTACTGGAGGTAGTGGGGGTACCTGCGGATCGCCGTCATCTGGCTGATAGCCACCCAGTCCATCATCTGACGGGTCAGAGAGGTCCGGGAGGCCCACCATACGGCGCACACGCTCGGCCGGAGTCCGCGGATGCTGACCAGACGGATCCCACACGGGAGCATCATCCGGTTCCGCATCTTGAACGAGCGGATCCATGACGAGCGGGCCCTCGTACTTCTTCAGATTATCGATATGGACAACCAGAACCCTGTCCGGATCGGAATCCCTCCGGATCCGGTAGTCCACATCTGTCACCTGTTTCAGTACCGTAAACGGGCCTATCCACGGCTTAGCAAATTTATTGCCTTGCTTGAGCGGCGGATAATAGTAGCGCACCTTGTCGCCCTCCGCAAAAGCTGGCCTACCCTTAGCATGGGCGTCATAGCCTCGCTTCTGCCGGATGGCAGACTTGTCCAGGCGCGCGCGCGCGAAATCATGGGCGTTCGTCAGGGCGCGGCGAATCCACTCCACGTATTCCGGACCGCACTGGGGTACTGCGCCGGTCTCTGCCGCAGTTGGATACATAATATCCACGGGCAAATTTAGCTCCCGGCCGTACAACATCGCGTGCGGAGTAACCCCGGTCGAAGAGTGGACCGACGACCTGTACGCCATTAAGACATACGGGAGGTGGTCATCCCAATCATTCGCACGATCGTTCACAAAGGCCGCCAGCATATTGAGGACCGATCGATTAAAGCGTTCGACCTGGCCATCAGACTGGGGCCTGTAGGGGGTGGTCCGCACCTTGGTACTGCCTAGCATCTGTGCTAGGTTTCGGAACAGGTTGCTCTCAAATTGCGTGCCCTGATCCGAATGTACCTGTTTAGGTACCCCATGGTACACCACCCATCTATTCACCAATAACCGAGCTACCTCGTCCGCAGTCTGGCGGCGCAGTGGGTAGGCGTCGGTATACTTGGTAAAATAGTCGGATATCACCAGGATGTACCGGAAACCGCGCGGGGTGACCCGGTGGGTATCCAGTATATCCAAAGCTATCCGATCAAACGGCGCGCCCGCCTTAACCGTGGTTAAGGGGTGGCGGCCAGGAGTCGGAACTCCTTTACGAGCTTGACACCGAGGGCAGGCTGCGCACCACCGTTGCACGTCCAAGCTGCTACCAGGCCAATGAAAGCGCTGTTGTAGCCTATGGACGGTCCTCCGGATTCCCAAGTGACCGGTCACCCGGAGGTCATGCAACTGGTGGAGTACTTCTTTCCGCAGCTCCGCCGGAAGCACCAACTGCCATATTGGAGGCAGTGGGGTCGGTGGCTCATAGCGCCGGTATAAGAGGCCATCCCTCAAGGAGAGTCGTTCCCACTGAGATACCAGAGACAAGGTCTCCTCCCGGTAGGTCTTTCGCTCATCCTTCGAGGGCTTCTGGCCGGCCTCAAGGGCTGTAATTACCGGTGCCAGAGCTCTGTCAGCTCTTTGCGTCGCAGCTATCTGCGCCGGAGAGTAGCCACCCAAGTAATTAGGCTCCTCATCCGTCGCGTCCGGCTGCGCCGCAGCGGCCATCACCACAGGGGGCAAGGACCGCTCATACTCAGACTCTCCAGAGGACGAGGGTACCCACGAGGAGTACACTGCCGGACTCGAGGAGGACTCGCTGGAGCTGAGCCGCACCTCCGCTTCGTATGCGGGACGCCCTCGCCGATAACGGCGGGTCCGCGCGCGGAGATTAGCCCTAAACGCTCCGGCCGCCGTGTTGTTAGAGGGGGCGGCGGCCTGCGGTCTCCCCGGAACGTCCAATTCCGAGTCTGAGGACGAATCCGCGGCTTGCTGGAATGGCGCCATCCCTGCACAACCCGGATTCTTGCACTTATGACAACGGGACAGGCCGTCCGCGTTGCCGTGCAACTTACCAGCGCGATGCTCTATCTGCATGTCATACTCCTGGAGTTTGACGAGCCACCGCGCCACCAAGCCATCGGCCTCACTATAGTTGAGGAGCCATCTCAGCGAACTGTGATCAGTCCGCAAGCGGAAATGGCGTCCCAACAAATAGTGCCGGAAGCGCTTGGTCATTGTAACCACCGCGAGCAACTCGCGATGAGTGGTACAGTAGTTCATTTGAGAGCGGCTCAAGGCCACACTCGCATAAGCTACTACCCGCTCTTGCCCGTCCACGATCTGCGAGAGGACACCGCCGAGTGCAAAGTTACTCGTGTCAGTGTCCAGGATGAACTCGCAGTCCGGACGAGGGTGCCGCAGCACCGGGGCCGCTACCAAGGCCTGCCGGAGTCCCGAGAAGGCGTCAGCCTGCTCGGCGGACCAAACAAAATCGGCGCCCTTTTCCGTGAGGATAGTAAGGGGACGCGCGATCTCCGCAAAGCCGCGAATAAACCTGCGGTGGTAGCTCGCGAAGCCCAAAAAGGACCTCACGTCCGCCACGTTGCAGGGCGGAGGCCATTTCTGCACGGCCGCCACCTTTGCGGGGTCTGGTCTCACTCCGGTGCCCGTTACCATGAAGCCCAAGTACAGGATTTCCTGCGCGAATAGTTCGCACTTACTTGGCTTCAATTTAAGCCCTGCTCCGCGGATGCGATGGAGCACCATCTGGAGGTTGGTGAGGGTTTCCTCAAACGACCGGCCATACACGACGACATCATCGATGTAGACCATACATCGCTTCCAGAGGAACCCTTTAAGTACCATCTCCATGAGGCGCTCGAACGTCGCTGGTGCGTTACAGAGCCCGAACGGCATTACCTTGAATTGGTAGAGCCCGTTCTTGGTAACGAAGGCAGTCTTCGCCCGATCACTCTCCTCCATCTCCACCTGCCAATACCCGGAGGCCAGATCCAGAGCACAGAAATAGTGCGACCCGGCCAGGGCATCGAAGGTATCTTCAATGTGTGGGAGAGGATATGAGTCCTTCCGCGTGGCATCGTTGAGTTTCCGATAGTCCACGCAGAACCTCCACGAGCCGTCCTTCTTCTTCACCATAACCACCGGACTGGCCCAAGGGCTGTCACTGGGTTCGATGATGTCCAAGTCGAGCATCTTTTGCACCTCCTGGTCTATGACCTCTTGGTGCACTATTGCTGCCCGACGAAGACGCTGCTTGAGAGGACGCTCGTCCACGAGGTCGATGCGGTGTTTGGCGACGTCAGTCTTGCCAACCGCACCATCAGGACCCATGAACACATCCGCATACTGCCGCAGCAGTTTGCGGAGCGCTTGGCGCTGCTCTTCATCCAACCGGTCCTTCGGAACCCGAGATTCCAAATGGTCCGGCAGGGTGAACGGGTCATCCCCGGTGGCCGCCGCCGCGCACGCAGCGCGGCAGACAGGATCGTCGGGGAGGACACGACTCGAAGACGCGGGAATAGCAGTAGCTGCTATGCATCCGCGCTTCAGTACAATCGGAGCATCCGTAGGATTCACCACGAGGATGGGCATCGCGCGGGGGTTGGACATGACCAAGGCCCCACCCAGCACGAGCCCAGTTCCTGCGGCGAAACTGCTCACGGGTTGCACTATACACGGTCGACCATCGAGGGGCATGCGGGGACGACGCGGCCTCGTCTCGATGATCATCTCACTCATCGGTGGCACTACTACAGTGCGCGATGTCCGCATCTGGAATGAATGCATCGGGCCCGAGCGGAAGAGGAAGTGTGTGTCCTCTCCCATCCGGAACTCGCCAGCACTAAAGTTGGCAACCACCCGGTGGGCCCGTAGAAAATTCATCCCAATAATCCCGGCCGCTCCGATATCCGCCACGATCGTCTCTGTCAGATACACCTTGTCCCCAAAAGTAATAGGCAGATCGATGATGCCATGGACACGGATGCGGTTGTCTCCCGCTCCGTAGAGCTTATACGGTCCGGGATCCCGCAACTCGAGGCTGCGGAGCGCGGGCTCCTTCCTAAACGTCCTGGCGGCCACGATGGTCACCTCCGAGCCTGAGTCCACGAGGAACCGGACCGGCTCCCGTCCGAAGGACAGGGGCAGGTACCAGCAATAGTCCCTCACCAGCGCGCAAGTAGGGCGATACCCTTCGCACGCGCCGGGCTCATCTACGGAGTCCTCGCCATCCGCCTCAGCCGCGGAGGAGCTGGACTGATCTCCAAGGACTACTTCCGGAGAAGTCATATCTACTTGGGGTTCGTCCTGCTCATCAGCGGGTGGGGCGGCATCATTTGCCAACGGACAACTATCCCCGGACGTAGTGTTGGTCGCCACCACGTCCGGATCTAGTTTCCCTGTCGCGGGTTCCGGTTCTGTTGTCCCGGAGGACCAGACCGGAAGGAATTCCTCCGTTGCGGGCCAGGAAGGTTTCCCTGGTATCCGCGCGACCGCAGGCGTTCCAACAACTCCGGACACTTCAGCCAAAAGTGTCCCTGCTTTCCGCAGAAGTAGCAGGGACGGTTCTGGGCCGGTCCGGAGGTGAACGCGCAACATTCTGCGGGTCCCGGAGCTTCGATCCCGGCGCAGTGCGCAATCATCTGCGCGGCGCCGAGGTCGTATTCCTCCATGTCGTACTCGTCCGAAGGCGAGCACGGCGCGGCGACTGGTGCCGCATGTGCGGGCGCCCCTGTAGAGGGTGCCGGCGCACTAACCCGCTGCGGGGTAGGTTCCCTGGCGGGCTCCCGGACGACCGGGTCCTGCCACGGGGTTACCTGCGATGCTTTAACTGGAGGAGGAGTCGCCGCCTGCGCGGGTACAGCCGAGGCCGGAGCCGGGGCTGGAGGCAACTGTCTAGGGCGGACAGCCACCTCAAGCGCAAGCGCGGAGTCTATTGCCTCCTCCATCGATCGCTTTTCATTGGTGGCCAGCCCGTACGCTAGGTGGTAAGGCTGACCATCGATGAACTGATCGATCAGCATCGTCTCAAACCGTCTGAAGTCCATGTCCGGAAAAGCTCTCCGGCCGAGTATGCGTAAGTTGAACGCATAGTCTGTCACGGACTCAGTCGGCTGGCGGACACGCGCCTTGAACTCTCGTTCAGACTGCCGCCGATTGGTCGTCGGCGTGAACAGCAGGCGAAGTTGACGAGCAACCTCGCCGAACGTCACTGTTCCCACCGGCAGACACGGCATCACGCGGAGAGCTTTTCCTTCCAAGCTCCCCGCGAGGACGTGTCCAGCTTCATGCTGGGACCATCCTTCGTACACGGCGGTACGCCATACCTGGAGCAAGTAGTCCTCCAAGTCGGCGTTATCCCCGTTGAACCGTTTCCGCCACGAAGAGTGGTCGGGCCCGTCATCGCGTTTGCTACGCGCCCGACGTGCGGTCCCGGCTCCGGGGTCGTCCGTGTACAGCGGCAAGTTCTGTGCGCTTCCTGCACCTGCGGCGGAGTCTGCCGGAGCAAACATCGCCGCCGCGGACGGAGGAGCAGGGAAGCTCACGTTTGCCGCCGGGGTCATTCCCGCTAAAAACCCACTCTGGCTAGGTGCGGGCGGGGCTCCCATCGAACCTACTGGGTAGGCTCCAGAAGGGGCGGCAAAGCTTGGGGCCGAAGCCGCCTGTTGCCACTGCCCGTCCGACACACTGTACGTGCCAGGGTAAGTCGGCCACGCGGCTTGCGCTCCAACCGTCGGAACGGTCGACGCGGTCGCCAACGTGGTGCCTCCAAGCCGCGGGGCAGGCGCGGGTCCCATTGCGGGGGCCACTGGCGCCTGCGGACTCGGCAGGACTTGGGGAGGGGCTACTGGCCCAGACATCCCCGGACTTGAGATGGCCGACGGGTCAACGCTCGAAGGCGGCTGATTCCGCTTGAACAGTACAAGCGCCTCGGATATCAGCCACCTCTCCCTCTCCGTCAAAGGCCCCGAGTTGCCTTGTGACAGCGGAGAGGGGGAACGGTTCCGCCGGTCTGATCGTCCCTGATGGGGCGACCGGGCGCGGTCATAGCGCCCTAGAGGAGCCAGCTCACTCAGAGTGTGGGTGAGCTGGTCCATCCCGCCTGACGCGGACTGCCTGGATTCACGGCCGGGAGCCCTTGCGGGAGCTCCTCCGGCTGGATGTGGCATCCAGTACTGCTGGTCCGCTTGCCCGGAGGTACTCGGGCCGGCTACCACTCGATCCCGGACATCCGGAGATGTCCCCTGAAAGAGCGTCGCCTGCCACGACTGCCGTCTGGACTTAGGCGGGCGCGGGGTAGCGCCGTTGCCAGCTCCACCTACCGCGCCTACCGGATCAGGGCCAGGCCCTGATAGCAATCCCTGTTGCTGCCCCTCAGGGCGCGACTCTACGTCCGGAGACGGAGCCAGGGACGCCGGAGTCGTCTCCGCGGACGGGGTCTTGTCCACGGAGGTTTCCGCGCGTTCCTTCCGGCCACCGGAGTCGTCCGGAGACGTCTCACGGTGGCTGTCGCGCGACCGGGTGTGGTCCGCGACATTTCCACCCTTATCCCTCCCCTTGGGTTCATTGGCCTTATCTTTGGCCTTGTCTCTTTCCTTCGTCATATTTGAGTTGTCCTTGAGGAGCGGGCGATCCCCAGGGACGAAGGAGGCTACAACACTGTGACGGTAGGCTGCGATGGAACACTGTCGGACTGATCCTGGTCACGGCACCAGTGTAAAGTTATTGACTACCGTCCGCTCTTCGGGATCCTCGAGGATAGTCCTCTCTCATCCGAGTCCTTGAGGACGCGCATCCGCTATTCCGGATCCTTGCGGCAGGGCCGCTCACCGGAGGTCGCGGCGGACACGGTAACTACTTCAGCATTAACGGTAACCAGGTAACAGCCCACCCGACACTCCCAGGCCTACGGACACCGTTCAGAAACTGGTTCATCCCTACGGTGTTAACTGGCGGGGCCTGGCGAGCCGCGGTCTGCCTCGGGGACGGAACCCCGTACAGTCCGACATGCTGGCCAGAGCCTCTGTCACACGTCCCGGGAAGGGAGAGAGCTGGCGATCCACAGGGCCGAAGGCCCCCGAGTTAGCAACTTGTCTCTCCCAGCCCGGGCCTCCCCATGGAAATCGTCCCCAGGGCTCTAGGAGCCCACTACTCACAAACAGGGAACACAAAGCTCATGGCGAGCCTCGTGTGCGTCCTGTCTCTCGATCTTGGACAATCTCCTCGAACGAGTCGCTTCCAGTGTATATATAATACACCAGAAACTGTAGGGCGCACGCGAGGTTTAATCGATCCATTGTTATAGTTTACTGGAGCGTAAATTACAATACGTCGCCGTGGCAATGCACGCTCGAACGGAGCATGTCAAAACAAGGCCAAGTACGAAAAGGCCACATAAATGGCATTTATGTTTACAATCACCTGCCGCGTGCTTAGGGCAAAATCGCCACACACATGATTCGTTGTGTTCTACCACTTTTCAGATGCAGACGTACTATTGGTTGCCAGGGAACGCGCGCTGTTTTGGATTGACTTGTCCAGGGCAGAAGATCCAGGCACGTGGATTCCAGCGCGCGGACTCCAGCACGTGGTTTCTATTGACTACGACCCCGTGGAGGAGTTCGTATATTGGATAGATGCTGGAGCCAGGGCAATCAGCAGAGTGAAATTGAACGGGTCCCGTAAGTGTTTCCCTTCTAAAACAACGTCTCATTGTGTACGTGGAGGTAATAGTTACTGCAACTCCAGTTGAACAAATGGAAGGATGAAAGCCTACATTGCAAATGAGGAACAGTCACCCATGCAAACGAAGGAGAAAAAGGTCCTCTTCAGCCTAAAAATGATGGGGGGGGGGGGGCTTAGGGCGGTGGCTCTCTCCAATCTAAAAGTCGGTGAGGGTAATTTTGAAGTGGTACTCTGCAACCTAGAAGTCGGTGGGAGCGGTTGGGTCGTGGCCCTCTCCAACCCAGGAATTGATGGGGGCAGTTGGGTATTGGCCCTCAATCCTAGAAATCGGTAGGGATGGTTGGGCAGTGGCCCACTCTAACCTAGAAATCTGAGAGGCGGTTGGTAGAGCCACAGATCAGCCTTCGTTTTGAATCCGGGACTGCAACCACCTCTCGCTTCGTACCTTCAAGACATATTTATCATATAGGCATATTTATGTACATGCAGTTTGGGAATGTGTGTTGTTGGAGAGGGCTAAATCTCAGGTGCCCTTGGGTGCTCAAATCTTAGGTTATGGTTTCTCCGGGATTATGTGAATTAGCCACCAGAGATCAAATGATTGGAGATAACGCTTGGAGATGGAGCTGAAGTGAGCATATAGGAAGGTCAAAGTAATGCATTTCTGAGCGATTTCGAACTAGACTTTTAAATAAAAAGTGACCTGTTTGTTCAGACTCAAAACCTGTGCCCGGTTGGCGATGTTCCCCTCGGGCATGATGTTAGAAATGATTATGTATATAGCGTACATGGCCTAACAGGCATGACGAGTAAACGTCATTGTATAATCAGTCTTTATATAGACTATTGGTTTACTAGTATTCGAAAGGCGTATTTTGCTGCATATTTTCGAATTATAACGTGAATATTTTTCATATAGCAATTTTCAGTCATCGTTTTTCCTCAACATGACCCCAGATCAGGAAATAGTATTCAGCGACGGTATGGATAGAGTTACCGGTTTGGCTCTGGATTGGGTTGAACGAAGACTCTACTGGACTGATACTGGTCACGGAACCATAGAAACGGTGTCCTTCAATGGCACCGGGCGGGAAACAGTTATTTCTGACTTGGATGAGCCAAAGACAATAACTCTGGACACAACAAACAAGTATGTCGGCCGTTACATGTACGTGTATGTCCCGCTATTTGCCTGCTCATATTATTAGAATATATTCGTCCTGAAAATATTTCTTTAAGAGTTCAACGTTAATATCTATTATTACTCAAAGGTCAAATAAATAAAGGGAAAAATGTCTGCTGAAGTACGCCCAATAAAAGTTACTTGTGTCTTTCATAAATAACAATTGATATTTTACTTGTACGGCTGTAAGACAAATTAATTTTTATTATGATTGTAACATTTAGTTTTTCTTCTACGCATAGCATGCTCTATTGGACCCAATGGGGCAAAAACAGTAAAATCGCACGTGCCAAATTGGATGGTACATATCAGGAAATTCTACATGCGACTTCCCTCGGTTACCCAAATGAAATTGCACTGGATTTGTCTAGAAATCTCATGTTTTGGGTGGATGGACTTTTGGATAAAATCGAGGTGTCGGACTTAGATGGATCTCAAAGACAATCAATAGTTACTGGACTTGACCACGGATATGGTCTTGCCCGTCATGGTATATGTTTTCTTTTTCGATGTACATTCAATATTCTTGAAGAATGATTTATTCATCACATGTTGAGTTGTATGCAGTAATATCAAATGTCACTTGTGTTCATATTATATCATATATAAGTTTTGAAGAACCACTCAAAATATTGTGTATACCCAATGATGTACACAAATGGAGGCTATTACTATAAGCTGAGAAATATCATTTTCATATAATAGTTAAACCAAAAACGCATCTCAATATCGCAATATCATGACTAGCAGTGAATTACAGGAGAATATTTGTATTGGTCGGATTGGGTTCGTCAGAACGTCCAAAGAGCAAACATCCACTCTGGCAGTAACCACAGTGTGGTCATGTCCTACATGACGTCATTGATGGACATAGTGGCGGTTGAAATCACCCCTGGACAGAGTGAGCTAATTCTACATGTAACTTTTGCTCCTTGAAGCGTATACGTACGCTGTGATATAGCCGGGGGAGGGGGGGGGGGGGGGAGGGTTGTATTCAATCGATTTAATTGTCATGCATGCCCGGTACATAAAAAGAATCCAGTTTCACATCATCTTTCTTTATTTCAAACTTCAAACATTAGCATTTTCCAGTCCAGCATCAGATGTTCATGACGTAAGGGTGACCACTTGAATCGTTTTGTTTTCTTTTGATAGATATTGCATTTGTGGCTGGACGAAAGGAAATCAGGGAATTTCGTCTGGATGATGTGAATTTTGGGGAAACCCTTGGTGACGTCATACCACTGAGAGGATTGAAGAACGCCGTTGCCATTGACTACAACCCACGTGACGATCACGTGTACTGGACCGACGTCCAAAAAAAAGGAATCCATAAATCCTATAGAAATGGAACAGGTTGGATATTTGCGTTCAATTCAGTTCATTTTCAATTTCATTCTGATTACATATATTTATAGTTCCACTATAACATAAATTGCATGCTCCAGAGAATAAAACCTTATTCCGATCATATGAAATGAATATACTAGAATATATTCAAGTATATAAGAAATCACGATGGATTCTTTAGCCTTGACCTCAAATGGTCATCCGGATCTTACTAGTGTGCGAGCGTGAACTAGGC
Source organism: Terebella lapidaria (assembly GCA_949152475.1). Lineage (NCBI taxonomy): Eukaryota > Metazoa > Annelida > Polychaeta > Terebellida > Terebellidae > Terebella > Terebella lapidaria. The sequence continues at coordinate 12,470,239 of OX424559.1, read as the reverse complement.
CTATGTAGTGGCCATGGGTTTCGTCCAAGCAATACACTGAACTAGATCTACATATCATTGTATATAGCATCATATCTCCAGGTCAAACAACTATAGTTAACAGCACAATAGAGATGCCAGACGGGTTGGCTCTCAGTATCCGGACACAGCGCGTGTTCTGGACAGATACAGGCAACAATAGGATAGAAGTGGCTGACTTGGATGGAGCACGAAGGAGGGTCGTTCTACGTCTGAACTTGGACGAGCCGAGGGCGATAGCTGTCAATGATGAGACAAGGTACATGTAGCATGATTAGTTCATACGGGAATGTGACGACCATTCAAGTATAGTTGTGAGTTTTCCCCCCTGAACCCCTTGTAGATCTACAAAAGGAGAGATGTAGAGCTTAAAGAAATTGGCACTGCAATAACATATCTCACTCACATGGTGTCGACCCTCGACCGTGATGACCGGGCATCGGGGGGATACACCCACACGGTCGACAGCGACCGAAGACTGTCTAGTTAATCACCCCGTTTTACTCCAGAATGATATACTGGACGGACTGGGGGGAGGTAGCCTCCATAGAGAGAGCCACGTTTGAGGGAGAAGACCGACATGTTCTCGTCAATACTTCCCTGGAGTGGCCCAATGGCCTCACACTGGACACCTCACGCCGTACCATGTATTGGGTAGATGGCAAACTGGAAAAAGTGGAACAAGCTGGACTGGACGGGACCAATAGGCGTGTCATATGTGACGATAGGAACTTTGTAAAACAGGGTTTTGGGCTGACCAATTTAGGTAAATATAGTATGTTTGTGTATGCAGGATGCTGCACATGTATGTTTCAGAAAGTTATACCACGGAATTACAATGGGTCGAAGTCATGAGTCAGTCGATTTACTATTATAAGTAATATGCGAACAATTGGAGAATTGATTTGTAAAACTAAGTGAGTCACGATTTAACCAAATATTTTGATACAGCACACGAGTCTGATATGAATAGTATACCAAAGGCCTTTTACACAATGTATCACTTCGGTAGCCTGTGTTTAGATCACCTCCAATTCAATCTCTCTTTCGTGCAGGTGAATATTTGTATTGGAGTGACTGGTCGTTGAAGTCAGTGGTCCGCCTTCACAAGTATAACCACAGCGACGTTCAGATCATCATAGATGCCAATGATTACTTCATGGGACTGAAAGTCGCCCCAAGATCAATATCAGGTTATATGGAGTGATATTTTGATGGAAAGTGAATCTTTTACCCTCCTGTTTCAGGGGGGGGGGGGGGGGCATGCTCAAAACACCAAATACTTGTAATAAATTCCCAAATCAGACCAGTTGGTGGCTATCCAGATGTTTGACCTTCAATTTCAGATGAGACACCTCCAATAACTTCAGGTAGGCCTTCACAAGGACCCGTGACTGATGCTCCAATGGTAGCTACCACATTGGTGACCACTAAGGTGTCAACCAGCATAACAACGCCCAGTACTCCGTTCATTCATCACCAAACCACGAAAACACCGAAAGAATCTGCCACAGAAACCACTAAAACCAACCCACAATCAACACATGAAATGATAACAGAACATCTTCTGAAGCAAACTTCAATAAATGATCAAAGTCAGTTGGAAACTTCAATAATCACATATCATGGAAGAGACCAATCCACAGCAACACCGAAAGAATCTACCATGGAAACCACTCAGACGAACCTACAATCAACCCATGATAGCACCACGGAACCTCTTTTGGAGCAAACCTCACTTAATGAACAAAGTTCTTTGGAAGGTTCAACATTAGAAGGGGATACCAGTGACTACCACACATCAACGAATGCTCAAGTCCTAATAACAAGGGAGGAAGTTGGCGACCCATACAAAGTCAAAGGCTCTACTGGACTTCGCTTCGAGCCATGGGTCATCGGAATTATTGTCATCAGTATAATAGGACTCATCCTCATAGTAGTGATTCCACTGGTCATAATACTGAGAAAACGCCGAGCAACCAGGAGTGATTCTACAAGGTTGCTCTCAAGAAGCAGGGACAACTCGTTCAGGTCGTTACCTGAACTTCCATCCACTGAAGAGAGGGAATCGGGAGACGGTTTGGAAGGAATCTACTCAAATGTTAACAACCTAGAGAGAACCACGTCTTTCACTGGCTTCGAAGCTGCTGGGTTTTCGTCCAATTGCAGCACACAGCCGTCACTTGGTAGCTTGTCATCATGTGTGGAACTTCGGGAACCACGGCAAATAGAAGGTGCCACTCCAAATGAGTACTCAACGCATCTCGACGCTTCTCAACGAATGACACCGTATGACGTTGATAACAGGGAAAGAACTTCCGAGTATGTTAATCTGGATGCACAGGAAGACGATGACAACACGGTGCACAACTACATTGAGTTGGATGTCAGTGGCCCTATGGATGAGTACAGTTCACTGGATGACATCACACAAGCAGGTGGCTCAGTCAGTGTCTCGCAGGTGTACCCGGTGTATGAGAATGTACGACGTGAACGACATACCTATGATTCTCAGGAAAAGTGAACCAACGTGAGAGCTTAAACGTACGTGTAGATGGATTGTGAATGTTCCCAGTAATATACCAATTACCCATAGGAATGTATAACTGGAGTACACAATGTACTATTGTTATGTAAGTTTATGTGACGAACAAAGTATACAGTCACACGATAATTATTTCGGGCACATGGCTCAAGATATTTGATCAACAGTATGAATATTTTGCATGTACAGTATATACATGTCCAAAACTGTGGAGATCAAAGTCATCACAAAAGCTTCACGCTTACACATGTAACAATCTACGGCTCTTCTGACGAGGTATGGTTATAAATTGTTGAATTTTGTCTTTGGTAGTCATCATATACGACTTATTAATGCACATAAAATTATGTGATCATCAATAAAATCTACTTTATTTTATTGTATATGAAATTGTACCCATTATGCTGATTGGAAATAAACTAGATACCGTTCGAGGTTGTACAGTCGTGTCTGGGCTGTAGCACAAACAAGCTTACAAGTGCATCCGCGGCACAGACACAACCGAGGGCCTCAAACACTGTATCCAGTCGATTAACTTATTATTATGGTACCTCATCATAACTTATACACCCCATGAAAGAGAAATGATTACACAGTCTTCCCCCCTCTATAAAGACATTATATATCATATAATAAATTACAAAGGCATATAATATACCTAGTTGAAGAATCTCACCTCCAGTGTACACATGATTAAAGCCTTCCACTACTTTGATGTGATACACTCGAGGTAATCAAATTCAAAACTATACATATACTTGTGAAAGATGCATCCTAAGGAACTTTTCATACTTGTGATACAGTGGTCCACGTAGGATCAGACCTAACCAATTAAGGTCTTATCGGAGGAGGAGGGAAGGGAGGATTCTTATTAGAGGGGTTCATTTACATGTTAATGGCCACAAAAATGTCTTTATGGATAAGGAAGTCTTTAATGAGGAGAGGTGGGGGGGGGGGGAGGAGGGGGGTTATCTGAAGAACACTACTGTACCATGCAAAATATTCCTCAACCAAAATTCATGTCAATCTGAGAGAGCAAGCTTGCATACCAACATCAACAGCTCATGGTCCGCGAGGAGGCGAGGAACAAACACAAACACATATCTCACAACAGCATTATATATTTACATCTTTATTCCAGTTAGTCGCAAAATACACGATTATGATATATGGTGTAGCGTCAATAATGCCTCTTATATTTTGCTGGTGAATGTGCCTAATTGAAATTACAATTTGAAGCAACAAATATAACCTGAACACAATAACAGACTGGCACTACAGTTCTGAACATATCATTCAAATCAAACTGACAGATTACATTCATTAGAGCTGTGCCCCAATTTCAAGTTTGGTTACTGTACTCATAAATTACATTGATAACATTCAGATCCTTCATAACTACATGCTGACCTAAATTTCAGCCATCACGCGATGTTCCAAAATACAATAATGTAAATTGTTGTTTTGTATACTGATTAACTGAAGTTCTGAAGATACGTGTACCAAAGATTGAATCTTCACCAAAGTCGAGAACCACAACAAATTTCGTGAATGAACTACATTCACACACTATGAACAGTAATAAGCGACACTCAGAAATGAATAATACACTCAACAGTCAGAATAAATGTTCAACGTATCTATTAACAACAAACTGTACAGTGTAAACATTAAGCATTGTTTCTGCATGCCTGATAAAACTCCGCATGATGACACTGAGCTTGACCTTCGACCTCGGTCGTATCAACCTTGACCTTTGACCTTAGTAGTATTGGCCTTGACCTCCATAGCTGTGTCTAGGGGCTGAAGCATGTGGTGAGTGTGCACTCTGAAAAAAAAAAAGTTACTGAGTTATTGAATATCGCAGGGATCGACATTAACACTGGCCCACTGGCCCCACGCCATATTTTGAGCCTGTGGGGCCAGTAGGGGCCACCAGATTCCCTAAGTCACTGGCCCCATTGGGCCAGTATAAAATCTTGCATTCTTTGAATTTTACTTCACAATATTTCACTTCCTTTGAAAGCCTTTCCATGTTGCTTCTTTATGAAAATGCATCAGTGTTTGATATTCAAGTGTGCACTGATTGTTAGTGAACTTTGAAAGTGGGGCCAGTAGATAATGGATGGGGCCAGTAATTTCCAGATGTTACTGGCCCCATGGGGCCACTAACATCATAAGCCTAATGTCGATCCGTGTATCGTCATGAATGCTCAAATGAATGTGGTATAAATCTTTGCAGTCTCACTTGTTATCAAAAGATTTAACATGGTAATTTATTTATAGGTGGTAAATCATTATTTGTCAGTAGGACTCAGTTCCTTAGAAAAAGCTGGTTTTCTTTATGCCAAATATAATACACTTCTGAAGTAATGCTTAGAAAACACAACGTTTGCACACCATCAAACATGGTCAATCCTGACACATGGTCCCTATAGTCGGCCTCATTGGTCTGTGAGCGGTGGTTTTTCGGCAATTACTCTATCAATATTTAAGATAATCTGATGGAATTTTGAGAGGTATGTTATCTTATGTGAGCGGTGGTTTTTCGGCAATTACTCTATCAATATTTAAGATAATCTGATGGAATTTTGAGAGGTATGTTATCTTATGACCGCCTAACTAAGGAGGCATTTTCGAGGAGATTGGCTGCGAAGCACAAAAGTTGGCCTATCTCGTCCATAGTAAAAATCTGATGAAATCAGCCTTGGACCGCCCCCGATCAGCGTAGCATTTCTATAGATAACGTTTCGACGTTTTCCTATTCCGTTATATATATAGGCTAAATGGGCTACCTTTTTTGTTTACACACCAATCTCTCCGAAAATTTATACCCTATTAGGCAAGAATGAAAGAACACTCCTGCCAAAATTTCATCGAAATATACAAATTATTGACGGAATAATCGCGAAAAAAACACCGCTCACAGATCAATGACGCCGACTATAGTGCAGCATAATATCAGGAACGTATCCACTGACCTGTGTGGACGGAGGCTGGTAGTTACTGGTGCTGCTGGCCTGGGTCCTGATGGGGAAGCCTGTTACTATGGAGCCCTGGCGTGGGGGTGGGGCAGCTGGCTGGGAGGTCGGTAACTGGCCCGAGGGTAGCATGCTGGACGCTTGTTGCTGTGGCAACGGGTTGACCCCACGTATTGGCTGTTGCTGCGTGAAACCGGGTTAAGAATTGTAGAAAGAACTGGATATTGATTGTGATACACAATGAATAAAAATAATCAAAGTTAAATTTGATTTCATTAGTTTTGAAACATATGTATTGATGCGAGTATCAGCTAATGACACCAATATTCAGCTATTACCATGATTACAGCTACTTTCATGAGATTTTCTGGAATTTAATTTTACCACTGGACTTTTAATATGATATTGCTTTAGTTATAAAACTTGAAATTGACAAGTGAAAGATTCAACTATTTTTCAGTTTCAGTTGAGTTAAGATATATCACTCCTCAGATGAATTCCAAATGTACAAACCTCCACTGGCATGATTCTAGAACATATACCTTATTGAATCCAGATTTCTGGTTGGCATGCTCCAGTTGTTGCTGTAGAGTTGCACCAATGAAACCTGAAACAGTCACCGAATAGTGTACACATATGTGTGTGTGTGTGTATGTTCTCAACTGTATCTCAACTGCACACATCACAAACTTCTCTGATAACTACAACATGTACAAGGCAATATACATAACCCTGCTCACATTGCATTCTTATCTCTTTCAGGGTTTTAGTTAACAATACAAAGTAAGCAATGGCACTGGTATATACAAGTAATTTCTATCAAGGGCTAGTAGCAAACATCCATTCAAAATCACTCCAGCTATAGACTTGCCTGGTTGCTGCCCTCTGACTGGATAAGCCTGTGGGGGAATCCTTTCGGGAATTCCCTTTTGCTGGGGCGGGAAGTGGCCCGAGTAGGCCTGGAATGCCGATTGGCTGGGAGGAAACTTGCTGCTCTGTGATTGGCTGCCTTGGTGTTGGGCGGGAGGGGCTTGGTGCTGAGTGGGCGGAGCTCCCTGGCCGTGATGGGGCGGAGCTTGATGTTGTGAAGGCGGAGCCTGATGCTTGGGAGGCGGGGCCTGGTGCTGAGCTGGCGGGGCCTGGGTCTGGTGCGACGGGACTTGGTGCTGTCCTGGAGGGTGCCCTTGGTGTTGTGTGGGCGGGGCTTGATGTTGAGCAGGAGGGGCTTGATGCTGGGGAGGCTGAGCTTGGTGGGACGGTGGGGGGTGCTGTTGCTGGGAGCCTGGGGGAGGCCCTTTGTGTTGGCTGGGGGGAGGAGGGGCAGTGATCTGGGGGTGTGGAATGCTCTTGTGAGTGAGGGGAGTCTGGTGGGAAGGGGCAGTGGCATGGGAGTGTGGGGGTTGGTGGGAAGGGGGTGGTGCCTGGTGTTGCTGGGTAACATGGGGGTAGGGTGAGCCAGATTGGATAGCGTAGGTGACCTGGGTAGATGGAAACCCTGTCCCTTCTGAAATAAAAAAAAAAATTCTCAAGTTTGTCCACAATTGCACATGATATTCAATGCTCATCACAGTTCAATGTACCAAGCGCTATAGTATGTGTAGACACTGGAATCAACCCTAAGCTACGGAAACCTCACAAATACTTACTAGTAGAGGCATTGGAATACGGCTCCTCACGCTTCATCTGCGAGGAAAATGTTGCCGTGGATACCGGATACTTAGTGGCGTACTGCGGGTAGACCGGTCTGGAGTGGGAGGGAGGGGACGGGCTTCTAGCACGCTTCACACCCTTCAACAGACAGGAAAAGGGTCCTATATTATCTCAATTCACTGGCTAGTATATATATATATATATATAAATGATGGTACCATAGCAGTAATCAAAGAATAAAATTCAAAACGAATATTGAGAAAACGAAGATCTTGAAAATTGAGATTTAATTTAGAACTCACTGAAAAGTAAACATATTCATTTGCAAAAGTAATCATGCTTTTTCCTCAATATATATATATATGTTGCGATTAGCAAGTTTTAATGTATCAAAATTGAACATCACTTCGCCCATGTGTATGCGCGTACAGAAACAACAGGGTTGTGGATAGGCACGTTGAGGTATTTGCTGCCTCTCTGTTGCATGTGCGGCTGCATGAAGATTGGATGTGCAGACATCGCTGCGTTGTACTGTTGTTGTTGTTGTTGCTGCTGTTGTTGTTCCAACTTCATGGATATCATCTCCCTACGAGCAAAAACAATCAACAGTTACTGTACACCATTCTGTATTGATATTTATCTTCTCGGTCAACTGGAACCGAATTCTGTTCTTCTTCATGATGTTAAACTAACAGGTATATTGAAATCAAAACACTAGAAATTCAAAGTCGATGCTCCGCATTGAAGGCTCTGTGGCATTTTTATACATGTATTTATTTATTCTTTTTTTATTTATTTAATATGATTAATATTTTTTTTATTTAATAGGATTAATATTCAAATGGAATATCATCCACGAAGTACAATCGAGGACGATAAACTAAAACCTACTTGTGCTCCTTAATCTGTGCCTTCTTCCTGTTCTCGTCCTCCTGATGAAGAACTTTCTTCAGTTGTGAGAACAGTTCGTGTTTCTCGTGTTTCAGGTGTTCCAGGCGTGTTTCCAGCGCGGTAATCTGAAAGAAATAGAATTACTGGATAATGATTGGCATGATAATGGTATTAATCCATGAACTGGGTTTTCATTTTTCTATTGATTTTTCATACACATAATCATGATAATGAACATCTGTGAAATTTGGGTCTTGAAATCCATCAGAGTAACATCCGAATACCGTAAAAGTTGTTGAACATAATGTTCCTTTGTGTAACCTAGTGACACAATTCCTGAAATTACACATACTGTAAACCCGTTAATGTTCGCTGCCTTTTAGTTCTGCTGATTTCACTCTTGAACAAAACCACAAATTTTAATGGATGCACACATGAAAAATGGCATCGAAACTGACATAAAAGGAACAAATTCAAATGGTTAGCGAACAGTCGCTTTTTAAAAAAATTAGCCCAAGGGCTAAGAAAGGTTACCGGACAATATACATTTTAGACATTAGCCTTTTGTCCAGTGACCTTGAAAATAATTTTTCAACAAATATATCACTTCTAGTATGTCCACAATAAATTCCTCAGCTGTAAAGTCGATAATAAGTGAGATATTAGCCATTCTGTGATCCGTGATGTGACCTAGAAAATGAGGTCAAAGTTCAAGTTCATGAAAAGATTCAGTATATATCTTTCCTCTATATTCGCAATTGATTCCTAAGCTGTAAAGATGATAATAAGCGACATATTAGCCATTTTGTTCTCTGACCTTGAAAATTGGATCAAAGGTCAAATTCTGGATCACCAAAATATTCAGCATACATCATTTCCTATATGTTCACTATGGACCCCTAAGCTGTGAATTTGATAATAAGAGAGATATAAACCATTTTGTATTCTGACCTTGAAAATAAAATGACTGGCCTTGAAATTAAGGTCAAAGGTCAAATTCAAGGTCATGAGAATATTCAGAATATATCATTTCCTATATGTTCACAATTGATTCCTAAGCTGTAAAGTTGATAATAAGCAAGATATTAGCCATTTTGTCCTGTTAACCTTGAAAATGAGGTCAAAAGTCAAATTCAAGGTCACTAGAATATTCAGCATATATCATTTCCTATATGTTCACAATTGATTCATAAGGCGTAAAGTCACTAATAAGCAAGATATTGGCCATTTTGTCCTGTGACCTTGAAAATGAGGTCAAAGGTCAAATTCAAGGTCACAAAAACATTCAGCATATATCATTTAATATATGTTCACAATTGATTCCTAAGCTGTGAAGTCGATAATAAGCGAGATATTAGCAATTTTGTCCTGTGACCTTGGAAATGAGGTCAAGGTCAAATTCGAGGTCACGAGAAAATTCAGCATATATCATTTCCTATATGTTCACAATGTATTCCTAAGCTGTAAAGTCGATAATAAGCGAGATATTAGCCATTTTGTCATTTGACCTTGAAAAAGAAGTCAAAGGTCAAATTCAAGGTCATGAGAATATTCAGCATATATCATTTCCTATATGTTCACAAGTGAATCCTAAGCTGTAAAGTCGATAATAAGCGAGATATTAGCCATTTTGTCCTGTGACCCTGAAAATGAGGTCAAAGGTCAAATTCAAGGTCAAGACAATATTCAGCATATATCATTTCCTATATGTCCACAATTGATTCCTAGTCTCTAATATTAATATTAAGTGAGATATTAGGCTTAATGTGTCCCATTATAAAGCATAGGAGAATTTAACATGGGAAAGTCCCATTTGGGCCGAGTTTGGGCCCAAAATGGCCTGCTGTATCACTTGTCAGGCATGACTGAGCAGGGCTGGCTGAGAGGGGCGGAGCCTATTTCTGTGCTGGACAGACTGGCTGATCTTGTAAGGCATGACTTAGCAGGGCTGGCTGAGAAGGGTGGAGCCCATTGCTGTGCTGGACAGACTGGCTGATCTTGTAAGGCATTACTGAGCAGGGCTCTCATATACTGCACTGGCTGAGAGGGCAGAGCCTAGCCTTATGCTGGACATGCAGGCTGCAGTCAGTGAATACAGTAGCATGGGTCAGTTACAGTATAACATCTGCATGGGCTCAGGCGAGGGAAAAATTCTAAGTCCAAAAAAATAAAAAATACACCTAAAAAAATTTTTTTCCTCTGGAAATTGCCTGAATCAAATTATGACATTGACAGGAATCGCCCGATTTTTTTTTCCAAAATGGCCGCTGGCGGCCATCTTGGATTTCGGATATCGACGAAAAACAATAGGGGTTAGGAGCAAAGTATTTCAGATGAGCTGTGAAAATTTCGGAAAGATAGATCAAAGCGTTCAAGAGTTATGATCCGGAAACCAAACGGCGGAAGAAAAAAAAAAAAAAAAAAAAAAAATTAGGCCAAGGGCCGAAGATAGGTTACCGGACAATGTTTAATATTTTAGATGTTAGCCAGGTCACTGGTTGAATTCAAGGTCAAGAGAATATTCAGCATATATAACATTAAGCATATATCATGTCCACAGTTGATTGCTAAGCTGTAAATTCAATAATCAGAGAGATATTAGCAATTTTGTGCTGTGGCCTTGAAAATGAAGGGGCAAAGGTCAAATTCAAGATCATCAAAATATTCAATGTATATCATTTTCTATATCATGTCCACAATTGATTCCCAAGCCATACATTCAATAGAGGAGCTAGATATGAGCCAATTTGTCCTTGGACCTCGAAAATGAGGTCAGAGGTCAAATTCAAGGTCACGAGAATATTCAGCATATATCATTTCCTATATGTCCACAATTGATTCCTAAGCTGTAAAATCGATAATTAGTGAGATATTAGCCATTTTGTCCTGTGACCTTGGAAATGAGGTCAAAGGTCAAATTCAAGGTCATGACAATAATCTGCATATATCATTTCCTATATGTTGATAATTGATTTCCAAGATGTAAAGTCGATAACAAGCGAGATATTAGCCATTTTAGTCCTGTGACCTTGAAAATGAGTTCGAAGGTCAAATTCAAGGTCATCAGAATATTCAGCATATATTATTTCCTATATGTCCACAATTGATTCCTAAGCTGTAGAGTCGATAATAAGCGAGATATAAGCCATTTTGTGCTCTGACCTTGAAACTGAGGTCAGAGGTCAAATTTAAGGTCACGAGAATATTCAGCATATATCATTTCCTATATGTCCACAATTGATTCATAGTCTCTAATCTCAATATCAAGTGAGATATTAGGCATAATGTGTCCCATTATAAAGCATAGGAGAATTTAACATGGGAAAGTCCCATTTGGCCGAGTTTGGGCCAAAATGGCCCACTTCGAGCGATTCAAGCGCAACGAAATTTATAGACATCATAGAAGTACATATGAGGAGTCTTATGTATCAAAAAGAAAAAATCAGCCCAAAGGCTAAGATAGGTTACCGCACAATTTTGGTTTGGCCATGGCAGCATTGGCAGGTTACAGACCTTGAGATTTACCAATCAAGGTTCGCAGTGTAAATCCCAATCAAGGTCATCCGTATGAACTTCGATGTTACCATTACATGTATGTGTGCGGCATTTGATATTCTATATGTTGGGTGGAATCGTTTAGGCCGCTCAGGTCAATTTACACATTCCAAGTCACATTTGGCACTCAAGGTCATCTGACGTCAAGTTCAAGGTCATCATTAGTTGTGCCATATATGTCTTCCTGTTCATAACATGAGCTCTCTCTGCAAGCATTCCATCTACAGAGGCAAATCTGGGCATTTTTTGACTCCAAAATGGCTGTTTTGACCTTTCAAGGTCATCGAAGGTCAGATTCAAGGTCACCACACAAGTCGCCATATATGACTTCCCATTTGAAAGTGCCAATTTCTAAGCTCTATCTTCAAGCGTTCTATGAATACAGTCCTGACAGCTCCCATTATGAAGGAAAAAAGTCCAAAATTTTTTCAAAGGGTGAAAATTTTTTTTTGCCTAGAAATGGCCCAAAATGGATAGTAATGCGATTTGGGGCGAAAAAATTTTTTTTCGCCGACTCGTCAAAAAATCAAAATGGCCGCCACAAGGAGATCGGCGATTCAAGGGCAACAAAACTTATACACGTCACAGAGGTATATGAGAGGAATCTTTTTAAGAAAATACAGACCAGGTGCAAATTTGAGCGTTTTTCGACCCAAAAATGGCTGTTTTGACCTTTCAAGGTCATCCAAGGTCAAATTCAAGGTCACCACACAAGTCGCCATATATGACTTCCCATTTGAAAGTGCCAATTTCTAAGCTCTATCTTCAAGCGTTCTATGAGTACAGTCCGGACAGCTCCCATTATGAAGGAAAAAAGTGCCGAAAATTTTCCGTCCAAAATTTTTTTCAAAGGGTGAAAATTTTTTTTTGCCCTAGAAATGGCCCAAAATGGATAGTAATGCGATTTGGGGCGAAAAAATTTTTTTTCGCCGACCCGCCAAAAATTCAAAATGGCCGCCACACGGAAACCGGCGAATTTAGGGCAACCAAACTTATACATATCACAGAGGTATATGAGGGGAATCTTTTGAAACCAAAAACTCAAAACTGATCAGACAGTTTTTGAGAAAATGGCTGTCAAAGTCCAAAATTGAGCGTTTTTCGACAAAAACGGCCGCCATTTTGAAAAAAATGCGAAAATCAAAAAACACAAAAATACCTCCTTCTCAAAATATTTTTAGGCATTTTTGTGCAAAATTTCAGAAAGATTCGATCGTTAACTTTAAAGATAAAAATGTTAACGCCGGACGGACGGACGGACGACGGACGCAACGCCATGCCAATAGGTTATCGGACCAAAGGTCCGGTAACCTAAAAATGTTAACGCCGGACGGACGGACGGACGGACGACGGACGCAACGCCATGCCAATAGGTTATCGGACCAAAGGTCCGGTAACCTAAAATGCGACAATTAATGGGAGCGAACTTAAAGATGGGTTTACAGCGCTTGTTTCTTTGTTAGGCCAGGAATGATACACATACTTGTTCCTTTGTTTGGCCTAGAGTCAGACTGTCTTCCTGTTCTTTTTTCTTCCTCAGTTCTTGTTCTTTCCTCTGTTGTTCCATTGCTTTGTCATGTTCTTGTTCTAAAAACGTGAAGGAAAATACAGTAATGTTTATAACATTTCTGGTTGTATTTTGTCGGGATTTGAAATCTTTCCCAAACAAATTCAGGTGGAGAGAGACGGTGAACATCGTGAAGTTTGTACAGTTTCACCTAAATAAACTTGTAATGCACAGTTTAACCAAACAAACTTGCAAGAATTCAAATTTACAGATTTTCTAGTACACATAATCCTGTATGAGTGTATCATTTGACAACACGTTAAATAGATATGTGATTGTACCTTGTTTCTTTTTCTCCCTTTCCCTCACGATGTGTTTCTTCAAGGACTGATACATGACACGAGTCATCTTGGGTCGCTCGATGGTTATCCCTGGCATTGTTTACAGATGATGTTGACCAATAACCATGCGGCAACCAATACTACCAATGTGCTCTGGAATAGAAAATATACCGGCATATTAATCATCAAAAAAGTCATGCGCTCAAATTGCGAAAATGATAATAGAAATTTAGCCTTTGATCTAGGTTGTGAGACTAGAAACCATTATTTGGCATGTGTGTGATGTAGTATTTCTTGGGAAATCTGAAAGAATTTCACTGTGATTGGTTGAAAATTTGTAACGACATATTACGGCACCACCGAGTGAACTGCGATGTCATTTAAGACACTGTTTAATACTACTGACAAATGGAAGCCTGAATGACCCAGCCTTGAGCTTGTGAAATCATGGTTCAGGGTTTAAAGTTGGGAACATTCTTGCCGGCCTTATCACCTGTACCTCAATGTGACCATGTCATAACATGAATAAAAAAGAATTGACCACTTTATTCTGCATGTGAGCCCTAATTTTATACAACCACCATCTAATGAAACTGTGACTGATTGTCGGCTCCTAGTCCTTTGGGCCTAGTGAACTTCTATCTTGGGCAACTTTTATCATGTCTTGGACTTGGAGAATCCTGGACCTGGTCTGGACAGTCACAGTGAACCTGGAGGCTGGAGCAGTTGGGGAAAGGGGCAAATTTGGGGACTGTTGTCAAATTAACCAACAGTACCCAAATTTGGGGACCAAGGCTTGGTAAATTTGGGTACGTGGTATTGGACCAATATTCAAAAAAATGTTATAACTAAATTATATCATTATCAATGGACATCTAATAAGTTGACAGAATGAAGTCTTCTGCAAGTGTATATTGTCTGCAAGATTATCAGTTGGGAAGAATCCCATTTGGTGGCATATATGCCCAAATGGGATATATGCCACCAAATGGGTATACTTCCTGTATACCCAAATGGGATATACCTGAGGGCTTCGTCCCATGTACCTGGATCCAGAAGCTTGGGAACGGAGGGGGTCTGGGGTTTTATCGAAATAATTAATAAGAAAGGCCTGATACACTTTTTGAAGAGTTCGCTGTCTTTTCCATCTTCACAGCCCAGTTTATTTCAGTGCTGTGAAATGACAGTACTTTTCATGATGAACATGGATGTATGGATTGAGAAAATTTTTGATACATAATATATACTTCATTTTTGCTTGACAGACTACATCTAAACAGGTTTACACAGCAAAATATTCTTTATTTAGGAGAAATCACATGTCCCAGCAATAAATTGGACAGACAGTGTGAAATTAAAACCAATCATAAAGGGAAATGAATAAATTGCTTTATATACATTAATTGAATGAATACCCAGGCGACCTGAGTCCCCCAATGAGTATGACCACAAAACTGCCACCAAGCTCTCAGGTATATCCCATTTGGGTATACAGGAAGTATACCCATTTGGTGGCATATATCCCATTTGGGCATATATGCCACCAAATGGGATTCTTCCCAACTGATCATCTCATTTGAAGTAGCAAATAAATTTCAGAGCTTCAGGCGCGTCCAACGCTGCACCAAAAACCTGGGACGATCCTTATTTGAGTTTATTTGAGTACCCAAATTTACCAACCCCACAGTTGTTAAATTTGGGTACTGTTGTCAAATTTGCCCCTTTCCCCAACTGGGCTGGAGCCTGGCAATGGAGGGAGCATGGGAGGGAGGTGGTGGGGGCGGACGCATGCACACACTAGATCGAAAATCATAACGTCCGATATGGCCCTGCTACTAACATCACCAAACTCTGGATTGTTTGGAGATTTAGGTTGATATTTACATTTATTTCGATTTTTCAGCCAACACTAAAATCTTCTTGACTTCTCTGTCATCTAAATACCGTCATCTGACAGGGAGGAAATATATCTGAATACCGTCATCAAAAAGGGAACGCTCGTTCGATATCCGTATTACGGATCAGTGGGTCGAAATGTATCTTCAACAGATTACGTCGCCTGCCGTTTCGTTGACCCCTCTCAATCCCAGTACCAGTTGAAGGCTTCTTCGAATGACGACGCATGATAACTGTTCATTACTATGGAGTTCCAGAAGGGATATTACGACTTACTGACCACAGACTTACTACTTACCACTTACTACTTGGTATATTTGGGACATTGCGACTTACGACTCAGCACTTACTACTTACGATTTACTACTTATTGCTTACCACTTATCACTAACTACTTAATTTAAAATATATAGGTTGAGTGTTGTTTGTTCCACAACTGGTTTACCGCCCAGTTGTCAGTGGTAGGCCCAAATAATCAGGTAAGAAGTGGTCAGTAGTAGGTGGTAAGTAGTAAGTGGTAACTAGTAAGTGGAAAGTATTAGTAGGACTAAGTAGTAAGTGGTAACTAGTAAGTTCTAAGAAGTAAGTAGTAAGTGGTAACTAGTAAGGCGTAAGTAGTAATTGGTAAGAAGTAAGTGGTAAGTAATAAGTGGTAAGTGGTGATTAGAAGATGGTAAGTAGAAAAGTTTGCCTTCTAAATTAGTAAGTGGTAAGTAGTAATTTGTTAATAGGTAAGTGGTAAGTAGTAGGCCTGAGTGGTACCGTATGCATGGTATGTGGTAGCCTATAATTGTGAGTAGATGCAAGTAGTAAGTGGTACGCAGTAAGTCGTGATGTCCCTTCAGGAACTCCATACATTACATATCAACAATTTTAGTTAATTTTGGTAAGCAGATTTCATACAGTTTCATTATTGACTAGGAGTCGCTGTTTACAAATTGGTCAAAATCGTCTGATTCAGTTGAAATCCCCATGTTTTCCAATAAACTTATTCGTGATCCAGTGTCTGATTGGAAGCTCTAAGGAATCATAGACATACAACAATCACTGAGTACGAGTTGGCAGTCAATCTGTTCTATGTCGATGAAGGAATATAGGAATATAGCCATAATGGGTCGCGCCTGCCTAACAGTTATAGACCCTCATGAAAAATGTAGTTGAACCCCAGGGCCCTATAGTCCATGCTCTCCTTGTTGAAGTATTTGGGATTAATCCTTTCTACATTCATATGGGGCGTTTCCATCTCCATATAATGACAAGTTAATTATTGAAAATTGACTGAGACGATTCCAGTTTGGCCATGAGATCATCGAGTTGAGTCATGCATCTCTTTATAAATTGAATATTTTATTTCAAAAATTAAATTTGAAAAAAAAAACATTTAGCCTTTTCTTCTCAAAAACAACTTCGAACTAATATTACAGTTTGAACTTTTTAGCGATATATAGAACTAGAGCCGAAATTGGAGTTGTATATACAGCCCTAAAGGAATATTTTGTATATAGAACCCTAAATAAAAATCATGCAGTTCAAATTCATCTGAGAAGACCGCTATAGGCATATCATCTCTTTCTTGCTTTTGGACATTTTTATATGGCACAATCTATTTTCACACATTCATTGATGTAGACACAGTAATTACCCTGTACTAGTAGGCCTATGCTTGATACTTTGAATAAACGTGGAAGTCAAATAAATCAAAATAGACAAACGAAATGTTTTATTCATGAACTACATGGGCAAAAAAAAGTGAAAACCCCAGTTAAGACCTATGGCTTATGTTTAGTTCGTGAATGATAGAAAACGCCCAAACGCTATAGGGTACACACGTTACAACAGCAGATTTTCAATATGGGGTACAGAAGTTAACTTGTGCAGTGTTTCTCAAATCTTAAATGCAGTTAGTTAAATGCAGAAATATGTCAACTACTGCAAACTCAAAGCCATTGTTGTGCTTTTAATTTCGATAACTTTGTGAAATAGAAAAAAATCGCCGAAGTTTGTCGTGTAGGGGAAATCATTAATTGATTAATATTAAACTGAAATTGAGCTCAACAAAGGCTCTCTACTAGTGAGACATTATTGCATTAGATCTGTAATATAAGCTTACTATATGAGTTGCTCTTGTTTTTTTTAATGTTTTTATTTGGTACCCTATTGGAATTATCGTATTAGAGCTATAATATAAGTTTACTGTATAAGTTGCTCTTGTGTTTTATGTTTTTATTTGGTACCCTATTGGAATACCTATTTTTATTTGTTTTATTGCATGCTCATATGGAGAACTGTTTAAAACAATATCTATAAAAAAAATATTTTATTTTAGGCATTCAATTGTTTTTCCACTAATCATGAGATTGTCTTAATAGTAAATAAAAAAATCGTCAATATTTTTGGCAAGGTAACTTTGGAAAAGACGTATTTGCCAAATATTTTTTCCGTCAATACATTGGGGTTATGGCACTAAAAACTGTACTAATAGATGGAACGGAGAAAGTAAAGAAAAAAGTATGACAGCGAAATTGTGAGATATGATCTGTTGATGAATAAAGTTGTAACGTTACTTTACATTATGTACTTCTGATAGAACCAAATCAGATTAATATAATTTTTATGTACCCATGTCTAGGAGATTTCCTGATCTAAATTATTCGAAATAATGTGGAACTATCAGTGGTTCGCAACAAAAATGTCATAGCAACGTTTTGGGCCATATTGCGACTCTGGTTGCATTAGCATATACATACGTATTTGTTTTTATGTAATTGATTATTTTTCGGAAAATGTTACAAGCAAACCTCCATATTTAATTTGTTTGATTTCTAACACCGGGAAAATATACCAGATATTTGAATTTTGTAAAAACATAAATGCATTCCAGACAGCTGTCTTCTATAATGACAGTGGTCAAAAACAAAATTAATGTTTATTCCTGCTTTTTTTTTGCTACTTGTGATAGTAATCTCAGTAGTCCCTTGCTATACGCTTTAATGGGATAAACCAGCCAAACCAAAGAACTCAGAGAGAATGAACGGTTACTATTTTTGACGCTGATTAGAATACGAAGGGATACTATATTTTGTTCATTTGCTGGTCGAAAATGATTCGATAATATTCGATGTAACAAGACGAATATCTTCATCATTGCAGTAATGATTTACGAATTATGATATATACACTTTGTTTGAAAGTGGTGTCGATATGTTTGCGAAACTTTATACAATCTACCCAAGTTTTGAAATAATGAGTCCTCCCTGCCTGGAGATCAAATGTTTCAAAATGGAGTTTGCGGTTCAGAACTTGTTTCCCTCCAACACTGTCCAATAGAAATAGACGCATTTCCACGACAAAACTTCTCTGATCTTTCTCACTTATCGAACTCTCGAAGTACACATGAAGCAATGTCTTGTGGAGTACCCAGGTGCGAATCTGACACAAAATGATCTATGCTTATAATATCTAACTGGAAAGTCAGTCATTGCTGCTCGCTCACTCATTCCCTGAGTCCCTCCGGCCTAGTTCCAGTGTATCCGCATTCTCGAGGCCCTCCGGGCCTCGAAAGCACGGATTTACTAGATCTACCTCCGGCCTACCTCATTCACTCACTCATCACTCACTCAACACCTTCCAAACTGCTGTCAATGTAACTATAAATCACCGGCGCAATGATCATGTTCGGCAGATGATCATTGTTCACTACTTAATTGACAGCTCCAAATTGTGCAGACGACTGATATAAATGATGATATATGTGAATTATACGATCTTGCAAAATATGATCAAGAAGTAGGTTGTAGATTTTGTAACCGAATATTTGCAGTAACCTAACCGCAGAAGGTTAATCGTCTACTTGTGCGACCACTATAAATTTGTTCCTACTCATATCAGTCATTTTGGTGTCACATACCTACCACGAAACAAACCCTGTAAGAGGCCTCGATAATAGGGCCCAGCCCTGCTTGTCAATGCAGGCGATGCTCACTTACTGAGTATTTAATGAATTTATGAATCAATCCTTTTGGATTGGAATAAAGATTACGATACCTTACACATTCCGACCAGAGTCGAAGCGAGTGCAGAGTTCTAATAGTGTAGGGCATAGCCAGGCCTATCTCTGAGTAAGTGTATCGGCTGCAGAATTATTGCTTAGCCCTGAATAGGCCGATCGATGTGCCTTGTATTCTTGGGCAAGACAGAAACTAAAGCATGTCGTGGTTGATAGTTTTGGTGCTGTACTTTCATCTCACAGGGAAACTGGTGATCAAAAAACTCTTCACTGCCACCAAATCATTCCGGAAAATTTATTTTATTTTCCTTTCTAGGTTTCTTCCTATATCTATAATGTTAGTTACAACTATTGTTGCCAGGTCTGTCAACCCGTTCCAAGACAAGCCATTACACAAGGCTCACTACCACCCGTCCCGGAGCAAAAAGGTCAATGGACTGGACAAAAAGGTGAGCCACATGCCTAATACAACAGGAATAATACAAAACACAGTAATAGGAGTCATTGGACGCCATCTAAAAGGCTGATGATTATAGTGTCCAGTATCATGGAGCCTGTTAAATTCTTTATTCTGCTCATCTTTCTTCAGGCAAATTTACTTACTGAATGAGCTAAAGATGTATGAACTACACATATGAATTTAATATGTATCGTGGCATTGATATCTCGAGTGTACAGACAATTTGGTATCATTGCAGATGAATGTAGCTTATAGTATCAATCCACTTGTCATTATTGTTCCGAACAGAACATGTTGAGTCCCCGGAGGCTTGGACACGATAAGGACGATGGACTTGTGAACAAAGCAATCAGTCCAGAGGAAGATGCCTTCCTGAGAGGGTCGTACAACTATACAAAAGCTCACAGGCTGCCACGAGATGGGGACGGCATTGCGGAACACGGCTCGCCGGACTTTGACGAGTCATGGCCTGCATCGGAAAGGCCGTCAACTATGAGGTAAACTATCGGAAATGTATTTTTTCTTGGTCTCAGTTGTGCTAGAATAAGTTGATGAAGATGTTCTGAAGGTGAGTATTCTCACTTAGTTTTGCTGTAAAAGTAATGGTATATATCATTGAAGTCGCACCTAAATGACTCTTGACTTGTGTCAAGACATCAAGAAAGCAAAATTACAAACACATGGTTATAGAAGCAAATTTCTCCTCAATAATAATCTATGTTCTAACAAGATAATACATATCAGTAACTAAAATATGCTTTCTTTTAAACATTCAGTTTCCCAGAAAGTGAGCTTGTCCAAAGTCCAATGCTGGAAGAAATCAAGAAATCGGCAAAGTCTCGGGGGAGTATTTCTACGATATTTTCTGGCGAGACTGAGAGTTCTTCACCCAGCGCGCGACTGAACAATGTCCGAGGCCTCATAGACTTCGAGCACAGCGACCCAGAGGACCGGCCTGGGAGGTCAAAGGTCACGTCCAAAAATGTCTCGTCAAAGCTGAAAAGTGGTGAAGATGAGAAGGAAGAATCAACACTTTCAAAGTATGATCTATTTTATTGTTCTCACATTATATGTATTTATTCATGACACTTATCAGTGTTCTTACATTTTGCAATTCTGTCAGTTTCTCTTGTTAAATACATATAATCAAGTTAAATCAATGTTTTATTTATGAGTTTCTGTATAATAACTCATATAAGTGTTCGTGTCCACCAATACTAGTATAACTGGTGCTGAACTATCCAGGTACATCCACCGCTTCCGACACGGTGTGCCAATGCGCAGGGAGGAGCGGGAACACGCCTCCAAGGGGCGGGACTTTTGGTGGCTAAGCTCCGCCCACTCCCAAGACTCCGCCTCTCCCAGTCCTCCCTCCAGCTCTACACCCAAGGAGAAGGCCGAGCGTCAGAGCAGACTGTATGGAGGGGGTAAATCCAAGAAGATACCGCTGACAAGAGAAGCTTTGGTGAGCTATGTGTTAAAATCTTAGAATAATGTGTAGATACATGTACTTGACTATCGGGTGAATTTGGCAGTGAAATTTTAATATTATCTCTTCATCATATGACGAATAGCATTACATTATGAAATGTAGTAATACTTGAAAAGTTATGCAAAGTTTCACATTATATGTTGAAGAACGTTACATTGTATGTACAGGAGGCAGCCAATCTAACGGGACGATCGAGAGTTCGTAGTAATCCCTGGAACCCTGCGATGGATGAACAATCGCATCGTCTACAGGAGAAAGCTGACCAAATTCTCGAAAAAACGTGAGTTTTAATATGTTCATTTCATAAATATGTATGAATTTCCTACCACCAACATGCGATAAGCGGGTGATATTTGAAACTTTGTATCAATTTAAAGTATTGAAATCTCTGAGACCATATCTCTGCTTAGTAGGCCATTTAAAATATTCATTACAGGAGTATTTTATTTGTAGTTCCAGCACACTGTCCGGGGAAGGAACATCTATGACTTCCAAAGGTTTGCGGACCACCTCCACATTTAGTTCCGGTGGCCCCGCAGTCAGCACCGACGGTCTAGGGACCAGTTCCACGGACAATACTTTCATGTCGGAGGAAAGCTACAAACCATCCTACCTGGGCAAAATGAGAGGTTTGTGTTGTCCTATATTGTTTGGTGTTTTAAATCTCCAATGCAGCATTAGTACACCGGCCTATTTTGAAAAGCTCTCTTATCTAAATACTATCAGCATGAGTATGAAAGATGGTCAATATACATGTATAGGTGTGTTTCCATACATTTAGATTCGCTTATCGACTTTAAGTGAAATTCTAAATTTATCTTTACACAATTCACCATACATTCAGACCACCCAAAGCACCATGTGGTGAAAAAGCCCAGCAGGAAAGAAGACGATATTTTGTATCAGTGGAGATTACGACGAAAACTTGAAGAAAAACCTCTGCGATATGTCGGGGAAGTGCTTACACGAGTGGGCGGGGCCAGAGCAAATGTCAGTGGAGCCATTAAGTACCAGGATGTTAAGTCCCAGGAACTGCAATTTGAGGAACCAGAACAAGATGACCAGGTTTGTGATAATGAATGTGTCTGCGATCATGTCTTGCTTTGCTTCGATAGTTGTGCTCAGATTTCTGCAGTACAGTTATTAGTCATTTTGTTGATGTCGGAGAATTATCTTTTACTGCCAGTTTGACATCAAGAAAATGGAGTCCAAGCTGGAAGAATTCCGAGAAAAAGTGTCGCTACCAGTTCACCAGCGAGTTTTGCCACAGCCCAAAATACAAACAGCTCCAGTAAGCACGGTATGTCAACAATTCAATAGTAAATATTTGGCATGACACAAGTTTTGCGGTATCAATATCTCAACTATTTCGGGGTATGAAAATATATGGTACGCGTTTAAGAAACTAAAAGTGATAATTTATTGCCTGGTGTACCACTAAGGAATAGAGATACTTTCAGGTGATCTGTGTTGCCAGAAACCCATACACTAGTCTTTGGTTTTGTTGCAGTACTTGCTCAATATATCTTTCTTCATTAATGATTGTGGCTCGTGAAGATTTTGCATGATATATATTGCATTTACAAAGTTTTTCGTATGCCAGTTCCACACATTCTCAGCCATCAGTAAATGCCAAATATGTATGAACATTTTATTGTCATCTCCAGAAGCAAGCTCCGACTGGAGAACTCGAGGAAAACCTAACTACTCCAACAATAAAAACCACTGACAACCGCCAGTGTCCTTCATGTTCTCAACATGCAAGCAGCTCAGATAAACGCCAGGGCGAATCCTTACAGGAGATCCAGGAAATAACCGATACTACAGACATTCCATGCAAGCGTGACCCTTCCACTAGAAAGCCAGCTTATGATATTAGCCAACCTTCAGAGGAAGATGTTAGAAAAGCTGATAAATCTCCAAATCCACATGTTGAAGACTTAATCCCAGAAAGGGATGTTCAAACTGTAACAAATACAAGGCGAAATGCTCGAACGGATTCTTTGTATACAAGCCGAAAGTCGAGTAGTGTTGAATATGAGGAGGATGCACAGTATTCAGATAGTAGAACTCATAGGCAGCGTGATTCTTGTATATCTACTGATGATGGTAGAAGGCAAAGAGTAAAACGTGGCAAGGCTAGAAATGATGCTCAAGTTGACACTGACACTTGTGACACTTTGACTGATGTCAGTGACATTGCAAGTTTGGAAAGAAGGAAAAAGTTGCAGGATGAGTCAGAGTCCATAGCTATGGGTGAGAGTTCATCCAGGCGACTGCAGAGTTGCAGCGAGGAAATGAACACAAAAATTGGGCGTGAAAAATGTGTGATCGATGATGTTACTGAAATCCCCAGAGGGTCAATTTCCGAGGTGCCAACGAAACTCAAAAAGCAACAATCAAAAACTCCAGAAACATCATCGGACACAACTAATGACAGGCCGCAGTCTGCAGGTGGAACTCAGGAGAGTAGCGATCCAGATTTTTCATCCAAAACTCCAGCTTCCAAACTCCCATCAAATGAACAGTTATTGAGGAAGAAAAAGAAAGCTGCAGAGAAGTTGACTTCTCGGCTGCCCCCGGCTCCGCTATCTCACAGCAGTCCCAAGAGGCTCGTGTCTAGTGCCATCGGGCTAGTAAGTATTGCTATAGATCATGATCATTGCTCTTGTTTCTTGAAATATTACTGTAGGTGCGCTTCAATTTCACAATAGTGCTGAAGAATCTGCAGACACACATATGTCTGTATCATGGCTCCATTCGCTAAATGTACATGGAAACAAAGTTGTTCATGGCACTCATTTGGTTCATTCTCTACTGTAATTACATTAAATAAAGCGAAGTATGAATGATATGTTATAACATCAAGTGGCAAATTCGATTTTCTAGATATGATTAATTAAGAAGGGAAGTATTTATTCATGTTACTATAATATTGTGCAAAACAGGCCGTGAAGGAACATCTCCTTTCGTCAAGTGTCTCAACTACCGACTCGGAAAACAGCCTGCGATTCTCGCAGGACTTAAGCGAGGTCATCGCCCCTACGGACAAGAAACCAGTGCACCAGGCAGCACCAGGTGATGCACCACCCGTAGAGGACAATAGAGAACCACTTACTACAGAGGAGAGACTGACAAGTGGGGAGTCGCCATCGGCTAGTGGCTGTGACGATGGTGCCCTTGGGAGTCACGACATGCAAGCATCGAAAATCGACGGCCCTTCATCCAGAGAGCTGTGGATTGGTATGTTGACGTTGGTAGGCTGGTGTTATCTTACAGAGATGACACCAGCCTGAATTGAAGTACCAGCCGTGTTATCTTACGGAATACTACAATTCCGTGAAGTATTCATATGTAAGGATGTACGTTATATTGCTGACAGTATGCAACAAATATCAAAGACAGTACTAGTAATTAACATCTGTATGTTTTGGTCACTTGACGTTCTCTTTATTCTCAATCTATAATATCATTGCAAAAATATATATCAATTTTGAAATGTCTGTACTTGAAAACCATCGCAGTGAAAACTTTGTATTTACACCACCCACCATTGAAACTCACTCATACCTCCACAGCCTTTTGTCACTCTTCACAGATGAGTAAATTAAATTTCCCCAATGAAACCAATTCAACTTGAATCCATACCTTGCAACTCTCCACAGATGATCAAGTTGTTTACCTGTCTGATGGAGAGGATTACCCTGATGACGACCTGCTCAAAGACCTGCGACGAAGACGAGCGATGTTCCTGGCGAGACTGTCCAAGATTAAGGAGCTGCTCACAACATCCCAGCAACTAGACTCCTAGAATGTTCACATTGTAGTATTTATTTGTGTCTTTTGTTACCAGAACTTCCTTGTACCATGGGTTGAGGGGTACCTCTTCAGGGAAAAGCATATGTGGAGTGTGCTGAATTGATATGTCTCAAGTTAGATGAAAAGACCGTTTTAGATAAATGAATATTTTGTTGTGGAATTCGAACCAAATTGTTGAAAAGTGGGGCTTCTAGTTTCTTTGATAGGATTAATGTACTGCTATTCATATGAAATTTAGATCAATGTACATATAATAATGCAAAAACTGACAACTAAAATGACAGACTTATTCTTGGCTTGATAATATTATGTAGCAAAGCAGTGAGTTTACATTGTAAGCATTCTTCATTCAAGCAATATATCAATAACTTGATAACCGATATCATGATGTTTCATGTGTAACGTTTTGACCAAATTGTACAAATGGTGATGAAATTGGCTGTAGATACATTATGAATTATGAAAAGTGCTGTCAGTTCATAGATCACATGTATGTGTATACTAGGATATCACGTGTTGCTCATGAATACGGTGGAATTGATTTCATGATATATATGAGAAAATATATTTAAATCATACCAAGTGTTGGTTTCAAGAATTACTTCAAATACAATGAATAAAAAAAAATAGTTCTACATTGTGAAAATTTGAAAAAAAATAATTATCCCCATTATGATACATGTAATATATCCTAGAGTATATTTCTGAAATTCTTGACTTGTCTGACCATCAATATTTGTGTTGCTTTCATATATATATCATCCAAGAAGTTCCCTGAAATTACATCCAAGTGCGAGTTTTAACATAGATACAAATACACTATGTGTATGAATGAAATTCAGATGTTCCAGAATTTTGCATGAAAAAACAAGCCATGATTGACATCAACATTGATCTTGAGGACAATATAACATTTATCAAAAGTGGCATAAGTGATATTGATCATCATGGCGAACACACCGGTAGTCCATGCGTTTACCAGAAACAAAATAAGGCACAATTATATGTGGTCATGTTTGAGGTCATTTGAAGTAGATTTCCATACCTTCTTATATTCATCATAATATTGATATACATGTACATCCAGTCTACCGGTAATTAGGCATTTCGTTTTGGTTCAAGGCTTCTTTCACTTCCCGCCGTTTTCGTCACTGCTCGAGAACGCCTCAACGGATCGACTTGAAATTTTCACCATTGCTCAGACATATTATGTAGATGTGTATAATTTTGGAGCCAGATCCGAGGTCTGTGAGGATGAAATTGATGTCAGTTTTTGGACTTTGTTTCCATGTGATAACTCGAAAACTATTCAGGCTGTGGCTGCAAAACTTTGCATGGAGTCCATATATAACCAGGGAAGAATCCCAACAATTTTGGGGTCATATGGTCAAACGACCTTTACCTAGAGGTCGAAAGAGTTTTCACTGAGTCATCCATGAGGCTTCCTTCATATCTTGCAAATGGTGTGTTGCAGAGCGAAGCAGATGTTTTTTTCGTATTCATCGCCCTAGACAAACATGTCTTAGGGGTATTTGGGATGAATTTTGACATTGACTTCTATTTGTTACCGGTCGGATAACCTATTGGCATGGCGTTGCATCCGTCGTCCGTCCGTCCACATTTTTATCTTTAAAGTTCGCAATCGAATCCTTCGGATTTTTGTACAAAAATACCTAAAGATATGTCCAGGACAGGGTTTTTTTAACTTTCGCAGTTTTATTTCAAAATGACGGCCATTTTCGATGAAAAATGCCTGATTTTGGACTTTGGCGGCCATTTTCTCAAAATCTAATGAGCAACTTTTTCTACTTATTGATCCATAATATTCCTCATATATACCCATGTGATTTGTATAAGTTTAGTTCCCTTAAATTGCTCAAAGTGGGCCATTTTGGCCCAAACGGGACTTTCCCATGTTAAATTCTCCTATGCTTTCTAATGGGACACATTATTCCAATTATCTCACTTAATATTGAGATCAGGAATCAATTGTGGACATATAAGAAATGATATATGCTGAATATTCTGGTGACCTTGAATTTGACCTTTGACCTCATTTTCAAGGTCAGAGCACAAAATGACTAATATCTCGCTAAATATCAACTTCACAGCTTACAAATCAATTGCAAACATATGGGAAATGATATATGCTGAATATTCTCATGACTTTGAACTTGACCTTTGACCTCATTTTCAAGGTCAGAGCACAAAATAGCCAATATCTCACTTATTATCGACTTTACAGCTTAGGAATCAATTGTGGACATATAGGATATATGCTGATTCTCGTGACCTTGAATTTGACCTTTGGTCTAATTTTCAAAGTCGCAGGATATAATGAGTAGTATCTCACTTATTATCGACTTTAGAGCCTAAGAATCAATTTTGGACATATAGGAAATGATATATGCTTAATATTCTCATGACCTTGAACTTTACCTTTGAACTCAATTTACAGATCAGAGCACGAATTGGCTAATATCTTGCTTATTATCGACCTGACAGCTTATGAATCCATAGTGAACATATAGGAAATGATTTATGCTAAATATTCTGGTGACCTCGAATTTGACCGTGACCTCATTTTCAAGGTCAGAAAACAAAATGGTTAATATCTCGCTTATTATCGACTTTATAGCTTAGGAATCAATTGCGAACATATAGAAAATGATATATGCTGAATATTCTCTTGAACTTGATATTTGACCTCATTTTCAAAGTCAGAGCATATAATGGTCATTATTGTATGTCTCATCAGTGCGCTCCTTCCTTATTCAATGTAATATGGCGAGTGCAATAAATATCCGTATTGCACTGTTGTCATTACTGCACTGGTCAGAATTCGTTACTATGACGTCACCCATTGTGATTTTACGTTATTTTTTGTACTAAAAAACGTTATTGTAGACATATAATAAACCAAATACTGCATTGTACTGGGTTTTATTCCGCACTTGGACCTTTCGCGGAGAAACTCGTGCTCCGTGAAAGGACCCATGCGGAATAAAACCCAGTACAATGCAGTATTTGCTTAATATCTCATACTAAATACTAGAAATGGTATATGCAGAATATTGTCGTATCCATGAATTGACCAATGACCTCATTTTCAAGGTCACGGGACAAAATGGCTAATATCTGAAATATATATTGTCTGAGAACCATTTTTAACCCTTGGGCTATTTTTTTGCCGAGTTGGCATTTTTTTCTTCGTTATCTCGGAAATGGTGCATCATAGAGCGGAACGGATGTTATTTTTACACTCGTCACCCTAGACAGACATGTCCTAGGGGTATTATGGATGAACTTTGACCTTGACCTCAATTTTTTTGCTGAATCAACATTTTTCATTTTCTTTGATATCTCGGAAATGGTGCGTCTTACAGCCAAACCGAAGTTATTTTCTGACTCATCGTCCTAGAAGAACATGTCTAAGTCTTAGGGATGAACGTTGACCTTGACCTCAAATTCTTTGCTGAGTCGACAAAACCGATATCTCTGAAACGGTGCATCGTAGAGCAAAATGGACGTAATTTTCTGACTTGTCACCCTAGACAAAGATTCTACACATGTCTGACCTGGATTTTTTTTTTAGCTGAGTCAGCATTTTTCAGTTTTGTCGATATGTTTGAAATAGTGCGTCGTGGAGCGAAACGGACGGTATTTTCAGACTCGCCACTGAAGACAAACATGTCTGAGGGATATTAGGGATGAACTTGGACCCTGACCCGAATTTTTTTGCTGAGTCAGCAATTTCCATTGATATCTCGGAAACTGCATCCTAGAGTGAAAGGACGTTATTTTCGGACTTGTCATCTAGACAAACATGTCTAGCTAGGTATTGAGGATGAATTTTGTCCTTTACCTACAATTTATTTGCTGAGTCGGCATTTTTTTTATTTTCGTTGATATCTCAGAAACAGTGTGTCATAGAGCTTGTACTTGTGACTCTAGACAAATAAGTTTTAGGGTAATATTGGGTGAACTTTGACCTCGACCTAAAATATTCCTGCTAAGTGTGCATTCTTCATTTTTGTCGATATCTCAGAAACGGTGTGTTGTAAAGCAGAACAGACATTATTTTCAGACTCTTCGCCCTGGACAAAGATGCCTGAGGGGTATGTCTATTGAACTTTGACCTCACACGTTAACTTCTCAGAGTCATCATGGTTCTAGGCAAGGTCTCTAGGTATATGTTAGGTAGGAATAGAGCTTCACAGGAAATGCCCGAAGACATCTTTAGACCTTGACATATACATGTAGTTATAGAATGATTGTCCTATACATCACATTTATAATACCACACGGGCTACCCTAACAACTTACTTAAAATGAGAGTCCTCCCAAAAAGAAACATAAGAAAGTCCAAAGAATGACTTCCCATTATGGTAGCAACCAGGTAACAAAACCACATCCCCATTTCCACTTCTTCACTTGATTGAGGAATCGGCTACTTTTCTTGCCTGGGCTCTGATCAGAACCCGAGTACCAGCATGGACATGGAGTTGGGCACTAGTCGGATGACAGATTTTGAAGACCAGGATTCCCAATAGTTCACTGGTTTCTAATACTGTTCGGAATCAAGAACATGTAGGAGGGTTTTGAGAACTGATCAGGATTGTGGTTCCAATGGGGCGCTATCTACCAGTGTTGATTGAAAGTCACCCATTATTCATCCCACTGCAATATCACACCTCTGGGCTGAATGTTCACGATTGGAAGGGGGCGAGAGGTATATTTTAGCTATGTTTAATTATTACAGATGATGTCAGAGCGCTAAACCTCAAACTATGTCTTACCCGCCTACACTGAAAGGTCAGCTGCGACTACACTACATCGGAAGCCCTGACTCCCTCATCCATCGGGCCTGTTGGACCCCTTTCTTTTGCCTCTCCGCCCAGTGCCATACGCCAGCCGTGTATCAGTGTTTTTGGCTAGACCAGCTGTGTCATTTCCATTGCTCGCTGCCCTATTTCCATTGCTCGCTGCCCTATTGAAAGTGGGGAGGGGGGGGGGGAGGAGGTTATGATGATATGTCTAATTCTCACTCTCTCTTCCAGTCAATGTCCCAGCGCAGCAGGCCTTCCCCGCCGCCGATTCAGCGGATAGCCTCGCCGCCTACAGACAGCTCCTTAGGGATGCCCTCTGCGGACCCTGCCACAGCGTGTCGCTCTTCAGCGACGTCCGGGCCTTCGGGCCAGACTGCGGGTTGCTCTTCAGCGACTTCCGGGCCTTCGGGCCATCTACTCACGTCTTCGGGTTGCTCTTCAGGGACGTCCGGGCCTTCGGGCCAACCTCTCACGACTGCCTTCGCGGGCCGCTCTTCAGCGGAGTCCGGGCCTTTGGGCCACCTCTCAGCAGTGCGTGCGTCGGGCCGCTCTTCAGCGGAGTCCGTTGTTCTTCCCTCTCCTGCCTTATCCGTGCCTCAGGACTTTCGGCAGTTAGAGCTGGACATCTCTACTCGCATTTCGGCACAAATGCAAGCGATGTTTCCACAGTTATCGACTCAGGTGTAGCACAGCCTCCTCCAGTGTCGTCCTCCGACTGCTCCTCCTCCTGGATTCTTGCCTCTCGCGGGCCGCGCGAGCGAGGCCACCTGCGGACTATCCACGCCTCTTCAGCGGACCCAGTCCTTGCAGACACCAGGCATCTTACCCCCGGACCAGCTCTTAGCTACTCCGGCGCAGGTTGTCGGCCCTACTCCCGGATCGTCTCGCGGAGTCACCCCGGCACAGGTGCTCCAGGTGTTACCCTCTTCCGGTTTAGTTTCCTCGGCTTCACGGAAACGGCGCCTTCCCGACCCGGAGTCCGATTCGGACGAAGAGGACGAAGAAGAGGACATGGACTCAGCATCCATACATCCTTCCCTTGTGGACGACCGTGGGTCCTCCCAAGATCTTCAGTTCCGGGAGAAGCTGATCCTCACACGCTCTCGCCTAGGATCTCAGTTTCCGCCCGAGCCCCCGACGGAAACCTCCTCGTCAGTGGAACCCGTGTCTTGTGGCCAGCCAGTAATGCCATCAAGCTCACGTCAACAGCTCCCTCTCAGCCGCAGTGTACGGCAGGCTTTCAAGTGTCGCCGCCAAGCCTCTCTCAAGGCCAAAGGAGACAAGATCAAGAGACCCAAGCTCTCTTCTTCGTACTTACCTTCTCACAAGGACTTCACGGAGCAGCCCTCGGAGCCCTCCAAGAAGACTCTCCAGTACATGTCGGCCCCCTCGAAGATCTCGGTTACTCCTGCTCAAGTGGCAGATGTTCAGCAGTCGATTCGCTCCGGCGAAGCGAGCAGCCTTGGATGTAGAGATAAAAAAATTGATCGCGAAAGGGGCCGTAGAACCCGCAGATCCGCGGAATCCGGGTTTCTACAGTATCGTGTTCGTGGTTCCAAAGAGTTCCGGTGGTTGGCGCCCAGTTATAGACTTGTCGCCTCTGAATCCTTTCGTGCAGACTCCAAAGTTCGTTATGGAGACGCCCGAGTCCATTCGGTTAGCGCTTCCAGAGAAAGCATGGGCGATCTCGCTGGATCTGAAAGATGCCTTCTTCCACATTCCGATACACTCAGCCTCACGAAAGTATCTGAGGTTCGCTTACCGCCGTGTGTGGCAGTTCCGTGCTCTACCATTCGGACTGTCACCTTCCCCTTGGATATTCACCATGGTGGTGAGGGAGATCCAGAGCCTAGCTCACCAGCGGGGATTGTTCCTTCATCAATACCTCGACGACTGGCTCCTAAGCAGTCAGTCTCGGGACACCTTGTTGGAGCACCGTGACTGGTTGATCAATACGTGTCGGACAATGGGCCTAGTGATCAATTTCGAGAAATCGGAGCTCGTTCCATCTCGAGATTTCGTGTTCCTGGGCTATCGGTTCGGGACCACGTCAGGCATGGTCTTCCCACCTCAGGACCGAATTACCAAATTGCGCCCTCTCCTAGCCTCCTTCCTGGCTCATCCGCGTCAGTCAGCAGCCACCTGGCAGTCTCTGCTAGGCCTGTTGGCAGCAGCGGAGAAACTGGTGCCTCTGGGTCGCTTACATATGCGAGAACTGCAACATTGCCTGAGTCAGGGTTGGTGTCAAGCTACAGACCCCGACTCTACGATGGTGACGTTGTCTCCAGCGGCTCGCGGGTGCGTACAGTGGTGGATCCAGATCAGAAATCTGTCACGAGGTTCTCCCTTCCGTCTGCCGCTGCCATCCAAGCATCTGTTTACGGATGCCAGCACAGAAGGTTGGGGCGCCCACTTGGACTTCCAAGAGATTTCGGGCTTATGGAGCGACCATTATTTGTCATGGCACATCAATGCTCTCGAGTTGGAAGCTGTATCTCGGGCCCTGGCCAATTGGGCATCCGAGTTAGCAGGACACTCAGTGTTGGTTGCCACAGACAACTCAAAGGTCGTGGCATACATCAACAAGCAGGGCGGCACTCGTTCCCTGACACTCAGTCGTCAGGTGTCGGCCTTGCTACAGTGGTGCAACGCCCGATCGATTCTGCTCCGGGCCCGACACATTCCCGGCCGTCTCAATGTCTTGGCGGACATGCTATCTCGGCGGGGTCAGGTACAACCTACCGAATGGACCTTGTCACCAGCGGTCTTTCGACAGTTGTGTGCGCTCTGGGATCGACCTCATGTGGACCTGTTTGCCACTCGCTGGAACAACAGGCTCCCCACCTTTGTGTCTCCGATCCCAGACCCCCTAGCTTGGGGTGTCGATGCTCTGTCTATGGACTGGGAGGACCTTTTTGCTTATGCTTACCCCCGAGCCATTTTGATTCCGCAAGTGATTGCCAAGGTTCGAGCACAACACTGCCGGATTCTGCTTATTGCGCCTCTGCAAACCGAGAAGTCGTGGTTTCCAGAGCTTCTGGATCTCCTCGTCGATTTTCCGAGGCCATTACCTCTTCGGGGAGATCTACTGAGGCAGCCATGGTCTCCGGTGTTTCACCAGAACCCACACCAGCTGGCCCTTCACGCGTGGATGTTGTCCAACGATCGTTCTGCGCAAAGGGATTTTCTGATGAAGTGTCCTCTCGGATCGCACGACCAAATCGAAGGTCTTCTTTGGCGGTCTACGAGTCAAAATGGGCCGTCTTCAGTACTTGGTGTGAGCGCAGGCAGACTGATCCATTCATGGCCAATGCCCCCTTAATAGCTGAATTTCTAATGTTAAAATTCACGGAAGGTCGGGCGCCATCTACCCTGGCAGGCTACAGAACGGCTATTGCTAAGACGCTTTTGCCACGACAGGGTGTGGAATATGGGACTGATCGGGCCTTGACCTTATTGCTTCAAAACTTCGAGGTAGATCGTCCTGTGGCGCGAAACCCCACTCCTACGTTGGACTTGTCGTTGGTCTTGAACCGTCTGGCATCAGCCCCGTTCGAGCCCCTGGCTTCGGCGCCCCTCAAGTTAGTCACTTGGAAAACAGTCTTTCTCCTTGCCCTAGCCTCTGGCAGATGTCGAGGTGAGATACACGCTTTGGATGCGTCTAAGATTAGCTGGAAGGAGAACTATGCTCAGGTCAGACTGGGTGTCCTCCCGTCTTTTCTCTCGAAAACCCAGCTCTCTACGGCCCCTCCTTTGGCGATTGTGATCCCCGCTCTCGATGCCTCTCTTGGCACGGACTTGGAGAGTGACGCGAAGCTCTGTCCCGTACGTGCGTTGCGCTTTTAACTTGACAAGACTAAAGGTTTTCGACAAGGCAAAAAGCTTCTTTTCGTCACTTGTCTGAAAAGCTTCAAGAACGATATTCGCTCTCCGACTATCTCTTCTTGGATTAAGAAGTGCATTCGGCTCTGTTACGATCTTGGCGATCAGCCGACCGATTGTTCTTTTCGGGTACGGGCGCATGACGTACGGGCCATGGCTGCGTCATTGGCTTATATTAGTAATACACCATTATCTCAGGTTAGGAGTGCATGTTCTTGGTCTTGCCATAACACGTTTACTTCTCATTATCTCAGAGACATAGCCTGGACGTCTGAGGACGGATTGCACCTGGGGCCGATTGTTGCCAGCCAGCACATCATCCCTGGACGTGCGCCATCTAATTGAGGACTCTGGTTGCCTTATTGCTCCACTGTGAGCCTTTGTTTTTCTGTATATAGCTCAAAACACTGAAAAACTAAAAAAAAAAAAAAACCAATGAAAACCACACAAAAACATCAAGGATTGTTCGGACTACGTGTCGCTTCAGTTGATCCGGATGGATTCCTTTGTTCTGTGGATATTAGTGCAAGGATTATGAACTGTATATACTCATTCGGATATATTGTTCAGGGAAGATTCCCAGATTCTCCTAATTTAAGTACCATTATTACCTTGGACTTGGATTGATTTGACTCTTACACGCATGGCGTGAGAGAGTGGATTCTTACCATGGAATGGAAATTCAAGTCTAGTAGAAGTGAAGAGGATTCGGGACTGAAGCCTTCTTCACAAGGTATGTTGCACTAATATTTATATATTTTTTATTGGCCAGCGCATCGCGCTGGTCTTCTAAGTTTGCCTAAAATGAGACCCACGGAGGGTAGATATGAGTGGGCCCGGTCCTGCTAATGCTGCTAGACCGTTTCACTAAGATTGTTATTGAGCTATTTTGACCATTTTCCATCAGTTTGGCACATTTCATCAGTATCCATTCTGATGAAAATTTCCTGACCGTTTCACTAACATTTTGATCAATGAAAAGCTCATCAAATCCATCAGTTTCATTCTGACTGATCCCGACATGTCAAATTGCCAACGATTTTACAAATGATGGAAATTGTGGCTGGGATACTGCTTTAAGAGTTATAATATTATGTTATAATATGCCGTAATTTTGCTCCTAGATCTAGTCAGACGTAAATTATAGCACTTCACATACATGTATACAGTGCAGCATATGCCATTCTATGTCGACATTAGATTTATAATTTTCATAGACTGAACATTGGCCTAATTCAGCATTCAACGTATTTGCGTGGCCCAAACTCTTTGCTTGGCCGGGCAAACAAGAACTTTCATCACGGTGGTAGATCGGAAGGTGTTGTTGCAAAAAATGTACACATTCTCGGTGTTGAATGGTTACTAGCATACTACGCGCGCGTTCTTGAATGAAAAAAAAAAACAGTATGGCAGAGGCCATGCCATTCCCGATAAATCCTTCAGGAAGAGGGAGAAAGATGTATTTCAAAACGAATGCTTCCATAACCTAGACTATTTCGCCCATCTGTTTATATTAAGGTGCAATATTAATTTTTGTTTGGAAAAGCAAATAAATAAGCTATGCTTCAAGCTTTTCCTTTCAGCAATAACATTAAATTTGTATCATTATAATATGCATGTCATATTGATGAACAAACGATTTCAATTCAGTTCAATTCAATTCACCACTGTATGGTGTCTAACGCATGCATGCATATGCAATATATATAGGGGAGAGATGTGTAATATGAACCACTTAAGACTTTTCGTCACACGCTCTGTGTGTAATATGGACCACCCTGTAATTAAAATGAACCACTGCCCGTGTAATTTGTTTTTCAACGAACTCAATGCATAATCACAAATAACAGTCGAAGTGCTACGTTTAGTGTTTTGTAACAATTAATCACAAACTAGCCCTCGATATAAACAATGGGATGACGACGCGATAATATTTACAATTGAAAAATAACATAAGTTTTAGCGATTTTCATTTAAATTTCATTCCATATACCCTGTGTTGCTCTCCTCAATGGCAGAAGGTTTCAAATGACGAGCGTCACGAATACGTCAATCACCATGGTGATAGATGTCATCCTGCTACAACCCGGGGTGGTCCATATTACACACTGGTCCATATTACACGTCTCACCCCTATATAAGTGATTTATCAGACTCAGATGCCCCGTTTTGTCCACCAGACGGCACTCCGACGGGTGCTGGAGCGCCGCCTTTCGTGAAAATGTCAGATGCCCCCTACCAAGCTTCTGCACCCTAAGTCTTTTAGTCAAGACATGTTTCCTGCAATAAAATATCATTAAACATGTGAACATTCAACATAATCATAGGTTAGTCCAGACTTCTATATTTGCGTTTTCAAGAACGCGTAACATTCCAAATTTGCATTTACCCAACAGAGAGAATTTGCAAGCCTTATGGCTGCTGTAGGCATATACTCAGTACATACTATTTGTACACTACTCAAAAACACAATATTAACTCGCAAAATTACTGATTTCCCGCACAAAGCAACATAGAACTTATGAAAAAAAATTCTTTTTTGGGAGTATTATCAACCAAAATCAGAGTCTGTTCAGTGCAACTGTATATTGCGTTATCCATATCCTAAAGAAGCTTAGCTTATTGAATTCATTCTCCTACTCCCCTCCCCTTACCCCCCCCCCCCCTCCCCCCCAAAAAAATTTTTTTTTTAAATACTATACTACGGTGGCTGATTGTTGCCATGTTTATGTTTTCCATATTAGCAATTTATTTTTCTGAATGATCTATTAAGTTTTCGACTCATCCATTTAACTTAGGAATTATCAAGTTACTTGGTGGAATTAACACTTTATGTTTGACTTTATCTAATTATTACTTTTATTCATCCATTCTATTTAAGGATTTATCAATTCATTCGTTTGAATCAACAATTTTGTAATTAACTAATTCCTTTTCTGATTTATCTATTTATTTTCAAGAAAGATCAATTCAGTTCTTGGAATTAACAATTTTTTTTTTTATTTATCTAATTTATATTTTGAATTATTCATTTACTTTCAGAAAGTATCGATTTTATTTTTTTTTTTTGGCATTAACAAAGACTTTTTGAAATGATCCATTTAAGTTTTGGAATTAATCGTTTAAGTTTTAAAATTATCCATTTAAGTTCGGTATTATCAATTTAGTTTTTAGGAAATAACAGTTTGTGCGCAAGAAGTCACTTGACTGCTTGCGACATACCGTACTTCTCTGCATACTAGCGCATTACAATTCTACCTCACGTAACAAGCGCATGTGCCTTCATATACAAAGTCTGGCACGTGCTGGCTTT
Organism: Terebella lapidaria; assembly: GCA_949152475.1. NCBI lineage: Eukaryota > Metazoa > Annelida > Polychaeta > Terebellida > Terebellidae > Terebella > Terebella lapidaria. Next base: position 12,433,054 of record OX424559.1, on the reverse strand, counting down.
CTTTTTAACACATGTATACCTTCCACGTTTCTGTCTGCTTTTTCTCGGTTGTACCTCTCATACTCGTGTTCGAACCCCAGAGACAATTCAGTTTGGAGACTGAAGAAAATGAATTTGCCCAAGGGCTAAGAAAGGCTACCGGGCAATATATATTTCAGGGATTAGCCTTTTGTCCCATGATCTCAAAAATAAGGTAATTTGTCAATTCAAGGTCACGAGAATATCCAGCATATATCATTTTCAGTATGTCCACAATCGATTCCCAAGCTATAAAGTCGATAAGAAGCGAGATATTAAGCCCCAGTCCCACCTACCCGGACGGCGACCCCGGACTAGCCACGGACTGATCCGGGTCTTATCCGTGACAATCCGGGGCAGTCCGTGAGTGGTCCGGGACGGTCCGTGAGTGGTCCGGGACGGTCAGTGGCTAGTCCGGCTGATTTTGGAAAAAAACGCTGGATCCGGGACAGTCCGGGGATAGTCCGGGGAGCTCCCCGGCACTTTTAAAATGTTTAAAACTGCCGGGGCCATCCGGGACGGTCCGGGAGGTAAGGCAAATCCGTGCTGATCCGGGCCAGTCCGGGTCTTGTCCGGGGGTGTACCGTGGTGGTCCGTGGCTCGTCCGTGACTGCACCGGGATGTATAGTCAGTCCGTGGCTACTCCTGGATGGTCCGGGGTGTTCCGGGAGTTATCCTTATCTTGTCCTGGTACTGCGGAAGTACACCGGGAGTCTACCGTGTCTGATCCGTGGTACTCCGGGGTGATCCGTGGCTCATCCGGGATCATAGGGTCCAAAAAGGTATAACAGGGACTGAAAATCAGCACCTCTCCATCACTTCCTCAGGGGACTGTCCGTGGCTTTTGTTCGTGGCTCGTCCGTGTGTATTCCGGGTATATGGGACCATAAAAACAACTTACATTTTTGGCACATTTTATTACTTTTATCCGGGGTGATCCGGGATGTTTCGTCCGTGACTAGTCCGGGACACAGTCCGGGTAGGTGGGACTGGGGCTTTAGCCATTTTGTGATACGACCTGGAGAATACATGTAGAGTCAGATGTTGTCAAATTCAAGATCATCAGAATATTCAGCATATATCATTCTCTATATGTTCACTATGGATTACTAAGCTGTGAAGTCGATAATAAGACATATATTAGCCATTTTGCTCTGACATTGAAAATGAAGTCAAAGGTCAAATTCATGGTCACCAGAATATCCAGCATACATGTATATCATTTCCTATATATGTTCACTATTGATTCCTAAGCTGTAAAGTCGATGATAAGCGAGATATTAACCATTTTGTTCTCTGACCTTGAAAATGAGGTCAAAAGTCAAATTCAATGTCACCAAAATATTCAGCATATATCATTTCCTATATGTTCACTATGGATTCCTAGGCTGTAAAGTCGATAATAAGCGAGATATTAGCCATTATGGTATGGTAAGGTATGATATGTTGTCAATGGTTATGTTGTTTTTTATATCTTGCGCACAAATTATTAATTCGGGAAAACGAAATTGATAATTCTGAAATAAATATATAATTCAGAAATAAATTATTAATTCCGAAATATATATTATTAATTCCCGAAACGAAATTGATAATTCCTGAAATTAAATGGATAATTCAGAAAACAAATTAGGTAATTTCAAAATATAAATGTTTACTTCCCCCAACTACATTGATATTTTCTGAAATTAAATGGATGAGTAAAAAAAATGATTAGATAATTTTATTCCAGCAACTAAATTGATAATTCCAAAACTTGAATGGATAATTCGAAAATTTGATAGGTAATTTACAAAATAAAATTGCTAATTTGGAAAACTTAAATGTGGCAACAATCAGCCACCATACTGGTGATCATAGAACGAATATTTGTTCGACAATATTTGACATCAAACTTACATTTGGTTATTCTGGAGCTTGTATTAAAGTGATGAGTATTATGACTTTCTAATAATAAACTTTTAATAGTTTTTTGAAAGTATATGGTTTTTAGCCTGGTGAACAACTGTCAAAGTTTTTAAAATTTTCAATATCTTGGAATTTCAAACACCCAAATTTTACAATTAATACATCGATAAGATTTCTATACTGAGCCCTATCTACAATACGAATGGGTTTTTTTCTGTAAAAAAAAGTTAATTAAACAAAGCTTAATTTATACAATTGCATTTTATAATGATTGAGTAATCATTTCAATCATTTCATAATGCTTGAGGATTTCATAATGATTGAGTAATATTTGCCACATGCCTTGGTATTGTTATTTTTGCTCAAGCTTCTCATTTAATGAATAAAAAAGAACTTTATCGGATATCAACCCCCTCGTTTTGCTACGAACTTGCTGCAAGAACAATTGCTTGTTGCCAGAATGCGTAGAATGCGTTCCGTTCTACCACCGTGTTCATGGAAGTGCGTGACGTTTTATGAAACATTCTGGCAAACGTGACATTTGCCGTTGTTATGGCTACACATATATTTTTGCACCTGAAATGAGGCGGATCCTATGAGTGGATACACACTTGAAATAGTGATATAATTGGAAATTTGTTTGCACCAACTTTTTTTTCAAAAATATTTAGATTCACATGATTTACGCATGGACCTTGCATGCGTTAGAATAGCGACCCCTTCACCTCCCACGGAATGATACGGCAGCTTGTTAGCGCCATCCAACTTTTAATAAAAATACCCTAATTCTTGGGAATTTCCCAGCAATGTAAACAGGACAAAAATTATTAAAGCCGGGAATAAATTATTATAACCAGGAAAGAATTATTAGTTCCGAAAATAATATTTATCCCTGGTTTGAATATTTTGTCTAGGCTTAAACGGTTATTTCCTGGTTTGAATAATTTATTCCAGGTGTGAATATAGTTATTTCCCAGTATGAATAATTTATTTCCAGTTTTAATAATTTTTTTCCCGGAATAAATAATTTATTCCCAGTTTTAATAATTCTTCCCCGATTTAAATTACTGGGGACTTCCCAAGATTTAGACAGCAACATACACTGAATCAATAATTTAAATGGAACTGAACTAAAAAAGAAGTTAGATGGCACTAACAAGTTTAAATCTAAAACAGTCTGCATGGATTCATTTGCACTTAGCATCAGCAGGAGCCGATCAAAGACAATAAAATTGCGCTTTGATCTCTCTTTTTTTTTATTGAACTACATTGAAACATAAGTACATGACGTTCTGGGGTAACGATTTATATCCCTACAAAAATGCCGCTTATTGTGGCAGTGACATTTCCATATTTTGGGGGAAAGTTTGTCACACTCCGCTTCTGTCACTGTCATTGTTTACATATTTTGGAACACACGTGGTGAATTTCGCGCATGCTTGTATCTAAAATGAAATTGAGCTATTTTTTCGTCAATACCGTTCTGATGGAATTTCCATCAGATCCGCATATTGAGCGTTTTAGTGAAACACCAAATAGAAAAGCTCATGAACACAAACTGAGTGTTTTTGCCAAGTTGAGCTTTTATCTTATTGACTAAAATTCTTAGTGAAACGGTCTACAGCACATCACTTTCAAAAATAATATTTCTGATTGTTTCCATGAGGTTTTACATTTTAATCTTGTGAATAAACGCAAATACTGTGAGAGCTTTGCGATATTTGTTGATTTACCGTAATACCTACGCATACAGTAGCGCAACAAAAATATTGAGCTAAATTTCTGATGTTGACAGAACAATTACGAAAGTTCAAGATATAAAGTTCAAGATATAAAAGTGATAAAATGTGATGACAATTGCTTTTTTTAACATCAAAATAGACGTATAAACTATCAATTTGATCCAAAACATTGGGCAACATTAAAACCATTGAATGTCTGTGCTCGGATATACATCGATAGATGTGTTCTTCTTTGTTTATTATATGGAGAATAATGACCAATATAATCCAATAAATTAAGGTTATTAATCACATAAACTTTCCATCCCAACATATTTCCGCTGGCCACAAAAATAATTCTCTCCACTGTAGGTTACTTGTATATATATATATCATGAAAGAATAACCTCCGTGATACTATCCGGGTAAACTTCTATGGACGGGTTCAAATCCCACCTCCAATGTCTATTCTGAATTTTACCCGTGTAGTATTATGGAGGTAATGTATAGGACAATAATTCGTCGTTTTAAAGGTTAAAACTAGTATTATTTACTATACTTACCTCCATAATACTACCAAAGTGCCCACCCAACCTACCCCGTTTCCTTTGTACTCGTCCCTGAGACAAGGAATTGGGAATGGAGGAAGTGGCTACGGTGCTGCCCCTGGTGGCAGCAATGGAGGGGTCATTCTTTATTCTTCCCCATATGAGAGGTTTCTCTATGGGGGAGCCTAATTTAAGTAGGCTGTTAGGAGTTACCCGTGTAGTATTATGGAGGTAAGTATAGTAAATAATACTAGTTTTAACCTTTAAAACGACGAATTGATGCAGGCATGCCACATGTTATCGTCATGGGGATATACCAAAATTAAACTGTCTCTACATTGGGTCGTTCCTTCATGGTAACAGCCGCGAAATTTCAGGCCGCGAATCTTTATGGGTCAATGTCCATGAAACAGTGTAGCACTGTCTGACACGCCAATGATGCCATTGGGGACAATAAATTAACAGACATTTTCTTGTGGGATAAGACCATCACGCCAATAGGGACGGTAAATTCTCTGGCGTACTACTGTCGCTCACGACAATGACGCCAATGGCGACGGTAAATTCTCCGGCGTACTTTTGTGGGGCACTGACAATGACGCCAATAGCGACGGTAAAGTCTTTGGCGCTTTTCTGTCGTTCACGACAATGACGCCAATGGCGACAGTAAATCTCTGGCGTAATGCTGTCGGTCATGACAATGACGACAGTAGCGTCGGTAAATTCTCTGGCATATTTTTTTGGGCCACGACAATGACGCCAATAGCGACGGTCAATCTTTGACGTACTACTGTCGCTCACGACAATGACGACAATACAGCGGTCAATTCTCTGTCGTATTTTTGTGGGGCACGACAATGACGCCAATAGCGACGGTAAATTCTCTGGCCTTTTCTTGTGGGACACGACAATGACGCCAATAACGATGGTAAATTTTCTGGTGTACTACTGTCGCTCACGACAATGACGACAATAGCGCCGGTAAATTCTCCGGCATATTTTTGTGGGGCACGACAATGACGCCAATAGCGACGGTAAAGTCTGTGGCCTACTGCTGTCGTTCACGTCAATGACGACAATAGCGACGGTAAATTCTCTGGCGTATTCTTGTGGGACACGACAATGACGCCGGTAAATTCTCTAGTAAATTCTCTGGCGTACTGCTGTCGTTCACGTCAATGACGACAATAGCGACGGTAAATTCTCCGGCGTACTGCTGTCGTTCACGTCAATGACGCCAATAGCGACGGTAAAATCTCCAGCGTATTCTTCAGGGACATGACAATGACTCCAATTACAACAGTAAATCTCTGGCGTACTACTGTCGCTCACGACAATGACGCCAATAGCGACGGTAAATTATCTGGCCTTTTCTTGTGGGACACGACAAAGACGCCAATAGCGACGGTAAATTCTCTGCCATCTTTTTGTGGGACACGACAATGACGCCAATAGCGACAGTAAATCTCTGACGTACTACTGTCGTTCACGTCAATGATGACAATAGCGACGGTAAATCTCTGGCGTACTACTGTCGCTCACGACAATGACGACAATAGCGCCGGTAAATTCTCTGGCATATTTTTGTGGGGCACGACAATGACGACAATAGCGACGGTAAATCTCTGACGTACTACTGTCGTTCACGTCAATGACGACAATAGCGACGGTAAATTCTCTGGCATATTTTTGTGGGACACGACAATGACGACAATAGCGACGGTAAATTCTCTGGCATATTTTTGTGGGACACGACAATGACGCCAATAGCGACGGTAAATTCTCTGGCGTATTTTTGTGGGACACGACAATGACGCCAATAGCGACGGTAAATTCTCTGGCGTATTTTTGTGGGACACGACAATGACGCCAATAGCGACGGTAAATTCTCTGGTGTATCTTTGTGGACACGACAATGACGCCAATAGCGACGGTAAAATCTCTGGCGTACTACTGTCGCTCACGACAATGACGACAATAGCGCCGGTAAATTCTCTGACGTACTACTGTCGTTCATGTCAATGACGACAATAGCGACGGTAAATTCTCTGGCATATTTTTGTGGGACACGACAATGACGACAATAGCGACGGTAAATTCTCTGGCATATTTTTGTGGGACACGACAATGACGCCAATAGCGACAGTAAATTCTCTGGCGTATTTTTGTGGGACACGACAATGACGCCAATAGCGACGGTAAATTCTCTGGCGTATTTTTGTGGGGCACGACAATGACGACAATAGCGACGGTAAATCTCTCACGTACTACTGTCGTTCACGTCAATGACGACAATAGCGACGGTAAATTCTCTGGCATATTTTTGTGGGACACGACAATAAGGACAATAGCGCCGGTAAATTCTCTGACATATTTTTGTGGGGCACGACAATGACGCCAATAGCGACGGTAAATCTCTGGCGTACTACTGTCGCTCACGACAATGACGCCAATAGCGACGGTAAATTCTCTGGCGTATTTTTGTGGGACACGACAATGACGCCAATAGCGACGGTAAATCTCTGGCGTACTGCTGTGGTTCACGTCAATGACGCCAATAGCGACGGTAGATTCTCTGGCATATCTTTGTGGACACGACAATGACGCCAATAGCGACGGTAAATTCTCTGGCATATTTTTGTGGGACACGACAATGACGCCAATAACGACGGTAAATCTCTGGCATATTTTTGTGAGACACGACAATGACGCCAATAACGACGGTAAATCTCTGACGCACTACTGTCGCACACGACAATGACGACAATAGCGACGGTAAATCTCTGGCGTACTACTGTCGTTCACGTCAATGACGACAATAGCGACGGTAAATTCTCTGGCATATTTTTGTGGGGCACGACAATGACGCCAATAGCGACGTTAAATCTCTGACCTACTACTGTCGCACACGACAATGACGACAATAGCGACGGTAAATCTCTGGCGTACTACTGTCGTTCACGTCAATGACGACAATAGCGACGGTAAATTCTCTGGCATATTTTTGTGGGACACGACAATGACGCCAATAGCGACGGTAAATTCTCTGGCATATTTTTGTGGGACACGACAATGACGCCAATAGCGACGGTAAATCTCTGGCGTACTGCTGTGGTTCACGTCAATGACGCCAATAGCGACGGTAAATCTCTGGCTTACTACTGTCAGTCACGACAATGACGACAATAGCCACGGTAAATTCTCTGGCATATTTTTGTGGGGCACGACAATGACGTCAATAGCGACGGTAAATCTCTGACGTACTACTGTCGTTCACGTCAATGACGCCAATAGCGACGATAAATTCTCTAGCATATTTTTGTGGGAAACGACAATGACGCCAATAGCGACGGTAAATCTCTGGCGTACTGCTGTGGTTCACGTCAATGACGCCAATAGCGACGGTAAATTCTTTGGGATATTTTTGTGGGACACAACAATGACGCCAATAGCGACGGTAAATTCTCTGGCATATTTTTGTGGGACATGACAATGACGCCAATAGCGACGGTAAATCTCTGGCGTACTACTGTCGTTCACATCAATGACGCTAATAGCGACGGTAGATTCTCTGGCATATTTTTGTGGACACGACAATGACGCCAATAACGACGGTAAATCTCTGGCTTACTACTGTCCGTCACGACAATGACGACAATAGCGATGGTAAATTCTCTGGCCTTTTCTTGTGGGACACGACAATGATGCCAATAGCGACGGTAAATTATCTGGCATATTTTTGTGGGACACGACAATGACGCCAATAGCGACGGTAAATCTCCGGCATACTACTGTCGCTTACGACAATGACGCCAATAGCGACGGTAAATTCTCCGGTGTATTCTTGTGGGACACGACAATGACGCCAATAGCGACGTTAAATTCTCTGGCATATTTTTGTGGACACGTCAATGATGCCAATAGCGATGGTGAATTCTCAGGTGTACTACTGTCGCACACGAGAATGAAGTCAATAGTGCCGGCAAATTCTCTGGTGTACTACTGTCCACGACGACCGACGACAGTGGACGGACGGACGACCGACGACAGAGGACGGACGGACGCAACACCATGACAATAGGTTATCGGACCAAAGGTCCGGTAAGGGGATTTATTTTTTATTTCTTGGTTTACAAACCCGCCGAGCCTAGATTTTCTGTTATGAGAATAAAAAAAAAATGGAGTTTTTGTCTTTTTGTTATTTCCGCCGACAGCAATTTTCCCATGTGGATAGTTTAAAATGTTAAAATAAGGTTAATTCTATGGAAAGCTGGTGCGACATGTGAGAAGATTCATGCGAGAAATATTGCCTACATGAACGTGTGACCAGCGAGTTCTGCTAGGTATATAAACAGCGACATGCGAGTTAATTTTACAAACTGCGACTTGCGTGAAACAAAATGCAACTTGAATATCCTACACATTTTTTCGTATTAAACCATGGTTTAATACGGAATAAGTCATAGTTTATAGTTTGCAGGTCGCATGTCGCTTCTCACTTGTCACTTCTCGCTTGTCACTTCTTGCATGTCGTACCGGCGTTCCATATAATTCCCTCGATTTTGCGTCTGCTGCATTCACGACATGTTGCTTTTGTTTTGAAACAAGTGAGCATTTTTTGTGTTTGTGTAGTTTTAAGAAAAAAAAAACTTTTTATTGTTCCTGATTTATGCTTTTAGACATAATTTATACTTTTTGGAGATTTTATTTTCCCCGACACTACTTTTGAGTCAATTTTATTTTTAGTTTATTCCTCCCTCCGACCAAACATTTTTTCATCCGTCGTTCCTAATCCAAGAAAATAAAAAACGAATTGCCTAACCTCAAAAAAAACATTCAACTTTCTGACAAGCAATACTGAACTTTAGCATAATATTTTGATTGATACACAATTTCAAATGTTCAATTGATCATAGACATGAACTTCTCATGCTGTCCCAAAATCTGTGCGGTATTCTTGTGGGACACGGCAATGACGGCAATAACGATGATAAATCACGATATAATCTCCTTTATTGAAATAAGTGTCCCAATAGAAATCATATACAAATAGCACAGTAGTGTTTACAACATGTACAAGTTTGCTGTTTTGTCTATTTTTGCTATATCTTTGGTCAAAATCATTCTCATTCATATGTGTCATCATTGCTGATATACTCTATCATGTACATAGTATGTATCCACACGTTGCAATATATAGCATTAATTTTTCACATGAAAGATTAATTTGGCAAAATGTGAATAAATTTGCGCTATCATCATATTGCAAAAAAGCAACAAAAGTACATTGTAACTCGATATTTGACAATTGGTTAAGGCAAAACAATCATTCAATGGTTGGACAGTAGTGAAACATCATTTACTAACATACTTTATAATTATCCCACATGGGAAGCAAACAAAAACCAGTAGATTTGAAAACAATTAATAAAAAGTCCAGAAGTCATGATCATTGATAATCATGATCATCATGATCATTGAATGGTGCACTGACCTCTAGACATTGGTGGGACAAGGAGGCTTACCCTCTAGTACATGTAACTGCTGGTCTCAAGACTCCAGGATAAACCCCTAGACACACATGGAAGAATGAGCATGGTTATGATCATCACCACTTCTATTTGTCTATGTATCTCTAATACTTGCACCAGCACAACATGCCGTCTGCAAACCTTGCAGTGTTCGTGCAATATGGACCTGCTTTCCTGCCACTTGATCTGTTTTCTTATCACGCAGTGCGTCCTTGCACTTCTGGTTAACGCATTTTGCTGTTAATGCAGAGTAGGCAGCTGAGAGTGTTTGTATGTTTGCAAAGTCACACATTCCCAGTTGTAGAGCTATTGTCTCCAGGTCCGTCCATGGCCCTTGTGGACAGTCTTCTTTCGTTTCTTCGAGGAACTGCTCAGACTTAATTCTTTTCCCTGAAGGGCGTGGCGTTGTGATTTTGCGTCGACGAGTACTTGATGCTCCAAAGCAGTGCACTGAACTGGGTTTCCCGTTGCCACAGCCCACACATCTACAGCGAGCTGTGCATGGTTGTTTAATTCGCAAACAGGGGCATCGTGACTTGTACCCAGCAGCCTGTTTGGAACATGACAAAGTAGTTTTGCCCGTGCGCTCCCCACATCGACAGATTGTCTGTGCATTGGGAGGATTAGGTGAAACATGAGATGCACTTGATGTCGCTTCTTCATCCTGTTTAGGACGTTCCTGAACGGAATCCTTACGATGACCTGTCCTCAGTATCACCTCGCCGTGATCGTGGGCAATGCACATGTACGTGATTTTTCTTGCATTGCTGACATAGATGGGGATGGTGTGGAAGTGAGTATCACATGTGATCAACACTACGGATGTTGAGTTGTCATGTCCAAATTCCTGACAGAAAGTATCCACTTCTCCATCGATTACATATCCGTCCAGTCCCAGCTCAACTTCTTTTTGGTGTACATGTTTATGTTCGGCATCAAACGATCCATGCTTAATGAAGTAAACATGTTGCAGGTACGCAAATGTGAATTTGGTCACATCATATGCACTTCTTAAAGACAGAATTTCCTGCAGAAGTTGCTGCCACAATTGATGGAGATGATGTATGTTGTCATGCTTCCTGGAGACAAAGTCTTCAATGGCTGCAGCCTGACGTAGCCTTGGTTCATCGTCTTCCTGAGGAACATTGACATCGTGTGTTGGTTTCTTTGACAACTCCTTTCCCCTGTTGAAGTTAGGTTCAGCCTTCTGTTGCAAATGCATGTTGTCGGCTCCACCACTCAGTGGCAGTGAGTGGCCATGCAACTTCCTCATATTCCATGTATAGAATATGCCCTTCAATAGTGCTTGTGCTAATTCGGGACCTATTCGCCCCACAGCTAAAGCTGATTTGTTCAGCAAACGATGTAGCCTTTCATTCCTATTTGTGCCAACTCCAGCAGGGATGTCTGACAGGCATCCTTTGTCAATGTGTAGTTTCAGGTTGGTGCAGGCTTTGCGTGTTTCTTCATTAATCGCTTCATCCCATTGATCCACGAATGCCTGGAACTTTGTGATGATAACATCTTTGCTTGGTGTTGATGCGAGGCGAGTGAGGCCAGTGTCACCTTCAGTTCGAAACACTTGTCGCAGCTCCCTCATGAGCTCAGTGCGGTAAGCCAGTCCTTTTGGAATTGTTTTTGTGATTCGTTGTACGGCGTGAAAGACATCTAGTTTCACCACCGTACGTTGACTGAAAACTTTCTGCAACTGCTTTCTCCACTGACAGCAGTTATCAACTGCCACCAAGTCAATAGTGCCACCACGTGTCTGCACGTTTTCCTGTACTTTCTCCAGTGACGCCTCAATAGAACTGAAGCTCCGATCTTTGCATAACGTGTGTGACAGAACATGTCCTTCTTCATTGAGAACGCAGAAGAGAGAGTCGTAAAGAGTGACCCACACTTTGTCTTGTCGTTCATATCCAATGTTGACCGATACTTTAAAAGTATGGTCCATACTTAGGATAGATGCCATCAGTGCATTCTGTTTCACAGTTATCTGTGGTTCGTGCTTCCTGATGTATTTCACATATGTGTCACGAAGGAAGTCAGCACTCGGATATGCCTCACCGATGAATTCAAAAACTGATGTATACGATGGTGCCTGAACCATCTCCAAGGAGCAACATTGATGAACAGCGCACCAGGTATCTAGGTGAGTTGCGAAATAACTGATGACTTCTTCCTTCATGAACATTGACAAGTCATGAAACTTGGTACCGCACATGACCCTGCAACAGTAAGAAACAGTATGAGTGTGTACAGTTAGCGGCTGATATCAAGCAGGCCTGAACAGGGTCAATTACTTTGAAATGTAATCTATTACTGTAAAGCTGTTGATGTTCGCTACCCTTTAATTTCGCTGATTTCGCTCTTTGAACAAAAGCGTACAATTTAATGGATTGCAAACATTAAAAATTGCATTGAAACTGACATAAAAGGAACGAAACGCAAACATGGTTAGCGAACAGTCGCTTTTTCAAAAATTAGCCCAAGGGCTAAGAAAGGTTACCAGACAATATACATTTTAGATATTAGCCTTTTGTCCAGTGACCTTGAAAATAAAGTCACTGATAAATTCAAAGCCATGAAATTTTCAACAAACATATCACTTCTAGTATGTCCACAATAAATTCCTAAGCTGTAAAGTCGATAATAAGTGAGATATTAGCCATTCTGGGATGTGACCTTGAAAATGAGGTCAAAGTTCAAGTTCAAGGTCATGAAAATATTCAGCAAATATCATTTCCTCTATATTCGCAATCGATTCCTAAGCTGTAAAGTTGATAATAAGCGACATATTAGCCATTTTGTTCTCTGACCTTGAAAATGGGATCAAAGGTCAAATTGTAGATCACCAAAATATTCAGCCTACATCATTTCCTATATGTTCACTATGGACTCCTAAGCTGTAAATTCGATAATAAGCGAGATATAAGCCATTTTGTATTCTGACCGTGAAAATAAAATGACTGACCTTGAAATTTAGGTCAAAGGTCAAATTCAAGGTCATGAGAATATTCAGAATATATCATTTCCTATATGTTCACAATTGATTCCTAAGCTTTAAAGTTGATGATAAGCAAGATATTAGCCATTTTGTCCTGTTGACCTTGAAAATGAGGTCAAAAGTCAAATTCAAGGTCACTAGAATATTCAGCATGTATCATTTCCTATATATCATGTATATTCACAATTGATTCCTAAGCTGTAAAGTCGCAAGATATTGGCCATTTTGTCCTGTGGCCTTGAAAATGAGGTCAAAGGTCAAATTCAAGGTCACGAGAATATTCAGCATATCATTTCCTATATGTTCACAATTGATTCCTAAGCTGTAAAGTCCATATTAAGCGAGATATTAGCCATTTTGTCCTGTGACCTTGGAAATGAGGTCAAAGGTCAAATTGAAGGTCACGAGAATATTCAACATATATCATTTCCTATATGTTCAGAATTGATTTCTAAGCTGTAAAGTCGATAATAAGCGAGATATTAGCCATGTTGTCCTGTGACCTTGAAAATGAGGTCAAAGGTCAAATTCAAGGTCACGAGAATATTCAGCATATATCATTTCCTATATGTTCACAATTGATTCCTAAGCTGTAAAGTCGATAATAAGCAAGATATTGGCCATTATGTCATGTGACCTTGAAAATGAGGTCAAAGGTCAAATTCAAGATCACGAGAATATTCAGCATATATCATTTCCTATATGTTCACAATTGATTCCTAAGCTGTAAAGTCAGTAACAAGCGAGATATTAGCCATTTTGTCCTGTGACCTTGAAAATGAGGTCAAAAGTCAAATTCAATGTCACGACAATATTCAGCATATATCATTTCTTGTATGTTCACAATTGATTCCTAAGCTGTAAAGTCCATAATAAGCGAGATATTAGTCATTTTGTCCTGTGACCTTGAAAATGAGGTCAAAGGTCAAATTCAAGGTCACGAGAATATTCAACATATATCATTTCCTATATGTTCATAATTGATTCCTAAGCTGTAAAGTCGATAATAAGCGAGATATTAGCCATGTTGTCCTGTGACCTTGAAAATGAGGTCAAAGGTCAAATTCAAGGTCACGAGAATATTCAGCATATATCATTTCCTATATGTTCACAATTGATTCCTAAGCTGTAAAGTCGATAATAAGCAAGATATTGGCCATTTTGTCATGTGACCTTGAAAATGAGGTCAAAGGTCAAATTCAAGATCACGAGAATATTCAGCATATATCATTTCCTATATGTTCACAATTGATTCCTAAGCTGTAAAGTCAGTAACAAGCGAGATATTAGCCATGTTGTCCTGTGACCTTGAAAATGAGGTCAAAGGTCAAATTCAAGGTCACGAGAATATTCAGCTTATATCATTTCCTATATGTTCACAATTGATTCGTAAGCTGTAAAGTCGATAATAAGCGAGATACTAGCCATTTTGTCCTGTGACCTTGAAAATGAGGTCAAAGGTCAAATTCAAGGTCACGAGAATATTCAGGATATACCATTTCCTATATGTCCACAATTGATTCCTAATCTCTAATCTCAATATTAAGTGAGATATTAGGCATAATGTGTCCCATTATAAAGCATAGGAGAATTTAACATGGGAAAGTCCCGTTTGGGCCGAGTTCGGGCCAAAATGGCCCACTTCGAGCGATTCAAGCGCAATGAAATTTATAGACATCATAGGAGTACATATGAGGAGTGTTATGTATCAAAAACGCAAATCAAAAAACTAAAGAATACCTCCTTCTTGAATTATTTTTGTGCATTTTTTAGCAAAATTTGAGAAAGATTGGTCCGTAAACAAAAAAGATAAAAATGTGGACGACAGACGACGACGACGACGACGACGACGGACGCAACGTCATGCCAATAGGTTATCGGACCATAGGTCCGGTAACCTAAAAATGCGAACATTAATGGGAGTGAACTTAAATGGGTTTACAGTATATTACTATTACTTCAGATTTTGACCTATTACTATTACTATTACAATTACTTTATTTTTGAAAAGTCATCTATTATATTACTATTACTTTTGCACCAATTACTATTACTTTTCAAATTCAAAGTTCACAACAAATATTGTTCAACACAAGTCAGCAACAATTAATATACTCATAAAACAAAGTTGCCATCGCATTAATTGGAGAACGATTACAAGATTAAATCACTATCATGATCAACAGACTCATGAGTGTATCATTCTATAGCACACATTCGCACATCGTGTCGGCTGAGCTTTTGCGTGTTTGGTTTCAAACATAAGAATTATTATTTGAGGCAACTCCACCCCGGCCCTGTATTCAATGGTATTATCGAATTGATATAGTTGATATATCATTTTACAACACCTGTACTTATGATCACATTGCTCTTTGAGTCTGAACCTCTGAAGTTGCGAACAAGATCATCAAACATTATAATGTGGTGATTTCTTGAATTGACTGTATGACAAACACAGGGGGGGGGGGGGGGGGGGGAGTGGGGGAGTGGGGGAGGTGGAATGCCTCATTTACAAAGAAATAGTTGGTGTTTGTCTGATCAGCTACAAGAACAAAGTGAGTGCCTTAATAAGAAATAGCCCCCAAATAATCATGCCAAGGGTATTGAGAAAATTATCTGAAGTATTAGCAATTGTAATAGATATTATATATTACAATTGACATATATATTACTATTATAATTACTATTACATCCACTGTTGGAAAGGATGATTACTATTATATTACTATTACTTGGAGAAATGTAATCGTTACTATTACAATTACATATTACTATTACCCCAGGCCTGATATCAAGCAAAAGAATAGGTTCTGTTCTTGCTGATTGGACAACTTCACTGTTCCGTGTACATGCTGTAGCAGCATATAATTCCCAAGCTGGCTGACATCTGTGCAGGTATATCCCCCTCATCAATCAGATAATACACCTGCACGGTTAATTTTACTTAAGTGATGAAGTAATGCAATAGTGACGTAAGTAAATTATAATACTCAAACAAGTACATGTAATTTAGGATACTGCAAAACCCTCTTTATTAGCAAGCTTTTTATTTGGTGAATTACGCGACGTAAACGTTAAAGATGAAAATGTGAATGACTAGACAGACGAATGACAGATGGATGCAATGCCTCAACAATAGGTTATCATACCATAGGTCCGGTCAACTAAAATGTTTATCAGATATAGTGTTCTCAATCGTTTGAAAGTTCAAGCTCAATCGATCGTTGCAACAAAAACATGAAAAGCAAGTGATAATCAAGCTCAGCTGGAGCTCTACAACGACAGATGACAGTGTGAACGAGAATGATCCCTCAATGATTTACCCTATTGGGTCTGACCACATCAATGTAAAAATTTTAACCAGAAGGGCAATGTCGCAAACTTGGAAAAAAACAGTAGACGCTCTCCGATCACTGACGACGGCTAGGGTGTATCCCCCACAAGGCTATCTTCCGGCGTGTCGCCCCCAAAGTATTAAGACTCAATTACCAAGAATTTATATTAACTCATGTCTTACTACTGCAACCATCAAATGTCCAATGACCAGAACACATACCTTCAGCCCAATAACAAATGCTAGACTAGTATACGGCACAGGTACATCATGGTACATTGGACCTGTACATAAAAGAAGATATTAAAGAAAAAACAAAAGTATGCAGCGATGTTGTTATTCCTCTCACCTGTGACTGATGTACTTTTCGAATATGGCAGTCAGACCAGACCTGTGATGTAAGCTGAATGGAATTGGAATGTGCTCTGCAACTTGATTCAAAAGTCCTTCATCTGTAGCAATGATGACATGCTTTTCGCCCACTGTTGCTTTGCACTCATACTTCGTGCTGACCAAGTGAACTAGTCCATCTCGGTGATACAGTTGTCTAGGCTTGTGAATTGCATTGACAACAATAGACTGACATGCCGCAAGGAATGTGCCATGTTCGGGACATTTCAAGGTTACATGATACTGCTGTACTGGGTTCCACAGCATGAGCCGTGGACGCAACAGAAACAGCCCATCTGAATGTCTGAATACTGTGTCAGGTTCTATCACATGGCATGGAGATGCCATGTTGTCATGTGCTGTCTCCATAACATATTTCCAGTCGATATCCATTGTTGCTGGGATCTGAAAAGTAAAATGATAACTACATAATACATGTATTACAGTTATGTATGTTACAGTTACATCATGTACATATAGTATATACAATGTCATGATATAACGTACATTGACAGATGACAACAGTGCAATCGATATCTGAGGAATAACGAATGGGGCAAAGTATGGAGCGGTTCTAGTGTAATCAGTATTATATTGGCAACTTTGATGAGGGCTTTCCATTACATTCCATTGATATCCTCAACAAGCCACCGGTCGTTTATTCATACCTGCTGATGCCATGTGCTTTTGGGGCTCTAAAACAGTCTATTATGCCCAAGAAGTACAAGAAACATCATGTCCATTGTCTGCATTATGCAAAACTAACATGACAAAATTTTAATGTAACATTATTAAGTTTTTGTATGTATTTGGCACAGTAGACTGTTTCTATGGTTTATCTATACGGCTGTACCTGAATTTTCAGGAAAGAAAGGATATGTTGAAGTGGATTTAATCTGTTTAAACAATCTATATGCGAGCAGTTGTCGGCATTGTTCGTGAGTATACTCTGATTTTTCTAACTCGTTTACACCGTTTTTTGCTGATATTTTTGCGATGCTAAATCGTATTGTGTTATAACTTGGCATAGCTCACCTTGGGACCAAACGGCAATTTTCTGCAAACTTTCAGTCTTCTACTCATGAAACTGATAAAGTTAGTAATCTACTGCAATGATAAATTCCTCCTGAAAACTTTTCGTCTGCATGTCAACATACATTGTTTATTTTGAGCGCGTGACGGAACAGTCTATTCGGTTGATTCACGCAGGGAGCGCGGGTTAGGAATGGGACCGTCCCAGCCTGTAATTGGTATATAATACTGCAGCGCACGCCCCCATAGTACCTAACTTGAACTTGTCCACTTGAATTACGTAATGAGTAAGGCAATATGGCAGCGCCCTACAACAGTGAAAATCCTCGCTTAAATTGAACTTTTGTGTTTTGAAAGAAACATGTAGCGTTTCGGAAGCCAGGTTTGTGAAAATCTATTGCCGTTTGCATCATAGACATGTAATATTCAGTTAAATAGTTCGCCTGAGGTAATTTGACTGAAACAAAGGCAAAAAACGGTGTAAACGAGTTAGAAAAATCAGAGTATAGAGAGATGTATTGTATTCGGCCAAATCGTTGTATTCCCTGAGTTAGAGCGAAAAAGCGAGTTTCCATGCAAAAAAAATGGTGGCAATCCTGGTGACAAACAGGAACCCCATTCCTGCAATTTATCTTCAACAGTGAGAGGCTCAACCCGTGTTTTACAATTATGTTGATCACCAACTATAATGTCAATAAAACCACTTTATAATTGAACCAGTGTATGCTGTGCTGCCACCTGATGAATACTGTGAGTAGTTCGTGTTTGTCCCAATCCAGTGACATGGATTTTTTTGGTTCTAAACTCTCAAGATTATAGACGTCATATTGAATAAAATATACTAATATTAAGTGAAGGGATGTTGAATGTTTACTATGCACAAAACATTAAAACTTATTTATTCTTTGAAGTCGATGTTTTACTGATTGCCTTGCTTTAGGAAACATGACGAAAACTGTGTTGATCGGTCTAGTGCTAGATCTACGTCCACCTACCTGTACGCGTAAATGTAAACAAACAATTTCTAATTCATGCACAATAAGTCGTGTAGACTCTCTATATACATATCGTTTCTTAAGCGAATTGAAATGTAGGATATCGGTTATCTGATGATAGAGTTTTCCAGAGACGCCACACGAATCACGATCAGATCACAGATTCAGATGTAGGTTTTCAAACAAGATGTAGGTCTTTCGGTTTCTGTTTGTTGTTGATCGGTTATGTGCGCATGCACGTCACCGTAATACCGCGTCAGTTGACTGTATTTTTTTGGGCGAGCGCATAAATTATGGAAATGCCAATATTTTATGAGATTTAAGTACTAGTAACATGAAAATATGATGTGAGCTCAGATTAAAACACCATGTGAGCTGATCAAAACGGTTTTTACAGCATGTGAATATCTCAATTCCTTCAAAAGTTAGAGTGCTTCAAAGTTCAAATTGCCCACAGTACAATTTGGGAAATTATAAAGCTCATTAATATGCAAATTTGTATGCATGACGTCACAGGGGGGAACATTGTTTAAAGTCATAGTAGCAAGGTACCATTATATGGTTTCATTCCTGTTCACATAAAGACATTGTGGAAATTAAATGATAAAAAAGTTGCTCGCGTTCATTGGTAACTAATAACAGCGACATGCAATCGAGTATATTGAGCCAGTATTACAATCGCCTTCTCATGCCCATGAAGAAACTAGCTTCGGCAGTTTCCGTAATCGTGACGTCAATTGAGGCAAAATGTGCTTTGATGGCTCGCCAAAAACGTAAAATACGTAATTTGTTGGCCAGCTCACAGATGGAAAATCTCTCCAAAATGCATGAGACTCAACAGAAAACACGCTAAAACCAGCAAATACTGGACCTCTTGCAGTTCAACAAAGCTCCGTTCTGGGTGAATAAATAGTACTGATTCTAAATATCAATACAAGAAATGCCGTATTAACGTCATCTCACCCGTTCACTTCAATTGTCAAACATACACCAGGGGAATGAATATGAGACATGCAGTTTACCTTGTTGGCTACATGTACTTTCAGTTCTGCCTCAACTGACGTCACCAACCACGTGACCCACTCTAGAATCAGGACCAAAATCTTCGGCAATTTACGGAAGGAGTGACTATTTGATTCAATATCTCGAAACCAATTGATCGTATTTGTAAAATTCGTTCGACTTTATTGAAAACTATTCCTAATAGACTAAACGAAAAGCACTTTCATCGGCATGCTACTAGGTCTTTAATTAGCTGTTTTTATTGGCATATTACAGTTTTTAGTAATTGCAATTAGGCAACGAAGCTCATTCCACATGCTCTCCATAATCAATAGTCAACGAATTTCAACTTCAGATAGTTGCCAAGGTCACCAATAGGCCTATTGATATAAGGCCGCTAGCAAACCAGGGTTGCTATATGGCCCAAATCCACAGTCATATTGATAAACAAACAAAAACAAAAGTGAGAATGGATTGACCTTACATGCATGATTACTGTACAAAAACCAAAATCCGTGAAAACCTCCGCTTATGATAGTTAGGACCCATAGCAACCAACGGTTGTTAGGGACTCCAGCAGGTGAATAGTAACCATGACAAATTAACACCTTGAACAACACTGATTATTGACCATGCCTATCAACGTGTAACGTTCAAGTTTGCAATAATTCTGATCAGAAAATTATATTAAGACTCAAACTTGCCTAATTGAAAAAAAAAAACCTTCTACGTCACGAATACCTCATTTGCATACTGATTAGCTTGTCAAAAATCCAAAAGTGTTCAATCGAACATGTGTTATAACCTGCTGAAATGTGACATTGAAGTTGCCATAACTTTTTAAGCAATGAAATTGTCATGCAGTAAACAACATCTTACTCAGCAAAACTTGGTCTCTCATCTGAGCTCACATCATTTTTTCATGTTACTAGCACTTTAAAACGTTGCGTTATTTTACGTGATTTCGACATTCTGGGGACAAACAACTTCAACCAAAATTTCAACCAAATTTCAAAAATTCTATTTGTTCAGTTTTATATAACATGTAAGTAAATTATCGTAAATCCGCCGGGACTTCACATCACGGTTACTGAAGACTTCATCCTGCTTTTGATACTATCAGTGGAAATCGCAAATCAATCTGTCCCCTTCATTGCACTGTCGGAATACAGTATGTTTTATGGGATTGTCGCTATGTCCTTGACCACACGAAAAGCCATGTTGTTCGGAGGTTATACTTCCAGTTTGATGTTCTTTTGTGATTTGGGAAACTAGCGATGGTATGACACATATTCAGTATCATTTCAGTTCAAACAGCATATGAATAACTTTGCTATACAGCTGTAATCAAATGTTTGTTGATAAACATTAACCCCTCAAACACGACCTCAAAAGGCGGCATTTTGGACACATCACTTTACACTTGCCGTTCTTTCAATATTGCCAATAAATATTTGGGAATAATTTCATTGAGATAAAGAAAGATTTAGAGCAATATGTGAAATAATTATATTGTGGGTTACTGGAGAAATCACCTAAATTGAGCAAAACTGACCACGTGGCATATTCTCTGTAAGTCTCGCTCGTCTTAGGCCGTCAAATAACGTAATTGGGTACGTAATCTAGTACTTCCGGGTCCGAACAATGCCACGTGGTCATTTTTGCCGAATTTCCGTGGGTTCAGAAGCACCGCAGAAAAAGAGGATTTGGAATAGAATAACTTTTTTTATATTCCACAAAATGGGTCTCCGTTACTTATTTGTGTTGATTATAGCACGATAGCTATGATTTGAATGACTCAAATTGCCCCTTATTTACATAGTATGGCACGCGTCTTTTGTTTGGGAAATGGCAGGGGGGGGGGGGGGGAAGTTTTGGGGAACTTTACCGCAGTCAGTAGCGTATGTTGGTTGTAACATCACATAAATAATCTTGTTATCTTACAATATGGGGTCTAAAAACATGTTGTGAAACATACCATAGATCGGCGGCAAATTGACTATAAAACAAAACCCCTTTATTATCATAGAGAGTGGCACGGTATAGTTCGGATCTAGTGTAATAAACAAATAAAATAATGAATTCTAACTGCATTGTCAATAATATTTTTGTATGGCTTTTCTGAAATCGATTAAAATCAGCAGGAAAGACCATCTGGCAATGTTTGGCAGCAGCAGTAAAGGATTACGTACCCGATGACGTGATTTGACGACATATATGTCAAACGAGACTTACAGACTTGGTTTTCGGAGTTTGACACAACTGGAATAATCCGCGCGCGCTTTTCTAAAATTTGAACAGCTAGTAATTCCTTGAGTTGGTATTTGAGAGGGGTGGATGCATTCGTCATCGGATGTGCACCTTGATAGCGTAAGGCCACTCCTGTTTAATTTTGCGTTTCTCGTCCTTTGGAAAATCAAAAGCTAGGAGGGAGGGCGGAAAAAACAAACAGACTCTCAAATAAAAAACGATATACCGTGCAATGATTCTCTGAATGCACACGATGCTTGGATGGGGGACCTATGTCTTTGAGCATCTGAAAATATATCATAGTATCATATTGTATCTTAGAAACTTATTTGTGGTAAGAATTGTTACTTTGAAATATTAGTCTGCTCAAAACTCTGGATAGATCTTGTATACACACAAGCCAGTCGAATGAGTTTTGCTCCGAGACCAATATGAGTAAGCTTGTTTCCGACACAGATTGTCGGAATTTTGTGTGTCCAAATCGCTTTTATTTCCATAATATTACATATTAATCTTGTTTGTTTTTTCTCAAAAGTTCGCAAAAAGCTAGGCGCGCGGGGACGAGAAACATGAGAACTAAATAGGAATGGCCTAATACGAATATAGCCGTGGCTGCGGATCGAGTGACCATTTAGAGTGAGTTTAGTACCTCCCAGAATCTGGTGTATTTATGACAGTTTGGATATAAGAAGGCAAGTGTTATTGTATAGCCTAGTCATTTTCAGACAAAAGCTTGTTATCTCACGGTTCTCACCCTGTTTATGCTACACCCAATTTGAAGCCTCCAAGCATTGATCACACATCTCAGTTGGTTTTAGCATAAACATGTCGCAGTGACGCGTCTAATTGGTACCTAGGCTACATGTTGTTGACCCCTTGATGTGCAACTTAGTAGGTGCAGGCAAATTGTGCTTTTTTTTTTGGCAAGCGATGGAACGGATTGGTTTATCACTTGGCCAATGAGGATGCAGATGTTAGTGTCTATAAAGTCAGAGACAATGAGACAATGATGCACCATTTCAATAGTGTATCATTCACAATAGGATTGAATACAGTGATTTGACAACCCTCGAAAACGTTGAGCATCTTTGGATTTAACATTGTGAAAACAAGTTACAGAACAGCTTGCCATCATGGCCAGTAGGAAAGTAAATGAAGGGTCTCTCACGCTTTTCCAACAAAGCTTTGAAGAAGCTCTGAAGGTAAGAAAAAATTAAGTAACTTTGCATGTACAATGTAATCCCTTGCACTGATGAGTATGTCTTCATCATTGATACATTGTTATCGTCGGCAATAATTGTGGCTCTTGGCCAAGTTGACACAGACTGGTCATTTGTTGAGTAAGAGACAAGGTGAATGATGAAAGTGGCACTAGTTGCAGTCGATACTCTGGTCGTGGCACAGCGCGCTGTGCATTCTTTATTATTCGCATATATACATACTGTGTACATGTCAGAAATTCTGGACAATTTGGGCATAGTTGTTGACGCACGGTATGGATTTGTGTCTTCCGTTTGTTGAGCATCACAGAATGAATGAAGTCATTTCACTCAGATTATTGGTGGAAGGGATTCATATATATTATTATGACTCACAGGAAGCATCCAAATCACCCCGCGGTGAAATGTCACTGCAAAGCATGATCATGCCTCAAGTATTGAACACTGTTGAACGGTTGGTATATGCAGTTTATCACCATGTAATAATTAACTGATATCTAGACAAGATGATTTTTAATATAAAGCCAGGTAATCTTGTATGCTACGCATTGCAAGACTGAATACGGTTATGGCGCGGACACTCGAGTCGTGACGTACTTTTTGCGCCGCCCAAAAATGATGCATCAAATGCTGCGTTCCAATCATGTTGTGCAAATGGTGTGCACTAGCGGGAAGTTGGAGAGTACGAGTTGTTGCGTTCCATTGCAAAAGGCACACATTTTGCCACCCTAATTATTGCATAAAAATTCGAACTAACTCAGGCCAAAAATAATTGAAAATTCAGTCAAATCTTCACTTTAAATTTCAGTCTCGAATCATTTCATTCATATACTGTATGTATGACACTAGGTAAAACTAACAAAATGTTTGTATTCTGTATTACTTTTATACAATACGCCATTTGGCGCCATGTTTTTCCTACTTGTGCACATTGAGTCTGAACAACTGCCTCAACTTCACAGGTTGTGCAAATGGGAATTTCCCAGTTGTGTCATGAATAGAACGCAAAATACTCCTCGGAAACCCGTGCGCACCATTTGCACAACGTGATTGGAACGCAGCAAAAATTGTCTTGTGAGCACATGATGAATGCTGTTGTCACACAACTTCCGGTTTAGCCAAGATGGGATGGCGACCACTGCCCACCGGGGAATCTGCCCACCAGTGGTCACAGGCACAGGCAATTTCCCTGGCGAAAAGTAACAGAGTAAGTACATTAAACAAACGCCACTCGACGTTTTCAATCTGCCATCTACCCTGGTAATAAGTAGGTAAAGTCACTTCACACTCTGGGGTGGATGGCCAGACCCCCCAGAGTGTGAAGTGACTTTACCTAGGTAATAAGTAGATCTAAATCATGATCTAGGGCAAATAGGCCTATGATATAGTTCAGCCCAATAACAGGGTTAAGTGTTTAGTCCCTTCCTGAGCCGACAACAGTTTTCACCTGACACCCTGTCACAGTGGGTCAGGATTTGTGAACTTGTTTCAGAACAAAATATGTTTTGAATGCATGAAATACACATTATGTATCATTTTCTTCACACTCTCAATTGTTTCCAACAATTTATGTCCCTCAATTTTAAGCTTAATCCATACTTTGTCACTTGACAGTTGTTTGTTTACATTGTCATCATGGTGCAGTTTTGTTATGCTACAAAGTTGCCACTCAAATTAGCCAATCAGGGAGCATCATGCAATCAGCTGGTGATGGGTGTGATGTCATAGGCCTAATCCGGGAAGTATCGACTTTTGGGACTTTTGACGCCAAACCTTAGATTGACACATTTTAGCCTGTGGTTGTATAGGGCTCTGCCCATGAATAGTGCTACCTATGATATACGAGTTGACGGTTACAAAAAGGCTTCTAACCGGTTAGGAATTGGCTAACCGGTTACTCGTGAATTTCAAGAAGTGATAAAAAAAACAGTACATTCTCCAGTAACTCTGAGGTTTTTGTTCCCTTTTTTGGGCATGTAATGTTGTTTTCCACGCCGTCATTGTGATTTATGCCTCTACATCGGTTCAACATGTGTGAGTTCCATTGTTTCGTCAACATTCATGGTTATGTTTTCAATAGATTACGAGATTGCGTGCAACCTTTAATGTAATTGTCTGCTGCGTTTGCTGCCAGAAGATCAGACGTGTGCTCATTTCGAATTTTCAATGTCCCGGCAATAGTATAGGTGATTTCAGACCTACGATAAGCATGTTTATGTATACGACTATTACATTGAAATCTTCCCAAAGTGGTATTGCAATATAACGAGTAACTGGTTAGTAACCGGTTACACACTGCCGAGTACTCGGTTACGAAAATCTGTATGGTATTAGCCCTAGTAATAAGCCAATTCGGAAATGTTTCTAGATCTAGGTCAGGTCAAGTGGTATAAACAAAATGTTCGTACCCACCATGTTTAAACGTGAGTGATGCAGTGAAGTCGAAGTAAAGAAAGTATTGGGACACATGTACAATTTAGTAGGCAATCCTGTTTCTCTATGATAATCTATGACAATGATGAGTTAATCAGTGGCACAAAATGATAAATTCAGATGAAAAGAACATCTAGTTTGTAAGCAAACACTTTTGTATCATAACCAATTGTCATTCCGAATCCAAAGTATGGGAAATTAGTTCGTAATGAAATTGGCCACGTTATTGTACATCCTAGCCAAAGTGTTAGTATTGTACAGGCGAAATCAAGTAATTTGTTGGTGACAGTGACTCGACAAAGGTAGCGTGACAGCATGAATTGGTTATGTTCATACCACTTGACCCTAGCCCAATTGTACTGACCTGACCTCAAAATGGCTAGGATGTACAATGAAGTGGGCAATTTTATTCCCAACCAATTTCCCATAGTTTGGATCCGGAGTGACAATTGGTTATGATAGAAAAGTGTTCATTATTACACACCAGATGTTCTTTTATCTGTATTTATCATTTTGTGCCACTGATAAACTCATGATTGTCATTGATTATCATAGAGAAACAGGATTACCCACTAAATTGTACAGGTGCTCCCTGAAAAAATTTCCGAAGTCACATATTGTATAAGCCACCCCGAACAACTGCCAAAATCGGGTACCCGACTAACCCGTCCACTCGTCTGGGCCCTAGTTCCTGTAGGTTGGCATTGACCTTAAGCTGCCAAAAAATCTCAATCTGTCATATCTTCATAAATAATCTAGATATCGGGATGCTGTAAAAACTATGATACTCTAATCCATTACACTATTCATAGTTCCGACAACATAGCATTAGATCACGCCCCCTTGGCAATCGCGGAAAAGGTCCCACAAAATGGCACAGTTCTGTCCCATGAGCTGGTTTGTTTGTGGGACTTGATATGCATCACTGCGTTTGGGAGCAATATTTGACATTCTATGATTGGCTACTAAATATGGAAGTGTGAATATTCATGTATCATCGGAACTATGAATTGTCTGTCAAAGCTAAGTATCTTGACTTCAGTTGAAGTTCAAACCCATGTGGAGAAATGGTATAGTTGAATGTAGATCTATAATCTTTACTCAAGCATGTCTGCAGTCTAATTGCAATAAATAGTCATATGCAATCGTCATGGGTGTGCTCGATAATGAGATATCGATGTGATTTACAGATGACAAAGAAGTAGGGCTAAAACGAGTACTATACTCTGATGTTTCTAACTCGTTGACACGTTTTTTGCTGGTATTTTTGCGATGCTTAATGCTAACATTCTATAACTGGCATGCTTCATCAACGGCAATATTCTAGCAAATTACAGATTCTCTCGAGAAAATTTTAAAATTTGGCAATGTACCTCAATGTTGAATTTAACCATGTTAATTAACCCTGTCATTTAATTTCGGTGTCCGCACACAATTTTGTGCATTTGCTGGATTTGCAATCTTTCGAAATCAACATGTTTGTGTTGAATACACCCAAATATTTCTTCTAGACTAAAATTACAATAAGACTTTGAATTCCGATGGATGTAAACAAGACCAAATCCTCGAATATGCTCAGATTCTCGAGATCCCGTTTTGGGCTGAAATTTAACATTGGGATAGATAGCCAACTTTTTCAATTTTCGTGATAGAAGTCTGAAATTTGGTACAGTATTACTGTTTGACTCCCAAGTGAAGTATATCAAGTTATAGAACATTAACAGTTAGTACCGCAACTGTCAAAAACGGGTGTAAAGAAGTATAGTATAGTACAGTATAGTAGTTGCATTAATGTATATCACGACCCTATTACAGTGTGTGATCCATTAGAAGATGTCCAAATCTAAAATTGTTATAGTGTATACTACATCATGTACTCCTTTATATTTGTTAACGAGAAGATACAAATCCATAGTATTGAGAAAGAAGTAACAGCAAGTTACAAACTTTGTAGATTTTATCATGTTTATGGGTAGAACGATACACATAATAATCTGTATTACATGTTTTTATGTTTATTGTAGGTGCCGTTTCCGGTGCAGGATATCATACCCATGAGTCTTAAGGAGGTGCTGGATACTCACTGCACGTGTCATGGCATCTCCATGGAAATGTTGTTGGCCTCTCTGATCCCAGCAACAGCTTGTGCATTGGGACCCAAGACATGTATTCCAGAAACAAACTTCGGCGATGAGCGGCTGTCAAGAACATCCGTTTTCTCTCTCGCAGCTGGTGGCCCAGGTAAGAGATTATAATTAAACCATTTTGTATGGTAACCAGGCAACGCGGCCCTATTTAGTGTGTTAATATATTAGGCGAGAGTTCTTTCAAACGCTTCTTTATGGTCCCCTCCCCTCCCCCCCTCCCTCTCAACCCAATGATTTGGAAAATGGGGGGAAAATGTAATTCAATAGGTACCAAAGTAATAAGTTATTTTATTCTGCGCCATTTGTGTTCCCAAGTAAATATATATTATCTATCTGCATGATCTCAGGCACGCCTGGTAAGCTGGTACAAGCATTGTAAGGCTTATTGAGGCATACTAGTACACAGAATGAGCAGTATCATTGAGTTATGTGCCTTACAACGCTTGTACCAGCATGCCAGTGTTCCAGCATTCAGAAGACATGGTTCAATCACTGTACATGTAGTAAGACATGGTCAGGGACCACCATCAGAGTAGCAGTATTAGGACCAATGGGCATTTTAAAGTGGGGGTCCAGTCAAAATGAAAAGTGTCTTAATGTTGCAATGTGGAAAAGTGCTAATCATAGATTATGGCAGTTTTTACAGAATGTTGATATCTCAAATTGGTGAAACGTTATGGCGCCATATCTGTAGTACTTTCCCCCCAAAATTGACACTACTAAGTAAATGAGTATTATAATGAGTGTTCATGACGTCAGACCAGTACTGTAAGATAATTAGTAACATATAACGCTTGATATTTGAGCTTTTGTTGACATTTTGCCCTTGCTTTGTCATTGCTTTGTCATTAACGTTAACATTGGTGCTATAAACACATGATAAATTACAGATGCTATCATCTCTAGAATGAAATGAACTTATTATTTAACCCTTTGGCTTTCACTGCGGGAGGCGACTTTAGTCGACCAAAATTAGGGGAAATCAAGGCAAACTTAAACACGATAAATTAACATTAAATCTATGTCGCAATAGTGAAATTTCGAAACTTAAATTCTATACATTGTACTTAGAACAAATCCACTTTATATTTTATTTTATGGAAAATGTTTCACAATAAATATGTCCTTTAAATATAAACTTTATAATTTCTTCAAAATAACTTGGCAATGGGATACGAGGCCTGAAAAAGTTTTTGGCAGTGAAAGGGTTAACATGTATATATTAATTACAGCCATATTGAATTTCCAATATATAACAATACGTATATCGAATACAGATTTAGCATCCAAATTTAATTGATTAAAGTAGTCATAATAATACATTTATATCATTTAGGTCTTAATATTCATGATATTTGCGCGAAATATTTTGAATAAATCATCATAACTTTGGAACGAATGAAGATATCAACATGCCATAAAAACCACATTAATCCACACGATTCACCCTATTTTCATTAGCCAAAAAATAATAATTAAATTCCTACTAGGACCAGACTCTATCTTTAAGACAACAATCCAAGCAGGTTAGAAGTGTCCTAACAGGGGCATTCATTGAAGTGTGCAGCCGAGCAAAAGCAGGAAGAGAAGATAGTGTTGGGTTGGGGGGGGGGGGGGGGGGGAGGAGGATGGCCTTAAGGGTAAAAAGGTTATCTGTTTAGGAGCAGTGCAGTAGGGTAGATGTGGACAATCAGCATCAGGCGTTCTTAAAATTTCTACAACACCTACATTCATCACCAATTGAAAATGGAATCAAGCACAATTTAAAATACTAATATGTTCGATGAAATTTTGTAACGGTTGAATAGTGGGGAATTTGGTCAATGCGAAAAAGATTTGGACACAGATGGCCAAATGATTTTGTGAAGGGAAAGATTCATGACAATAGTATTGTACTGTATAGTAAGCAACCAATGTTGTATTCTCAATCCACAGAAGTTTAGTGTTCATGAAAATATGTTGTGAATATAAAATGATATCATGTGAATATAGCATGTTGCAAATGTTGACTCTTCCATTTATTGAATGCAAGTCTTGTTACAACATGTATAATTGTGTGTGTACTAACAAAGTGTCGTGATTGTGAGTTTTTGGCCAGTGCCAAAAATGTATGTCTGCATATCTTTCAAAAAACATGCAAAGGGTAAGCTGTTGTTCTAGTATTAGATATTGTTGTAATGTTCACTGCTGTAGGGTATGTTTATATTTGTTTCAACAGGGTCTGGAAAAAGCACAGCTTTCCGTCTCGCAGTACGGAAACCAGTGGCTGCCATGGAAGCTGAGCAGGAGAAGGAGTTTATGCTGAAGGTGAGCTTTTGGGTTCAGGTTACATTGTTGAAGATGTCTTTACTGAATGTGGTTTTGCATTGTCGAATTCACTGGATAATATGATGTCAAGGTTATGCAAATATCAGTAAGGATTTAAGCACGTTGCAGTGCAGCAATAATTGTGTTGGGAATTGTTTCCAATGTCATACTTGATGAATTAATCAGTCAAGTATTTTTGATGATTTATTCGATTTGATGTTTACCCTGAATGAGCGATTGAATGAGTTGTTAATATAACCATGGTTTCGAGCTGAACATGCCAACAATCATGACAATGAGATTGCTTGGTTGTTTGATGAATGAAAGGAATCAAGGATATCATGAGTCATTGTTTGCAACATCAACAACATCTGCAAGAAACTAATGAAAAGTAATGAACAACAATTTCTTTCAGGATTTCACCAAGCAGGGAATGTTGAGGCAGCAGTGCGATGCGGAAGGGACGGGCATCATTGCAAGTGACGAGGTGTTCGGCCCTTTTCATCAATGCCTACTCCGATCAGAGGCAGGTGTGGCATCAACAGGCGAGAGGGCACTGTTGTGCAGTTTCTGGAGTGGAGAAGGCCACTCTTCTTGTTACGGAACAAAGGAAACGAAAAAGGTTGAAGCCTCCGCTCTGTGCATTTGTGGATTTACACAGCCTGACAGGATGTACCAACTTCTGCAGACTCTGGGGTCAACAAATGATGGACTACTCGACAGGTAAGATAGTGATTGAAATATGCACCAAATAGAGGCGCTAAAAGGAAAAAATTATTCGGTGCTGAGTGCATACTGTAAATGTACTACTAGTAATTAGGTTACTGGACCTCGTTATTATGAACTTACTACTGTTGTGAATTGAAGGAAGAAATTGTCATATGTGGCCATTGTATGCTCTGTTAGGTTTCTAATATGGGCCTGCACAAGAAAGGTCTGCTATGAGGAAGAGGAGGAGAAAGCCTACCACCACCTACAGGAGCAAGGCAGAGGGGTTGATTTCGTTAATGTGCTTCGGCTGACAGCCTCATTACATGACCGGCCTGTGAAGTATAGGTGAGATTGTGTGGTTTTATGAAGCAGTTGATGTTAAGCACTGAACTTGAATGATTGCAGTGCATGTCATGCTACGTCTATGCACTTGATATGCTTGTATTTTGTGAGATTTATTTGATATTCCTACGGTAATCACAGCTTCACCCCAGAAGGGTATACCCTGCTGAGGTCGTTGAGGAACGAAGTTCGCCGGCGACAAATCGAACCCCATGCTGAGCAGAAGGCGGAGGTCCCAGCTGCAGCTATGACGCTATTCCACAGCCGGTATTTGGACCATGTTGTGCGAGTTGCGGTGAACTTGCACGTGCTTTTCCACTGCATGAGGGCTGACATCAAGGGCGAGCGGCCATCAGAGATCTCGCGCATCATCAGGGTGGATATGTTGAAGAGGTCTAAAGCGCTGGTGGATTATCTCACAATCCAGAAGGTGTTTCTGTTAGAGGTACGTGGCCACAAATATCAATTCCGTCATAACCATGATGTCGACATGGTCAAAACATTTCTGTACATGGACTGTATGTAACACTACATCTCTGAATGTTCATTGCACAAGTGACGAAGAACACACACTAGTGATGTGTCATGTCTTTCTGTATATTCAGTTTTAATAGCGTAATGGTCGTATTACAAGCACATTCTGGAATGATTTCATTATGATGATTTGTTGTGTTAGAAAGATCTGACCATGATCATGATTGTAGTTGAAGCAGCAAGGACAGCGCTTAATATCCATAAGGCTTTGCCATTCCCAAAAGAATTGCTTGTTCAATAATCATGACAACCTGCATTGGAACTAATCATCGCTATATTGCAATAGAACATGATGACATAGTGCTGTATACTAACATATACTGACAGGGTGCGCTTGGAGTGACAGTAAAGGAAGGGCAACATGATTCTACGGCTGATACTCAGAAGGATGTCCAGTTTCTGGATTTAGCGTCCAAGCTGCTAACCAAGGCAGGTCCTGGTTTCACGTACCGCGACGCAAAGCGTATGCTGCCAGGCAAGACATTTGAGGTAGAGGGTCTTTTGCTTCGAATGCAAAAGGAAGGATTCGGCACGATAGTGGAAAAGGGGAGGTAAGCTTGTTCATGTATTAACATAGGATGTTGTGGCATATTGTATATTATACATGAACAAGGAAGTCATCACCTAATGCCTGAACTGTTGCAGGTCCAAAGTGTTCTTCAAAGCTAGGAGAATGACAGACGGTCAGCTGAAGGAGTTGCGCATCAGCCGTCAGAAGTACGAGGGCATGCATCGCCAGCCTGGAGTCCTTTCAATGACTCAGCTGCAGGCGAACCCCTATGATGATGAACCAAAGGTAAATAGTATCATGGGCCAAAATGCATGTTTCACCCTCAAAATATAACAGCATGTTCCATATGAGTAGCATGTAATATTTGTTGTAAACGGTCGTTCCTTCAACTGTACAATCCATACCTTTTAGCTGAGAGCAAAACGTACACTAGAAGAGGATGAGTTGAGGTCTCGGAAGAAGCAGGTAATTAAATACTAGGCACCAGTTGTTACATGTAACCTCTATTGCAGTAACATTAGGGCTGGCATCGACAGTCGATCTTCAATATCGATATCGCTGGTCATCCCAACGATATTATTGATAAAATATCGCTACGAGGCGAGCCCACGAACAGATCGTTATAACCTCGCGTTATTGGTAGCTGCCTGGACCTGATATGTTATCAGTGTTTATTCAGACACTTTTCCATGTCAAATTTGATGGGAAAAATGGTTGGAGATGAACTGGCATAAAATTCAGGTGTAAAAAACAAACTCTGTTACACAGAAATAGCCAAAATTAGCTTACCGGATGGAAGGATGATTCAAAATTACCATGATTTGAACTATCGATTTTTAAAATTCCTTATCGATAATCGTTTTTCACGTATGTATCGATATAAATATCGATATTTCGATATATCGTGCCAGCCCTAAGTAACATACAGATATATTTTTAAAACATGTATGATGCAGGCAATCACTTTTGCGCTTTCATATGTGAAAGTATGTTCAAAATTTGATATGTTCATGGGCTATAGTCCTGCTGCTCATATGATACCTTTATGTGTTACCATGTCAACACTTCCATAAGGAGTGCACTCCAAGCATTTGATAATGAAATAAGAAGAATAATGTTCATCACTGCAGGCAACCCAGAGCATGCCGACTTTCTCAGGCAGCAAAGACGCAGTACCAAGAGGAAGGGACGATGTGGTATGTAGGAGATATACACAATGCGCATTAGGACTGCTTATGACACCTTTATGTGTTATTATGGCAACACTTCCATAAGGTGTACACTATGAGCATTTGACATAAATGAAATAAGAATAATGTTCATCACTGCAGGCAACCCAGAGCATGCCGACTTTCTCAGGCAGCAAAGACGCAGCACCAAGAGGAAGGGACGATGTGGTATGTAGCAGATATACACAATGCGCATTAGGACTGCTTATGACACCTTTATGTGTTATTATGGCAACACTTCCATAAGGTGTACACTATGAGCATTTGACATAAATGAAATAAGAATAATGTTCATCACTGCAGGCAACCCAGAGCATGCCGACTTTCTCAGGCAGCAAAGACGCAGTAGCAAGAGCAAGGGACGATGTGGTATGTAGCAGATATACACAATGCGCATTAGGACTGCTTATGACACCTTTATGTGTTATTATGGCAACACTTCCATAAGGTGTACACTATGAGCATTTGACATAAATGAAATAAGAATAATGTTCATCACTGCAGGCAACCCAGAGCATGCCGACTTTCTCAGGCAGCAAAGACGCAGTAGCAAGAGCAAGGGACGATGTGGTATGTAGCAGATAAGTAATTATGTGTCATGGTTATGTGGAATAGATGTGGTAATAATCTTGTTCATTTGAAATTGTTGTGGTTGATACATGTAGTCGAATGTAAGCCAAATGAAGCATGCACAATTGCCAGGAAAAGTTAGTGATGCCCCATGTGCATACAAGAAGGTTAAGTATTGCCCAATAATGCTACAGATGTCCTTCGCGCAGCAAGGGAAAACATCGAGAATCTCCCCGGAACCTGAGACCTGTCACTCCAAATCTTCATTTGTGCAAGACTCGGATACCACTGGTGACCATATGGTAAGAAAACACTTTTTGTGTTATATACTAGTACGTCGGTAATGATTGTAGAAGTGAGTCAGTTATACAGAGGCAGCAATATCTTGAGGAGATGATTTTGTGTGCGCTAGATATTGACAATTTCCTTCAAGATAAATATATCGAGGCAATTAAGTGTCATAGTTATATCAAACAGAAATCGTAATGCACATGCTGATGCACACCTTCTGTAGTCGATACTAATCATAGAAAACAAGGAAAATAGTACATTGAAAAATGGGATGAAATGTTAGTCATGCACCATGCCCACACATGAAGGTTAAATAACGGAACATTGCCCATGAATGCTACAGATGACATCGAGAACCTCTCCGGAACCTGGGACTTCCCACTTCAGATCTTCGTTTGGCCAGGAATCGGAGAACCCTGGTGACCATATGGTAAGAAGAAACTAGTTGTATTATTTATGCCAATTATGGTTTGACACGTTGGTAAGTTTTAAAGCATTAGCAATATTTCTGGAAGGAGATCATGTTGTATATGCTAAATATTGACAATTTCCTTCCAAATAATTATCTGTAGGAAATTATGTGTCATAGCTTGATCAAATAGAACTGATACTGAACATGGTCATGGATAATTTTTGTACTTGATACCAATTTAGAATATGAGATATATAATTCCTAGAATATGAGCTATCTAAGGTTAAGTAATGCGACATTGGCCATGAATGTTACAAGTCAACATTAAAATTGAGCAAGGAATCGATGACCACTGTTGACGACATAGTAAGGAAACACCTAGCCGTGTAATAAATGTTGATTGCGGATGAAGCGAGATTACTATTAAAATGTGATATGGGATTGATATTCAATGTAAACATTATTTCATGTTACTTGTATTGCAGCCAGCCATTGAAGGGCATGGAATCGTGGACGCCCTGCCATCGAAGCAAGCCAGTGACTTGCAACATGATGGTACCTCGGTATGTAGGTCACTTACTTTAGGTCTTATTAATTATTGGATGTTTTTGTAATAGAGACACTGAGCTTCATATGTAGTGACAGTATGTGTTACACTAATGCACATGAACTTGCCATTGGAACAGTATGTTGTGCTGCGGAAGAACAGAACCCCACCACCACTGAAAACACTGGCCAGCAATGCTTTGGTATGCATATCTCTATATCGACAGACTAAAGCAAAAATGGCCTAAGTCATTTTTTTCGCAAAATGAGATTTTTTTTCCATAGTGTTCATTTCGACATTCTGCATCAATAAAAATAAAACATGTGCGGAGAAATGCATGGAAATTATTTATAATTAACGTTAATTATTTGGCCTAACTCGTTATGACTTAGGCCAATTTCCCACATTTGACTTAGGCCATTTTCTCACAACTGCAGTCAGTCTGCAGAGACTTAGGCCATTTGGTAATTTTGAGTTAGGCCATTTTGCATAGTGTCATGTTTGACTCAGACCGTTTGTCATGTATTCTTGGCGCGGGTATTTTCTATCAAACTGTCCTCTGGACCCGTGAAGGCATTTATATTTTTCCCATTTCTACTGATTTTATCACCAGTATGTCTTTTGATGAAAGTTCTCTCGGAGCGCTGAAGATTGGTGCCTGTTTTTGCATGCTGAACAGTTGGGACTCGGTAATTATTCAATAATAGCCATCAGAATATGTGGTCGCCATGAGCGATATAATGCAGATAATATGTGTCCGATTGCAAGATTTTTTTTTGCCAAATCAATTAATTTAGGCTATGCCATATCTCACGCGTGGCAAAACAGTAAGTAGAAGCTAGGTGTATGCCTAGAAGATCTATCGAAAATGGTATGAATCGATTATTGTCTATCCGATAGTCCAAATTGTTAATGACACCATTATTAACCCTATGCCTGATTCACATGCAGCAAAAATCTTCGTTAAGCTTCAGAAAGTCTTTTCTTTGGAAAATGCCAAACTCGAAGATATCTAAATAATCTCCAATTAATTCAGATTTCCATGGGTAGCTCTGAAAATACCTCAGGTAGCATAGGGTTAATAAGCATACATGGAGTTCAAGGCCCACAGTATAGGGCCTGGATCTAGCCATCCATGTGCCATAGGCCTACTACTAGGACCACAAGTATATATATACTAAGCTACATCATCCTTAGCCTTATGATACCGTGTAGCATCAATTGGTTTTCTCTTATTCAAAACTGAACATCACTACAGGACATTTCATATTACTGAAATCAGTCGGAACAGCCAACGGACACCAACAAAACGCACAACTTCATTTTGTGAACTCACAAAATTTTGCCCTATGTCGCCGCGACAGCGGGGTCGTTTGGTCTGTCCTAGTCAAGCCTATACTACTACATCATGCTTATTAGGCCTAATTGACGTTATAAACAGCAAATATTTAACTTTCCATTGGCAAGTGTGATAACGTCAGTGGGCCCTGGCCCAGGTAGTACTATATTATAAATATTACACCGATATATGCACACATCCCAGAGAAGCACATTCTCCAGCCTATACCATCATCTATTGAAATATCTATGTCCTACGAGTATCCTACGAGTATCTACAGTGGCTGATTCATGCCATATGAATAGTTTTCGTCGCGAATTTAATTGTGGCGACTGAAATCATTAAATCTCACCGCGACCAAAACATTCTCGCCGCAGTGAAAATAGTTGATGTCGCAACTGAAACATTTTGGTCGCAACGAAAACCATTGTTGCCGCGACCAAAACAATCTCGCCACAGCGAAAATCGTTGTTGCCGCGACCGACACATTTCTGCTGCAGCGAGAACAGTTACCACCGCGGCGATAATTACACTAACTGTGAATTTTCACTGCGGCGATAATTGCAAAAATAAATAGTTTGTTCTCTTTTAGTTGATGGTAAGAAGAACTGTGTAACAAGTATGGCCATTCTCGCCGTGGCGATAATCATTTTCGCTGCAGCGAGAATGTTTTAGTCGCGGTTATAAGTATTAAAATCGCGGCAAGAACAATTTCGCTGCAGCGAAAATGATTCTGGTCGCGGCGATAATGTTCTTGCCGCAGCTAAAAGTATTTAATTCGCAGCGAGAATATTATTGCCGCAACGAAAACGTTTCGGTCGCGGATTTAATGATTTTGGTCGTGATTTAAATGGTTTTAGTCGTGACAATTAAATTCGCGATGAAAACTGTTCAGGGAAAACGCATTATGGCATGAATCAGCCACCTCAAGTATCTATGTCCTGCTCGTCGAAGTAATTAGGGTCCAATGTTACACATCATAAGGCCTGGTCACACTGCCCAATTAAAACGCATGAATTACGTATGAAGTTCGTTTTATTTTAGTCTTACGCGATACATCTGTCATTTGCGTATTTCATCATTTTTTCTGACGTAGAACGTCAGTGGTTGTATGTGGATGTACGCCCGATCATCGTTTCACCAGATTCTGGGTTTTGAGCAGCTCAAAAATCGGTTCGCGTAAGACTTTTCGCAGTTTCAAGCTGTTTTTATGTTATTTTTCGCGTAGGTTGCGTAGTTCTTACGTGGACAATGCACGAAATATGCGTGGAATATTAGTGATTGTTCGCGAAAATGTTGCCGCTATCACGTTCATCGATGGCTTTTCACTGAAGAATAACAGACATATCACGCATGTTCTGCACTATAACACGTATATTTCACTCAAAATCACCAACAATCACTTAAAAAATTCTTTATTGCGCTGAAGTGCATGCTTTATTAGTGATTTGTACGTGACATTTCCATAATTCTTGCGCAGTTCATCGGTGATTTTTCATCACGTAAATCAGCAAAAATGGTCAAATTCTCCACTAACAGTCACGCACAACCAAATCTTAACCAAATTTTCACGTGATTCATGTGTTTTCGGCTGTCTGACCGGGCCTCAAAGTGGCTTATGAGTGGCACTAACTTTTTTTATTTAGGATATAGCTTTTCTTCTGAAAAATTATTTACTCACTCTTGAAACTGGAAATTGAATATATGGAACATCAAATTAAAAGAAAAATTTGAATGTCCCTAATAAGCTTCCCTAATAATATTTTCGATGCGTCTAAAACCATTTCCGATCTGTCCGAAATATTTCAGACAAGTTGGAAAGTGCTGCATTTTATAATCTCGTCTTAAAGCTTCTGTTCGGGAGCAAAACTCAAAATTCTGGCAGATAGAAGCCACTGTGGACACATCCAATACTTTCACGTTTGGTATTCCAATGACTCGGGGCCAGATGCTCCTGCAAACGTCATTGAAGAAGTCCAAAAGCAAAAGGTTGTGTAGGCCTGCATCTGAATTTACATGAGTTTATCTTTCAAATTGTACATGTGAAGTGAGTTTCGTTTGACTATGTACAGTGCTTAGAGCCGCCGGGATTGGGCGCTTTTACAAGACACGGTGCCGTTGTTTTTTTTTTCATGTAATACCACGGTATAAGTGTCACCATGTTGTGAAACACCCATATAAGATTAGTGTCATATAATGAAGTGCAATATACAGAAATGTGATAAACACACATTCATGACATGACATGACGAGTGGCAACTGGTTCAGGCAACAGTTGAAATGACTGACTATATGATTTATTATACATAAGTATCAATGCACTATATCATGATGTACATGATATATACATGATATATAATTAGAAGTGTTCCACGATTGTGTATTTGACAATGAGATTTTGTCGTATTCCTTAAATAAATGAGTCGAAAATAACCTAAGGGTTAGATTTACCGGACGATTTTAGTTTTAAACATTGCAGGTGACATACGACCTTGACCAACCAAGGTCATCTGTGTGAACATCAATGTCACCATTAGGTATGATGCATATGATGTTATATATGTTCATAATACAAACATATAAGCTCGATCAACAAGTATTTTGTCTGTAGATGCCAGTTTACACCTGTCAGGTCAGGCATAATTTTGAGTTTGGCCTTCAAGGTCATTTAGGCTCGAGTTCAAGGTCGCCAAAAGATGTGCTATCCATACATGGCTCCTTATAAGCTTACACACTATCCTAACCTGTATGTGCAAGTGTTCAAGCCTCAGATGCCAATTTACACATTTCACGTCAGACATTTAGCACTCAAGGTCATCCAAAATCAAGCTCGAAGTCATCATTAGTTGTTCCCTATACGACTTCCTATATGCTCATAATGCAAACTTAAGCTTCAACTACAAGAATTTCATCTAAAGAGGCAAACTTGGGCATATTTGGACCCCAAAATGGGTGTTTTGACCTTTCAAGATCATCGGAGGACGAATTGCAGATCAAATTTGGGCATTTTTGGACCCCAAAATGGATGTTTTTACCTTTCAAGGTCATCAAAGGTCAAACTCAAGGTCACCTCACAAAACGCTATACATGACTTCCTATTTGAAAGTGTCAATATCTATTCTCTCTTCAAGCGTTCTATGAGCAAAGTGGTAGCAGCTCCCATTGTGAAGGAAAAAAATACCGAAAATTTTCAAAAATGTTTTAAAGGGTGAAAAATATTTTTCCCCCTGGAAATGGCCCAAAATGGATAGTAATAAGATACTGATAAGCCACACGGAGACCAGTAATTCAAGGACAACAAAACTTATACACGTCACAAAGGTACATAAAGCAAAAATCATTAACTGGTTGAACAGTTTTTAGGAAAATGGCCGCCAAAGTTCAAAATTGAGCGTTTTTTGGACGAAAACGCCCGCCATTTGAGAAAGAATAAACAACAGAAAGTTATTGAAAAAATGCCTCCTTCTTGAATTATTTTTAAATTTTCAGAAAGATGGGACCATACACTTTAGAGATAAAAATTGTGAACGGACGGACAGACGAACGGCTAGACGGACGACGGACGCAACACGACGGCAATAAGTTATCGGACCATAGGTTTGTAACACCACGGTATAAGTGTCACCATGTTGTGAAACACCCATATAAGATTAGTGTCATATAATGAAGTGCAATATACAGAAATGTGACAAACACACATTCATGACATGACATGACGAGTGGCAACTGGTTCAGGCAACAGTTGAAATGACTGACTATATGATTTATTATACATAAGTATCAATGCACTATATCATGATGTACATGATATATACATGATATATAATTAGAAGTGTTCCACGATTGTGTATTTGACAATGAGATTTTGTCGTATTCCTTAAATAAATGAGTCGAAAATAACCTAAGGGTTAGATTTACCGGACGACTTTAGTTTTAAACATTGCAGGTGACATACGACCTTGACTAACCAAGGTCATCTGTGTGAACATCAATGTCACCATTAGGTATGATGCATATGATGTTATATATGTTCATAATACAAACATATAAGCTCGATCAACAAGTATTTTGTCTGTAGATGCCAGTTTACACCTGTCAGGTCAGGCATAATTTTGAGTTTGGCCTTCAAGGTCGTTTAGGCTCGAGTTCAAGGTCGCCAAAAGATGTGCTATCCATACATGGCTCCTTATAAGCTTACACACTATCCTAACCTGTATGTGCAAGTGTTCAAGCCTCAGATGCCAATTTACACATTTCACGTCAGACATTTAGCACTCAAGGTCATCCAAAATCAAGCTCGAAGTCATCATTAGTTGTTCCCTATACGACTTCCTATATGCTCATAATGCAAACTTAAGCTTCAACTACAAGAATTTCATCTAAAGAGGCAAACTTGGGCATATTTGGACCCCAAAATGAGTGTTTTGACCTTTCAAGATCATCGGAGGACGAATTGCAGATCAAATTTGGGCATTTTTGGACCCCAAAATGGGTGTTTTTACCTTTCAAGGTCATCAAAGGTCAAACTCAAGGTCACCTCACAAAACGCTATACATGACTTCCTATTTGAAAGTGTCAATATATATTCTCTCTTCAAGCGTTCTATGAGCAAAGTGGTAGCAGCTCCCATTGTGAAGGAAAAAAATACCGAAAATTTTCAAAAATGTTTTAAAGGGTGAAAAATATTTTTCCCCCTGGAAATGGCCCAAAATGGATAGTAATAAGATACTGATAAGCCACACGGAGACCAGTAATTCAAGGACAACAAAACTTATACACGTCACAAAGGTACATAAAGCAAAAATCATTAACTGGTTGAACAGTTTTTAGGAAAATGGCCGCCAAAGGTCAAAATTGAGCGTTTTTTGGACGAAAACGCCCGCCATTTGAGAAAGAATAAACAACAGAAAGTTATTGAAAAAATGCCTCCTTCTTGAATTATTTTTAAATTTTCAGAAAGATGGGACCATACACTTTAGAGATAAAAATTGTGAACAGACGGACAGACGAACGGCTAGACGGACGACGGACGCAACACGACGGCAATAAGTTATCGGACCATAGGTTTGGTAACCTAAAAATAACAATTGTTGATATTCTTTGATGTTCAATAAACCTGTTACCAGATAATTCGTTCTCAGTTTGTGGACTTTCAATTCATATTGCACCAATTATTCACTTGCAAACAGCAAAACGCATATGTCCTAAGTAACACGCCGTTGCATAAAATGGCCTAAGTCACGAAAGACAAAATGGCCTAAGTCAGTCGATTTAGTCAGAATGTGGCCTAAGTCACTTTGTTCCTGAATATTTGAAGATAATGATTATAGGATCAGATGCGTGCTTAGAGGTCATGCCAAGAAAGATGATAGCGAAAGTTTTTGCTGGTGGGATTAAAAACTACATGCAAAGACAGTTTTTTGTTTCTCCTGAAAAATCGCCTTTTTTGACTTAGGCCATTTTTGCTTTAGTGTGTCGATATGTTCAATAGCAGAAGGTTTCTAGTACTGTGGCCCTGTGTTGGCGACTTTGTGAATGTGTACAGATAATGCAATGCAAGAGTACACAATCTCACTTGAAAAACTTGATTGTACAACACTGACCTGTAAATCATGTTAGTTGCAGAGTGGGGTTGTATTCAGAAGGCACGTCAATACATGTAATCAGTGTATCTTGTAACATGTGTCATTGTACATGGGTTACAAATTCAATAAGTATAAGTGTACTTCGAACTGTTCACAGG
Organism: Terebella lapidaria; assembly: GCA_949152475.1. Lineage (NCBI taxonomy): Eukaryota > Metazoa > Annelida > Polychaeta > Terebellida > Terebellidae > Terebella > Terebella lapidaria. The sequence goes on along the minus strand of OX424559.1, from coordinate 12,390,976 downwards.
GATCTGACTGGAATATAGGTGGCTCGACACCTACAACAGCACACTGTGATGAAAGTAGCGAAAGTTCAACGGATGATGTAAGTAGATACATCAAATATATAATAGGGTCCTATGATTGGGTGTATAATGTGTGCCTTAGTAACTTACTCAAGAAAATGCAGTGTAACACATTCTGATTGTCAATTCTTCACATTTCAGTTCGGTGACAGCCTATTATAGGAAGTTGAACTGCAACATTTACTCCGATGTTCTCTCCTCTGCAAAGTGAACTTCCCTGAAGTGTGATCAACAGAAAGTTGTGATGGATGTTGTTCTCAAAGTTGAATGTTGTGTGATAATGTTTGTATGATTTGTATAGTGAGAACATGTGCAGTTTAGTGTATGATGTATTTAGCCCTATGATGTATTTAGCATGTTTCGTGGAAGGGAATGTTGTCTTTTTTTGACATGTATTTGCTTGTGAGTAAGAGGATTTGAAAGAAAAATGTAGATTGTACATGTATACAGTATTGACGTAGCTGAATTGACTGTGAATAAACTACTTGTGACTATCAATTGTTGATGAATTGCTGGTGTAGTTGTATTAGTTTACATGCAGGAATAGTGGAATATGTAATGCCTTTTATGTGGCCAGATTGGCAAGACGTTTGATTCATTGTGATACCTGTGTGTGTAGGGGTTATTGGCTTGTACGCCAATGAAACATGACAGAAATTAACAGACAGTAGTATAGCAGAAAATTTAGCATCGCTATTGGTGTCATTGTCATGTGCGACAGTAGTACGCCAGAGAATTTACCGTCGCTATTGGCGTCATTGTCGTGTGCGACAGTAGTACACCAGAGAATTTACCGTCGCTATTGGCGTCATTGTCGTGTGCGACAGTAGTACCCCAGAGAATTTACCGTCGCTATTGGCGTCATTGACGTGTCCCACAAGAATACGCCGGAGAATTTACCGTCGCTATTGGCGTCATTGTCGTGAGCGACAGTAATACGCCAGAGAATTTACCGTCGCTATTGTTGTGTCCCACAAGAATACTCCGGAGAATTTACCGTCGCTATTGGCGTCATTGTCGTGTCCCACAAGAATAGGCCGGAGAATTTACCGTCGCTATTGGCGTCATTGTCGTGTGCGACAGTAGTACGCCAGAGAATTTACCGTCGCTATTGGCGTCATTGTCATGTGCGACAGTAGTACGCCAGAGAATTTACCGTCGCTATTGGCGTCATTGTCGTGTGCGACAGTAGTACGCCAGAGAATTTACCGTCGCTATTGGCGTCATTGTCGTGTCCCACAAAAATACGCCGAATAATTTACCGTCGCTATTGGCGTCATTGTCGTGAGCCACAGTAGTACGCCAGAGAATTTACCGTCGCTATTGGCGTCATTGTCGTGTCCCACAAGAATACGCCGGAGAATTGACCGTCGCTATTGGCGTCATTGTCGTGTGCGACAGTAGTACGCCAGAGAATTTACCGTCGCTATTGGCGTCATTGTCGTGTCCCACAAGAATACGCCGAATAATTTACCGTCGCTATTGGCGTCATTGTCGTGAGCGACAGTAGTTCGCCAGAGAATTTACCGTCGCTATTGGCGTCATTGTCGTGTCCCACAAGAACACGCCGGAGAATTTACCGTCGCTATTGTCGTCATTGTCGTGTTCCACAAAAATACGACGGAGAATTGACCGTCGCTATTGGCGTCATTGTCGTGTCCCAGAAGATTACACCGGAGAATTTACCGTCGCTATTGGCGTCATTGTCGTGTCCCACAAGAACACGACGGACAATTTACCGTCGCTATTGGCGTCATTGTCGTGTCCCACAAGAACACGACGGACAATTTACCGTCGCTATTGGTGTCATTGTCGTGTGCGACAGTAGTATGCCAGAGAATTTACCGTCGCTATTGGCGTCATTGTCGTGTCCCACAAGAACACGCCGGAGAATTTACCGTCGCTATTGTCGTCATTGTCGTGTTCCACAAAAATACGACGGAGAATTGACCGTCGCTATTGGCGTCATGGTCGTGTCCCAGAAGATTACACCGGAGAATTTACCGTCGCTATTGGCGTCATTGTCGTGTCCCACAAGAACACGACGGACAATTTACCGTCGCTATTGGCGTCATTGTCGTGTCCCACAAGAACACGACGGACAATTTACCGTCGCTATTGGCGTCATTGTCGTGTGCGACAGTAGTATGCCAGAAAATTTACCGTCGCTATTGTCGTCATTGTCGTGAGCGACAGTAGTACGCCAGAGAATTTACCGTCGCTATTGGCGGCTTTGGCATTCCACCTGATATGGAACTCAGGGAAAATTTCGCGTAAGTTACCATGAAGGATAAACCCTACATTGGACTGATGAATTTATCGTATTTCAAAATATCATGAAATATCATTATATTTCTAATATTTTTGGTATACTGAAAAAAAAAAGTTTTCAAGCATTTTCTTTCTAATATCCAATTTACTATCTCTTTTGAGTTCTAAAGATCAATTAAGGTCATTTTCAAAGTTACGAAGTGGTTGCCCAGAGAGGAACACCTCACACATACACACAATTCTATTATGCTGAAAACAAACTTTACGTGTTTGTCTTCCATTCGCCAGTTTTCATGCTGGTAAGTATATCAATGTCACGTTACCCAGGTACTATTCTGTAACTATTCTGAATAGCTTTAAGAACAAGCGGTTTACTCAGAAATATACTGGGAATATATACCTCTTATACACGTACTAGCACGCCACTGTCACTGTGTTATTCCAGAACAATAATTCAGGTCTTCGCGATGTCGTAAAATCTAAAAATTATAATAATTTTGAAACACCAAAGAATGTTTTATATGAATATGTACGGTATAATAGAATACCACCAGAAACAACCCCAAAGGTCTTAGTTCTGTTACATAATCACTTATTTCTCACGATGTTACATCAGTCCATACTAGCTAATGCATCTATTCTACTCGCGTTGATACAGATGTCCCGAAACAAAACATGTCAAATGTTATGTCAAAACATGGTATTTCATACCAAAGCATACTATGAAAACTGCCACGGTGGACGGTCAATTCACATATGCCCATTATTGATTTAATATTCATCGATTTAGTGAACTGTCGAGCGTGATATCGATTTTATTTCCGCGTCGATACGTACTTGATACTCTACTTTTTCACTCTGACCACCTTTTGCCATTCGCGCTAAGGGGGAATTGAATACAATCAAACCCACGGTCTTGGATGGACTCGAGCGCTCATGAAAAGGTATGTTCATTCATCAAGTTAATTACTATTTGTAAAAATTTGCATATCATCACGTGCCGTGTTATGACATATATTTCAAAGCTTCGCATCATCTGAAATGAGAAATATATGCCAAATACGCCTCGTGAACGCTTGAATGTGACGATCTTCATGATGGTTTTTGCAAACCTCCAAAACTCGATATGATTTTGAAGTTTGAATTATATCAAGAGTGTCTTATATATATTCAAAGTCGCATGTACACAGTGGAGCTACACTTTTCCACATGAATCATAGCAATAAAAGCCGTTTTCACGTTGGGTAATATAAATAGCTAGAGGGTGTGTGTGTGTGGACTGCTATATTCTAGCTTGGCCGTTGTTGGCCTGTTGTAAGGCTTCTGTTGTATTGGGTAGGCCTATATTTGTTCAATACTTCGACCATCAATCTATCATTATCGACTGTGGAACGTATTTTGCAAATAACAGCAAAATATTACAGTGAAACGCACCACAAGCAACTCTCACGTATGGATAACTCCCACTATTATAGAAACAGAATATATTGGACAACAAAATTGAGTTGGGACAGACAAACAAATCATAAATAACAGCAAAATATGTCAGTTTGACCCGAGCAATGTAATGGCAACAACATGAGAAAAACCCACCAGAAGTCTTCAGATATTTAAATTGTGGTGTTTTAAAAGAATAAAATTGGGTTAGAATTTGATTTGTCAGTGGAAAATGTTTTTTTTAACTAAATTTTATCCACGTTTCATTCACGTACTACATGCATTTGTATCAGAAAAAAACAAGGTTACTTCTCTGTCGATCAATCGTGGTTTAGTTACAATTGTGGAATTTGGTCAATCAATACCGCTCCCCAAATAATTTCAAGACCACAAAATTGAATTTTTTGCGTAATATTTTATAACCACACAAATCAAGTGTCAGTAAAACGTAGGCAGATCTAGGCTGACATACTGGATATTGATAATTCGTGAATAAAACAAATATTATCGCAAAAAACTTTCATGGCCGTGCATAATGTTGAGTACACACAGGCGATTATTAAAGTACAATATAGCCTATATAATTGGCACATCCAACGGTCAATTTCTTTAATAACTAAACACTTGATTACGTATCTATCAGCTATTTTCATAAGAAAATGTTGGCTGCGATTTCTAGAAATAGCATTAACACGTATGTGCATGGCATACTAGTAATGTGGAACATGTCCGTAATGTCGATATCTGGTACACTTTATTATGCATCACCAAAGGAAATGCATCATAGGCCTGCTCGAAAGTTTGCGTATGTCTAGTGCATTCTTTGATATGAGAGTATAAAAATATATTGGCCTTAGCTTTACCATAGCTGCCCCTTCAGAGGTGGGTTTATCATCTGAAAATCGTTAAGTTGTCAATGTGTAGGCCTATATATATTCAGCTCAAGGGAGGTAATATGCAACATAAACTGTACAATTAATTCATTCCAATTTAGCATGCCAGCCATCGGCATCAAAATCTCCATCTCGTCACTGATGCATCCTTAGCGAATCGAGTCAAACGCCCTACCACAGACGTGGTGACATTTGCACGCACACGGAAAATCGATAGGCATCAAACATAATATCGATTGCAAAATTCTGATAATCGATTGGGCAGAAACACGAGTTTTCACAGCACCCTAGCTACGCTTGACACGTAGATCCGGCCATGCCCGTGAATCTTTGACTTGTGTGTTGGTCAGTTTGTCACACACATATCCTCCCACACGTATCTTCTGGAATACAGCTATTGCTAGACGAGGGAATACGGTGATTTATTGCTGGCGCGCGTTGCACGTCGGGATCGTTCGTTCTCTACACCAGAACCGTCGGCGGGTCAATGCGCCCGTCGTTTTACATTTTCACTCAGGTAAATTGATTAAACTATTTCGATCAAAATCATTACCATTGTAAAATTTCTGGGTTAATTTTGAGCCTATATTTGGTGATGGGTATCGGATACAGTAGGCATCCAACATCCAACAGTTTTCTACAATGTGTGATAGGCCTAACACATTTACTAACACGTGAAACGTGGGAATCTGTAGGCCCAGTGATGAAAAATGGAAATAAAATTCTTATCCACGATGCCCGAGAATTCAACTACTATCAAAACCCTTCTAATTTTGGTGACAAATGTAATTGCCATTTTTGCTCAACTAATGTTTCAATTCACTCGAAGTAGGTCTAATAACTCACGTCATTCTGGTGTCGATGTTTGTCGCAACCATGACGAATGACATGTAATTAATATATTATTAATGTACAGAGGTATCGACCTATTTGTTCATAGCGAACAGTTACCTTCGGCTGTTAGAATGATAAATCAAGTTTCGTACGTGATATATTTACTGGGGCACATCTACAAAGAGTACATGTAAATATTCAAATTGTAACTGACCTGAGATTAGTGAATCAATTCATACTTTCAAATAGATATATACTTTCTGAAAGAAGCAATTTACTTTTATTTTCACCACCTTGTATGAATCATCACTAATTGGTAAAAGCAATCGATAACCTATCATTAGGAATTGGAGTCAGTGACCTTTATGAATTTACGAAATGATGAATTTCTCTTTTCAATTATGTACATTCTGCTGTACTATGTATTCTCCTGTTGCATTAGGAACAAAGCCTTGTGTTTGAAAGCATAGAACATTCCAACGTCACATGCTTTTGGATTTACCATATGCACTCAACACACGACACCGTCTTGTGACTGCACATTAGAAATTGAAAAACAAGTGACACCAACGTGTGACTGCACATTTAAAATTAGCCCAAAGGCTAAGACAGGTTACCGGACAATTTTGGTTTGGCCATGGCAGCATTGGCAGGTAACAGACCTTGAGATTTACCAATCAAGGTTCGCAGTGTGAACATATGGCCTTGAGATTTACCAATCAAGGTCATCCGTGTGAACTTCGATGTCACCATTACATGTATGTATGCGGCATTTGATATTCTATATGTTCATAATACAAAGATATATCTGGGTGGAATCGTTTAGGCCGCTCAGGTCAATTTACACATTACGAGTCAGACATTTGGCACTCAAGGTCATCTGACGTCAAGTTCAAGGTCATCATTAGTTGTGCCATACAGGGTAGGCAGGTTTTTGCCATGGGGAGTTTCTGCCATGGATTAAACCGGTTTAAACCGCCCTGGCAAAAACAGGTTTTTGCCACATTTTTGGCAAAAACTGGCAAAAACCTCTTCCATGAGAAATTGTTGACCTAAATAAAATCTGTTCATTCAATACAAACAATTACATGTATACTAGTATGTGGTTTATTCAAAAATATGATGTTGTTAGAGTCAGCATCACAGCATGCAGGTTCCTGTGTTATGACATGCCTGCCTAGGGGGTGTTGTGTAATTCCAGATGTTGCTATTATCTCAGTGAAATAGCTGGTGTGGGTGATTTTATGTAACGTGATGGCTGTGAACATACATGGTACTATCAGCAGGACGTGATGGATCACAATGTGCAATTTGTGACTGAAATTATCAATTTGACAATTAAAATTTACCTTTTGCTATAATTTCTGAAAAATGCACAAGCCACAATGCTGGAGTAACTAGTAAGGAGACAACTCTGATCTCTCCTTATGTTTTTCATACCCACTGGTACATGCTTACAATTCATTGTTCAGGGATACTAGTAGTTGAGAAGTGTTCCTGCCAGTTTTTGCCAGTTTAATCCGGTTTTAACCGGATTATACTAGTTTTTGCCAATGTCCTGGCAAAAACAGGTTTTTGCCGGCAAAAACCCAACCCTGGTGCCATATATGTCTTGCTATATGTTCATAATGCAAACATGAGCTCTATCTGCAAGCATTTCATCTATAGAGGCAAATCTGGGCATTTTTTACTCAAAAATGGCTGTTTTGACCTTTCAAGGTCATCGAAGGTCAAATTCAAGGTCACCACACAAATCGCCATATATGACTTCCCATTTGAAAGTGCCAATATCTAAGCTCTGTCTTCAAGTGTTCTATGAGTACAGTCCTGGCAGCTCCCACTATGAAGGAAAAAAGTGCCAAAAGTCCAAATTTTTTTTCAAAGGGTGAAAATTTTTTTTTGTCTAGAAATGGCCCAAAATGGATAGTAATGCAATTTGGGCCGAAAAAAATTTTGTCGTCGACCCGTCGAAAAAACAAAATGGCCGCCATACGCAGACCGGCGATTCAAGGGCAACCAAACTTATACACATCACAGAGGTACATAAGGAGAATCTTTTGAAACAAAAATCTCAAATCTGATCAGACAATTTTGAGGAAATGGCCGCCATAGTTCAAAATTGACCATTTTTCAACGAAAACGGCCACCATTTTGAAAAAAAATAAAAAATAAAAAAAATAAAAAATATCTCCTTCTCGAATTATTTCAAGGTATCTTTTCCCAAATTTTCAGAAAGATTGGACCGTAAACTTTAAAGATAAAAATGTGGACGGACGACGACGCCGGACGGACGGACGCCGGACGCAACGCCATGGCAATAGGTTATCGGACCATAGGTCCGGTAACCTAAAAATCAAGAAACACATAACACTGCCTTCTGACTGAACATTTAGAAATTAAGAAACACACGACACCGCCTTGTGACTGCAGACTTAATTCATTCGTTTTCATTTCATTTCGAACTGGTTCATACAGTACATAATTTATAAGAACAGATTCTATACGTATGAAAAAGCAAGATCACGTGATAGAAAATAATAAAGTAAAAAAAAAACCAAACAACAAAACAGATCAAACGTAATATCACAGGAAAATACTTTACACTTGGTAATGTTCTTACTCTCGAGATTTGCACACACAAAATTCGTGTTCGTGACTTTAGCAAATGTGATACTCGGTGATATTACTGATTGTGATCACACAAATATCACCCATGGTAATGTTAGCAAGTGTAGTATGTATAACATATGGTAAAGTTTTTCATGGGTTCAGGCCGTATAACGCACGGTAATGTTCGTGCCTAGGTTTGGCACGTATAAGGTAAGATAGGGCCTATATATATAACGCATTGAGTCTGCAGGTTTATCGTTACGGTAGAAAATAATGTTGAGAGTTTGCAAGTTGAGCCCGTATAAAAATTTCAATGTATGTTTGCAGGTTAAGCGCGTATAACACAGTTTATATGAATGACAACGCCTACCAGAGGCTACCGCCCTCAGCCTCCTCCCCCACCCTGACCGCTGTCCAGGTGGAGACACCATCGCCCGGCAGGCGGCGCTCCAACAGCAAGTCCAGGGTTGGTAACTAATTTCTCTCCACATGTACGTTAACGTTTCTTATAATCTTGTATCACAGTTGCGTTTGTGCCCTGTTTGTCAATCCAGTGTTGTTATTTCATGTTATCGAGTTGATATTGAACGCGTGGTCATTCCGCTTGGTATGCCGAGATAATGCTAAACACGATATCAAGAGTTTTAAATGCATTTTTTTTCAATCGAAAATTTCCTTGAGCAGACGACGGAGATTGTCTGGATGAAGGTTCGCATAGAGATTTTACCCCTATAATGAGTGATCTGAATGACCTATTATTTACATTAAAACAAGATTTTGGTGTCTTGATTTTGCAGGTGATATCTGTTTGGAAGCAGTGGCGGAGGTCGTGGCCCACAATTAACGTAGACAGACTGGTCAGGATGCGGCTACGGTGGCGTACAGTGGCCAAGATCCTTGGCGGTATTCTCTTCTTCAAGATCACGCTGTCCATGCTAGGTTCGCTCGGGGGTTCGGGCACGTCAGGTGTGGAATACATGGTCATGCCAGACGGGGCCATGGCTAGGGATATCTTAGCGAACGATAGCTTCGCCGGTGTTGGGATTAATACGACGGAGGCGCCCCCGCCGCCACCTCCGCCAATCCCGCCACCCGCGGAGGCGATCACGTGCGAGACTCTGCGAGATTATGCAAATTTGGTGGAGTCGGCACCGGAAGTGGATGAGTGGCAGACGATACAACTAGGGATTTCATTCGCTTTTTCTGCTTATTTCGATGATAGACTCGATGGGATAGCAGCTATTAAAGTGAATGCTCTAGCTGACGAATGGCTCGACGCACCCACGCCTTTTTGTCAACTATGGTTCTCAGACAGAGTAGAACCGTTCGCACTTACAGCAAATGTTACAAACTTCCCGGCACAACAAACTGCAAGGTAGGTTATCACTGGTGGGGGAAGGTGGCCTATATACTATATATCGTACTTCAACTGAATGAATTATAATAGAATCAATACATTGTGTGGGAATATTCATTATAAGCGACTCCACACACTTTAATGAGCCCGGTGACCAGAGATAGGTTTACCAGTACTACACGTACGAATGGTTTGATTCAATTACATGTAAACAATCGGAAGTCAACTAGGTTATTTTCTTGTGCACTACCCGATCAAAACATGAAGATCACCGTCAAATGATAAATTAATGATATTTATTCAAACAAATGATTCTGAATTATATACTGTACATTGTAATAATAAGCACGAAATTCCATGAAACTCGAAATGTCATCATATCCAAATACTACATGTTTTACACAAGCGTATTCACATATATTTGAGTGGTTCTTTTTGTTGTGCGGTGTCGCAGCGTGTTGCATTCAATAAAACAAGAAAAAACATTAACTAAAGTCACATTTTGCTGGTAAATCTCTAGTAATTATCCACTTAAGTCATTCTAGGGGAGGATTCACAGCTTAATGTGAATTTAATGCCTATCATTAAATACATGTAATTATGCCAACTATACATATATTCGATGATTATATACGTGATACCTAGATATATTAATAGCAATGGAACTAGTATATGATGTTGTTTTATTCTTTTGTACAGTAAAATTGGTTAATATCAATTACTCAACAGCCCAATTTTAATGAACTCATAGAAACGAATTCGTCAGCTTTGACTGACATTTGAGTTCATTGGGTTGCTTGACACAACATCGTTAATCTGATATTGGGATGGACAAAATATATTGTGCACATGTATTTGAGCAGTTGTAGGACATATATTTTGCACTGATAATTCATCAACAAATATTGAACATTTTATTAAAGCAAACACACTCCTCATCTCATTCACTTATTCACATGTAATTTGCATCCACCTTGAATATCATACCTGGCCCTATTATGCTATATATGCTAATCACTAACGCAAGCCTCTTTCACGTGGCAGTGTTTAGTATTGATTATCGATAGTTTTTATCAGGACCATTGAATAATTGTCCAAACACTGCCACTAAAGTTTCCCAATAAATGGATACATCGATTACACGAGAAGCTGTGGGTTATAATGACACGTGACTGCTGTTCTCTAGTACACATATGTACATATTGTCTGTGGCGGATTTAAGGCCCGATGATTAAACTATGTTTCAAAAGATCAAGTTTTGTTGTGATATCAACGGTAGATCTCCTGGTTCCTCCCACGGAATGGTCTTACAACGACCACCCGTTCACCAAGATCCGAACCGACAAAATATGCCAATATAACCAAATTGTGGGAGAATTAATAATGTAGGAATTAGGTGTTAAGGACACTAATTTAATATATTGAACGGAAAACGCTATGCACACCACAGAAGAACACTTTTCCATCGAGTCATTTTTAAAACGCTAAATTGGACTCATTTTTATAAATGTAACGTTTTTGATACTAATATCCTTGCGATAAAATAACATGTTTAGTAAAATACATGTAAGCCCTTGAATGGGTTCTACATCAATCAAGCGTAACATACATATTTAGATATATCAATAGCCAATTCCCTACAATCGATAACCGAGCATCAACAAAACATCATAATTTTCATCAAAAAACAATCGTTATCATTCCGAGTAACATTTACATTACCGGTATGCTGTTTATTTGCAGATACAAGTCCGTGATGTACACATGTGCATATAAGCCGACAGACCCGGAGATGCCCGCTCCAGTGGCGCTCTCAATGTCATCAGAGGCCTGCGGGAAACCTCTCAGTATGTTCAAACTACATAGGATGGACAGATCCAACCCCATAGAGAACCGACAGAAGATCTCCGTCTGCTTGGCTAGCCCCATGCGACTGAACTTCTCGGAGCCTGGCGAGATGGTAGACTGGATCGAGGTACACAAGATCTTCGGTGTCAGCAAGTATATTATGTATGAGCATGACATAGCGGACAATGTCCGGCCCTACATGCAGCACTACATCGACAAAGGCACCATGGAAGTTGTACGGTGGAAGTTACCGGCAGAGATTCGTGATCCGAGGGAAAGCATCAAAGCTTTCGGACAACTCAGTATGATTAACGACTGTCTCTATAGGAATATGTTTAAGACTAGATACCTCGTCTTCTTGGACTTGGATGAAATGATGGTACCTCGAGGAATGTCTAAGACATTGGAAGAGGTTCTAGTAACGACTTCTTGTCAAGACAAGGCCCAGACCATCATTCGAAGTGCCTTCTTTAGAAAACAATGGACGAACGATGAGAAGTATGCCTCTGACGAACGCATGGTCAAGCGAAGTTTGGTATCTCTACTAAAGACGAAACGCGAGCGGAAAGTTTTGGCTATCAACGTCCACGCTAAGTATATAGTAATTCCAGAGATGATAGATGCTGTTGAGACGTTGGCTGCCTTGCGGTTCATCCCCACAGTCGTCAATAACACAGGGGAGGCAACGTGTATTCTCCTAGCTAAGGAATGCCTACTGCACCACTATCGGTATTATGAGGAATTCTCAGGAGATTGGATGATTGACAGAAAACTGCACGAGTTCACAAAACTCATCGTGGAGCGGACGGGGGCAGTGTTCGAAGACGTGGCACGAATCATCCTTGCACAGCAACAGGCTGCACAAGCGGCTGCAATAGAGGCCCAACCCGCACAGGCGCCTGATGAAAGCCCAATTTTCGACCATCCACCGAGCGATTCAGCTGGTTCGCAAGCCGTTGATTCCCCTGGGAATCCAGTAGCAGCCCCTGTAGACAGTGCCCAACCCTCAGATGCACAACCCCCGCCCAACTCTGACACAGGAAGCGATGTCGCACAACCACCACCGCCACTGCCACCATCTGTTCCTGACTCAGCGATCCAGACAGCTGATGCCAATGCCAACGTCCCGTCAGTGGTTCCAGCAGCCCCATCACCGCCCCCAGAGGGTGATGGGGTCCCTCCTGGAGCCCCCATGGATGCGGTCGGGAACCCTGCCCCCGCAGAGGACACCCAGCCAGGTGACAGTGTGCCTCTGGGTGGGGACGTAGCAGCCCCCGTGGAAGGTGACGTTGGGGCACCTGCTGGGGCGGAAGGGGAGGCTCCAGGAGATGTCCCGGCTGGATGAAGACTGGGACGGATAAATAGTTGACTTATTGAAGACATATTTATTGAAGAAGTATTTTATTACTCGGGATTGTCGGATCCTGTTGCCTGTGGTCGGTGATGTTTTTTCTATCGTTTGACTTTTTCGTTCACATGTGACATCAATGTTATTCACTACAGTATATCCCAGCTTCCTAAAATCGGACTATAGATCCAGTCATAGGATCATTTTGACTCAAGTTATATTGTCACGTATTCAACAAAAAGATATCCGTAGCTCTGATCTTGGTGACCTTTTTAATATACTGCAGCTCTCTCCTGTTCTAATTTGTAAATACGGTATACATTGGTTTTTATTGTAAATGTAATTAGTATCCAGTGAAAGTGTGTGTGATTGTCGAATGCGTAGCAAATGTTGAAATAAAAAGTAAATATCCATAACGATTTATTTTTGGTTACATGTACATGCACCCGTTCACCAGTTCCCACACATATAGTATACCTCGACGATCTGGCGATACTCAACGTGCACAACTGGGGGAGGATGCATTCGGGTGGCTGACCCACTTAGAGGGGCGAAAATTCGAAATTCTTTTAGATAATCATCAATGCCACATTGTATAGAAAATTTTTATTATATATTCTCTTCAATGTGGTCTTATGGGTAATTTTGACATCCTGTGGCTGCAAAATGGGTCATTTTTTCGGCCCTCTTCCACCAAATTCCATCATTTCGGAGCTACTATATTTGTAATATCCACCTGAAAATCAAATTACCCAAACTAGGTATGTTACTCAATTATTATTAGTAAGTGTAATCACTATTTGACAAAATGCAGTCAAAGCTAGAAGTAAGCATGTTAAAGTACTAGTAAAGTGAAAACATGATGTTTTTTTATATGAAAGATCTCATTGATCTGAGCAGAATGGTTTTTACGGTATATCAATATCTCTATCCGTTCAAAAGTTACAGCCATTTGAAACTGCCATTCCGGCGCTACATTACAGAAGCCACTTAAAAAGTTTTAGCAACTCATTAATATGCAAATTAGATGCTAATGAGAATTCATGACGTCACGAGGTGAACAAATTTTAATTAGGATATATTTCAAGCCATGATATAATGATTCTGATTGAAGGTTCTGACGATCTGACTAGTGCATATTATTATGTACCATACATATTCAATATCCACACAAACTGTACTGTTGCCATGGTTACCAGTCGTTCCCTATAGCCGTAGTTACCCATGGTTGCCATGGCCATTAGCTGCCAAGGCAGTGTATCCACAGACTTTATGTCGAATATTTATGAAGTAAATTATTATAGAGCTCAAGTTGGCACCATTTTTATTTGAGCATTCCCTGTTCTAAGTGGGTTTCTGGCCCTAGCAACCATGGTTGCTATGGGCCATACCAGGTCACTAGTTACCTTGACAACAACAGAAAAAGTGAAAACACTGATTATTCATATTAAAATCTGTATAGAATAAGTTTTGATGAATAATCATAACATTAAATGAATGAATAATACATATCAAAGTACCTAATTAAAACAGCTTCCCCCGATCACGTAATGAATATCTCATTTGCATACTAATTAGCTAAATTGTTTTGAAAAAGTAAGTTTGCCGATTTCAATCTTTAAAGTGCAATAACTTTTGAATGGATTGTGATATTTACATGCCGTAAAAACCAATTTGCTCAGATCAATGAGATCTTTCATTTAAGTTCACATCATATTTTCACTATACTAGTACTTTAAGGTCTAAAGACTTATATTTTGATCATGTTGATCATCACATTACTAGTATTTTATCTAGCTCCAAAGTAAAGTTTGTTGATAAAATTGTCCCACCAAATACGAGGCCTATTGCACCATTATCATGATTATAATGAGTATTCATGATGTCACAACAGGAAAATAAGTTTAAAATCGTTTCATAAAACTATTGAAATCGAAAATTTTGCTAGAGCTATACAACCTACACGCACGTTTAATTTAATACCTTCAATGTTCAGCATGAAGTATAAGCAGTATCTATTCAGATTGAGCTTAATTATTCAACATAGCAACATTTCCCTCGATGAAGCCCATAGAAACAATGGTTGCTAGGGTTCAACATGCCATGAATTTTATACTATTTGGCTGAAAATGAAAACTGATGACGTCCGTTCATTTATCTGATGCATAACATTTAGAACCAGTTTTGTGTCATGCTATGAGGTGAGCCCTAAACAACCATGTCTGCTAGAGGCCTCTTCACCTGAGAAATGGTGGTGTACTACTTTACACAAACACGGTGTATTCTATAATATAGCCACAACTATTGATAATATACACGTGTGATTCCATGCAAATCAATAATATAACACTAGTAACATCTTGTGGTAAATAATCAAAACAAGCATACTGGTGTGACGTCAGGAATACTAATTAACATAGCTAATGAGGCAGATATCATGGTGAAAATGTGTCCATTGTGTTCTACTTTATGAGTTGTCAAATATCAACATATGTATTGAATTTAGATAAGCATCGAAGTTGTACAATTTGGAGGAGTCAGACACATTTTGATTGACTATTCAGAAGTGACCAATAGGCTCAAAAAACGCAACTTATCATTTACTAGAAAGAAACTAGGATGGCGCCGAGAACTTCATCCAACTGTTCGCCAGTTTAATATCTCGCCGACTACACAATCAGATGTGATTATTTTGTAAATGGGTAAACGGAAACATGATCTGATCTTCTCTGTTATGTTTTTTTATTACTAGATAAAAAAAAATCATCACACAATTCACGTCACATCGCAGGCAATCAAGTGAATATTAGTTTTCTTTGTAATGTCGTGATTGCCAATATCGCAAATTGAATTGGTCTTGGTGTCCTGTTCCAATTCGTCCGGTTTCATTTTACCACCTGCTGATATTTTATGCTCAATTTGATATGGGTTTCTTTAGCATTTCATATATCGTTTTGTCAATAAGCATATTGCATATATATATATATATCCGACATATCCATTTATGAATTTGTTATTCTGTTCCCCACTTGTGTTGCCCTTTTGCGCACACAATCAGTTTAAGAAAGACATGATGAAGCTGGTTATGAATAATAAGCAAACAATCACAGTGACATTGTTGTTGAAAATCGACAATGTTCAAAATGTCATACGTACATTTAGTGATAACACAACTTGGGTGAATTTTCTTTATCCATGATCGGCAAGTATTCTGTATACACAGACATAGTCAATATACATCGCATGGACATCAGACACACTAACTCCAGCTAACAAACACAACAGTCACTTCTTATGAACAACTTTCAAAGATTTTGCCTCCAGATTTGATGCCTTGGACAGAATTTCGTCTTGAATCCCGCTGACGATGACTTTCTCAACTTTCTGTTAAAAGTAACAGCAGATTATTCGAATAATGTTTTGAGTTGAGGGCACTTGAGACTAACATAATGTTCATCATCAAATTTATGAGATATCACTATCCCATGACTCAAGTTTACGTACCTTTTGCATAGCGAGGGCTTCAACCTGCTTAGTTTTCTTTGGCGCAATGAATCTGGCTGAAAACAAGAAAGAAATCAATTATGAAATGTACAATACTAGATCTCCTACTTTTCAGTACTGGTGGTGACTGATGGTCTCCCGGTCGCTAATTGATGCCGACACTAGTGTAATATATGACAATGAACGTGTTCGTGATGTGAATGCATGTCTAGAAAATCTTGGTTTTGTTAACAACAGAGACAGCGGAATATTTTTCCGGGGATAGATTGGTCAGCATACGACCATTGACCACGGTGGGCTCTCTATGGCTATAGCTCATGGGCGGGGACCATTTGTGGACACAGAACACGATAAATACTAGAGAATTGTATAGTGTAGCCTATGCATGTATACATGTATAAGTGACCATACCACATCATTTTTACTTACCGATATAATTTTGTTTGGAAAGTATCTTACTACCCTGAAGAGTTTAATGACTTGCACTACCACGAGTTTTGCCGAAGGCATGTCTGATGTGGATTGTCATTAAAACAATATTCTGCATGTAGAATTTTATAGATAGTTTATACCTAAATTAGACCACTTCAGGCCCCAACTTTTTGGTCTGTTGGTGAGTGGTGACTCTGTCTACAGTAACCTTGGGTATTAGCGTGAAATAGGTCCCGCTACATCATGACGAGCAGTAACATCATTTAATGTTTTCAGCCAACTTATATATCTTGGAAAATCCTGGGAGGTGGTTGGGTGGATGGAGGCACACACTAAAATCATAATGTCCAAAATAATTCACGATATGACCTAGATCTAATACCGGCCCTTTTTTCCCCTTTTTCTCAACTCCGGCAACTAGCCTAGCACCAGCCAAAGCGACGTCGCTGGCCTCTGACCTAACATTATTCATGGGCAGTCTGTTATTGGGCTAAACCAGATAGTGTAGAACACTAAACCAGAGAGCGTAGAATTTACTAGAACTGTTCTAGCTACACTCTCTGGCTAAACTACACTGGCCAGCCTGAGCGACCCACCCAGAGCAAACCCGTACACAAATGACATCGTAAATGATGAGTAAAACTGTGTTCGAACAATAATTTCAATGATTGCCTGTTCACAAGTGAGTCAGAATGTGTTCCGGGTGTACACCGTGTTCACACTCCAGTATTGTCAAATTGCGCAACAAGTTTTGATCGCGGGCGATAATTGAGGAATTTTACCGAACAAGGCCATTTTATGAATGTTTAACACAGTGAACTTTACCAAAACTTTGTTAATATAAATAAAGCCTACCTCCTTTCTTCAATCCAGTCGGCTTTTGGTGTTTTTGTTTCTGTTTTACGCCACTAGGAAGGCTTTTCTTCTTCATTTTACCTTGTGCCATTTTTGTTGTTTTCGTGGATGACGGCACTGCCTAAATGTCGGAATCAATAAATAAACCCGTCCGTGTTAGCGCGCCCATATGCAATTTTTAGCATGTACAATTTATTTTTTCAATTCTGCAGACATTATATGTGTACTTTCATTGGCATGTCAATGTTCATGGTTCGGATAATGTTCATGATTATTATTTACAACTCAGTTGAGTGTATACAAAAAAATTGATTTTATTTCCGAACCACTAACATAATAGATCTAGGCCCACCGGCGTAATTCAATTTTGACCCATGTTTTTTTCAGGATAATTTCTTCAGTTTTCAGTTAAACTCGTGAAATTTCAGCAAGTTTTATATTTCTAAGCGGCCTAATTGGGTATGGAGTGGTCAGAACAGTGAACAAAAAAAAGTAAAATAAAATAGTTCTCACCATAGTATGAGAAAACTCAAAACTGTGTTCGAACTTTTGAAATTAACATTGGACGCACCGCAGCTACATGTATATATATCCTTCGTACCTCCATAAATTTTTGGTATTTCTCATTTTATTAGGGCGGAATGGGCTAAATATTTGTTCACTTTTCCATCTTCCTGAAAAGATTTATGAAAACTGTGGAAATTGTATGCATAGATCTTCAAAATTGAATAAATTATCGTGAATAAACGGGCCAGAGGGTGGTGAATGGCGCTGACTAAACTTGTGCAGGCATTCAAATGTACCCTCACGAGTGGAATAATATCATGTGATTAAGGTATTTCGGCAGAGACGAATTAAAACGGCAGAAGAAGAAAAGAAAAGAAACAAAATTCTGCTAAAACAATTTCGGCAGAAATGCTTTAAAGACGACGGACAGTAAAAAAATTTTCATGCACAAATATACTGCTTATGTTCATATGATATGCTACGAAATAGATTGATGTACGAATTCCATCGATATAATGCGTGCCTGGCACGATCAAAATGCTGTTCACAGTGCCCCAGCCATGCCGTGTGTTTCAGGTAAAAGAATCGTGACGTCACGATAGGTCATTACGTTTTCCACACAGCTGTATAGATACCTGAACGTTTTCCGCGGCTGCTATGATCACCGCGGTGAGGTCAAAGAATTTTCATGCGATGAGATGGCGTTCATTAAATATTTGCGACACACCCATTTTTGGGCAGAAGGATATGAAAATTTGCCACCATGTTCAGGAGAGTATATAGATGACACTGTTATGGTGAAATATAGTGTTAACCTGAAAAATATGCACAGTCCATGCCCTAACATGGTCTCTAATCGGAAAATATTTCAAGAGGGGTGATGAGTTATAACCCACAGGTAAATATGTGCTCATCAGAATTTTCTCAAAATTTGTCTGATTATCAAGTGATATGTGTAGATTGAAATCATTGAATAAAAATTGGGGGTCACCGCGTTGGATTTGTTGCAAAACACTTTCGAAAGAGTTTAGCTATCCTTCGAAATCCGCCATATTATTAATTTCAAACTGAATTAACAGCCCCAGAAAAGAATCCATACGGTAAAAACTTATAAAATTTAGTATACATGTCCAGTGGATTGTACACATGTAAAAAATGAAAAAAAAATTGGGGGTTACTGCGGCAGAATTTTCGCAATCTGCATTTGAATGTTGTATGTCGGACTAGGATCGTGCGCCCGTTTGCCACCAAAACGTCAGAGTACCTATCGTGACGTCACATCATTCGCTGGAAGCTTCTTGAAGGGAGTCTCCACTACAGATCGCCCACAGGGCAACAGGATGCATATTCATTGAAAATATTGTTGCTATCATTTATAACTCATACGACTCTATCATATAAGGAAAAAATCCTGAATATTATTTTTTCACCGTCCGTCGCCTTTAACGGTTTCAGCAGATTTTTTTTTCTTCTTTCGCCGTTTTCGTTTCCGCACAAACATGTCTAAGAGGTATTAGGGATAAACTTTGACCTGAACCTCAATTTTTTTTTTGCCGAGTCGGCATTTTTCGTTTTCATCAATAATTCGGGAACGATGCGTTATGGAGTGAAACGGATGTTATTTTTGGACTCGTGGCCCTAGACAAACTTGTCTTATGGGTATTAGTTATGACCTTTGACCCTCGAACTTTGACCCGTGACACTTGATTTTGTTGTTGTTGAGTCGGCATTTTTTTTTTATTTCCGTCGATTTCTCAGAAACGTTGCCTCGTAGTGTCAAACGAACGTTATTTTTGGACTCGTCGCCCCAGGCAAACATGTCTAAAGATTATCAAGGATGAACTCTTACCCTGACCTGAATTTTTTTTACTGAGTCGGCATGTTTCATTTTCGTCGATATCTCGGAAACGCCGGTGCGTTGTAGAGCGAAACAGACGTTATTTTTGGACTCGTTGCCCTAAATAAACATGTCTTATGGGTATCGAGGATGGACTTTGTTCTTGACCTAAATTTTGTTTGCTGTGTCGTATTTTTCATTTTCATCGATATCTCAGGAACAGTACTATACATTATAGAGCGAAACGGAAGTTATTTTCAGACTTGTGGCGCTAGACAAACATATTCTAGGGGTATTAAGGATAAACTTTAATTTACCATGACTCGGAATTTTTTGAGTCAGTATTTTGCTTGTTTGTTTGGCGATATTGTCCAAAGATTGTGACAGGAGTTTGGCCGTGATCATACTCCATACCTCACTTGCTTAGGCCGCTTCAAGATTGAAGCTCGTGTGCCGCCTAGCGACGTATTATTGTCTTTGCTCACTTCGTTATACTGTAACAATGGCCTTGACGTCACACCCTTGCTCTCGTGCGCTGCTAGCTCTATAGTTAGCAGCCCGTCTGGTTTCTTTTAGGTTGTCTCAGAGCAAGCAAAGAGAGAGGACGACGGTGAGGGTGGCCATGCACTCCCAGTCCCCTTTTCCTGGCTAGAAGGTCCGCGAGGACCCCGGGGACAATTCCAATTGGGGGCCAAGGAGGGAGGCTGCTCTTATCTGGGGGCTCACGCCCCCATGGATTGGTAGTCTCCCGCCCTGGGACCGCCTCAACACGGGCTCTGGCAGACAGTCGGGCTGTCCAGGGTTCTATCTCTGTGGCAGACCGTAGGTGAGCCAGCCAGCAACACGCCCATGTGCGGGGTTCCAGAAGTCTGGTAGCCGTTCCCATGGCTCCCGGACTCGTCACATCGGGCTACATTGCCATGGTGATATAATATCTGAGTGATGTATCGAGGCCGGACTTGTTCGGCGGACTGTTAACTGGTAGTAGTTAAGTAATCACGACGCCCGCCGTGCCCGTGCCCATCACTTGTAGTAAACATGTTATCAGTTAGTCTTTACATTGAAATGCCTCCAAAGCACCTTCAGGCCTTGACGTCTAGTCTTTCACAACACACTATAATGACGAGTTGGTGTTGCTAGAATATAGTTGACTATTTGAGTAAAACCAAAGAGTAACGAATCATTATGATTGAGTGGCATTATCACTTTCCACATTGAAACATTACATAACATATTGGTCCTCTTTCAAATGCGTTGTTTTCCTTTTCTATGGTTACTTTATGGTTGCCTTTTCTATGGTTCACGTGGTTTCACTGATACTGTGTTATTTTGCGGCACTGTTTTTGGTCCAGTACGCGTGTGCATCCGAACTACCATGTACATGTCTTCATCGATTTGCAGTGACACGATTCAAATGGCAGGGGAAAAAAACGCTACTATCTCAAATGAACCATTCACAGTAGTAATTAATGAAAACGTTTAATCAACAGCTATCTTTCTTGTCTTTTTTCACTTTGGATGTGCAATCTATATCGCTTATACTGCTCAACAGAGAAGCTAAGTTCACATTTTTTATTGGAACAAATATCACCAAACACTATAATCCAAAAGCAATGGGCGTCAAGGTGAGATCACTTTGAAATCCCAAATAATTATAAAGTGTCTGAAAAGCAGCTTGCATACAGACCCTCTGAGTTTGCTGAAGAAAGATTTAGCAGCTTGTGACGTCAGAATTGGCAATTGCTGCGGTCCTATAGTTGTCTCCGAATTCACCTTTTCAGCAGATAAAATAATTCCAGTATAAATATGGAATATCCAACGGCGACACCCACGGCAGCCATGGTATTTGAATAAATCGCGCAATAAAGTTCAATAACTGTTGCCAGAAACTTCTTTATTGACACTGGCACTGATGTAGCCTGATGAGTACTGGAAAATTTCGCATGATATCTCTGTATCTATATCTCAGTAGAACTGCACCAATAATGTTCCTAAAGTTTATGTGTGGGTGTCCTTTTAGTTAAATGTGTTATGTTCTTTTTTGCAGTTTGCACGGATTTTTCCACGCAGGTATCCAAAGTCTTTCAAATGCAACGGACGGAATACAACAGTACATCTCGCATTTCTCGTGAGCCATTATACGTATACATGTATATCACGACGTTCCCACAATGCAACGTGTTGCAGAAAAGTTAGTGTTGAGTTACACACAAGATAAACTCACTCACCCATGCTTTCTCCTATTTACTGGTCCAGAGTGTGAATACAAACAAGACCATTGGTCTCTGACTCATTTTTCATGTCTGTTACAGTAAATTGATATAATCACATTAAAGTTCATATTTGTGCAGGTAAGATGCTACCAAGTGTATGCAAGTGGATTTACATTCTATACCCGAAGCTTTCAAAGTGATTTTGTGAACTGTATAATTTTATTATAGAGCTACCTGAAATTCTTAAAATGTATACGGGTGTGATATTGCGAGTGATTTTAGATTTTTCTGTACAGTTCCATTTTGGCTGATGAGCTGTTGTCGTGGTTTTAGGGTTCACGGGCTCAAAACTAGCGCCTAAACAGTTTTTAAGATGAAATTAAGGGCTATCCCTGGCTTAATATTTAACTCAAGTCAAACTG
The DNA here is from genome assembly GCA_949152475.1 of Terebella lapidaria. NCBI lineage: Eukaryota > Metazoa > Annelida > Polychaeta > Terebellida > Terebellidae > Terebella > Terebella lapidaria. The sequence goes on along the minus strand of OX424559.1, from coordinate 12,368,551 downwards.
AAACTTAAATTATCATGTTTTGTTTGATTGATAGCTCAAATACTAATGTGCTGGCTTCTACAGATTATCTTCAATCTTTCTCGAGATATTATTAATTTAGTGTTATTTTTGTGTGATTCTTTACTGAAAATCCGAAGGTTATTGTCTATTACAATGAAAATTCATGACGTCACATGACTGTATTGCGTGCATCAGCTGCTTGTAGAGCTTTTTTGTGATGTACCTATGCATAGTATCAAAAAAATTGTTTGCACATTTTTCTAATTTCCTCTCAGAGTCTGTTGGACAACTTTCCTCTTCCAATTTTGTTTAGAGATGGCAAATAAGAATATTTATTTTATCTATGAAGATTTTTCCGGCATAAGGACGAAAGGTCGGAATTCCTATCAAATTAGCTTTGGACAGTTCATGATCGAATATATAGAGAGCATAGTTATGTGATATGAACATCACTATATCAAGTCATATGTGGTGCATCTTCTAGTGACCTTGACCTTGACACCAGGTGACCTTAGGTACTAAACTCTGTAAGATCTGTAAATTGGTCATTGGAGACAGATCATTCTAAGCTGGAGCTTAGGTTTATATTTAGAGCATATGGAAAATATGGATCATCTATTAGTGATTTTCATCCTGATCTGATATGACATTGAGTGCACAAACTTCATGTCGTGTCTAGTTTGAGATGAGTAAAGTGGTCATTGGTGATAACATACGTCATGGTATGGTTTAAATTGATCGTATATGAACGTAATAATATAGGAATGCATATTTCTGGACCTTGAACTTGAACTGCTCAAATTATAAATTGACCAATAACCACGAAAGGCATCAAGAAAACGCATGGGTTTAATAGTGTCATATACATTGGACACTTGGGAAAATAGGAAGCAATGGATCATATTGACTTAGGATGACCTTGAGTGTTCAATCTCAAGGGGTCGACAAAACTCTTGCATCAGAACGAAACGGAATATTCACTTCCTGGTTACATACGTGTGTATCTTAGTTACATCCATTTGTTCTTGACAAGCTTCATCACTGATGAAATATACCAGTAACACGTAACGCATGGCAGACGTGTTAATTCCACGTAATATTATACATTTATGTTTTTCAATTGACAAATGGGAAAATGTAAGAATTACATGCATTGTTCATGTGACCCTCCGAAGTAATTAGTATTACGCGTTGAGGCATTCAATATCATGTTAACTCCCACCTGTGATAGAATATCATGAGAATTTGTTGATATCATTGAAATGACGAGACATTAAGTGTAATATATCACATATTTGACTATAATTCCGAAAGGCGTCCAATCATGATTAAATGGCAAATTATCACTTTACAAATTGAAGTATATATGTGCTGTAGGTTCTCTTTCAAACGTGACATTTTCCGTTTCCATGGTTATGGGCGATCACGTGGTCTCACTGATAGCTACTGATACCGTGTTATTTCCTGGCATTGTTCTTGGTCCAGTACGCATGCGCATCCATACTGCCACGTGCATGTCCTCATAGATTTACACTGACACGATCTGGAAAAGTCAAATGACGAGAAAATAATTACGTACATAAGGCCAAAAAAAAAAAAGTATTATGGTTCTGGTTATTGGGGTCCTCGAAAAAGTGATGCGACGACGCGATTTTCTTTTTTTCTTTTTTTTTCTTTTTTTTTTGCTGAAATTGGCGGCCGATGACTGATCTGTTCAAATATGGCCCATTTGGCCAACCATTTTCGCCAAAAATTGGCTGTTGATTAGCGACCCGGTTGAATTTGCCCTGTTTGGCCGGCCATACACCAAGTTTTGCAATGTCAAACAAACTCGGGACTATTTTACTTGATCATTTTCTCCCGAAAATCGGTGTATGGGTGTCAATTTACTAAAAAAGAGAAAACCTCTCAAAAAGTGATGCGCGCGATTTTTTTTTTTGGTTTCTAAAAAAAACGAGTGATGCGCGGGGTTAAAACTGACGCGCGCGCCTAACCAGAACCATACTACTTTTTTGTTTTTGGCCTAATGTGCATAGGCTTATCCTGAAACTTTTCCAATGGCAATCGGAATCCAAATGCCCTGAATGCTGCATTTACATTTAAAGAGCATTTGTCACGAATTTTTTTGCACATTAATTAGCTGACAGATTCTGTTGTCAGATTCTGTGAATATGTACATGTTTGAAGTGCCATAACTTTGGAAGAAATCATGATATCAATATGCTGTGAAGACAAGGAAGATCGTCTCGTGTTTTTTTTTTGGTAAAACAATACCCAATTTTTGTGACATATGCTCCTTAATACTCATCCTTATGACAATGACAGCCGACAGAGGCAAGATGTAGGTTGTGCAATCAATATATTGCCTACAGTTTATACTGCTCAACAGAACACTTGAAATTTTTTTGGAAAGCCCTGACCAATTACACTGACTATTCACATCTATACTGGCGTCATTTGTAACGTGGTTATTTCTACAGTAGACTTCATGGGGCTAGCACATCAGTGGTGTATTTAAAAATAACACACTTGAAATCCAAAACTGAAAAGGCTATCTTCGGACTTACCCTCTGAGTTTACTGAAGAAAGATTTAGCAGCATGTGACGTCAGAGAAGGCAGATGCTGCGGTCCTGTTGTTGTCTCGGAATTCACAATTTCAGAAAATAAAACAGTCCCAAGCAATATGGAACATCCGACGGCGACAAACATGGTAGACATTTTAGTGAACTGCGTGGTGACTGAAATTTGAATGTCGTCCAATGATCTAAAATTCAATATTATACCTGACACTAATGTAGCCTAGTAATATACTGGCGTATATTTGATTTATCCTGATTCCATGATTACATGGTATGTTGACAGTCCCATATGAGGAAAAAAACTCAAATGATATCTTTGTTATTCAGAACTGCAGAGAAACAAATGTATTCAAAATCATGTTGATATCTCTTCAAAGTTCAGTTTCCTTTGCTGAATGCTCATATGTACGAAAACAACTTCAAAATTGTCTATCCCTGTTCGCATGAATTTTTCTGCACAGGTATCCAAGGTGTTCCCAAATGCAACGGATGGAGTAAAACAGCGCGTCTCGCATTTTGCACGGGCTATTATACGTATATATCACGACGTTCCCACAATGCAGCGCGTTGCAGAAAAGTTAGTGTTGAGTTACACACACACAATAAACTCATTTACCCAGGCTTTCTCCTATTTACAGGTCATGAGTGTGATAGTCAGGTGCCCTGGTGGTGTTATGTTCATAACAGTAAATTGATATCATTATTTTTAGGTTCACGTTTGCGAAGCTGAGATGTTGGCAAATGTAATCAACGTGACGTCACAGCTAGACACGATTCACCTTACACGATTAAAAAAGTTGATTCCAAAGCGTCGGCGATGTCATTTAGTGAATAAAATGAAAGAAAAAAAAATGTGAAATTTGATAGTTGTCTGCTCTTGTCTGCATGTGTCAAAGTATTACAATGTGGTATTTATGAAATATCTACAAAATAAACACTTCATGATATATACCCTTTTAGTTTGAGCTTGTCACATGACTAGGTTTAGTGGCTTTAGTCACGTGGACTGGGGATAAAATTCCATGGTGCCATCGATCCATCTGGTCAGGACCTCAGTGGTTCTCTCCCACCCATAAATCGGTGAGGCGGTTGGGAGTCTTTAACTCGCCACAACGATTTCTAGGTTGGAGAGATCCACTGCCGGGGCTTGTCTGAGAACCTCTGTAGGGGCGTTGTAATACTAATTCACTCAATCACACGGTAGCAGAAAGTGTAGGGAACACTGCATGTCTGCCCCTGGTTCTGCCCGTGTGAACTTTGATAGAAACGTTTATCAAAATCTGGCTGTAAGTGTTTATCGTCATATTGGTTGTATATAATTTTGAATGATCATTATACATTATTGCCTCAGTGCAGACTCAGACTTCAGTTTCCCCAGAGCTCAAGATCATTATATTTCTCGTGTCGTTCCCATGTGTCATTCGTGAACATAATGTGCATATCTTGCAACTTACATTTATCAACAGATAACATATATGGTAGTTAAGTGTATTTGTAAAAACACAATCTACAGATATCGCTCAGTAGATGTAGTCGGAACACAGATGTAAAACCCATGTGGTTATAGTACTGTATCGCATTAAATGTTGAGTCAGTGCACAATACCCTTAAATCTTGACATTTTGGGGCATTTTTTTTTTGCATTTTATTCAAACAAAAATGGTGATGGGCCTCAAAAATGCCAAAAGACAGCTGGTTGTGACTGTGTGCATTATCAATGGGTGGGTATTATATATGTGTTCATTTGCTGATTGGTCGTTAATTAATTAGGCACATACGTACGGAAGCGTATTGCTGCAAGGCCTGAAATTTTTATCTCAACATTTTGAGTTAATAACTCAAAATTTCGAGTTAATATCTCAAAATTTCGAATTAAAATCTCAAAATTTTGAGATAATATCTGCTAATTTTAATTTGGAGTAATTATTAAGTAAAAATTTCAAGATATTAACTCGAAAATTTGAGATAGTAAGTCGAACTTTCCATTTCAAAATTTCGAGATAGTAACTCAAAATTTCGAGATATTATCTAAAAATTTCGAGATATTAACTAGAAATTTCGAGATATCAACTCGAATTTTTGAGATATTAACTCGAAATTTTGTGATATTAACTCGAAATTTTGTGATATTAACTCGAAATTTCGAAATATTAACTAAAAATTTCGAAATATTAACTCAAAATTTCGAAATATTAACTCAAAATTTCGAAATGTAACTTGAAATTTTGGGATATTAACCCAAAATTTCGAGATATTAATCCAAAGTTTTAAGACACTACTATATATGATTCATTTCGTAACTTTTAGTTCATTTTCAGTTATTATCTCGTAATTTTGAGTTACTATCTCGAATTTTCGAGTTATTATCTCAAAATTTTGAGTTATTATCTCGAAATTTCGATTTATTATCTCGAAATTTCGAGTTATTATCTCCTTTGGCAGCAATACAGCTCCGTACATAGGTGTATATATACGTGTGAATTTTTTTCCAAATACCAATCCCTGACAACTTCTCTTAACATATATTTCCAGTTCCCATGTATCTTATTTGTTTTCACCATGGTGATATGTTTTTGGAGTAGAAATGACTCGTGATCCCATCATGAAGAGATTTATGAAATGCAATTCACATCAGATACCCTCTACTTGCTCTGTGCGCCTCACAACGGCCAGGAGCCGTCACGGAACTACAATGCCCAACTACACAGGAGCGACTAAATGGACTGAATTGCTTGCGATATAGGATTTTGGATGGGTGACCAAGTGATCAGTTACTCCGCAGTTGTGTCTTGAACGCAATAGAAACTGATTTCAAGGGGATTGACTTGAACATCCGCGGACAAACGATGCAACACCAACAAAGCCAAACTGTCGGCTATTTTAAAGTTTACCCTCATTACAAGTCCACTATCTCGCTGATCTTTGGCGTCATTGAAATGGTACTAGCATTACTCTTTGCCATATTTAATGGCTTTGGTTGGTACTGCCAGGAGAATAGATCCAGCGACTACTCGGCCTATAACGAAGGCAACATGAGCTTCTTTTTGGGCAATGGATTTTTTCAGCTCATTACGGTGGGTTTATTTGCAATTACTATATTCGCATACCAGCCACCCACATGACCATCCGTATTATCAAGTTGAATAGCAGAAGATTATTTGGTTTTTTTCAGCATTGCATGTTACATTATCAGACCGAATACGTTGTTACTTATAAATAATTATAATATATCTCACATGTACTTTTTTTCCAATGATGAAATGCACAATATTAGTTGTTGATCATATTGACATAATATATGTAGTAGCGGGTTTTCACGTGGCGGCCATTTTGATTTTTCGATGGGCCGGCGAAATTTTTTCTTTTATCCCATCAAGCCACTGAAGTAAGATTCGTTTTGACCCAGCCGAAATAAAAAACAAATATGTCGCCCCCCCCTTGGAGAATTGTTTTGGACTTAAGAGTTTTCACCCAATTTTTCCTTCATAATGGGAGCTGTATGGAGTAAACTCCTAGTTAAGTTAGAGCTTGAATAGTTACACATTCAAATGGGAAGTCATATATGGCGAAATTATAAGTGACCTTGAATTTGACCTTCAATGATCTTGAAAGGTCAAAACGGCAAATTCGGTTGAGAAAGTTGTGGTTTAACACTAGACATTTCGAAACATTTCTCCAGTAACCTTCCTCGATGCTAATGCTGTTCGCTTTTTAGGTTACCGGACCTATGGTCCGATAACCTATTGCCATGGCGTTGCGTCCGTCCGTCCGTCCGTCCGTCGTCCGTAAACAATTTTATCTTTAAAGTTTACGGTTGAATCTTTCTGAAATTTTGCACAAAAATGCCTAAAAATATTTCCAGAGGGAGGTATTTTTTAGTTTTTTGATTTTCGCATTTTTTTTCAAAATGGCGGCCGTTTTCGTCGAAAAATGGCCAATTTTGGACTTTGACGGTCGTTTTCTCAAAATCTGTTCAGTAACTTTTTTTCCTATTGATGCATAACACTCCTCATATGTACCCCTGTGACATGTATAAATTTCGTTGCCCCTGAATCGCTCGAAGTGGGCCATTTTGGGCCCAAACTCGGCCCAAATGGGACTTTTCCATGTTAAATAATTCTCCTATGCTTTATAATGGGACACATTAAGCCTAATATCTCACTTAATATTGAGATTAGAGAGTAGGAATCAATTGTGGACATATAGGAAATGATATATTCTGAATATTTTAATGATATTGAATTTGACCTTTGACCTAAATTTCAAGGTCAGTCATTTTATTTTCAAAGTCAGATTACAAAATGGCTTATATCTCGCTTATTATCAAATTTACAGCTTAGGGGTCCATAGTGAACATATAGGAAATGACGTATGCTGAATAGTTTGGTGATCTAGAATTTAACCTTTGATCCCATTTTCAAGGTTAGAGATATGGCGATTTCAGTGGTCACCTTGAATTTGACCTTCAACTTTCTCGGCTTAACTCTGTATATTTCTCCGGTAACCTTTCTAGCCCATTGGGCTAATTTTTACTGTTGTAATCTTTCAAAATCAGCATGTTTGTGTATACACCCCGGATGTGTATATTGCTCCAAACCTCCAATAATACTTCGAATCCTGATGGATGTAAACACAACCAAATCGCCGAATATGCTCAGATTCCTGAGATCCCGTTTTGGGCTGGAATATGACATTGGAGTAGATTACCAACTTTTTTAATTACCGGGATAGAAGTCTGAAATGCGGTAGAAAATTGTCGTTTGTCTCTCAGGTAAAATATGAAAAGTTATAATATGGTACCATTTAGTATCGTGAAAATATCAACAAAAACAGCGTAAACAAGTTAGAAAAGTCAGAGTATACGCATATTATAAGGTCACAAAATTGGTGTTCAACCACAAAATATATACAGAAAATATTGTGTCTACATATTGCGTGTCGATACAAACACCAATACCATAATGATGCAGTGCAGTTGGTGATGTCAGAGTATACGCATATTATAAAGTCACAAAATTGGTGTTCAACCACAAAATATATACAGAAAATATTGTGTCTACATATTGCGTGTCGATACAAACACCAATACCATAATGATGCAGTGCAGTTGGTGATGTCAGAGTATACGCATATTATAAAGTCACAAAATTGGTGTTCAACCACAAAATATATACAGAAAATATTGTGTCTACATATTGCGTGTCGATACAAACACCAATACCATAATGATGCAGTGCAGTTGGTGATGTCAGAGTATACGCATATTATAAAGTCACAAAATTGGTGTTCAACCACAAAATATATACAGAAAATATTGTGTCTACATATTGCGTGTCGATACAAACACCAATACCATAATGATGCAGTGCAGTTGGTGATGTCAGAGTATACGCATATTATAAAGTCACAAAATTGGTGTTCAACCACAAAATATATACAGAAAATATTGTGTCTACATATTGCGTGTCGATACAAACACCAATACCATAATGATGCAGTGCAGTTGGTAATGCATTGTTGTATATTTGTCAGATTTTTCACCGATTTTGGAACATCACTGGGACCCAAACCAACACAATTTTTTCGCTTAATCAAATATTTCCAAAAGAAAGATTTCGTGGAAATGATGTATGTATTGCATGGCCCACATGATCTCATCCGACCGTTTTACATACTTAATCAACTTCACCACATTATTAATGACACAACGTATTCCAATAATATTGTTATGCCACAGACCTACTTACGGGGTTATGTGATTATTGTACCTATCTCCGTGTTCACAGTGCAGTATGGGTTTGGCCGTCACTCTCTTACTCATGTCCATTGCTGGCATAGTCCTCAGCATCTGGTCGCCTGCTCTCTGCTGCGCATGCGTCTGCTGCGGGACTGTAAGTGCAGCCATTGTGAAACATGGCGTAGTCAAACTCTTTTGTCAGTAACGACTACTTTCAGCTGTAAGGACGAACGTATGAATACAATTAAAATGTGTAGTACATGCCTTTAAAGTACGAAACATTGTAACGTTAGTGCAATAAAACCAAATTTTATATGCACATTAACAATAGTTTGTTAATCAGAATAATACAATAAACAAGAAAATGCAGCTAACTGCGAGAGTCGACATTAGAGCTCGAGCACATCATCAGCACTACGACAGCTGAATGTATCCTAGTCAACGGTGCCCCTTCCCCCCCCCCTCCTCAAGAAAACAATTGCTACCATATCCTTAACCGCATGATTCCAAATCATTCCCGCATATTATTATCATGAAAGCATAAGCCTACTTCATTCATTTTCCTAATAAGTAAACATTTACTAGTATTTTGAACTCAATGAAACAGATACGCCTGCTAAAATGATATTGAACCTCAATGAAATATCCTTAGAAAATATTGGAAGCTATGAGGAATATCTGCATCTGATGTCATCTGATTAGCCTACTGGGCTAATATTAAAAGACCAGCTTAGAATGAATGAAGGCTTCGCAAACTCAACAGCTTGTCATGGGATAAAATAGTCAAATTATGGTAAATGTAGCCGTGGAATAGCAGAGGAATCGTTGTGTTTACTCCATAACACCGAAGAATGCCACACGCGAGCTTACATGTATTGCACGAATTGCTGCACAGAAAATTGTGTGTTCCAAAATACGCGTCATTGTGGTAAAATTTGCTTTGCATTCTGGGAACGTCAATTTCCATCGGCTCCGCCATTTTGACGTTTTCAAAACGATCTGAGCTTTTTTCGTAATTTTCTCAAATCTAACACATCGATTTATGCATTATACATCTGTGGAATGATCAAAGTTTGTCATCAATTCGAGAGATTTTATGTCAAGGACGAAGAAAATTCTTATTTGAAGTAGGTGTCTATACGTTTACATGCCAAAACGGGCATCGATAGGTTGGCATGAAACCTCCATAAAAGACAAAGTCAGCACATAGACATGTAGAGAGTCGGGGGCTTTGTCCCCAACGCTCTAATGTCAAAAATATGCATGCTGTTCTTCTGCACACATAATAAAAGACATGCCACTAAATCCATCAAAATGATCCATATGTTTACCATACGTGTGGACATATTCAATGATTACTGTTTTATTTATCCGATTACAGTCCGGCATTAATACTCAACATGAAGCTGTAGTCGCGTACGTTTCAAATCCGGGGAGGGCAGTGGCACCTCTGCCCGAACAGTCTGGTTACCAGCAGCAACCAGGTCAGAGCAACCAGGTCAGTAACAAATCTATACTCAATTTACCGTTGAACCCTGTTATTTAACTGATTAACACAATTCTTCATGAGCTGTTAAAGTGATATTAGAAGAAAATTATGGATTTTTCCATTTTTTCCATATGATCGCGAGTTTCTGGTGGAAATATTTTGAGTTTGTTCACATTACCGCCATTCTCGGTGCTTTGTACCCATTGATGCAGTGCGATTCCAGCTTACTCGTATATATATATATATTCGAGCCAATCGAGCGTGGAATAGGTTATGTCACAGGTAACTCTTAGTGGCGCACAAAACAAAAGAAAGGCGGCTGCTAGTACTGTAATATGTTTGATTTATCCATCTGATCAAGCATGGTTTGTCCCGTAGCCTATTGTTCTGAGACCACAGGCATATATTTGATTGATTTGGAAAAAAAAAGTTTTACTGCCAATATCACTTTGAATAAGCTTGAGTATAAGACTCACTCGCTGTCTGGGTTTCCACTCATTCAATCATTGTGACTCATTGACTTATCAGCCCTTGATTCATACTAACATTTAATTCAACAAGTATCCATTTACTTTTTTGTATTCAGTAGGCCATGGAGTGAACCAAAGCAACTACCAGCACCCGTCGGTGATTAACATCGACACTGCAGTGATTGGGAATACCTCTTTGTCGTGAGGTCATTTATCCGCTACATATTAATATTGTTTCTATTGTATTTCGATGGAAATTGTATACACCTACTCAATAACCAATTTGAATACTTCACTAACCAATATCAATATAATGATATATGTGGATACAGGTCTGTAAACCAGTGTAACTACCATGGAAATACTTTCCACCACCAGCAAGCACATAATCATGCTTATCCGTTCTCCTTTTACCCAAAGAAGTAGAATATCCAATGCTCTTTTTTTCCAACCAACCAAATATTTATGATTCCATAGACATTACTTGGCACTACACTTAATACAGATGCATATTGAAAAAAATATGAAATGTAAGTCTTTTCATTAATCTCACTAACTGATTTACCAGTGGACATAAAAAGGAGAAATGTGCTCAGCAAGCTAGTACCTAGAAGAGGAATATGGTCCGACGTTTCGGGAATGTTGTCCGTTACGTTGAGTAGAAAGATTCTGAAGGACAACAAAACCACGACTCCAATTTGAACTTTCTGTCCGGGAGTACAGAAGAATATCGATAACAGAAGTATTGACGTCATGATGCTGGGGAGGATGACGTTCTTGACGTAATACATGTGACGTCGACGCAAGAGAATCTGGAATCCAACGTTGACAAATCTCTCGTTGGGGCAACATTCATATATGCAAATTCTTCTCTTTGGACCTGTAAAACATAATAAATAGCACCTGAAGAAGGTCATTTGATTTTGTATAAATTTGCAGACAAGATTGATTCATTAATACTCTGGCCCTTTTTCACATTTTTCGTTCAGTTCCAACGTTTAAAAAGATATTTCTTGCTACTGTCTAGTGTCTACGCGTATTATTTTGCTTTCCCGAAAAGTTATCATAAGTGGTTGTCAGTTGTTCACTGGTGTTCAATAGAATAAAATCAAATTTTGAAAATTGTCTGCCCTGATGACACCAGGGTGACGTCAGACATTACGATTGATTGGTTTCTTTATTTTTTTTTGACATTAGAACGTTGGAGGCGAAGCTGACTTTTTCATGGAGGTTTCATGCCAACTTATCGACGTCCGTTTTGGCATGTGAACGTTTAGACACCTACTTCAAATGAGAATTTTCTTCATTATCGACATAAAATCTTTCGAATTGATTGAAAACTTTGAATATTCCACAGATGTATAATGCATAAATCGATGTGTTAGGTTTGAGAAAATTACGTAGAATGTTCAGTTTGTCATGAAAATGTCAAAATGGCAAAGCCGATGGAAATTGACGTTCCCAGAGTGCGAAACAAATTTTACCACAATGACGCGTACTTTGGAACACACAATTTTCTGTGCAGCAATCCGTGCATGCATGCACGTAAGCTTGCGTGTGGCCTTCTTCGGTGTTATGAAGTGAACACAACGATTGGTTTGCGATGCCACGGCTACATTTACCATAATTTGACGTATTTAATCACATGACAAGGTGTTGCATGCTGGGTTTGCGAAGCCCTTATATTTTAAACTGGTCTTTTAGTTATCCCAGTAGGCATATGTTATATCATGATATCAGATGCAGATATTCCTCATAGTTTCCAATATTTTTAAAGGGTATATATCACGAAAATATGACATCAGCTTATTTGAAGCTAATCATTGAGTTGAATAGAACAGGCTTTACAGAATGTTGATATCTCGATTTGTTGAAAAGTTATAGCTATTTTGATATTGAAAATCCGGCATATTTCTCCAGATAGTCTTGAAAAATCTGTCAGCTAATTAGTATGCAAATAAGATGTGTGATGTCATTGACAGCTTGCTTTTTAATTAGGCGATTTAACATGTCACAATTAGGCATTTAAACTCATATTTGGTCACAAAAAGTCATTAGATATATCGTTCGGTAGGGATATTCAGTGAATGTATATAAATTTTGGGGCTGATTTGGCCCTTAGCAACCAGGTTCCTAAGGCTGGTATTCAAGTTAAAACATGATATAAAAGTATCAAACGAATTCAGTTAGCAGGGTAGTGACTATATTTTGTGGAATTGATCAACGAAATTTTCAATAACACACCTTAGCAACCGATACAGGCCTGAGAAATCACTGACGTTCAGAGCCATTGTAAGTTAATGGATGCTATTACTGCTGGTTTTCCAAGCCTGTATTGGTTGCTAAGGGTTGTGTTCAGACATTTTGATGGTATATTCCTCAATATGTTGTCATAACTCTATTGTCTGAATTGGTTTCATACATGTATATCTTGTTTTTAATTAGATATTGACCTTAGCAACTATGGTTGCTAAGGGCCCAGCCAGTTGCCATGGCAACAACAAATTTCTTGAAATCACTGACTATTCGAACTAAAAAGCATAAAAATGGGTTTTGTTGAAAAAATATGGATACAAATGGTCTCATTATTTCATTGAAAAATGTCTAATTATAAAGCAGTCTGTCAATGACGTCATACATGTCATTTGCATATTAATTACCTGTCAAACTCTGTTGTCAGATTATGTGAATATGTACATGTTCAAAGTGTCATAACTTTGGAAGGAATCATGATATCAATATGCTGTGAAGACCATTTTGTTCGGTTCAAATAGTGCTTTCACGTACATAACAAAAACCAGTATCAAATTTTCGTGATATATACCCTTTAAGGATATTTTATTGAGGTTCGGTATCATTTCAGCAGGCGTATCTGTATCATTGAGTTAAGAATAAATGCCCATTAGGAATATGAATGAAGTAGGCCTATGCTTTCATAATAATATACGAGGATGAATTGGAATCATGTGGGGGAATATATGGTAGCAATTTTTTGGAGGGGGGGGGGGTGTAAGATTATTAGGATACATTCAGCTGTCGTGGTTTTAGTGTGCTCGACCTCTAATGTCGCCTCTCGCCGTTAGCTGCATTTTCTTGTTAGGCTTTCCATTATTATCATTGAAATTGTGGTATGACCAGGCACCAAATATCAGAGTACACTTCTGCTCATCAAATGGATAAAACTCAATATCTATGGGACACATTGTCTTGAACACGCCTGAAAAGTCGAGAAAATGGGAGAGATTCCGCAAAATTGGACGTGTTTAATTATTTATAGTCTAAGTTAACAATGGTATATATGATAGAACCGTTTGACTGCCAAATTCATTTGACCATACCGCACAACAATAAATGGCTTCTTCCATCCTGATCTACCCACCTCCAGGCTCCCAGTGGACTTGTCCATCGTGAGTGACAACCACACGGAATTGTGGGTAGTCTTTCATAAATAATCTCTGCCCTGGGAGAAAAAACAAATCATTTCCAATTTGTCACACAGAGTTAACCAGCAAACGAGCTTGCAAATCTTTGTCTTTACATGATATTATTCACTTGGTAATATCATCAACCTTCCTTACACTATAAAAATCAAATTACCGGTTATAAGTGAATGCTGACAATGACGAACTTATTGTGGATAGCATCAGAGAGTGTAGAATAGAGACGTGTCACTTCACTGGCACCATTTTGTATTTTCAACTGGTGGCACTTCTGGCGGATGAATGCGACTTATGAATGATTGTGTTTTACTTCTATTACTATGATATGAAATTATGAAGAATATATCAGCAAAATGAAATGACGGAACTCATAATAGTCTCTGTGGACGACGAACTACAATATCGCACCCAGCCGCTAGGATTACACGGCTCCATGAGACAAAATGGTAGACAATGGAAATTTGGGGAGTGACACCTCTTTATTCTACACTTTCTGATAGCATACTCATCTATCACAGCAAATTCCGGGTTCAAAGTTGATTTGCTTCAATGGCAACATCAGTGAGACCATTGTGATTAAATGGGTCCCACGTGATGCGCTCATCTTGCCACTCCTCGGAGACAACCATTGTGACGTCACAATGGACAGCCAATCAGTGATAACATGTTATACACTCAATACTCGCGACACACATTCATCGTTAAGCTTCAACATTCTTATTTCTGCAATGCACAACAATAAAACAAAATCATGGTTTGTTACCCAGCTGTATCATTCATGTTGCTCCCCAGCCTAAGTAAACCAGTTGTTGTGAATTTCTGGCTTCTTATATCCTGAAAAAAGACCTTTGAAAGTACCAGCTAAAAGTCCAGTATTGCCAACTACAGGTCGGATTTGTTTATGTATAACTAGATTCGTTTCGCGATAATAAATATTTTCCAGAAAAAAATTAGAAATATATCCTCAACATTATGAATGCCACTCATCACATTGGGGATGGAATCAAGTTATATACAAAGAATTAAACATGACGAATCAATCTTTTCGCTGATGTTGCTGGGCACTTTCTTCTGTGTAGATTGACAAACAACATGCTGTGGCTTCACAGGCAAGGAAGCACTGATTTATGTACTTCCAATATCAAATGAACTTAGGTAAATATACATAGCCTAATTATCCGTATGTTTTAGACTCTCTCTCTGATAATCTCTGCTACACTCTCTGCTAATATACTCTCTGGAATAGTAGATGTACTGTTCATTGACTCAATATCGAATAACTCGTGATGATTTATCGGGTGTATGCATAAGTTGATATAAATCTGCATGCATTATTCCTATAAAACGCGTAGCTAAATATAATGGATGGTTGGATGATATATTACAAGTAAATGGGCCGTTATGCCCCTGGAACCGTACATGGTACGTTTTATGGGAAGATCTGCTTTCTGGATAATCTCTTCTAGACTTTTTAAGGGAGGTGATTCTTCTTCGCCACATATATTTTTGCTGGGATATTTTGACGAAAAGTAGGAATCCTCAATATTACACATATCGTTTCTCACAGAACTATTCAATGATATTTTTAATTATATGAAATATTTTCGCCTGGTATTTACTGATATATTTACTGTATATTACTTATATGATATGGATGAAACGAATACTCAGATATATTAGTACCAACTGGACGAAAAAGTAGTGACTATATAACCTATATCGCATATTTGCTTGCCTTCTAAATGCGAGTTTTTGATAACTAAACTTTTGATGACTTTGATGACTGGAAAATGACTAATTCACTGACCAGTTCCTTGATGTGCATGTTCCTTGATGTGCATGAGTGAGAACTGCACGGACACAGACTGGGAGTCGAGGACAGGACGGGCTGCTGGGTTATAGTCCGAGAACAGCTCATCCAGCAGCCGCTCCTCGTATGACAAACCACTGGGGAAGATATGGGAGTTTCTGGAGAGAAATCCAGGTAACTATTGACATGAATGGAACCTCATTTAGCTCTGTATATGATTCTACTGTAAACTTTCTGATACATCTGCGCTTTACTAATTCACCTGAGCGAGTGATATGCATGAATATGTCTTGATTCGATATTGCATCATTCATGTAAACATGATTTACTTTAAGTACTTTATCTCATTCCTACAAGTAAACTGAGCAGGCATTATAATTAATGAATGGGCTCATAGAATATTGGATAAATAGGAATAACAGTTCCTCTAGGTGAGGGTATGAAAACTGTAAACTATAAGATCTGAAGAGGCAACTGTAAAAAAAAACACAGATAAATTATCTAATGATTTAGTTGTTAAATTCGCCCACATGGATTGCCGTTCAAAAAACAATTATAGAATAGAAATTATGATGTGAGTCATGTAGTGACAAATGTGTTATTTACCATATCCTGTACATTGTATATGTCAGGGAAGAACTTGAGAAGAAATTGTATATTCGCCTTGGAGCACACCTCCACAATCACGTAATCATTTAACCCTTTCACTGCCGGAGGCGACTTTAGTCGACAGGGGGGGGGGGTCACTGCCGGAGGCGACTTTAGTCGACCAAAATTAGGGGAAATCAGGGCAATTTGAAACATGATAAATTAACATTAAACTAATGTCCCAATAGTGAAATTTTGAAATTTAAATTATATACATTGTATTTAGAACAAACCCACTCTATATTTTATTAGAATGGAAACTGTTTCACAATAAATATGTCATTTTAATATAAACTTCATAATTTCTTCAAAATAACTTGGCAATGGAATACAAGGTCTGGAAGAGTTTTTGGCAGTGAAAGGGTTAAAATAAATTCTGACTGTATTTGACAAGTCAAGTTTCGTTCTGTGCATGTCACTAACACATTTGTCAGAAAATACTACAAGTGACGTATTCGTCGTTAGTGATGTCATAGTTCGTGTCATAATCAACGTCCCTGAGTGTTATTGGTGGCTTGCTTGTAGAGTTATTATATATTGTTAGGGGGATGAACCGGATGATGTCTGTAAGAAACTTGTGGCAACAAAGTACTAGAGATTGAAAAATTAATAATAATTTTAATAATAATTTGTTAGACAAGTTGGGTTTGTAGAGTTATATGTTTAGTTATGTTTATAATGATGAAAAACATAATGCGCCTTATAAGAACAGAGATCAAAGAAGTTATTCACCATCTTGTCACCAATTAGCACTTCAATACATGATCGAGGTTATCAGTATTTTCATGTGATTTTAAACGACGAGTAATGGGGGTACCTGCTGATGCCACGTGCTTTTGAGGCTCTAAAACAGACTATTATGCCCAAGAAGTACAAAAAACGTCATGTCCATTGTTCTGCATTATGCAAAAACAAACATGACAAAAATTTAATGTAATGTAATTACGTTTTTGTATATATTTGGCAAGTAGACTGTTTCTATGGTCTATCTTTACCTGACTTTCATGGTGGCGATCCTGGTGGCAAACAGGAACCTCATTGGATGGGAATGAAAGTACCATACTTTGAAATTAAAAAAAAAACATTCGTAGTTATAAAACTCACCAATAGGAGGTAAGTGTGTTACCCACACAACGCCGAGTAAATCCAGTGTTGACACTCGTCCAATCATCATGCAGATGATTTCTAGGTCATGATTCTAACAATCGATGCTGATTGGTTGGAAATTTGGGTCATGTCGAAACGCAGAAACATATCACATACTTCGGAAACCAATAAACCGAACGAATATGCCGTGGCTGAAATGTTCTATGTATTGATCAAAGCAAGACAAATGAGTATAATATGGATGAATGTGCCACCAAACAATGATATATCACCCTCGCCATGTTATCTGTGTATCTATACAAGCTGCTCATATCGAGTGGGCAGTCACACCAGGCAATATAAATTCCAGTGAGTTTATGGAAATACATTATGTATACAGATAACTTCTCTGTACGGATTGAAAAATGATATGGCAGGTCAAATGTGTATGTATTTGGTCAATAATGTGTCAATTACAGACACGAGCATCACAATCTACATTCATAATATGCTCATATGTAGATAATAAGTCAGTAATATGAACGTATGAATTATACGTTATCTTCATAATTAAACATTGGAGTGACACCACTGGCGGCGCATCCGAGATTTACCAACATTCAAGATATTACCAACAACAAGATATTGGTATTTTTACTGCGTATATCAGTGATTTCAAATCTACAAAGACTCACATAAGGTATATGAACTATAGTGGAACCACACTATCGTACCAATAATTGACTTTTAACGAGCACTGAGTGTTTTTTGTCGTCTTGTGTCCGTATGGTCTTGATTATCGCTCAGTGGAAGTAAACAAACCCGCCATAATCATAGAGGTTCCTTGGACACGTTTTTTAAAATATATTGGATACTGTACCGTTGTGACGCTCGGTGAAACTGGTGGCGCCATCTGGCGAATTGACACTGTTATCATGCCGCGCCCATATGGGGGTCGTGGCTCTGGTAGGGAAAGGAGCTGTGAACATTGTAGAAAAGGGGGTCCTAACCTAACTCTCTCCAATGGAGAAGAACTGCTCTGTGAATCCTGCCTAGCCATACACAACATGAAAGACTCTGAGCGTTATTCCCACAACCTACAATCAGATCCACCTGTCTCATCCGCTGAATCACAACATCGATCTGGCGAAATTTCTGCAATTGTGAATGATGTAACAGGCAACCGTGATCAAACTGAGGTAGGGAGCACCGTTACCAGGTCAAAGGCAGCAACTCCGGTAGGAAAGGATGCTGAGACAATGTCCAAAATCGTGCACTGCAAGCCCGACTGTCCATCAGAAGGAAAGGAACAAGGAAAAATGATAATGTGTAGCTTGTGCATGACCTGGTATCATCACACGTGTGTCAACCTGTCCAAAAGGGAAAATGACTTGATCTTCTGGCCGTGCCCTAGATGTCGGAATAATGTGACTAAATTGAACGAGTTACAAAAAACTGTACAGGAGCTAACGTCCTGCAACTCCATGCTAATACGCCAACTGGAAAATAGCACTTACAAATGTGACAAACTTCAAGAACAATTGAATAAAAGCCACGATGAGCTGATGTCATCGAAAATGGAGATGGAAAGAATGCGTAACATGATTCCAACATTTGCAGATGTCACAGGGCGCAAAGCTGACCTATCAACATCCTCTGATGCTCAGGAAATATCAGCTTGTGCTTTATTGATAGGGAGTAGTCTTATACGTGATGTACCAGACAGACTGGAAACCACTGAAAAGTTGCCAGTCAAGCCTGTGAAAAAGTCTGGGGCTAAATTCCAGGATATTGTACATGCCCTTGAGAAATACAGAAACCCCAAGCCGAAGGAGATCCACATTGTAATGGGAACTTCGGATGTGAACAGTACAGCCAGCATAGATGACATCACTTCTGACTGTCATGACGCTCTAAAAGCTGCAAAAAAACTAACTCCCAAGGTCACTCTGAGTAGTGTCCTGCCACAAGTGAAGGAGGACTCGCTTACTAAAACGGATCAACTGAACCAACTTATGAGGAGGTGTGCAGAAACACAAGAGGTCACCTTCGTAGACCACGATGTCAACTTCCGGTACGGTGATGGATCAATAGATGAGGCTGCGTTTGTCTCTGATGGAACACACCTGTCAAAGTCTGGCACGAGGCGACTGATGAAGAACATAGGCCTCATCACTACTCCGGTGGAAAAGAACGATCAAACTCCGTCACAGACCAATGATGGCTGGAACCTAGTCCAAAACCATAAACGTCAGAGATTTCATACCAAAGAACTCATTATCACTCATCAGAAAACATCAGCACCACATGTACAAGGTGACGTCAGATACTTCCGTGGTACCGGAGATCCTCTCTCTAATTTTTACCCATGGGCTCTACACAGTCAAGGCAGAGATTTCAATTGTGCGGAGCAACTGATACAGTTCAGGAGAGCCCGTATGGCACATGAGGAAGACATAGTTGATCAAATAATGGACGCCAAAAACGGTCCATCTGCTCACTCTATAGCCAAGAAAAACTTTGATAAATCAGATGCAAGATGGCTGCAAAACAGGGACAAAGTCGTGCATGAGGTAGTGGCATTGAAGTTCAGGCAATGCAGGATCTTCAGAGAAGAGTTGATGTCCCTCAACCAACAGAGAATCGTAGAGGATACACCGGATCCACACTGGGGACGAGGTCCGGATGGCGAAGGTTCAAACAAGATGGGGGAGATTCTCGAAGCCATCAGGGATGATCCGCACTCCAACCAAGTCAGTCCGATCTCTTCAAGAGAGTCCCACATCCATGAAAGCAGCGGTCAGGATGAACACTTCCACTGTCTGAAGGAACACCTCCACCATCGACACTCGAGCATGCGAGGGACCCACGATGAACATGCGGCGTACCTCAACGACACCTGTAGGCACGACTCTGCTCTGTCACCTAGAAGCAGCGACGTCCGGTGTCACTGCTGTGCCGAGACAGGGCATGTGAAGGACAACTGTAGACACGGGAGGCCAGTAAGGTGTTATTCATGTCATTCTCTTGGTCACAAATCAAAATACTGTAATAGGTACTAGGGATTCGGCAATGAGGAGTCAGCCGTTCCAATCCAAGATAACGATAGCAATATCATTAATATGTCACCTATGAATGATGGTTGTCATGACTTTGTTGATTTGGAACTGAAACAAGTATTACCTTTCTATGTTAAAAACCAGCACAATGTCAAATTTGCACATATTAATGTCAAC
The DNA here is from genome assembly GCA_949152475.1 of Terebella lapidaria. Lineage (NCBI taxonomy): Eukaryota > Metazoa > Annelida > Polychaeta > Terebellida > Terebellidae > Terebella > Terebella lapidaria. The sequence goes on along the minus strand of OX424559.1, from coordinate 12,348,055 downwards.
AGCATAAGGCATAAATTTGAACCGCTAGCAGCTCTATTGCGGAAGTCTATGTTTGATGTTTTATCTATTCAGGAGACCAAGCTAGACAATTCATTTCCTGGTGCCCAATTTGCTATTCCTGGTTTTAGATTATATCGAAGAGATTTTAAATCTAATTCGTGTGGTTTAATGATCTTTATTCGTGATGATATTGTACAGCGTCAAATGCCTGATCTCGAAATCAACATTGTAGAACCTTCAAGAATGGAATCAATTGTTGTTGAAATAATACTGAATAAGCAAAAGTGGATTTTGTGCTCAATGTATAAGCACCCAAAATTGAAGAATGTTATATTTGGTGATGAACTTTCCAATTTTCTTGACCAATGTACACATGAAGGTATTAACACTGTATTATATGGTGATATGAATGTCAATATGTTGGAAAAGAACTGTATTGATGGTATTTTAGATACATATGGATCAAAGAACATTGTTAAATCACCCACTTGTTTTAAAGGTGAGAATCCTACTCTCATCGATGTTGTGATTACAAATGTTCCAAGGCGTTTTCAAAATGTTGTATGTATTGATACGGGGCTGAGTGATCATCATCATATGGTATTATGGGCCACCAAATTACATGTTCCTGAGAAAAAAGATAGAACTGTTGTATATCGAAGTTACAAACATTTTAATGAGGAGGAGTATACGAATGATCTGTCATCTGTTCCGTTTCATGTATGTGAAATTTTTGATACGGTTGATGACTCTTACTGGTTCTGCCAGCAGCTTGTAAAAAATGTTATTGATTTGCATGCTCCTCTGAAGTCAAGGAAGGTGAAACATAATGATATTCCCTACATGAATGATGAGCTTAGGAAAGCCACCAATGTTAAAAACATGCTGAGACGTAAATACGATAAATGTCAAAGCAAAGCAAACTGGACGGCTTTTAGAAAACAAAGAAATTTTGTAAATTGTTTACGCAAGAAATCCCTCCAGAATCATATTTCAAAGAAATGTGAAAATCCAAATAGGGCTAATGGTAAGGAGTTTTGGAGATCTATAAAACCTCTTGTATCAGACAAATGTAAAAACGGTTTTAAAAGTATAACCTTGATGGAAAATAATGAGATTGTAAATACACCAAGTGATGTTGGAAACATATTAAATGAATACTATATAAATGTTGCCAATGATATCGGAGCCAACGATTGTATCAGTGATGAAGATACATTTGAAGATATTGTTCAAACTCATGATTCAAATGCCAGTGTTGTATACATAAAAACTAATACTGTCATTGATGATGCTTTTTCATTCAAAAGTGTTTCTGCCCCTAGTATTTTGAAAATGCTGAAGAAATTGAATGACAGAAAAGCTACTGGATGTGACTCTATTCCACCAAAACTATTAAAACTCGGTGCAGAACAATTGTGCATTCCCTTAACATATCTCGTGAACAAATGTCTAAAAGTTGGCGAATTTCCAGATGATTTGAAGTATGCAGAAGTAGCTCCTATTTTCAAGAAGAATGATATGCTGGACAAAAAGAACTATAGACCTGTGAGTGTGTTACCTACATTGTCTAAAATATTCGAGGAAGTGTTAATTTCTCAGTTAAATGAACATTTTGAAAATAATGAGTTGTTATCGCCATACTTGTCAGGTTTCAGGAAAGGTCATAGTTGCGAAAGTGTAATGTTGAGATACGTTGAAGACTGTAAAGAAGTACTAGATAACAATAAATTATGTGGTTCTGTTTTGACAGACTTGAGTAAAGCTTTTGACTGTCTTCCTCATCGACTACTAATTGCAAAATTGTATGCTTATGGAATAAGCAAAGAGGCTTGTATGTTAATTGCAAACTATTTTGTTAACAGAAAGCAACGTGTTAAATTAGGAAACACTAAAAGTGAGTGGATTAGGCTACAGAAAGGAACAGCACAAGGATCATTGTTTGGTCCTTTCAGCTATAATATCTTCACAAATGATTTGTTAGTAGCTCTTCAACCCATCTGTAACATATATAATTATGCGGATGATAATACTATAAGTTGCTCTGGAAGAAATGTTGTTGATGTTGTTAATAAGTTGCAGTGTGTCACTGGTATGATGCTTGAATGGTTTCATTCCAACTATATGAAAGCTAATCCGGACAAATTCCAATTCATCTTGTATGACAAACAGGGTGATAATCAAGACTATGAGATATTAATAAATGATCAACCCCTGAAAAATGTAACATCTGTGAAGCTACTTGGCATAAGTCTTGATCCTCACCTAACTTTTGGCGATCACATAACAGAAATATGTGAGAAAGCAGGAAGGCAATTGAATGTTCTCGCGAGGTTATCAAAGGTGTTAAATGTGGAGTCAAAGGTCAAGTTGTATGATACTTTCATAATGTCACATTTCAATTTTTGTCCAGTTGTCTGGCATTTCTGCAGTTATGAATGTATGCAAAAAATGGAGAAGATTCAGAAACGTGCTTTGAAATATATTTACAGTGACTTCAACTCATGTTATTCAGATATGCGAGCAAAATTAAATAAACCCTTGTTATATGTGCAGAGACTACGATTTATAGCCACAGAGGTTTTCAAAATATATCAGCAAATTAGTCCCAGTTATCTATGTAGCTTTGTTGTAAAGAAGATTAACACTCATAATCTTAGGAATATCAACTCTCTTACGTTGCCCCAATATAACACTGTACAGTACGGTAAAAACTCTTTTAGATATTATGGAGCCTATTTGTGGAATTCTCTACCTATTCATTTGAAACAATGTACAGATCTCAATGTTTTTAAGAACATGATTCGTAAATGGGAAGGTCCCAGTTGTAAGTGTTCATATTGTAAAATGTGCCGCTTGAACACAATATAGTTGTTTTGTCATGTCCCAACCTCCTACGAGTTCTGTACCTCAAGTACTAGGTTATATGTAGAAATCTTGATGTATCATAATGTATCTAGTTCATATTATCAGACTCCATAAAACAATAATCATAATGTTCCACATGAAATGATATGGTGAACTATATGTACCCTCTTACCATCATTGTACTCATGAGCAATTCAATTTCAATTCATCATCTCATTCTTCATTGTACATATCCATATGTTCATAATGTCATGTCGGAGAATAGCCTGGGTGCTAATGTTATTTGTTATTACATTTATACCCGACGTTAAATAAAGTTTTATCTTATCTTATCTTTTATCTTATCAAATAAGTCCACACTGGAGTAATGTTCGTATAACTTATTATTGTACTTATAGCAAACTTTATTGGCATCATCAAACTCTACTGTATTTGTGGTAATAGATTGATACCTACATTTGCCCAAAGATCACAGCAGAAGATTATTTCTAAACACTTTTTTTTCTGGCCTTGTTTTGGACGCTTCATGTTCAAAGCACATGCGCTGCTTAGCAACGCCCTCTAACTCTCTCGCCCATTATACTGTAACAATGGTCTTTCGTCATTTCCCTCGTATCTTGTGCTGCAGGGTTATAAATACTCTGAAGCTGTGTTGTTCAGTGGAGTTGTCTCAGAGCTGAGCAAGGCGAGAGAACGACGGAGGGCTCGACGATGAGTCCAACGTCCTCACTCTTCGGCTAAGGCCCACGAGGGCCCTGGGGACAATTCTCACAGGGGGTCCAGGTTGGGGGAACCGTTGCTGACTCGGGGGCTCACGCCCTGTGGATCACCGGTCCCCCACCTGGGACGGTGCCACACAGGCTCTGGTAGACAGTCAGGCTGTCAGTGGTTCCATCCCGGTGGCAGTGCCGTCGGTGAGGCCGGACCAGCAACATGCCCACATGCGCGAGTTCTGTGGTGCCGCTCCCATGGCATCTTAGGCTCCGCACACGGCTACATTATCATAACTATGTACTATGTATGTTGTATATGATGATGATGTTGACGATGGTGATGATGATGTGTTATGATGTGATGTATGACGGCCGGACTAGTCCAGACGGACTGTTACCTGGTTGTAGTTCTAGTAATTATGACGCCCGCCGCGTGCGCCCCATGCGCCACGGGCGTCAAACATTACATACTTTTTATTCAAGGTTGCACAAGCATATCGTATGAGAAAGAATAGATCGATTTGTAAAATGTTCATCACTCACCTGCAAATGTTATTTAATGGATTGCACTCCTCGCGATGCTAATCTAACGATTTGCTGCCAATTTATCCAGGCGCCTTACACTCATCCAGATTATGATGGATGAGACGGTCTCATCAGCTCCTATTTTACAGGAAGGCACCACAGTCTTCAACACTATGGGCTTCGGCTACAACCCCGTAACGGCGAGGCAGTCAGCCCAAACATAGCACGCTGAAATTTATGGATTTTCGCCAGCTCGTGGTGATGTTAGTGCAAACAGAGAAGTCTTGAATTTATCAACCGTAGTTTTTTTTAATGTAAGACGAGAGGCATAAAAACCCCGTCTTACCGTGATATGAACCAACCATAGAACGTGATATATTTGGGCTTTTTGAATTGGAGATGTTTGCATTCCGAGGAGTTTGGTATAGATTTGTGGGATGCTTTCTTCGCTTTTTTGGAGATATGAAAGTATGGGAGCACTTTCCTTGTCTCTCGTAATTGATGATGAAAGAATTACATTTCATACAGATAGAAAATACATCACGAGCAAAGAAAAACACTGCAGACTCAAGAACAAATTTATGGAAAATGTTGGAGCATAACAAAACGGAAGAGGAATTGCACTTCATTGCAAAACTGATTTTGGTAGATGCTTATCATGTACATATAAAATTCATGTACCTGCACATCAAAGATACCTTTCATAATTTGCTTTTTTAATGAGTGAAATTAGTCGTATCAACAGACTTGACAGCACGGAAAATTTTACATTCATAGTCACTTTGCACAATTATTGGTTGTCTGGGAAACTAAAGATCTACTTAGACAAAATGAAGTCAAGAGATATGCGTTATTGATATGTACTTGTTTAGCGTGTACAACACTTGATGCCAATTCCCGCCTCTATTGAAAATAATGAAGAGTGGCTTGAGTTGCCGGAACTCATTGAATACATCCGGTAAATTGATATGGCTTGAAAAAACAATTGTGTACCTCAATCACAGTGAATACCATGCAATACTGCTATTAGCAAGTCAATATAGTCAAGCAAAGAAGGAAATTCAGTTATTAGGCATAAAATTGGCAACGTAAGATTTGTTTTTATTTTGATGGTTTCTGAGATTCAGCCCACTATACTGAATGTGAACGTAATGTTTCCATTGCAAGCAGTAGACTATTATACATCCAGGATATAACGAAGGCCGAACTCTGTTATGTATCAATGACTGATCGAATTCATTTTAAAACATTGTCATTAGGCTTTCGGAGGTACGTTATTCTTTGTAACATCCAAGATTGCTCACAGCAAGATAGATATATGAATGATTACTCCACATTCTTGCTGAGATTTGTTTTTTTGTCATAATTCTGCCGTTTACAGGGCGTCTCAGAGGGTGGTTTTTTTTGGCATTGACACCTGTTGAGTCGAATGTTGTTTCTGTGAACAGTTACCCCCATCACTTCAATTGATCAAGGCTGATGAGAAAGTTAGACCCACAAGGATAACGGTCCAGAGGCAATATACCAATGTATCATGCACAGCTGCCCAGATCTCCTTATGGTGTGTTTTCAGTGATCACGATTCTATAAAACCCGGGTTGTTAGTTGCTATCCGATGAATGCCTTTGATCACTCCAGGGAAATTATCATTGTTTTGGGTATGTCTAAATAATTTATGACCCACGATTTAAAGCCACAACGCAACCAGCTTCTGAACGTCTGTTCCACAAGGAGTTGTAAACTTTTATATATTTGAAAATAGATATTCGTCACTGTTCGTGTGACTCTAATGCCAAGTATGTATAGTTTCCACAAAGTTTCCCCGTTTCTTTGTTGCACCTATATCATCATTCGGTTTGCTAGGTTACCGGACCCATGGTGTACATTGTCGTGGTGTTGCGTCCTCATGTGATGTGATGATGATGTGAGTTTCGTTGCCCTTGAATAGCCAGTCTGTACGTGGCGGTCATTTCAATTTTTTTAAGGGACGGGAAAAAAAATTTTTTTGGTCCCAAATCACGTTATTATTCATTTTGGTCCACTTCTAGGCAAAAAACATTCACCCTTTAGAAACAATTTTGGACTAGGGAAATTTTTCCTTTCATAATTGGAGCTGCCATCACTGTACTCATAGAACCCCTAAAGATAGAGTTTAGGTATTGGCACTTTCAAATAAGAAGTCATTTATGACGATTCATGTGGTGACTTGAATTTGACCTTCGATGACCTTGAAAGGTCAAAACATCCTTTTTTAGTTTTAAAAAAAGGCCGAATTTGCCTTTACAGATGAAATGCTTGTAGATAGAGCTCAAGTTGGCATTATGAGCATATAGGAAGTCGTATATGGAACAACTAATGATGACCTTGAGCTTGACCTCAGTGACCTTGAGTGCTAAATATCTGACCTAAAAAAATGTGTAAATTGGCCTCTACAAACAAAAAAACGTGTTGATAGAGCTTATATGTTTGTATTATGAACATATATAAAGTCATACACAGTACACCTAATGATGACATTGAAGTTTACAAAGATGACCTTGATCTCAAGGACATATATGTAACCTGCAAAGACGGCAATGCTTAAAGTCATAGTAGCAAGGTACCATTTTATGGTTTTATTCCTGTTCACATAAAGACATTTTGGACATTTGGTGATGAAAAAGGTGTTCGCGTTAATTGGTAACTGATAACAGCGACATATAATGGAGTATATTGGGCCAGTATTACGATCGCCTTCTCCAGCCGATGAAAGAAATTGCTTCGGCAATTTCCGTAATCGTGACGTCAGTTGAGGCAGAATGTGCTTTGATGGCTTGCCGAAAACGTAAAATACGTAATTTAGTGGCCAGCTCAAAGAAGGAAAAATCACTTCAAAATGCATGCGATTCAACAGAAAACACACAAAAACCAGCAAATTCTGGACATCTTGCAGTTCAACAAACCTCTGTTCTGGGGGAAAAATAGTGCTGATTCTAAATATCAAGACAAGAAATGCCGTATTTCTGCCATCTCACCCCACCACTTGAATTGTCAAACATACATTAGGGGAATGAATATGCGACATGCAGTTTATCTTGCTGGCTACATGTACTTTCAAGTCTGCCTCAACTGACGTCACCAACCTCGTGACCCACACTAAAATCAGGATCAAAATCTTCGGCAATTTACGGAAGCAGTGCCTATTTGGTTCAATATCTCGAAACCCATTGATTGTATTTGTGAAATTCGTTCGTATTTATTGAAAACTATTCATAATGGACTAGATGACAAGCACTTTCATCGGCATGCTACTAGGTCTTTAAAACCGAAATTTTTTGGTAACTTATGTTAGCCTTTGAGCTAATTTTCTTCATTTTCTTTCGTGCATTTCGTTGATATTCATTCAAGTATGAATACATAGGAACACCAAAAGAACCATTCAAAAACTATGTGTGAAACTACTAGTATAACAAAATATACCACTTATCCAGTAACTAAATGGGAGAAAATTAGCAAGGTGATAAGCACAACTGCTTCTCCACGAAATGCTACCTTCTTTATTGTTAAAATTCCGACACCATACGGACATTTATCACAACTTTCAGCTCAAACAAAACATGGACCCACCATATATTTTCTGTTTTTTCCCGTGTGTGGTGTCTGCCAATGAATTTCCAAGCGCTGTTGCCGCACTTCTAATGCGTTACTGTTATTCAGCGTTTACATGCCGTGATCCCCCCCCCCTGGTTTTTATTGGTGGTATTTTTCTAGCATCTCAGATTATTTCTGAGGAGAGATGCTCCGTGTGCATCGTCGCCTGGATCTTCCAGTATTTAGTGATTCGATTTCTTTCTGCTGCAGTTCGGACACTTGAATGTTGAGGCTTGATGCGTGGTAACTGCATATACTTACACCTTCAAATGAGTCTTCAACGTTCCTTTCAATTCTTTATCAATGAAATAGATATTATATTGTCATATTTTTGTATGTGCCCTATTCTAGGTGCGTTTCTGGCCAGAGCAATCGAGGTTCCTGTGGAACATAACATGCAGGCCAATGGTTACCTAGACAACATATGATAAAGCAAAAAGTGTTCATATTGTATTTGAAATAAGTAATCTTATTTGAAAAATAATCATAACAACCATAACACAGGAATAATCCATGTCAAATTTCATTTGCATATTATTTACCTCAATGATTCTCAATTGTCTCTGATCAGCTAAATTATTTTGTTAAATTATTAACCTCATTCGATCGAGTTTCTATGATAGTATCATCCGATCGCTCATCTGGTTTTTTTTTTGCATGTGACAGCATTACACTGGGTTCATTTCATAACACCAACAATCGACTAGTATTCATGGATTGACCAATAACATGAAAGTCACTGATACGATGGAGCTTTCTCATACCTTCCAAGGTCAGAATTTCATTCCAAGTTCAGGGAATATGCTCGCGTAAGTAGCCTGTGGACGAAATGTCACTTCACATCATGCCATTTCTCGTTGTTGGCCCATATTCAACCTAGATATCTCTACAGTGATTAGATTTATCATTCAACTTGATCACTCGTGCTTCTTCTAATAAATATTATTCATTGAATTAAATCCTTGTCATTTTGGACAATAGAGAGCAGTGTCATCTGCCTGCAACAAAATTAAAAGTGATTTTTTTCCGTCTACCACAAAACTTATGTGGATTCGTGACATCAGTCTCAAGTCAGCTTCGAAGTTACATGTATACCCAAATATTTGACATTTCAAGTCCAGTGGAGAGATTTTTCTGTTCTTTTTTAAGTTCCATTGATCAATACATTTCAGTCACATTGTATTTGTTTGGTTTAACCGTTCACCAAATGAGCATGTGATGTTGATCGAACTGCACAAATGGTTTCCAGTTATGTGACAAGTCCTTACACTTTGACATGACCCAGATTTCCAATCGATCACCAACGATTTTTAGGATCGAGGCCTAGAAATCAGCACGATGATTGGACGAGTGCCAACACTGGAATTACTTGCCGTTGTGTGGCTAACACATTTCTTTGCTGTTGGTGAGTTTTATGAAATACATGCGTAATTTTCTAACTATTTTCATAGGTGTAGAATAGTTGTATACTATTTCCATCCGATGTAGAGTAGAAACACCTACTTTTCATACACTGTCTGCCCCTCATGACGCCAATGTGTCTTTGGATTATCTATCTGGTCGGGCTTTGTTTCTATTAAAAAATAAATAGTATTTACATTTTACCAAAATTTATTTATGTTGATGGTAAATGGTTGGTACTGCCGTACTGGCCTTGTATATTGAATGTATTTGTCATATTCTATATGAAGTTTTGCTAGTCAGCATAACATACACTCATTTTTTTTCGCCATAATCTATGACCTTGCTCAGATATTGCTCAGGAATGTTAATTTGTGAAATAGGTCAAATGTAAATATCAATCTATTATCACCAATACAGTCAGATTTTGATGATGCCAATAACAAACGTAGAATACAACAATTTGCAATAGAAACAAAGCTCGACCAAATAGTTTATCCAAAGACACACTGGCGTCATCAGGGACAGTTACAGAATAACTTATATTCCTTTTTTCAGGTTCTAATACACATTCACCACAAGTTTCTAACAGACACCAACCCCCTATCAATACCAATGAGACCTCGCCCATTAACTCCACAACCAAGCCACCAATAACACTCATGGACGCCAGTTATGCTTCGACGTATGACATCACCAACAACGATTACGTCACTGGTTAGTCATAATACAGTAGCTGTAGTATTTTCTAATATATGTGTTATTGACTTGCATACAACAAAACTTGAATTCTCATTCACAAATTACGATTTATTTCAAATGATAGCAGCGCTGGTTATCTCCTCATGACCGCAATCCTTTATTCCCTAAAATACATTTTATTTCATGTTTTAATTACCTCACAGTTTGTGGAATAATTCATAGATATTCTTCTCGTTAACAGTTTGCGTCTTCAGTTCTGACCGAGTTTAGTTTACTCTCTTCTCCTGGGAAAAACAAACTGACCAGCCTGTAATGCCGATTTATCTGATATTCTATATTCCAATCCATCACTAATACTTCCAGAGAATGCTGTGCATTTCACATATAAATGATAAAAGTAGATAAATTATTCCTGTTTGTATTACATCGGTACATACATATCTATGCAAGACATATTTTCTGCGCATAAAACCGCTCAAATGTACGATATGATCTACATCAGCATCATAAACAGAGCTGAAGTTCCATTCACATCAATACCTACCACGAATTCCTTCCATCAACTGGCATATCTTCTTTAGTGGATGTGCGGGGTTTATCAGATGAGGAGCGGCTGCTGGATGAGCTATTCTCGGACTATAACCCAGCAGCCCGTCCTGTCCTCGACTCAGCCCAGTCTGTGTCCGTGTCCGTCCAGTTCTCACTCATGCACATCAAGGAACTGGTCAGTAAATTTGAAAATCTCTAGTCATGTTGGAAAGCAAGCAAATATGATAATGAGATTTTTATCTACTCACGTTTTAATAATAAATAATAATAAAATACCAGGGATTATTTTAAATAGCCTACACTGTACATCATTTTCTCAATGTTGGATCCTACACCGTAAATATGAATCGAAGGGATTTTATATGATTAAAATATGCCACCAAAACATGTCATTAGTTGTTCGAGGGACATTTCGTGTAATATCACAGATTCTTACTCTCATCAGAATCGTGTTCTGTACTTTAATGGTCTTTTCAGGATATAAGAAGCCAGATATTCACAACAACTGGATTGCTTATGCTGGTAAGTAAGATACAGATGTACAAGATACAGACTTATGTGTAACAAAGCATGATTTTGTTTTCCTGCTGTGTATTGCATAAGTAAGTCTCCATACATCTAAAGCGATGAAAAACAATTTTGTTGAAGATTAAAGGTGAATGTATGTCATGTACAGAGTATATGACATTTAATCACTGATTAGTTGTCCATTGTGACGTCACAATGGTTGTGTCCCAGGAGTGGCAAGATGAGCGTATCACGTGGGACCCACGTGATCACAACGGTCTCACTGATGTTGCTATTGAAGCAAGTCAACTCTGGACCCCGGAATTTGCTGTGATAAATGGGTAACATATGCTATTCACAATTAGGTTTTGTCATTATCAGCATTCATTTATGGCCAGATTTTCATCGTGGCATGATGGTTGAACACATTGCTAAAAGTGCTGGGCAATTGCTGAATAATTCCGTGTGGCAAAGTAGAGGTGATTCGTTTCTCTCCTAGGGCAGAGAATATTTATGAAAGTTACCCACAATTCAGAGTGGTTGTCACTCATAACGGACAAGTCCACTGGGAACCTGGAGGTGGGTAGGTCAGGATGGAAAATGCCATTTATTGTTTTGGGTGTTTGGTCATTTCAATTTGGCAGTCAAACGGTTCTATCATACACCAGTGTTAACGTTGAATATATTTAAGCATTCTCATCCAATTTTGTATATCTCCCATTTTCGTGACTTTTCAGGCGTATTCAAGACAATGTGTCCAATAGATATTGAATTCTATCCATTTGATGAGCAGAAGTGTACTCTGATATTTGGTGCCTGGTCATACCACACATTGAAGATGAACCTCACGAATCTGCAGAATACAGTCAACTTGGACTCTTACAAGAGAAATGGAGAATGGCATATATATGACACTTGGGTTGGTATTATTGAAATACATGGTTATTCAACGGTAATCTGTTTCCGAATGTCCGGAGAAAAAGGCAAAATGCCATTAATTCACGATTTGAATGATGATGATACAAATCCTAATATGACACCAACCAAACATTATGTCTGACGTTACCCTGGTGTCATCAGGGCAGACAATATCAGACTCAATGATTGTTCCTATTGTACACCAGTCGGGAATAGAGTAGAACTGACTTATTTTAGGAATAAGTAATAAGTGTAGACACTAGACAGTGGGAAGAAACATTTTTTTAAACTCTGGAACAGAAGCAAATGAACAAAGACACAGTATTATTGAATCAAACATGTCTGCAAATTTATATAAAATCAAACGTACTTCTCCAGATGCTATTCATTATGTTTTGAAGATCGAGAGAAAAGAATTCGCATACGAGTGTTGCCCCAACGAGAGATTTGCCAACGTTGAATTCCAAATTCTCTTGCGTCGACGTCACATGTTTTACGTCATGAACGTCATCCTCCCCAGCATCATGACGTCAATACTTCTGTTATCGATATTCTTCTGTACGCCTGGACAGAAAGTCCAAATCGGAGTGGTGGTTTTGTTGTCCTTCAGAATATTTTTGCTCAACGTGACAGACAACATTCCCAAAACGTCGGACCATATTCCTCTTCTAGGTAAGTCTTCTGAGTAAGTGCTATGTAGTGCTACATAGTGTTTATGGACCATGAATATTTCCTCTGTTAAAAATAAAACTTTCTTCTCATTTCTTCACAATGCAATTTATTGCGTCAATTCTAGATTGTCATCATATTCTGTATAATTTCAGGGATTTATCTTACCTGTACTATGGCTATAACCACCCTGTCCATGGTTCTGACGGTGTTTGTGTTGAATCTTCACCACATCAGTGACCGTCCAGTGCCCAACTGGCTGAAATCTGTCGTTCTACGCTACTTAGCCAAGGCAACTGGAGGTTGTTCAGGAGACAGCATTGGACATTCTACTTCTTTGGGTAAAAGAAGAACGGATAAGGATATTTCTGTGCTTGCTGGTGCTGGGACGTTTTTCCGCAGTAGTTACACTGGTTTACCTGATGATGGCGAAGGAGAGTCCTTAATGGAGCTCCAGCAGCAAGCGCGCAATGAACATACATGTATGCAGAAACAAGTTGTGAAAACTGTTGAGTTGCTTGAAACACCTTGGGTTCGGAGGGATTCTTTCAAGCAAGAAGATGATGAAAGACCAGCAATGTCACCAGAAGCACATGGTGGACGATCGTTCGGTGCATTTAGTACCAGCGACAATGGATCGTGGTCTCATTCACGTGATAGAGAACTGGTTACGTCACAATTCCAATATGGCGGACATGGGAAAGCCTCACAAAGTGGAATGGAACCCGTGGATTATAGCAAAGAATGGCGAAATCTTGCTGAAGTGTTTGATCGCCTGTTCTTCTGGCTTTTCTTGCTGGTGATAATTCTGACAACATTGGTCTTGTTTCATCCACTCACTGTCCCAGCCCAGTGAAGTTTGTGTTGAATGCATATGTGACTTTCCTGTAACCTGCCATAATCGATGCATTGCAAGCTCTTTTCAAGTTTATACTTAGGCTTGAAAATTACACACACAATCTACAAGAGCTGAAACATTGACTAAAATTGCTTGAATACTGTATTTTCCAATACAGCCAAACTGAGATAAAACAGGAACAAACTTTGGCTATGATGTAACTTCAAGCATAGTCTATGTCAGGTTTTCAGGAATAATCAGATTATATAACAACTGAATTCATGATAGATCGTCGAGCAGTAATTAACACAATGAATGCACGAAAAAAAATTCCCTTGTATGAATGCACATGCAAAAGTTGACAGACATCGATCATAGATTTGTAGTTATTATGATGTAGTGCTTCTATACAATTTAATATGGCGGTTCATATAGTTGATGTACAATATTTGAATCTTTCTTGCTGTATCCAAATTCAATTACAGGATTGGAAAAGACTATTGGATTGACTGAAGATCACACAAAAAAATATTGATTAGCTAAAAAAAAATCTGCAAACACAGATTTGATTAACTGTGTGCTTTGCGAAATTCATACCGCTATAGCTCTTCCAAATGTGGATAATAGAGAAAGCAAATAACAATCAAGCATGTGTTTGAGTTATGAACAAGCAATCAATATCTCGCTGCCCTATGTCCATTCAACGTCATTCATATCAGTGTCATATCATGGGAATGAACCATTATAGTTTGAAATGTATGTTTAATGTAAAAAAAACATTGCCTACTCGATGTCCGAAATTAATGAATATGTTTGTTGTCATAATATATACCCATGAAGGTCGTGTAGAAAGAACTTTGTCATTTGACCTTCACACAATTTCAGGGGCTATTGATGTTAATAAAATCTGATTATACTATTTGAAATAAGTCAAAATATACTTTGGATTTGGGCTCGCCCTACACACTTGATGTTGTCTGTCATTTGCTTCTTTTAGTATCAAGATGTGCTTTTATAAACGTGTTTATATGCCGAGATTATTAACCAATTATTTACCAATATTATTGATCAATCAGTTTGTATGAGGCTACATGCAGAACTATTTCATTTTTATATGAATGCATGATGAAAAACCCATTGGTATCATCTTATTAATAATGTTCGCTGTCAGAAAATTGACTGTACAAATAAACGTATATCCATTACACCGATTGTTGTTTTTAAAAAAAAAAACGCTTCAGTGAAGATTATTCAGATTTGTAATTTCCAAATTGATATGCTACTAAATGGGCTACTTGGATAAATGCCGATTCAAATGTTGTTTTGTGCAGCTGCCTCAATGTATGCAAGACGATGCATGATTAGAAATATCATTAGAAAAATTGGCCGGGTTTTGTTTCTATTCCAATTTGTATTACAGGTTTGCTATTGTCAGCACCAAAAGCTGGTGGTACTGGAGGAAATAGGTTGGTAATCTTCCATAAGTTGCCTTCATTTGCAAGATGCCAAGTGTGATCTAAGCTGCATGGAACTTTTACAAAACCACATTCGTTTTGATATCAAATAAACAATGGTCCCTCATAGAACACTCCAGAATGACAAAAACCACGGGGTGCAGGGATTTATCCTGAGAACGGATACTCCAGATTCGGCTAATCTACTAGAAGACATATACAATAGAGCGTAATGTATATCAACACCATTGACGTAGCTATTGACGTGGAGCTATTGACGTAGTGATTTTAATTTTTAATTTTATAAAACGGATATCTCTACGTGTATGATACTGGCAAGTCAATGCTTAGAAATAAAGGTTTACCAAAAACAGCGAATTGCAGAAATGTATGTAAAAACCTGTTACCACTGATAACCAAATTTTGATGATGCCAATAAAAAACCTAATATAAAAAACTTTCAGAATAGAAACAAAGCCCGACCAAACATTTATATCTGAAGCCACACTGGCGTCATCAGGGGCAGACAGCGTGTAATTATAGTTGTTTCTACTGTACACCAGATGGAATTAGTGTACAACTGCCCAACAACTTATCAAAACAATTTAGAAATCCGAAACAAACCGCGTGAAATAGGTGTATGACAAGTACATAAGTACCCAATATAAACTATTAGAAGTCATACCCCATATACTATTAGAAGTCGTACCCCATATAACTATTAGAAGTCGTACCCTATATAAACTATTATAATGCATACACTAATGGGAGTTCTGCCATTAATGTACACACAAGTATTTACAGATCATAATTAAAATACTGAAAATTCATTCCATCCACAATTTCATTCAAAAACGAGTAACACAGTTTGAATATCATATATTATTCATTATATCGTATGAATTTTTAAAATAAAATTACATTGTGATTTTGTTGCAGCAGATGACGTGAGTTTCCTCTGTCGAAAGCGACAAGAATAATCTGATGAATATTCATTAATATAATCTGATGAATATTCATGAAATAAAATTGAATGATAAATCCAATTTATGCAACCCATTGGATAAAGTGTCTCGTCTGTCTAACTAAAAAAAATCTCAGTTCATGATCAAAAAAACAAAACGGAAGCTTAATCCTGTCCCATGCGAATTGATTTTCGACATAAATTCTACGAGTGATACACTAATTATCTCGAGTCAAATCGCTCGAGAGGCTCAAACTATAGGTATTTTGATGTGGTTATTCAAAAGCAAACATTTGAACTGACAGATCAGTGTCAGAATGAGCAAATGGCGGATGTTCTGAAATAGCTGCAATTACCAACTGGCAGCACTGTTCCATGGGTTTTTCTTGTGTTATCCGTTTAAGCCACCATAATTATACCACCATAATCTACGTCACTAGTGAGTACAGACGATATCCTTTGGTGATTTGGCGCCAAAACTTTGCCCCTTTTTCAAAGATTGCTTGAACAACCCCCATTGAAAGTATACCCCCAAATCGAGGTAAAACATTTGGATATCAACATTTTACGATGGACACGTGTCTGTTTCACTGAAATAACATGGATATCGATAAAAATAAAGTTACTGACCCACAATGTACAGCCTGTTTCCCTGGTATCCAGTAAGAAATGTTGTCATTATTGAGCGAAATGGCCCTTTACGGCATGTTACTATGATTGTTCGTTTAGAATTTACAGCACTTTGAAGACTGTAAACACGCCAAAATCCCCATATATCCAGCCCTAAAGATTTATTTCCGAAAAACTAAACCAACAAAAACATATTTCTAACGCTAAGTACAGTAACATGAATACCAATGCAGTAACGTCTTGAGTATGTGAATGTCTAAAAAATTCCACAAATACCGCTAACGTAAAACGCACAATATAGATACTTTGGAACTCCATGTTTTGAAGGTGTAAACTAGAAGCTGTGATAAATGATGAGAAGATCAGAGATAGAAGTCAACCAGTACCGAAGCCTGGCCAGTACCACGTGTTGCACGGAGTATTACTTTTAGTTTATCACTATTCTGAGATACTTAGCCGAATACACAGCCAAATAATTAAATAAGAAATGGATGATCAATAGTTCTTTATGAATGTATATGCCAAACTTGATTATTTTTCATGAAAATCTCCGTCATTCCTCGTTTTACAGCTGCAATAGTCAATACTCTCTGTGTTATGCATATTGGTGTAGCCCACACAACTGTTTCACGTATTTATTTACCAACCTATTACCACATATTGAGAATATATCTTACTAAATCTTTCCACTAAATCTTTCCCAATCAATTTGTAATGATTTGGCTACAAATGCTACTCAACTACACACAAGTAAAACGTTCGTCCTTGAAATGTAACCCCAGCTGATTCATGTACAATCCTGCTTCGTCTACTGGTATCCATCCTATCGAACCTGACGGTTGTCGCACGCGACTCCCAATTCAAGTGAGGGCCCTGCAAGAATTGCTGTTAAATTATCATGCAATTCCGGTATCAGGAATGCACACTGAAATTGAACACGTTGTGTCATGTTGCTTGTTTTATTCACCACATTATTCATTATGCAGATGACTGTTTTCGAATTATTTCCAGTCTCTATTCCTATGTTCGCAGTGGAGTGCTAATGATATTGCTTTGTATATTTCTGTGGATGGTCATAGTTACAGGTGAGTTACTGTCGTAACGTATAGGAATAAGTTTGGGTGACATTTTTTGTTATGGTGGATTAACAATGATTAATATGGGATGTCTCCGACCCGTCTTGCACTAGAAACGCTCAATGAATGTGTTTGAAAATTCTTTCTCGACGATTGATATTGTGAAATGGATCGTATGGATCAGATCACGAAAGATCCGCAAAAATATTATGTCTCAGGGAATGTTGAGATTGACACGATATATGGAAATTACTTTTGACCCGAGTTTCGGTGTTGTTTGACTGGGGTACCCTATACGTATGGTGTGACTTCATTTGTAATAGAGAGAGAAGTGTCCATCCAAAGCGTTCATCAATTTGTCTCCAGACCTATGTATTATTCAATAATTCCTGGATACACTCTAAACGTCCCATCGAATTTACAGTTAATTGATCACGTTGGTGGTCAGGAAATGAAAGGAAACACAAGCAAGGAAGATAATCCAAGTTCTATTTGCATATTGCCAAGACAGATTGAATTAATCTATCCAGGAATTTATTTCTCCTGAGACCAAGCATAATGGAATACCAATATTTTATGATTAGGCAGAAACGTTCAATAGACAAAAACGAAAATGATGAATCCTCTGAACATAATAATGTTGATTGTATAAACTTATCTATTTCACGTGATAACGTCGAATGTTTTAGCAAGAAGCACAGTATTTTTTTCTACATGCACACAACATAACAATGAAGTACATCTTCTGTTTAAGTTACAAAAGGTGTTGTATTAGGAATGGATGGAATGGTTGCACTGGCGTTATTATCGTCAGACAGTTCAAATAGTAGTTTCCGTTGTAACTTGGCTGAAATAGTAATACAACCAGCTAACAACCGAATACAACATATGAGAAATCCGATACGAATCCCACGTTATAGGTGTATGACAAATCCTTAAACATACTTAATCACAAGCCAAGAATCTAATGTATACTTCAACATGTTCAAGTGGCATTCTACCGAAAATGTGCATCCGCATTGAGTCATCAACAGGCAGATTTGAGTGAGGGGGATGACGAGAAGGGTGATGAGGATGATGATGATGGGAGACCTTCTTTATTGGCACCCAAAAGTGGACTATGTACCCAACCTTTGGACTGTGTAACTTTCAGAATGGACTCCGTAACCTTGTGAATATGGACGGTGTAACCCACTATGGACACTGTAACCAACATATTGGACTATGTAACATTTTTTTGGACTTGGTAACAATGTAAAATGGCCCATGTAACCCCGAACTTGGACTTTGTAACTCTCGGAAAAAAACGACTGCTCCCTATATGGACTGTGTAACTTCTCCGTATATGGACTGTGTAACTTCTCCGTATATGGACTGTGTAACTTCTCCATATATATATACTTTGTAACTGTGTCCCCAGCAGAATCTTCCTCTCTCCTCTCTATACACCTTCCATCTACCCTGTATACCTCCCAACTACCCCACACCTTCAATATACCATGTACACCCACACCTACCCTGTACACCGTCCACCTACCCTACACACCTTCAATATACCATTTACATCCCGCACCTACCCTGTACACCGTCCACCTACCCTACACACCTTCAATATACCATGTACATCCCGCACCTACCCTGTACACCGTCCACCTACCCTACACACCTTCAATATACCACGAACATCCCTCACCTACCCTGTACACCGTCCACCTATCCTACACACCTTCAATATACCATGTACATCCCGCACCTACCCTGTAAGCCGTCCACCTACCCCCACACACCTTCCGAACCAGTGGTCTAGGGGTAAGGCGTCCGCCACTGGTGCTGGAGGTCGAAGGTTCGAGCCTCGCCAGGGGCTTGTTCTGATGTGGCCGGTTGGTGAGCCGCCAGCTAGTTAAAGAATGGTTACCGATTGCCTCCCTGCCGGGCGCCTGGCATATAGGATAGGAATCGGGGTAAAGCTGCACAAGAGAACAAAGTGTCTCATAAGCCCAATTGTGGCTGGCCCTTTCAATAGGGGTGACACTATAATAAAAAAACACTTTACTTACTTTAATTTACTTATACCATGTACATACGGCACCTACCCTGTACACCGTCCACCTACCCTACACACCTTCAATATACCACGTACATCCCGCACCTACCCTGTGAACCGTCCACCTACCCTACACACCTTCAATATACCATGTACATCCCGCACCTACCCTGTAAGCCATCCACCTACCCCACACACCTTCAATATGCCATGTACATCCCGCACCTACCCTGTAAGCCGTCCACCTACCCTACACACCTTCAATATACCATGTACATCCCGCACCTACCCTGTAAACCGTCCACCTACCCCACACACCTTCAATATACCATGTACATCCCGCATCTACCCTGTAAACCGTCCACTTACCCTACACACCTTCAATATACCATGTACATCCCGCACCTACCCTGTAAGCCGTCCACCTACCCTACACACCTTCAATATACCATGTACATCCCGCACCTACCCTGTAAGCCGTCCACCTACCCTACACCTTCAATATACCATGTACATCCCGCACCTACCCTGTAAGCCGTCCACCTACCCTACACACCTTCAATATACCATGTACATCCCGCACCTACCATGTAAGCCGTCCACCTACCCCCACACACCTTCAATATACCATGTACATCCTGCACCTACCCTGTAAGCCGTCCACCTACCCCCACACACCTTCAATATACCATGTACATCCCGCATCTACCCTGTAAACCGTCCACTTACCCTACACACCTTTAATATACCATGTACATCCCGCACCTACCCTGTACACCGTCCACCTACCCTACACACCTTCAATATACCATTTACATCCCGCACCTACCCTGTACACCGTCCACCTACCCTACACACCTTCAATATACCATGTACATCCCGCACCTACCCTTTACACCGTCCACCTACCCTACACACCTTCAATACACCATGTACATCCCGCACCTACCCTGTAAGTCGTCCACCTACCCCACACACCTTCAATATACCATGTACATCCCGCACCTACCCTGTACATCGTCCACCTACCCTACACACCTTCAATATACCATGTACATCCCGCACCTACCCTGTAAACCGTCCACCTACCCTACACACCTTCAATATACCATGTACATCTCGCACCTACCATGTAAGCCGTCCACCTACCCTACACACCTTCAATATACCATGTACATCCCGCACCTACCGTGTACACCGTCCACCTACCCTACACACCTTCAATATACCATGTACATCCCGCACATAACCTGTACACCGTCCACCTACCTTACACACCTTCAATATACCACGTACATCCCTCACCTACCCTGTACACCGTCCATCTATCCTACACACCTTCAATATACCATGTACATCCCGCACCTACCCTGTACACCGTCCACCTACCCTACACACCTTCAATATACCACGTACATCCCGCACCTACCCTGTAAACCGTCCACCTACCCTACACACCTTCAATATACCATGTACATCCCACACCTACCCTGTAAGCCGTCCACCTACCCCACACACCTTCAATATGCCATGTACATCCTGCACCTACCCTGTAAGCCGTCCACCTACCCTACACACCTTCAATATACCATGTACATCCTGCACCTACCCTGTAAACCGTCCACCTACTCCACACACCTTCAATATACCATGTACATCCCGCATCTACCCTGTAAACCCTCCACTTACCCTACACACCTTCAATATACCATGTACATCCCGCACCTACCCTGTAAGCCGTCCACCTACCCTACACACCTTCAATATACCATGTACATCCCGCACCTACCTTGTAAGCCATCCACCTACCCTACACACATTCAATATACCATGTACATCCCGCACCTACCCTGTAAGCCGTCCACCTACCCTATACACCTTCAATATACCATGTACATCCCGCACCTACCCTGTAAGCCGTCCACCTACCCCCACACACCTTCAATATACCATGTACATCCCGCATCTACCCTGTAAACCGTCCATTTACCCTACACACCTTTAATGTACCATGTTCATCCCGCACCTACCCTGTACACCGTGTACCTAACCCTACACACCTTCAACATACCATTTACATCCCGCACCTACCCTGTACACCGTCCACCTACCCTACACACCTTCAATATACCATTTACATCCCGCACCTACCCTGTACACCGTCCACCTACCCTACACACCTTCAATATACCATTTACATCCCGCACCTACCCTGTACACCGTCCACCTACCCTACACACCTTCAGTATACCACGTACATCCCGCACCTACCCTGTAAACCGTCCACCTACCCTACACACCTTCAATACACCATGTGCATCCCACACCTACCCTGTAAGCCGTCCACCTACCCCACACACTTTCAATATGCCATGTACATCCCGCACCTACCCTGTAAGCCGTCCACCTACCCTACACACCTTCAATATACCATGTACATCCTGCACCTACCCTGCAAACCGTCCACCTACCCCACACACCTTCAATATACCATGTACATCCCGCATCTACCCTGTAAACCGTCCACTTACCCTACACACCTTCAATATACCATGTACATCCCGCACCTACCCTGTAAGCCGTCCACCTACCCTACACACCTTCAATATACCATGTACATCCCGCACCTACCCTGTAAGCCGTCCACCTATCCTACACACCTTCAATATACCATGTACATCACGCACCTACACTGTAAGCCGTCCACCTACCCCCACACACCTTCAATATACCATGTACATCCCGCATCTACCCTGTAAACCGTCCACTTACCCTACACACCTTTAATGTACCATGTACATCCCGCACCTACCCTGTACACCGTCCACCTACCCTACACACCTTCAACATACCATTTACATCCCGCACCTATCCTGTACACCGTCCACCTACCCTACACACCTTCAATATACCATTTACATCCCGCACCTACCCTGTACACCGTCCACCTACCCTACACACCTTCAATATACCGTGTACATCCCGCACCTACCCTGTAAGCCGTCCACCTACCCCACACACCTTCAATATACCATGTACATCCCGCACCTACCCTGTAAGCCGTCCACCTACCCTACACACCTTCCATATACCATGTACATCCCGCACCTACCCTTTACACCGTCCACCTACCCTACACACCTTCAATATACCACGTACATCCCGCACCTACCCTGTAAACCGTCCACATACCCCACACACTTTCAATATGCCATGTACATCCCGCACCTACCCTGTAAGCCGTCCACCTACCCTACACACCTTCAATATACCATGTACATCCCGCACCTACCGTGTACACCGTCCACCTACCCTACACACCTTCAATATACCATGTACATCCCGCACATAACCTGTACACCGTCCACCTACCCTACACACCTTCAATATACCACGTACATCCTGCACCTACCCTGTAAGCCGTCCACCTACCCTACACACCTTCAATATACCATGTACATCCCGCACCTACCCTGTAAGCCGTCCACCTACTCTACACACCTTCAATATACCATGTACATCCCGCACATAACCTGTACACCGTCCACCTACCCTACACACCTTCAATATACCACGTACATCCCTAATCTACCCTGTAAACCGTCCACCTATCCTACACACCTTCAATATACCATGTACATCCCGCACCTACCCTGTAAGCCGTCCACCTACCCCCACACACCTTCAATATACCATGTACATTCCGCACCTACCCTGTAAGCCCTCCACCTACCCCCACACACCTTCAATATACCATGTACATCCCGCATCTACCCTGTAAACCG
Organism: Terebella lapidaria; assembly: GCA_949152475.1. Taxonomy (NCBI): domain Eukaryota; kingdom Metazoa; phylum Annelida; class Polychaeta; order Terebellida; family Terebellidae; genus Terebella; species Terebella lapidaria. Next base: position 12,324,782 of record OX424559.1, on the reverse strand, counting down.
TCCACTTACCCTACACACCTTTAATATACCATGTACATCCCGCACCTACCCTGTACACCGTCCACCTACCCTACACACCTTCAATATACCATTTACATCCCGCACCTACCCTGTACACCGTCCACCTACCCTACGCACCTTCAATATACCATTTACATCCCGCACCTACCCTGTACACTGTCCACCTACCCTGCACACCTTCAATATACCATGTACATCCCGCACCTACCCTGTGAACCGTCCACCTACCCTACACACCTTCAATATACCATGTACATCCCACACCTACCCTGTAAGCCGTCCACCTACCCCACACACCTTCAATATGCCATGTACATCCCGCACCTACCCTGTAAGCCGTCCACCTACGACACACACCTTCAATATACCATGTACATCCCGCACCTACCCTGTAAACCGTCCACTTACCCTACACACCTTTAATATACCATGTACATCCTGCACCTACCCTGTACACCGTCCACTTACCCTACACACCTTCAATATACCATTTACATCCTGCACCTACCCTGTACACCGTCCACCTACCCTACACACCTTCAATATACCATTTACATCCCGCACCTACCCTGTACACCGTCCACCTACCCTACACACCTTCAATATACCATGTACATCCCGCACCTACCCTGTACACCGTCCACCTACCCCACACACCTTCAATATACCATGTACATCCCGCACCTACCCTGTAAACCGTCCACCTACCCTACACACCTTCAATATACCATGTACATCCCGCACCTACCCTGTAAGCCGTCCACCTACCCCAAAAACCTTCAATATACCATGTGCATCCCACACCTACCCTGTAAGCCGTCCACCTACCCCACACACTTTCAATATGCCATGTACATCCCGCACCTACCCTGTAAACCGTCCACCTACCCTACACACCTTCAATATACCATTTACATCCCGCACCTACCCTGTACACCGTCCACCTACCCTACACACCTTCAATATACCGTGTACATCCCGCACCTACCCTGTAAGCCGTCCACCTACCCCACACACCTTCAATATACCATGTACATCCCGCACCTACCCTGTAAGCAGTCCACCTACCCTACACACCTTCCATATACCATGTACATCCCGCACCTACCCTGTACACCGTCCACCTACCCTACACACCTTCAATATACCACGTACATCCCGCACCTACCCTGTAAACCGTCCACATACCCCACACACCTTCAATATGCCATGTACATCCCGCACCTACCCTGTACACCGTCCACCTACCCTACACACCTTCAACATACCATTTACATCCCGCACCTATCCTGTACACCGTCCACCTACCCTACACACCTTCAATATACCATTTACATCCCGCACCTACCCTGTACACCGTCCACCTACCCTACACACCTTCAATATACCGTGTACATCCTGCACCTACCCTGTAAGCCGTCCACCTACCCCACACACCTTCAATATACCATGTACATCCCGCACCTACCCTGTAAGCAGTCCACCTACCCTACACACCTTCCATATACCATGTACATCCCGCACCTACCCTGTACACCGTCCACCTACCCTACACACCTTCAATATACCACGTACATCCCGCACCTACCCTGTAAACCGTCCACATACCCCACACACCTTCAATATGCCATGTACATCCCGCACCTACCCTGTAAGCCGTCCACCTACCCTACACACCTTCAATATACCATGTACATCCCGCACCTACCGTTTACACCGTCCACCTACCCTACACACCTTCAATATACCATGTACATCCCGCACATAACCTGTACACCGTCCACCTACCCTACACACCTTCAATATACCACGTACATCCTGCACCTACCCTGTAAGCCGTCCACCTACCCTACACACCTTCAATATACCATGTACATCCCGCACCTACCCTGTAAGCCGTCCACCTACCCTACACACCTTCAATATACCATGTACATCCCGCAGATAACCTGTACACCGTCCACCTACCCTACACACCTTCAATATACCACGTACATCCCGCACCTACCCTGTAAACCGTCCACATACCCCACACACTTTCAATATGCCATGTACATCCCGCACCTACCCTGTAAGCCGTCCACCTACCCTACACACCTTCAATATACCATGTACATCCCGCACCTACCGTGTACACCGTCCACCTACCCTACACACCTTCAATATACCATGTACATCCCGCACATAACCTGTACACCGTCCACCTACCCTACACACCTTCAATATACCACGTACATCCTGCACCTACCCTGTAAGCCGTCCACCTACCCTACACACCTTCAATATACCATGTACATCCCGCACCTACCCTGTAAGCCGTCCACCTACCCTACACACCTTCAATATACCATGTACATCCCGCACATAACCTGTACACCGTCCACCTACCCTACACACCTTCAATATACCACGTACATCCCTAATCTACCCTGTAAACCGTCCACCTATCCTACACACCTTCAATATACCATGTACATCCCGCACCTACCCTGTAAGCCGTCCACCTACCCCCACACACCTTCAATATACCATGTACATTCCGCACCTACCCTGTAAGCCGTCCACCTACCCCCACACATCTTCAATATACCATGTACATCCCGCATCTACCCTGTAAACCGTCCACTTACCCTACACACCTTTAATATACCATGTACATCCCGCACCTACCCTGTACACCGTCCACCTACCCTACACACCTTCAATATACCATTTACATCCCGCACCTACCCTGTACACCGTCCACCTACCCTACACACCTTCAATATACCATTTACATCCCGCACCTACCCTGTACACCGTCCACCTACCCTACACACCCCTTCAATATACCACGTACATCCCTCATCTACCCTGTAAACCGTCCACCTATCCTACACACCTTCAATATACCATGTACATCCCGCACCTACCCTGTAAGCCGTCCACCTACCCCCACACACCTTCAATATACCATGTACATCCCGCACCTACCCTGTAAGCCGTCCACCTACCCCCACACCCCTTCAATATACCATGTACATCCCGCATCTACCCTGTAAACCGTCCACTTACCCTACACACCTTTAATATACCATGTACATCCCGCACCTACCCTGTACACCGTCCACCTACCCTACACACCTTTAATATACCATGTACATCCCGCACCTACCCTGTACACCGTCCACCTACCCTACACACCTTCAATATACCATTTACATCCCGCACCTACCCTGTACACCGTCCACCTACCCTACACACCTTCAATATACCATGTACATCCCGCACCTACACACCTTCAATATACCATGTACATTCCGCACCTACCCTGTAAGCCGTCCACCTACCCCACACACCTTCAATAAATCATGTACATACCGCACCTACCATGTACACCGTCCACCTACCCTGTACACTTTACACCTACCCTATAAACCTTCCATATACCATGTAGATGCCGTGCCTACCCTGTACACCTTCCACCTACCCTGTACATTTTCCACCTACCCTATAAACCTTCAATATACCATGTGGATGCCGTGCCTACCCTGTAAACCTTCCACCTACCCTATACTCCTTCCACCTACCCTATAAACCTTCTATATACCATGTAGATGTCGTGCCTACCCTGTACACCTTCCAACTACCCTGTACACTTTCCACCTACCCTATTAACCTTCTATATACCATGTATATGCCGTGTCCACCCTGTACACCTTCCACCTACAATGTACACTTTCCACCTACCCTATAAACCTTCAATATACCATGTAGATGTCGTGCCTACCCTGTACACCTTCCACCTACCCTGTACTCCTTCCACCTACCCTATTAACCTTCTATATACCATGTAGATGCCGTGTCTACCCTGTACACCTTCCACCTACAATGTACACTTTCCACCTACCCTATAAACCTTCAATATACCATGCAGATGCCGTGCCTACCCTGTACACCTTCTACCTACCCTGTACACCTTCCACCTACCCTGTACTCCTTCCACCCACCCTATTAACCTTCTATATACCATGTAGATGCCGTGTCTACCCTGTACACCTTCCACCTACAATGTACATTTTCCACCTACCCTATAAACCTTCAATATACCATGTAGATGCCGTGCCTACCCTGTACACCTTCTACCTACCCTGTACACATTTCCAACTTCCCTGTACTCCTTCCACCTACCCTATAAACCTTCTATATACCATGTAGATGCCGTACCTACCCTGTACACCTTCCACCTACCCTATACTCCTTCCACCTACCCTATAAACCTTCCATATACCATGTAGATGCCGTGCCTACCCTGTACACCTTCCAACTACATTTTACACCTTCCTCTTATCCCATACAACTTCCATGTACAATGTACATGCCGCACTCACCCTGTACCCCTTCCATCTATCCTGTATATCTTGCGCTCTCCTCCGTACACTTCCCATCTACCCTGTACATACCGCACTTCCCTTGTACCACTCCAGTATTCCTCGCTTGTGTCGTAGAATACCTTCTCGTTTTTCAGATGTGGAAACGAGAAGTCATTTTGGAGCACACCAAAGACAAAGGAAGCGCCATGAATATACATGAGATATTCAGATACATGTTTACAGGATTGGCATAACAAAATATCAGATGCGTCTTCGAAAGTGTATATATTTGACGCTCCAGTGAAGTAGGGTTCTCATTTGTGGATATATGAAACACTAAATACATAAGCTACTGGGTAGTAATGAAAGCTCAAGCCCATATAAATTGAGTGCGGAAAACACAAAAACATTTCTGAAAGCAAAACTTGCCAAATTAATTGCTGTGTTGGTTCTAAAAAATATATGTTTGAAATTAAATGTATAATATCTGCAGCAGAGTGATAGGTCTCGATTGAAAGTGTTGAAAAGGTCCAATTATAAGAAATGTTGCACAGAAATGCAGTCTAAAACCAATATCATGTTATGTACCAAATGGTAGAAATCGTGGTAAAACTTAGCATGATATTGAGCTATAATAATACTGGAAGTAGTCTGAGGTCAAGTTCCCGGTCATCAACTGACCCAGCACATATGATTCCCTGCATGCATAAGACCCTGATACAACCATAAGGTCCATATGTCATCACTTGGTCGCAGAGGCCAATTTATGTTAAATGTGTTCATGTTGAGTTCTTGTTAAAGACAATTGGTACTATATCGGCCAAAAATTTTTCATCGATAGATTTCTCTTAAACTTTGCCGTACCCCATATCAACATATGTGGAGTCCAAATCTAAATTTTTTTTTTTTAAAATTAGTTTCTGAGATAACCGCCTGATCTTGTGATGTACTTGAACGCAGCCGAACTCACTAAAAGTGCACGTAATTTCGACCCTGTGTGACATACATGTCAATATTGTAACGGGGAAGTGAAACTATTTCGAATTGCGTATGCAGATAATCACAGACTGGTGTTGTTAGTGTAGTAATGATTATGTTTTATTTGGAGTAAAAATTACTGATAAGTTAGGCAACCGTGGCACATTATGTCCCAGGGATGAACCACAACTTGAGTGTAAATGAACGGGCCAAATAACGTTTATTTTCGCTGCCTCTTTCGCACTGTTTTTTAACGCTACGAAAAAACCGCTCGATAGAATTTCTTAAAATATTTACAAAGTGTCGAGAATTATGTATAGAGTCAAAACAGAAATAAAAAAGGGGGTCACCGACTTAGTTTCCGAGATAATGGCCTGTATTCGTACTACTCTTTAATGCTGAAAGGACGATCGGAATGAACGTAACTTTGACCCTCCGTGGTATTCATCACAAATGAAAATGATAAACTACAACTATTCAGATGTGTGTGTAAAAGTAACCATAAAGACCCTAATGATTTCTACTTCAAGTGCATCACGAAGTAACCTTCACGGGAATATTCTCCTACCACATGGAGAGGTTGAAGATTTCAACCACATCGATGCCGTATGTGTTCATGATTGATGTACCGTTGTGTCCTAATAAAAATATAAATCAATAATTCAAGCAACATAATGTTCTATTTTATCAAATTATTCTTTCACTGCCGAAGGATTCATTTAAAAAAAACTGAACACGTGGACAAAAATCATAGGCGACACAACACAAATGAGAGCATACACGGCAAATCTGCAATAGCCATGATAAAGTTTTATTTATATAATGATGAAAATAATATATTGGTAAATTTCATATTTATATTGCAGAAAGAGTATGTGCTTATATTGTTTACGAGTTAATAATGCAGATAACGCATCTGCAAGGCATCGCTAAGTATAGGCATGTGGCCCTTTCATCAGCGTTTAATTTGCCTTTCCCGCCCTTCTGTATATCATAATGTCCCCGATTGAAATTTACTGCATACAAACGTCATAACGTCGTTCTTTTTTAGGTTTACGTAATTCGCTCGGTGGAGTTTCACCGCTCAATATCATTCGAGGTCAAGTTTGAGTTCACCAACAGATCTATCATACGTAAATTACTATACATATATGCTCATAATACATTCCTGGGCTTTATCTACAAGATTAGTGTCAACATAGGCAAATTTACACATTTCATGTCAGGAGAAACCTTGGGGTTCACCACTCAAGGTCATTCGAGGTCAATTTCTTCGCCAAATGATGCACCATATATGGCCTCCTATATGTTCAAACAATATAAACATACAAAATACAAACCTATACTTTGCAAGTGTTCTGTCCCCAGAGGCCAATTTGTGCATGTCGGCCCATTTTGGGCCTACATTTCGGGCTGTTCGAGCGATTCAATGTCTACCATCTTTATGAAAATTATGAATGGCAAATTATGAATGTCAAATCAATTATTTAATTTTTTTTAAAATTTGAAATTGTGTCAAATTGGCCATTTTTGGCAGTGAATTCACAGTGGCCACGAAACAGCCGAATCAATCAAAAGAAGAATTTCCAAAAACGTCTATAAATAGTGGGCCAAGGTATGTTTTGACAATTTCATAGGAAAATTCACCAGGCCAAAAAAAAAGTCACAGACTCAGGCGGACGACAAACGACAGATGACGAGTGAGTTCGTGAATAAAACCTCTATCTGGAAAGCATATGATCATACATTGCAATGATTAAACATCAACATATACCAGGGAACTATACCAGTACATAATTTATCCATAATATTTGTAACATAATAAGTCTTCTCCTTATTGAAATAGGCCATAATTGTGAAATACATGCATGCAAATAGCCGGTTACTGCTTTCTGGTGTTATTCTGTATTATTTTAACGTCATTTGATATGTCTCTGTATTTTATGTCAATTGACGTGTTGCCTTTAATATCGGTATTTTATATTGCATACAATAAATCCAATCAATCGGCTGTTTCGTGTCTCTGTTCCTTATGAAAGATACATCACGACAGGTTTTCTGCCTCTGGATATGCATCGATTGATAGGTGGCTGCATCATTTTTGTACAATATTTGAAATCATTGGTGCATATTGAACTAAATGGTTACTTGAACTGTGTTCTGCATCATATATCCATTGTATCATGCGTACTGAGTTATGCAATGCTTTTGAAATATCTACATGTATACCAGCCCTTGTGTGCTCTCACTCGTGGACGGTACATGTAGGCGAGGGCTGTTGGAAGTCTGAGAGAATATTGATCATAATGCTCAACAGCAGCAATGTCATCAGAAATAGTAATAAAAGATTAGGATATTAAATTTTATTACATAAGTAATAAGTGTGTTCATAGGTGTGTTATCAGTGTATAAGTGTGTATAAGTGTTTTATGTCAATTACTTATTTGATATCGTTGTTCATCACAATTGAATGAACATAATATTTGTCTATAAATTTATTTTTTCAACTTTCACCAAATTTTCGAACAAGACAAAACATTGTAATAAACATTACAAAAAACATGGTCCTTATTTCACAATAAAGAATATTAACTTTTAATTCACGTCTGAAGCCTACAGATTGCTTCATTTATACACCCGATACTGGTTATTCTAACAACACAGTTCTCACACAGTTAAATGGAATCAAATGGAATCTCATATGTGAACATCATAAGCATTTGTTATGAACGAAATTGTTCCTTTAACATTCAAATAATACACTACATATTTGAACAAACTTTAAATCTGAAACATGTACAAGGTTTCACTTAAACACGCACACCGTAACTACTTATTTGTGACTATTCATAACACAGTTCATAAAGAAATCTGACATGTGCCGAGTTGGTTACCACTCATGTTATCATTCAGTGAGTTTATGCATGTATACATCACAAGCAATACAAACAGACTTGGAACAGAAACCAAATAATTCCTTCTTTCGGTTAACAGTTTGAATTCATGCATTGCGAACGGCATCTGTGATTTTTTGTAGCAGTTTTTTGTCATACAATGGTAAATTGTGATGCGTGGACATTTCCTTGTGAAATATCGCATTCCTGCGAACATACTGGACAATCACATCTCTTGTAATTTTCGTTTTGCCGAAGCTACGTTTTACATGAATAAGCTTTTCTTTTAATTCCACAGGGTACATTCTCCGTGACTTCTTGGTGGGCACCTGGAGAGCAATAACCGTGACATGTCATTTTGAACAGAATGCACAAGTTCAGAATGAAAAAGGGATGGCAAAGTCAAACGGCATATGAACGCCATGCTTTATAATAGTTGTTCTTATCCAAACCAATCTTGATCAATCGAAAAGGAGCAGTATAGTAGTTTAACTTGGTGATATAAAGAATAAAATATAGTGACACTGTTGTAATCCAAATATGCGTACCGTAGAATCAGCATGGCTGGAGGACTTCTGCGAACAAGAACCCTCCTTGTTCCTCAGTACTCTTACTGAAAAAAATATATGAGCATGAATATTCCTGCAAAACAATGGAAGAAAAAAAGAACAACTTCTCACAGCATGTTCACATACCGAGGTGATGTATAACAAGTTGGCAAGTTCGAAGTTTTTCCCTCTGTGTTAGTTTCTCGTGGACCAGTTGCCCAATCACAACCTCCATGACAGCATCCTCATTAAGGTACCGGCCACACCCAACATTCTCCTTGGCGATAGGGTCTTGGAGTGCCTCGGACCATCCGTCTAGGTCATAACCTTTGGCTTCGTCCATGAATTTGGCCAGCTGCCCTTGCTTGCTCATGAGCATTACAGCATTGGTAACATTGGTGGCTGTAGAAAACAAAAATACCAATTTCAGGAAAAACATTCAAACAAGTGTTTTGTAGATTACTGGTGAACAAAAGAAAAAAAAATTATTCAATAAAAAATCCAGGAAAATTTACAGAAAAAAAATCGAGATAGGAACTAGTGCCACATCTTCTAACACCAAAGAAAACTTACGCCGAAAAAAGAGATTACAGGAAAAAACACACCGATATGTTTCTCAAAACAAGTTATCACAAATAGGTGCTGGAGATTGATAAATTGAAAACTCTACCCCCAAGATAGAAAGGGGAACGACGAGCATCTCCAGCATCATTCGACTGGTCTTCGTCAGTCCTCCCATCTGCTGAGCAGAAAATGGAAATAAAATTTATGTTACTTTCTCGTTTATTGGTATACTTAGCTACCCTGACATTTAGCCCACAATGATATTGTATTATATATGTGCATTCAAAAACTCCATACCTGTAGGACAGGCAGAGGAATATGCACCTTGTTGGTCTTCAGCTTCACAGAATCGAGTTGTGCTTCTTCCCTCTACTAACCAGAAAAATGCTACAATTATTACAGAAGATGTTCATATTTTATTTTTTGTTATTGAGTTTTACCATCGACATATAGTCATTCATATAATTACTATCTGAATTGATGAATGGATAATTATTCAGTGACAATTTGCTAAACACTAATTGAAGTAACCATATTATACCTGCATGCAAGACTAAATAATCACTTGGTGCAGCATTCCCAGACTGGTGCGAATCACTTGTTCTGTTATCTGCATATATGTGTGCAAAATGAAATTGCATACTCAACAGGAGGGATCAACAATGACAACTATGAAGTTATGTTTACCGGTAACTTAAAGGCTGTACAATACCTTCACAAAAAACTGGTGACCGAGTTTCCTCCCTAACACTTCTGGGCTGCTGACGTTGATTCTCATGTGGAGCAACAACTTCTCTTCTGTTGGCATCTGGATGTGTTGAAAAAAAACTTGTATGTTCTATTTTTTTTCACTGTTCAAAATCAACACTGATGGTTACCAAGAGCTCCTGCTTTTAAAGTTTGTTGTGAATGGCAGGAGAAAAGTCGATCAAGAAAGTATGAAATATATTCACCTTCACTGGCAGTCTGTACATCTTGCTCCGAGATGAAGTCGCCTCTCATCATCTGTGCCACGATATTCGACATGCGAGCTGATCTCTGCTCACTCACACTCAGATCATATATTCTCTTCTGAGTAGCATCCCTGTGTTTCATAAATTTGGCCAGATTTGACGCCTCTTCGCCAAGATGGCTTGATATCTGAAAAGATGTAAAACAGTATGTCTTCGAATGCAATTGAACCGAGATAACCTAAAGCAGCTTTGAATTTTATTGCAAACTATACACACCAGAGTAACAGTCAGCTTGCGCAGTTTGGTGCAGGTTGCTCGAAACTTGTATCCCACTGAACATAACTCGACTGTCAAAATGTTTGCCACCTCTGACTGCTGGAGGGGTTTCCCAGTCCACGACACGAAAACCTAAAGGAAACAGTAACTAGATACCTAATGTACGGTAAATGTTACTACTCTGTTGTGTATTTTCACCTCTCAATTTGATTATATAGGTATAGAATTACGGTTCATGGCTATGTGTGTTTGCCTAAGAGAAGGTTCCTCTCAATGTACCTTGTCTTCTGATGAGTTTCCTTGAACAATCTCACTCCGAAACGCAATATATGACAATACCATGCTGTAGAGTACTCTGCTCATCCCCAGCTCCAGTGCATTATGGGTTGTGGCAGTCTTGTGCATAGGGATCTGCCAAAAACAAACACTGAATTTTTTTCCAGAAATTATACCGTTATATTCACATCAAATTTGTTACCAAGTCGAATAGCATTTCAATACATCATGGATATTAATATTTTAGGAGGATAAATGTACATGTATATATGGGAACTTATGCCATGTACAAGCAAGTACTTTAGGATTAGAAAATAGTATCATACATGTATAGCACGGACATAAAGAGATAAACACAACAATGAACAACAAAGGAACAAGAATGTTCATGTAACCACAAATTAACCTTCACAACGTGCATTCCTTCATTTGATATGAAGACCGCATCCTTTACTTGTTGAACTGTCAGGTTGACAATACCCCCTGGCCTTGTTGCGTTGCTAACTACCAACTGAACTATCAGATAATTACGAACCCTGGTATGGGATTCAATCGTGAGAGCAGGTAAATTTCCTAAATAACTCACAGCCTTTCTGGCATTTGCGCAGGTGTCATATGACTTTATGAGCTCAGGAGATATTATCTCAGCTGTTGAAAAAAAATATTAGCAGATATTATCATGTTGTGAAAAAGAAACAAATGTTAAGCTTCATCCACATGTTTTATGCTTCAGGAACCAGCATGCTTCTGTAATTGTACGAAAACTATAACTTCAGTAAAAACAGTTAAAACAACTGTTATCTATAATACAGAACCTTTGTCTTTGGCTCCTTTCTCAACTGTGCGAACTTTGATGTCCTTTGTCAGCGCAGTGTTCCAGAGATCTATTTGTCTCTCCAAAGTTTCCTGCTCAGATTTACTGATGTCTGGATAACCATTTAGTACCAAGAAATTCCCAAACTTTTTAAGGCTGAGTAGATGATTTTTGATGGTGGAGGCCTGAAGTTTGCTCTGGTTTATCTCAATGAAATCTGTTTCAATGCATCTGTTGTATTCCCCAAATCTTTTCTGAAAATTGGGATCAACAGCACTTTGGACAGCCAAAACCATAGCACTTATTTGCTTTGAATCTTTCAGGGTCTTTCGACCACCGGAGAGGGACTGCAGCCATTTTATGAATGAGATATGTTTCGCCTCTGAAAGACAATATTGACGGGTCTTTAATCATACAAAAAGTGATTGAAGTTAACACAAGGGCTAGAAAGGTTACCAAGAAATTTACTATGTAGGTTTTTAAAGACCATTTTGTGGGGAACACAATGGTATTCTTGGGGGCTAATTTCAAGGTCACACAAAAAAGCTTTGCAAGCTCATAACACATTTTCAAACTCTATCTACAAGCCTATTGTCTGTGAAGGCCAATATTTACTTTCAGGTCAGACATGTCACCTCGATATTTGATACTCAAGGTCATCCGAGGTCAACTTCAACACAACCTAAAGATCGACCACACAGTGCTCCCTGTAAAACAGGACCTCTCTAGAATAAGATTTCCATGTCTGTAAAAACTAATCTGTATTCCTCATGCTCCATTCTGACAGTATGTAAATGGACCCCGAGAAATAAGACTTCCTGTAAGAAAACACTCCATTCGCTCTGCAAAATGTAGTCATATAATACAGTGATCATCTGATTTCCGATATGCTCATCATACAGTCATTTTGAGCTCTCTCTCGATTCATATGCTGTTCGAGGTCACCAAAATATGTTACGTATCAGAAATCCTATATACGTTGGAAGCGTTTTGCCGCAGGGGTTGATTTTGGGTACTTTTTTTCGCAAAAATAAAAAAAAATAAATAAAAACGCTGGTAAACATTAAATATCAAAATGTGGACAATGGCGATGGATGGACAGATACACAGACTTATGCATTACCATGCCAATAAGATATCGGACCAGAGGTCAGTTAATCTAAAAACAAGACAAAAGTTTTTCTGTACTGTGCAGTTGAAAAGAATCCACCAAAGACATCATTTCTGATGTTTTACCTTCTTTCAACTTGGCGATAGTTGCCAATGTCTGTGGCGAGGAGTAAGTCTGTGGTGAAGAATTGTTATCTTGAATATCTGCAATAAATGAATGCCTATGAACAAAGCATGAATGAAACTTTATACATGTACCAGTGTTTTCCAAGCGGCAGATCCCTGACTTGAAGATTGCAGTTAGAGTGTGAATCAAGACACATCAGGTTCAAAGCAAAATTTACATGTAGGAATTATCATTCACAAAGTTACTGCCAAATGACTTATCAGCAGATTTTTTGAAATACCATATTTTTTACAGTGTTGACTACAGAAGCTGTTAAGCACCTTTTTCCTCCAGACGTGGTGTTTTTGACCTGACATCCCCACTGCTACTTGGTCCCGACTGGTCAGCTTCACAAACAAAGAAACAGAACAACATACAACATTTTTCAGTGCGAGACTCATATGCTTTCTTGAAAATAAAAGCCAGGTATTTTTATGATGTTAACTACAGAAACTGTTAAGTACCTTTTTCCTCCAGACGTGGTGTTTTTGACCTGACATCCCCACTGCTACTTGGTCCCGACTGGTCAGCTTCACGAACAAAGAAACAGAACAACATACAACATTTTTCAGTGCGAGACTCATATGCTTTCTTGAAAATAAAAGCCAGATAATTTTATGATGTTGACTACAGAAACTGTTAAGCACCTATTTCCTCCAGACGTGGTGTTTTTGACCTGACATCCCCACTGCTACTTGGTCCCGACTGGTCAGCTTCACGAACAAAGAAACAGAACAACATACAACATTTTTCAGTGCGAGACTCATATGCTTTCTTGAAAATAAAAGCCAGGTATTTTTATGATGTTGACTACAGAAACTGTTAAGCACCTATTTCCTCCAGACATGGTGCTTTTGACCTGACATCCCCACTGCTACTTGGTCCCGACTGGTCAGCTTCACGAACAGAGAGACAGAACAACATACAACATTTTTCAATGCGAAGTATGACTCCACAAAAATGCACTCTGAACAGTAATAGGCCCGAACAGTTGCGATAAAAAGCTTACCTCGAGTCTGCGATCGCCTTTTCCGTGGACGGTTCTGTCATTTAACAACAACAAAAATTAGATTGAGAGCTAAGATAGGTTACCGTTCAATTTTAGTTTCAACCTTTGCATGTATGACCTTGAAATTCACCAGTCAAGGTCACATTGATCAACTTCAGGCTCATCGAAAGAGACACCATTATATGCTAAATATGCCTGTAATACAATACATAACGTCAGTTAAGCTCAACCATTTTGTCTGCAGCGGCCGATATTCAGCCTTCAAAATCATCTGAAGCTCAAGTCCAAGTTCCTCGATTGATTTGTAATACACAGCTTCCTATATGCTTATAATACGAGTTTTAGCCTCAGAGGTAAATTTACACATATCACTTCAGCCTTGATATCGAGCACTCAAGGTCGTCAGAGGTCATATTCAAAGGCCACCAATTAGGTAAGATATAAGACTTCCTATATGTTCATAATTCGAACACATGCTCAGTACAAGCACTCTGTCATTATAGGCCCACTCACATGTCAGGCATGACCCTGAGAGTCAGCCTCCAAGGCTATCTGAGGTCAAGTTGAAGGTCACCAATAGATGCACCATATATGACTTCCTATATGCTTGTAATACAAACATTAGCCCTATTTAAGAGTGGTATAGCCCCATATGTCAATTTGTGCATAGCAGGCCTTCATGGGACTAACGAGCATCTCAGGGCTCTCCAGTCTCCATCCTTACTAAAACATCAAGAACCCTTAATTGCTTGTTCTGAAGAGAAAAAAATCTCAAAACAGATGGTATAGTTTTTGAGAAGAGTACAACAGTTTGTTTTTGCATGGAAACGCATGGTCAGTAACTCAATTTCCAAACGAGAATCAAAATGGCCACCATGCACAGACAGGCAATTCAAGGAAAAGGAAACTTACTATGAATATCACAAAGGTAAATGAAAGGACTCTTTCGAAGAAAAAAAAACTGATCAGACAGTTTATGAAAGCTGGGCCAACAGATTGGCTGTTTTTCATCAAAAATGGCTGCCATTTTGGAAAAAAAAATGCAAATATAAAGAACCAAAAAACCTCTCTTTTGAAATACTTTTCGGTAAAAAAATTTCAAGAAGATTCGGCTGTAAATATTAAAGATAAAAATCTAGTAGGATAACAGACAACGACGACAAACACAATGTCACAGCAATAGGTTATTCGATTACATATCCGCAATACAGGTTAGCACATTTAATGTACATAATAAGATGTACAAACTGTGCTTTTTTCATCACTGTATAATGAATAGAAATACCTGTTTTGCCATTCTCTTCGCAATTTTTGAATAGAGTTTCTGTTCTTCCTTTGTCATTTTATGCTTTCGCCTCAAATGCTTGTCGAGTCTCTGACATCTAAATGAGCACCTAGGAACGGGACATGACTTTAACTTGGAACGGTCCTTGCCGTACAGAGTGCTTGACGATAAGTCATAGTCGTGCACGGCCCGTAGATGGCGCGGAATGTGGAACACAAATATGTCACATTCGGGGCAACGTTTCTTCCTGCGAGTACACTTGTCTAACAAACAAAAAAGTAGATATTATTGAGCACTGCAACATCAAGTACATATACATGTCGCACCAAACATGATGTAGTTTACCGGCACTTCAAATTCAAGATCACGAATCATATTTTTTCACACCAAAAATATGATTCGCTTTCATGTATGTTCTCACAATACAGACCTAAGCTGTTTTACAGGCATACAGTGTACATAGACCAACTTACACATATTATGTACCGAGTTGGTAGCACCATGAGCCAAAACTCCTGCAGCAACACATGCAAAATTGAGGTCAAACTTGGTCAAATTTAAGAAGGGATAGTTAAATCTGCTTCATCATGATTCAAGTAATAAATGTGTTATGTGTGCAATGGAACACTAAGATTCCACCAGAAAGATATGAAGTAAAGTACAAGGTCACAAAAATTGAAAAAAAATTTGGGAGAAAGGGGGTGCTCTACTATTATGGTGCGTGCCACTATTAGGACCAATACAGCAATCATGACATCGAGTTCGAGCTCTGCATGATGAGCGTTATGAAAGAGGCTCATCATAATGTACTTATATCATGCTGGTATCCTTGGGCACTAAACATCTGAAGATTGGTCACAGAAGTAGTGATATATCAAGGCCGCACCTTATTACCTGCCATAAGGATTTGCTTTGTGTTGCCAAGAAAATTTATTTTCGATTCTAGGACTACCACGATTCACACAAATGTTATTTTGAGAATACATGGATTCAGTGATTTTCACACAATGTTGTATGCAAAACAAATTTAAACACAGCTAGATATATTATACAATTCTTGCCCTCTACATGTACATAATGTAAGTCATTTTTTCCGATCCCTGAGCAAGATGATGATAAATAGCTAAAAATTCCCTGAAGATTTGACAAAATCGACTGAAGTTCACTCATTCTTCCAGAAAAGTCAGTCTGGTTAGATGGAATGACCAGGAATGTACCAGTAATCAAACATAACATCATTGAAATCCATACAAAATTGATATTGTCTTTTGCTCAACATTTATGAGCACCCCACCCAGCATCCTACTCAAATAGAATCACAAAACTAAATGGAAAATAACTT